>OZ035883.1:17538541-18995416 GCA_964034835.1 Muscina levida | reverse complement strand
TGTAAGGTAAATAGCAGATATCACAATCAGCTTCATAGCACACATAGGCTGCCTTGCAACCTACCTAACCTAAATCTATAGACAAAATTGCCAAAAAGAAATTTTTTGTATTCCCGTATCCCAGGAAATGAAAAACATTGAAAGAGACATGATGCCAAAATAGTATTGGCCTGATTGGCGATTTCAGGTAAGCCAAATGACCAACAAATCTTTTATGAAGTGCATTTAAATACGTTTTAAAATGTATTTTTTTTCCAAATTATACTATTTTACTTACAATTTAGTTCCTTTGACAGTCCAATGTTGGTAAAATTTTGTATCTGCAGATAAATATAATAATAATATAATATTATTTTGATTGCACTTAATTATATTAACTAATCATGAAGTAAAATATTTGTACGATTAGAGGAAATGTATTGCAAAAAATTACGTCTAAATAAAACGAATTCTTCAACGCCAAGAGATGCATTCCACCAGCACAATTACAACAAACAACTACCCAACTAGTTGTGGCAGAATGTCAACGTAATCTTATTTCGTATATGATGTTCCATACATTCATGACAATGCTTGATGTTATCACAGAAATTCATCGCCATCACCAGGACAATGGACACTTTGTTGTTAATCGACGCAACACAACAAGGTGTGTAAGTGTATTAAACTTAATTTTCATCCCCTCAACACCAAAAAGAAATGAAAATAAACCAACACAAAATATGACAGATCTCATAAAGATCAAACAGAAAATAAAATAGGCTTTTTCGGACTGCCAGTGATGGACGAACTACTACAACTCCCTAAACTGTCAACAGACCCATCCATCCATTCATCCACATGCACACATTTTTTGCCAATGAAGTGAATCTTAGCAATATATACGCCAACACTTATACACGTCCGCCATCAATCTACCCACACACACACACACACACTGATACAGATCCATTTAAACAACAAGTTCGTCGTAGCTATCAAGCCTGTCATCGGTCTATATTATTGTTGGAAATTCGATTTTAGCGATCAAAGGAAAACGCACTTAAAAATGCTAAATTGAATTTTCTGGTCTAGCACCTCTTGAACGACAAAAACAAAACTCCAACAAACGACAGCAAAAAACAAAAACAGCTGAATTGAGCAAATAATGTACTTCGTCCTCGCGCAGAGGACATGCGAAGCAACAACAACCACCGCCACCAACCAATCTCATTTTCATTGGGGGCACTGTGGGTGGATGTGTGTGCAAATGTACAAGGACAGTATATTGCTAGTATTTTTTATAATTATTTTTAAAATGTTAGTTTTTCTTCAATAGTGATTGATTTGTCTGTTACAGAAAATATTTCATTAAGAAATTTAAAGATCTTGTTTCTTTTTTGAAATTTTTTTATAACGTCATACGGAACTATGCACAATAGGGTGGCAGCCTAAATTTAACTTTGGTTTTTAGGAAATGCACTAGCGGAATGTGGTCAAAATTTGAGCAAAAGCCGACAATTTTAAGCTGTTCCCCAAAGATGTCAAAGGTCAAATCCTAATCCTTATAAATAAAAATAGGTTTGTGTTTGTTAATTTGCATTTTTAGTACCAAATATACTCGAAAACGGCTTGACCGATGGTCGTGTGGTCGGTGGTAAAAATATGCTACTTGATATATCAAGTGGGCGTGGACCCAATTTATAAAACCGTAATATCTGGTGAACTGTTTTTGCAATCGCCTTGAATATTGGTCTGGATGCATTTGACAGCAAAATTCGTGATCCAACAAAAAATGGGCGGCATTAGATCAGTGGGTGTGGTATAAAACTTGAAGCTTTAAAAGGCTGTACCTCGTTAACTATAAGAGGTAATAAGCTGATATTTGGTATGTGTTGTTGGTATAGTATGAGTTACAGCCAGGGTGGAAATGGGTTGAGCCACGCCCCATTTAAGATATACCGTTATAACAGCCATAGTAACAGTTTTATTGTCCTGCAAATTTCACAGGCTATTTGAAACCAAGTTGTCAAAATGGTCAAGGCGACGCCCACACACGTCAATATTTGACTACAACATATTGGCGAGTTATTTTGCAGCCAGCAAAATAACAGCAATGGTGAACGCGTTTCCTTAGGTATCTCACAAAATTGCTATTGTGCAGTAGATCACTATGGTCCTGTGTGGTCACATATGAAAGGAAAGGGTTCGGGAACATCATAAATAAACTTGTTACAACAAGAAACTTGGCCCAAAAATAATAAAATCTAAAGACAAACATATTTCCCTTTGCATATCAAGAGTGAGCTGTAAGAGAGCTTCTCGCATTTGAGTTAGGTTAGGTTAGGTTAGGTTAAAAAGGTTGCAATACAGCACACTTAAAACTTAATTTCCCTTTACACACCATGAATGAGGTATGGGATTGTTTCTCACGTGGTTGTGAAATAACACGCTTTCAATTTTAATTTCACAATAAACGGCACCAACTTGTTTATCGACGAATGCGAACGTCACTGTTTGAGAAGATTTTACTAGACATGCCGATTCAATCGACACTACACTGCGAAGTTGCTGACGACAACATCGAGGGGGACGGCAATGAAAGAAAAATGTAGATGACTGGAGCCGGGAATCGAACCACGGATCCCCAGCATGGTAGTCGCGTTTTCTTACTACTTTTCAACGGCCGGTCCCAATACAGCACACTGTCTAGCACATTTAAGCTCTTTTTGTTCACCTGCGGCCAGAGAACCCATTGCTTGATTGCAGGTAGAGATCGGCCTACCACAACAATCTGTTGCCGAAAAAATCTGTACCGTAGTACCCTGTCCCAGGCATATCGCAGTGTCCCGGTACTCTGATGAGCCTGATGTTAAAACAGATGCAGATTCTTTAGAGGGTGGCGACACTATAATTCAGTAGTTAAGCAACCTCGAGTACTGCAGTGATTATTGCCTGAAACATGCTGCAATGAGATATTTATATTAAGGTCCGATGTCATACCTTACTTTCACATCCAACTTCCGTAAAATATTGCATACTACTGTTATCACCCTCTAGTGACTTTTTCCAGGTTTTACTATTCGGAATAAAAGTCCTCAGATTAGTTACTGATAATAAGTACGGGATACAGTAAATCCATTCTTATCGGACTTGAGCTGATCCGGTGTAGTAAAAGGTGGACCAAAAGAAGTCATTCGATGTTGTTCGGCTCTAATTTTTTTTCTAAATTAAAACCTTCGATACTGTTTTTTTTTATTATGTTTATTTGAATTACGTCTCGCTGGGAAATAGGAGGTGCCACACCCCCTATTTAAAAAGTCGTTATGTCGGTCATATTATTGAACCGATTGTCATAACATTTTTATAATCTACAAAGTGGGTCAAAAGAAGTCATCCGATATTGTTTGGCTCTCATTTTTTTTTCTAAATGTAAAATTAGGATACTGTTTTTTTGATTATGTTTATTTGAATCTTTAGAATTTTATTGGTTATGTCAAGAAGATGATATCTGCCAAATGGGCGCCGTCACAATTGATTGTCATACGGGCTCGTTTTATGGAATATTTCACCATTTCGGCGAAAACTTCGTGCGACAAATTCTCGCACTCGTGTCGAATGGTGTCCTTGAGGGTTTCCAGAGTCTCGGGATTGTTCACGTAAACACGGTACTTCAAAAACTCCACAAAAAATAGCTGGAACGGTCAAAAATAAGAGCATCCTACAATAAGATGGCATCTTTTGGCGCACCTTATTGTTTAACATATTCAAAAAGCCCCGA
The DNA here is from genome assembly GCA_964034835.1 of Muscina levida. Classification (NCBI taxonomy): domain Eukaryota; kingdom Metazoa; phylum Arthropoda; class Insecta; order Diptera; family Muscidae; genus Muscina; species Muscina levida. Next base: position 18,991,656 of record OZ035883.1, on the reverse strand, counting down.
TAGCTTAACACCTTTTTCCCCGATTCCCACCTGAGATGCAGTAGCAGCCGATGCTGCCAGGATATAAAGAGTCCAGATATTTAGAATGGCACTTACTTCTATACCTGACGTTGTGCTCATTGCCCCATTAACACTAAATAATGCTGATGTTTGAATTGTTGTCAATGACTTCAAAATGTTTTTAATGTGAAGGAAAGTCCGGCAACTTATGATACCATAGAAATGTATTGGTCTAACTATTGCTGTGTAAATTTACATAGTGACCTTTGGAGACAGTCCCCAGCGCTTCCTACAACCCCTTTATAGCAGTAAAGAGCTACATACGCCAGCCTGACACTCACCTCCATATTACATTTCCAAGACAGTTTTCTGTCGAGAATAATCCTTATATACTTAACTTGCTCTGTCAACTGTAGTTGTACTCCATTAAGAGGTTACAATTTTGGTATTTTACACAGGACCTAGGTTTAAGTGAGTTTAGCTAAAGTCCGTTGTTGGTGGTTCAGTTTGGCAACTACGAAGTTACTGTCGGTAATAGAGTCGCTTGTTCAAATCATGCCACGGGTGATTGCATATCAAACCTTATATGTTATTTTTTTCAACTGATACATAGTTCATCAATTTGAATTTTTCGAAAATAATAGTACTAGATAATCCATAGATTCCCAAAAATATCCCAATGTTCCAACACTGTGCTTTGCCACATCAGAACAACAACTCCCGGCGCCACTATATCGGCAACAACTTCATTAAAGTCTCCCTGAAAAATCCGTCCCCACACACACATACAGTACATCATCATAGGCGTCAACAGCATCAACGAACTTATCGTCATTGCCAACGCACAACGTCAACGTCATCATTAAATTGAAGAGTGTTAAAAATATGATGAAAAAGTGGAAACATGTTGATATGAATGAAATGATTTTCATCCGTGTTCCTGCAAAAATGTATTAAGTGTTGCTGAGCTGTTGATTTTCCTGTTGTTGTTGCTGTTAGCTGAGTTAAGCAATTCCCGCAGGACTTCAATTTTACAAATTCCATCTCTCGCACTTCCATCCAACAACAACAATAATTTAATCAACATTTTAAAATTTCTTCTTGATGTTGAGCCATTGGAAAAAAAACCCAAGTTTTGAACTGAATGAATGTTGCGTTGCGTTGTGCTGCGCTGCCTTGCCAGGCATTTCAAAGAGAAGGCATTTAATTCAAGTGGCCGAATTTTACTCAATTTCTCAATGGTTTATTAGCTTGAGTGTTACTTTGAAATCTATAGCCCCGGGTCAAATTTCACACTTATTGCCTAAGCTATTGTGTGTCAGTTGGCAGTGTGTGCATTTCGAGTGCCATTAACAGGTACTTGAATGCGTCATCATTACTATTGTGCACGAGTAAAGTTGGTGGCATCATGAGGCGTAAACAACCCTTCATCCTGTTGCAAAGCTGGCTGGGGGTAAAAAAGCAGCTACGGTTGGCTAAATTAAAAGTTTACATGTGACCATAATTGTGTACTTTACTACCAGCATTTGGTGCGTAAAGTTACTATTTATGCTACCTACAACATAGTGGGGCGGTGAGTTGAGTTAACCATATCGTTTGTAGGTAAATTGTAGTTTATAAAGAGATTTGACGAGAAAAATATAGAATCAGTCTTAAAACAAAATATACATTATCAAAAAGAAATTGGAAAGTCTCAAAATCAAAAGGTTAATGTGCCAGTCCGATATTTAGACTTATTTTGAATTAAGGGTCCCTTGTGATACCACGGAATCTAACGATGATCATATCCTCATAACTTCTCCTCATTGAACCATACTGAGCGCCTCAAACCACTTCTGAGTCGGCCAGAAAAGGATGATATATGGACTATTCCTACTCTGCAACTTTCATTGTAATTGCGTGTCATACAATCAGATAGTGTCCTGTTCTAAACGTCGAGTATTGATTGCGGCAGCAATTGGAGAGAACGCTTCATCTGTATGGATTTTATTCAACATTGGGCAGACGTCCACCCACCGTTTGCTGCTAAATCTCTATTACGTAGGATTAGCTTGCAAGTGGATAAGGGCATGACAACTAGCATCCAGTTTGCCTGGCATCTGTATAGTAGTCAAGAGTCTTGCCAGCTCGTCTGCTCTACAGTTTGTAACGAGACAAATTCTATAAATAGAATTTACTCATACATTAACAAAGCTCATAAGCAACTATCGTTACTCTTGGTATAAACACTTACTGTGAGCAATTCTTAGTATGCCCATTGGAATTCTCATTCACTTATGGCGCTACATCGTATAAGTATAGCAGTAGTCGTCAATCGCTAGCCCAACTTCGACCAGTGCAGACCATAAGCCATAAGTTTCTTCTATTACTTGTGAATACCTTTTTTTTAATATCGCCTGTTCCTTCTAAGCGGGTGATAATACATACTCACAGCGACTTCGGTTGACTGTTCCCCCACAGCGACTTCGGTTGTCTGAATCCCAACATCGGCTTAGGCTGTCTGTTCCCCCACAGCGACTTCGGTTGTCTGTTTCCCCACAGCGACTTCGGTTGCCTGTTCCCCCACAGCGACTTCGGTTGTCTGTTTCCCCACAGCGGCTTCGGCTGTCTGTTCGGAAGGTAGTTTATAAGTATATTATAAGAACAACGTTGAGAGATCTGCGCAATCCAGGCCTGACCTTGAGTTCAGGAAGAAAATTAAGTGTGGCAATTATGTAGTCTTCTTCTTAATTGGCAGCAGCAACAGAAATTCATCTATCAGTAGCCGCACTTGAGAAAGGATTTCAAGCGCTTCGGTCTTTTGCGCTTCGAAGATAGTAAATAATTTGTTTTAGTTAGTCATTTGGTTTTGTCCTCATTTATCACCGGACCCACTTACGCTGACTGCTTTTCAATGTTCGGAAAGGCCACAGTAACATCCCGCTATCCACGGCCAAGGATATCTATTTCATGGACATACGCGAGCAGTATGTGACTTTTGTTAAATAAGGTACCATTCCTGTTTACTGCAGCTTTTCGCATAGTCATCTCCATCACGACGTTAAGAAGATCGCAAGACAGACTATCGCCTTGACGCCGAAACCTACATGACTATATAATTTTGAGCCATAAGTATAGAAGTCTACATATCGTCTTATACCAGGAGTTATGCATGTCCACGCATATCTATCTGGTATAAGTATATGGTACTTCTTGTCGAACAGTAGTTCAACCATAGTACAGTTAGCGATAGATGCCGTGACTGACATTAGATTAAGGTGACCAAACCCATTGTTCGGCAATGGATCTCTCTCTCTCTCTCTCTCTTAGTCTTACTTACTTTAGCCAATGGAAAGATTATACTCAGTCTATCGGATGGGTTGATGCGAAGCCCTCCAATGATGCACATCGAATTGTTGGCTCTTTTCTAATATCCTACAGTGTAAGGACTACTGAATAGCCTTCGAACCAGTGAACAATGCGAGGCTTTAAGCCCCATTGCTTTACTTTTCACTTTTGAACGCATATAGTGAAACTGTGGTCTTTTTCACCCTGTCTAGGATATTGAATTTGAATTTAGCTTCTTGTCCAACATTATGTCGACGTATTTTGCTCATTCCGCCAAAGGAATTTCTGTAACCTCCAAGGAGGTAGGTTACATGAATAGGATCTTATAACACCTGAAGTACAGAACAAGTTTAGGCTCTGTGAAGCAAGTTTATAAGTGAACTCAGTAACATCACCCCAACTGCTCATGCCACATCGAAAACCTTTACACCAACATCCTCCAGTGAGGACAGAATACCGTTCAGAGAGATGTTCCATAGTAAGGGACATGGAACACCACCTAGTGGTGTAACCCTACTACCTTTAAATTCAGCCCAGACGACCGAATTTTGTCCCTGATACTTCTTTTTGTAAGAAGATCGCACACAAGTTTCCTCATCTACAACGTTCGAAGGCAGTTGTACTGTACGATGCCAACAGACTTTCGATACAGTTACAGACGACCCTAATTTGGCCTCGGGACGTCTGTTTGCAAGCCGACCGCCCACAAGCCTCTTCATCCATAACATTAATAGACAGTTGTACCGTAGGGTGCAAACAAACTTTCGTCACAGTTTTTTTTTACTATACAACCCAGGCACCAGTCGAAACCTAGACGCAAAATGCCAAAGCCCTTCTCACCTCCCTCACTTTACAGAGCGTATGTACTTTTCCATGTACCATTATAAATGATTAATGATAACAATTTATGGAACAAACAACTCCCTTTCAAGGCAACGAGAAACAAGTTAGCACTCGTTCACACATATATATTCATAACGTACTGCAGCCAACCCTTCTGTGCTCTGGTGGCCGAACTTAGCTGACACTCTTGCCTGACTTTAATTCCTTGAAAATCGTTAGTGCTAATGCTAAATAGGCCTTTTCGCGCCTTTCCACGTGATTACAGAGAGTGTGCTAAGACTGCCATAAGCTGCTGAGCGCAACTCGGAACATCTTTGCTAAATTGGCAACATTCAAATGAATGGATGACAGCAAGAATGGCGACATTGGCTGAGATGGCGGTGACAAAAAGCAAAATTGTTAAAATGAATTGTCATTTGGCATGTCTCCCTTCCCGCGCCACATCAAAGGGTTACTTACTATGGCCATGAATACCAGAAAGCCAGAGTATTTATCAAACTCATGCCCCGTTAATATTATGACAGCGAACGTTTGCATGAGCGTTTGCCTAACAGACTCCCAGTCTGTTGGGTTACTATGTGTTGTTCCGTTAGACTTTTAAACTAAAAATGTTACTTAATCTCTGAGCTAGACACCCATACATACACGCACACAAACACTTTACGGCAGACAATCAGCTAGCACGCCCTTTTGCCCGTCCCCTCTACCAGTTTACCAGTTAACAATCCAAAATGTATATGAGACTGTCTTAAGCTTTAGCACTTTATCTTAACCGTTTGCTTGTTCACATGTACGTACGCACAAATGTGTGGGTAGGTCATTATAAAGTATGAGTATATTTAAATTTGAGTACATAGTCAAATCCTTTAAAAAATGATCCTTAAATTATATTCACAATCCCTATGACATACGGCCGGCTGGCTGTGTTAATCCCGTGAAATAACGCTGTAAAGCGGAAAGATTTTGTAACTGTTAACAATTGTATTACACTGATATTGTGGCAATATGACGATTTGTGGCAAAATAGCTTTAAGATGACAAAGGATTTCTTCCGCAAGTCGTCATAATCAGTCAAATGAAGGGAGATTATTACATTATGAAGAAAAATTGACTTTAAATTCGCGGAGTGCGAGATGCTGGGGATATACTTGAGCAAAGTGAAACCTAATCATACTAGTTATTAGCACATAAAATCAAGTAATATACATTTGCCACATAACAGGTTTATTTATTTAATGAGAAATTGGATGTAGTACAAAATTGCTTTTTTTTTAGAAATTTTGGCTAAAAAACATTTTTTTGGTTAAAATGTTGTAAATAACTTATAAACTGTTGATCAGGCTAAAAAATAATGTATGGCAAACCCTAAGGTCATTAAATTCAGAATTTTTTACTAAATTTAAAATTTTTTTTTTTTAAAAAACTTTAACATATATGAAAAAATTTTGTGTATTTTGCAGGAAAAAATATCAGTGAGAGTGGCAGATGCTATCTTTAAGTGCCACATAAAACCTCGTAATCGTATTGTCATTGAAGATGACACCTAATTAAAAGGGAAATGTCACCGGGATGATACATGGTGGGATAAAAGAAGTCATCCGATAATGTTTGGCTCTGAAAAATGAAAAACCTCGATTATGTTTTTTGATTATGTTTACATATTTGAATCTTTAGAAATTTATTGGTTAAGTCGAGAAGATTATTTCTGCCAAATTGGCACCGTCACAATTGATTGCCATACGGGCTCGTTTTATGGCATTTTTCATCACTTCGGCGAGAACTTTGGGCGACAGATTCTCGCACTCGTGTCGAATGTTGTCCTTAAGGGGTTCCACGGTCTCGGGCTTGTTCACGTAAACACGGGACTTTAAAAACCCCACAAAAAAGATTAAATCGAGCGGCGATCTTGCGGGCCAGTGCAAATCGCCAACACGAAAGATAAGGCGACCCGTGAACGCCGCCTTGGCGTTCTCGAAAAAATGGCCCGATGACTCCTGCAGCGTGAACAGCGTACCATGCAGTCACAGGCATCAGCTGATGCACAGACTGGACTTTGTACGGGAACGTGTGCAGGTCTTTGACCAAAATTATCCTTAGGGACGATCGGCTGATGGTCAATTGCGATGTACGGCGTCTGGTCGATGTTTCCTGCGACAGCTCGATATCCTCGGCAACAAAAGCGATATTCTCAGCAGAACGGGCGCACCGGCCAATCCTGGCAACGTCTCGTGTGGTCCCATACTCTTCAAGGTTGTTCGCCAAACGGCGCAGTGTTTGCGCCAACTCCACAAACGAATTGTTAAGCAAAAAATAGACTCGATTATTCCGCGTTCTTGGGGAGTGTATCGCTCCATGGCTGGTTCACTTGTATTCTACATCTGCCTAGTCCTCAAATGTCAAAACAGATTTGACATTGGCGGCCATTTGCAAAAATAAGAGCACCTTCCAATAGGGTAATGAACATTAACAAGGAGTAAATATCTAATAACTTGGTTCAGTATTCGTTTATCGACAGATCCACTTCTGCCGACGCCTTCTTAATACTTGAAAAGGTTGCAGTAACATTCCGCAGTCCACGGTCAATGATATCTAAACTCTCGGCGTACGACAGCAGCATGTGACTTTTATTAAACATGGCACCAAACGTGTTAACAAACGATTACAGTGTCTAAAGCTTCGACTGATATCAAATGGTTACCTCAGGTTTTTTCCCATCTTCATTGATGACTTTAGCTCTGTCAGTGTCGTCCAGCAAAGTTGCATCAGCTTTGCCGCTATACCAAACTCAGTCATTTAATAGTATCTGTCTTATCGGACTGTCGAATGCAGCTTTGCAGACGATAAAAATATGGTAAGGTCGATCTGTTTTTTTTGGGTATTCTCCTGAATTGTTCGTAGTGTGAATATGTGATCGGTCGTATATTTACTAGGCTGGGTAAAAGACTGATCGTGGTGCAGTTGGATCGCCATTCTTAAGCAAAGGATTCAAATTCAAATTCAAAGGATTGTGATTCATTAATTGCAAGCCATTAATATTTTCGAGTCGTTAATTGTTAAGTTACCAATTAAGTATTTTTGGTGTCGTTGCACAAAAACACAACTGAAATTGGAGCAAGTACAACACGAGCCATTCGTTGTTCCAGTTGTTTTCTTGCTCCGTCCGTCTGCATGTTGACAAAATAAGGTCGAATTGCATTCATTGGATTTCCGCATGACGTTTGGTTATTATATAAATGGGCAAAGTCGTGGGAAAAATGAATGAGTTGAACGCCCTATTTTGCTGATCGGCAGAATTGCAGTTTGGGTTTTTGGACAACGGCGCAGTATGTAATGTCGGGTAAAGTAAATATAAAAAAAACGTAGAATAGTCAAATTAAGAATGGAAAAAATAAATAAAAGGTGGCTGGAGACTGAAAAAAGGTCTCAGCTACAACCAACCGGAAGACTAATGAACATGATTGTCGATTTTCAGCAAGGTGGTAAGTAAGAAAAAAGAACCTCTCCTCCCCCTTCCCCCCTATACTGTGAATTAGTGCCCAAAGGCGCTGACTTCCCCTAGCGCGGTGCCTCGCGTCCCAAAAGGGCAACAAGGACAGCCTCAGAGGCAGTCCTTGTATTAGGGAATAGCATCCTTTTTCTTTTACTCAATTCCTTTTCCCGGGTACCCGCTTTCCCCGCGGGTACCCAACCCGTTATTCCTTCTTTCATTGGGTATCCGCTCTCCCCGCGGGTACTCAACAGTGCACTCAGATTCCAGTTATCGGGCATATATTTCTTTAGCTAAATTATATTTATGAGCTGTTGCATGCAAGTTGCCAGCTCACCGCTGAAGGTCTTAAAGAGCTCTACCGGTAGTCCATCGGCTCCCGCATCGCTATTTTCTATGATTAGCACGATTTCGTCACTTATAGTGCCTTCGGGAATAAGAGTACAAACGTCTTCCCTCGATATTAGCAGTACACTCTGAGTGACCGTGACTAGATTTTCATCTCTGTCCTTACAGGTGGGATTCCTAGTTCCAAAACCTTTGGATTTAACCTTTTGTCCTTTTTTTTCTTCCATTGACGCTTTTTCAACCAGAACATCACAATAAGCGAGGTTTGTTTAGAGTAATTTAGACAGTTGGTTTGAGTAGGCATTGTTATCTCTGTACTATGCCAGTTTGCGATGTCTAGCTTCCTTTGCGATTGATTGCGAGCGTTCTTAGCACTACCTAATCGCGTACGTATCTTGGCTGCAACTAGGTGGTGATCCGAGACCACGACGCTTAAGGGCTGCCATTAATTACGATGTAATTAATTTCAGTAAAATGTCGCCATGTCAATATCTTTGTAGGGAAATCAGGTTTTTTTTATTCACTACAATGTTTTCTGCCGACACGAAGCTTTACAGTCAAAATCCGTTATCGGAGGTGTTGCTATGCGGAGAAAATTTTCCAATAAATTAACCAATAGAAAATTTCTTTCCTATTTTAGGGTTAATTGGAAGGAATGATGCCGAGTCAGCGGTCATATATTTCCTCCTGACGCTCATAGAATGCAACTTTAATGTCCTCGTCTTTGTCTGCCATTGGGGCGTGTACAAAAATCAGCGTGATGTTAAAATATTTCGCCTTAATGCGAATAGTGGCTATTTGGTTACTTACAGTATTTAACCGATACACCAGATGTCGAAGTCTCTTGCCGACTGTGAATCCACATCCAAGTTCGTGTCTTTCTGCATGACAGCTGTAAAAGATGTCACAGTTCTGTTGTCGCCTGAATCCCTGTTCCGTCCATAGCATTTCCTGTATGGCGGTGATGTCAGCCTTGTATTTCACAGTACAACATTTTTCAGCTCATTGATTTGGGACTCAATTCTGAGTACTGCACGTGAAAGTAGCCCCAAAAGGAAGAAGTTCTGCATCATTCGTTTTGTCAAGTTACATGCCATATAATAACTTAATATCGATTTGATGTTAGTAAGTATCGAATAGGGGAGTTTGTCACGTGTTAGGCCCTTTTGTTTGACATAACTCTAGAACCGTTAGTCCGATTTAGCTGAAAATTAAGAATTCCTTTAATCTTTTCATATAAAGTTTCCCTACATAAGCAACATTTTCACTTTTCCATTCATCAAATGTTTTTGAACTGGGTTTATTTTGTAGCAGCAACAATAAAACTGTAATAATCCACGGCGTATTATATACATTTGGTTTTATATTTTATGAATCCCCAAAACGGGATATTAGGGATTATGACCTTTGGGGTTATGTCCGGCACAAAGAACTGAGTACAAAATTGATTGGGCAACGAATTTATTTCAAATCTTTTTCATACTTTTTTTTTGTCTAAATTTCAATGATTTTCGTAATAGCTAAAAAATGTTGAGACCTCTCTCCGCCCTTGATTGGGGAAAGGATAATAGTCACTGGAACTATAGGAAATGCAAAGCTGTTGGACTTGTGGAAATTAATATATTTCTCCGCCTCTGAATAATATTGACATTTTTAAAATAATCAATATAAATTGTACCACTTCCTCGCACACCCCACTTAAAGCAATATCAAGCCTTTTTCATATACTTCGATGTCCTTGTCAGCTGACGTTTATGTCCAAGTGGTATGGTTAAAATAGCTTTAAGATTATCATAAACTTGAGTATCATGACCAGGACCACTTATAAATGAAATATACGTTTGTAAAACTATGTAATTTCATAGGCAATTTGTACGCTGCCCCGCCTGCTTAAAAATCCTTTTTTTAATAAAAAAAAAAATCGATTTAAAAAACATCTTGAACCGCTGTGAAAATAAGCAACAATTTTTATGGAACCGTTTCACTTTCGCTCTCCCAGAAACACTTGAAATCATTGCCTTCAACTAACAATGGCAATAATGACAAACCCAATCATCACAATTGTTCCAAAAGTACCAACTACTACACTCTGCACACAAGTATCATTGAGAAAAACGCCTCCAGGTATGTGGCGATTACCACACCACACCGAAGATTCATTTGCTCACACCACAATGCACTCGCTGGGAATCCCCTCTTCAGCAGAGGCTTTGGTGGCTGAGCAAGTAAATTGAAAGGGAAGAAAACGCTAAAGAGCCAATTACAGATCTATGGATTATTGTTTTTTTTTTTTGTTTGTAGTTCGCCTCGTTATGGTTGAAGGTTTTTTTTGTCCTGCTACCAAAAAGTAGTGGCAAATTGATACCCTGAGGCCATCAGCAGTACACTAATAAGATGATTTTTGTGACAGATGTGTCACACAAAATATATATGAATTTCATAGCAGGATTACGGGTGAAAGGATGACGATGGTTGACGGATGCTGATGTGTAATCAATAAAAACTACCAGTTGTTGAATACGTGTAGTGCTACTGTGGTGCTAAAGAAAGAAGATTCTTACTCGTTTTCGTTTTTTTTCCCTCTCTTTTAGCTGGAATATCGCAAAAACCCCTATAATCATGTGCATTTTTCTTTGGTTATAATTATTTTTCAATTACTTTGAAGAAGCAGGAAATTTTAGCCATGTGTATATGTATATGTGGTGGTTGTGTTAAGCCATGAATTTCGCATTATATTGCTGAAGAACATAAATGTCACATACTTGTGAGTTGTAACCCCTTCACTGTAGATTACTGCCATTTAAGCTTGTAGACGTATTAAGATAAATTTAATGAAATTCCACATGAAATTCTTAGCACTTCTGTGACAGCATTGTTGCGAATGGGGAAGAATGACTTAGAGTTTCATGTGGTGGCTTCGCATTAACTTTCGATTAACTTTGCCATATTACAAAGTAGGTGTCAATTTTTTTTTTGTTTGTTTTGTTCTATTGCTATCCATAACCATTCAATACTTTCTGCATTTAGATTTCGATCGATTATCCTTGGATGTTTAATAAGTTTCATTGTAAGGAGATGACCGTTTAAATCCTTTTATTATATTCGTTGTTGTTGCCGTTTTCTGTTTACTTTCCCCCGCATTTGCTGCAACCCTTTTTTGACCGGTCTGATGATTGAATGTCAGTCGAGGCTTTTGTTTTACTGTCATGGATGACAAACAGATTTTAATGCCAAATTGTTTGATTAGAGCAAAAGGTCGTCCGTCGAGCGGGAGTTCGAAAAATTAATAGGCGTAGATGGAGTGATTTGGAAGGGTATTATTCTGTGTTGGTGTCAGGGATGTTGGGCGCACGATCTTCTATAGGGTATGCCAATTGGAGGGAGTTGTTTTTAGGCGGTTGTTTTTAAGAGCCTAAAACGTGACAATACTTACTAATTTAAAGTCGATATTAAATTATTATGGCATGTAACTTGACAAAACGAATGATGCAGAACTTTTTCTTTTTTAAGCTACATTCACGTGCAGTTCTTTGAATTGATTCCAAAAATCATGTGTTGTACTGTGAAATAAACCTTTAAGGAGCAAAGATGCCGTATTAGGCATGACGACAATCTAAACTACATATGTTCACCAGGTAAGAATTAATTCACAACAAGTTACTGTTTGGTTCGGATTTTGCCCCGGCGTCGTCCTGGAACCGTTGGAGTGGTTATATACATCAACGGCGTACGATATAGACACGAACAAAATGCGGTTGCCCGTAGCACAGCGCTACGTGCAGCTAAGGTTGCCAGGCACCGAATTCGAAAAGTCGGGAAAACCGAGACTAAAAAGCGGGATTTGTCGGGACAAATAAAAATATCATATTATATTGGCTTTGGCATTTTTTATTAAGAAATATTATTTGAAAACTCATTGCATCAATGCTGATAACAACGATTATTATAATGGATTAAAAAAAAACTCAAACATCAATATTCAGATATGACTTATACACAGATTATGACTTGCCACATATACTTTGTGTTATTTTTCACCGAATTAACTAGTTTTACTCCCTCGCCAGTTGTTAAAAATGACTGGAATTCCTAACAGCTTTTGTCAATATTCATGATTAGTTCAGCCTTTATAAGATCAAAAGACATTCGTTTTATATCTTTCGTGTATAAATTTCTTAAAATACTAAATACTTTTTCACAATGAGCGTTACTTATCGGTAAAGAAAATATAAATGAGATCAATTTAAACAAATTCAAGTGATTTTCTTTGCCACATTTGGCAAAAATGTGACCACATTATGTCATTTGGTATATCTTTAAGCAATTCTCCATAAACAGCTCGAAGACTGCAGTAGTCGCTGTACAACATGGCATTGTCCACTGCATCGGATATTTGTAGAACTTTGAGAATTTCTCCCAAGTCAATAGTAAGTCTTTTAATTTAATTGCTGCAATTTTTCCAAAAATTTACATTTCTTGTAAGTCGTAATGCTTTTTTTTAATAACCAATTGCTGTAGTAAAAAAGCTGCGCACCTCACTTTCAAAAATTGTTTTATCGTCCACTGAAAGTCCTTTTATTATAGAATAGGCTTTGCTAGCATAAAACTTATCATCCATTATACTTCTAGGCTATTCAGTAATTTATTCACTATGCCACGTACTTCGACAATAGTACACGAGTCAGATTCTAGAGCTAATATGGACGTTGAAAATTCTCGCAAAGTATTTTGTAGAAAGTATAGATAGAGCTCAGAGTCTAGAGTCTGCACACAACTAGTTCATAAGAGAAAAGTATTTTTTTATACCTTCTTTAATATGTTGTTTCTATGATTATTCTAAGTATAGATAGAAAATATTAAAAAGTCGGGATTTTCCCCTTAATTACTTCAATACTCGGGACCTGCCTAATCCCGACCATCTGGCAAGCCTACGTGCAGCACAAAGGACGAACGGTTTTACGGTATGGTTGTATCGCGCAGAGAAGACGTGGAGAAGCCACCAAGATTGTACGATTTGACCAATACACTTTATCTTGTGTGGTTTCCTGATATTTCAGGCATATTCCGATGCCCGTTAAGTCCCCCAAATTTAGTCGGATCCTTGCGACATAAAATAACATAAACCTGATTTATTTTTACACTCCGTGATTTATTGTAAATTTATATGCTTGTTAATAGACAAAAGCGAACGTCAGCTGTTTGAGATGCTATTACTATACATGCCGATTAACTTGACTCGAAGTTGCTGACGACAACATCGAGTGGGACGACGATGAAAGAAAATGTAGATGACTGGAGTCAGGAATCGAAACATGGATCTCACACATGATAGTTGCGTGGTCTAACCTTCATGCCACGGCCGGCCTTAATCTTGGGAGCATAGTCATTGAAAACTAGATCACTCGGATCCAAGCCACCATGAGAAGTCAGACAGACATTTCAACGAAGTTATATTTCTAACATAATGGCATACATGTGTGTTTTTTTATAAAGAAAAAACTACATTAATATCATTCAATGAATCCTACAGAAGCACTTGCTGTAATGTTACCAAGAGAATTAAAAAACCCACAATTGTGTAACATTGAACTTCGGAATTCAAGATACTTCGTTAGGCGAGTTTTCAACAAAGCCAAAACTAGTCTTAATTTGTATAAGGATGAACTAAGAAAGGACACCCGGAAGTCATGGCGAAACTTCTGTAAATCTATAGGTGGCAACAGCCAGAATACACACTTACACTTAGTTCCAAAATATTCAAATTTTACGGGATTTGAAAGTAAATACAATGGAACGTGGAGCTTTTCGTCCGATGAATCTCACGGGATACTCCTGTATACCCACTTTCCCTACAAAAACTTCAACGCTAACATCTGATACAAAAATAACTTAATTTTCCTTTGCACCCCATGAATGAGGTATGGGATAGCTTCTCGCGTTGGTGTGAGTTAACACGCTTTCTATTTTAGATTCACAACAAACGGCACCTACTTGTTTATCGACAAATGCGAATTTCACTGTTTGAGAAGCTTTTACTAGACAGAAAAATGTAGATGACTGAGGGCGGGAATCGAACCCAGGATCTCCCGCATGGTAGTCGCGTGTTCTAGCCATCATGCCACGGCCGGTCCTTGATATGGGCCATCAAATAATTTCAACCTATAAATCAGCCGGACCTGACGAAATAGCTCCAGCGCAAAGCTAGCAATAATCAAAGAGACAGGAATATATACAATACTAGTCTTAATCTGTATAAGGGTGCACTAAGGAAGGCTGATTGGATGTCATGACTAAACATCTGTGAGTCCTTAGAGGGCAATATCCAGATTGCTCGCTTCAGGTACTTACTTTCTAAAGACTCACCGCGTTCGGGATTTTTAATGAAAGCCGATTGAACGTAGAACTTTTTGTCCGAAGAATCTCTCGGGATTTCCTGGACACTTACTTTCCCGACAATGGCTTCAACGCTTGTCATCAGCAAGAATGTTAGGTGGAAGTCCGCCCAAATAAGAAGAGATAATCAGGTAAGGGTCATCGAAAACTTTAAGTCGTTTAAATCAGCTGGATCTAACGGAATAATTCCAGTGCAGTTGCAGAAGGCCATACGCCTATCTCGTAGTTAAGACATGAGGCAGGGGCTGTCACATTTTGTGAAGTTATTCCCAAAAGTTGGAAGCAAATCAAAATAGTTTTCATTCAGAAAGTTGGCAAATAATCTCATGTCAAATTAAAAGACTTTCGACAGATCGTTTCTTTTTTCCTTACAACATTTGAGACGTTATCAGAACTCTATGTTCGAAGTAATCTTTCACAGAATGTACTATCAAAATCTCAGCATTTCTACGCTCAAGGGTGGTCAACTGAGACAGCTCTCCACTTTTTAGACAGAATAAGCTCTAAGCTCTGGAGACTTCCCTAGACATCAAATTAGCCTTCGATAATATTGTACATACAGCAATCCAATAATTATTACCTTATTTGGAAGTTAACAGATCAGCGACTCACCTTTTTGGATGCTTCTGATGAAGAGACCCGTCAAAGGTGATTGGGAAGGGATCACTATTGCTGGGAACGTTAACAGAGGGACACCTTAGGGAGAAGTTCTGTCTCCATTTCTATGGTAACCCTCAGTCAATGAACTGCTCTCAAATACGAAATGATCGAATGCCATGTAATTGCCCTTGCTTGTGATCGAAAACTTACAGTACCAAAATTAGAACCACCGTCACTTCCCAGCTGGAAATAAGCAAGGCCTCTGCAAGTAAGGCATGCATGAGGCATGGCCTCAAGGCCTTGTTTTTACATGCCTAAAAACAAGCCTTCTCCTTTATTTCTGAAATATCCCGAGCACATGTTCTCTCCATTATTTCAAGACCACTGTTGTAGGACTTCTTTGAGAAGAGAGAATCAACGTTTTCGATGATTTGTTATTCTATCATTTTGTGTGTATACACATTCCGTCTTCCTTAACATAGAAGGCATGAGAGAAGGCATGAAAAGAAAAAGCAACTAGGAAGGTGTTCGTATGTTTTACTTAAAACAGTTTATGATAAGTTTCAGTCAAACAATTCGAATGCATCTTCGTAGGTTAGATGGTAGCATGGCTAACTAACAATCGGGAGGTAGTGATTTCAAACTCCAGGAAGGTTTACCGTAGTTGGAAAAAAAGTGCAAGTATAAAAATATATATAGAAGTGAGAAATATCTAAAAATTTACTAAACAATTTGAGGGTGACCAACTGCATATTTTTTTTTCAAGTTCTTTTTTTTTTATGCGTAGGCAGGCCTTCAATCAGGCCTTGCCTCCCAATGACACCCTATGTTATTTGGAAAGGAAGAGGAAAGCGCAGGCCTACTGACTGCTTTTGAAGGCGTTTCATAAGGCCTTCTTGGTCCTTCCTTTCGCCGCTGAGTTACTAGGATGTCATTTCAGTTGACAGAGCAAGACAACTATCTAACCCCTTGATACTTGACTTTCTCGGTCAACAGCAATTGGAAGCCGTCTCGACTGAAAACTGTAGATGACTGCGTGTTTTAACCATCATGCTACGGCCGATAATATATTCAATGATAAATGGAGGTTCACTCCAACTTGTAAAGAATCTAGGGATTACTAATCATCTACTTAGGAAAATCAGTCATAGATTAGGAATTTTAAACTCCATCCTCTTTAGAAGCTGCATGAGGAGGCCGACTAAACAACGAATCGCCTTCTCTTGGATTCCCAGCATCAGCTGGAGTAAGAACTAGGGTATTTGGAAACTATATAGTAAGCAACGAATCCCTGTAGGACTGATCAGCAAATTCATAGAAAATGCGATATGGATACAGAGCTAGTCAGTATTTGGTATAGGTGAAATTCCAGGCATCACAAAGGGCTTTATTAGACTAATAGTGCTAGTCAGTATGCTGTCTTGCAGCCTTTTTAACCAAACCTATAATTGTCGATGATCGTATGATTTTACTATCTTCTTATATAATACAGTGATGAACCAATTACACGGTAAGATCAATAAGACCTTTAAATCCTGCCTTCTTCTGGATAATGCTAGATATAGGCTAAACTGTGTACCCCTTCATACAATGTCACCTTGCCTGCCTCTGGACATGTTTGCATCTCCCACATATGTACTTTTTTTACGACATTTTTAAGGGATGTTCATGACATATCTTAGGTTTGTCTAATGCGGCACTTTTTTAGCACTCCTAGTGTTTTTTTTTTTGTTGATATATTTTGTTGACAATAGTTAAAGCAAACCACATGAGCAAACATTTGGCCAACACTGTATGTATGTATGACAACAACAAAATTTAAACCATACAAAAAACAGATTAGACCATGTTGCATGTGCAAAAGGGCACAAAAAAAACAGAAAAGTAAAGTAAAGAAGAAATATCTCCGCACGACTGCCCGGAATGGTCGTGGCATCTAAATCGAAGATATGTGTGCAAGAAGCCAACGCACAATTCGAAATGGCTCGATACGGAGCATTAAGGCCTCCCAGCAGGGCAGATGTCACAATTGAAATTGAATTAAATGCGAACGAAGTAAGATTGATTGTCTGTAACTGCCTTAAAGCGTTAGGCGTCGTGTACACAATTGCACTGCGACCATAACAAACATTGACTTCTCTAAAATGAAATGGGGAAATGCTGCTGCCATTGCTCTAACAGACAATTCTTCTAATCAGTATTAAATGAAACAAAAATTTCGGCAAATTTATAAAACGAGCCAGTTAAGACCATAATGTTAATTTAGGCAATTCAAACAAATTGAATGTAATTTTTTATGCCGTGGATGTGCAATATTGTTTGACTGCCATTTCATGAAAGAGAGAGAGCGAGATAGAGTGCTAAAGTTCATTTCATTTAAATATTGTGCAAGAGACTGAAACAAACTTAATGTCTTTAATCAGGATTTTCTCCGAAAGAAACAAAGCAACGTTCCACACTCTACACCAAGGGGCTTTGATTCGGAGTATGCGAGCAAGCAGCCTTAGGTATAGAATAAGAACATAACAATTTAATAGACGCGCAGAGAAAGTGAACAGAGTCCTTCGTATCGTTTGCTGGTGCGAGTAGACAAAAAAACACAAGCTAATAATAATCCTCTAGATGATTGCCGTAAATTGTCTACAATTGTAAGCAGCTCCCTTACGCTTTGCTACAAGTGAGTGAGTAGTGACTCATTCCATTGTGAGCGGCCTGAAAACTAGTACGCTATAACTGGCAGCTATGGTGGAACAAGGATAACATATTGGAATATTAAAAAAAATTAAATTTTCCAAAGGTCTGTGTGTTCAGAAACTTCAACGTTTTTATTATTAGATGTTTGCACTTATGTTATAGAGTGTATCTATGACAATCTGCAATTATGGAAATATTTTTAAGGATTCTGCGAGGACCCAGGGACCTTCAGTATGAAAGATTTATGGTGAGGAAAGTTTATACTTTTATAAGTGTATTACTGATAATCAGAAATTATGGAATTATATAAAAGGAGATAGAAAGGCCCTTGAAATGGAAAACAATAGACCTTCACGTAATCAGAAACTTTCTTTTCCCCTAACTTCGAAAAGGACCATGTCCTTAAACAATCTCAAATCTTTCATTGGGCATACTTTATTATTTCAATGTTTAAATAACTATATTATAACACAGTACAACATTTTTTAGCCCATTGATTCGGGACTCAATTTTGAGAAATGCACGTGAAAGTAGCCCTAAAACTGAGAACTTCTGGATCATTCGTTTTGTAAAGTTGGCTGCATTTATAACACAGTACAACACATGATTTTGGGACTCAATTCTGAGAACTGCACCTGAAAGTAGCCCCAAAAAGAAGAAGTTCTGCATAATCCGTTTTTTCAAGTTACATGCCATAATATGCATTAATATTTGAATGTATTTGATTTGAAGTTAGTAAGTATCGTATGGGGGAACTTGTCACGTTTTAGGCTCTTTTGGTTGACATAACATAAATACTTTATGGTGGCGTATGATTATCATAAGTAATATTATACGTAAATTATACGCCTCGGAGTACAACAGTTATTGTAACTGCTACAAAATAAACCCAGTTCAAAATCATTTGATGAATGGAAAAGTGAAACTGTTGCTTATGTAGGGAAACGTTATATGAACAGATTAAAGGAATTTTATTTCTTAATTTTTATACCATCACCCTAAGGGATAAGGGGATATATCATTTGAAACGAACAAATAGAGAAAATTGGTCGCTAAATTTATATTGTCATAGGAGGCAAAACCTCCGAAAACCTAACCATTTGACACACCCCTTTCGGTACCTCCCATGCAAATGACCAAATTCACCCCCATAGTCTTACATACATATCTTTTTTGCAAGTACACTAAATCCCGTTAAATTTTGCGTAAGTTGTACGGATATCAAAATTTGAATCAGGAATGAATATGGACTATATCGGAACACCGCTTCTGGTACCTTCCATACAGAATAACCTTAATATTTCTCCCATAGCTTCCAAAAAGACACCTGGGGAATAATCAAATTTGGAGGAAAAACCTTAGCAAACCTAACTATTTGTCACGCCCCTTCTGGTACCTCCCATATAAATAACCGATATTTCCCCTTTTACATACATATCATTTTTGTATTTACACTGAATTCAGACAAATTTTGACAGTAAGTGGTAAGTGTTCACCGAACGTTGATTTTCGAAAAAAAAAACGACCCGTTGTACCTCCTTTACAAAAAAGTCAATTTTTTACGGTTTTGCACCACAAGCAGACAAAAAACAATATATAAGTAATTTTATTGTAATTAAAAATCTATTAAATTCAATAACTCAAGACTTAAATAATATCTGACTGAAATATCTGTACTGGTGTTAAATTTGTTTCAGCTAAATCGGATTAGTGGTTCTCGAGTTATGTCAAACAAAAGAGCCTTAAACATGACAAATTCTGCTGTACGATACTTACTAACTTCAAATCCATATAAAATTATTAACGCATGTAACTTGACAAAACGAATGCAGCAGAACTTCTTCTTTTTGGGGCTACTTTCACGTGCAGTTCTCAGAATTGAGTCCCGAATCGATGAACTGAAAAATTTTGTAATGATAAATTTAATGGCTATACGATTTTTATAGTACAAGGTTGATTTTTAGCGCTTTTTCTTCTCGGTATATCGTACCGAATATCTCTTCTGTGTCTGAAGCAAAGTTATAGATATTAAATAGGTTCTATAAATTGCACTTTTTGGTATAATAAATTTTACTTTTTGGTACCACAAATTGTACATTTTGGTATACGTGCAATTCTCAGTATTGAGTCCCGAAATCATGTGTTGTACAGTGTAATTTATTGGTCTACAATTTTTAAGAGAGACATCGAAATAATTAGAAAATGAGTTATGTTTTATGAATATGCTCTATTTATATGTAGCGTACCCCTCATTGCCTGTATGTACTCACCCCAACTATTTTACTACATTGGCTTGTTCAAGTACATAACCTTACATTTCCGCGTTTTTATTTTCATTTTGCTAAATCGGAAATAGTACCAGCATCCGTAGCATAACACATAGCCTTACAGACGCTCTCGCAGTCTTTTATAGCTTTGTAATAAGGATAATTGTTTGGAATCATGTTCGCCGTCTCTCCCCGACCCCTACAAACTTTTACTTTTTATGGCCATAAACATAATTTACTCGGAATGCGTAACGCACTTCGGAACAATAAGATAAAGCCGAAATGGCAAATACGACCGAGTCTGTGTCGTTCTTAGATACTAGTCCACAACTAGTTACAGGGTTTAAAGGTCATTTATGTACGAAGGCATACACAAAAAAAAAATCTCTAAATCATCTTCGATATAATATTTGTAATTGCTACAAAGGCACGAAGTTGTTGGTTGGTGGTTGTGGCACTGATACTGGTGCTGGCTGGTTGAGTGGCCGTGATGCTGCTTTGCATATTCATGTGGGAATTATGGTGTGTATAGTTGTAGTAGTACATTCACTCACACAGCACTCGCTCTGTGGCACAGTAATAAAAGGAGGCAACACCCATGCTAGACATTCGTTTAACTACGGCCAACATCCTATTTGTCCACTCTAGCGTTTTAACTTTATTGTAACTTTCCCCTGTCCCCTGCTCAGTGAAGTCCTTGTGTTCCTTGCTCGATATAGCTGTATTCCTGTTTGGGTGTAATAAGTATCATAACCTTATGACATAATAACAATTTAGTCCTGTTCATCGTGTAGTAGAATTAGCAAATTCTTGTTCCAGTCGATACATTATGATTGTCTTCCCCAACACCACCAACACCACCAGTGTCCTGTGAGCAAAAGACCGACCCGTAGAGTGTTTTCTTTGTGCATGGGAGGGAATTGAAAAGAATGACCGGTAGTGGATGTGTAAGTAGGCGTCAATTCGTTTGTATTTGCTAGCAATGTGACCATTAGTAACTGTTCGTTTGGTCGTTGCCGTGTATTGTCATTGCCATTGCCACTGCCACCACCAAAGGCACTAGTGCCTGCAGTACATTTTGACTAATAGAAATTAATGTTTATTGTTTGTAACGAAGGCCTTCAAGGAATATTTACGCACACGCGCCTCCATTTAATTCACCGTTCCGTTAGTATTTTTGGTAGCTTATTAACAGCATTGTCTCAATTTGTGCATTGTCGTAGTCGTAGTGGATGAGGAATTGCCAAATTTGAATAGGGCTTTAATGTGTGGGAAGTTTTTTTCGTACGTGAAAATCACTTTGGTGAAAATTATAATACTATATAGAACTAAAATGGAACTTCTTACAAAACATAAAATTTTAAGAAAAGGATATTTTATTTAATTTAAGAATATTTTTAAATGTTCTTGTTTTTGAAATGATCATTTACGTATGGGGCCATATTACTTACTTAGCTGGCACTTCTTTGCAATCCTATGGGATTATATACACAACGTAGAAAAATATCATAAGCGCTTCGATCTTCTGCGCTTCTTCTCCAGCTAGTCACACCAAGTTCTGCAAGGTTCTCAGTAACCTGGTCTTTACAACGGAGTTTTGGTCGCCCTCTGATTCATAAAACGTCGATACTCTTTTCCCACGAATACTGCCAGAACTGTCTTTATAATCATCTCCATCACTATGTTGAAGAGGTCACACGTTAGGCCAACGCCGTGTTTTAGGCCTCGTCTGGTATAGAATGGCTCCGTGAGGTCCTTGCCATTATTCACTGAAGAGTCAGCGTCATTTCGCAAAGACGTATCAGCTTCGCTGGAATACCAAACTCAGCCATGGCTTTGAGTAGTTTCTGCCGTATCGGGCTGTCGAAGGCAGCTTTATAGTCGACGAAAAGTTGGTACGTGTCGATCTGTTTCTCTTGGGTCTTTTCCACACTGATAAGGCCCGATCAGATTGGAAAACACTGGCTTTAGCCTTTCACATAGCACACTCTACAGGACCTTATATGTGGTAAGTAAAAGGTAGTTGGAGCACTCACGTGGATCACCTTTTTTCAGCACAGGGCATAATACTAAATTCTAATCATCGGGCATGTACTCATTAAGCCAAACCATGCATACGAGCTGGTTCATGTTCGTTGTCAGCTCTTCGCCGCCGAACTTGAGGAGCTCTATCGGAAGTCCGTCGGAACCGGCTATTATTGTTCAGCCGTGGTATTGCTCTTCTTACCTCGACTTGACCATGCATACGAGCTGGTTCATGATCGTTATCAGCTCTTCACCACCGGACTTGAGGAGCTCTAGCGGAAGTCTGTCGGCACCGGCTATTATTGTTCAGCCGTGATATTGCTCTTCTTATCTCGTCGACAATGGGCATGATACCTTCACGTGCGCTGCCTTCTAGAACCAGCAGTTGCTGGAAGTATTCTCTTCATATATGCAGCAAGCACTGCGTATCTGTAATCTGATTTTCATCCTTGTCCTTATAGGACAAGGACAGTGCGCAATATGCTGCCACTGTGTGTAGGGAACATCAGAAGTAGAGGCGTTGTGTTGTAGTAATTGGGAGAGCTGGTTGGAGTAGGCAGTGGCTATCTCTGGAGTTTGCAGCTTCGCCATGTTCAGCTTTCTTTGTGTTTGGTTACGAGCGTTTTTCGCCCTGCTCAATCTTGTGCGCACCTTGGCTGCAACCAGGTAACGATCCGAGCCAATATTAGCACCACCTCGCACGTCTACGACACTAGATGCATGTATGCCATCAATTACCACATGATCAATTTGATTTTTGGTGTTTTGATCGGGAGATAGCAAAGTTGCTTTGTGAATATCTTTGTGCTGGAATCTGATTCCACTTACTACCATGTTCCTTCCTGCTGCGAATCGAACCAACCTAAAACCGTGGTCTGACGTGTCGGTATGTATGCTGAATTTACCGATCGATGGACCAGGAACATCTTCCCTTCCTATTTTTGCATTAGAACGATTTTAATGACGTGGCCAGGGCAGCGGTCGTATGTTTTTTTAGGCGCCCGTAAAAGGCATTTTAACTCTCATCGTCATTATCTTCTGTCGGGGCATGAGCACAAATCAGAGTGATATAGAAATATTTCGCCTTGATGCGGATTGTGGCTATTCGATCACTAATATGATTTAACCGCAATACCAGATGTCTGAGTCTCTCGCCAACTACAAATCCACATCCAAATTCGTGCTTTTCCGTATGGCAGATGTAATATATGTCGCAGTTTTAGCGTCGCGAGCATCCTTGTCCTGTCCGTCTCGTCTCCTGGATGGCGGAGATGTCAGCCTTATATTTTTTCAGGACATCCACCAGTGGGATAGTTGCACCTCCTCTATACAAAGTCCGAACGTTCCAGGTGCATATCCTTAAATCATGGTCCTTATTACGTTTGCGGGGGTCGTGAACATTTGGGGGGTTCCGTTTGTTACTTTTTCTTTTTGGTGTCTTCATAGCCAGTGATAGCCCTGAAGGTGGGTGGCTAGCCCAACCATCATCAGGGTTCGTCGCTCACTGTCAGGATAACAGAATCACAAACAAGGTTGCCTAGGTGCCATCACGAAGGAGGTTGTGATTTGGCTTGCAAGATTCACTTTACATCCCCAACGACACCCATGGGGCCATATTACTTAAAGGAATTTTCTCACGTCCAAGTAAGAGATTGTAAGATTTTAGAGAATTCGCAAAAAACATGGAGAATTGATGAGCATAAATTCAATGAAAGAATACTGACTTAAACTATATAATTAAACTATGCCTAAAAACAAATTGATAAACATTTACGGCCGTATTCATAAAAAGTTATACGAGGTTTATAAACCATTTTTAAGCAAATTTCGCGAAAACAGTATTCACATCTTTAATAAGTTAAAGTAGGGTTGTCCCTGCTTTAAGCGTGATATAACTTGATGTTTGTACAATTTATTGTATATTTATGAATTTGAGATCTTTATTTTGAGTTTTTCGGCATTTTTCCTATTGGAAAGAATTGTTGTATTTATTCATTGTGTAGGAAATTTTCTTCTTAATCATTACGCACATAGAAAAGTATCTAGATAGACACTTTTCATTCATGAATTCCATTTTGAAAAATATTTCTCCAAAATTCTTCAAAAATAATTTGTAAATAATGAAATTATATTCGTGATGTTAAAACAATCAAAACAAGGAAACAATGTAATCGGTATCCGATTTTTATTTCAACATGAGGAAAAGAAAATTCTTTAAATGTCATTTTTACTTTAACGTCTTTCTAACCATCATGAGAATCGTAGTTAATGTAAAATTGAGCTACAATTATGTTCATAGTTATTATAAGTGCATATAAATGTTTGGTTACCGATTATAAATCTTTTGTATCTGATTATAAAGCTTCTTTTTATACATCATTAATGACCAAAAACTGTCGGCGTTGCCACCGGAACACATAAAGCTAAAGAACTGATAAAAAACGTATATGAATACAATTTCTTATTAAAGGTTTTTTAGAGCTAAAGTATACTTTAGCTAGAGAACGCTTCATACCTACTTTAGAAATTTTTTATGAATAAGGCCGTTAAGCTACAATAATGTTCATAGGTATTATAAGTGGAAATGCATGTTTGGTATCCGATTATTAAGCTTTTGTATCCGAATATAAAGCTCTTTTTGTACATCATTAACGACAAATAACAGTCGCCGTTGCCACCGGAACATATTATGCTAAAGGAATGATAACAAACGTTTTTGAATATTAAAGGTTTTTTAGAGCTAAAGAATACTTTTGCTAGAGAACGCTTCATACCTACTTATGGAATTTTTTATGAATAAGGCCGTTTATCTATATTTTTCCATCAATTTCTTTTTTCAAGGTCCAATTAGCCAATCTGGAATGTCTCGAAACTCTCTTCTGTCAATATTTATTCCTCTTCAGACGTTTTTGAATACAGCTTCTTATTAAAGGTTTTTTAGAGCTAAAGAATACTTTTGCTAGAGAACGCTTCATACCTACTTATGGAATTTTTTATGAATAAGGCCGTTTATCTATATTTTTCCATCAATTTCTTTTTTCAAGGTCCAATTAGCCAATCTGGAATGTCTCGAAACTCTCTTCCGTCAATATTTATTCCTCTTCAGAAACTATAACATCCTTTTCATCAATGCACTCAACAACTCCCTCTTAAACTTACTTAACTTAACTTAATT
Organism: Muscina levida; assembly: GCA_964034835.1. Classification (NCBI taxonomy): domain Eukaryota; kingdom Metazoa; phylum Arthropoda; class Insecta; order Diptera; family Muscidae; genus Muscina; species Muscina levida. The sequence goes on along the minus strand of OZ035883.1, from coordinate 18,966,497 downwards.
TCCCTTTGCACCCCATGAATGAGGTATGGGATAGCTTATCGCGTTGTTGCGAATTAACACGCTCTTTATTTTTAGATTCACAACTAACGGCACCTACTTGTTTATCGACGAATGCGAACGCCACTGTTTTGAGAAGCTCTTACTAGACAAGCCAATTGACTCGACACTTATACTGCGAAGTTGCTGTCAACAACATTCGAGGGGAGCCGACAATGAAAGAACAATTTTTTTTTTAAGATGACTGGAGCCAGGTTTGAACCTGCGATCTCCCGCATGGTAGTCGCGTGTTCTAACGACTATGCCACGGCTGGTCCCGAGGTCCAATTAGCCAATATGGAATGTCTCGAAACTCTCCTTCTGTCAATATTTATTCCTCTTCAGAAACTATAACATCCTTTTTATCAATGCACTCAACAACTCCCTCAGGTTGAATAATTTCTTCCCTTGTTATAGGTTCCTATCTATCTTAACTTCTACCTCGGGAGCTTGGTCGGAGCTCGTAAAGACGATACCCCCGTTACTTCCTCTTTTCGTCACCGCAGAGCCAGAAAGAGGTCTACAGGTGGTTCTCGCAGGACCTTGGCAATGAGGTTCCTTAGATTTAAGGATCGGGATGTGAGGGTGAACTTCGCCGAAACTCACGATGGTGGCGGCCCTTGTCAATGCATCGGCCATTTGGTTATCATATATGTATGTTCCCATATCCTGGAGCACATGTGAGGCTAACCGTCGAATGTCTCACTATCATCTCCAGTGTAGACCCGCATTCTCAAACGTTTATTGTTCTCTAGGGGTCTAATATGTGCTTAACTAAAAAAAAAAACTTAATTTCCCTTTACACCCCACGAATGAGGTATGGGATAGCTCCTCACGTTGTTGTGAATTAATACGCTTTCTATTTTTAAATTCACAACTAACGGCATCTACTTGTTTATCGACGAATGCAAACGTCACTGTTTGAGAAGCTCCTACTAGACACGCCGATTGGATCGAAACTAATACTGCGAAGTTGCTGTCGACAACATTCGAGGGGATCCGACAATGAAAGAAATATTTATTTTTTTTTTCTTTTAAGATGACTTGAGCCAGGAGTTGAACCTGTGAACTCCCGCATGGTAGTCGCGTGTTCTAACCACTATGCCACGACCGGTCCTATGCGCTAAACTATCAGTTAGTAAATTAATATTACAGCCACATATGCAATCATACTGAATTTACTCTATGGCTATTCTAATGACCGAACTATTGTAGTGATCTGGTAGTGTAATCAACATTTCCAAATTTTACAACCCGCTCTTTTTCTTTCATTATTTAAGTCCAGAATTTTGCCATGACCATAGTTCCTGTGCCTTCATGCTCTTGTGGTGTCTACAAGCATTGCAGTGTTCACTGCTAACTTCTTCGGCTCAATGTCTGGGTAAAACCAGTTGAAGATCGTGAACAGTGCCTTAGTTGGCGTACTGCTAAGTGCGCCTGTTATCACGATTGCCACCTGTTTCATAAGGCGCTCGAATTACAGTCTGAGTTTTGCCTTCTCCAGCGCCGTCTAGTGATCTCTTTATCACATTTATGTAAATAAGAACTGATTCTGCAATAATGTCTTAAATCGTCGCTAACAAAATACATATGTTGTTTTTCATACAATGCATCGTATGCGATGGTGTTTACGTCATCATCAGACGAAACTATAAAATGTTACTGCAGCCTTGTCGGACATCAGTAAGCAAACATAAAGTTTGAAAATAACAACGAACCGCCCACAATAATTACTACAACGTACGTAGATTCATGCTAGTTTGAGCAGCTGCCTAACTATTGACAACTATAACTTTGGAATATGCTAACAGTTTTATCTACTTTGTATTCCTGTCTATTCCTTTACATAGTATTACGTATAAACCCCCGGGCATTTGAGACGATATTTTCCGTCACTAGCGAATTGTTGTGTTTACCTTCACAACAACTACTAGGACAATTTTCACTTTTGTTTTCAACATAACTGAACCCCTCACCCTCAAAAAAAAAAAAAAAAACTCTACCATATAAGTGACTTTTCAAAATCGAAACAAAATGCAAAATCATCGATTTTTATAAAACTTGAATGGTTTTTTTTTCTCATTTGCTTTGTTTGCATGGACCCAAATAAAAGAAACGACGCCGTTCGTACCACCCTCACTACAGCTCACTAACATTCACATCAACTACAGCTTATATGTTTGTTGTATTTTGGGAATTGTTTCTTTTATGATATGACTATTTGCTAAAGGAGCACAAAGTCATCTTAAGATCACATCTCATCTTAGAGCCAGCATCTCATCGCATAGCGTTGACGTTACTAACATATTATATGAGCTACGTATATACGATGAGAATGTCGACCCCCCAATTTGAGTATATTTTATTTGGATTTGTGTTGTTTGACTTTTTTACTGGCGTTTGCTGACGATTTATTGTAAACTGTGTTGTGTTGTATTTGTTATTAAGAGACGTTTAAGTAAATAAACATACCAAGACAGCGAGAGAGATGACCTATCGCCACCTATGTACCTCATATGCCCCAACGTCCTTATCAATTGGTCGTCTGGTATTTACAATTACATATGTCTACATATGTTTTTTATGTTTGGTGACTGGGGTTGGGTATGACAAATTTTGTGACCGTATTGAAGGTTGATAGTTGAAAAAAGATTAACATCAGGCGAGACATTAGTTCTAAGTGAATTGGAGATGGCTGGTTAAGCAGTAAAGGCGTCTTTTTTTATTTAAGGGAAAAAAATCGGAGTATAAAGTGGTTACTACATAGCTTTTATAAAGGTATGTATTAGTGCACCCCACTTTCCATTAAAACATGTCCACGTTTTGCGCTAATATGATATACTGTGTCCTGTAAAAATCTATGTGTCCATTATGGCTATGCCGGCATTTATGATATCCTTGCTGCCTAAATTGCTAACAAGCTTAGAAAATGGCTTACGACAAGATAATCTTCTCACTAAGATGACCTGCTTCAAACAAACTTCTCATTTAAGTCACTTCAAATGAAATCAACTAATTTTCGTTAACATTGAACGACAAACAAAACTCAAACAAGTTAACCTTTTCCCGCAAAGGTCATGCATACTAAGGAGATATAGCCATTAAATCTAAAGCGAAGATTCTTTTGTATTTTCGATGACCATGGCCAATGAGAATTACATTCCTTATGTCATGTTCATGTGTGTGAGTGTGTGTGTGGGGAAGTACAAGATGTAGAAATGCTTGGCATTTTGTAAATTTATAAAAATACCAATGTCTTTTAAAGAAAATATTGTCCCTTATTTGAGGAGCACCACCACCACCACCATCGCTGTCTTGGTTTAAATGTCACACAAACCTATACTTTTTAAGAGAATGATGCCTCAGCAGCATCGTGGCATGTTGTCAAATAAGACTAAGAACACAATAACATATACATATATAATACAAAATCCTTATATATGCTGCAATAGTGTTGGTATTTTATGGCTAAACATGGGCGTACAGGATATGTCGTGGGTGCTGGAGTGTATGAGCGTGTGTGCATATGAGGGATAACAGCCATATGGTAAAAATCTGCTTACACTACTGCGACTACTCCTCCTGCTGTCGCTGCAACCCCCTCCTCCGCATATAGGGACCTTTAGTTATTCTGAGAAATTTTCTTGAGACATTGATGCTAAGGGCGGCTGGCTGTGTCACATATCGATTTCTGTGTTTTAACTTTCGCTGGAAAAGAATGCGCACACATACTCTTATATTACCCAGCATACAAGCGTATAACATAACTTAACTTTTTGTGTGTTGGCACTCATATGATGTGTATGTGTTTCTGGCTTAAAACTACTTAATATGCAGGATGTGTAATGTCGAGTATTGATTGACAAAACTTGGGCTACTTGTGTTTAGCTGGATGTTTCTTTTCCAGCTCGTACTACAAGTACGTTTATTCTTGGCAGTTTTTGCCGGAAGCTCTGTGTGCTGAGGCCAACTCAAACGAAAAAAAACGTTCCTTAAGAATTTTCGTTTCATTATAGAGAAATTAAAGAGAACTATATAGTGAGGGTGTACCGAAGGGAATACTTGTTAGCATCGAAACAGATATGCACTTCTTGAAAAGTTGATTAGTCTGAAAATATTATATTATCTGTCAGATAGGAAAGGACTGTTTTCAAGGTGCCAGTGTTAACTAAGGCCAGAATTCTCAATTAATCTTGATATAAAAGAATTAAAGTAAATTTTATAATTGGTGGATTTTAAGACAATTACTAACATAGTTAACATAAGTGGCCCATTTAAACTTACGAACGTAGTTAATAAATAAGAGGCCTGATGTATTGAAGAATTCCTCACGCTTCGGTCTTCTGCGTGCATTCTCCAGTTAGTCCTACCAATTGGTGGCACGTCGCTCACTATTTAGTCCTTCCAACGAGGTTTTGGTCTCAATGCTTTGTGTCGTACTTCAGGTTCGCCTTTAAACACCTTTCTCGCTGGAGCAACATGTCCCAGCCATTGAAGTCGCTGTAATCTGACTCTTTTAGATACGTCGATGTCGTAGTAAAGCTCATACAGCTAATGGTTCATCCGATAGCGACACTCGCCGTCGGCATAAATAAATTCATATATTTTTCCGAATATTTTTCCCCCGAATACTCTCAGGTTTTGTATGTCCGTTTTCGAAAGAACCCACGATTCGGCAGCATACAGTATAACGGGTAAATTAGCCCCTGGTATAGCTGTTTCGAGATGTATTTCGAGATAAGGTGGTGTTAGGTGCTAGGTAGGAAAATTCATCTACTACCTCAAAACAATAATTTTTACCGTTAACGGTGCGTCCCCATCGAGAGGACTCTCTGTTTGTCGAAATCGTTATTTTATTTTTGTTTTGTTCTCGTTGACTGCTTAACCCATTTTTGTTGACTCCTTTTTTTGGGTTTAAGAAAACTGCAGTAACATTCCGCAGATTTTGGCCAATGATGTCTATATCATCGCCATTGGCGATGGGGAATATGGTGCCAGACATGTTGACTCCAGCCATTCTCATCACCTTCTCCATAACTATATAAAATCGTGTACATGACAAGCTATCGCCCTGCCTGATGATGATGCATTGTCCTAATCAGCTCCTCTCCCCCTGACTTAAACAAATTGAGCCGGTATACCATCGGCTCCAGCTGCTTTGTTATTTTTAAGGCGGGATATTGCCACACGTATGTCACTCTGGCTCGGAGGTAGATAGTTAATACCATCGTCATGGATTGGAGCGGGTCTTCTGGAGTGGTGTCCGTATCCAGCAGATTTCTGAAATGTTTACTCCATATCTTCAGAACGTTATCTTGGTCCGCCATAAGCTGGCCATCACTGTCCTTGCAGGAGGGCAACCCTGTTCCACGCATTCTCGGAATAACTCTCTGGTAAAATTGTCGGGCTTCCCTCTACAACTCATCCTGTCTTTTCTCCAGTTCCTTCTTTTTCTATCTTAAAAGACGAGTTGCCTCTCGTCTATTCTTTCTGTGCTGTTCACGAACAGCTCGAGTTACCATTATAATAGTATCCGTCTCTCTCCTGGCATTACGACATTCATCATCGCTCAAGTACGCTACTCTCAGACATTTAACTTAGTTTATAGTTTGAAGATTTTGTCTGATTTTCACTTGGGAATGACTAACAATTCTATGCAGAGGTCCCCAAAACAGCCCATGACGTCCGATATACCACTCGACATCCGTTCGGTAGTAATCATACATACTCTCCTAATTCCAATATTCCGGACACACGGCCGTAACGTTCATAATCCGGTACCACAAACCACTTTCAGACAAGTCCTGGAACGACTAGGTTATGTTAATTCGGTAGCCATTTTCAACAAAGCTCTCTTAAGTCCTACTATATTTCAAGTTGTGATATCATTTTAAATTCTCCCATAAATTTTTCTTCTATTCTATTTGGTCAGAGGCACTCTTAAGCCTTTTCGCTGCTCTGATAAAGGCGTGAGTGTTACGGAGATCGCCTTCTTATAGACAGGAATTGTTCATAAGTGTACGATGACTAAAATTACTATAAATTAGGTCACCACACACAGTGAAGTGACAAAGAATATGCTCCGTGGTTTCTTATTCTTCCTCTTCATTGCAGATTCTTAAAAAATCGTTGAAGGGAAGTTTTAACCTTTTAGCATGTTTGCCAACCGGCCAGTTATTATAGCTATGATGTTCCTGAGATGGACTCTATCCAGGTTCTGCGCAAATCGTGTCCTCTGTATATCCATCGAAGTCCAAATCTGTTTGGTCGCTGTGCAAGTGGGTTCTTTTACCGTCTTTCCTTAGCAATAAGGTTCAGTTTCCTGGCAATTAGCTGTTTTCTCTCACGGTCACCCCACTGTGACCTTAAACTTTTCCCGAATTCACGATGGTGGCGGCTTTTGCCAATGCATCGACACTTTGGTTATCATATATGTCCCCATGTCCTGGAAACCATGTGAGGGTCCGTCGAATGTCCCGATGTCTTCTCCAGAGACGATCGGCATTCTCCAACATTTCTCGAAGTACTGCCGCTTTACTATCAGTAGGTAAATAAATATTGCTGTTCAATATCCTATGACATCGAATTTGCTCCAAGTCTATTCTAGTGACCGCTATTTCGCCAGAACTATGCTACAGTGATCCGGTATTCCAATCGACAGTTGCAAATTCAACTCCTTCGAAAATATACCAAAACAAACTTTAAATTTTGATCCGTCCGTAAAATTAGGATGACATCTTCCTTAAAGTGTAGGGTATTATCATAGTAGGAGTAAGCTGCTATCTTCTTAGCCTCAATGTCTGGGGGTAACCACTTAAGGATCTTGAATAGTGTCTTAGTTGGAGTAGTTCTAAGTGCCCTCGTTACCATAATTGCCATCAGTCTCACAATCCGCTCGAATTTGAGTCTTTGGTTTATGTTATGTCAAACAAAAGAGGCTTAAACGTGACAAATTCCCCAATACAATTCTTACTAACTTCAAATCGATATTATCTTATTTTGGTATGTAACTCGACAAAACGAATTATGCAGAACTTCTTTCATTGGGACTACTTTTACGTGCAGTTCTCAGAATTGAGTCCCAAAATCATGTGTTGTACTGTGTAATGTTTCGACATTATCAATTCACATTAGTGAGAAGTGATAATGTGATTATTTGAATCACGATACCCGTTTCGAAAAAACCTTTTACCACTATTCCTAGTTAGTATAAATCACATATCGTGAGTGACATTATCTGGACGAACCTACAAATGAAATCTCATCAAACCTAACGATGAAATTAATATACTCCACACAAGAGATGTCCCTTCATAAGCAAATCTCCAACATTGATTGTGGAGACACAAATAAGCGACAAGAGAATTGATTTTAAAGCCACTTTGATACACGGAGACTTTAAAAATCATTGAGCTAACGGTATTTTAAAGGTTATTTTTTCGCATTTTTTTTTTCGTTCTTTGCTAAGACCAAACATCCCAGATCGGCGAGTCCATAAAATGCAACAACAAGAAGATAAACAAGAAAATACGCGTTGAAAGGAGCTGCGGAGAATCACAGTTTGGTGAAGTTGAACAATAAAAACAAAAACAACAGCAAACAAACAGAACTCGACAACGCCCAGTCATTGTCATTCGTTATAAGAGGCCAGTCAGCCAGACCAGCCAGCCAGTATGTTTATGAAGACCAGAGTATGGTCAATCATTTGCCTGGTATAGCTGCCAGCCAGACTAGGCCCAATGTAAATGTGCGTAACAGGACCATCAACAGCAGCATCAACAACGCAGCAACAATGATGATGGTACAACACCAAGAACACCAGCCGACACAGCAGCAACAACACGAACAAACGTTGACAACATTGCATGGTTCCCCAAAAAGGCCCACCAGTGTTCACTTTTTGCTACGTAATTAAGTAGTTTCCTTCAGCCAAAGACACATGTCTGACTTGTTGTCTGTTCCCTACCACACAAAAACAAAAAAACAGACTGAAAAACGAAACGAACTGCCAGAAAACGCGAAATCTTTCCTCCTCTTCGCAACAGAACAAGCGCGAAATTCAACAGAATCTTTGGTCAGACATCAGCAGTAAACACAATATGACGGCAGCAGCAGGAACAGGCTGCTGTACTGCTACTTGCCTGTTAGTGTAGAGAGATGGGAAAATGCTTGATTTGGTAGGCTGGCAGACGAAGGGACAGACAAACAGACATGTTTATGGTGGATTTGAAAACGATACATCAATCAAAAGGCTTCAAATGCAACATCACAACAACGAATATAACAATCGCACAAGTAGAAAACAGAAGCTGTCCCAAAAAAAAATGTGATATCTACGGTTGCCAACAGTGATAGTCCTAGAGAATGCTACAAGGATCTGCTGCTTTCAGATGTATGGACAATAGGTCGGGTTGATTTGTATAAAGCTCCGAAAACCTATGTATGTTGCCCGGCTGGAAAAAAGTCTAGACCAAGGTGCACCAAAACAAAAAATTCCTAATTTTTTGATTATTAGAATTTTGTAGGGCTTTTAGTCGATGAAAAATGAAAATATCGATTTGCATTTTTGGGTCTACTCTTGAATTTATGATAGTATGGATCGGGGATCCCCACCTGTAAGGATAGAGACGGAACACGGACACTCAGAGTGCCCTGCAAATATGGAGGGAACACTTTGAATCTCTACTCGTTCCAAAAGGCGGCATAAGTGACGAAATCACACCAATCATCGACAAAGGAGTAAAGTTAAAAATAATAAAGCTGCGGGGCCGATGGATTACCTGCAGAGCTTTGTAAAATCGGCGGCGATGAGCTGGTTTCATGCATGCACCAGCTCATAAACACGATTTGCCTCTGGGAGTGCATGCCTGATGATTTGAATCTGAGTGTCCTATATCCCTTGCTTAAGAAAGGCGATTCAAGTGTGTGTACCAACTATCGCGGGATTAGCCTTTTACCCATCGCATGCAAGGCCCTGTCTAGTGTGTTATGTGAAAGTCTAAAGCCCATTCTGGCGATACTGATTGGACCTTATCAGTGTGGCTTAAGACCTGGTAAATCTACGACCGACCAGATATTCACACTACGACTAATACTGCAGAAGACCCAAGAAATACAGATCGACACCTACCATCTGTTCATTGATTACAAAGCTGCCTTCGACAGTCCGATGCGACAGAAATTGTTGGATGCTATGGCTGAGTTTGGTATCCCGCGAAGCTAATACGACTTTGCAGGATGACCCTGACTGACACGAAGTCTTCAGTAAAAATTGGCAAAAATCTATCAGAGCCATTTTCTACCAAGCGACGCTTTAGACAAGGCGATAGCGTGTCTTTCGATCTCTTTAATATCGTAATGTAGATGATCATGCGGAAGGCTGCAGTAAATAGGAATGGTACAAAAATCACATATTGCTCGCGTATGCCGATGATATAGATACCATTGGCCGCGGATTGCGGGATGTCACTGCGACTTTCTCGAGCATTGAAAAGCAGTTGGCGGAAGTGGGTCTGGTGATAAATGAGGGCAGAGCCAAGTTATTTGTTTCAACGAACAGAGGGTCCACTCGTCTGGGACGCTGCGCGAACGTTGACAACTACAACTTTGAAGTGGTAGATGATTTTTTCTACTTTGGCTCCGCCATAAACAAAATAATAATGTCATCCTGGAAATCAAAAGACGAGTATTGATCGCAAATCGCAGCTACTATGCGCTAAGCAAGCGGTTTAATGACAAAGCGCTCTTTGGAAGAACAAAGATCCAACTCCACAAGACTCTTATCCTACCTGTCTTGCTCTACAGCGCAGAATCCTGGGTAATGACACAAGCGGATCAATATATTCTGGGAGTCTTCGAGAGAAAAATACTGCGCAAAATATTAGGACCCATCATCGTTAACGTCTAATGCTGCCTCGTCTAATGAATCATGAGCTGTGCCACGACATCGACGTAGTCAAGCGCGTTCAAATAGACCGAATGCGCTGGCTGGGACACGTTGTACGAATGGACGAAAACACTCCGGCTGGAAAAGTCTTCGGCAATAAACTTGATGGGCGGCGCAGGAGGAGGCTACCAAAAATCTGATGGATAAACCAGGTTAAAGAGCTGTTAACTAAGCTTGGTGTGATGAACTATCAACTAAGCGCAAAAGACCGAAGCGCTTGGAATATTTTCTACGTGCGGCTACTGATGGATAAATTTCTGTTGCTGCCATTAAAGAAGAAGAAGAATGGATCGTCGTGCATTTACCAGTTATTTAGCCGCACTGAAAGCATTAAGTAAACATCCGGGGTTCATGCCGCCTGCCACCATTTTCATTCCTTTGCCTTTGGTTACTTTATTTTTTCTCTTTCGCGTACACTTTCCAGTGACGCTTACTGTATATCCCTATGCATCTTGATAAACAATCAAAAAATCATTTTGATTGATAAAAAAAAAACACACACACTCGCAGAATCAGTTGCAACAATATAACAAAAACATATTTAAGACGAAAACAAAAGAATCAGCAGAACAACCAAAAATGACCATTAACTTTGACATTGTTATGATGTCTCAAAGTGAAATAAAACTTTTTGGAATTCCAAGGAAAAACAAAAATCAATATCGTAGTTTAATTTGATTTAAAGGACCCTTAGTAAAAAAAAAGGGAAAACATCTTGAAAGCCTTAATTGGGTAAGCCCTCTCAATGGTTTCAAGAAAGACCACTCGTGTAACCTAAAAATCCTCTAATTATTTAACGCTTAAATACTAGCTGTTTAAGTTTAATCACAACTCATTTACCAAATCTTGTGCGCTGTGGAACCCCTGCTGGTATTTGCCTTGCGCATGCGCAAGCGCCATTTAATGCCGCTGTGATGCGTTCTTCTTATGTGCGCTGTGATCCCGGTGCAAATCGTGCTTAACATTCTTCCCTAATATCGTTGTCATCAATTTGAGACTGCTGCTGCTGGTGCTGGCTGGTCCATGGTGTGACGGCGTTATTGTTTTGTGTACATACACCAATTCCAACTTCAATACCCCATCTTATGGAACGAGCGAGTGTCCAGGCCAATCTAGATCTTGTTGTCAAAGTCTCTTTTAATTATCCTCGTGGTGTTAATGAGATCTTTAGGTTTAGGTGCTGCCGCTGCTGCTGTTGTCAGTGGTGGTGTTGTTGGTGTTGGCTGCTGTTGCTGGTGAGTGAGCTTAAAGACCGGTGGGGCATTGCGTGATTTAAAGAACTTCATTAAGTTTGTGAATTCGACTAAATCACGCTCAGGCGCATGCTTTTCCTGCACAATGCCTCCTCTTTCTCTCCCCCCACAAAGTGTAAAGCTGTGAATTTGTATTTTTGCTCGTAGTTCCTTTTTGGATGGTTGACTTTTCCGTGTTGCTGATATTTGTATGCGATGTCGCGGCTGATGATCTGTTGGCACTTTTAAATGGGATCGTGTTTAAATAGTTCAAATGACAGCTAGTGCCTTAATATTGCAGATTGCCATGCGAATGATGAGGTCAGGTATCAAAAGGGATGGCTATCGTACTATGTATGTATGTGGAATAGTTTTCTTTAAGGCAATCATGACTTAAATCATGGTTAATCTCTAAAATTATATTTATTTTGCTGGAAGTTTATTAGCTGCACTTGAATAACAGGTGGAATATTTCAATAGCATTAGTGAATGTTATTGCGTTAACCTTTTTTTTTAATATTATAAGTTTAGCTTTTAAAACTAACAGCAAGTAAGAAACGGAATTTTAATATTAAACTAGTGGGCCCGGCAATGCTTCGCTATTGCATATTAACTTATAATATAATTCACATTTCTAACTGCCCTAAGTGCTATGTAAACGCAAATTTATTTATTTGTAGATCTAACATACAAAGTACTTTTAAAACAAAAATAATATGTTGAGTTTAGTAACCTATGTAACTAAGTTACTGTTAAGTAACTCCTTAACATGAAAGTTAACCATGGAAGACTTTTTTTTACTAACTATCTTAGGCTCTATGACGATCGTAAAAAGTTCATCATCAAATTTATATCTATACTGCGGACATGTAGATCAAGTTTTTTCTGTATGTAGGGAGAAAAAAATTCTTTCACGAATTGGAAACAGACATTCGCTAAATATCATAAATAAATTTCTATTTTTGTGTGTTGTCCTGGTTACTGTCTGTGGGCGTAAAAACACATTTGGCATGCCTTCTCCGCCCATTGACCGGAAATGAAAATTTTGTTTGAAGATTCATGCATTTATTTTCGAGAACTGTATGTGTACCAAACTTTAAGTATTTTGCCATAAAAAGCACTATTTTATTTCTTGTTCTCCAACTGATCAAGAATTTTGCTTATACTATTTTGGATAATATATTCGTATTACCATGTCTTGAGATAATTCGGCCACCAAATGTTTGGCTTAGCAAAGTGATGGTCTCATGCGCTATATGGCATGTATGCCGTCGTGTTGGAACCATTTCTCATCCGAATGTTTTGCAATGACATGATAAATGTAAAAAATCAATTGTTCGTCCACCAGCTATGATTATGGCTTCTTCTGTGCGCATGGTACGCGCTTGATTTGGATAAATATTATCGGAAATAGTAAATGTTGTCGATTTATAGTATTGCGTATTAGTTGATCAGATGTATGATTTTGTGCACTATAAACTTGACAAAGTGCTCCATAAGTTTAGTGAACGGAGCGTGTATTTTGAAAATAAATTCCTACGATTTGTAATAGTTGTTCTACTGTAAGACTTTGCATGGTGATTTGCCATAGTATACCAAAAGAAAGTCTAACACACTTCATTATTGTGCAGCTAGATTTACACTTTTACCTATCTGAAGTTCTATAGGCCTAAAATAAACCCATATATATTTTCTTTCCAAATGTTCGATAATACTACCTCTGACATTCTAAGAAAATTTAAATTGAGCCCCCAGTCAGACAAAAGCTATTTCCCTGCTCAACTCCAATGAACATTGCTTAATTTGTATTTGAAAGATTTATTACCGATTCTCTCTCGTGTAAAGTGAAAAACACATACCTATAAAGTAAATACAAAACACATTACTGTTTTAGTCGGCGCTGATTCGATATGTCCCCAACTACCTGGTGTACGGACAATTGTTTGATACAGTTACATAGTCAAATATTGACGTGCGTGAGCAGCGCCTCGGCACTATTTACCAATTTCGTGTTAAATATCCTATTCATATCTCTAGGCGAACTGCAATATACTGTGTTAATTTAGTTATAACGGTTTATTAAAAAAGGGGCGTGGCACAGCCCACTTCCACTCTGGCTGTTTCATAATGTACCAAAGTATACCAAATCTCATCTTCATACCTCTGATAGTTCATGAGATACAGCCCTTTTGATTTTCAAGTTGTATGGGCGGTGCCACGCCCCTTTATCCAATCACAACCAAATATAGCCAGGGACTATCAACAGGTCAACAGTACCACTCGGTAAAATTTTCGTATCAATCGGTCTATTGGAAAAGCCGTTAGAGTGATTTTTGAAAAGGGGGCGTGGCACCGCCCTCTTCCACCTTGGCTGAAATTAATACTGCTTCAACAACATATATACCAATTATCATCTTCATAGCTCTGATAGTTCATGAGATATAGCCCTTTTAATTTTCAAGTTGTATTGGCGGTGCCACGCCCCTTTATCCAATCACAACCAATTGTAGCCAGGGACTATCTACAGGTCAACAGTACCACTTGTTAATATTTTCGTATCAATCTGTCTATTGGAAAAGCCTGCAAACCGATTTTTTAAAAGGGGGCGTGGCACCGCCCACTTCCACCCTGGTTGAAATTAATACGGCTCCAACAACATATATACCAAATTTCATCTTTATACCTCTGATAGTTCATGAGATATAGCCCTTTTGATTTTCAAGTTGTATGGGCGGTGCCACGCCCCTTTATCCAATCACAGCCTATTATAGCCAGGGACTATCAACTGGTCAACAGTACCACTTGGTAATATTTTCGTATCAATCGGTCTATTAGAAAAGCCGTTAGAGCGATTTTTGAAAAGGGGGCGTGGCACCGCCCACTTCCACCCTGGTTGAAATTAATACGGCTCCAACAACATATATACCAAATCTCATCTTTATACCTCTGATAGTTCATGAGATATATAGCCCTTTTGATTTTCAAGTTGTATGGGCGGTGCCACGCCCCTTTGTCCAATTGGACCGAATTGTAAATCTAAACCATCCGGGGCGCCACCCAAACGCATACAAAAGAAATTATACAAATCGGTCCAGCCGTTTAGGAGGAGTTCAGTCACAACACACGTACGTTAGAATTTTATATATAAAGATAATCACACTGCAATTCAATCCTAGACCAGAAAATATTGTCAAATTCACAAAATTTTCTTTGAGATGTCGTATTTTATAGTTTTAGATCAAAAATGCACACTCTCCACATAATTTTACATGAAAAAGGCAGTGCTATAAGCAACCGTGGTAGAACACGTCACTATTATGCGTGAGACCACGTTCGATTCCTATCACAATCATCTACATTTCTTTGATCGGACGCCCGGTAAATTTTGTTGACATTAAGTTTGCAGTAGTCGAGTCAATTGGCACTTCTAGAAAAAGCTTCTTTAAAAGATGAAGTTTGTATTCGTCGTTGAACTGTAGGACTTGTTGAATGAATCTATAAATAGAATTGTGACCACTCAAATCTGAGAAGCTTTCCCATATCTCATTCATTGTATTAATTTTCTATAAAAACGTCGTATTCACTACTACAGAATCTAATATAATTTGTTTGTTAAAATAAAAACACACACACACAATGCATCTGCAATGTATGATCTTCATCTATGTCTAACGTAATTACATAACACTGTAGGACAAATTTAAACTTTTGACCTCACCCATGAACAAACTGACCAGATTCTGAAAATATAGCTAAAATAAAAATATACGTATCTCCCAGTTTTTCTAGATCAGCTCATTTAAGTTTTTTACGAGCAATACACTTTTTTAAGCAAAGCTCCCATACAACGACTTGAAAGTGACTTCTTCCTGTTCGCAGAACTCAGAAAGTTGTTAATAAATTTTGACGAATTTTTTTTAAAGGTATTTCAAATGGCCTGGATGTAGTTCTGACCGATCCCAAATTTAAAGTTTGTCATAAATTAAATTTGTCACAAACAAATTGTCAAGAGATTTTGATGATTTTTTTTTAAATATGTTTCAAATGGCCAGGGGCTGGTTCTAACAAAGTCCAAATTTATAATTTGTCAAAAATTTAAATTGTCACAAATTGTCAAAAATTTAAATTGTCACAATTTTTGTTAAATGTTTTTCAAATGGCTAGGAGCTGGTTCGGTCTAGGAAAATGTTTTGACAAATTAAATTTGTGACAAAATTTGTGACAAAATTTGTGACAAATTAAATTTGGGACAAAATTTAAATTTTTGCTTCGTCAGAACCCGCTCCTGGCCTTTTGAAAAACAATAAAAAAAAATTTATCAAAATCTGTTAACAACTCGCAGAGTTCTGCGAACAAGAAGAAGTCACTTTCAAGTCGTTGTATGGAAGCTTCGCTCCAAAAATTGAATTGCTCGTAAAAAACTTAAATGAGCTGATCTAGAAAAACTGGGAGATACGTATATTTTTATTTTAGCTATATTTTCAGAATCTGGTCAGTTTGATCATGGGTGAAAAATCGTGTCGTACAGTGTAATAGATAAATATAGCTACACGGACTACCAAGTGCCATCCGAAACAGTTTTTTGAACTAAACATTTAAAAATATTATACAACGACTGCATGGACAATATACGAGCAAAACTAAAAAATCAACTTATATGGATGTCAATCGATGAAACTATAGATGCAACAGGCAGAAATGTTGCAAACATTTTAGCAGGTGTATTAAGGTAATTGCAAGTGAGAAATTTTTACTAAATACAGCAGCATTGGAAAGGGCTAATTACTCAACAATTGCTAGACTATGGGACGACGCCATCAAAAATCTGGACGTCAACTTCAATAAGAATAATGTTTAGCTTTTTGTGACGGATGCAGTTCCATACATGGTAAAGGCTGCAAAAGCTATAGTGGCATTTTATTTGAAAGTGACGCATGTGACATGTATTGCTCATGGTGTCCATCGATTGTGTGAATGTATCGAATAAGCAAACGTAAATAAAACTATTGCTAATGTGAAGAAGGTATTTTTAAAAGCTACATGTAAAGAGGAACTTTTTAAACAAATGTTTCCAGACCTTCCATTACCTCCAGAAGCTATAACAACACGATGGGTAACATGGCTTGAAGCAGTTAACTACTATGCCAACAATTATAAAGGCATTTTATAGGTCCTAAGTGCATTAAACGATGAGGATGCACAATTCATTAAACTTCAAAGGATGTCTTGACAGACCCCAAACTAGATCTGACTTGATTTATATTGCTTCAAATTACGGTTTTATTGCAAAACATATTAAAAATTTGCAAACATCAGGTCTTACACTTATTGAACAAGTTCAGGCGAATGAAGACATTTTTAAATTGATAGATAACACAGTACAACACATTTTTTCGGGGGTGAACCAAACCAATATCAAACGATAGCATTTGACGTCGCGACGCGTCGGTAACAAAACCCTTAACTCCATTTTGCTCCAATACGTCGCAAATTTTTTTACAGTTTTTTAAAGTTTGATTTTTTGGTCAAATGTCAAATAAAAGAAAATGATAAATCATGTGTAAAAATAGATTTGGGATAGTTCATGACTTCGGAGACCTACATTAAAATTTTCGGGGGAATATTTCCTCGAAAATATTTATTTCTATTTTATTTTACTCAACATTTGTGTGTGTAAATTTACAAAAACTACTAACAAAGTCTGAATTTAAAATAATATTGTTTTTTTTTTTTAATTTTTAAGCTGTTCTTTTTTATTTTTAATAAAAATATTTCTAATTCATATGAAAAAAACTGTATGACTTTAATTTTTTAGGGCATGTTTTTGTTGATTTATAGGTCATATTTTGCCATTTTTCAGGTCATATTTTATGCACATAAAACACGATTTTTAGGGCATATTTCCGGTTGCCCTGGTCATTACCCATGATTCTGCTCTGTAGAGCAAGACAGGTAGGATCAGAGTCTGGTAGAGTTGGATCTTTGTTCTCCCAAAGAGCGCTTTGTCATTAAACCGCTTGCTAAGCGCATAGTAGCTGCGATTTGCGATCAATACTCGTCTTTTGATTTCCAGGATGACATTATAATTTTGTTTATGGCGGAGCCAAGGTAGACAAAATCATATACCACTTCTAAATTATAGTTCTCAACATTCACTCAGCGTTCCAGGCGAGTGCACTCTTTGTTCGTTGAAACAAATAAATAATAATCATTTATCACCAGACCGCCAACTGTTTTTCAATGCTCGAATAAGCCGCTGTAACATCCCGCAATCCACGGCCAATGATATATATTTCATCGGCATACGCGAGCAGCATGTGACTTTTGTTGAAAATGGTACCATTCCTGTTTACTGCAGCCTTCGGCATGATCATCTCTATTACGATGTTAAAGATATCGCAAAACAGACTATCGCTTTATCTAAAGCCTCGCTTGGTTGAAAATGGCCCTGTTAGATTTTTACCAATTTTCACTGAAGACTTTGTGTCAGTCAGTGTCATCCCGAAAAGTCGTATTTGCTTTGCGGGGTTACCAACCTCAACCCTAGCATCTAACAATTTCTGTCGTATCGCACTGTCGAATGCAGCTTTGTAGTCGATGAATAGATGATAGGTGTCGATCTGCATTTCTGGGGCCTTCTCCAGGATTTGTCGTAGTGTGAATATCTGGTCGGTCGTAGATTTACCAGGTCTAAAGCCACACTGATAAGGTCCAATCAGGTTCGCCTATTTAAGCACCGGAGATGGGTTATAAAGATTCCAGTCATCGGCATGTAGGCCTTTTGTTAAATCGTGTTTATAGGCTGGTGCATGCACGTTGCCAGTTCATCGCAGTCGGCCTTAATCAGCCCTGCCGGAAGTCCATCAACTCCCGCTGTTTTATGATCTTTAAGCCGTGCAATTGCCGTACTGATCTCGTTTTCGCTCGGTGGTGGACTATCCACTCCTTCGTCGATGATTGGCGTGATTTCGTCACTTCTGAGTACAGAAGAGTTCCCTCAATATTTGCAGCATACTCTCCATGTCCGTGACCTTTTTACCTGCATTTTTCGATATCCTGGCTCTCTATTTTCTCTAATAGACGCTTTTCCCTTTTTTTCCCTTCTCTACCCATTATATCGTTCCGTCACCCCATGCGTTACCATTGCACAGTGGGCCAAACAGCTTTGCTAGCGGGATTTAGTTAATAACTCGAGTAAATGATTAGATATTTTAATGAAAAATGGGCACAAAAGGGCTAATGCTTTGGTATTCTCAGTATTTTTTAACTATTGAAAGATAATTAAACGGACAAAATTTCAATGTCTTTCATGAGCCCGTTTGGAAGTTATTGAACAAATGTTATTTTGTCAAAAATTGGTAATTTTGTATGGGTGGTATCAGAAGTGTAGGGCTATTCTCCATATATCACCAACAGTTGGTCGTAGTTAGTTATCATTTTGGATATTTGTCAGGACCGGCCGTGGCATAGTGGTTAGAACACGCGACTACCATGCGGGAGATCGCAGGTTCAAACCTGGCTCCAGACATCTTAAAAGAACATCTTTTTTTATTGTCGGCTCCCCTCGAATGTTGTTGACAGCAACTTCGCAGTATTAAGCGTCGATTCAATCGGCGTGTATAGTAAGAGCTTCTCAAAACAGTGACGTTCGCATTCGCCGATAAACAAGTAGGTGCCGTAAGTAAGACCAGATGTCGAGGTCTCTTACCGACTATGAATTCACATCAAATTTCGTATGTTTCTACATTGCACAATAAAATATGTCACAGATCTTTCGTATTTGTCGAAGACATCCACCAATTGGATAGAGGCGCCATGTCTGTAGAGAATTCGGACATTCCAGGTGCATATCCTTAAATCATTAACATTTGGCGGATTCTTGTATTTTCTTTTCTTCGTGTTTTCATAATAGTTTTTATTTAAGGTGAATGGCTTTTTAGACCACCGCACCCAACTTTTAGCTTCTTGGGGCTGCCAAAGCCACTTTGTGTTAAGCATCAGTACCTTCTCCCTAAGACGCATCGGTGGTGTCATGCCATTTATATTGCCTTCTCACATTTGCTAACACTAAAATCATGTTCAGTTCTTAGTTGTGAGAACAAGTACTAAATTTCAAAAGGCGCAGGTTTAGTATTAAAATAAAATTCGCATTGTTGGCCAATTTTTTTGGTGACATTTGATAGGTTTGTCTTTAGGTGCAATGACAAGAAAATTAAACTAAGACCATTTCACCAATTTAAAAGGCTCAACATCATAGGACACCTTTCCACACACAATACGCAAAATCTAAAGCAATTTTCTTTAATTTTTATTCATGTTTTTTTTTTCGATGTTGACAATCTTATTAAAACAAATGAATGTGAACAACAATTCTTTTTGGCCCCTATTGAACTAATAGTCTTTTCTTGGTTTTTGATGACATTGACAAGATTTGTACCATACATTTATTTAGTTAAAGAGCCAAAATCTACGAAATATCTTACAAGAAAATAAGATAAAACAAATAATACTATCACAATGAATAGAAAAAACAGAAAAAATACCCATACTCGTATGAAAACACAACACAAGCCCATTATACTCGTATAGCTACCAGAACACGGCTAAGGATAACAATCTTCTATGGCCACCCCTTAGTTTTAGAAACTGGAAACCTGATTCGATTTGTTGTCAGAATTCAAATAATTCCCTTTGAATTTTCGTCTCAATTTGAAGAGTTTTCTATCATATATGTATATGTGTGTGTGTGTGTGCGAATACCATTGCCTAGTCCTGTTGACGTAATGAAGGGACAAAGAGAAAAGTTTTTATTATCCTTGTACGTATGTTGTTGTTATTGTTTGCCATCGAGATGGCTAACTCAAGATAGTGGAGCTAATAAAATAATGGGTCTTAGCATGTACGAAGCAGCTAACAAACGTATAATCGTTCGATAGAGGGGGTCATGTGTGTAAGACGTACGTACAGCTGGACGGATTGTTTAGATATTGACAATGTGTTAAATGTCAAGCATTTCAGTGGCAAAGGAAATGACCAAAACAACAATAACAGCTACAGAGGAAGAAACGACACACACACACACAACAAGTTGTTAACAGCCCACAATGCAGACACACAGCAGTATGTAGTTAAGCAACTTGTAGCGTTCGAGAGGATATCGAGGGGTCATTATCTGAAACTGTTGATGGGCAACCATTGTTTTTGTTGTTATCATTGTAGTATGAAAGTCAATAAAAGCCGATCAAATTAGTCTTCATAAAGGTGTAATGATGATACCAAAATACTCTTGGCATTTGTTTGATTTGATGATTTAGCCAAAAAATCCGCCACGGATGCCCACCCACTTTGTCCTTTGTTCGATAATGCTTACTTACACACATCGCACTGAGTTTGGGTTCTAAGCAATCATGTTATCATTTGGATCAATATACCCCGTCTAAGATTTTGCTGACTCATGTTGATGAAGTAGTCATTTGTGAGCGAGTAAGTTCTGGCAGCGTATTTAACGCGTGTTTTCATATCAAATGTTTGATTTAACTGAGGCGCAGCAAATAACTCATTCATACGATATCTTAACACTGCAGTGGTTGCATCCAGTGCATCAGTTGCTATTGATTGTCTTTTTTTTCTTTGGCTCTGTGTTGTTTAAAACAAACACTTGAAAAGTGCAGTTTCAAGGTACTCCACAAAGGAAATGGGACTACTTCAGTTCAATGGCTGTTTGAAGATGACGACGGTGATAACGGCAACAGTGGTGTTTCTCCTGTGTTGTTGCTGCCGGCTGATGATGTTACTGGCGGTAGTGGTGTCGGTGGTGGTGGTAGTGATGACTCAATATTGAGTGCCTCAAATATTAGAGGGTTTCGGAGGACTTTAAACAAAAACTGAAAAACTGGTAATACTTGAGTTGAGTCGTGTTTGTTTTATTCTGGTTCGATATAAAATTGATGATGATTTGTTTATTTAGCAACCGCAATCGTTGTGTCTGCCATTTCATATTTGTTTATCTAATAATTGAAATGACGCCTTTGATTTCTGTTCTCAGAGACCTCGTTTAGGTATCACAAAGGGTATTTAGACAGTCAATTTGTATGCGCTTGGAAGAATAGGGGTTATATGTTTTTGATATTGTCATTATGTTTGTTATAAAGTAGAGGGGGGAAATTAAGTAATCGATTGTATTTCGTACTAAATCCTATTACTAAGCCTTATTATGAAAAAATAATTTGATGTTCAGTACGAAAGCAAATACAAAGACTTACACTAGCGTATAGCGTATGTTGACCAAAAGGATTTGGAACGGGGATCCCCACCTTCAAGGATAGCGATGGAAATTTGGTCACGGACACGCAGAGTGTGCTGGAAATATGGAATGAGCACCATAGTACTGTGCGCGTTCCCGAAGGCAGTATATGTGACTAAATCACGCCAATCATCGAAACTGAGTATATTGTCCACCATTGAGCCAGAACGGGAATGGTGCGGCTCATAAACACTGAAGCTGTGGCAGCCAATGTACTGCCGTCAGAGCTTTTTAAGGTCTCCGAAGATGAACTGGATCATGGAGATGATCATGCAGAAGGCAGAAGTTAACACGACTGGCACCTTGTTTAACAAAAGCCGCTCGCGTATGCTGATGATATACAGCCGAGGACCGCGGGATGTTACTGCGGCCTTTTCGAGCATTGAAAAGCAGTCGGCAGAAGTGAGTCTGGTGATTAATGAGGACAAAACTAAATCATTTGTTTCAACGAACAAAGAGTCTACTCGTTTGGGACGTTGTGTGAACGTTGACAACTACTTTTGAAGTGTTGACAACTTTAACTTTCTAGCATAAGATCTCTGTAACATCATAAAAGAGATAGATGGTCACGCGACAGTCTGCAGTAAACATTACTATATAAAAGTCATATGCTGCACGCATACGCGGATGATATAGACACGAGTATCACTTGTCGACGACTGCGGAATGTTACTGCGTAGTTTTGTACTCGCTTGGGACGCTGAGTTCATTACTACAAGGTGGGCCAAAAGAGATCACCCTCTTAAAATATGCTCTTATTTTTGCAAATGGCCGCCAATGTCAAATCTGTTTTGACATTTGCGGACTACACAGATGTAGAATACAAGTGAACAAGCAATGGAGCGATACACTCCCCAAGACCGCGGGGATAGTGTCTACTTTTTTACGTAACAATTCGTCAGTGGTGTTGGCGCAGCGCGAATTCTGTCGCCGATTCCCCGGTCGTCCGACACCGACTGCGCAAACACTGCGCCGTTTGGCCACCAACCTTGAAGAGTTTGGGACCACACGAGACGTTGCTAGGAGTAGCCGGCGCCGATGAGCCCGTTCTGCCGAGACTATCGCCGATGTTGCCGAGGATGTCGAGCTGTCGCCGGAAATATCCACCAGATGCCATGCCTCGCAATTAGCCATCATCCGGTCGTCCCTAAGGCAAATTTTGGTCAAAGACCTGCGTATGTTCCCGTACAAAGTTCAGTCCGTCATATGCTGCCAAGCGTGTGTAATCTACGCCCAAGCCATCCTTAATCTCGAGGCCGAAGTGGACAATTTTACGACCAAAATCATAATGAGCGATGAGGCTCATTTTCACCTCACCGGGTACGTGAACAAGCAAAACTATCGCTTCTGGGGCACCGAAAATCCACGAGTGATAAACGGAGAACCATTACACCCGCTCAAAGTGACTGCATGGTGCGCTGTTCACGATGCACGAGTCATCGGGTCATTTTTTTTGGAGAACGCCGCTGTTCAGCGACAACAGTGGACGGTGGGCGCTATAGGGCCATGTTAACCGAGATTTTTATGCCGAAATTATACGAATTAGCACTGAAGGACATATGATTCCAACAGTACGGAGCAACGGCATACACTGCGCGTGCCACAACCGACATTCTCGAGGCGGTATTCCCGGGTCGCCGCATCTCTCGTTTTGGCGATTTCCACTGGCCTGCTCCAGACTTGTTTTTGTGTGGTTTTTTGAAGTCCGTATTAACGTGAAGAAGCCCTAAACACTGGAAGCCCTCAAGAACGAGTGCGAGAATCAGTCGCCCGAAGTTGTCGCCGAAGTGATGAAAAATGCCATAAAACGAGCCTGTATGACAATCAATTGTGACGACGCCCATTTGGCAGATATTATCTTCGTGACTTAACCAATAAAATTCTAAAGATTCAAATAAACATAATCAAAAAACATAATCGAAGTTTTTCATTTAGAAAAAAATGAGAGCCAAACAACATCGGATGACTTCTTTCGGCTCACCTTGTATAACTTTGAAGTAGTGGATGATGATTTTGTCTACCTCGCCTCCGCCGTAAACAAAGAAAATTGATCGCATATCGCTGCTACTATGTGCTAAGGATGCGATTTTCTGACAAAGCCCTCTCTCGACTAACAAAGATCCAACTGTACCAGACACAGATCCTACCTTACTTGCTCTACAGCTCAGCATCCTAGGAGGTCATAGTGTCGGGGGACACATATTTTTTCAGAGCAATGTTATCGTACAAAGACAACAAAGGCAGGGGGATGATGAAGAATGTCGGTGATATTTAGATTCAGGAGGTCATGTGACATAAGAATTTGGCAAAATGTTCATAAAAGACCCATATATATTGAGTTTAAATGTTCCACAAAAATGTACCTCATAGTTGTTTACGTAAAATTGCTGAACACATCCTATACCTTAAATGTAAGGTTCACACGGTGTCCAATGCCAATTCATTAGAAGAATGTGCAAACACCGAGCAGGGCATGATGATTAGCACAGCATCATGATGGCACTTGACCTCGGTCCGAAATCTGTCAAAGGCATATACGTTTCATTGATCGGAAGTCCCCTCAATGTTGTAGTCATCAGCACCACGATGGTAACTTACAAGCGTGCTAACTCAAATGGGGGAAGCTTTCCCATATTATAATTCATTTCATTATAATTTCAGAACGTTTACACATTTGTCTGCCCTGCCTTCACCATATTGAGTTCCTTTTAATTGTCATTTACTTAAAATTTGTCAAATTAACATAATGAATGGATTGGCAAATATTGCAGTTTATGGCGAAACCCCTTTCGCACTAGTCTGTGCGTATTATTTCTCGCAATTGTATTTTATTTCCATTTAATTGAATACTGTGTGTCTGTGTGTGTGTGTCAGAGCTGTCTGCTACTAAATACAGAGCTACTTAGTTTTTGATACGATTTAATTGAAACTCGGTGCTTTCAAGTGAGATCATCTTGTGAAAAGTTTAGATGCTGCCACCTGCCATTGTCAGAGATTGCAGCAATATTACAGTTGCAAGTTGAAGGCAGCAAAAGTCTGGCCTCATATCATGTGTCTTGTCCTGCCTGTCCGTCTGTCTGGTGCTGTCTTATTGCTCGTATGTCTGTCCTTCCAATGCATCTATCTGTTGTGGCCTGTCTGTCTTTTGTCCTGTATGTCGCCAAAATTGTACGTGGCTATTTCCAGTATGCCATATAAAATAATTAATGAATGTCCAAGTTGCATGCTTAGCGTTCACAGCGTTTTTGTATGTGGAACGCAGTTTACACGCGCAACATCACATTTAAGACGCGCTTAAAGTGTCGCACAATTGCTTGGGCTCCAGTTCAGCCAGCATCATCTCCACAACGTCTGTCCACAGACGAAGCGATGACGACAACAGCGACAGTGTAGTACAAACGAATGTCCTCTTAATAAAGTTTCCTTCGTTGCATTTCTTTTGGGCCATGGCCGATGGTGGCACTTAAGTGAAAGCATCATCTTCTTCATCATCGTCAGCATCTCCATCTCCAGCTACATCATCATCGTCTTAGTTTTGAGAAGAAGACAGAAACATCAAGTTGAAGTAGTTGCGTAGCAGTGGCACTTTGTCTTCATCTTCATGTGGAGAGCCAGTCTGCCAGCCAGCGAGCTATGACTGGGTTACATGACAAAAGTTGACTACTGTGCAATGTCGTTTGTGGCATGTGCGTGCGTGTGGCTGTGTGTTTGTGTGTTAGTTGCGATGTTTCGCATGTTGCACCGTTCAGCTTTAGTTTTTGTTGTTGTTGCTGCTCCTGCTATTTGCTAGATCTTTCCACACGCATCGCTTGCCATACATTCATGTTGCCGGACTGTGTTGACTGGTTTAAGGGTTTGAAAAAATCTGTGCTGTGTTGTGTGTACAAGTTTTCTCATGCGAGTACTTGTGGGTTGTAAAGAGGGCTTTCCATGATCAAAAATAATATTTGAATATTGGGTCAATGCAAGTAGCATTTAAGATGTACAAGGAGTGGTTTGCGTTTAGTCTACATATATGATTTTAAATTGGTTATGGCAACTTCTTTAGTTTTTCAACCTAATGTTTGGAAAGCAAACTGGAAGAAGTGTGTATTAATCAATTCAATGATAGCTGAAACATCGCGGACATTGAGCTGTCGGTGGGACTGATTACAAACCCTCTTAATGGCTCCATGCAATCCTCATGTCTCAAAGGCAAAGCTATAGTTACCACAGACCGCGATCGTTGTAGCTACTAAATCTCAAGACTTGCCGTAGGAAGTTCTTTAAAAAGGCTAAATCCATAAGAGTTATAATGAACTGGTACAAAAACAAAGGAAATCTTATAAAATTTTTGAGTGCCCTGACAAAAGCTTAGCAGATTCCGCAAACGTCATCACACCGTATTTTGCATAAAGACTTGGGTCTTAAGGCTTATAAAGTTTAGTTAACACAAGAAATCAAGTCGGCCGATCATCAACAACGTCGTGTCTTTGCTGATTGGGTCCTTGAAATGCATGAAAATGATCCGGAATTCCATCGAAAAATCGTCTTGAGTGATGAGACCCATTTATTTCCACCTCGGTGGCTACGTCAACAAGCAAAATTGACGCATCTGGGGCTCTGAAAACCCAAGAGTTATTGTTGAGAAGCCTCTTCATCATCAATGGTCCGGTGGGGTCATTGGACCTTACTTTTTCGAAAATGAGGTTGGATCAACAGTTACGGTGAACGGATTGAGCTATCGAGAGATCATTAATGATTTTTTTATGGTCGGAGTCGGATGGTATTGATCTGGACAACATTTACTTTCAACAAGATGGCGCTACGTGCCACACAAGCAACGAAACCATTGATCTTTTACGAGTTTCCGGACCGTATTATCTCTTGAAGAGGTGATCAGAATTGGCCACCGAGATCTTGTGATTTAACACCTTGCGACTTCTTCCTTTGGGGTCACGTGATAGATAAGGTCTACGTCAACAGCCCGGCGCCGATTCAAGACCTCAAAGATAGAATTCGTGAGGCTATCGAGGACATTGGGCAGCCACTTTGCGATTTGGTTATGGAAAATTTCATGAAAAGAATATGATCCTGTAAGCGTGATCGTGGTGGTCATTTGGCTGATGTTGTTTTTCATTATTAACGGAATACCTTCCTCTTATTACGAAATAAACATCCGATCATTTATCTCAAAAAATTTCATTTTTCTTTGAATACCAAAATAACACCTTTTATTGGCAAACCCTGTATATGTGTGCAAGAGGGCAATAGCGAAGCAATGGGGCTGAAAGCCTCGCATTGTCCACTAGTTGTATACTGCAAGAGTTATCGTCTTGTAGAAGGCTCTTCAATAGTTCATATTCTATAGTATACTAGGCAAGGTCCAACGAATGGCAAGTTTGTGCATCACTGGTATGCCTCCCTGTGATACACAAAAAGTAATCTTACATTTGATATCCCTGAGCTCAATTAGTATACAGACTGCCACAGCTACGGTAGTAAGACTAGGGAAGCTGTCGTAATAGTCGGACAAGGGTTATGATTACACTGTAATCCTTAACATGATGCCTGACACAGCAGACATCGCTGACTACTGCCGGATAGGTCATACCATGATGATAATGATAATTCCCAGCAGTTTGGGGAGGATGTCATCCTTATTTTCACGGACACCTCGAAATTAAAAGAAAGAGTGGGTTGTGGAATCTTTGCATTTGCAACTACAGGATCACTGTACCATAGATCAGGCCGAAACTTTAGTATCGTGGCTTAACTGATAGTAAAGCGGATATCAGATCTCCGGGAAACGTGTACACCAATTCGAGAAATGTTCGAGTACACAGGTCATCTCTGGAGGGGATAGCGAGACATTCTACGGTTACCCTCACGTGAGTTCCAGGGCAAAGGGCCGATACAGTGACAAAGGCCACCACCACCGTGAACTCGGGCGAAATTCCTCTCATAAGGGGGAAACAGCAAATTGCGGGCAAACTAAACCTCATTGCTAAGGAAAGAAGGGTGAGGGAACCTACGTGCGCGGCCGACCAAACAAATTTGACCTACAATGAATATACAGAAGACACGATTTATGCTGAACCTGTCTAGAGTCCATCAGAGGAACATCATGGCTCTAATAACCGGTCACTGGCCGGTTGGTAAACACGTTTAGAGGTTGAATCTTACCTACAACGATTTTAATGAGGTATGGGATAGCTTCTCGCGTTGTTATGAATGAATGCGCTTTCTATTTTTAGATTCACAACTAACGGCACCTACTTGTTTATCGACGAATGCGAACGTCACTGTTTGAGAAGCTCTTACTTGAATGCCGATTGACTCGACACTAATACTGCGATGTTGCTGCCGACAAAATTCGAGGGGAGCCGACAATACAAGAACATTTTTTTTTCTTTTTAAGATGACTGGAGCCAGAAGTTGAACTTGTGATCTCCCGCATGGTAGTCGGGTGTTCTAACCACTATGCCACGGCCGGTCCCGAAGTTGACTAAACAGAATAGGAATATTTGGTTCGAAAATTTGGAAATGGTACCACAACTGGACTCATACTGGAACCGGCTGCCGAACTGACCTAACAAAACATAACTGTTCGACAAGAAGTACCTTATACCCAGAGATGCGTGAATATGAACTCAGGGTACAGGACTGTATGTCGATTTCTATTACACCATGGACCTATGGATAAACATAGCACGAAGACTTTATAATAACTGTAGTGTTTATCAAGCTGAAATTTTTGTTTTTAATTAAGCGGAAGATTGGCTGGGGATTAACACATTCTACGACAGTAAAGCTGCCACCAAATCTCTAGAATCTGTTTTCCTGAATACAGAATCAGCCTTGGATTTTTGCATATCTCTCAAAGAGATAGCTGAACATTTCAGCATCCACACGGACATACCGAGCTAACAAGATTCGTGACTACCTTAAAGATTCCAACCGAACTGGAATCTTTTGGCGTACCCTTATCCACTTGTTAGCTTCTCCTGTGAGATATAGTATATTCAGCAGCAACCAGTAGATAGGCTCCTGCCCGTGGTTGTTTGCAATCAAACAGATGTGAGTTCGATTAGATTTTAAACGTTCTTACCCGATGTTGTCGCTACCAAGACCCGTTGTTGCATTATTTATGTCCGTCATGGATTGGTAGGCACGCAATTTTGACCGAAGGTTGCGGCTAGTGATTTATACAAAAGCTTTTAGGTTGAAGAGGAGAAGCAATCCATAGAACACTTTCTCTGCACTTGTCCTGCTCTGGCGAAGAGGCGCGGATTAATAGTGAGATCCGTTTTTCGTTCTCAGGAGCTTTTTAAGGTGGTTCATCGGGTGAAGTTAGGGATCTTCGCTAGTTTCCCTGGTATCACAATGGACTTTATAGTGTTAGTGAATCTGATTTTAAGACTAACACGCTAACATATAGGTTATAACATGGAGTGACCATTATTTGATTGAAGTATTCGATATAACATTGTCGACAACCTCGTGCCGAATGTTTGTATTCCTTTGTGAATGTCTATTTTCGTTTGGGCTTCTCGATGGTTTCTTGGAGCTGTTAACACTTAAGATTGTGATAATGTGTGGAGAAGGCACAGCAAAGTGTTCTGATGATGATAGTTTGGCAACTATCGAAATAACTATCCGCTCTGCCAGCTGTCAACATAATCCATTTTACACAACTCTTGTAAATCAAAATCTCTATTAGCGATAATAGAAAATAGTTCTCAAACCGAACAATGGAAAACATATTCATTTTTCTGCAGAGATCGACAATAACAAACAAGAGCAAAACAAACAAATTTTTAAACTTACGGCATATAATTTTAACAATAATGTGCCCTAATAATTTGAGGGTAACCTAAACTCTATTCCCATTCCCCTTATAGTACACTCAACTTAAGTGAGTTATCACAATATTATTACCCCCGAACAACTTCACTATGGAAAACACCATATGTGAGGAACATATGAATATCGATTGTCAGCATTTCTTGAATATTTGGCGTCAATATTAAGTGAGGCTGATGGATGTTTTGTTATTTTCATATGAACAAAGTTAAAGTGGAAATAACTGAATCCGGCTAACATACACTCGCCCCAATAGTGTACGTCGTCGTTCGAGTACATTCGTACATGACTCTGGTATCGATGGATTGTCCCAATGACTGCAACAGGAATATGGATGGCAACACAAACATTCGCATACCTATGATGTCGTCATATACTCCCGTACTTGAGGCGGACAGTAGTAGGTAAAACGGTTGAAGGATGTTTGGGTTTTGGGGTCTTAAACAAACCAAAGGTACACATAACGATGACGGCGATGACGACGATGAAACTATAGAATTATTTCGAAAACTTACATTGGCATTCAATGAATGACAGAAGACCGAATCGTGCAGGTATTTTGCGTGTTGTATGAATGTACGTATGGCAAAAAGATGGATGGATGGACGGATGGCTGTGGATCGATGGATGGCTGGGCTGGTTGGTTGGTTGGCTGACTGGATGTTTGTGTGGGGCTAAGTTTGCTATTTGATTTTGGTTGCTTTCTTTTTATCAGGCACGGCAGTGGCTAGCCAGTGACTGACGATGACATTCGGACCAGAACATCAGTGACAACAATAACACCAACAACAACAACAACTGCCGTAGTCCCCCAGTATATGGAGTGCAGTGGATATTGTGACATCATATTGTATTGCTGCCTATAGAATATGTATAGTATACAACCTCAGACATACATATACCTTGGACCGCCCGATGACGTTCATGAGGAATTACGCATAGTCAAAAGATGCATATAGCTGTATGCATCAAGTGCATGCACAGACAGTTACAGTGGTGGTGATTATTACAGGGGCAGTATTGTCGGGGATGTACTTCCAACGACGGCTCAATAATCTTAGAATGTCTTATGTATATAAAATGAAATTGTTCTATGTTCGTAAGTCCCCGCCTGTTAGCTCGAGAACCACTCGACCGTTTTACAAAGAAAAGAAACAGAAAGGTCTACTTTCAGTGATGGTTTAAAAAACGATAGCAACAGAACACTGCACTTCAGTGCACTTATACCCATAAAAGAACTATTATGCAATTGTGTCCGATATACACATGTATAGACAAGAACTGGTGGATATGTATTATAATGACTATTTGTATTTTTCAAGAATATCATCTTTGTACCGGTGGGTTGTGCTTCTCATTAGCCTTGAGGAACAGTGAACCCTAAAGGTTGGCGATTCATCTGTCTAAAAAACACTATTGGCAACAATCAATAGTAGAACAACATACAAGCAAACTTTGAAGCAATATCAGATTTTTGTAATTGTTTTTAAGAATATTGATATTATTACAAATAACATTTTATTCAGTGTATAATGAAATTTCATATGATGAAATGCTCCTAATCAATTGTCCTTAGCTGTGTACATTTTATACACGTAGATGTTGTATGTAAGTAAGTATAGTTAGATTTATGTATAAACATTTCGTTGGCCCAGGTATGTTGAAATATTGTCCATTGACTTGGTGGCAATACAGGACAGGGACACAACACAAAACACGCATGTTTTGTGCTATTCCTAATACGGTTAGGAGACAGGCCATGCAATAACAACAACAACAACGGCAACATCATCACAAACTACAGCACCACCACCAACAACATTGTTGCTCACCAATTGTTGGCCATTCTGAGGAGGCCTACCAAAGTAATTTTACGTATGAACGGTTTTACTATAGTTCTTCCCCCTCTCCCCCTCAAGTACTTGACGAAAATGCAACAGAAATTGCAAATTGCTAGTCCAGGTCGAAGGATAGCTGCGTTAGATGTCTGGTTAAGAGAGGTCTCTTTCAGACTGCCACAAAATGAAGAATTGTCGAGAGTGTATATGTGTGTGTGTGTGTGCTAGAGTGCGTGTGTTGTCAATGTGCCACAAAACGGCATATGCTGCATCAACATCAAATCACAAGTTTTAGTCAAATCATAAGTGCAGTTTTGTCATCATCCATCTTTTGCAAAATGGCAAAGGCAATAACAAACACAATGCAGATTGTGGCATGTCGTTGTATCTGTAAATCTATTTTGGCCTCCACAATCTGCAATACCACCGGCAACACTACCTACGTACAACCTTATATCTACTAACTGAATATGTCATTTCATTGTGTTGCGTCGTTGAGTGAAACGATGTTGCCCCAAGACTATGCAACAATTTCTACCTGAATGTGATGCGTTGTTGAAGAACGTTGATTAGATTTGAGTTGTGAATATATAACAGGGAATCCAATAGTGGAGCCCCCTCGAGCTAGTAATGCAAACTAATCTGTTTAAACACATTTCGTCCCCTCTCCCGCCATATTCACAAACACCTACATTCTTCTGAGTTGCTACTCCCCATTACGAATAAAATGAAATTGGTGGTTCTGACTATAGAGCACAGTGTTCGGAATTGTTGTGAGGGGGGAAAATTAAGAAAAAGTGTTTTAATATTAAGAATATCAAAGCTCTCTGAATAAGTTTTGAGAATATAAAATAATATTCGAAATATTAAATAACAAAAAAAAATGCAAATGAATTATTTCCAATGAAAATTAATTGAATTAATTTCAGACTCATGCAACTAGACTAATAGTTTAACGACATATCGGGCCCTATACAGAATTCTGTTAGGTTAATTCGGCAGCCACGCTCATCACAGCTCACATGGGTCAAAGTATGAGACCCGTTGTGATACCATTTTCAAATTTTTGCACCAAATATTCCTATTTTGTTCGGTCAACGCCGCTCTCAAGCCATTTCGTTGCTCTGATGAAGGCATGGATATTCCCCAAATCGCTAACTGATAGACAGGTATCGTCTAGAAGTGTCCGATGACCCAAAGCAGGGCAGTGATATAGAAGATGCGTGGTCTCCTCTTCTTCCTCATCATTGCAGCTTCTACATAAATCGTTGTAGGGGAGTAACAAACTCTAAGCATGTTTACCAACTGACCAGTGACCAGTTATTACAGCTATGATGTTTCTCAGGTGGACTCTGGACAGTCTTAGTACAAATCGTGTCCTCTGTATATCCATTATAGGCCAAATTTATTTGGTCGCCGTCCAAGTGGGTTCTCTCAGCCGTCTCTTCTTAGCACTAAGGTTCAGTTTCCCCACAATTATCTGTTTTCCCCTTGTGAGAGGAATTCCAATGAGACCGTAAACTTCACCTGAGTTCACGGTTATGGCGGCCCCTGCCAATGTATCGGCTGCTTGGTTACCATATATGTCGCCATGTCCTGGAACACATTTAAGGGTAACCGTCAAATGGCTCGCTATCTCCTCAAGAGACGACCGGCATTCTCGAATATTTCTCGAAGTGGCGTACACGTACCCAGGGATTTGATAGCCGCTTTACTATCAGTTAGAATATGAATAATACGGCTATTCTAATGACCGTTTTTTCGGCCTGAACTATGCTACAGTGATCCGGTAGTCTGATTGATAGTCACAAGTTCAACTCCTCCGAAAAGATTTCGCAGCCTGCTTTTTCCTTTATTTTCGAACCGTCCGTGAAAATTAGGATGACATCCTTCCCAATGTTCAGGGCAGTATCAATATCGTCATAGTATGACCTATAGGGACCGGCCGTGGCATAATGGTTAGAACACGCGACTACCATGCGGGAGATCACAGGTTCAAATACTGGCTCCAGTCATCCTAAAAGACAAAATTTCTTTCATTGTCGGCTTCACTCGAATGTTGTCGACAGCAACTTCGCAGTATTAGTGTCGTGTCAATCGGCATGTCTCAAACAGTGACGTTCGCATTCGTCGATAAACAAGTAGGTGCCGTAAGTTGTGAATCTAAAAATAGAAAGCGTGTTAGTTCACAACAACGCGAGAAGCTATCCCATATCATGGAGTGTAAAGGGAAATTAAAATAGTAGACAAGTTGGTGGGCGTGGTCTGCTTGGTCCGAAAAATTCTAAAATAGATTTTGGAATTTCATTAAAATTGTTGAATTCATTGAAATTTCCTAGGTCTCTGGATCTTAAAAGTTAAAAATTTGTTAATGAAAGGCATTACTTAGGAACAAATTTATCATATCACTATGCCATATAAACCTATTTCTAAACACTGTTCCTCCGAAAAACGGAAATGTCAATATTTTTGGAGGAATCTACGCAAACCTATGGCTTTATATAGATGTGTGTGGGTTTGTATTACCGTGTGTGTGCATTTCTGTGCGTTTGTATAACCATAACTATGTGTGTGTGTGTATTCCCACAAAACTGGCAACATGTCTAAACAAATATGGCGTCCAATCAAGCAAGTGACGCCACAATTTGTTACATGCCTTAAAGGGGAACTTCAAATACTACGACATAGAGCAAGAAGAGACATGATTATGTACAGCAACAAGGTAACAATGCCAAGCGAAGCAAAGCCATGCCAAGCTAAGCAACCAACCAACCATGGAACCAATGAGCCAACCAAGCGAGGCATCGAGCAATGTGAACAGGAGACTGACGACAGCAACAGCACCGCTAGCAACAACAACAACACTAACGACAACATCAACAGCAGCAGCAAGGTGAAGAAGAAGAAGACGACAATGTAAGCAAATTTTTATGTATCACAATGATAAACTAATTGAATTGACACTTAAGGCTGAAATCAACCAACTATACAAACTTATACACACAAACACATACACACACGCTTAACCTGTCAGACATACCGCCAACAGACCAACCAACCAGCCAACCAGCTTTAGTACAAATTTAACTCAAAGGAAGCGCACTTTGAGAGCGGAACTTTATCATCACAGGACATAAAGTGGAGGAAATAGAAACGTGATCTTGTGTTAAGGAGATTTATGATGTAATTTAAGGTGACGATTTAAGTTGTCTAAGGATTATTGGACGGTACCAAATGAGTGCTGTTAATCTGTACAGTATAGGGGGGTAAAGGTGGTTTTTAAGTAGAAAAATTTTTAATTTCCAACGAATTTTGTCATCATGGAACATGCCTTATTATGTAATGAAGTAGAGATTTTATTATTACTTGTTTTTTTACAGATCATGTCACTCAGTCATCTTACTTGTATTCAGTATTATTTGACAATTCGTTAAGGAAAAATTCATACTGCAACAATGTCTACAAGTTATTAAGTTGTCTCACCAAAAATAGCATTCCGTGGAAAATTAATTTCTTGTATTTCGCACAACTTATGATGTGCATAATCGACCTTCCGAGCCTGTCCAGCCCCTCATCCAGCCCCTAAGGAGGGAAATGTTGTTATTGTGGCAAAAACTATGGCTCAAGACTACGACCAATTGATTCGGCCCCGTGCGCTGCAACTCGGCCTCTCGTGTGCTTTAAGTTGTGCGAATTGTAGATCTTAGTTTAATGGCTTAGAAGTTTTTACTTGATCAGGAATTGAAGGCACATTAAAGATGCATTATTTTCGCTTAGAACTTAGTTCAGTGACGAGGTCCACACAGGTATACAACATCTGAATAAGAACTTAGGAATACTAAAGTGGACTTAATCAGTTTGGTAAGTGAAACATCCATTTATCGAGTGCATATTGTCATTCTATGGCATAGATCGGCAAATATAGTACGTGGCGCTTTTGATCTCCCACATTGCTCACACATATTGAAAAAGAGTAAACCAAATCATTTACTCTCGCTCTAGCAGTCGATCGTGGTGTTTGTTTTATCGCACGTTGCCCTTTACACCCCATGAATGAGGTATGGGATAGCTTCTAGCGTTGTTGTGAATTCACACTGTTTCCATTTTAGATTTACAACAAACGACACCTTCTTGTTAATCGACGAATGCGAACGTGGCTGGTTGAGCAGCTATTTTACTAGACTGCCAATTGACTCGACACTATACTTCGAAGTTGCTGTCAGCAACATCGAGGAGGCCGGTAGTGAATCCACTATAGCACGGCCGGTCTCGGCAGTAAACAAAATTTACATTTTTTGGTCTACATCCACAAAAATTCACAATTTTGTATGGTTTATGATATATCGAAATTTTCGATACGTCTGTCTTTAAAAATTAGGCGGCACAGAAAATAACCATCAATTGCAAACGCTATCGCATCGTTACGCAGACAAAATTAATTTAATGTCTTTATTAAGAAATCGTTTTTTGCATTTTTATATTTCGGCCTGCCAGCTGGTCGTTAACAATCTAAACTTTAGATCATGTGATGTTACTTACTTAAGTGGCCAATTACAACTTACGAACGTGGTTGATAAATTAGAGGCCTGAAGTATGAAGAAATCAACATGCTTGGGTCTCCTGCGTGCGTCCTACCAGATGTTGGCACGGCGCCTTTCACTTGGTCCTTCCAACGAAGTTTGGGTCTCCCTGCTCTGCGCCGTCCTTCAGGTTCACCTTCAAACACCTTTCTCGCTGGAGCTTTTACATCCATCCTGGCAACATGTCCCAGCCATCGAAGTTGTTGGATTCTGATTCTTTTAGCCACGTCGATGTCATGGAAAATCTCATACAGCTCATGATTAATATGATGGCGAAACTCGCCGTCGACACAGATAGGTCCAAATATTTTTTCGAAATACTTTTCTCTCGATTAATCCCAGATTTTTTGTGTCCATTGTCGTAAGCACCCACGATTCGGCGGCATACAACAGAACGGGTAAAAATACCATATGGTGCAGCTGTTTCTTAGTATTCCGAGATAAGGTGGTGTTACTAAAATACAGTCGAAGTCCGTTAAAACATCTATTAGCGAGCACTATTCTCCGCTTGATTTCATGGCGGACATTATTTTTCTTGTTGACGGAAGATACAAGGTAGGTAAACTCATCTACTACCTCAAAACAATTATTTTCAACGTTCACGGTACGTCCCCACCGAGTGGACTCTTTGTTGATATAAATCATTATTTTGGTTATGTCCTCGTTGACTTCGATACCCATTTTTGCTGATTCCTTTTCTAGCGATAAGAAAACTGCAGTAACATCCCACAGATTACGGCCAATGATGTCTATATCATCGGCATAGGCTAGTGGTTTGTGGCTCTTGGTCTGTTACAGGTCTGAATTCTTCATCGATAAATCAGCAACGATTCAAGACTTGGCAGCCAACATAACTCGCGTAATTCGCGAGATATCAGTGGTAATGCTAGAAAGAGTTAGTAAAAGTTGGACCTTCAGATTAGATCACCTACGTCATAGTCACGGCCAACATTTGAATGATGTTATCTTCATAAAGGAAATGCCAGCGTTTGTTGTTTCGCTTTATAATAACGGTTTCGATATGTAGTTTTAGTTTAAGTATTTTGAATTACTATAAAAATAAAACCTCTTAATGCTGAAGTGTTGGCCAAAATGCAGAAGGCACAAAGTGGATAAAAACAATGACATTTTTGTATTATAATTTCTACTTCTACCACATTTATACCATTGGGGCCGGTCGTGGCATAATGTTAACAATACGCGACCATCACGTAGGTTCAATTCCTGTCCAAGTTATCTACATTTCTTTCATAGGCGGTCCTCCGATGTTGTCGGCAGCAACAGGTAAAAGTCAGGTAAAAGCTTCTCAAACAGATAACGTTCACATTAGTTTTCAAACAACCGGTTGCCGTTATGTGAGTCCAAAAATAGAAAGCTTGTTTATTCGCAATAACGTGATGGCTATCATGTGGTACAAAAGTAAAAAAAAATTTTAAACACATTCACCACATTTTTGTGCGGAATTTAAAGTTATCACTGCACTTGCAATACTTTCATTAATCTTGTATATACTTTTGTCTTCTAAACGTTTTAAGTCCCTTTCTAACGAAAATTTCCCAACAATACATTATTTACATTTCACACCATTCTTTAAGCTTTAAAACAAATAGAAACGCGTTTTATATTTACAAAACTACTTATACGTTGGCTGATGTCACAACAGTTACTCAACTACCTACCCTTCATCATACGGCACAACTTCGCCAACTTACTCCATACCGTCGCCAATGCGGCCGCCGACTCCTGCAACCCAATGTTATTGTTTACTCTGCCTGATCAGTTTTTAATTTATGTCAACATTTGTTTAAACATTATGTTCAACAATTTGTGGCTAAATTGGGTCTACTATGCGTGTGTGTAAGTAACAGAGTTTGTTGTAAATCTGTGCGTATACCGCTGGCCATTGTTAATATGTATTTCTTTAATGTCCTTTCCGCGACAGTGTATGTATAGCACGAGTATTTTAGGCATCAATTTTTAATAGCATTTTGCTAAAGCTTAAAATAGATTTTGTACGGCCCCAACTCAATGGACCTTCAGTCTCATTTTCGCATGGCCACACACACACCGGATCCTTTTATTTGGTATAAACTAAAATGTTGTCGTTTAATATTTTTTTTTTTTGCTTTGCTGTTGTCTTCCTTTGTAAACATTTTACAACTCAATCTCTGAACACATATCCTCCGGTGTCCCTCGCCCGAAAGCGCTCACTGACCAACGGCGGTTGGTTGGTTGGATGGTTATTGGGTAGCGCACCAGCAGCAAAACAATCACTTAAGTGTATTATATTCGGCGTGCCAATGAAATCATTTCGCGGATTAAGACTATATCATACAAAATATGTACTACATGTTTGCCTGTTTTTTTGTTGTTGTTGTTTTGCTGTACTCTCGTATCCATTAGGCCATCATCCAATCTATGTGGCGTCAATATATCTGCACTCGACAATTGATGCCACGCAAGTACGCTCTGGGTACGTGTAGGCATTTTGTAGCCACTTTTTGCTGATGTAACTAACTACATTTTGTGGCAATTTCGAAATGGTCTTGTGGCTATGATAGCCTGTTCGTGTTGCGCAAGTGCTTAGTGTAAGTGATTATTGAGAGTGCCGTGACAGGTTAAAACTTTGCTGTGAAAATTGTATATATGTTAAGAAAAACGATATCTTTGTGGTAATACCGTGGTCAAAGGCTTTAAGGTCACTCATAGATGCGAATGCTCCAGCTCGAAAAGTCTTCGACCTTGAACTCGATGAAAGGTCCAGAAGAGGACGACCACAACTCTGAAGGAAATAGTAGGTTACTGAGAACCTTACAGAACTTAATGCGATAAATTAGACAAGAAACGAAGAAGATAGAAGCGCATATAATCAATATATACGATTGCAAGGAAGTATCAGCTAGGTTTGAAGTTAAACACTAAAATAGGGAAAGGAAAATTATGACTTTCTTGACATGATAAAATAACAAATATTTCCGCTAGCATTGAGAGTAAAAAAAATACTGTTATCCTGGAATCTACACAGAAAAATGAAAAGGATATAATAGATTATATATTCTGCGATATTTCAACGGATCTAAATACTTTCGGCAATTGACTTCCCTGATGTCGTTAATTCCTCCACTAAGAATTTGTGGGA
The DNA here is from genome assembly GCA_964034835.1 of Muscina levida. Lineage (NCBI taxonomy): Eukaryota > Metazoa > Arthropoda > Insecta > Diptera > Muscidae > Muscina > Muscina levida. The sequence goes on along the minus strand of OZ035883.1, from coordinate 18,927,578 downwards.
AGGACCAATGTAACTGCACATTTATCCAAGCTTGGAGTTAATAACTGCAGAAGAATCGCAGAAACTCGAAATATGTGCTTTTATAAAGGCTGTAGTAAATACTACCTATGGTCATGACATCAAACTTTTTCTGGGAGATTTTAATAGGAAGGGAAAAAAGATGCTCTTGGCCATCAATCGGAAAATGCAGTCTACCTAGCAACACCATCGATAACAAATTCAGTCTGCTTAGCTTCTCATCTACAAGTCAACTTAGATATCCCCCGAAACCCAATTGGTCACGTTAAAACAATGGAAGGCATGTCCCTTTAACAAACGCAAACAAGCTAGACATTGCAAGTCTACATACGACCGAGATAGCCAATGCCCATTCAAACTAAATCTCTTAATTACTGCAACCAGCAGCATATTGGACATTTCATAATCACCGCCGCAACGTCCGTACTTTGGTATACAAAATCATGCTTACAAAATTTTTGTTGCAGTGACAATTAAGGTAAGATAGAAAATGAAGAGAGACAATCGTGAAAACGTCAATTGTCATCTTGGCCCAATTAGCCATGTAAGGCACCGCATGAAACATATTAAATTGCCTACTCGGACTGAAAAAAGAGACTCTAGGTCTTATACATAACCTAACCCTAAGCACCATAACCTCCTATGGGCTGGAGCGGGGCAGCTACAAAGAAGACGTTCCATCGTCTCGAACTCCTCCTCGTTCTCACACACACGGTGCAATGGTCCGATAAAATTCAAAAGGTCAGCTTCAAATCACTCCTGCACAGACCAAGCATGTATGCAGATCGGGATCTGCTGCATTCAGGCCACAGCAATCTAGCAGTTATACAGACGGTTAAGGGTTCCAACATCTGCTGTCGGTTTTCCACATCCAATTCTCACTTAGTCAAAAAGGTATCAACTGGGCGTGTGAACATCTTTCAGAGAGTCATGATCAGACATAGTACAGCCTTTTCTGGCCAATAGCTCTGCTGAGTCAAAACCAGGAAACTCGCAATGTCATGGAACCCAACAGACTCTGACATTCAGAGGCTTTATTCCATCCAACTTCTCCTTACAGTTACTTACTGACTTTGATTTAAACAATGTAAATCTGATCGCTTTTACTGCTGCCTAATAAATATTCGTCTGCTACTATCAACTCCGGGACCAGACGTGGCATGATGGTTAAAACACGCGACTTCAATGCAGGAGATCCTAGACTCGACTCCTGGCTCCAGTCATCTACTTTTTTTTCATTGCCGGTCCCTTCGATGTTGTCGGCGGCAGCTTTGCAGTATAGTGTCGAGTCAATTAGCATGTCTAGTAAAAAAAAGCTTCTCAAACAGTGAAGTTCGCATTCGTCGATAAACAAGTAGGTGTCGTTAGTTGTGAATCTCCAAAAAATGCTTATAATTCACAACAACGGGAGAAGCTATCCCATTGCTCATTCATGGGGTGTAAAGGGAAATTAAGTTTTTTTAAGTTCAATTCCGCACAGCCTCCGCGGCTTTTTGAATGGTCAGTACCTCAGCCTGAAAAACACTGCATACATTATGTTGCCTGAAAGGGAGGCTTAGCTGTAGGTCTTCGCCGTAAACACTAGCTCATGTGCCCTGTTGCATTTTCGAACCGTCAGTAAAGACAGAAATGATGTCACCATAAAAAGTCCTGCAGTCATTCCATTCCGATCTTTTCTGAATTTCAACGTTTATTTTACGAAAATTCATACAATTCTTCAAGGAACCAGTACGAGGTGGCAGATGACAAGAAACGTCATTACCCAAAAGCCGAAGAATCTTCGCATGAACATGTATGGATAAATGTCAATTGCCTGCTTCCCTCAGCCTAATAGCCTCTCGAGCTGCACTAGCCTTGACTTGCAAGTTCAGGGACAAAAGGCCCAGGAACTCATCCAAAGTTTGGATAAAAACTCGTTAACTTAGAACTTCCAATGAAGTATAAGTAACTTCTTCAAGCGCCGTCTATCAAAATTATTACCGTAGACTTTTCAAGTTGGCGCATTTTGATTCATTCACACAATATGTACTAGGCAGCGTTCTATTATGACGCGCTTTACTACGTCGATGTCGTTATTGCGATACTGCTCATGATTTATACGACAAAGGAAACCAAATTTTTGTTAGAGTAACAGCTCTTCATGCCTCTTACAGCAGATTATTCACTTGTGACTTTACCAAGGATTTTGCGCTGTAGAGAAAATATTGCCTGTGACAGTAAGATTTGTGGATTAGTAGTCCCCTTTTGAATTCCAGAATGAGATTATTAGATAAAATCATATAAATCTTCAAAATTGTACGTATAGTAGTCAACGTTCACGCAACTTTTCAAACGAGTAAACTTACTGTTCATTAATAAAATTAATTTGTTTTTGAACTCAATTACGACCAGACGCACTTCTACCGTATGCTTTTCAATGCCTGAAAGGGCCGCAGTAATATCTCGCATTCCGCGGCCAATGATATCTATATCATCGGCGTATGCGAGCAGCATGCGACTTTTATTAAAGATGGTACTAGTGGTGTTTCATATAGCTTCTTACATGATCAACTACATTAGAATGTTTTAAAGATCGCCCTGTCTGAAGCCTCGATCGGTATGGCTCTGTCAGTGCCTATCTTCAATTAGAACTTGGTAACGGCCGTTGTCATCCCTCAAAGTCGTGTCAGATTCTCAGGGATACCAAACTCAGCCAAAGTAACTAAAAGTTTCATACTGTCATACTGGACTACCGAATGTAGTTTTGTCATCGATACCAATCAGCATTTCTTGAGTCATTTTTAGAATAAGTCGTAGTGTGAATAACTGGTCTGTCAAGGATATACCAGGTCTAAGACCGTACTCATAAGGCATAATCTGGTTCATTAAGATTGGAATTAGTCTTGCACATAACATAAAGCGACAGGACCTTGGGAACGATGGTCGATGATAGTGATGATTTATCGTACCAGGACTAATCTGATGCTATTTTTTATGCGTTGCGGTATTTTTGACGTTGCGGTAGTGGTCATATAGTGTCCAAAATTATTTCACTGTGTCAGAATTAGGGGTATTTGTATGCAGTAATTATAAAATTTGGTCTGAATAGCCATTGGCTAAATCGGGGATATGCAGCCTTTTGGTGTCTTATATTTGGTTGCAAGCGCTATGTACTGCTTTATCTCACGCGTACATATGTGGGTATCTTAGTTTATATTTGAATTACGAATCAAATGTGACAATTTCAACAACAGAATATTTTCTCAATTATCCGCATTAACTCGCTTAATGAAAACAGCACTCGATTGTCTAACCCAACCACTGCATATACAACAATATCTCAAAAAATATCAACTCAGCATAACTCCTGGTACGTGAGATTATGCAACACTCTCGAAACTTCCCCATTCCCCAACATAAGTTGAAAAAATTTTAAATAGAAAACATATCTAACATTAATAGCCCCCGCAAAACATCTTAATTACTGACTTCCACATTTTCACCATTTAACCTTGAACAGAAAATCTCTCTGTTAAAACTCTAACCAAATACATCGATCAATGAATGAGAAGCGAGACAATGTCAAGAGCAAACCAGAAATGAAACGAAACAACAACAACAACAAAAATCCCAGACAGAAGACAACAACGACATGAAATAGTAGTAGTACATATAACCGCCATGTCTGAGCCACCAATCTAGCCAGGCAGTCAGCTAGCGGCTGCACTGACAGTGCCAGTGCCACCGATCACGCTGATCAATACTTTGAGTGAGTAGCAAGTAAATCAATGTAGCAGAACGTTCACCGGCCGCACATTATCACCGATCAATACAAAAAGTTGGCTTCTCTCTAATGGAAGTCAAATATCGCACACGGCACAGCACAGCAAACAACAGCAACAACAACTTGGCAAATAAACAAATATTTTTTATTATTTTCATATGGATTTTCTTGGGGATCGATCGAACATTCTTTTCAAATGTCAAACGGTTCGCAGTAACAAACACAATGACAGAAGTCATAGAAACCACACACACACACACACACACACATATACACAGTGGAACCCCTTTAGTCGGGTGTTACAGTAATAACAACAACAACAAAAACTAATAAATGTTGACCTTCATTTTTCTAAGCGTTTTTTGCACGCTCAAAGTGCAACCCACGGTATTCCATAGAGTTTGTTGTAATATCTGTACAACAACCATTGCTATTTGAAATGTTCACGTCAAGACGTTGTTGTCTTTGTCCAAGTCCAAGTTAAACTTACATACGCGATCATGGTTTTTTTTTGCAATATGTGAGACATAGACAGTTGGGAAAAAGCTAGTTTGTTGATATGTTGTAAGCAATTTTCAATTCAGACGCAGAGAGCTACAGCTGAATGTCTAGCTAGATGGTTGACAAGTGACCGGCAACTGTGGGAGAAAAGTTATAAATAAATGTTATGAAAAAGTTGATATACATATGACTGAAGACTGTTAGTAATCGACTGGATAGAATGCACTGAATTCAGTAGAAGGAATGGGATGTGGAATGTATACAACACCAGGCATAATATGTAATTTATTAGAAAATACCTATACATATACCATTTGATACGAGAAAATGTGTAACGCATTAAAGGAGACGAGTTAGACCCGAAGCATCTTAAGACCCAATTCGTTTCAAGACTATTTAACATTATTGAGCTATGTCCCTCGGTATGGCTGGCTGGATGAATGGCGAGCAAATAATTCGAGTAAAACCTTAACCTTAACTGATCAGAAATATTAGAATTTTCATTTTCGAAAAATTTGCAGTTAACGGTTCATGAGTTCATAGTGGTATTGGCCAGCACTAAATTGATGACGATAAAAAAAAAACTTAAGCTGAATATTGGCATTAGGACTTTTAGCACCAAGTCAAAAATATTATTTATTTAGTAATTTGGCGGTGACGAATAGCCAACAAAATTTCATTTATCTGCTATAATTTCTGGTATTTTTGAGTCCAACTGGCACTCAAATAGAAAGTTAAAAATATGATTTAAAGATGTCGCTTAGGTGTTAATACCATTGTATTAAGAGCCATCACTATGCGCCATCTTTATATAAAATTTTTAACTTTTTCCTCAAAAGCCCAACTAATGTAATATCATATAACGAACTATTAGTTACTGTATCCAACCATCTTAACCCTCCAAACTCCGTTTTTTTTATTTCTTCCCACTGTTCGGCTGTCTGTTAGCCGCCAACCAGACTCTGGCCACAGTTGCAACTGTTTAACGCTGTTATTAGCTTGTTGGACTCCTAGCTCGTTCGTTCGTGTCTCCTCGCTTGTTGACGAGCGAGCGAGCACAAAACCCTAGCCAAATCGAGCTTACGTAAGTGAGAACAACAACCTGAACAAGTTTGAGTCTATAAACAATCAATTCCACGGAGAGATATTGATATGGATATGGTGGACACGGCTATGAACACCGGCCAAAGGCGGCATAAAAAGCAGCCAATAAAATTAAAACGACTTATTGCAAATTCGCATTTTGTCGTCGACTGTGTTGTTGTTGCTACTGCTGTTGTTGTTGTTAGCATCGACGTCTTTGTCAAAGTAGACGACGACGACGAATTGTGAGAAATGTTTTGTAACGACACTTATCGCCATAAATTTTGACACTCGATGGTCAAGCTATTGTAACTTAATTGAAATTACTATTTGCAAATGGAAATATATTCGAAAAAAATTACCACTGAATATATATTGACAATTGTAGCCGCGAAACAAATTTAAGAGATAATCAAATGCTGCAAGAGCGTAGTCGTCATCGATATAAAGCGGAGGGGGGTGTGGAATCATAGGTAGAGTAAAATGAGATGGTAATTTGTTGCATTTTAGGATGTCACGTGTACCTTGCATCTCAAGCCGACTTACAACCTCCACGTAGTAGGACTTGGACAACGTTGTTTTGAGAAGAATTTTTCACGAGTTGCTGATATTCCTCTATCAACCTTTATAATTTGCCAGCCAAACGCCTTCAGATTCTATACTGGCTATAAAAACAAATAGAAATGGTTATTAATGGAACCAACCAAATGTTGAAGACTCCTGCAAAGGTTATAAGGACTTTGGCTTAAGATTATTACCTGGAATGTCCAGACTTTTCAAAGAAAAGGAGCCACTATCACACTGAAGCATGACCTCGACAAATACAAGGCTGACAGTACCGCTTTCTAGAAGTTGAGATGGACAAAACGCGGATACTACTACTTACTTAATTTCCCTTTACACTCCACGAATAAGATATGGGAGTTATTCGCGTTATTGTGAATTAACACACTTTCTATTTTTAGATCGACAACAAACGGCACCTACTAGTTTATAGACTTCGCATTTGTCTGCTGTTTGAGAAGCTTTTAGTATACAAAGCGATTGACTCGACACTATACTGCAAAGTTGTTGTCGACAACATCGAGGGGCGACAACATCAGGGCGAATTATTTCTCCATCATGTTGATTTGTGCAATTGCCACTTCGGAAGATAAAGATAAAACTTAAACTTACGCTTTCTGTTTTAAACGCTTTCTATTTTTAGATTCACAACTAACGGCACCTACTTGTTTATCGACGAAAGCGAACGTCACTGTTGAAGATGCTCGAACCTGGAATCACACGCTTGGTAGTCGCGTATTCTTACCATCATGCCACGACCGGTTCCCAAGATGAAGAGATTAAAAAAGGATTTTAAGAGCGTCTAGAGGAAACGACCGAAGTATTGGGATTGGGACGTGATTGGGATTAACAGACTTCAGATTCAGTTTCAGCAACCAATCTCAATCTCTGAGTTCAATATCAGCTCATGAATAGTTTATTTTGTTGTTGTCGCTGAAACCGAACCTAAAGTCTTTTAATCTTAATCACGTCAGATTTTTGCCATAACCCCGAAAACCCCAACTTTGAGAGTCGATTTTTGGCTGTTTTAAGGGTAAAGAAATATCCTGACGTGCTGGAATAAAATGAACATCGATTTCAGCGCATCAAAATGACTTACGAAGGGACCGGCCGTGGTGTAGTGGTTAGAACACGCGACTACCATGCGGGAGTTCCCAGGTTCAACTCCTGACTCCAGTCATCTACATTTTGCTTTCATTGCCGGCCCTCTCGATGTTGTCGACAGCAACTTCGCAGTATAAGTGTAGAGTCAATCGGCATGTCTATTAAAAAGCTTCTCAAACAGTGACGTTGGCAGTCGTCGATAAACAAGTAGGTGCCGTTAGTTGTGAATCTAAAACTAGAAAGAGTGTTAATTCAGGAGAAGCTATCCCATACCTTATTCATGGGATGTAAAGGGAAATTAAGTTTTTTTAATTTAAGTGTGACTTACGAAGAAAACAGCTCCTTCACCTGGTCCATCCAACGAAGTTTTGTTCGCCCCCTCCTGCGCCGCCAATCGAGCTAATTGACGAAAACCTTTCGAGTTGGAACATTTTCATCCATGAGTACAACGTGTCAACGCCAACGCATTCGGTCTATTTCAACGCGCTTGACTACGTCGATATCGTTGTACAGCTCGTGGATCATTCGATGACGATACCCGCCGTTAACGGACATTTGGTCAAAATGCATGAAAAATACACAAAAATTATAATTTCCCCTATACGATACTAACTTCAGACAAAAAAACTCGATTCCTGGACCTATCCCAGCGAAACGCTGGTAAACGTATAACTTTTTTGTGACCAATATAACTTTTCCCGGTAAATAGAACTCCAGCCAATTTGGACTGTCGCAAGGTGTTATCGGGTAGCTCGCTTTGTTTTCATTTGTATCCGCGTATTCAAAATCTGGTTACACCCACTGGTTCCATTTAGAGTGTTTCGGGGACGATATGGATGGGTTTGGTTTCGCATTGAAATATATGCTGAGTCGTATGCGGGTACACGTACGGATTGTTTGGCTCTATTCGAACACAGTACGAGTTGATCCTACTAAACCAGCCGGATCGCCGCTGTGCCTAATCCTATCTTGTCTCTTGTGTCAGACTGGGTTCTTCCGATGCAATATGTGGAGGGCGGCCTACAATCAAAGGGTACGATTTCTTCCCATCGGTGACAGTGTCCCTATGTTGCTAAGACCTGCTTGATAAGATCGCTGATATATATATCCTCTCTTCTATCGCTGGTGCTTCCTCTCTAGATCATGAAGATCTCTCCTTATATATCGGGGTGGGGTACCCTACCGTATAATATGGTGATTAGGTTAATTTCTACGATGGCACGCCACTACTTACACAACATTTCATTGTGCACCCGTTCAGAGAGCATATTGGACTTTACAGGTATTTGTCCTTCTCATGACATGAGTAGGCATCCTCAAGGATATTCTCAGTGGCATTTATGGTAAGTCTTCCTGCTGCTAATAGGTTATTACCATTGCCATTTCGTCGCCAGAGACACTGGTCTATTCGGTTCCCAGAGTTGGTTAGTCTGAAGCCGACAGTTTGCTGAGCTGGTCTTTTTTCATCTTTCTGATCTATGCCATCATCCTTCATCGGTACCATATGTTTAACAGTAGTCAGAAATTGTCACTTTTTAAACTGAAAATACACTGTGTTGCGTCACAAATTTTTCATTATTGTATTTACAATAAGTAGACCCAGTTTCATAGGTTATATAGACTCGGCAATAGCGTTCAGTTTAGCTCACATTGGTCCTAGTGTGAGTCCCGTGGGGATACCATTTCCAAATTTTCGGACCAATTATTCCTTTTCTGTTCGATCAATGTCGATCTCAAGCTATTTTGTTGCTCTGATGAAGGCATGGAGGCATATCGCCTACTAATGGACAGATATTGTCCAAAACTGTTCGATAACCAAACTTTTCATATCTCAGATTACCAAAAACGGGACAGTTACAGAATATGCTCCGAGGTCTCCTTTTCTTCCTCACCATTGCTGCAGCTTCTATATTATAGCTATAATGTTCCTCAGATGGACTCAAGATAAGGTCAGAGCTGTATATCCAAATTTGTTTGGTCGCTGTGCCAGTGAGTTTTCTTACACATCTTTCCCCCTTATGAGGGAAACACCAATGTGACCGTAAACTTCGCCCAAGTTCACGGTGGTGGCTGCCCTTGCCCTTGCCTTGGGCGAATGTCTCCGTATCTCCTACACGTTCTCCAGGAATCTGATATCCAATTTAGTTTCAGTTTCATAGCTTTCGTTGGACACTTTCGCCTCTATGCGACTTTAAATTCGGAAGTTGCTTAAGTTAAATTTAATAAAAAGCATAATAAACAACCAATACCTTACACACTACTATGATGCCTTTGCTTCATCGCGACAAGTGGCTGAGAAGACTGTCCTCATTTCAAACACGGCCTTACAAGTTCCGTTGATAATTCATCCGATCTACACAACCGTGAAATATGCACAAAACATAGTATGTATGTTTAATTAATAATTTTTATATATGCTATTATTGCAACCCTACCACATATGTACATGGCGCCGGCTACGACGCTCCTGCCCACAAACCTATCAAAATAACCAACTAATAAATTTCAACAAAATAAAATATAAGATCTCTGTTTATGTCTCGTTGCAGTTAATCTTACAATGGGTCTGGGTGTCATGACAGTCATTGTGTTTTGTTTGCTTCTTTTTGTTGTTGTTGGAACAAACAATTTGCATAATTACATACGAGATATCCAAAGCGTCAACGATTCCAATGGTAGCAGCAGCAGCAGCAGCAACAACGACAATTGCAACTGCCACAATGGCAACAACAACCATAGCAGCCATACTACCAATATTGCATTCATTGCAACGAGCAACAACGAATAATATGGAAAACGTGCTAAACTCTCAATAGAGTTAAAACAATTTGTTGAAAGTCATCTTTAAGCAATTGTTTCGGCTGCAATCTCTAGATCTCTACTAAAGACGCGCGAATTAACAACATACGTAGCCAAAGAGAAAATTAGCCAAAACCGCAGCTAAAGCAGTAGCATGAATTGCATTACAAAAACAAGTTGTCAAAATACTTTACTTTGTACGATATGTAGTTTAAACACCACTTAAAAACGGAAGTATTAGTAGATGCGACATTGTATGCACGCTGGAATGACTGAAATCGCACCGCTAATGCGACAATTCGTACAGGAAAAACATTTGTTAAGAGTTTGCGTGCATTGTGCTAATTGCTGTGATCGCTTCTATGTTTTACCGAGAAAGCTTAGATGTCGCTCGAGTCTCTGCGGCGATCGTTTAATTTATTAGAGACAGTACAACAAATGTAGTGCTGTTTTTGTGTTTTGTTGTTGTTGTATTTTTCTATTTGTGTCGGGTGCAAGCCAGCTACTTTGTTAGGTGTTGACGCTAAAAACAAGCCATGTTACTGCCACCGATATCCCATGGTCAACTTGTTGTTTATTCATTTTACTGCCGGTTTTGTGTTCTTACTTAGCGAACGACCGTCACTGAGCAGAGGTTGCTTCTTGATCGAGTCTATTGAGCATTTGCGGCTAGAGCTCTCTGTTTGCTTGCCTGCTTGCTGTGTCTTTAGGTGATGCTTGGTTTAACTAATATTTTTTACCCGACCTTAAGTTACACCTCCAGTGGTCGGGCAAGTGATAGGAGTTTAAGGAAAACCGACATACACTTGCAAAAATAATGTGGAAGTTACAAATAATGTGGAGAGTATGAGGGATTCGAGTCGGGTAATTCAATTCTTTGCTGAGATATAAGGAAAGTTTGCACATGATAGAAGTATAAACAACTATTTTCAGTGCGGATATTATGTGACGTCAATGACGTCCTCAGAACTTGCCATAAACATAGACATTATATAGGAATTGATCAACAAAAGCTTCACAGATCTGGAAAAACTACAAAGAAAAACTTTGGAAGTATAAGAGTGTGTTGAGGAAGGCTCAAAAGAAGTCCTGGAGTGAATTCTGCAGCACAGTTGAAGACACTTCCGAAACCGCAACTCAAGAAAGCGCAGGGAGCTTGGGCAACATCCAGTAAGTAATCGCGTTAGTTGCTTCTGGATACTTCCCTGGTAATTACCAAAATAAGAGTGCCGCCGACAAAACCGCGTCAAGTCAACCTTCGGCTTTTGCCAGATAAATTGTAACGGAATCAGAAATATCACGGGCAATTAAGAGCTTTTAACATTTCATGTCACCCGAACCGGTCAATATTTTAACAAGCGGTGGCTGATACGCTGGTTCCATAACAAATGTCCCTTCTACGCTGAGGGAGACCACGATGGTCTTTTTCCAACAGGAAAGCTTTCTCATACTACGCCAAAAGATTTAAAACCTATCAGGCTGTCCTTAGGGCCTGTTAACTTAGGGCTAACAAGACATACTCTTACACTTAGCATTATGCATGCTAACCGCAAATGTATATCCACTAAGACAACACTAGAGGCATGACTTGGTCGGATTTATTGAAGGTTTACTCGCCGACAGAGAGTATATTATGGACGTCTTTCTAGATATGGAAGGGTTGTTCAATGACGTTACTTCTGACTTGAATTAGGAGGCTTTTGTACGATCTTCTTACAAAGAGACGTATCAGTGTAAAATAAGGTTCGTCAGACTTAAATAGATATGTCAGTAGGTGTATAGTAGTACCCTACTATGAAATTTCGCTCTGAACGGTATTCAGTTCAGGGGCTAACGTAGATCGGAAGCTGCTGTTGGACATACTCTTACACTTAGCATTCTGCTTGCCTACTGCAAATGTATATCCACTGAGACAGCACTACATGCATGACTTGGTCGGATTTATTGAAGGTTTACTCGCCGACTGAGAGTATACCATGGTCGTCTTTTCAGCTGCAATTACGTCATAAGCGGAGTTTTAAGCAAGCTTGATAACACGCTTGATTAGTTAGTAAGTGACGATGTCAGTACGTGCCATTTCAATAGCATTGTAATTGGAGTTATATGAGTGGAAGATATTTTTTACATTAGACACGCATGTTATTCTAAGTACTTAGATCCTCGCTTACTAAGTGATACTGATATCAGGAATTACTAAATAGGTACTACGTTTCATTTACCGCAGGATAGGGTAAAGTTGTCAACAGACTACACTCGGAGACAACATTTAAAGAGTCCTTTTTACCATGTCGAAGAAGGCGGGCAGAAACGGTCTCCTAGCACATCCAACCAATACCGTAACGGTTCTGTTCACCATGAGGTATAAAATCCCATCTTTGGAACATATTCCTTGGGGGCAATAAATTCTTTTTGCGGACTGTTCAAAGCACCATGGCGTAGTATTGAACAAGAAGCTGCATTTCAAAATCAATATCGTAGATAGGTGCAAAAGGGAAAAATGGGACGCAGTCGGGTTAAAATCACGCACTGTTTACTGGTTGTATACTGTAGTAGCAAGACCGGTAATGCGGTATGGAGTTATCGTCTTATAGAGGGCTCTTCAGGAGTCTACATACTGTAGGATACTGGACAGGGTCCAACGAATGGCTAGTCTCTGAATCACTGGTGCACTCCACACCACCCGATTAGATGCATTTGCTACCACTGGAAAAAATAAGTATGTAGACCGCCACAGTTGCGGCAGTAAAACTAAGGGAGATATCGCATTTGTTGAGCAGTAGCTGTGGTAACCATCTAATCCTCATCAAGATGACTGACACAGAAGACATCGTTCACTACAGTTTGACTTAACCACTGTTTGACAAGAGTAGTACCATATACTTATACCAGATGAAAACGCGTGGAAATGCAGAAATCCTGGTACAACACTGTATGTCGACTTCTACGCTGACGGCACCTGTGATCTAGGGCTTATTATAGCAGGAAGACTAATTGATCACTGTAGTAAACACTTAGAGTCATTGAAGAAACAGCAGAATGGTTGTGATGTAACGCCCTCCCCATTGTGGGGATTTACATATCATCCGACAGTAACGCTGTCATCAAATCTCTCGATTCTGAATCCCGGAACTAAACATCAGCGCTGGATTTCCCCATATCTCTCAAAGAGATGCCTGAGAATTTTAGCATCCACCTTATTTCGGTGGTGTCGCGCCATAGGGACATACTAGGATGTGGTGAAGAAGACGACCTAGCAAGACTCGGAACTTCTTTACAGATTCCAACCGAACAGGAATCTGTATGCATGCCTCTATCCATTTGCAAGCTTTTCCTGTGTAATATAGCATATTTAGCAGCAACGGCAGGTGGACGTCTTTCCGAGGAAGTATTCAATCCATACAGATGTGGCCTCGATTAGATCTGACGTATTCTCACACAATGCTGTTCTGACTTGTAATTACTTCTGTCCGTCTAGATGGATCACTGTCTTTTAGGAGGCTTGCAAATAGACTAAAGGTTGCGACTAGTGATTTCTTCCGAAGCTATGGGGATAAAGAGAAGGAGGAGTCTATAGAGCGCCTTCTCTGCACATGCCCTGACCTGGCATAAATTGGCAAAAAGTCCCAACATTAATAACACAGTGATACAAATGTGAAGGAAAAAAATATACAGGGGTTCTCATGTAGCATTTCTGTTAGACTGGAGTCCATAGAGTACAGTGATAATTTTAGTTTTTCTTGCTCACTTCGTTAAGTAATGTTTTTATAGAAAATTAAGTGAAATTACGATATTCCAAAAATTACAAGTTCCAAAATTCATAAGTTTTCTCTTTGTTAAACGATTTCCAAAAGCTACATTTGTTTGAAGCAACTAATAGATCTGCTCAATGCAATTTATTTATAATTTAAGAAACACAGAAACACTATGGAACTTTGGAACTTAAGGGGTGTGCTAGTGTATGTTGCAGGTCTGGTCGAATAAAACATGACCCTGTATACCAAAGTTTCCTAACATCCTCAAAAGCTTGACTTACGGTTCAAAAACTGGGCTGTCAGGTCTTTCCTTACTTATGAGCTGATAACTCAATCAGTTCTGTACCAAATTTGGATTTACTTACGGTTATGGAAAGAACAGTCTTAGAGCTTTCCAACGGCATATAGTTTTATATAGATAACGTGTCGTGTTGGCTAAAAATTCCTTCAAACTTAAAAATAGTGAAAAAGAACTCAAAAGCTTTCGATTTGGAGGCAAAAACAGACAGATGTGATAAATATTATCTATATAAACGTATATATCGTTGAAAAAGTCTAAGATTCTTCTTTCCAAAACCGTTAAGAAATCTCAACTCGGTGAAGCATTGACTGAGTTATAAGCTCATAAGTGAGAAAAGATCCGAAAACCCGGTTTTTGAATCGTAAGTCAAGGGTGTTAGGAAACTTTGCTATACAGGATCATGTTGTACTCGACCAGAACTACAACGTGGACAAGGTCACTTCCCAAGTCCCTTAATTTTTTTCCATATTGTCAAAGTATGTAATTTTTCTCCATGTACTACCCGCAACAATCGACAAAAACGGGAATCACTTTATAGATTATAGCATCAAATAACAAAAATCACGCGGCAAAGCTGCTCGCTTACCACTTAGACCAAATCGGCAACCGTAGCAAAGGCAAATTTCATTGTGGTGGCACACACAGAGAAGGGGCCAGGAGGCGGCTCACTTACTGGATTCAGTGATAGTGATGAGATGGCGCTGAACGAGTACAATAGTCGTGACTTGATGCTGCATGCTATTCCTTCTTTTTTTTGTGCTGTTGCTGTTGTTACTTTGCAAATATCGTACTTATCGACAATAAATAATTAACGTAAAAACGTTTTTCTACATTCTTTGTTGTTGTTGTTGCTGTTACCTACAATCATTCTATCCCGCCGTCGTCCAGTCGAGGGATTATTGTTATTGTTTTTCTACGCCTTGTAATTTATTCATAAATGAAATATGTTTGCCAATAAATCGATAAATTCTCTATCATGATAACGGCTACGAGAAAAAATTCTCCCCCCTCGGAAGTTCAAAACAAGTGACCGCAGCACAACAACAATAGGGATATGCTGACCCACAATAGAAAACTAAAATACTTAATTTTATTAAACCAAAAGATAACATCACATACCAGAACATTCATTCATACCTCTTGGCTTTTTCCTTCGGAAAGCTACCACACCCCTCCAATATGCATAGTTGGATGATAGAGAGACAGAAAGAGGGAGAGTGGGGTATACCGTAAGTGATACGAGTATCACAAGGATATCACTCGTCTTATCTTAAGCACAAAGTTATTTCTCGAGCACACAGCCATAGGTTCAAAGTAATTAATGGCCAGTGGAAAGAGAGACAGGCAAAGTTAATGAACTCCTACCACTTCTCCTCGTAACTAGTAATACGGTTGGCTAAGGCTAAGTATGAAACGCTTTCCTAATTTTACTGATTAACGTTTTGAACTTTGATTTATATGCTGGTTATCTTATGTCTGCTGGGTCAAGCATATGTTGGCGTTGGTTTTGTAAAGGTAAAGCAAAGTTGTGGTGGAATTATAACATTACACTTCACGGTTGTATCTTATCAATGGGGCAACATTTGCTAATGTTGCCTACACTCAGCACAATTAATTATGAATTTTTATGTTGAGGAATCGCTGGCACTGTAAGTTTTTCTAGTACTGTAATGTTATTTATCTTGACAAGGGAGGGCACACGTTCCTTGTGCACATTCTATTCAATTCCCAGGAATTGAATTGCCGTTATCTTTTTGGCCGTTGCCTTACGTGGGAGTAATAGATGTACAAGGATATCGTACATGATACATACTTAGGAGATACACAATGTGACTTATACATTTCACGCAACATTGACCGTTAACAATAAAATAATTAAGGTTGATATGTTACCCAATCAGATTATGGCTTTACGCGAAGATTTCATTATCTTAAAAGCTTCAAAACGACTGGTGCAAAATAATGCTTGGAAAAGGTAACAATAATTGTACTAATGATAACAATGATATAGTAACTTCAAATAAATAAGGAGCAACATTGCAATAAATTTTTAATTTAGGAGAATACAAAAATTCGTTGGGTGTCAAATCAAGCATTACGACCCTTCCAAGTTTTTTTGTTTAAAACTTCACTTCTTTGACACAACCAGTGGTCGTGTTATGTAGATAGTTTTTTCTGTATCTCTAAAGTCAATCGATGTTCCAAAATGACCGTTTTACATTGTACTGATGAGTTTTGATCGGCTGATGTTTTGCTTTTGGGTTATATAAGTAAATCCGTTGTAAATACATCTTAATACATCTTTTGCAGTAGCGAGATTTTTTATTATTATCGATTTGAGTAATTTTAGGGAATGGGGGTTCGGGATTTTCTAGTTTGTGTTTTCTGATAGTCATCCACTTGGGAATAACCAGAATCTATCTTTGGATGTCCCTAAGTAGCTTACAATGTCCGATAGATCAAGTGTGGACACGAAAGAATATTCACCGGTGAGAACTGGTAAGTCGCAATGTTGAGAAACCTAATTGGCATGCTACCATTGATGCGTTTAAGGCAGTAGGTATAATAAAGTATAAAATTAGAAGAGAAATGTTGACGACCTTCGCAAACGTTTTAATGACCAATATAAATATAAAGCTGACATCACCGCCATAGAGGAAATGCGATGGACGCAGACGCCAATAGAACTATGACATCTTTTAAAGGTACAATACAGAAAGAAGCGAATTTGAAAGTGGATTCATTTTCGGCAGGAGAACACGACATCTGGTCTCTCGGTTTAACCCTGGAAGTGACCGTATAGCCACTATCCGTATAGAGTCAAAATATTTTAACATCGCGCAGATTTGTGATTGCTTCTCGACGGATGAGGACATTAAAGATGCATTCTATGATTACCTGGAGGAAATATATGACCGCTGCCCAGGCGATTTTAATGCTAAAATGGGAAAGGTTCCGGCTGGTTCAACAGACTATACAACAACACCTCCGATAAGGGGTTCAGACCGGTTAGCTTCGCGTCGGCATGAAACACGGTAGTGAGTGGATTTTCGCATAAACACACCCAATTGGCAACCAGGATATTTCCTGATTAAATGACAAGAAACCAGAAACCATGGAAGGCATGTCTCAACCCTTATGGACGTGTTTGAGATGCGCAGTGCAAACATTGACTCGCATCACCACCTAGTTGCAGTCAAGGTACGCACGCGATTAACCATTTAATGGGATTAATGGGATTTTTTTTAGAGATTATGTCAATACGACAAATTAGTTAAGAAACGAATTATACATAAAAAATTAAGAAGAAAAATTTCTGAAAAATATAAATTTTTATTGGAGTTATGACAACTGTGACCATATGGTAACAGCTTTAAACCAAGTAAATAAAAAAAATCAGGTACAAAATAATTCATGCAATACGTTCTTATGATATTTGATATTCTTCCCAAAAAGTTTCAATATATATGTCTTTAAACAACCAAAACATATTCTTAATATGGAGAGATTTTTATATCTCTCTTTGGTAAATTTACATACACAAATGTTGAGTAAAATAAAATAGAAATAAATATTTTCGAGGAAATATTCCCCGGAAAATTTTAACGTAGGTCTCCGAAGTCAAGAACTATCCCAAATCTATTTTTACACATAATTTATCATTTTCTTTTATTTGATATTTTACCAAAAAAATCTTACTTTAAACCACTGTAAACCAAAATTGTGACTTTTTGGAGCAAAATGTAGTCTAGGGTTTTGTTACTAAAGTCAAATGCTATTGTTTGATTTTGGTTTGGTTCACTCCCAAAAATAGAAATGAAAATAGACTTTTTTCATTTTGATTTTATTTTGGAACCTTTGACTCATAGAGGTTATTTGTCTTCGGTGACTCCTAGTGAAGTTTTCAGGAGAATATTTCTATAGAATATTCTAATCCTTGACCTCCGTCTAAAGTTGACTTTTAAACAGTTTTTCAAAATTGGGCCAAAAATTTCCTATACGGGTGGGAGCTGGAGGGTTAAAATGTTCCGAGAAAATATTCCCCTGATTGTTTTAATATAGGTCTCCGATGACATGAAATACCCCAAACGTATTTTTACAGATGATTTTGCATATTCTTTGATTCGACTTTTGACAAAAAAATCAAACTTTAAACCACTGTAAAAAAATTTGCGACGTATTGGAGCAAAATGGAGTTTAGGGTTTTTTACTGACGTCAAACGCTATCGTTTGATGTTGGTTTGGTTCACCCCCGAAAAAATGTGTTGCACTGTGTTATCTATCAATTTTAAAGTGTCTTCATTCACCTGAACTTGTTCAATAAGCGTAAGACCTGATGTTTGCAAATTTTTAATATGTTTTGCAATAAAACCGTAATTTGGAGCAATATAAATCAAGTCAGATCTAGTTTAGGGGTCTGTCAAGACATCCTTTGAAGTTTTAATGAATTGTGCATCCTCATCGTTTAATGCACTTAGGACCTATAAAAAGCCTTCATAATTGTTGGCATAATAGTTAACTGCTTCAAACCATGTATCGTGTTATTATAGCTTCTGGGCGTAATGGAAGGTCTGGAAACATTTGTTGAAAAAGTTCCTCTCTACATGGAGCTTTTAAAAATAACTTCTTCACATTAGCAATAGTTTTATTTACGTTTTCATAAAAATTCCTAATACATTCACACAATCGATGGACACCATGAGCATTACATGTCACATGCGTCACTTTCGGATAAAATGCCACTATAGCTTTTGCAGCCTTTACCATGTATGGAACTGCATCCGTCACATAAAGCTAAACATTATTCTTATTGAAGTTGACGTCCTGATTTTTGATAGCGTCGTCCCACAGTCTAGCAATTGTTGAGTAATTAGCCCTTTCCAAGGCTGCTGTATTTAGTAAAAATTTTCTCACTTGCAATTACCTTAATACTGCTAAAATGTTTGCCACATTTCTGCCTGTTGCATCTATAGTTTAATCGATTGACATCCATACAAATTGATTTTTTAGTTTTGCTCGTATATTGTCCATGCAGTCGTTGTAAAATATTTTTAAATGTTTAGCTCAAAAAACTGTTTCGGATGGCACTTGATTTTGATTTCTCATTTTGTAAAGTAGAATGTCAGCAGACCCAAAAGTTCGGCACAGTTTTTTCTTGAAAATCATGTTCTTTTTAAAGTCCACCGGAACCTTCTGGCAAAAATAATTGTTTGGTCTGTTTATTTTCATTTCTATGACTTAGTTGAATAAGTTTGCCGCTTTCCGCATGTTGCTTCACTTGAAATCTGCGATTTGCTGCAATAACTTTGCTGCAGATTTTAGAATAGAGGAATCCACCATCAGCTCGTAAGTCTTGGCAACTTTTATACAACTGCCTTTAGATTTGCTGCTTTTATCGGATTAGCTTTAGGGTCCAGGGTCGTAATCGGTGGTGGTTGAAAAGCACCTCTTTTTTAAGGTGTGTTTACTTATTGAATAAGAAAGCGCGTTAAAAGATTAATAAACGTTTAACATTTCACAGTTGTGTAAAACAGGATTTGGCTGTTACATTTTACAAAACCAAAATTGCAAAGACACTTGTTTATACGAACAAAAAAATAATGTCAAAAACACAAAATATGCTTAAAAAGGGATATTTTTGAAAAATTATGACCTAAAAAATATAAATTATGCTTTAAAAAAGGAGGTTTTTTTTTTAAATTATGCTCCTAAAACTAAAATTTCCCGAAATATGACGTTATGGGTAAAATATGCCAAAATATGCTCTAACAAATAGGTCTCAAAACACTTGTAGGACCATTAAACGTGTAAATACATTACCCATTTGTTAATATCTCGTTGTAAAAAAAACATGCTGTAGCATATTTCCGGTTGCCCTGGTTATCACTATTGGGTTAAGTAATGCTAAAAATGCTTGTAACCAAACACAATAGAAGCTGGACATCACGAAGCTAAAATGCCACCGAGATAGCCAATGCCTACTCCAACCAACTCTCTCAACTACTTCAAACAAATGTTCCCGACACATTGTGACTGCATGTTTCGAATTCTATGACCACAGCCGTAACGACCTTATTGCGCTCCGACAAGCTCTGGTACAATAAAGGATGTCCCGTAATGTCTGAGGAAATAGATGCTGCATACAGGGCAAAAATGCAGGTAATGGTAACGCGTGCTGTCATTATACGCCTATTCAGACGCATAATGATAGATGAGGAATATGAAATGCCTCTTCAGACGGAAAAAGCATCTATGAAAAAAAAAAGAAATCCAAGATATCGAATAGAGTGATAGAGGTGAAGACCGAAAGTTCTGCCATCGTTCTATATATCGTCCCCTTAATATAACAATAGTGTATGTGCTCATACACTATTATTTTTTTATAGCATACTAGCTTCCCGGCTTGCGTTGCTTCGCCCGTACATACAATGAATCTTCTTATGAATTTAAGCAATACCCCATTTATGTGATTGTAGCTGTATCCCATTGGTCTAAGTGATTGTACCTCTTTAGTCCCTTTTTATTCCTAAAAGTACGAATTTCAAGATACATTCGTATCGCATAACTAAAATGCACTGGTACTCTCTCTAAATCTATAGGAATCATGCCCATATACGATTAGCTTAGCCGTTTGGTCTTGGCGATAGTACCAGTTTTATCTATTTTTCGATATTTTTACAACTAAAGAACTCATTTCGAAAAATTAAATTTTCGACACTATACCTTTTGCCGTTTAGTACCAGTTTTAAAACTTTTCGGTCTTTTTGTACCCCTAAAAGGTAAGAATTTCAAAAATCCTCCTTGTGTATAATTATTGGTCTGTGCGATATAAATATTTTTATCCTCTTTTCTAGTTTATTTTTACCCAGAAATATCGGATTTCAAAAAAACCTTCAATCCAATTTGATTGTGAGCATTCCCATATTAATTATTGCTTATGCCGATTGGTCTGGGTAATAGCACAAGTTTTATCCCTTATTGCTCATTTTTACCCCTAAAACTACGAATTTCCAAAAATCCATTCTCAGCTGACTTTTACTCGAAAGGGGTACAATTTATTTTATGAAATTTTATTACAAACGTTCTATTAATATGACAGTCATAACAATATTTCCAAAAAGGGTGTGGCACCGCCCTTATCCCAGCGAGACGTAATCCCCCATGTACCATTTACATATGTAGGAAATCTTATATTCATACCTTACATGGATCGTAAAATATAAACGATTAAAACTTTGGTTTGTGTGGGCGGTGCCACCCCCTTTTGTATAATTATGTTTTTATGTAGCCTATGACTGAGGCCCTACGGATAGTACTACACAGTGAAAATTTATTGCAATCTGTCCATTTATTAAGCCGAGAAAACGATAAAATCAAAAGGGGCGTCTCCCCGCCTATTTTCCAGCGAATCGTAATACCCCATGTATCATTTACATATGTAGCAAATATCATCTTCATACCTCTAATGGCTCCTGAGATATGATTGATTGAAATTTCGGTTTGTGTGGGCGGTGCCACACCCCTTTGTCTAATTATGTTTTCATGTAGCCTATGATAGAGGCCCTATGGACAGTATCACACATAGAAAATTCACTTGCAATCGGTCCATTTATTTAGCCAATATAACTATTTTTAAAAAAGGGGTGTGGCACCGCCCATTTTCTACAAACAAAGTATTTTTTCTTATACGACCGATAAAGGTACCAAATCTCAACTTTGTACCTATAATGGTTCAAAAGATACAGTCATTTTAAAATTCCAGTTGTATGGGGCGGTGCCACGCCCATTTTACCCCCTATCAGTCCGAATTTCCAAAAATCCCTTCTTAGTGCGCGCCTACGTCATAAAATAAACCTACTTTCTAAATTCCACGGTTCTAGCTTTAGCCGTTTGGGCTGGGGAGTGATCAGTCAGTCACCCAAGCCTTTTATATATATAGATTGATTCTATTGATTCTATGCCTGGTCAAAATTTGTCAAAATCTACTTCCACAAAGTGCGTCAAAAGGTCGTTGGAAAAAATAGTGTATAATTTCTTCTTCGAAAATTTCATAGCCATCCGATTTGACGAAAATTTTAAACTCAATTTTCTCAAAACACCAACAAAATTATACACTATTGTTTTATTAAGGGGACGATATGCACACTTACACTTTACACTTTCGTACTATGCTCGTACCGGAAGACAGCATAACATAAGTGACGCCATCACGTCAATCGTCGACGACGGACCATTTTAAAAACCACTAGATTAGCAAGGGTATTGCGCAGCTTAAAACCAATAAAACTGTGGGATTCGATGGACTGCTGGCAGTTAAGGGCGGCGGCATTGAGCCGGCTATGTGCTTACTCATAAAGACGATTTGGCTATAGGAATGCATGTCCAATGATTGAAATCTGACTGTCTTCCCCGTAGGGCAGTCTCCTGCAGGATGCCTTTGGGGATAACTGACTCCACGGTCCCGAAGGAACCGCCAGTGGACCACTTTCTGGCCCTGCGAGGCAAAAAGTGGAAGTAAAGAAGTACCTCTATATGAGCTCTGACCAAGGAGTCTAAAGATGGTGTTACGTGAGGTCAGGTGTGTCCAGGGTGGTTTGCCCTAGGTAAACCACCTGCCTGATCGCTTGGGCAAGGAACAGCTTTCCTGTGCCACGTAGTGGCTGTGTCTAGACCAAAAGACACGCTGGTAAACTAAACTAAGTGTATCTCTTGATACAATACGAGGCTTGTATCTTTCATTGTGCATTTACGGATTTTTAGTTGAGTGTGGTGTTGCACTCACAGCGTCTTGGTGATGGATAGCACCAAACCTCTAACAAGGATGTAACGGCGATGGCAGGAACACAGTTACGTTGTTACAGACTAGTTCCAGTACAAGTCATACAATAACTATTCATTTTATGTTTATGTGATGACCAAAGCGTATAACCTAGAGTTACAATTGATGATGCCAGGCGGATGGGGTACCAATGTAGGCAGATGGTGTTAATTGCGGGCCGAATGGGGATCTTTGCTTCCAGCTGAAAGTGACGAAGAGTTGATCGGTAGAATACTTCGATATTCTGGTGGTGGATGTGGGGCTGGTCGGATTGGGAACTTCGGTTCCTAACAGATGGTGGCGTGGAGCTTAATTGCAGTTTGCAAGAGTGTTAAGAATGGAATGGTTACTGTCCATATGATCAATAATAGAATATAATAAGACCAAGTAGCAAATAATAACGGTGGGGGCCAAATCGGACGGAGTGCAAGCCTCGAACTTGTACTTGTTTGGTACCCCCACATAAGAGTTAGCTCAATTTTAATATTTCGTGACGTTTTGTAGAATTAGACCCGGGCCTTAACATCGGCATAGAATAATGTTGCAGTGGGGTTGAGCCCACCATCTGGTCATGTCTACACGACGATACTAGATGTAAAACACAACGACCGATGTTCTATGTCCTGTGATTACGAAAGGCGATCTAAGTGTGAGTACCAAATATCGCGGGACTAGAATTTTACCTGTCGTAGACAAGGTACTAGACCTGGTAAATCCACGACCAATCAGATTCTCATACTACGGCGAATCCTTGAGAAAATCCAAGAAATAGATTGACGTTTATCGATTACCAAGCTGCATCGGTCTGTCGGCGATACGACAGAAACTATTATATGCTATGGCTGAGTTTGGTATCCCCGCAAAGCTGGTGACATTGACTGATACGAAGTCTTCAGTGAAAATAGGGGAAAATCTTGCAGTCATTTATTACCAAGCGAGAGTGTAGACAAAACGATAGTCAGACATTCGATCTTTTTAACATCATAATAGAGATGACCATGCGGAAGGATTCAGTAAACACTACTGGTACCATTTCTAATAAAAGCCACATGCTGCACGCTTATGCCCATGATATATAGGATATCGATGATATCATAATCCGAGGACTGCGGGATGTTACTGCGGCCTTTACAAACATTGAAAAGCAGTCGGCGATAACTGAGGACAAAACCAAGTTATTTGTTTCAGTGAACAAAGAGTATAATCGGCAGGGACGCTGCGAAATGTTGACAGCTATAACTTTATAGTGGTAAATGATTTTGTCTACCGTGGCTCCGTGGCTCCAAAATAATAATGACTGTCTGAAAATCAAGAGACGAGCATTGATCGCATAACGCTGCTTCTATGCGCTAAGCAAGCGGCTAAGTCATTTGCCCTAGCTTGACCAAGAATAATTCAAATGTGCCAGACCCCGATGTAACCTGTCTTGCCATACAGCGCTGAGTCCAGGATAATGATACTACCGGATCAATCTTTTCTGAAATTCTTCATACCTATACCTATATATGTTTTCTTATTTATTTTATGGCGAAAGCAACGCCTTAAATACTAGTACTACCAATTATCTATTGTATTGCCACAAATCTACCATCTGTCCAATTTACTACAATTTAAAGACTTTGACAACACAAGTCTTACACTGTCAACTCCTGACATACCCTGGCTGACATTCAACATTTTTAAATTACAATATTTGCTCATGTCCTTAAGCTTCCCCGCACCCAAAAATATATAAGAAGACAAGCTAAGTTAATTTTCCTTTGAAGCCAAAACGAGAAACCTGCAATTTGTGTTTGGTCTCCGGTTCGCAGCTTTCAATGCTCTGCCCTGCCCTGCATCATCTTAGGGCTCTCTTTTATTTGTACATTAATCTAATTTAAAAGCGTTGAAATCAAATTTTGTCAGCAAGTCAAACATAAGTTGGCAACAGGCAACAAAACAAAAGCAACAGAAAAAAAACGCAAAACGAGCTAACGAATAAACAAAAACATCAGCAGCAACAACAACAAGAACATCAGCTACAACAAACATTTCACTAGCATGAAGGCCTGCAACTCCAGTGTCTGGCAGCCCTAGAAGATGCGTTTCTAACCAATCCAACTAAGGGATGAATGATGGATGGATGGATGGACGGATAGATGGTTGGCAGTTGTTTTTGGTTCGGTTTGTTAACCACTAGATGAATGGAGAAAAATTCATGCGTTGATTAAGTAAAGTTTGCCCACACACAAGAATCTCGTCGAGAATTGCGTTTTGATACAAGTACAATGGCAACAACACGCACGTCCACAGAGAACGATTGCAAGCAAGGTGGGGTAGTGTGTGTAGAGGTGGCATGGGAATGGCAAAGGTAGTGGTGGGGGTGGTGCGGTGGTTGGTGGCCAAATGCGCCAGGATGAGGCGGAAATTTAACATTACACAAAATATGACTTATAACCATGAAATGCAATCAAATTTGTGGTTGACTATTTTAACAAATATTGCCCTCTCTTGATTTTGTTTTGATTTTGAGGTTAGCATGTGCGGCACAGTGGTTCGGCTGAGTTTGACTTTGGTAATCCTGCGAAGCTGATACGCCATTTCGAAATGATCCTGACCGACATAAAGGCTTTAGTGAAGATTGGCCAGGACCATAACGAGCCATTGTTTACTAGATATAGCCTTAGACCTTATTGGAAAGGCCTCTCTCAAATAACAAAAATCTAACTGTATTTACGGCCCAGAATCTTGGAAAAGGACACAAGCGGAAGAATCGGTTCTGACTGTATTCGGGAAGAAAGTACTCAGTAAAATATAAGGGAAAGTATAGATGTCGTATGATGCGTGAGCTGTACGAGCTGTATGCCGACATTGCCGTGTTCAGGCGCTATAAAGTAAAGCGGTCTCGTTGTTCACATGTATGAAATTGCTCTAGCTCAAAAAGACTTCGACCATGATCTCGACGGACGGCACAGAAATGGTCGACATTGTTGCAAAGACCAAGTCACAAAAAACTTAGCAGGACTAAGGATATGGCTATGCCTAATCTGGTAAAAACCAAATCACACCACACGTATATCTATTGATTCATTGTGATAACTTCGGTAGGACGAATTTTCTAATGTACGTGTGGCGCATAATCAGAATTTTACTATTGTAAGGATAACGCCTTCTAAGTAAGTAAGCAAAGGATATTACTGAACAAAGTCAACTTTTATAAGATACCTTCCACATAAGTAGTTTTCTCGAATGTAGTTCTTAAGGTTCCACCGATAAAAAATAAAATTCAATTTAATAAAAAAAAATTATATTTCCAGACCATTACTGCGGCCACAATCCTATTAATATTATAAATGTGAATGTCTGTCTGTTTGTTTGTTTGTATGTTTGTTGCTCAATCACGCCTAAACGGCTGAACCGATTTCAATGAAATTTGGAAGACAGTTAGTGTACTATATGGAAATTACTATAGGCTATATATTTTGTAATTTTTTACCCTATGGGCGGAGTGGGCGTGGCAAAACTTTTTTTTAGAGCTAGAGAGATAAAATTTGATACCCAGATAGTACTCGACAACACGAATATGAATATGCAGACGAAATTTAAATTTTGGACCCAATGGGCGGAGTGGGCGTGGCAAAACAATTTTTAGAGCTAGAGACATAAAATTTGATACCCAGATAGTACTCGACAACACGAATATGAATATGCTGACGAAATTTAAATTTTGGACCCAATGGGCGGAGTGGGCGTGGCAAAACTTTTTTTAGAGCTAGATATATAAAATTTGATACCCAGATAGTACTTAACAACGCGAATATGAAGATTCAGACGAAATTTTATTTTTGGATCCGATGGGCATAGTGGGCGTGGCAAAACATATTTTTAGAGCTGGAGAGATAAAATTTGATACACAGATAGTGCTCGGCAACATGAATATGAATATCCAGACAGAATTTTAATTTTGGGTCAATAGGCGGAGGGGGTGTTGAAAAACTGTATTTTAGCCCTAGAGAAATCAAATTTGGTACATAGATAATACTCGGCTACACGAATATGAATATGCTGACGAAATTTAAATTTTGTATCAATTGGCGGAGAGGGCGTGACCAAACGGTATTTTAGCTCCACAGAAATAAAATTCGGTATACAAATAGTACTCCACAATAAGAATATGAATATACAGACGGAATTTAAATATTCGATCAGTGAGCGAGTGGGCGAAGGGGGCGTGGCAAAACAGTATTTTAGTCCTCGAGAGATAAAATTTAATACACAGATAGCATTCGACAACACGAATATAAATATGCAAGCAAATTTTGAATTTTGGGTCAGAAGGAGGAGTGGACGTGGCAAAACTGTATTTAAGCCCTAGAGAGATAAAATTTAGCACCCAGATAGTACACTACAACACGAATATGAATATGTAGACGATATTTTAATTTTTCATTATTGTGGGAAGGGGGCGTGGCAAAACTGTATTTTAGTCCTAGAGACATAAAATGAAATATACAGGTAGTATTCGACTACACGCATATAAATAAACAAACGAAATTAATATTTTGGATCGGTGGGCGGAGAGGGAGTGGAAAACTGTATTTTATTCCTAGAGACACCTAGATAGTACACGACAACCCGAATATGAATATGTAGATGGCATTTTGGACCAGTGGGCGGAGGGAGCGTGACAAAACTGTTTTAGCCCTAGAGCGACAATATTTGATATACAGATAATAAAAATTTATTTAGTGTACTAAAAGTACATTTATTGTACCAAAAAGTACAATTTAGTGTACCAAAAAGTGCTTTTATTGTACAAAAAAGTACAATTATTGTTAAAAAAAAACATTTAAGGTATCAAAGAGTACTTTATTGGTACCAAAATCTTGGTATTTTATTGTATTGAAAGATACTTTTATTGTGCACAAAAAGAAGAATTAATTGTATCACAGAGTACCTTAATTGTACCAAAAAATACTTTAAATTTACCAATAATTACTATTATTGCACCAAAAAGTTTTTTAATTGTGGCAAAAATTATGTTTACTGTATCAAAAAGTACTTTTATTTCTGTCAAAAAGTACAGTTATTGAAGCAAAGAGCAAGAATTGTGGCAGTCAATCTTATGGATTATTTACACTGCGTCAATTTATTTTGTCAAAAATTTTGGCAATATGTCGTCAGAAAAGTTTGTCGAAAAAATTTAAAGGGAAATACCGACAATGATATCAGTACTATAAATGAGCCATGAATATATGCATGTTTTTAGGGCTATATAAGGTAATATTTGTATACAGATAGTAATTGGTGCTATTGATATGAATTTGCTGACGTATGTTTTAATATAGGTTACGGGGTCGTTGTTAGTTTATCAGGTTAAGGAGTAACTTGGGATAACGAATAGTTTACAGAGCGTACAAGAAAGACGCTTAAGCTCAGCCCTTTAAGTAGGCATGCCAAACATATTATAGGTATTCGACAATTAAGCAATAGCGAAGCATTGCCGGGTCTACTAGTGGTACAATAAAGTTTCGATATTATTCAAATCGAAAATTTTAAATAACGAATTTTCTTTCTAATATGTATACCACTTTTATACTGTTTCACACCACAGTGCCATCACAATTAAGGCTGTGGCAACAGTCTCTCGCACATTTGCCCCCCTCCAAACCCCTGTCAACTGAACACTTTTAAAATTTTGCTATTGTGTTACAAAAATCGTTGTGACAGGTTGTCGTCGTATGAACCACACAAAAAATATTATAAAGCGTCAGCTTGTCTATTTTAAAGAACAGCAACAACAACAACGACAATATCTACAACAAGAACAACTCAATTTGCCGAATACGCAGGCATCTAAAGACGGCTGTGGGAGGGGAAGGGGAGTAGTAGTAGTGGTAGGTAAATCCTTAATGCAGAGGTGTGGGTTAATGAAAAGAATGCACATGTCATGTTTCATATTTCCAACGCAATTCACAAAACTTCCTCTCTGTCACAGGGGCACAGGACAATGACAATTTGCGTAGAGAGGCGGCAAAAAGGTGGATTCTTCAAATTAGTTACACTTGCACTTGTGGCAAAGAGCATTCGATTCGAGTCATTTCAGTTTATTTCATTTAAAATCAAATGTTTGTGGTCTCCTGGCTACTGGGGGGGGGTGGAGTGACTGAAAATCTGTTGACATTTTGTCTGTTGTCACTGAATAAAATTTAAATTGAAAGCAAAAATTAATGTATTTTGTATTAGGTTAAAGAGGGTACTTATGTAAAGTTTTTTTTACGAAACTAAAAGTTGTGGTCACTTTTTATACCTACATATATCGTGGGTGTGAAAAAAGGGTTTGAAGTCCGCTTTTTGTGTGTCTGAGTTATAAATTTAAAGTTTGTGTTTGGACATAAAATAAAATAGAATAACAACAAAACTACTTGAACTACTTTATTTTAGCGAATAGTATATCTCTATTGGGACACATTTGCATCATTAAGTCCATTTCACAAAAAATGGGGGCTTGATACTTTTTTGCAGCACAGCGACGATATGGATCTGTATGATCACATTTTATTTCGTTGGCTATAAATTTGACATTATCTTCGTCATTTTTTATATTAATGCAAATTTTTTTTTCTGTAGTTTTTTTTTTAATTTTAAATACTTTTATAAAATTTTTTTTTTTTTTAAAAGTAACAAATAATTTTGTTTATATTTTATCAATAAGTGTGAGCGAAATTTTAAATAATTTATTTTACCCACTGGACTGTTAAACATTATTTTAGAATGTATAGAATCGTTTTATGTTGTTTTGACTGCGTGATGATATAAACTGGAGTATGTACTTACCATTGATTCTGAAAGGGGATATAAAACACGGAATTAATAATGACAAAAAAATGTGAAGTTTATTAATAATAATAAATTCGATCGATTGAGGATGTAGATATGAAACATTTAATATTAAGGGCAATTTTCTTAGCTTAGGTTGGATAAGGTTCGTGGAGAACTAATACAAGATGTACCTAAGTCAATCATCTAGACCCAGTATCATGGAAGGCACCTATAAGCTTACTTACTCCGACTGAGGAGAGATACTCTAGGTCCTCTATAAAACCTTGTACTAAGTAACTCAATTGTATGTTAAGGGTCTGATATTGCAGTAGCCGGATAAAATTTCAAAAAACATGTCTCAAGCCACTCCCACATAGATTAATCATGTATTCCTCTCGCGATCTGCTATGCGAGTATTCGCGCTACAGCGATCTACCAGTTTTACAGTCGGTTCTGAAGATCCAACGTCTGCTGAATGTTTTTAACATCCAAAACTTATGTGGAATTTTTTATATGAAAAAAAATGGTACGGATTTTTTTTTTGGCGCATTTTCGTTTTTTTTTTTATTTTGCATTTAATGCATTTTTCTTAGAGCACTAATCCCCAGCTTCCCTAATTCTTATAGCCTCTCGAGACGCATTAGCTTTGGCAAACAAGTCCAGGGGCAGAATACACAGGAACACATTCAAAGCCGCTTGAATTGTGCTGCTTCTAGTCCCAGTAATCCCCTTTACAGCAATTCTTTGGACCTTGCCGAGCATTTGCAGTAAGTTGCTCTTATTTAGGCCCTCCTACCAAACCGGCAACATTGTTACCTTCGGCCTGTGTCCCCAGCTTTTACCTACAGATTTCCGGCACCTTTCTTTAATCTTTCCTCTTCTGATCGAGAACAATACCTAGGTAGTTGATAGCTTCAGATCCACACCATTCAGTTTCGTTGGCCTAAAATCTTTGAGATTATGTTATAGTGTTCAAATACTTGAACGAGGGGGCCGGTGATGAAAGAAAAATGTAGATAAAGACTGGTTTCAGAATACCAGAAATATCCCGCATGGTAGTCGCGTGTTCTAACCATCATGCTACGGACGGCATGATCAACCTCCTTTTCATCATAGGAAATAAAGCAACAAAGTTTTTGATATAAATATCGAAGGCTTTCCTCTCCTTTTGAGGTGAGATCCCAATCTATTTCAAGATGGGATCTCAAATGTATCTTGGTGATTGCGCAACTATTATATTTTGATCATAATATAAGCTCCATTTGCGATCGGACACATAATTTAGGATATAACTACATTAAAAGTTGTTCATATGAATATCAACGGCTTCCCTCTTATTTCGAGGAGAGATTCCAAATATATCTTAGTGATTGCATGATATTGTTTGGGATTTGCAAATTAAGCCCTTCTTCGCGATTAGATGCTTAGTTAAGAAGATAGATATATAGAAAGTTTCACCCATTTCAAGAAGAGAGGAAACATCTGGCAGCATTTTCCAAACAAATTTTCGGGTTGCTTTGAGCTTTCCTCAAAGAATATCGGAAAAGCATAAACAACCTTTTATGGCGATTTGCCTATAATTAAACTGGCAGTGTTCTGTAAAAATACTCCTTTTTGAAAATCCGGTTAACCGATACAAAAAAAACTGGGTATTTGAAATTGGCATTTTTGAAGAAACCGGCATATGGTTTCGGAGAAAAACCAGGTTAGACGGTTTTCGGTTTTGAACACCCTACCGTATATCTACGATTAAATAGAACCAATTCCGCTTTAAGATAATTTACCCCTAATCCACAGATCAGGTATATGGGTACGCTTAGGTTAACTTAGTAGCCGCCTTCAGCATAGCTTATTTGGGTACGTATACAAGTCCCGTTGTGATACCATTAAAAGTTCGCACACCATTAATTCATATTCATTTCTCTGCTGTGATAATGAAGTGGGTGTTACAAAGATCCTCTACTGATAGACAGGTGATACCCATATGTGTCCGATGACCAAAATTTGTCGCATCTTAGCATTATAGCTAACTATGATGTTTCTAAGATGGAATCTTAACAAGTTGAATGCAAATCGTGTAGGTAAATGGCTCCTTAATGGGTCCGAAATTAGCTGCTTCCCCCTTATAAGAGGAAAACCAGTGAACATCGCTCAAATTCATGATGGCTGTGGCCCATGCGGGAGATCACAGGTTCAAATCCTGGCTCCAGTCATCTTAAAAAAAAAGAAAAACAAATTTTCTTTCATTGTCGGCTCCCCTCGAATGTTGTCGACAGCAACTTCGCAGTATTAATGTCGAGTCAATTGCATGTCTAGTAAAGGCTTCTCAAACAGTGACGTTCGCATTCGTCGATAAACAAGTAGGTGCCGTTAGTTGTGAATCTAAAAATACAAAGCGTGTTAATTCACAACAACGCGAGAAGCTATCCCATACCTCATTCATGGGGTGTAAAGGTATTTGGCCTAGCCCTCAGCTTTTTGGCTATCATATATGTTTCCATGTCCAACACATGTACCATCTCCAGTCTCCGCTGATCAAGCTTTTTATATCTCAGGTCACCAAAAGCAGGGCAGTGATATAGAAATTGCTCCGTTGTCTCCTCTAGTTCTTCATCACTACAGATACTACAAAAATCGTTGTAAGAAAGTTTTAACCTCTTAGCGTGTTTACTAACCCACCAGAGACCGGTTTTTAGAGCTATGATGTTTCTCAGGTAAACTCTAGAGAGGTACAGCACAAATCGTGTCCTTTGTACATTACCGTAAACTTTGCCCGAGTTCACGGTGGTGGCGGCCCTTGCCAATGTATCGGCCCTTTGGTTACCATATATGTCCCCATGTCCTGGAACTCTTGTGAGGGTAACCGTCGAATGTCGCGCCATCTTTTCAGAAACGACGGGCATTCTCGAATATTTCTCGAGGTGGTGTACACGTTCTCCTGGGATTACTATGCTACAGTGATCTATAGTTGCAAACTCAATTCCTCTGAAAATATTTCACACCCTTTCCTTCTTTTTAATTTCGAGCCGGCCGTGAAAATTACGATGACATCCTCCTAAAGTGTAGGACATTATCATCATAGTAGGACCTATCTGGGATGTTCCCTATAAAACTCGGATCGAAGACAGGTTCTGGTATCGTGTATTTCGTGTGAAAACTCACATAGATTAAGTTTAGAATTTTGGCATGGCCATAGTTTCTGTGCATCCATGCTTTTGTGGCGTCTCGGGGATAACCAGTTTAGGATCGTAAACTGTTCCTTAGTTGGAGTAGTTCTAAGTGCTCCTGTTATCATGATAGCCACCAGTCTCATAATGCGTTCGAATTTCAGTCTTTGGACTTCGCTTAAATTCCTTGGCCTTTTGGCTACCATATATGTTCCAATGTCCTGTACACATTCTTAGGGATCTGGTGGTCATTTACTATCTGTAAGTAAATGATTTTTACCGCTAAATATTCTATGATACTGAAGGGGCTCTGCGGTCATTCTAATGACCGTTTTTTCGTCCTTAACTATGCTACAGAAATCCGTCAGCCTAAGCGACAGTTGCAAATTCAGCTCTTCACAAAAGATTTCACTGCCAGCTCTTTCTTGCAATATCGATGCGATGGCGAAAATTCGGTTGACATCTTCCGAAAAGTGTAGGGTATTATCATTATCACCATAGTATGTTCTCTCTGGGATGTTCATTAAACCCGGATAGAAAACATGTTCTGATATTGTGTAATCCATATGATACCTTACATTGTATATATCCGAAATTTTGTCATGACCATAGTTCTTGCGCTTCCATGCTCTCGTGTTCGCTGCTACGTTTTTTCACCAAAATATCCGGGGGTACCAAGTCCGAACTATAATTGTTGGTTAGACTTTTCCAGCGCCGGTCGTCAAACTTCCGACTCGTATGCCGATTGCCTATTTGCAACAGTATAGAGCCGTTAAGCTTTGATGATCCTCGCCGCAGTGTTAGGACTCTAATTTAGTTTACTGTCCAATATAAAGCCAAGGTATTTTGCATCATCAGAAATTGTAAGTACGAAACCATTTAAACTGGGTTTGCCAGTATGTAGAGGGATTGTGTACCTACGAGTGAATAGCACCAGTTCCGTTTTTGGCGTAAAATTAATCCAATGCCCCTAAAGTTTAGGAGTTTACCAACTAGTGATATGACCGCTAGATTAATCTCCAGTTGTTATATATCTGACATTAGAGTAAGTAGGCTATGTATATGTAATCTATCGCTAATATTTTCAACTAGTCCATGCTACCCTTATCCATATTTTAAACCGCTCCCTTGGTAGAACTTCAGTTCACATTTCTCCTTTGGTGTGTCGTAATAAAATTTTGACTTGACGCGTAATTACAAACATTTTCCCCCCCTCCACCTATACGGTTCATTTGAAAATATTTAGCACATGAGTTCTTAATTTCATGACAAAGTCTTAATAAAAAAGTGCACGGATAATGATGGCGGCGTTGGGGCGGCTTATAATTTAAAATATAGTCAAATCTGAAACGAGGCACAAATAAACACAGCGACTAAAAACGGACACACACACACACTCATACACCATAATCGCTCAAGTGAGAAAGCGCGGCGGTGGCGGCTGCAAAAAAAAAAAACGACGCAAAGTGTTGCTATGTCTCTCTAGTATCAGGAAACGCTTGAAACAGAAAATAACAGCTACGAAACCAAAAACAGAGAACGAACAGAAAAAAAATTGGAGCACAGTGTTGGAACACGCCTAATGACACTTTGTATGCCATGCAATACGTGCAGCACAAAAGCACCGCATGTGCTTAATTGCCAAAAATGTACAACATAAAGGATTCGGATCCACAATGACGGCTTAAATCCACTATAATGGCAAAAGCACGAAACAACAAGGCAAAAACAACATCAACGACAGCGACAACAACAACGGCATCAATGGCAACATCGAAACTAGAGCATCATGCAACAATCCACTAACACCAACAACAGAGCAACACATCACTATGGGCCTTAAGTTGTTGTAGCTTTGAAGTCAACTAAGAGTGGCAACAGCAACAACAACAACAAAAATTGAGCTCTCTTTAAACAATCAAGCGAAACAAAAAAAATGCTCAAAGGACATTTTTCACAGCAAATACTAGGGAATAACTAAAGTTGCGAATTGGACGAAGTGTTAAGCGGTGTTGCAATGGTTTAATAGATATTCTAATGTTCGAAACTTTAAATAGAGTGTATTTAGGTAAACATTTTAATCGTACAATTAAAGCCTTCCTTAATTGCTAAATAATAAATGTATTCCTTTAATGTTAAAAACGCCTATAGACAGGAGAATTGCAGTAATAGGTATTCCATAGCCTCGCGAGGCCGGTGATGTTCGTTTTTTCAGACACAGACACGATCGGCAATTCACATGTACTCAAAATTTTTGTTTGATTGAAAACAGTCGGTCCTTAAGTCTGATGAAAGCAACACCACGCACGCTTGTTTCGCTTTCAACAATAAAACAGAAAGAGAAACAATGTTCAATGATTGTTGGGAGAGCACACATTCTTAACGTGTAGAAATAATGGTTCAATAGATACGTCAATTTACAAAAATTTCACATTTAGATTGATAAGTATTTCAAAGAGATTTTTGAACAATCGTTACATCCACAGAAATGCACAATTTGGTGAGAATGTTGAGACGGTGGAATCACCTTTCCGTATTTTTTTAAAAGTGAGTGGTCAGTAGAACCTTCCCCATAGATCACCTATGGGGTAGCCTCAGGCAATATTTGAACAAAATTTCCTTTAAAAAAGAAAATGTCAGAGGGTGTTCTATCAGACCGTAATATAGATTTTAACATTCAATACTATTTAAAGTACTTTATTTCACTAAAAAAAGGAACTTATACATGAATAACCTTTTATATTCTCAGCCCTATAATCTAATACAGAGTATTAAGTTTAGTCTATCAGTGAATAAGAAGAATATTTATTTTTGCTACGAATTAAATGCAAACCTGAGTATAAATTAACAAGAAATACTAGTGGCAGGACTGGATAGAGTGATCACAAATAGGAATTTCCGAATGGGCCACCTACAAGGAAGTCTCGATCAACATTTGAATGAAATTGTCTTTAAAAAGAGGGCGTCGGGAGTGTGATGCAAGGCAAAGCTTCTGATCGGTTTAACTTGGCAAACCCAGAGTGATCCGTGCCAATTGCACTTCAAGTCTACTCACAGAGCTCCGTATTCGTGGTACTACTGCGAACGGAGTACCTCCACGTGGTGACGCCTGGAAACGTGCTTCTGACACCCGTCAGAGCACGGCTAACTGTGAGGGGCGAAACCTAAAACCCAGGCACGTCAGCTCAGAGTGAGCGGTACCCTGGTCAGCGTCTGACCCAGAATGGGCGGCTGCAATAAAATCCTGGCAGGAGGAGAAAACTGCGACGTGGTGCGCTGGGCTTGCAACTCGCCACTGACGTATAACCGATTGCAATGAAAAGAAGTAAAATAAGAATAAAACGGACTCCCCAAAATATTGACGACCCCCGCAAACGAATTAAGGACCATGATTTGAGGATATGCACCTGGAATGTTAGAACACTGTATAGACCAGGTGCCTCCATCCAACTGGCGGAAGACCTCGAAAAATACAAGGCTGACATAACCGCTTTACAGGAAATCCGGTGGACGGGACACGGGTGCTCACGCAAGAAGACTTGCGACATTGTGGATTTGTGGTTGGCAAGAGACTGCGACACCTAGTCTCAAGGTTCAACCTGGTGTGTGAACGTATAGCCACCATAAGAGTCAAAACTAAGTTTTTCCACATAACACTTATATGTGCCCATGCTCCGACAGAAGAGAAAAGCGATGAGGACAAAGACGAGTTCCACGAGAGCCTAGAAAATGTATATGACCGTAGCCCCAGCCATGACATCAAAATTGTACTAGGCGATTTTAATGCTAAAATAGGCAGGGAGACCGCATTTGAGCCTACAATTGGAAAATTCAGTCTGCACACCGAAACGTCGAACAATGGCATCAGACTGATTGATTTCTCTGCGGCAAGAAATATGGTAGTTAGCAGCACTAGATTTGACCATAAAAATATTCATAAGGCAACATGGTTATCTCCAGATCATTTGACGAGGAATCAGATAGATCACGTGGTAGTCGATGGAAGGCACGCATCGAGTGTTCTGGACGTACGAGTGATCAGGGGTGCGAACATTGACTCCGATCACTTCCTTACCGCAGTTAAGGTACGCACTAGGCTAAGCATGGCGAAAAACGTACGTAACCAGGCACAACGAAAGCTGGACATCGGTAAACTGCGGACCACAGAGGTAGCGGACGCCTACTCCAACCACCTAACTCAACTGCTGCGGAATGCTCCAACCCCTGATAATATAACCTCGCAGTGGCAATATATAGCCGACTCCATAGAACGGACTGCGAGAAGCGTACTTGGGTACTCAAAGCCGTCTCAAGAAGATGCCTGGTACGATGATGAATGTCGCAGCCAATGGCAACGCGAGCTGTTCGTGAACGGCACAGGGAGAAGAGACGAGAGGCAACTCGTCTTTTTACAAGAAAAAAGAAGGAGCTGAAGAAGAGGCAGGATGAGTGCACTGAGTTGCTCCGCAGTAGAGGGGAAGTCCGAAAATTCTACAAGAGAGTTGAAGCTAGAATGCGTGGAACTGGGTTGCCCTCCTGCAAGGACAGCGATGGTCAGCTAGTGACGGACCCGGATAACGTTCTGAAGATATGGAGAGATCACTTTAGAAATTTACTGGATACTGACACCACTCCAGAAGACCCCGCTCCAATCCATGACGATGGTATTAACTGTCCACCTCCGAGCCAGAGCGAGATACGTATGGCCATCTCCCGCCTTAAAAACAACAAAGCTGCTGGAGCCGATGGTCTCCCTGCTGAATTGTTTAAGGCTGGCGGGGAGGAGCTGATTAGGAGCATGCATCAGCTCATGGAGAACATCTGGCAAGAGGAGAGCATGCCCGGGGATTGGAGTCTCAGTCTGTTATGCCCCATATACAAGAAAGGAGATCGTAGTGAATGTAAGAACTATCGTGGAATAAGCCTATTACCAATTGCGTACAAGGTCCTTTCAAGCGTGTTGTATGAACGTCTAAAGCCAATTGTAGAAAAACTAATTGGACCATATCAGTGCGGCTTTAGACCTGGCAAATCTACGACGGATCAAATATTCACGTTACGACAAATCCTGGAAAAAACCCATGAAAAGCAGATCGACACCTACCACCTCTTTGTCGACTACAAAGCTGCCTTCGACTCTCCGATAAGGAATAGGCTTTATGAGGCTATGTCTGAGTTTGGTATTACTGCAAAGCTAATCCGACTTTGCAGATGTGCCCTAGAAAACACCAAATCCTCAACTAAGATTGGTAAAGATCAGTCTGAACCATTCAACACGGAAAGAGGTCTCAGGCAGGGCGATAGCCTGTCCTGTACACTATTTAATATAGTTATGGAGAAGGTGATGAGAAAGGCTGGTGTCAACATGTCTGGCACCATATTCCACAAATGCCACATGCCACTAGCCTACGCCGATGATATAGATATCATTGGCCGAAATCTGCGGGACGTTACTGCAGTCTTCTCATCCCTAGAAAAGGAGTCGGTCAACTAGGACAAAACAAAAATAATGATTTCGACGAACAAAGAGTCCTCTCGATGGGGACGCAGCGTCAACGTTGAAGATTATTGTTTTGAGGTAGTTGATGAGTTTACCTACCTCGGATCTTCCGTCAATAAGAAAAATAATGTCAGCCAAGAAATTAAGCGGAGAATAGTGCTAGCCAATAGATGTTTTTACGGACTTCGGCAGCACTTTAGTAATACCACCTTATCTCGGAATACTAAGAAACAGCTTTACCAGGTGCTAATCTTACCCTTCTTTTGTATGCTGCCGAATCATGGGTGCTTACGACAACGGACATAAAAAACCTGGGAGTATTCGAGAGGAAAGTACTCCGAAAAATTTATGGAGCTATCTGTGTCGACGGCGAGTTTCGCCATCGGATGAACCATGAGCTGTATGAGCTTTACCACGACATCGACGTAGCTAAAAGAGTCAGAATGCAACGACTACGATGGCTGGGTCATGTTGCCAGGATGGATGTAAATGCTCCAGCGAGAAAGGTGTTTGAAGGCGAACCTGAAGGACGGCGCAGCGCAGGGAGACCCAAACTCCGTTGGAAGGACCACGTGGTAGGCGATGTGCCATCATCTGGTAGGACTAACTGGAGAACACACGCAGAAGACCGAAGCGTGTGGAATTCTTTAGTACTTCAGGCCTCAAACTGATAAACCATGTTTGTAAGTTGTAATGGGCCACTTAAGTAAGTAAGTAAGTAAGTCTTTAAAAAGAAAATGCCAGAGATTGAGTTTTTGGCTCACGGTAAAGATTTCGACATCTAATCATATTGAAGAAACTCATTACAAATTTAAAAAAATACTTATATATGAATCACCTAATATGTGCTCAGCCATTGAATTTTAAGCAGGCTGTCAAGTTCGGTCGTTCGATTAATATGACGAATATTTCTTATTGCTACAAACTGAGAACAACATGACAATAAACTCTGTTTCCTGTGTAATTCACGAGATACTGGAAAGAGTGATCGAATGTAGGACCTTCAGAATATATCACCTACATGGTAGTCGGGATCAACATTTGAATGAACTTGCCTTACAAAAGATAATGCCTGAGATTGTTATTTTGCGTCATAACAATGATTTCGACATCGAATATAATTTCAAGTACTTCAGTAAAAATTTAAGAAAAAACATATAAATGAATCACATTATATATCATCAGCCATTGACTTCAATGTAGATTATAATGTCAGTCTATCAGTGAATATGATAAATATTTCTTATTCCTACAAATTGTCAGTAATAAGACAAGAAACTCTAGTGTAATTCAGGAGATACCGTTGGCAATGTTTGAAAGTGTGAACGAAAGTAGGACCTTCCGCATAGGCCACCTACGGGGTAGTCTTGACCAACATTTAAATGAAGTTATCTTTAAAAAGCAATTGTCAGAGACTGTTCTTTTCGGCAATAAAACAACTTTGGACATCGAAATCCATTTTAGATACTTCAGAGAAAAAAATAGCCTCTAAATGAATCACATTTGTATCAGGGTCGGTCTATCAGTGAGTAGGATGATTATTTCCTGTTGCTACAAATTAAATGCAAACATAAGTATACAATGATCAGAAAATCTTTATCTTGCATAATTCACGAGGTACCGGTTGTAATACTAAAAACAGTGTTAACAAATAAGACTTTCCTGAATGAACCGTCTACGGGGTAGTTTCGGCCAATATTTGAATGAAGCTATCTTAAAAAACGCAAATGTCAGAGACCGTTCTTTTGAGCTATAACAAAGATTTGGACATATAGTCTACTTTTTAGTTCTTCATTAAAAATAAAAAAATAATGTCTACATGAATCACCCTATATACCATTAGTCATGGACTCCCATGCAGAGTATCATGGTTAGACTATCAGTGAAAATGACAAATATTCTTCTGCTGCCTCTTTAAAGTTTATTAATGCATTCCGAATCTAAATCTGATATTACATTCATTATGTATGACTTCACTGTATAAAACGAAAAATTTCACATTTTCTGTGACGTACTCGTTGTTTCATTTGTGGCATTCCAGCAAATTATAATACAAATATTTTGCCAAGCGAAAATAGAAAACAATGATAACAAAAACTTCCATTCGACATGATTTTCAACTCAAAAATATTAAAAGCCATATTAGAGTCAAAATTCATGTTCTAGTTATCCGTAGCGTTACAACACAGAAAAGACACCTAAAGCGGATGCTTAAGACGATGTCGCAAACGCCAAGCCGAGCCAAGCCGAGCTACTTAAGCGGCACACAAAAGCCTGTGAGAAACACGTAAAAACACTTCAAACGTGTACACGGACGTGTACTCATTTGGAACAGGCACATTCCACTTTTCAGCTTAACGTGTCACAGCCGACGAAAGAAAGAATTGCCGCTGATGGTGTTTGGCAGTAAAACGCGTGAAAACCTCAGAGTATAACCTCAGTACACATATGCGGTTAATTGCACAGCTTATTTCAGGCAAATTTTTACCTTAATACCATGACGATGATGGCCAAAGGATGGGGTAACGGTTGGGTTGGGTGAGTGAGTGAGCGCTTGCTGTTGCGATTGGAAAATCTTAGACCAAGTGTGTTGCTGAGTGTGTGTGTGTGTGTGGTACGTGTATTTGCTGTGTTTTGGGTTGTGTTTTTTTCTTCTCTAGTCAAATCAATAAAAAGCAGGTGGCGTTTCATATCAAAGCCTTCTTCGTGTGTTGCACATTCTTTAAACTTTTTTTTTTGTTTGCTACAATATGATGCGAATTGTTTAAGTGGATATAAGTGGGTCTGTGGGTGGCTGGGTTGATCGTCATTAGAAACCCCAATTTAACCGCAACACGAATTAAAGTGATTTTTCATAATAGTATTTGGTTCTTTTCATTTTGGTGTTTCTTTTCTTTTTTTGTATACTCGATTGGTGTTTTCTTGCGGGCGGAGGTTTGTGGTGAGTATGGTGTGCACGAGTGTTGGTATCGTACAACGTATCACAATAGCATTATTGACAGACACAACAGAGTGTTTCTTTTCCTGTTTTAGTTTTAGGTTCAGTGTTCATTTAGTTTGATATGGCACATTGTGAGAAGGACATGTGGTTTAAAGTTTATTGTGAGTCAGAGAGAGAGGGGTTTACTTGGTGGCACACCAGTGCTAATCCTTTTGAAAGGCAGCAAACAGTGGTTTGTGAGATGATGGTGTTTTTGTTAGTGGTAAAGAACTAGTTTTTATTCGTATTTAGTTTCAAGGGTTGGTTTTGATATTAAATAGGTTTTGATTTAATAGGCATCCCATAGCCTCGCGAGGCCTTCAATAAGCGTTTTTTTCACAGAGCTACGATCGGCAATTCACACGCACTCCAAAATTTAGTTTGACTCAAAGCAGTCAGCTTGAGTGTTATGTAAGTATCACCACACACTCTTGTTTCCAAAATAACACAAAAACATAAACAAGTACAGACAGAGTTCAACGATTGTAAGGAGGGCAAGATTTTTTGGAGAGTACAACATTTTGACCGTGTAAAATTCGACAGTGTTAACTCTTTAACCATATGGTTGTGTGCGTGCATTCGTTTATGCATGCCCCGGCTTTAACACAGATGTAAGTCTTGCTATTTTTTGATTCCAATAAGAGAATTATTTTTGCTCTATAATATGTTAAAATTAGTTTGGTTTATTAATTCGAATGTTATTTTTCAAAATTAAAGTACTTAACAAAATTACATTTGATCGGTCAATATATATCATTATACATGGTGGAGCGTGGTAAATTGCTTATTTGGGAATGAAATAAAAAAGTATGAACCTTAGAAAAATTTATTTTATATTTTAATTATATTAAACAGTGAGGGAATTTGTAAATTACATGGTTTTAAATAGTGTATCTGGCAAATGTCGACCTTCGTTATCCACACACTGCTGCATACGTTTTCTGAAGTTTTCATGAACTCTTACATGAATGTGACGCAGACCGAATGCTGAGGTCTCTTGTAAAGTTCTCTGGGGTTTGTTTCACTCCAGTAAATCATATTTTGTTTATTTACATACCCATTGAGGTGAAAATGTGCTGCATCAGAAAAGAACACAATTGCGTCATGGGGTATAGTTGTAAGAATGTCTTCACAAAATTACCTCTTCTCACGTGTCTAATGCATGATGGCAACTGAAAGGCAGACGAATACAAATCTCCCGTCAGCAACTATAAGCCACGCACACTCTCCACTCTCTTCGACCAGCAGTGTCCCCACAGCCTGCAGCGCAAAAAAGCAAATTACAGCGCTCCATCCTGTATTTAAGAAATACTATTTACAATTGAGGCAAACCAGAAACTTTGTATCAAGCGTTATAGACGTGCGTGAGATGCGCAGTGGAAATATAGCCTAGTTGCCACAAAGGTATGCACGCAATTAAGTAATGCTAAAAACGCTGATTGTTAATCGCAAAGAAAGCTAAATGTCGCAAAACTGCATATCACAGAGATAGTCAATGCCCATTCCAACAAACTTTTTTATTTACGACTTAAAAAACGTCCCCAATTCTGGTGTACCCAACACACAGAGGCATCATATTACGCATTCTAAGACCACTGTCACAGCGACCGTTCTTGGATATGAAAAACCATGATTACGCAAGACCTGGTACAAAAAAAAGATGTTCCCGTACAGAACCGCACATCAGCCAATGGTAACACGTACGGAGTATATGAGAGTGAAGTTATCGAAAAGTACAGGGATAGAGGTGCAGCCCGAAAGTTCTACGAAAAGGTGATATGCAAAGGTTTTGGATCAGAAAATCAAGTCACGGACAAGCAAATGGGCTATAAATATCGACCGAAAATTATTGTACTCTTCTCGTTCCCTAACACAGTACAACACATTATTTTGGGACTCAATTCTGAGAACTGCAGGTGAAAGTATCCCCAAAAAGAAGAAGTTCTGCATCATTCGTTTTGTCAAGTTACATGCCATAATAATTTAATATCGATTTGAATTTAGTAAGTATCGTATAGGGAAATTTGTCACGTTTTAGGCTCTTAAGAGGTCAGCACGTCACTTGCATGGCTAAAAAAATGAAGTCGCGGTTGCCTATTATGTTCTGTGCATATTTTGTCTTGTGCTTAATCAAGTCGACCGAAGAGTGTGCTCCAACTACCGTGGGAGTAGCCTTTAACCCCACGTCATATAAGGCCCTGTCGAGTGTGTTATGTCATAGACTAACGTCCGTATTATCTAACATGAGCAGACTTATCAGTGTTGCTGTAGACTAGGTTATTCACACTACCGCAAATTCTGGAAAGGACCCAAGAAGAACAGATCGAATCATATCATTGCGTCAACTATAAAGTTCAGTGAACAAAGAATTAATAATTTTGGGACACTACGTGAACGTTGATGATAACAACTTCGAAGTGGTAGATGATTGTATGTGGCTCGGCTCCGACATCGATTAAACAAACATCAATTCTTAAAGTAAAGTAATGAAATTATGAACAGAATTTGTAATAAAACCAGTACAGAAATTTCAGTCTGTCGAACTGGCTGATAAATAACCCCACCCATTGGGTGTATTAATATTATTACTAGACTTCTAAAATGGGCGGAATGGTACATTTGTATGGGAGGTGGGAGGTACCGAAAGGGGCGTGCTTAGACTTCCAGTTTTTTCTCCAAAACTTTATCCTGCTATAGCTTTACTAAATACAGAATTGGACACGATCGCGTTGGGTGTATTGATATTTTTACTCGATTTATAATGTGGGCGGAATGGTACATTTGTATGGGAGGTACCAGAAGGGGCGTGGCTAGACTTACAGTGTTTTCTCTAAAATATTATCGTGTTATAGCTTTATTAAATGTGTACAGAATTTGGGTACGACCAGTATGAATATATTAATATTAGTATTCGATACCTAAAGTGGGCGGAGTGCTACATTTATATGGGAGGTACCAGAAGGGGCGTGGCTAGACATCCATTTTTTTTCTCCAAAACTTTATCCTGCATGAGCTTTACTGAATACAGAATTTGGTCACGATCCTGTTGGATCTATTAATATTATTAATCGATTTCTAAAGCGGGCCGTACCTGATGGATATGGGGGTTCCAGATGGGGCATGGCTAGACTTCCAGTTTTTTCTCCAAAACTTAATTCTGCTATAGTTTTACTACATGTATAATTTGGGTACGATCGCGTTGGGTGTATTGATATTATTACTCGATTTCTAA
The DNA here is from genome assembly GCA_964034835.1 of Muscina levida. NCBI lineage: Eukaryota > Metazoa > Arthropoda > Insecta > Diptera > Muscidae > Muscina > Muscina levida. The sequence continues at coordinate 18,883,195 of OZ035883.1, read as the reverse complement.
AGTAGGCGGAATGGTAATTTTGTATGGGTGGTATCAAAAGGGGCGTGGCTAGACTTCCAGCTTAGAAAGCGTGGCCGGCCCATAGGATCCTTCGTTTAATAATGCAATCTCTGGGGGAGTTTTGCTCCATTTGGCTCGAAATTTGGAATAAATTATAAAAATTCTGGTTCTGGTTTCTTGTTAAAATATTCTTAGAATTCATCGTAGATTTCGGTGTAAATGCTGAGACGGACAGACAGGCACCCCCCAAATAGGGGAGTTATGTGTAGTTTTTGCCCGATCTTACTTATCTTAGAATTTTACCTCCGCTTAGAGGATAGAAGACTGCATACCAATTTTCAACTCTATAGCTCTTAATCTAATTAAACTGACGGACACCCCGAAGAGGGGTGATAATTTTATTACCAGTTGAACATATGGTGAAGGGAATCTGAGCTTTGGTATAGCCAAAGATAACTATCTCAATTAGATATTATCGCACAGAGGACTAGACTAATGAATCCAAACACTACACTAACTAAGGGTACATGTGCTGAACTTCGACTCCAAAACTCTTAATAAATAACACTCTCTTATAAGCTGACATTCTAGTAACCACTGTGCAAATAACTTAAATATTTTCTAGTTTAAAAAGTAGTACAATTGCTAAGGCATTTTATTGCACGATTGAGTAAGTACACATGCCTACTTACATATACATATAACTACAATCTCACCTTTTGTTACGCATACGAGCATTTAGTTAGAAAATTTCCATTCATAGCATTGCTTTCTTCGTCCTTGGACTAAAAGGATAGACAAAGCAAAGGGAATCAAAAATGCGAAATATGATTTCCCAATATAACGAACACGACGATACTTTCTTAAGAACGAACGACCACAGCAACGAGAGTCGTAGTCATTTATTCACATCCATCCATAGAGTTCTATAGAGAACTCTTCATATGGCGTTGGTATTATTTTGACGCATAACGGAAACCGGAAATATGTGCCATGTAATCAAGTGTGTACTTCCAAACACACGAACACACACACGTATATAATAGCGTCTGCGAACTAAATAGAACACAAAGGAAAAAGAAAAAAACCAAAGAAGCTAGTAGTTAAAGCAACACAAGAAGAGGCTGAAAACAACACAAAACGCTTATAGTTTGTGTTGTATAAGCTAAACAAGGATAATTTATAAATTATGTGTAAGAATGTATGTGGCTATATATGTGTGTGTGTGAGTATCTTTAGCAGCATACCTATATTAGCGTGTATGTCTGGTATTTAATATGCAGCGCATGTAACCGGACCAACGGCCACCAAAAGTAAGCAAAGAAATGGCATACAGATGGGGAGGAAAGGAAGATATGGCATCGAACTCAAAGGAATGCGTATTTCCTTCAATGATTACAGGTAATAAAGAACGGAAGTAATATTTTTTTCTACAGCGATTTCATAATACTAGAAAAAAACTAAGGGATTTAAGTGTTACTTTATTTTAAAGCAAATAGGTTTAAAGAAATACAAAAAAAATACAAATAACTATGCAATGGCCAAATAGTTTAGTATATTACAGTTAGACAAAGTTCTGTAGAAGGCACATACGAGTATTTGACTTAGCGACAATTTTCCTTTCTTTTCCCAACACCTGTGCGAATTATTTGTTATTTGTCTTAGATTATCTCTAGTTAACTTCCCTAAAGTTTAATTTTTCTCCTTCTTCAACTAGATAATGGGCCTGTCACAGCTCATGCTTTTCACTTTCAAACTGGTTATTCCTGTTGTGATGGTAGTGGTTTTGATGGTGGTGCTGATGATGGTGTTGATGCTGTTTTTTCCCCCAGAGCAGTGATCACCGGCCAAATGACATTTTGACAATTGCCAACTCAGTTCGGTTTTGTTTTTTTTTTTTGTCAGCGTCATCAGCACTCGTTGCTGTTTTCGTTGTGGTGTCATCGTCATCACTGTCATCTCTGGTGTCATTCTCACTGAGATTGTCACCAACAGTAGCAGCAGTAGCGGCGGCGGCAACCGAAGCCTTTTTCAAAGTAAAGTTTTTTGTCATCTTATTTTTGACAGATTGTCAGGCATTTCAATTGATGCGTTACATTGTTAAAGCAATTATTAGATAAATATCTAAGATGCCAGTGCTGTGATTGTGTGACCGGTCATAAGCCTTACAACTTTTGGCATTATGTTCGGTATTTGTGTAACTCGAATAAAAAAAATAAAAAAATATATGTTAATGCAATAAAAGTATGTTATATAATAGTTAAAAAGTTTTCTTAAATTAAAATTACCACAGATGGGAGGGACTGTATTGACCTCTATGGGATTACATTTAAACAATATGATGTTAACCTTAATGTTTTTTGTTTCAAGTTTTTTGCCAAGATTTGATCTAAAACCAAACCATTTTTTTATTACGTTGCATTGTCCTTAGACGCTGCACTCTTTCATACATTTGTTTGTTCCCGCAATCAGTGATCGGAAAACCTTTTCATAGGAAGAGAAGCAAACCGCCAAATACGATCACAGATCTCCTTACTCCTATTTTATATCATTGACATAGCCTGAAGCTTATAATCGGCTAATGATGATTGTAATATCTCTCTTTTAAACCTCCCGATTTTGGTGGTACTGTTATATTATGTTATATACTCGAAAAAGCTACGTCGATGTTGTAATATTAGTTCCGTCTACAATTAGAGGTCCAAATATTTATCGGAGTAATTTCCTCTCGAAGACTCCTAGAACAGTTTCACCCTCTTAAGTCATTCCCCAGGGCATTCCTATTTTGGGTTTCGACTGAGCCAAGATAGGTAAAGTCATCTACCACTTTAATGTTAGGTTAGGTTTGGTTAGTGTAACGTTATATCTCAGCCATTCTGCCATTTCTTTAATGTACACAAATTCAGCTTGATCAAGTAGCCTTGGTGCTATATTGAGACTTAAGTTTTTGGAGTAGACCCCGAAAACTTCTTGATAGTTTAAGTCATCAGTGTAGAACTCGACAAGAGTCTTATACCAGGAGTTCTGATTTTTCACGTACTTCTTTTCGGTCAAGATCGTTCCGTAAAAGTGTATCAGCTTCGCAGGGAAACCAAACTCAGCCTAACCATCTAATAGTTACGTATCCGTATCCGACTTGGTTCTTCTCCATGGTCGAAGTCTTGGGTTTTCCAGGTCTAAAACAACTCTGGCAGGGCCAAGCAGGTTCGTTACGACGGGCTTTAGTGTTTCGCACAGAAACTTGTATGCGATGGGTTAATAACTAATTCCGTAACAGTTGGAGCACACAAATAACACATACGCTTAGACTACAAACGTGCGGCATGTACTCATTAAGCTAACCCGTACATAGTCCGTCGGCACTATAGCTTTATTAGTTTTAAGGCGTGCAAATTCTGTAGCTCTGCGACACTCTACTCTCTGTAACGTGACGAAAGTTGTCCATACATATATGCCACCTACACATACAGCTCTAGTGCTAACTACACAATTATGACCTTTAAACCTCTAACCACCAATAATAAACTTGCCCTTCATATACCCTTGAATATCACCAACCAACCCAATCTGCATTCACCGTTTCAATTACTTCAAGAGGAACACAGGGCGAATGGCAACTTCAACCATGCGATCATCTACCTACAACCTTGATTTGCCATTGAATACAAATAATTTTTCAAATACCTGTAGGGCAAACAACAATACCATGGATCACATGACCACCGTAAATGTTCAGCAATGCACGCGAAACATTCGTCAGTCGCCACGAACGGCGAATGAGTGCGACGACCTACTCCCAACCAAGCACATTCAGAAAACGACATCACAAGGAAACGTGTTAATCGATACATTGTGATGCAATGTAATTCTCATTATATCAAGAGCTCCACTTACTTAAATGATCGAGCCTTAAGCTTGCTAAGGTGATCGGTTGCTACCGCAACGAAGTTTATTGCCAAGTTACTCTGTACACGATCTTTCCTGACCTTCTTAAGGCAGTCATTTATCGAAAGAAATATTCTTATGTTAAATCGGTCTGTTGAACCAACTTCAATTGGTTTAACCCAAATTCCTTTTGTTTAACTCGACTACGGTGTTTTGCATCGGAATTCTGTCTGTTGAATCGGACTTCGGTCTGTTGAATCGGACTTCGGTTTGCTGAATCGGACTTCGTTCTGTTGAATCGAACTTCGGTCTGTTGAATCGGACTTCAGTCTGTCGAATCGGACTTCGTTCTGTTTAATCGGACTTCGGTCTGTTGAATCGGACTTCGGTCTGTTGAATCGGACTTCGATCTGTTAACTCGGACTTCGGTTTGCTGAATCGGACTTCGTTCTGTTGAATCGGACTTCAGTCTGTTGAATCGGACTTCGTTCTGTTTAATCGTACTACGGTCTGTTGAATCGGACTTCGGTCTGTTGAATCGGACTTCGGTCTGTCGAATCGGACTTCGGTCTGTTGAATTGGACTTCGGTCTGTTAAATAGGACTTCGGTCTGTTAAATCGGACTTCGGTCTGTTGAATCCAGCTTCGGTCTGTTGAATTGGACTTCAGTCTGTTGAATCGGACTTCGTTCTGTTTAATCGGACTTTTGTCTGTTGAATCGGACTTCGGTCCGGTTGGTTATATCGACTCGTCGGTTGCACAGATTTCAGTCTGGTACACCAAGCTCTCTTCGTTCCTGTAGCATTGTATTATAAATGAGCACGTCGGGTACGATTATAAGTTTGGTCGCGAATTCGGAATTGATACAGCTACGAGTTGCAGAATTCGATTTGCTGAATTCGGATACAAACTGATTTACATACAAAAGCCCAATCATCGATATAACCACGAGTTGCAAAAGTCAATTAGCTGAAGAATGCGATTCGTCAACATGATCCTGACTTGCGGATACAAAACTGATCTACCGACTACAGCCGAAGCATCGATATATTCCCGAATTGCTGAAATTAACCTGAATACCCGACAAAACCCGAATCACCAAGACGTCCACGTATTCCTGCAATAAACCTGAACCACCGACAAACCCGAATCATTCAGATGACCTAGTATTGCTGATATAAACCTGAATCATCAACAAAACTCTATTCATAAATACCCTTCTGAATCGTTGACATTAACCCGAACCACCGACAAACCCGAGTAATCAATCATCACTTGCTTATATTAACCTGAACCCCGAATCACAAAGCTGACAACTTACTGCTGATATTAATCATAACTACCGTCGAACCCGAACCATTGGTACGCTGCCGAGTTGCTGGTACGAACCTGAATAACCGGAAGTACCCGAATTACCACGTTCCTGAATACCGAAACGATCCTGATTTATTTGACCTCTAAAGTTTTGGGAGTATAGTACAAAGTTCCCAATCACTTCAAATCAATCGATTTATAAAGTTCCCGAACATCTTAAATCGACCCGAGTCCCGAAAACTATCATAGACCACATCAATACTCGCCGAGCGTGTATTGAAAGTTCTCAATCATCTAAAATCGACTGGGTACAAATTACCGGACAAGGCACCATCGCTATCATTGAATCGGAGTCTGAATTGTTTTCGTATCGTTTTCGTATCTCACTATCAATAAACAATTCTGTTATTTTGCCCTAATCAGGGAAAATCTACTGAGTTCTGATTCTTTAAGGTTCTGTGGGTCCTTATGGTGACCCTGAAGACGACTGGACTAACCTCAGCTGAATAGAAAACCACGTTACATCTCTTATCGATGATTGACATGATGATTTTGTCACTTGTGCTGCCTTCGGCAACGAGTAGAACAAAACAATGTTAACTCCATGTTCGAAATCTATTCTCATCCATAAACACTTTTCTTCTTCTTCTCCTTATATTGTTTTCTCACAGCACGCGTTACCTTCGGCTGTAGTGTTACCTGGTATACAGAAAATGCGGGTCATTCTTTATCGTATCTCTTGTCTGAACATAGTTTTTCATTCATAAGAATGGCCGTTGCAACAGTGTTCATAGAATAGGCTATATGCTGCCACTTTGTGTCAGTAATATAACGAGAGAGTCGGTTGGAATAGGCATTTGCTACCTCGGGGGCATGCAGCCTTGCAATCAAGTTTTCAATTTTTTTTAAATATTTTTGAGAAAACTTTCCTTTGGATCCCAGATGAAGATATGGGAGTTAATACTCTCCTATTTTTAGACTCACACAACGGTGCCTATAGTTAAACGAAGAATACGCCCACAGGTTTTTTGATAATCTTTTGCTAGACTTGCCGACTGACTCGGCTACTCAGAAGTTTTCGTCGGTAACAAAGATTGCTGTGGCAGACCTCGGAACCAGGTCAGTCACATGATATTCGCGTATTCTAACAACCTAGCCAAGGTCTGCCATAATATCACCACACCCGAGTTATATCTAAAAGGTAAGAAGGGGTTTGTTAAAATAATATTTAAAGCACGACAGCAATTGATGCACTAAATATAAAAGAAACTAATATAGTTCTAATAAAAAGCAATCATCATCGTTACAAAACATAATTTTGTTCTCCCTCAAATTCCAAAGAAATTAGGAATGAAATAGAAAGACGTGAAAATCTAATTTTCTAATATTAGTAAATGAGAAAAAAAATCTCACACACAGATGAGGAAATCATATATTCATCCGTACATTTGAGGGGTAACCAACTATACGGGATATGTACAAATGCAGTAAATAATCAGAAATTACAACAACTCATAGTATTCATGATATAGCAAAAGGAACAACAACAACAACTACGATAACAACATATCGAGCGGGTGGATTTTATCCTTTCAATTTGATTTGATCACGTACAAGGACAACGAAATACGCCACATCAAGTGAAACTGAGACAAAGAGAAAGATATAGACAGAGGGAGAGGGAGAGAGAAGAAGAAGGAATTTCCAGATATATTTTTTGTTAAGCTTTTAGTTAAATCAAATGTTTATAAATGAATAAATACGGATAACACACACACTCACCCACATGCAACCTCAATACGCACTTACACTTGGATATATATACATAGAAATGTATCTTTACACTGGTTTCATCTAAATAAATATAAGATTATATTAAATTTATTAAAGAAGTCTTTTGGAAAACAACACATTTCGTTGTTTTTATATGAAATACGAGTATTACAGTATTGGGTTAATATATGAATAGCAAATATGACAGCAACAAATTCAGGCCATTGTTATGTTGCAGCACTTTAAGGTCTTTAAGTATTTTGTCCTATTCGCTTTTGTGCCATCTCGACCAGACCATTGAACGTTAACCAAACGCATCGTGAATAAAAAGTCCACACAAATTTAAATGTTTGTGGACCATTCATTTGTTTTGGCCATTAATTTGTTAACAATATTGTTCACGGTCTTATTTGACTTCCACCAATGAAGTTGTTTCGTTTCGGTTCTCAGGCCGCTATTTTAATTTTCGCGTCTCATTAACCCCTTGAACCCCGTTTTTTTCTTTCTCGTTTCGTTTTTTGCCTCACTTTTTATTCAGCGGGTGAAATTACTTTCTTTTGTTTTACTTTTTGGCATTTCAGGCATTCGTTTATTGATGACATCGTTACGCTCGTGAAAAGAGTAAAAAGGCGAAAAGTCATGAAATTATTTCATTCTCATTCACATTCCCGTTCAAGTTTTCCTCTTGAAATGTCTTCACCTTTTAAATGAGACCTAAAGAATGTTTCCGTCGTAATGATAATGATGATGTTGAGCTATAAAAAGGGTTTGGTGGCGTTGATGGTATTTAAAAGTCTTTGGAAGAAAATCAGGAGCAATGCAATTAATATTAACGAGATGTTAGTAGAACTCTGTTAAATTGGAGTCATAAAATGTTATGCTTAAGAAAATGTTTTCATTGATGGTGGTCAAGACCATGAAACTTCTATAGACATTGTTTAGCGTGTATCGGGGGTAAGAAACTATGCTGAGCGTTTCTAATAAAGTGATTGCTTTGACATTTATGACACTTTTAAATAGTCAGTGATACGATTAAATGATACTTTTGCTGTATCTTAGAGAGTAGGCTCTCTTAGTGGCGTTGACAGCCCTAATAAGCTAGGATCGGGCGGAGGGAAAACTCTCATTCCATTAACCATGAAAACACACTGAAACGGAAGAACTAGAGCCCCCAATTATCGACTTAAAACATGAATGTGAATTAACACGCTTTCTAGTTTTAGATTCACAACTAACGGCACCTACTTGTTTATCGACGAATGCGAACGTCACTGTATGAGAAGCTTTTCTAGACATGCTGATTGACTCGACACTTATACTGCGACGTTGCTGTCGACATCATCGAGGAGCCCGGCAATGGAAGAAAAATTTATTTTTTTCTTATTTTTAATAATAATAAGGACCTTGATTTGGGGACATGCATCTGGAATGTCCCAACTCTCTACAGAAATGGTCCTTGTATCCATTTGGCGTATGTTCCCGACATATATAAGGCTGACATGGTCGCCATACAGGAAATGCGATGAGTGGTGGGAACGACGAAGAACGTTGTCATCTTTTGCAGCTGCTGTGCAAATTTGGATTCATAGTTGGTAGGAGATTGAGATTAGAGATGGTGTTTCGTAAACTGTGACGTATGTAAATATACATTTGCGACATATGTGGCAAACGAATACAACGTCGTAAGCCTAACCTGGCACAACAATTTGATGCGAACAATAAGACCAGGTAGTTTGTCCTTGCTATTTTCTCCTGCACACTATCAATGAGTAAAAGTAACTGCAATTCAAATTAAAGATTTTGTGACATTTTATACTTTTGAGACGTTTTGTGACGTTTACATATTCGCGACAGTCGTAAACATACAAAAAGCTGGCGCAGATCATCCCTGATTGAGAAATCTGGTCTCGCGCCCTAACTAGGACCTATCCTAGTTACCACCACTATCCGCTTTAAGGCGAAATATTTTCATATCACGCTGATTTGCATTTACTCCTCGACGAATGAAGAGGACACATTCTACCAAAACCTAGAGGAAATATATGACCGCTGCTTTTGCCATGACAAAGGGGGGAGAGATCCTCTTGGTTCAGCAGTCGAAAAGTTCAGCACCACCTCCAATAACGGATATAGAAAGGTAAAATTTGCGTCGGCAACAAACATTGTAGTGTTGCCATTAGGCCGTGTGGTTATCAATGGAAAGCATGTCTCAAGCTTTATCGGAGTTCGAGTGATGAGTGGTGCCAAAATGTACTCCGATCTCCTACGTGCAGCCACGGTAAGCTCGCAATCATGCGCAAAGGAACCTAGGCATCGCAAGGCTGCATAACCCCTATATAGCCAATGCCTATTACAACCAAATCTCTCTGTTACTGCACATAAAGGCCACTAAAGCCAATGATCATGGTTTCCATTAGCAGCATATTTCACATTCTATGATCACTGCTCAGAAAAGGCCGAACTTGGATACAAAATATCATGTTAAGATAAATCCTGGTACAACGTCTTGTCTGAGAAAAGGATGATATAAACAATGCTATGCTGCAGCAAGTGGTTGCACGATTTCTGAGAGGAACCTATATAAGGTACAGAGGAGAGAGCGACGATATGTTCTGGTCACCCCGGACACCCATAATGTGCTGCAAATATGGATAGAACTTTTGTGAACGCTATCCTTCCCGAAGGCAGAGTAAATGACGAAATAACTCTAGAAAAGTCCTTGATATACACCCACAAAGCGATAGACCGGTCTCCGATGAATTATCCAGCGTCAGTGTGGTCAGCAAACGTAAGTGAGCCAGAACGCGGCCCTAAGAACAGCAACAGGGTGTCTCCTCATGTCATCAGAAGATCAGAAGTACACCTACATGAGGAGTCTAAGATTCTCCCGGTACAGGAATACAATAAGAGTAGTCACAGTGGTCTAGGATCGCATACCACTCAACACCTGTTTCAAACCACCCACCTCATCCCCGAGTCTGTCAGGACTTTAGAAACAGACGGATACACAGAGAGCAGAGCCTAACATTTCGTCCAACTCGACTATTTTCAAACAGAATGTAAGCGTATACGTGGCTACAACAACGAAATAACGCCTATCATCGAAAAAAAAAAGTTTATATAGAGTCCACCACCGAACCCATAGAGCCCAGTTCGGCGATTACAAGGATTTAAAATAATAAGGCTTCGGTTTTCGATGAACTGCCGACTAAGCTTTTCAATGGTGGCTAGGCATGCATGCCCGATGGTTACAATCCGATTATTCGATGTCATTAATAGAGAGGAATGAGCAAGTTACCCATCGCAGTCAAGGTGTGTCACGTGTATTATGTGAAATACAAATGACCATATTAATGAACATAACTAGACCTTATCAGATGGCAAATCCGCTAGCGACCAGATATTCACACTACCACAAATCCTGGAAAAGACCCAAGCAATGCAGATGGACACTTTCCAGCTTAGCAGTTGACAGTCCGCTCCGACCTATATAGGAATGACACTGACCGACACAAAGCTTTCAGTGAAGATAGAGAAAACTCAAATATAACCGTCTGATACCAAACGAGACATAGGAAAGGGCAATAGTCTGTCATGCATTCTCTTTAACATCCTACTTTAGATGATCATGTGGAAAGTTGCATTACATTTGACTGGTAGCATCTTTAATAAACGTCAAATTCTGCTCGCGTATGCCGATGATGTTGAGCATTGATCGAGGGCTGTGAATCTGGGGATAAATGAAGACAAACAAGTTATTTATTTAAACGTACAAAGGGTCTACTCGCTTGGGACGCTAACGAAACGTTGACAGCTATACTGAAAAAAATGGGGAATTCCAGGCAAAAGATAACATGCTGACTTTGGTTTCGAGGTCCATTCCAAAGACCTAGGGTTAAATATAGCACAAAGACTACCTGATCACTGTAGTATTAACCAAACTGAAATTGTGGCCAGTAAAAAAGTGGCATAATTGCTAAGATATAACGTCCTCAACACAGTGGGGATTAACATAATCCCCGACAGTCAAGTAGCTATCAAATCTCTGGATTCTGGCTTCCTAAACTCAATATCAGTCCTGGTTTGCCACATATCTCTCAAAGAAACGGTTGAATATTTCCCTAACCACCTTATGTGGGTGCCGGGCCTCAAGAACATACCAGGGAACTGCAGTGCAGACAAGCTAGCAAGATTCGGGACTCCCTTGTAGATTTCAGCCAACAAGGAATCTGTTGGCATGCCTTTAGTCACTTTTAGTTATAACTACTATGTAATAACTAAAAGTCTTGTAACTACATCTATTACCGACTCATTATTGTGCCACATGCTAAACACTTTACTAATACAAAAAAAGTTTCGCCGTGACAGGATTTAAACCAATCAATTGCCATAAAAAATATCCTAGTATCGATGCTACACAAAGCCGATAAAAATCCAGGACATCACATTCACCTTGTTCTCTACTTGTTATCCTACTCATTTGAAATTCAAATGAACTTTTGCTTTCCAAAGACATTATTGATGTCTGTGCTGAGGTGAAATATTTCCTTTTAATTAAAGTAAGACTATACCCATACACACACACTCACATGTGTATACGAATATGTGTTTAATATTATTTCCCACTTTGACGACTATTTAAAAACCAATTTAAATCTTAGCCTTAGCTATTAGAATTTTTTCCTTTGGCAGCTTGGAAATGTTTTTCAGCCAACAACTGCTAAGGCTTTTGTTGTTTCTTTAGAGCCCATTTTTTGTTGTGTATGTGTGTGTTTTTTTTTTCCTCGTAGAATGGCTTTGAAGAACCCCAATGGCACACGATGTCAATTTAATCCGGAATGACAATATTGAACCGTAATAACACAAAATAACAAAACACACGCGGCGACCACAACTCTTAAACGATTGACGGAGGAACCCTCCGCACGTAAGACTTAGGCGGGGGGAGGGGAAACACAATGTCAGCCAGCGTGTTTGGGCGAACTGTTGAACGCACAAGAAACCATACCCGCTCGCTGTCTCTCTGTAGTGGAGGAAAACACATTTGAGAAAATATTATTTTTACGAACAATTTTAAATCCTTTTTGTTGTTGTTGTTGTTGTTGTTGCTACTGTATGTACCGAAAACACACAGGGGAGGAATGGATGCACAGGACTTCTAAACTACCAAAAAAGCAAAAAAAAAAAAGGTAAAAGTTTGCTTAAGGCTGAAAGGGAAGCTGCCAGCGACGGAGGTACAACACCATCATATACTTAAATAAGGTCACGTTCGCAGTTTATAAAAAAAACCACACACAGCAAAGGAGAAGAGAGTAAATGCTCAACGGAACAACAAGAATTATCGTAAAAAGGAAAATGGGTGAAAATCCTTAAGAAACCTTAAAGTAGTGTGTTAACTTCACTCGACAGCCCGTTAAAGGGATACGATTGGAGAGGTTGAATGGGTTGTGTGCGGGGCCAAAGGCCTTTAGGCTGTATTTAGTAAAGAATGACAACAAAATAGCTGCAAAATGCCAGAGAAAATTTGCCAAGAAAATAAATGAAATAAAAAAAAGAACAAAAATAAAGAAAGCAGCGGCATTTAGGACACAAATGCACATTCATGCGTTCTAATGCCTAAGGTTACTGGGTAATTGACAGAGTTGAGCATAGGGCAGCACTGGGCTGGCGAGAGTATGAATGCACTCGTGCATTGTTATGCTCGCAAATGACTGGCTGATAATCTCAAGACAATTTCTGTCTGTCATGGATTCATTTTGGTGACTAGAGTTGGTAGTAAGTAAGTAGCCCCATCTTGCAACATCGTACAGTGAAAACAAAATGGTAATTTTAAATAGTGAAGAAGAAACAAGTTAGGAAACATTTTATATCAATTTTAGATTATTTTACAAAAATTAAAAACATAACCTAAATATTACAAAATTTACATTATATTTATATGAAGCATCCAAAGGATCCGCCCCAAACCGGTTTCATTAGAAAAGCAATAATGCGAAGATTCAAAGCAGTACACTACACCATTCAATTGATCATCTTGGCAACATGTACTAGTTGTATGTCTGGAAGTATCACTAGGTTACTTCAAATTTTGATATATCAAGTGGGCGTGGCCCATAGGATCCTATTTTTGCAAACACAATATCTGGAGGACTATAACATCATTCTGCTTAAAATATGGTATGAATTCGTTTTAGATGAGTATACATATTCTAAGGAAAAGTAGACGGGATCGGATCAAGGGGTGTGGCCCCGCCCATTCCAACCCATTAGCAAACATGCGATTTCTGGAGGACTATAGCGCCACTCATCTATGTCCATACGACACCAGTAAATATTATTTAATATATGGTTTCATTTGAAAGTGAGAGCTTTAAAACTTTTAAAACTTTGTGTAAGTAAATATTACACTAATCTGCGGAAATGGGTATAATCGGACTGAAAGATGTGGATCCTTCTATATAAAATAAATGTTTCATATCAAATGTCCGCAGCAAAACAACAGCCAGAGTCTTAGAACTTTGTCAAACAATAGGATTGATTTTAATAGTAGTTGTGGCACCTTCCAAAGTATTCGATCAATCATTATTATTAAACAACTTCGGAGGCAGGACAAAGTCTGCCAGGTCAGCTAGTATATAAATGTTTTAGTCGTGAAAACCTATGTAAGTCGGCCAATTTCGCAAGGAGCAAGCTACTTCTTAGGCTGGCCCAGCATCCCTTTCGCTATCATCGGCGAGTGAACTAACACTGCGTCAGGCTACCTTCTAACGATACCCAGCATTTTCTTCCACTGTAGTGTTGTTGTGACTGTCTTTCTCGTGTTACTTTGCCTCTTATTAGAATTCCTTCTTTAGATCTTCCACCAGCAATAAACGAAATGTGTTAAAAATGCTTCTTTGTATCTTTTTAGGATTCAAACAATAGGGCTTCAAAGCTTCAACTATCGAATATTGCATAATTATTTACTATCCTAAAGAATAACTACTAGATCTCTCTTTAAAGCAAGGAATTACACCGTGTAGCAGGTGCTCTGTTGCAAATAATAGAAGACCTACTTGATTGCCTCTTAGCAGAACTGCTAGATTTCTCCTAAAAGTTGCGAATAAGAAGTTGTAACACATGCTCTTTCGCTGTGATTAGAAGACCTTCTCGATTGTTCCCATAGGAAATGAGAAAGGATTAGTAATAACGTTTTTTTGAAGGGATTTTTGCATAGGATTTTTGCATTACTCATTAAAGTAGGTCTTCTGGTAGGCATATGAAATCCAAAAGAAGACATACAGAAAGTCGTTTTTTGGTAAGGCCTACCAAATTCAGTTGCTGGGTACCGTCAGCGAGTGAATTAACACATCCATCAGGCTAGTTTCCAGCTATACAATTTTTCCACTTGTATTTCTTCCACCGCTTTAGAGACATTTTACCATTTCTGCCGTCTAAGAGATGTTTGATGCACAGTGAGATATGCGAGTCTCGCATGGTATCAAGGGCCACCCAGCTCTATTTCTCTCGAACATCAAACTCTTAATCTACTTGAGTAACATTGAGTTTTAACCATTAGCCACTACGGACACAGAACAAGCCGTTCTAACAGGAAGGTAGTTGTTCAGGCTACCTTGGGCTCCTGACTGCCCATGGTACCAGATCTTTAGACTCCTTGGTCGGAGTTCGTAAAGACAATACTTCCTTAATTTCTACTTTATGCCACTGCCGAGCCAGAAAGAGGTCCATTTTTGATTATCTCATAGGTCCGTGTGGCGATACTCCCCGAAGGCCTCCCGGAGCAGACACCCTTGCGGGGACGTCCTCACCACAGTGGGGATGAACATATTCTACGATAGTCAAGCTGCCATCTAATCTCTGGATTCTGTCTTCCTAAAATTATAACTGGATTGCCGCAGATTTCTCAACAAGGTAGGCGTCTGTCCGTGTTTGCATGCGATTCAGTCTGATGTGGCCTTGTTTAGATTTGAAGTGTTCTCACACAATACTGTTGATATCAAGACCTGCGTGTCATTATTTGTGCCCGTCATGACGGGATACTGTCTGATTGGAAGGCACTGAAAGTTGCGACTAATGATTCTTGCAGAAGCTGTGGTAATGAGAAGTCCTTGGAACACTTAATCTGTTCTGTGATCAGCACTGGGCTCTTTTGTCTTTAGGGACCTAAGTGGTCTGGCCGACTCAAGACTATTTTAAAGCGTTCCAGACGAAACTAAGGATCTCCAGTATTTTCAGTGGTATTATAATGAATTAAAGAATCAAAGTGAGCCAAATTTGCAGAAACCTTACCTACCCATAATGGACTTCATAGTCTAAGTGATTGTGATTTTGAAACTGTTACACAAACCTAACCTAACCTATCTCCCTGTCTGGAGCCCAATCTTTGTTTAGTCTATATTCATCGAAGTCTTTGTTTCTGTCTATGTTATCCTACAAAGTCGTATAAACTTTGCAGGGATACAAAACTCAGCTATACCATTTGTTAATTAATCCGACTGTAGAATTTTGGTTTATAGTTGAGTTTGACAGCAGTACATGAAAGAGTTGTCTGGAATGGGCATCAGCTATTTCGGTGTTACGCACCTTTGCGTTCGGTGACGAACTTTTAGGCACTACTTAATCTCGTTCGTACCTTTGCTGCAACTAGGAGGTGATCCAAGTCTACATTTGCGCCACGTAACTTGTACGTCTATAGCGCTTGACGTATGCCTTCCATCGATTACCACGGGATAAAATATTGAGCTTGACTTTTGACCTGCCTTGTGGATATATTTGTGTATAAATCTGGTTCCACTCCCTATTAGGATTATTGCCAACAATAAGATGAACAGCATTAAAATCTCTGAAAAAAATTTAATGTTATGGCCAAAGCAGCGAGATCAGATGTCTACGTCTACTTGAACTATGAATCAACATCTGAATTCTTATCCTTCGGAATGCAGATGTTAAAGAAGTCACAGTTCTTGGATGGTATGTCCTCCTTCGAATTTCCTGTAAATTGGTAATGTCAGCCATATATTTGTAGAGGCATTCACCCTAAGGAACCATCTCTTTAGAGATTTTAAACATTCCCAGCTTTTATTGGACATCCCAATTGACTCAACATGGAGGGGGTCGCCGATGAAAGAAAATGTAGTTGACTGGAGAAAGGAATCGAAACATGGATCTCCCGCATGATATTAGCGTCTTCTAACCATCGTGTCACGGTCGCCACAATAACGATCAGAAATCTCAATTTAGAAAAATCCCCCACCAGCAGTCATTTTTCTCACACAAATTCACTTACATTTTCCAAAAAAAATTTATGAAATTGTTTATGTTTTCTAGAAAATTTGCAACATTTAGGTGAATATATCGATTCGCTGGGTTTAAAATCAGCAAACCACTTATCTACTATCTGTCTCGACTAATAAGAACCCGTAAAGCATATAAGCAACCAACAACAGTTTTACATAAAAGTGATTCATTTAAATTTGGCAATTTTTTTAATTAATTCTCAAAATATTTTTTGTCAGTGTAGAAGAAATTGCCTTCTCTTTAAATTTTATGGTTTTTTGTTTTTGTTCTTTTGTCTCAGATCTCGATATAAATCAAATAAACGCCATCCAACTACTTCTACCAAAAAGGAAGAAACGAGGCAAAGAAGCTTAAACACCCCATGAATGAACCCATGATTCATGGCAGTGGGGTAAAGCCTTACGGCAACGAAACAACGGACGGACAATTCAGTTTTATTTGCCAAAACAGTGTACGTGAGTTAATTTCGAAGCCCATTGTTGCCGCAAAATTGTGAAAGCAACAAGGAAAGCAAAACGGACACAGGACACCCCTAAACTTAGCAAATAACGCAGCCGCCGCCGATGCTGCCGAACGTTTCTATGTGAACATCGATCGTCTAAAGAAATTATTTCATTTTTTAGGATTTACGTTAAGACCTCGTGCAAATAAAAACCGCACGCACTGTGGCACTCTGGCTTCCATGAGCTGCTGTGGCGGAAGGTATTCATAAAATTTATATACTCACGCGAACACATACGAGTCCTTGGCCCTGGCTATCGTATACTGCCAATTCATTCAATTTCAATAATCTTTAAAGCAAGCCAACAAACGCCCTTCGTTGAATCTCCCTTAACCTCAAGTTAGTTCTCGCTCATTTTTCACTCCAGCTTCAAGGATATTTTGCGTAAGTCATGAAATTGTTATTATTGTTGAAAAAAATTTTTGAGAATAAAAGTGTTTTCATTTTTCATTTAAAGTCAAATTGAAAGTCAGTCATTTTGGTAAACATGCCGTCTGACTGTGTGTGTGTGTGTGTGTTTGTGTGTCCTTCCGCCCGCTCGTGTGTTTATTTGTTTGCGTTGTTGCAACACACGCACGTGCTGCTTTGCAAACTACACTCCTAATGAAATCCTGACTCCTCAGTCATCTCCCATCCCCACCCCTCGCTTCACGTGAAGAGTATCAGCCACAATTGTTTCGTTTTTTTCTATTTCTCGTTTGCTCTCATTCCGGCGTTTTGTTTTTGCGTTGAGGCACGTGTGTTTTGATTTGCAACAAACGTTGCCTGTTTTTTTTTTTTTATTTTCGAGTCGTTGCTATTTTTTGTTGTTTCCTCTTGGCCGTCAGTAACCATTTCACCATTTGACTAATGCTCTGGCTGTTTGTTGTTGCCTCATCTTGAGGAGGCTTTAGTAAATTAAGCTTATACGGATATATGATGCTGAATAGCTGGCGGCCGCCCCATGATGCAGCATTAAATTGCCGCATTGTATTCGCATTTGGTTGCATGCGCCTCAACGCTGCGGGGTTATTGGAAAGTTGGCCACTTGTGGTGCGAGGATTCGTTCTATTTCTGTTGGCAATAATTTGGATGAAGACAATGTGTATTTTTTTGTTGTTTTTTTGTATTGTAATCATGTCTAAATATTTTCCGTTATAAATTAAGTGTTGAAAATTATTGCCTTAAAGGATATTTAAGAGTACATGCCAAAATAAAAAGGGGACAATAATGAACATAATAAGGATAATAGAGGAAATCACCTTAGATTTTAGGTCAAGTGGTTGAATGGGCAGGAGTAGGTGTAATTAACATTTACACTTTCACAAAATTACAGTAGAGAAGTGATGTGATCATTTCAAAAACCAATAAACAACATTCATGTTATTCTTAAGACAATCAAACTTATATTGGACAATATAGCGAAGAAACTCACATACGCATTCTGCCCCAGGAGCAACAAACGTATTTCTGGTTTTCCATGGTTTTAAACTTCGAGGAAACAATTAATAACGGACAATTGCCCAACATTTGAACTTTCCGGGTACATTACAGTAGGTGAGATGTCAATCCCAGTTGGAGCCTCCTGGGAAAATATTTTAACGTAATGACCACCACCTTCTTAAATAATTGCAACAGAGCTTCCGGATAAAAACAACAAAGCAAAACTAGAAATATGAGCACAAGCAAGGTAACGAAATACCTGAAAAAGATCAAGCATTCAAGGATTACCCAAATACTTAGGTCCCAAAAAGATGATCGAACTAAAATTACCATTATGAGAGCACATTTCTTTCAGAAGAGATAAAATGTAATATCCTTTATTTGTGGAGCACGTCCTTAAATCACGGGAGATGGCGGATTTCCTAATTTGGGTTTTCTGATCACTACCACTTGGAAATAACCAGAAACTCTCCGCGGAGGTCCCCAATCATCTAACAATGTCCGATTGATCAAGCATTCCCCGGCAATGCCACTGGAAATCGTTTCAGTCGTAGCAAGTGTTAGAAGGTGCATTCGGCGAAATGTCCGAATTCTCTACAGCAGTGGTGAGCATAAACAAACGCTCACACACAGCAATATGGTTTGTTAGTGTGCGGTCGCACAAGAAGCGTCAGCGTTGTCGAATTACTCATTATTGCCTTACTCGCGAGGCTACGCGATGCCTTATCACAGCTCTACAGAAATGTTGCCTCAATCCAATAATGCATATATAACCGGTATTCGATGAACGGGACAAGGAGGTCTACTACCAAAGAACTGTAATATATTTTCAAAGTGTCACGCAAAAAGAGACGAATTCGCAAGAGGATTCATAGATGGTCTAGAGTTTTAACCCTGAAAGTGACCGCATATGTTATATATGCATCAAGGCGAAATATAGCAAAATATTACATCTTTAAGTCGTGTCCCTAAGAGGTCAAAGGTCATATCTATATATATGAAGTTTGTGTTAGTCTATTTGAATTTTTTTAAATTTTCATATATTGAAGCTGTGCGGTCGGTTGTAAAAATAGGGTTCTTTAATTTTTGATATATCAAGTGGGCGTGACCCGACCATTGGACCCTATTTTTGAAACCGCATTATCCGGAGGACTGTTCCTCCAATCGCCTTGAAAATTTGTGTGTTTGTTGGTACAGTATGAATTACAGTCAGGGTGGAATGGGCTATGCCCTGACCCATCTAAAAGAAACCATTATAAAAGTCAAAATATTAGTTTGATCGTCCTAAAAATAACCACGCTATTTGGAACCAAGTTGGCAAAAAGGGCCAAAGCTAAAAAATACACTTCCTTAATCGACTAGGATTCACTATTGGGGCACGGGAAATAGTTGTCCGATCTTACTCAAATTTCCGTCATGTATTTTTTGCATCAAGTGACAAAAAATTGTTCAAAGATGCATTCTATGAGCGCCTGGAAATTAACATGATATTAACATAGGAAGGAAAGCTGCTCTTCATTCACCCGCTAGATAATGAAGACTACAAAGAAACATCCCGACAACCGATTCAGACGGGTAAACATCGCGTCGACAGTTAACATGGTAGTGAGTAAAACCAGATTTGCTTTAGGCCACTCGGATATCCCCTGATCAAAAGACAAGAAAGCTAATTGATCGTGTGGTTAACGATGGAAGGCCTGTTTCAAGCATAATGAATGTGTGTGTAATTCTTGGAGCTGTTATAGACTCTAATCAACACTTAGTTGCAGTCAAGGTACGCACGAGATTGAGAAAAAACACTCGTAGCCCAAAGCACTGAAAGCTAGACATCATAAGGCAACATACCACCGCGATAGCCAATGCCTATTACAACCAACTCTCTCATTTACTGCCAACAAACGATCCCAATATCTATTTGAGTGACTGGCAGAACGTTGCCCATTATATTCCCACTGCGCAACGACCTTACTTGGGTATAATAGTTGCTGTCAAGGTACGCACGATATTGAGGAAAAACGCTTGTAACCAAAACCACTGAAAGCTAGACATCACGAGGCTGCATACCCCCTAAATAGCCAATGCCTCTCCCAACCGACACTCTCATTACCTGCTAACAAACGATCCAATTTCTATGTTACTGGCAGAGACAGCATGTTCCGCATTTTATGATCATGCCGCAACGACCTTACTTAGGTATAAAAAACCGCCCTCAGACATCTTCTGGTATGATGAAGAACGTCGCTTATGTATTGCTTGTGGAGGAAACAAAGAGAGTGAAGAATAGAATGTCGAATAGTACAGGAACAAGAGTAAAGTTCGAAAAATGAAGTAGTTTGTCCTAAAGCTATAAAGCGGCATAGCTTTTTATGTCTAGTTCATAATCAAATTTTGGCTTAAGGAATGGATGCCCGATGATCGAAAACAGAGTGTTGTATGTCCTGTACGTAAAACAAACGATCCAAGAACCAATTTCCGCGGTATCAACATTTTACCCAGCTCGTATAAGATCCAGTCGAGCGTATAAGGCGAAAGACTGAGAAGGCCTTCATGAACCTGATTTGACCTTATAAGCGTAGCTTTATACCTGGTAAGTCCACGGCAGATAAGATATTCGCACTGCGACAAATCCTAGAGAGACCCAGAAAATGCAGATCGACACTGACCATCTTTCTATAGACTACAAAAATATATTCGGCAGTCCGATACTCTAAAGACTATTAACATGCTTGAGTACGAGTTTGCGGGATGCGACTGACTTTCAGTGAATATAAATCTTACGGATCCCTTTTATACTAAGCGGGGCTTTTTATGATCCCAATGGAGATGATCATGCGAAAAGCTTCTACTAAATAGTTATAGCTGAGATCAGCAGTGGTAATCGTATGCCGAACGCACGAATACAACAATTTGGTGTACATGTGTGCGGGCGCATAGAAAGTATAGGAAAATATTTTGGCTGTCTTGAATCAAACAAAACTTTCGAGTACGTGTGAATTGCAGCTCGTATATGTGTGATAATGACGATTGTTTCGAGGCCGGCGAGGCTATGAAATGCCTATCACTGTCAAATTTCTCTGCGATGCGGAATCTTGTGTACATCACTGACCTGTCGATCGCATTTCCTGGAGAGCGACAGTGACAGTCTCATATTTTTAAAGGACATCCTCCTCCAACATATTTTTTCAGTTTTTTTTTTATATTTCAGTATTACACATCGATTGATTCCACTTTGTTTACATTCATAAGCTTCTTGTCAATTGTACCGGTAACCAGGTCAATGTACCTCATGTGCAGTCAAACTGCCAACAGAAAAAAAAATACTACCAACAATATTGTATAAAAAGTAGTGCAGCAGACATTTACCATTTGCATAATTCGAAAATCTACATGAACCACCAGTAAAACTGTTTATATGTACGAGTAGACACTTGTTAACGTCAGTGCGAGTGTATGTTATGTCAAACATACATACACAAGTAAGTATTGTAAAATGTATGCAAAGCACATATCATATGCTGGATCTGAGCAACAACCAAAAAAAAAAGCAGCAAAAATCATACAAACTTCGAAAGCAAACTTAGTACTGAGAGTGTGTGTGTGTCTTTTTTTCAAAATTCCAAAATAAAAACATTTCGTTGCATTTTTTTTTTTGGCTACAACAGCTACTCAAGGTCATCATCACTACTTTGTGGGGGCAACATCAAGTTGTTTACTTGTCGTACTCGTACTAGAGTATTAGGAATTTTCCACCCAGGAAAATATGCTGCGAACTGATGTTGCATAGACGATACATGGATGGTATATAAGTTTACAGTAAACATATTTACATTTGGTTTTTAAAACATAATGATGTTGTTATAATGCAGTCGATTTGTATTGCATTCAGATATAAAAAAAATTCACTGTCAGTGTCATCTGATACACCGGTCATGTGTGTCTTGCGCGCCAAAAAACAGGAGCATCTGTTGCTTGGTGTGAATGTAAATGCATGGAAGAGACAGAAAAGGACATTAAAGTGAAGTGTGTTAGGGTAAAATCTTACAATGACACCACATGCATATGAAATATTAAAAAATAGGTGTCAATGTACTCACATGTCAGGAAAAGAGTAGGAAAGGAATCACAAAATACTTTTATGACATGGACGTTAACTACCAACGTAAAATATGTTCTTTGACTGCACTTAAAATTCCTAGGTATAGACGGTTGCCAGTGTTGACAGTGGTTTAACAGTGTTGCCAATATTAATTTTTCTCTGCAGATGGTGGATTTGTCAAATGTGTAAACTTCGCATGTCTGCAAATGATATATGATAATGGCAACATATTCTGTTTACATGATTGTCGGATGTCTGGCAATATTTTTGTTTTACAATGTAATGTCATATGTTTTTCTGCAAATGTTGCCATACAAAAATTTTAAGTTCTCGCGATTGTTCAAAGTGGATTTCGGAGATAGTGATATTAATAAAAGAAAAACAAACATGCTCATCTTTAAGAGGGTTTTAGAGAGAAAGTTACCCAGGTGTCCGGCCTCAATCGATGATAAGTCTACACTGGACACTAAGGTGGGTCGCACATCATACAAATAAAAAAAGTTGTGCCGGTCACCCCTTAGAATTGAAGATAATTTAAAACCGAATTCAAAAAAAATTTTTATTTTTTTTCCACGCTCCTTGACCCCGCGTATTGCGTTTTTTGTTTCCTGTGTCTTCATTTATAGACCGATTGTAACGTGTGACCTCTTAAACCTCTTTAACTTTTTTGTTTATGAATAAAACTATATACGGCAAAAGAGAAAATATCATGGAATTTAAAAAACTTTTTTATCGTTACGAAAAAAATTTGACTTAGGGGGGTAGAAACCGAGATTCCACAAGAAACTTCTAAACTTGACGTTCGAGTCAAATGTGATCAGAGAAGAAAATGTAGCAGTTGTCATTCTAAGAACATTGTTCTGTCACACATTACAATCGGACTATAAATGGAGACACAGGAAATAAAAAACCCAATGAGCAGGGTTAAAGGGCCTTGGCAAAAAAAAACAAAAAATTCTTTTGAATTCGTTTTTAAATTATCTTTCGTTCTAGGGGGTAACCGGCACAACTTTTTTTTATCGACCCACCCTACTGGACACCACAGTTGAAATATTAACTAAAGTCTAAGCTGAGGCAAGAGAATAATCCTGCAGCAGAACTGACTGGAAAGGCAAAGCTAAGCCACACTGGTGGAATGCAGATATTGCGGCAAAACGGAGGGAATGCAGGAAACTATTCAACAAGGCGAAAAGAGATGTCGTTTGAAGCGCATATAAGTCTTCAGTTAACAGTTTAAAGAACCTGATCAGGAAGGTCAAAAGGCAGTCATGGAGAAAATTCTGCAGTAATGTAGAAAGCTCTTCGGACACTAGTCGACTACGTAAGGTCTTATCCTCGTATCCAAAAATGCCATCGTACATACAAAGACCAGATGGTATATGGACCACTAAGAGCCTCGAAACTCTGGAAGCGATGATGAAAACACACTTCCCAGGTTGTCGAGAAAGAGACTAACAGTTTATGGAAAAGTAGGTCGGCTATAACTTTAATACCTCCGACATACCGATTACTGAACATCGAATTCAAGGGCTATCAAAAGTTTCTACTCTTTTAAATCACCGGGACCCGATGGAATTATTCCCGCGAATTAACAAAAGAACATCGAAGTATTGACGCCCTGGCTTCTGACAATCTTCAAAGCCTGTCTAAGGCTGTCGCACATTCCAACGAGATGGACAACCTACAAAATTGTATTTATCCATAAAGGGGGAAAGGCATCCCACACTAAAGCCAAGGATTTTAGACCAATTAGCCTATCTTTCTTCTTACTTAAGACTATGGAGAGAATAATTGAGGCATATATCAGATCATCTCTTAAACCGGAAATCCTGTCCAGGGCTCAGCATGCCTACACGAAATCAACGAAAACTGCTTTACATTCGATAAACAGCCTCATTGAAAGATCCCTGAACTGCAAGGAATGCGCGCTCGCTGCCTTCCTGGTGCTGCACAACCGGATGACGTGGCACTAATAGTCACCGGCAAGGATCCTAAACTACTCTCTGAACTTCTGGAATCTGCTCTGAAACGTCTTTTAAAATTATGTCATGACTGTGGACTGGGTGTAAACCCTAGTAAAAAGAGACTGGTGTTATTCACACGGAGATACAAAATCCCTTACTTTGCCAAACCCAGATTAAATGGAGTCGCACTTACATTCTCTGATAGTGCCAAATGCCTTGGGCTAATATTGGACTGAATTGGAACACACCGACCAGGATTAGCAAAGCGGCAACTATACTCCTATACTGCTACAAAAGGGCAATCGGCCTCAATTGGAGAATTAGCCCCAAACATGTGATCGGCAGTCTGGTGGCCGGCGCTAGATAGAGCGTCCCAAAGGCTGATATTCGAACGCATTATGAGACTGGTGGCAATCATGATAACAGGAGCACTTAGAACTACTCCAACTTAGGCACTGTTTACGATCTTAAACTGGTTACCCCTGGACTTTGAGGCGAGGAAAATAGTAGCGAACGCCGCAATGCGTTAAGGCGCCACAAAAGCATGGATGCACAGGAATTATGGCCATGCTGAAATTCTGGACCTAATCAATGTGAGCTGGCACACCGATTACACCATACCAGAACCTGTTTTTGATCCGGGTTTTATACGGAACATTCCGAATAGGTCCTACTATGGTGATTATGATAATGCCCTAAACTTTTTGGAAGATGTCATCCTAATTTTTACGGACGGTTTGAAATTTAAGGAAAGGGCGGGCTGTGAAATCTATTCGGAGGAGGTGAACTTGCAACCATCAATCAGACTACCAGACTTCTTGGGTTAGCAAAACATTCGAAGGTTACCCTCATATGGGGACATACATGGTAGCCAAAGGGCCGATTACGGTTTCATTGGGAGCCCTCTCACAAGGGGAAACTGAACCTCACTGTTAAGGAGAGATGGATGAGAGAACCCACTTGCACGGCAACCAAAGAAATTTGGCTTACAATGGATATACAGAGGTCACGATTTGTGCTGAACTTGTCCAGAATGCATATGAGGAACATCATAACTGTAATAACCGGTGACCGGTTGGTAAATACGCTAAGAGGTTGAAACTACCCTACAACGATTTTTGTAGAAGCTGCAATGATTAGAAGAAGATGAGACCACGGAGCATCTTCTATTTCACTGCCCTTCTTTTGGTGACCTAAGATATGAAAAGCTTGGTCATCGGACACTTTTAGACAATACCTGTCTATCAGTAGGTGATTTGCGGAACATCCATGCCTTCATCAGAGCAACGAAATAACTTGATAGCGACGCTGACCGAACATAATAGGAATATTTGGTGCGAAAATTTTAAAATGGTACTCGTATCACAACGGGACTCACTCATACTAGGACCCAAATAAGCAGTGTTGAACGTGACTACCAAATTAACCTAAACTAATCTAGACAATTTCTGAACTTTTTTCAGGCAATATTGTTAGATCTGTCAACCGTCTGTGCGTAGCTCAAGTTGAAGAAGTCAAATTTACACCTAAACTATCATGAACAACATTCTTATAAAGAATGTTCCATTAAGTTGAAGAAGGAGGAAAAAAAATTCACTAAGCAAAATTTCGAAAGTGAAACTGTTTGCTTGACTCTAGACTATGGCAGCAAAGGAAACAAATGGTAAGGAAACTTTGCTTAAGAATGTTTACAATTGCTAAGCAAACACATGATAGCATTTAATTAGCGTTAATTGCTTTTAAATAGTGGCATTAACTTCACTTACAGCCTCATTGCTAAAATATTGAACGTATAAATAAGAAATAACTATCTGAAACATTAACATAGTTCTCTTCAATATTAGATGTGGGGGGGCTGCGAATTTGCTGTAGTGCAGTGGCCACTGACTGCCACTCGCAGTAGAAATTTTATTGAGGCTTGTTCGTCGTATCTGCGCCTGGTGGCAACAAACACGTTTGCAATAATTCACTGCCAACAACTTTGATTCATATGAACGGGTGTTGCTTGCACACTCGTACTCACCGAATTCAAATCTTTTAGTGGCAACTTTACAGTAACAGACCCGTAATCCTTGGTTACTGTGCCACAACTGTGCCTCGTTAGGTGGTGTGTCTTGACCAAGATACTTGGCTTAGACTTGAATGTATTTATGTCTATCTCAGAGTCTGTGGAAATTATGTGAGATATGTAAACAATTTGTTAATCAAATGATGGCATCGTACTGCTGAATGCAACCAACTATCTGCCACTTGCAACACTTTGAAAATGCGTGGTGGCGGTTGTGGTCTTGTTGCCTTGTGTAAAGTCTCACTTTTGGTGGTCACTTTGTTAACGTTGCGATTAAGTTTGCGGCAACTTAAAAAAATTCGATAGTGTATCATTTAAAAGCTGTGTCAACGAACTTTATGAGTAAATTGACTATGGTTGAAGTAATTAGTTGCCAGTAGGGGCGGGCGGGTGAATGAAAGTATGTTATTGCGAATTTTATATTAGAAAATTTATATGAATAAAATAAAATATATATTTATTAGTGTTTAAGGTAAAACCAAGTAAATCGAATGCCATGAAAATGTGTACAATTGATTTCTTTTGCAAAAGATGCATACAAAGGTTAATGAGTACATCTCAATTTCTCGACGTAGTCGACAGCATCTTCGCAGTAGAAGTGTCGAGTCAATCGGCATGTCTAGTAAAAAGCTTCTCAAACAGTGACGTTCGCATTCGTCGATAAACAAGTAGGTGCCGTTTGGTGTGAATCTAAAATAGAAAGCGTGTTAATTCACAACAGCGGGGGAAGCATCCCATACTTCATTCATGGGGTGTAAAGGGTAATTAAGTTTAAGATATTCTCAATTTATAATACAATACATAACTAATATACACGAGATGGATGTTTCTATGTTTTTAAGACAAGACTTAGCGGCGAGTTAAATTTTTAATAATGTTAAAATTATTTCCACAATGAAATACCATAATTAAGAATACAGTTTCCTGACCTACTATCCATTCACTCTCTCCATGTTTCAAAGACAAATTTCATACATTTTCCATTTCGTTGAAATACCATCAATATAAATTTCAAAACTTCTTCATGCCACCTTTAGAGACCATTCTCGTCTAAACAAATTAAAATCGTTTGCATTACATGTTCTTTTGGCATCCTCAAAGATTTTCCAAGCGATACTACCACCGTTCGCATTATTGGTGGCATGGCTACTGCCACATACTACGCTAGTGGCTACTCCACTGCAAGATATCGTCAACTTCATTCATGCGCTTTACGTCCTCATCGTCGTTGTTGTCGTTGGTGCGGTTTTTTTTGTTGTGCCTCTTTTTGGCTCTTTGTGTCCTTTGCGCAATGATAATGCCCGGTAGCACTTGCATTGTCGATATCTGTTCAGATCAACCATAAATTTTGGATATGTTTATAAAAAAAAGAGGCAGCCACAAACGAAAAAAAACAAAGCGCTAAACTAAAACCCAACACACACGATCACCCCAAAAAAAAAAAATGGAATGTAAACTTAGGTCGCTGCTTGGGCTGGCCGTCCATTGGGATGGGTTGGTTGATCAATTCGGTCGGTTATCAGTTTGGTCATTGGTGAAGGCTTTTTCAAGCTTTTTCAAGTTACAACAATAACAACTTAAGTTTCAACCAAGAAGATGAAGGGTTTTCTACTTCCGTTGCTTTTGGAAATAAATCGTATGTATGTTGTGGTGTGTGTAACAATGACACTGAAAGAAATTATAAAGCTTCGTCACAGGCAATGGTTTAAAAAGGTTAGTTTATTAAGAAATTTAAAAAAAATCAAGTTACAATTACGGAGCACTAAATTACACTATAGACAAGAGTAAGACAGGCCGCAACACAAGCTTGTAAAAATACGTTCAAATATAAAAAAAAACCTTCAAGTTTGCAGCATCATTTTATATCAGCTTAAAATTCGGTTAAAAAGGGGTTGACCATCATAAACAGCAATAGCAATGGCGTGCCATATAATTGCGAAAACAGCAATCTATGTTATTAGTGGAGCTTAACAGTGTTTTCGGTCAAACAGGGAATATTTGACAGCTTAAAATTATATAATACAACTCCAAATATTATTATTGACCTCTGTAGAGAAAATGTATAGTTATATATTTTAAAATATGAAAAATGAATTGGCATCTGGTTGGATCTACAAAGAATATGCTTTATATATGTATAAAGTCCATTTGTTGTTGTTGTAACAGGTAGAGAAAGTAGCTGGGGTGATAATTTTTTATACCGATTTTTTTCAAATTTATCGGCATGAAATCCGAGTATCATACGATTATTGCAGGCAATTCTGTTTCGTTCCTTTGTAGATAACAAGGTTTGTGTCAAGGGATTGTAAGATGTTGTTGTAAGTTTTAACCGCCAAATTCCTCCAAAGGTGGCGCCAGCTGGTTTTGTTGATTTATTTTGTGAAGTTGATAAATCATTTCCGTTTTCTATGGTCCTTGCGCAATCTGGATTTTTGTAGTGGAAGAATCTAGGATGAGTTTTGTTGGCTGGAGACCTCGAAAGTATTTGAAAAGTATTTCGATGTTGATTTGGCAGTGCCTTGACCTCGAATCGAACCCGTCACCTTCAGATTGATAACCTACGTCGCTTCCTCTGAACTATCGAAGGCCACAAGCCCATTTGTTAAAGATGCTGGAGCTTGTGACATTTAATTATCAGTTTGGAAAAGAAAATACAGGAAATCCCACATGTTGATGACCCCACAAACATTACAACGAACTCTCTACAGAGATGGTGCGCCTATCCAATTGACATCACCGCCATGTAGGAAATGCGATAGACGATAGCACACGACGGAAGGACTGTGATATCTTACAGTTTTAATGCAGAAAGACATGAATTTTGAAGAGGATTTATAATCGCCACGCGGTTTAAGCCTGTAAGTGACGGAACAGCCAATATTCGCTTTTAGGCGAAATATTTTAACATCACACTGATTTGAGCACCCCTAGCTATTATAGTGTTCAAATACGTGAATTTTGCAGAAAACTGGTTTCGGTTTTATTCGATAATAATTTTTTTTTTCAATAATTACCCAGTAGGAAGTATCGTCAACGCTGTCCTCAAGACAAAATGTGAAAAATGTATGAACTTGTCGTCAAAACAATTGACCGACAAAATACTAATATTGTCGTGCATCAAACACAATCAACAAAATCTAAGGAAGAAAAATGTGAAATATTGATGTACTTGTCGTCAAAATACTCGGTTGACGACAAGCTGACCGACAAAATGTTGTCGTGCATCAAACACATTCAACAAAACCAAAGAAAAAAATGGGAACAAGAAAATGGAATCTGACGTATAAATTTTTTTTAGTTTATTAAACGGACGAGTAAACATCAGCAATTTTATTGTTTGAAATCTCGAATTAATGTGAATGCCGTATAAAAGTTTATATCCTCCACTTCTCTCTTAGTCAGTAGTTTTCCAAAAGTATTAACAATTAGTCATACTAATAAAAAGCTAAAACACAACTAAAACTCCATCTTTTTAAATAGCATCAATGAATATACAAAGTCATACTAGTATAGCTTGAATGACAATTCAAGGCATACATAGGCATCAACAAAAATTTGACTGACATTTTCACCTATCAGGTCGTGCATGATTGTGTAGGCGACGTGTCGCTTTATAGGAATCAACGACAATTTGACCGACATTTTCACCCATCAGGTCGTGCATGATTGTTTAGGCGACAGGTCGCTTATATAGGCATCAACGAAAATTTGACCGACATTGTCGCTCATCAGGTCGTGCATGACAAAGCGGACACTTGTATGAAAATGTCGTTGACGATTTGTATGGACGGTCCCCTAAATGTCATCAACGATTTACTATGGTCATGCACCTATCCTTGAGGATGTCTTGCAGACCCTTCCTACTGGGTAGGTTTTCAAATATCTGATTTAGTCAATAATCGGAATAACTGGTTTTGTCCGGTTTTTCGGGAATTGTAAAAAAATAAATATGAAATTAAATATGAAAACATATGAATATCTATATCTTAATTTTAATGTATGCTTAATCGACTTATATCCCATTTAAACCATATGTTGATCAGTCAATCCAAACAGAAGTTTTAAGAAAATTTGTATGTACTTAGCAGGGAAATCTATGTTACTCACAAGTTTTGAGCGCGTTTTCTGTAAAACTTACATTTTGCAAAAAGTTTAGAATAAAAATATTGACACTTCCCACCCATATCAAGGTGAGATCCCAACTATGTCTTAGTGATTTCAGAACTATTGTATGGTGATCACAATTTAAGCTTCTTTTGTGATTGAGTATACAAGATGAGAGCAAACACTTATCTAACGGCATTTTTTAAACAAATTTCCGTATTGCTTAAAAAAATTTTAATGAAAGCATCCTTTAAGATTTCCCCCATGAGAATCATCGTACTTGTATTAACATAAACAACTTTCTATATGCCGATTTGCTGTGAACTATCCTGATAATGGCCTATGGAAATATTTTTCAAGCTGCTTAACCTATAAGCCGGTTAACCGATATTAAAAGCCCGGTTAAACCGGATATTCGAAAAAACCGTTTGGACGGTTTTCGGTTTCGGTTTTGAACACTCTAGGTGCGCAAATTTTTTGTGGTTGAGAAAAAAAGTATGGGCCAAAATTTGGGGTGGTGGAGTGTGGTTAAATGACAGCGCTGCGTGGTCAATGTTGAGGGGAAAGGGAAAAAATCCACATCAAGCCCAGCAACAGCCTTAGAGTCGCCTCTAGAGGGGTAAAATGTGTGATCGACCCCCAGTAATTTGTCCTCCTAACAATTTTTTCAATGTTTGACCGACCCAATATTTTTGGAACCCCAACAGTTTCTTAGAACATATCTAACCTCTATCTTTAACCCGTAAGTTGGTCCCCGTACAATTTTTTTTATTTTTTATACGAAATCAGCTCCTGCCGGTCCCTTTGAGCCTTCTAGAGGAGTCATTTATCCCTCCTAACATTTTCCCCAAACATACCCACCCCCATTTCCATCCCCTAAGAGGGCTCCCATACATGATGATGCCTCCTACTAGTATTGCCTCCACTAGTATTTCCCTTCTAACCTTTTTCACGAATATACCTACCCCCTAAGAGGGTTAAAATAACCTAAATTTTATAAAAATTGCTCCAACTCTTGAGGTAGTGTACGCCTAGATGATGTACCTCACTGTACACCACCCGACTAGGATATTAAAGGTGCATTCTTTGAAGGCCTGGAGGAAATATATGACCGCAGCCCTAACCGTGACATTAAATTGTTGTGGGAAATTTGGTGCAGCAGTCGGAAAACACAGTATACATAACAACACCTCCTATAACGGATTCAGACTCATTAGCTTCGTATCGGCATGAAACATGGTAGTGAATGGAACCAGATAACCGCATAAAAATATCCACAAGGCAACCTGGATATCCCATGATCAAAAGACAAAAGAAACCAGATTGATCAGGATATATTGACTTGTAGAGCTGACAACGTGCATGAGCCGGCTCATAAACACGATTTGGCTAAAGGAATGCATACCCGATGATTGGAATCTGTGTATTCTATGTCCTGTGTTTAAAAAAGCCGTGTCAAGTTTGCGCATTACCTATCGCGGGATCAGCCTTTTACCCATTTTACTGCTGCAACAAAGCCTTACGAAGATCCAAGAAATGCATATCGACACTTACCTGTATTTATCTGTTTATCGAATATACTGATAATGCCACCGACCGACACGAAGTCTTCAGTGAACATGGTCAAAAATGTAGTAGAGCCACTTTCTACCAAGCGACGCTTTGGACAAGGCGTTAGTCCGCCATAAGATCATTCGGAAGGCTGCAGTAAACACGACTGGTGCCATCATTAATAAAAGTCGCATGTTGCTAGCCGATGGTATAGCCATGATTAGCCGAGGACTGTGGGGTATTACTGCGGCCTTTTCAAGCATTGAGAGGCAGTCGGCGTAAATGGGTCTGGTGTGAATTAGGACAAAACCAAGTTATTGGTTTTAACGAACGAGGAGTCTACTTGTTGGGGACGGTGCCTGAATGTTGATAACTATGACTATAAGGTAGATGCTTTTGTCTACATCGACTCGCCGTAAACAAAAATAAACATGTCAGCCTGGAAATCAAGAAACGAGTATTGATCACAAACCGCAGCAAGCGATTTAATGACAAACCCATCTCTCGACCAACAAAGATCCAACTCTACTGATCCTACCTGTTTTGCTCTACAACGCAATATCCTGGGGTAATAGCGCAAAGAACAAGTTTTTCTAAATTTGCACAATTATGGTATACACAACAAAAGGAGAACCCGTAACTGACATCACCATCCAGACCGGGCAACATAAAAAATACTTTTATTTTTGCATTTTAACTGTATTGCTTTTAATCCCAAGATGGCTTATTGTAAGTTGCGGCTGATCACATCCGGGAGCCGAGAAAGCTAGTTGCTGTATAAAAAGCTAAAGACCCACATGTCTTTATGAAGTTTCAATACTTTAATTCGGCTTCCCGTTAAATTGAAAATATATCAACTTTTTCCATAATGGTAAAGAAATATAACAAACAAACTCATTTGGTGCAAAGTGTTTAAAAGGAAATTTGTTTCATTTATTTAGATTTTACTGTAAAATAGCATAAATATGCTAACCTAATAAGATAAACAAGATAATAATCTACTTACTTACCTGGATGAAGATCGGACAAAACTCCCACGATAATTATTTAATTCTTAGCTAGTTGTCTGAAAATATATATGAAAACAAAAGGGAAAAATTTCTAGATTTGAATAAGTAATTACAAATGTAAAATATTAAAATCTATTGAAAAATAAAATAAATATATATTTATGTAAAAAATAACACAGTACACAATTTACAGCTCATTGATTTGGGACTTAATTCTGAGAACAGCACTTGAAAGTAGCCCCAAAAAGAAGAAGTTCTGCATCATTCGTTTTGTCAAGTTGTATAGGGGATTTTATCACGTTTTGGTTCTTTTGTTTGGCATAACTCGAGAACCACTAGTCCGATTAATTAATCTGTATAACGTTTTCTAACATAAGCAAAAGTTTCACTATTCTATTCATAAAATGATTTTGAACTGGTTTTATTTTGTAGCAGTTACAATAAAACTGTTGCACTCCATCGCGTATAATTTACGTGGAATATTACTTATGATAATTATACGCCACCATATAGTATTTATGTTATGAATTTGCCTAAAACGTGACAAATTCCCCTATACGATACTTACTAATTTCAAATCGATACTTAATTATTATGGCATGTAACTTGACAAAACGAATGATGTAGAACTTCTTCTTTTTTGGGCTACTTTCACGTGCAGTTCTCAGAATTCAGTTCCCAAATCAAATCATGTGTTGTACTGTGTAATCTAAGCAAAATTTAAAAATATTTGTACAATTTTTTTTAATTGATTTTTCGACTTCATTGTTAATTTCAGACCGAAATTTATACCATTGCTGAACAATCAGAAAAATTAAAATTAACTACCCGATGGTTTGCACATACGCTAGAAAACTGTAACTATCTCTGTAATTTGTTATGATCCAACTCCTAAAATTTTATAATTTACATTTTTTTCAGTGTACTCCTCTTAAGTCCTTAAAACAAAATCAAAGTTGGAAGCCCTTTATTTTGCTGCTGATATCACATCAGTTTTTTTTTCTTTCGTTATCATATCAGCAACCCCAGAGAGTGAAAAACACCAAATGCAGCTAAAGCCAAGCCCTGCCAAGAACACCAACCAGGTAAGCATGTTGCGCGATTACAAACCATACAGTGCCACTGAAACAAATCAAAACTACCGAAGCTGGAGACGGCAACGAAGATGACGACGACCACAACGATGATGATGAGAACGATGATGCATAAACCAGGGGCCAAAGAGAAGACTTTAGCCACAGCCTGCTACAGAGACAGTGGTGGACCCCACCGCCGCGACTATGACCAGCAAGGAGGAAAATGCTTATCTGTGTGTAGACAGCCACTGCCGTTGGGCAACAACAGACTCAGCAACGCCATGGCCATCCCCAGGGATCTTGGTTTTTTTTACGTACAGAGAAATATTGTTATTATTTTTAAAGTTTTTTGTGCGATTTTTCGTTTTTGGTTAAAAAAAAGTAAAAACAAGAAAAAAAAATCTTTTGTTTAAAAATAAAACAAAACAAAAGACAAATATACAATCATGTGCGACCTGTACGTTACCACGTAACAAAGGATACGGTATAGGGGCAGTAAGAGGATATCGAGCAGGGAAACCACAGCCACAGTCTGGCTTTGGGTTATTGTAAGCCGGCTAAGGTTGCAGCATGGCTAATATGTTTGCAATAAAACGGTAGGCAATCATCAGTTGTACATACACTTAGCCGTGGTAAGATCATTTAAATGTTTTCCTTTCAGCTGTTTTACGTTTTATTTTTGGCACTGGCAGGAGGGGGAAGGAGGTGCGTGCTAAACAATGGTTGGATTTTATTTATTTTGAATTTTGCTTTTAAGCTGGTAATTTGGATAGGATGTTGGGTCAAAAGTTTTGGGCTAAGAGCAAATTTTTAAAAGGGTGTCTACGATTAAGTTATATAATTTCCCTTTACACCCCATGAATGAGGTATAGCATAGCTTCTCGCGTTGTTGTGAATTAACACGCTTTCTATTTTTACATTCACAAGTAACGGCACCTACTTGTTTATCGACGAATGCGAACGTCACTGTTGAGAAAGCTCTTACTAGAGATGCCGATTGACTCGACATTAATACTGCGAAGTTGCTATCGACAACTTTCGAGGGGAGCCGATAATGAAATAATTTTTTTTCTTGTTGAAGATGACTGGAGCTAGAAGTTGAACCAGTAATCTCCCGCATAGTAGTCGCGTGTTCTAACCACTATGCCACGGCCCATCCCGTATATTTCTATCACTGTCACAAATAAACAATATTTCAATATTCCATATCCTGTCAAACACAAGAATAAAAGGATAATTATTCATGTGACTAAGTAGTTTTCACCAATATATGGGTACAACAATCTTACTAACTTTCCCCCATTGTGCACACTCCGAAACGCTTGAATGGTGGTCAATCGAACGGTCGGTTGCATAGTATGTAGTTGTTTTTTTTTTGCCCGTTTTTGCTTTTGCACCAGAATATGGAGACACTGGGAATGAACATACATACATGCAACTCCATGTATCGTTACAATAATGCCGCGAGCATTATTTGAATGAAGTGCATCATTGAATTCTGTTGTTGTCGATAGCACTTGCGTTACTGTTGTTGCTATTGCCGTTGTTGATGGCAAATACCTCGACAACGATGAAGATGACGATGCGGTGATGATGCCTGTGATGATGATGATGACGATGCTACGGTTGAGGCTCTCATGAAATATTATTTGCTTACGGTTGGTTGAAAACTCATGTTAAAGCATTGGTTACGTTAGCACTTGCCAACCGAATGCCAATGCCAATAAGCAACCTCCACCTTCAACTTCACCTGAACTGCACACAAACACACACGTTTACTCTTAACATCATCTCAGCTCCTCTGCGCTCCTCCTCAATCGGCAAAGAAGCTCTGACAAAGTTTACAATGTTTGACTTGTCAGCCATAAATAATATTAAGATTGTATGGGGGGCGTCCACCCGATCGAATTGTAATTCATTACCGCTGCAAGTAAGCAACTGCAGCACCACCGCTACCACCATCACTAGTAACAGCAACAGCAGCAGCAGCATCATCATCATCTCCATCGTCGTCATTATCAGCAGCAGTATAAACATGTGAGTAGAGAGAGTACATAATACATCCTAAAGCCATCAGCAATCATATCCATATAACAAACGTAACATCCTCATCACCGGCAATGGTATCAGCGGTAACAGCAGATGATACTTTTAGTATGTTTTGCTCTTACTCAAGGAGAATTACAGAAATCTCTGTCGCAACACATCGACATCATCAATGACGGTGTCTTAGTTAAAACCATTGCATTTGATTGTGACAATAAACGGAAGAAATTCATAGCTGAATGGATGAAATGTAAAATAAAAAATATGGGAAAGCACGCACTGACAAAGTAGTGTATATTGGATAATTTTTAATATCCATAATTGTTGTTTAAAATTTAACATATATCTGTTACGTGATAACTGTAGATCGATTTCCTGTTATTATCTAACCCAACTAATTTAAACATCTAAAATAAATATTTCTCCTCTGTCTATTTTTCTTCAAGTTTTGATAATACCTTAGACACTTAATCCGTCCATCGAGATCATTGTCGGAGACCTAAAGTGATAGTTTTAAGGCTTAGATTTGTATTGGCAGCAGAGATAGAATCACCCACCACTTAACAACTACAGTCGTAAATTCCAACTCCCTTCCAATGGATGAATAGACTGCAGTACCCTCTCGCAGTGTTTGACCAACACAACAACACGTGATTTTGGGACTCAATTCTGAGAACTGCAAGTAAAAGTAGCCCCAAAAAGAAGAAATTCTGCATCATTCTTTATGTCAAGTTACATGCCCTAATAATTTAACATCGATTTAAAGTTTGTAAGTATCGTATAGGGGAATTTCTCACGTTTAAGGCTCTTTTCTTATATTGTTATATGTTGGCGTATGGTTATTATAATTAATATTTCACGTAAATCATACGCCACGGAGTACAACAGTTTTATTGTATTTGCTACAAAATAATCACAGTTCAAAATCATTTGATGAACGGAAAAGTGAAACTGTTGCTTATGTAGGGAAACGTTATATCGACAGATTAAAAGAATTGTAATTCTTAATTTTTTTGTTAAATTTGTTTCAGCTAAATTGGAATAGTGGTTCTCGAGTTATGTCAAACAGAAGAGCCTTAAACGTGACAAATTCCCCTATACGATACTTACTAACTTCAAATCGATATTAAATTATTATGGCATGTAACTTGACAAGACGAATGATGCAGAACTTCTTCTTATTGGGGCTACTTTCACGTGCAGTTTTTAGAATTGAGTCCCAAATCAATGAGCTGAAAAATGTTGTACTGTGTAATGAATATATCACCAGGGTAGGCATAGCAGTAGGTATTGTGTATTTGGGAGATAGGGGATTTACTTATTTGATTGTTCTAATCGTTATTTTCTTGGGAGTAACCAGAATATCTTTTGGAGGAGGACCCAAAGCAGTTCACAACGTCCGATAGACCACGTGGAAATATATGGATCGCTACCACCGCTACGCGCTACGCAAATGCCAAGGAAGCAAGAGATCGAATGTCTACTACAACCGAGATAGCCAATGTCTACTACAATCAACTCTCTTAACTACTGCCAACAAAGCCCCCTGATTCTGATGTTCTCGACACACAGTGGCAGCACATTACGAATTCTATGACCACTGCCGCAACGACCGTACTGGGTGATGAGAAACCAAGCTCAGACAAGCCGTGGTACGATGAGGAATGTCGTCTAATGTATGAGGAAATGGATGCTGCATACTATGCAATAGTGTAGCCAATGGTAACGCGTGCGTTGACCGAACGATATAGTTATGTGAAGAGGAGGAAGATTAAACGCCTCTTCAGGCGGAAAAGCGTCTATGGAAGAAAAATGAGATCCAGGATACTGAAAATTAAAGGAGTACACGTGAAGCCCCAAAAATCTACCAAAAGGTAAGATGCAGATGTTTTGCAACAGGGATCCGCACCTGTAAGGACACAAATGAAAATCTGGTCAAGGACGCACAGAGTGAGCAGAATAAGAATAAGCAGAATAAGTGACGAAGTGACTTTAATGTTGTTGTAGCAAAATACCGATTTTCAGTTTATCAACACTCGATCGGGTATGTAATCCGATTATCATACGATCATTGGCAACTCTGGTTCGTTTGTGTCAAGGGATTTCTAGATGTTGTTGTGATTTTTAACCACCGAATTTCCTCCAAAGATGGCGCCAGCTGGTTTTGTCGAATTAGTTTGTGATATTTATAAATCATTTCCTTTTTCCTTGGCCCTTGTGCTGGAGAACTCGAAAAGTATTTTTCATCGACGACGGTGTAGATTGTCCACCACCGAGCAAAGACGAGATCAGCACAGCAATTGGATGGAGTCGATGGACTACTGCATATGTTTTCAAGGCCGGTGGCAATGAGCTGGCAACGTGCGTACACCCACCATCATAGAAACACGATTTGACTAAAGGAATGCATGCCCAATGATTGAAATCTGAGTCTTCTATGTCCTGTACTTACAAAACACAATCCAAGAGTGTGCACCAACTGCCGACCCATCGCATACAAGGTCCTGTCTGGTGGTTAATTTGAAAGATTAAAGTAAATTTTAAAGATCCTGATGGGACATTTTCAGTGTAGCTTTAGACCTGGTAAATCCTTGACCGACGAAATATTCACACTTCGACACATCCTGGAGAAGACCCAAGAAATGCAATTCGACATATTAAATATTTCTTTCGACTATAAACTGCGTTCGACAGTCTGGTACGACAAAAAACTATCAAAAAGATGCCACGGCTGAGTCTGGTATCCCTGCGAAAGTGAGAGGATTTTGCGGGATTACACTGACCTAAGCAACACTTCAGACATGGCGATAGTATGTCATGCGATCTCTGTTACATAATAATGGAGATGATCATGTGGGAGGTTGCCGTAAACATTAATTGTACCATCTTTAACAAAAGTAACATGGCCGAGTATTGCGAGATGTTACTGTGGCCTTTTCAAACATTGCGAAGCTGTCGACAGAATTGGGTTTGGTGACAAATGAGGACAAAACTGAGTTATTTGTTTCAAAGAATAAGGGGTGGTAAATAATTTTGCCTACCTTTGCTCCGCCGTAAACAAACCTAATAATGTCAGCCTGGAAATAAAGAGACTATAATTTATCTAAAACCGCTGCCACTATGGGCTAAGTAAACGATTTAATAAAAAAAAGCCTTCTTTTAACAAATAAAGATCCTACTCTACCAGACACTGAGCAATCCTGTCTTTCTCTAAAGCAGAGAGTCCTGGGTACTTACAAAAGTGGGTCTATCTATTCTGGGAGTCTGAGGGAATTAAAATACTTTGCAAAATCTTTGGACCCATAAACGTTAATGCCGAGTTCCGTCGTCATATGAACCATGAGATGTATAACGACATCGACGTAGTCCAGCGCGTCTTACTAGACCGAATTAGCCGGTTGGTTTAACTTGTACGATTGGATGAAAGTGCTTCAGTTCGAAAAGTCTTCGGCAATAAACTCGATGGGCGGATGCGACCAAAACTTTGTGTGACGAACTATCTACGGAGAGCAAAAGAGTGAAATGCTGGGAGCTTTGTTTTCTGCCAAATAATAAAAGAAAAATATTAAACAAATTGTTAAGAGACCAATGTCCTACAAATAGTAAAAATAAAGTCGGCCATGAAATTAATAATTTTTGACGTAGTTCCTGGAAAGAACTCAAATTTTTATTATTTAGTGTTTTAAACGCAGAGATCACTTAAAATTATAGAAACCTATTCGAACACATTGAAAAGGTTCAAGTACCTTGAAAAAAAGTAAAGGATTCAAAAATTTTGAAAGGAAACATAATTTCAGGAAATAGTACGCTATGCATATGATAAATTTTAATATGATTTATAATATAATAATTTTTGATTTATAATAATTATGGAAAAAAAATTAGGGACATTCGATGATGGCAAATCTCCTGTATATCAAACCCTTAAATTACATGGAACAATTTAATTCGGCATTGCCCATTGCCCATAATGAGTTTAACCTCATTCTTAAGTTCATCTTAGCTTGGCACAATGTCCTGCTTATAATCCTTAACAATTAAATTATCTTTACAACTACAAATGACCCCGGCAAGAAACTGTGACAAATTTGCCATAAATACGACGTAATTTCCTTAAGATTTAGATACAAAAAAAAAGTATCGCGCTGGATTGTACACAATTTTCTCCATCATTTACTTTAAATCCTAAACAATGTCGATCCCGCGAAAACGCCACAGCAAAAAAAACGATAGAAATAAAAATATAACAAATCTTCTTTTATTATCGGTCATTACAATAATAAAACAATTAAAGGAATTATGTCGCCATAAAATAATAAAAAATCACTGTGATTTTGGTTAGAAAAAATACCATGGAATTTACAATACAACCAAATGAAGCATAAGGCGATTGTGACAATTTCCAACGTGTAGAACAGCGAAGACCAGAATCTAACTGTGGCATGGCACAAAACACAAGTAAGGCCAAGTACACAATGGTCGCACTTGTACAGCAATTGTTAATAAACCATAAAAACGCGTTAGAAAAATGCGAGGAAACGAAAACAGAAAACGAACATAAAGTAACGGTGATTATGAATGGGGAAAAAAGGACAACAGGACATTAAAACGACTTAAAAGTTAAATGGTGCGACGACTGCAACTGGAGTTTGTTGTTCGCTATGTGGCAGTTAAACAAAAGCAAAATTCTACTACTCGCTTAGGCGGCGAGGGTTGCATGCCCGTTTATTTTGTAATAACAGAAAATCAACATAAAAAATCCTATTACAAAGCAAACAAAAGTGTGGAAAAATATAAAAAAATTAACTTACAAAAAATACAATAAGCCATATGTTTTGATGGACTTAAAATTGTTTTAAATGAATATTATTGCAATAGTCTGCAGTAAGTTGATGGAATTGAAGTGAGTGTCGATACGAAAAGGAGTCATTGTTTGGAACCCTGCAACTAGTGGGGTCACTTCGAAGTTTAGTATACAAAACAACTGAAAATTACATTCAACAAATATACGTACACATTTCTTTAAATCAAACTTAATACTCACATAATGGACATATATAAAAAAAATAAGATATGTAAATATATATTTCAGAGAACGATGATTTTATCAATGTGAGTTTTTCCACAAGTAGTTGTTTAACAATAATGAATACAAATGAGATGACAGCTTGACGCCCGTTATATGTGATCTGTAACAAAAAGCCAATGATAAAAAAACCTCTAAATGAATCAAGTGTATTTCTATATGTAACATTTTGATAAGAACTTAGTATGTATATCGTTTGGTTGTATAACGAACAAAATGATCAAAACTGTGTATTTAACCAGGGTGGTAAATTTCCTGAAACATGAAGCACTTGCATATTATATCTAAAGGATATTTTTTAGACTTTTATAGAAAAATAAAACTAGCTGTTTGAATTTTTTTCAGTGTACTTCGGCTATAACCATGCATATCATGAGCAGCTAATACGCAATGATATTAGTCGATTTACTCTTTGGAATAATATTCATCCAAATCCAGCCCGCAATGTGCGTACAGAAGAACTCAGCGGTAAAATTAGCAAGGCCTCTTACATGCCTGCTTGTATGCAACAAGACCTTCTGGGACATTCTAACTTCATGACTTCAAAGCCTTGTTTTCACATGCTTGAAAATAGGCCTTCTCCATCCTTTCTGAAATATCCCGAGCACATGTTCCCTCCATTCTTTTAAGACCACTGCTGCAACGTTATCGATTATTTGTTATCCCACCATTTTGTGTGTATACACATTCCGTCTCCCTTCTCTTAGAAGGCATGAGAGAAGTGTGTTCGTGTATTTTTCTTACAACAGTTAATGATTAGTTTCAGTCAAGCTATTCGAATACATCTTCATAGGCTGAATGGTAGCATGGCTGACTAATAATCGCGAGGTAGTAGGTTCAAACTCCGGAAAGGTTCACTGTTGTTGGGAAAAAATTGTAAGTAAAGAGAAAAATATATAGAAGTGAGAAAAATCTAAAAATAAACTAAACAACTGCATATTTTTTTTAAATTTCAAGTCTTTCTTTTTTCATGTGTATGCAGGCCTTTCATCAGGCATTCTTATAGAAAGCGACGATGAAAGGCCTTGTCTCACAATGACAAAAAAAATAATTTCCCTTTACACCCCATGAATGAGCAATGGGATAGCTTCTCCCGTTGTTGTGAATTAACACGCTTTTTATTTTGAAATTCACAACTAATGCCACCTACTTGTTTATCGACGAATGCGAACGAATGCAGAATTGTCGTTTTTGGATAGAGAATTATCCTCATGAGAGAACAAGGATATCGAAAATTACAGTGATAGAAGTGAAGCCCGAAAGTTTTACCAAAAGGCAAAAGAGCAAAGGGTTTGGAACAGGGATTCCCACCAGGACAAAGATGGAAAAGTGGTCACAGAGCGCAGAATGTGCTACAAATAGCGAGGGAACACTTTCGTACTCTACACGTTTCTGAAGGCAGCATAAGTTATGAAATCCCGCCAATCAACAACGACGGAATATATTGCACTCTACCAAGACAAAAAGAGATTAGAAAGTCAACTGCACAGCTTAAAAACAATAAAGCTGCGGCAGCCGATGAACTGCCGGCAGAGCTTTTTAAGGCCAGCGGCGATGAGCTGATTTGGCTGATGATTGGAATCTGAGTGTTCTATGTCCTGTGGTTAAGAAGGCGATCCGAGTGTGTCCACCAAATACTGCTGGATTAGACTTTTACCCGTCGCATACAAGCTTTATATAAAAGACTAAAATCCATGCAAGCGAACCTGGACCTTATCAGTGTGGCCTGGTAAGTAAATCCACGACCGACCAGATATTCACACTACGACAAATCCTGGAGAAGACCCATCAAATGCAGAACGACACGTACTATCTGCTCCGATTACAAAGCTGCGTTCGACAGTCCAAGCGAGGCTTTAGACAAGGCTCTGTGACGCGATCTCTCTACAATCATGATGGAGATTATCATGTGGGGAAGGCTACAGTAAACACGACTGGTACCGATGCTGCTTGCATCGGCATACGATGACAC
Source organism: Muscina levida (assembly GCA_964034835.1). Taxonomy (NCBI): domain Eukaryota; kingdom Metazoa; phylum Arthropoda; class Insecta; order Diptera; family Muscidae; genus Muscina; species Muscina levida. The sequence continues at coordinate 18,840,029 of OZ035883.1, read as the reverse complement.
AAGGTGGGCCAAAAGAAGTCTTACGATGTTGTTTGACTCTCATTTTTTTCTAAATGAAAAACTTCGATTCTGTTTTTTGATTGCGTTTACTTGAATCTTTAGAATTTTATTAGTCAAGTTAAATGGGCCAAATGGGCTCCGTCACACTTGATACAGGCTCGTTTTACGGTTAAATCGGGCGATCTTGCGAGCCAGTGCAAATCGCCAAAACGACAGTTGAGGCAACCCGGGAACGACGCCTTGAGAATTTCGGTTGTGGCTCGCGCAGTGTGTGCTGTTGCTCCGTCCTGCTGGAACCAAATGTCCTTCTGTCCTAATTCGTCCAATTGCGGCAGAAAAAATCGGTTAACATCGCCCTATAGCGCGCATCGTCCACTGCTGTCGTTTGACGGCGTTCTCGAAAAAATGGCCCGATGACTCCTGCAGCGTGAACAGCGCTTGATGCAGTCACTTTGAGCGGATGTAATAGCTTCTCGTGCAACACTCGTGGATTTTCGGTGCCCACGAAGCGATAGTTTTGCTTGTTCACGTACCCGCTGAGGTGGAAATGAGCCCCATCACTCATTGTGATTTTGGTCAAAAAATCGTTAACTTCTTCCTTGATATTGAGGTTGGCGTGGGCGTAGGTTACACACGTTTGGCGGTTGACAGGCAGCAACTGATGCACGGACTGGACTGTGTACGGAAACATACGCAGGTCTTTGACTGAAATTCGCCATAAGGACGACCAGCTATTGGGTAATTGCGATGCACGGCATCTGGTGGATGTTTCCGGCGACATCTCCACATCCTCGGCAACAGCGACAATATTATTGGCAGAAAGGGCACACCGGGGCCGGCCACTCCTGGAAACGTCTCGTGTGGTCCCACACCATTCAAGGTTGGTGACCAAACGGCGCAGTGTTTGCGCAGTCGGTGTCGGACGGCCAGGGAATCACCGACGGAATTCGCGCTGCGCCAACACCACAAACGATTTGTTATGCAAAAAAAAAATAGACACGATTATTCCGCGTTCTTGGAGATTGTATCGCTCCAGGGCTTGTTTTCTTGTATTCTACATTTGTGTAGTCCACAAATGTTAAAACAGATTTGACATTGTCGGCCATTTGTAAAAATAAGAGCATCTTATAATAGTGTGATCTCTCTGGGCGAACCTTGTATATATAGCATTGGCTGAGGACTGTGGGATGGATGTTAGTCGTTTGGGCCACTTCATGAACATTGACAACTATAGCTTTAAAGTGGTAAATGATTTTGTCTAACTTGGCTCACAAATGAAAATAATTATGTCATTCTGCAAATCAAGAGACGAGTATTGATCGCAAACCGCTGCTACTTTGCGTTAAGGAAGCGATTTAATCACAAAGCCATTATTCGACGAATAAAGATCTAACTCTTCCAAACACTGATCCTACCCTTAATGCTCTACAGCGCTGAATCCTGGGTAATGACACAAGCGGATCAATCAACTCTGGTGTCTTTGAGAGAAAAATACTCCGCAAAATATTTGGACCCATCATAGTTAACTGTGAGTACCGCCGTTGAATGAGTCATGAGCTGTACAATGACATCGACGTAATCAAGCCCGTTCAAATAGGCTGAATACGGACACGTTGTACGAATGTATTAAAATGATCCAGGTAGAAAAGTCTTCGCCAATAAAATCGATTGGCGGCGTAGGAGGGGGCAACCAAAACTTTGTTGGTTGGATCATGTAAAAGAGCTGTTATCTAAGCTTGGTGTGACGAACTATCTACGAAGCGTAAAAAGCGTAAATATTTTCAACAAGATGACCGAACATGACATACAGCGCCAGAAACTAAACTTTGAGCTAAACTTTTGGTGATCGAATTAACTGTAAAAATGGACCTGTGAAATGTCCACCTCGTTCCTGTAATTTGATACCTTTGGATTACTTTTTGTGGGGTAGTGTCAAATCTCTGGTCCATCATAATAAAGAAGCCAACATTTGACGCACTACGAGTAAAATCGGATCGACAGAATGGCGTTCATAATGTGCTGTAGCGGAGGCCATGAAATTTGTGCCATTCCTTTGAATTTGTTATGTTTCATTTGTACAAAAAGTCCCATGCCTTTAACAAAAACAAAATAAAACCTACGTTGGTGTCTTAGTCATCGAAAAATGGTACGATATAGCCAATTCTCATCCCTTAAGACATTTCTGCATCGAACACACATATTAGTAACCCCAATCATTAAGTTAATATTCACTATTCACATAGGTCATCATAAGTACTAGCCATTTTTAATTGTGTTTACCTCAAGATCACTGCACTATACCGTTTTTCTCCTTTTACCCTCTGTATTTACTTTCAATTGTGTGCCACTGAGGCTTTTGCTCTTCAAGTAATCACTCATCGGTCTCAAATTGTCGACAATCTATCATCTCTCAAGCACCACACAGTAGACATCGAAACGAATTTAAATGAATTCATATTTATTGCCCTAATGACATGATGAAACTTTTAACTTGTCTGAATGAATGTATGCATGTAAATTACGTCTAGAAGATGAAATGGAAACAGAAACAAATTAAACGTCTTAAAAAATAAATACATACATACGTATGTAACGACTTTTGAAATAATCATTAAACGTCAGAGTCGTACGCAGCAGTCATCAGTCAGCCATCCATCTTAAGCGTCACGATGTTAAAGAGGCCTACTCTGAGAGGGTCCGCGATCTTTTGATTTCCATAAGAAAAAAATTCAGACTGCGAATGGACATTGAAGAATGTGAGTCATATTTACAGAAAACCATCATCAACTCATCTCTTTATTAATTCAAATAAATTAAGCGAGTAAGCGTGGCGCCACCATCACCACCACTCACATCACCAAGTGTGTCTCCGCATTTCAGTATGCTTTGTCGTCCTACTCCACCACTCTCCTTCTCATCGAGACTTACTAGGTGATGAGCGTGTGAATAGTAAATGATTAACTTGGCGCAAAATAAAACACCACAACAACGCCACCCAGAAATTTGAAATTTAAATTTTGACATTTTTGCATATTCAGCAACAAGAGCAGTAACAACGCGGCGGCGGTAGCAGCAGCAGCAACAACAACACCAACTACGGCCAAAACAATTAGCAAGCAACACTCGCTTACACTCATTCAGGCACCAGCGATGGTGTCGTTATGATAATAAGAGTAATCACAGTAGTTGTTGATGATGTTGGTGATCCTCTCTTGCTCACCCTCTAGGGGTGTCAACGCTGTGTTGTGTCTTTGTCTGGGCAACTACGGACATTGCCATCAACATGACCATCAAGTGTTTCGCTATTCTTGTGTGTCACTGGGTTAAGTAAGTAAACTTAAAGCGTTTTGCCAGCGTAACATACGCTAATGATTCGAATTAAATTCAGTCAAAACTATATGTATAGTTAATGAACCCTTGCTTTGGTACATATAAATTTGGTACTGTGGTTTGAAAGGGTGAAAGGCGTAACATAATTTGCGCACTGATATAAGTATAGGCAGATGAAGTGAAAGTAATTGTCATGAACTTTATGACATTTTGCGAAGTCTTTTTGGAATCATTTTCCTACACATGATTTGCAATGTACTTTTGATATTAAATTTAAGCTCGATAGCTTTTAAACTACGGCAGTAATCTCGGGAACAGATCCCCAAAAAGGGGGAATTTATATGGGAGGTGGGTTACGTTTCTGTCTGATCCTACTCATCAAAGAACTTAGCCTCCGCTTAGAGTATAGAAGCTTCAATACCAAAGAACTCAAAAGCACTTAAAAATCGGCAGTTATCGCGGGAATATACATTTTTAACCCCCAAAGAGGTGGGAATAGATTTCGTTCGATCTTGCTCATATAAGAACTTAACCTATGGTTAGAGAATATAAGCTTGTATACCAAATTTCGAAAAGCTCGTAAACTACGGCTGTAATCCCGATGACAGACAGATGGACACCCCGAAAAAGGGGGAGATTGTATGGAAAGTGGAAGCTGTTTTCGTGTGTGCTCATCTTAGATCTTAACCGCAGCTTAGGGGATAGAAGCTAGAATACAAATTGCACCTCTATAGTTCTTGAACTACGGCTGTATTTGCGGGGACAGACATCCCCAAAATGGGGGAGTTTGTATGGGAGGTAGTAGTATTTGTTTGCTAGTATTTGTTATCCAATATTGCACATCTAAGAACATAACCGAGACTTATAGAATAGAAGCTTACTTACCAAATTTCAGCTCGAAAGCTCCTAAATTAGAAAGCTCCTAAAGCAGAAGGCCAACACCAAAAAGGTGGAGTTTATATGGGAGGTGAGAGTAGTTTTTGTCCGATCTTGGTCATCTTAGAACTTAGTCTAGGCTTAAAGTATAATAACCCAAAAAGTAGGGAATGAGTATGGGAGGTCTGAGTAGTTTTTGTCCGATCTTGCACTTCATACAACTTAACTTAGGTTTAAAAAAAGTAGAAACTTGCACTCGATGGCGGCTGTGATCCCGTGAATAGACGGCTAGACGGCAGACATCTTTCAGAATAAGACTCTGACATTTTTCATATATATGCTAGTGGGCCCAGCAATTCTTCGCTAATGCACAGTTGACGAATATTAAAAAAATAAATTAATATAACATATCTCACGGTAATTTCTTGCTTCCTTTCCACATTCTCTCACCGTTCGCTTTTTCTTTACTGGCAACAAAACCAGAAATTTGTCTTTAAATAGTCGCACGTAGAAAATTATTTGAAGCGATTCATTCTTTTGCGCTCCGTAGACAGTTCTTCTCGCAAGGAATATCGAGGAAAAATTTAAAAGGGGTGGCAAAGCCTTTTATGCGTGCCGTGACTCTATAGGGGTAAAAGCAGGAGGGGCTCAGCCCGAAGGTCACAAAGTAGATGTTTACCACGGTAATCCGGCCAATTGTTACCTATCGATCTCTGGTTTGATAGCCTAGATAAGAATAATTTGTCAAAAATGCTGGACAAGGTCCAAAGGATGGCTGTTATGGGGATTACTGGGCCTAGAAGAAGCACGCCACAAGCAGATTTAGATGTGTTCTGAGGGAAGCTGGCGATTGACATCAATCTATACATGGTCATGCGAAAATATTCCAACTTTTGGATAAAGACGTTTCTTTTTGCCACCTCGTACTTATTTTTTGAAAATATGTGTGGATTTCAGTATAGTAAACGTTAAAGTTTCGGAAAAACGGAATGGAATAACCGCAGGACTCCTTTTGATTACTCCATTTCTGTCTTTACAGACGGTTCAAAAATGGAAAAAGGCACAGGAACTGGTGTCTACAGCGAAGACGTGCAACTAAGCCTCTCTTTCAAGCTACATAATGAATGCAGCGTGTTTCAGGCTGAGGTACTGACCATTCAAAAAGCTGCGGATAACCATTTGTATGGATAGCCTGGCTGCAATATAAGCGATCAATTCTACATTGTGTAAATCAAATTTGTTGAGTAATTGTAAGGAGAAGTTAGATGGACTAAAGCCGTTATTGGGTTCCAGGACATTGCGAGATTCCTGGTAATGAATCAGCAGACCTATTGCTAAGAGGAGGCTGTACTATGTGTGATCATGACTCTGGGGAAGATGTTCTTACGCCCATTTGTTGCATTTTAAGCTTAGTGGAGGATTGAATGTTGGATCTCCAGAACCGACTGCATAAGTGCTAGATCACTGCGGCCCGATTACAGCAGATCCCGATCGGCGTACATGATTGGTCTGTGAGTGACCTGACTCTGGTCTGTGGAATTCTAACATGCCATTGCAATATCAGACACCTGACAGACAAATAGGATAGATCCATACCGGAGAAGTCCGATACGATGAAACAACTTCTTGGTAGCTGCCCCGCTCTAGCCCGTACGAAGCTAAAACATTTAGGCGAGAGTTACATAGAAGACCTAGTGTCTTTCTCCCCAGTCCCAGTAAAAGTTTATAAATACGTTTCTTGTGGTACCTTCCATGGCTTACTCGATCAAGATAAAAAATTGGTGTTCCCACGATTTTCTCTTTCTTCTCTTCTCCTTCCTTCTTTCTTCTTCCCTTCCTTTCTAACGAACAATCTCGCTGTGTAGTGCGATCTGGTTTTTACCAGTTTACACGTGTCTGCAACATAACCTAAGTTGCAGTATTTGTATATTAATTTTTATTTATGTAGGGTTCCAACACTCACATAAAAACTTCCCAGTACTTCCTGCTTATCAAATTGTATCCGTTTAACTATTAATAATTCGTCTACATATAAATATCTGTTGTATCGAGTGCTATCTGTGTACTAAATATTATCTCTCTGAGGATAAAATAAAATTTTTTCCACGTCCACTCTGCATACTAAACGAAAGTAACATGAAGTGTGGAGCATCTTTATACCAAATAGTATCTTCTTAGGATTTAAATACAGTTTGTACACGCCCACTTAGCCCATTGATCAAAATATGCAATTATTGTGCTGAGTACTATCCATTCATCGTCCCTATCGCAGTAGAAAATGTGCTATTATACGCTGTTGTTATATTGAGGGGACGATATCAAGTTTTATCTCGCTAGGGCGTCAATTCAGTTTTCCAAGCCTCCTCCGCTCACTGTTTGAAAATAAAAATTTTAAACCAAATTTAAACCAGCCTTGACGAATGCTATCTGTGTACCAAATTTTATCTCGTTAGGGCTACAATATAGTTTTGTCACACCGTCTTCGCCCACTGACCCAAATTAAAATTTCGTCTACATAGTCATATTCGTGTTCCCGTGTCTGTGTACCAAATTGTATCTATCTAGCTCTAAAAAAGGTTCACCACGCCCACACCGCCCATGGAGTCAAAAATTCCTCCTTTAGACTGTGTGTGTCGTTGTGAAGGGTATACAAACATATACCGATCACTGTTCCTAGCTGAAAAACAGTTGCAATACGCTATTGTACATGCCAAAAACTAGTAACAGTGCCAGTCATAGACTAACACACACACACACACACTGCTGTAACACTTGTCTGGCAAATGTCTGGGTCAAATTGTTGCCACCAAAACGAATATACGAAAGTATGCACATAAGTAGAGTATGCCGTTCCTATTTGAATCTAATTAATTTTCCTCCAAAGAGTAGTGTTAATAAATATGCAACAATGTGAATTTGAATAAGAAAAACGAAACGCACACAGACGCCTTTTGCCTTATGCTCTAAGAAGAGGAAAAAACAACATATTCAAATCTCTATATAACAAAAAAAAATAAACAAGAAATTTAAAATAAAGTGCGAAAAAATACAGCATTAAATGCGCTTCTTATGGGCGCATCACCATCATCATCAACATCATTGCGTTACATTCCCATTTTTTAGTTACATGGAGGCAAATTTGCTCCTCTGTAGTATATGTATCTTAGTCACTGGGAGCCGCAAGTTGTTTGCAGCTCGAAGCTTCCTCATTTGGAATTCATATAACAACACTTTGTAAATATATTCAATTATAAGTCATAAACCATTTACAAGTTACGAGTTTCATTTAACTGCCGCTGCTGCGGCTGCTGGTGTTGCTGTTGCCGTTTGCCGTTTGCTACTCTCCCGATTGCCACTGGCGGGACCGGGTCTGGTTCATGGTCTGCGTCTTGCGCCTTTCTTGTCTAAATGATGCGCCACCAATGCCCGTTTCTCTCTTGAATGCCCGTTCACTCTCTCTCTCTTCCTCTCTTCTATGTTCCAAGTGGTGTGGTAGTTTATATTCCATTTAGTTGATTTACACGCGCGTCTACTGCTGCCGCCGACTGCTGCAATTGTACGAAAATGCCAGCGCAAAAAGAGGCCACAAAATAAATTTGTATACGCAAAGTATGAATAATTACAATATTCAAGTTCAAGTTCATCATCATCATCGCCACTGCCATCAGTACAGCAACAGGCTGGAGGGAGCCCAACGCCAAGCGAAGCAACATCACTTCGAGACATCACAATAATTTTCGTTGTTATTATTATAATTGTTATAAATATTATCACAATAAAATTGCCGTTGGATGTGAGTAAAATACACAAAACAAAAATAAAACATTTAAAGAAATTAATACACTCAAATTCTCATGAAGTGGTTCAAATTCGTAAGTACTCTATATCAGGTAGTTAGATTGTTGTATATGTATGTAATGAAGAAATGTTGAGCAGACCGAAGGGATTCTCGATTTTTTTTTTTCATCTGCACTGTTATACTGGTTATACAATGGCTTTATTCAGAGATCATTTTGGCGATCCCTCAACTGATCGTCTGAATCGTGTGATATCAAACCTCTCGAAATCATTATTTTAGGTTTGTCTTCGTTGCTGACTCCTTTTCTAGTGATGAGAAAACTGCAGTAACATCCCGCAGATTTCGGCCAATGATGTCTATATCATCAGCCTATGCCGATGATGTGGCATGTGGCTCTTGTTCAATATGGTGCCAGGCATGTTGACACCAACCTTTCTCATCACCTTCTCCTTAACTATATTAAATAGTGTACAGGACAGACTATCGCCCTGCCTGAGACCTCTTTCCGTGTTGAATGGTTCAGACTGATCCTTACCAATCTTAACCGAGGATTTGGTATTGTCTAAGGTACATTTGCAAAGTCGAATCAGCTTTGCAGGTATACCAAACTCAGACATGGTATATGAGGCCTATTCCTTATCGGAGAGTCGATAGCAGCTTTGGAGTCGACAAAGAGGTAGTAGGTGTCGATCTGCTTTTCATTAGTTTTATTAAGGATATGTCGTAAGGTGAATATTTGATCCGTCGCAGATTTATCAGGTCTGAAGCCGCACTGATATGGTCCAATTAGTTTTTCTACAATTGGCTTTAGATGAAAGGACCTTCGTAATAGGCTTAGTCCACGATAGTTCTTACACGATTTCCTTTCTTGTATATAGGACATAACGGATTGAGACTCCAGTCCCCAGGCATGCTCTACTCTAGCCAGATGTTCTCCATGAGCAGATGCATGCTCCTAATCAGCTCCTGCCCGCCTGCCTTAAACAATTCATCAAGGAGACCATCGGCTCCAGGGTTTTGTTGTGTTTAAGGCGGTATATTGCTACACGTATCTCGCTTTAGCTCGGAGGTGGACAGTTAATACCATCCTCATGGAGCGGGGTTTTCTAGAGTGGTGTCCGTATCTAGTAAATTTCTGAAATGATCCCTCCATAACTTTAGAACGTTATCTGGGTCCGTCACTAGCTGGCCATCGCTGTCATTGCAGGAGGGCAACCCTGTTCCACGCATTCGCGTCTTAACACTCTGGTAGAATTTTCAGGCTTCCCCTCTACTTCGCAGCAACTCTAGGCACTCACCCTACACTTCTTCAGCTCCTTCTTTGTCCGCCAGACAAGTTGCCTCTCTTCTCCCTGTGCTGTTTACGAAATGCTAGCGTTGCCATTGGCTGCAGTTTCGCCCTGTATGCAGCATCCGTCTCTCTCGTGGCATTGCGTTATTCATCATCGTACCAGGCTTCTTCTTGAGACGGTTTTGAGTACCCAAGTACGCTTCTCGCAGTCCGTTCTATGGAGTCGGCTATATACTGCCACTGCGAGGTAATATTGTCAGGGGTTGGAGCATTCCCTCGCTGTTGAGTTAGGTGGTTGGAGTAGGCGTCCGCTACCTCTGTGGTCCGCAGTTTACCGATGTCCACCTTTCGTTATGCCTGGCTGCGTACGTTTTTCGCCATGCTTAGCCTTGTGCGTACCTTAACTGCGGTAAGGTAGTGATCGGAGTCAATGTTCGCATCCCTGATCACTCGTAAGTCCAGAACATGGTACAGCAATACCATTACGAATTTCTTCAAATTGTAATAACCTGTAGATATTTTGGAATTTATCAAGTCTCATTCGCAGTTACTTTGGTCAGTCGAGTAGATGCTACACCAACAACTAACTTCAAATTCACAAGTTTTGTTCCATTTGTAGAGATATTGTTGAGTTGTTGTTGCTGCCAATATGAATTATGTTGCTACTGCTGTAGATGTTGTCGGCGAAGATAACTTATGGCACCATCATACGCGTACGCATACATACTCGAGTGTGCACACACTGATATTTGTAGTATATCTGACGAGTGTACATTTTACACTTAACGCACCTAGGGCATTATGCAGATTTCGTTGTTGCTGTTAATTCCTTAGAAAACTGGTTAAAGTTGTTTTTGTTGCAGCAATCTCTGCTACTGCTGCTTCTAAGGCAGTTTTAAGTAGTTGTTTTCTTTTATGTACTTTTTGGGCTATTATAATTATATTGATTATTTGATCGCTTTCTGTAGTAGTTATTGTATGTATGACAACAATGTTGTTGTTATTGTTGTAGATGTTGTTGTTAATTCTATTGCTGTTGTTAATTCTGTTGATATGTTGGGAGATGTTGGTTGTAATTAATTGTGTGTCTGGTTGATTTTTATTTATGTGGCATAATTGAGCAGTAATAACATAAAATTGTATCATTCCAAAGACAACACGACAGCAAAGACAAGTTATGGTGTTAGATAAATTTTCGTTGAAATTATGCATTGACACAACAAGTGTCTACAGTTTGGGATAGTTAACTCCAGCCGCATAGTAGTTGTATTGTAGACAGTAGTTATCTATGAGAGGGGAGTAGGGGACTTTCAATTTGAGTTTTTTGATCGTTAATCACTTGGGATTAACCGGAAACTCTTTCCTGAGGTACCCAGGTAACTCAGAAAGTCCGATAGATAACGTGTTTTCCGGGAAATGCCACTGGACGGATGTTGAGATGTTAGCACATGTGAAAAGGCACAATGTTACATATTACAAACGATGCGTCCTAGGGAGTAGGTAACAGAAGTTACTGAAGCTGAACCAAACGACTCTCTTAGTGGCTTTGGCAGCCCCAAGAATTATCGATCGGGTGCGATGGCTTCATAAGCCACTATCCTTAAACACACATATTATTATGAAAGCACATAGGACAGAAAAGCACAGAACCCCCTCAAATGTTAACAACTCCTCCAAACATTATAAGGACATTGATTTAAGGATATGTACTCATCAGATACATCTATCATACATAAAATGTGATGGATGTGACCGGGACGCACACGACGAATGAACTGTGATATCTTTTACAGCTGACACGCCTAAAGAAACGAATTTGGATGTGGATTCATTTAGGTATGGGAATTAGACATATGGTCCAGCGGTTTGACCATGTTAGTGACCAAATACTCACTCACTCCAATATGTGTACATGTTCTGGGAGACTTTAATGATAGGAAGGCAAGATGCTCTTGATTCAGTTAGATTCGTACCGGCAAGAAACATGGTGGTAAGTGGAACCAGATTTCCACACAAAGATATTACTTTGAGGACCCCTTCTCCCTTCACCAAAAACCAAGAAACCAGATGAACCACGTGGTAAGCGATGAAAGGCATGTCTCTAATCTCATGGACGTGCATGTGATGCTTGGTGCATACATTGATTCGGACCACCAACAAATTGTAGCCAAGACAGACGCGAGATTAAGTAGTGCCAAACATGTTATTAATCAAACGCAAAGTGGCATACCACCGAGATAGCCAATGTATATTTCAACCAAATCTCTCAATTCTGCAAACAAGAGTCCCTTAGTCTAATGTTTCCGACACATCAGCAGCATATTGTGCACTCTGTAACCAATGCCGCAACGACCTTCAGTACTTTAGTAAGAAAAAACACGCCCAAGGCAGAACTTCTGCGATGTATTTTCTGAGAAAAAGGAAGCAGCATTCAAAACAACACCACAGCCCATGGTAACGCGTGCAAGTGACGGAACCACGCCAATTATCAATGACATGGTACATCCAGGACCGATCGAAAATCAGACCAGTTCGACAATTACATGTCTTTAAAAAAAAATTATTTTCCTTTGCACCAATGAATCAGGTCTGGGATAGCTTTTCGCGTTGTTATGAATTACCAATCTTTCTATTTCTAGATTCACAACGAACGGCACCTACTTGTTTTCGACGAATGCGAACGTCACTGTTTGAGAAGATTTTACAAGACAAGCCGATTGACTCGACACTTATACTGCGAAATTGCTGTCGACAACATTCGAGGGGAGCCGACAATGAAAGAATTTTTTTTTAAGATGACTGGAGCCAGGTCCCATTTCGAATAAATACTTAAGCAGGGGTGGCAATAGACTGTCGGCAGAATGCTGGTATCGTGCCTCCGCCAGCTTTTTACAAAATTAGTCAAAATGAATGGTATCTAATTTGTTTATATCCTGGGCTCAAGGATATCGATCCAAGTGCCTGCAGCAACTACCCATCGCAAATAGGGTTCCCGAGTATGTGTTAAATGAAGCCCGTCTTAACGAACCTAATTGGACCTTATCAGTGTGTTTCTTTGTAAATACAAGTATTTTACGATTCGAACAATAACACAAACATTTAATTTGAGATTTGACATGGTTTGACATCTGTTTGTAGCTCAAAGAAGATATAAACAATTATATCCTCCTTTCGCATATAGGAATTGTCACCGTCTCAAAGTACATACTTAACTGCGGTATAATGTACACCTTTGTAAAAGGTTTGAAATCTATCTTAGTTATGTTTTCGACCAAGGTAGTTGCTTAGGCTACCCGTGGTACCATCTTTAGACTCCCTAGTCAGAGCTCGTAAAGATATATTTGCCTTCACTTTCTCTTTTCGCCACCGCAGAGTCAGAAACGGGCCATTGGTGGTTCTCTCAGGTCCATGGGGCCGATAATACCCAAAGGCCTCCCTGAGAAGACCCCCTTGCAGAATCCTGGGTAATGACTCAAGCGGATCAATCTATTCTGGGAGTCTTCGAGAGAAGATTTTTCGCCAGATATTTGGATCCATCATGTCTGAGCTGTATAACAACATCGACCTTGTCAAGCGCATCCAAATAAGCTAGCAACAATCGAGTTTGAAAAGAAGACGACCAAAACTTTGTTGGAAGGACCAAATAGGGATCTGTTATCTAAATTTGATGTAACAAACTATTTACAGAGAGTAAAAGATGATGAATGAAAAGATGAATGATGAATTGTTTGTTCCCGGTAAATAATTATAAGAAGAATATTTAGTTTTCCATTCTGGTTTCAAGGTATTCGCCTTTTAATATATAACTAGAAACTGCTTTTTGAAATTGAATTTTTTATGGTAGAACCCCGGCTGCCCAACATTTCAGTACTGTTCCGTTTATTTTTCGAATATCTATTCTTATCGGAAAAATGTGGCACCATTTTCCTTAGAGAATACTATTATGCCGAATAATCACTTAACATCCATTTATCAATAGCCATTTTTCCAGCGGACATAAAATGCGGTGTCCATTCATTAACTTAAAATTTTATTAAATTTCTTTTTTGTTTTAGAAATTTTAAAGCAAATCCACATCATAATTTTGCTACAACCACAACGAAATCATTTCTCCTGGCTGCTATTGTAACTGATGGTGTCCTTGCGTTTTACACATGAGGTGATTTAATGGAATGATTTACTAACTACCGGATACTGAGCCACTCCATTGGCCATCGTTGTCGTAATGCGCAACTACCACAGCACACTACTGTGTGACACTACATCCATCCTATTGTTGCTAATGCGGTTGTAATGTCCACTCCATTGTTGTTGTGGTTGTTGTTACTGTGTTCAAAACAATTTCATAATAAAAGCTCAAATTACCGGAAGTTATTATATCTTGAAAAACATTTACAAGTTCGAAGACACCCAGACCTTCACCCAGCCAGCCACCTACACACTCACACAGTTGGACAGTTAGTTACTTCTATTAAGTTGTAAAATGGCATTATCCTTTTGTATTTGCCATTGGTCCTTTGTTATTGTGTGGAATTTCTCTGGCTAAGGAGATACATTTGAGTGAAACAAAGAGCGCCCAAGATTTACGTTGTGGTCAGTGGTCTTGTACTTGTCGCAGCTTTAGGTGGAGGGGTCTAGGCGTAAAGGAAAACTTGAATTTGTTATTGTAATATTTGTGGCATTGTTGTCATATCCTGTAACGTTTATGTTTAATTTTCAACTTTTTCCGCTTGAAATAATTCCCATTGTCCTATTGAGTCTTTAGCCAAATGTAAGAGGCAGAATATATTTTGACTAGGGAACATGGACGGGAGGCGGACGGACAAGGATTGTGGTACGGGCTCGGGCACGGACACTTGAAAACACAATGCATATGAATGTCATGTGTGCTGTTCATCCATTGGAATGGAATGGACATTTAGGCTGTGCCCTGGCCGGACATTGCCATGCAATGGGACTACATACATGGATGGTCACATGTGATTTTATACAGTGATTTTCAAGCAAATACCGGAATATTGTTGTAAAATCACAACAGCAAAGCCAACAAAATGTTGTAACATTTTATGCAAAAATATTTTCGAAGAGAATACAAAACAACAGCAATAACAACGCATAAAATTGGACATTCAAATGATATTCTGTGTGTATCGGATTGAAAATTATGAATAAGGTTGGATGATAATGAATAAATTTTGTGTAAATTTGTTGTTAACATTTTGTAGCATAATTTCATGATGTATGAATGGCCATAGACGTATCTCCTCATCCTGAACCGTATGGGTGGTGAGTAGGGGTGTGTATTGGGAAGGATGCTGACTGGCATACTTGCCTATACCCTCACTCACACATGTGTGCGTGTTGTACCCATTATGATAGACAAAAAAATAACTTACGCACATGATGATGCGTTGGAGTACGCGTTGCGTATGCTTTAAATTTTTTATGGTTTCAAACACGTACACGTTTCAAAATAATGGAATTGAGTTTTTCACGTCTTTAGAGAAAATTTTCCTTGGCTTTTAAATTTAGAGAGAACCAGTGACGCGGGAATTGTGGTGGGAAAAGGGAACATTTTAAAAGTTGATATTTCGGACGAAGTAAATTGTGTTTCAATTGGGTATTTACTAATACAGGTTTTGATGACCTGAAAATATACAAATCTTCTCTATGTGACATGACTAAGATGTGAGTTGGCTTTTGTTACTTAGTCAGTAAATATTGTTCTGATTTTGGGACTTAATTCTGAGAATTGCATGTGAACGTAGACCCAAAACTAAGAACTTCTGCATTATTCGTTTTGTCCAGTATGCTGCATTAATAATTTAATGGCCATAATGTTTTCAGTCTTATCACAAAAAAGGTATTAAACTGAGCTCATGTCCCTTAACCTATAGGTAAACGGCAAAAAATTGGAATTTTTGCATTTTTAATATATAAAAATCTACCTTGAGCATAAAAATTCGTATGGCCATTAAATTATTAAAGCAGCCTACATGACAAAACGAGTGATGCAGAAGTTCTTATTTTTGGGGCTACATTCGCGTCCCAAATCAATGAGCTGAAAAATGTTGTACGTAAAAGAGTATTGGTCTTTTGCGTTCCGTAAATAGTTCGGAACTTGGTACGGTGAATTGAAGAGAAGCGCATAGATTTCTTTTCTACGTATCTAAGTAATAAAGTGAGATAGTTCCAATAAAATTTCAATAGCTTGTCCAGGGGAATGGGAGATTTTCTAATTTAAGTTTTCTGACTGTTATTCAATTGTAAATAACGAGAATCTCAAGAGATCGCGTTTGCAATGCGGCAAATGCGAATGCACAATGTCGAGTTTAATATCGAAGACGTTTCGAACTGGAGCATTTTTATCCATTCATCCAACTTGGCCAAGCCAGCGTATACGGTATTTTTCGAACGCGCTTGACTACGCTAATGTCGATATACAGCTGATACAGCGCATGGTTCAATCGACGACAGTACTCGCCGTTCTGCGCTGTAGAGCAGGGTAGGTAGAATGAGCTTCGGGTATAGTTGGAAATTTGATCCAATCTAACCCGTCATGGATGATAGGCGTGATTTCGTCACTAATGCTGCCTTCGGGAACGAGCAGAATACAAAAAGGGTCCCGTACATATTTGCAGCATTCAATTCAATTCAATTCAATTCAATTCAATTCAATTCAATTCAATTCAATTCAATTCAATTCAATTCAATTCAATTCAATTCAATTCAATTCAATTCAATTCAATTCAATTCAATTCAATTCAATTCAATTCAATTCAATTCAATTCAATTCAATTCAATTCAATTCAATTCAATTCAATTCAATTCAATTCAATTCAATTCAATTCAATTCAATTCAATTCAATTCAATTCAATTCAATTCAATTCAATTCAATTCAATTCAATTCAATTCAATTCAATTCAATTCAATTCAATTCAATTCAATTCAATTCAATTCAATTCAATTCAATTCAATTCAATTCAATTCAATTCAATTCAATTCAATTCAATTCAATTCAATTCAATTCAATTCAATTCAATTCAATTCAATTCAATTCAATTCAATTCAATTCAATTCAATTCAATTCAATTCAATTCAATTCAATTCAATTCAATTCAATTCAATTCAATTCAATTCAATTCAATTCAATTCAATTCAATTCAATTCAATTCAATTCAATTCAATTCAATTCAATTCAATTCAATTCAATTAATTGAATCATGATTTTTCAACATGACAGCTGTAAAAGACGTCACAGTTCTTTCGTCTTGTGCACCACTGTCCCGTCCATCGCATTTCCTGTATGGCCGTACTGTCAAACTTAGATTAGTCGAAGGCATCTCTCAATTGGATAGAGGCAACATTTGTGTAGAGAGATAGACATTTCAGATGCATATCTTCAAATCACAGTCCTTATCAAATGTCTCCTATGTGTTTTCAAAACAATTTGTTTATATAAGGAAAGTGGCTTATTAGTCTATCTCTTTGGAGCTGCCAACGCTTCTAAGAGAGCATTTGTGTTGAGCTTTGGTAACTTATCTTACCGAATCCCTAGCACATAATCCATCGGACGTTGTAAGCTACATAGGATCCTCCGCTGATAGTTTCTAGTTATTTCTAAGTTAATAAGGAACAGAAAACTAAATTGAGGAAATCCCTCAGCCCCAATCAGTATATCTAATGCTGAAGCGGACCTATTAAGAAATGATGTTGAACAGACAGATTTTGTATTTATCTGATGTTGAGCAGACGTAATTTTGGAAATTGTTCGCTAAATTGGGTGCTAAATAAATTTGTGCTCGCTATACGCTGTCTCTAGTGTTTATATATATATAGCTTGTTCGCTAAATCAGTACTTCACTGTACTACCTAAAGACCCAAAAAACTTAATACAAGAATACAAAAGCAACGCCTCTGCAGAGTTTTCAAATTTAACGTAGTGTACCAAATGCCAAAACTAACCCAATGGAATTGAAAATAAACAACTGAAGTGGAAGAAAAATCTTGTAAAGCAGAGCGGAGCAAAATATAAAAAATTAAATTTTTAAATGGACGAATTTCTGACAGTTGGGGCAAAAGAAAAAAACTCAAAACAACAAAAGCGTGGATAATTCCAAACCGAAAACAATGTAGCCCTGTACAACAGCAGCGAATGTTACTCGCAAATGTGTACAATTTGCGTTTCCCAAATGGAAAGAAAGCACTAAAGTCATAGACTCGCAACTGGTTTGCCTAAATTCTTAAGAAAGCCGCCCTTAGCTTTCACTGTTCCGGCTACGTCTGCTACGACGGAAGGGGGAGAGTTAGGAAGCAGTAAACTTAAAAAAGAAAAAAATGTAATAAACGAGAAAAATCTTGTACGTGACCAACCGCACTACTTTTACTACCCGCGTTAGCAGAGCAGGGTTGGCCCAAAGTGCTGTGAGTGAATAACGTAAAGCCAAGGAAAAACCTAACAGAATGGTAAGACTTTTCCAAACGGCACACAAGAAGGCGATATACCTAAATTTAAATTGGGAAACATTTAATCGATATTGCTGATATTTTGGTCCATAGAGTTAGTGCTAGTGATGCCGGGTATTTTCAACCCTACAAACGAATGCATTCAAATCTTTGGCTAGAAATACAAACAAACATCACACACGCACACACACACCATCAATGGGGTTGCTGCTACTATACGGCTATTTAGGCCTTAATTTAAAGCAAATGATTGCTGTAGCAAACTGCACTCCAGAGACTTCTTCTTCTTATTTAGAGACGACGTGAAGCGTTTGCCGCCGTGACTGTTTCGCTACTTGGTGGCCTTAAAGGCGACAAGTAAAACTGAAAGGACAACAACATTAACGTTTCATAACAACAATTGTTATGAACTAATCGTCTATCAATATCGCTAAGTTTAATGTTGTTGTTGTTTTTGTTGGCGTTGTTGTTGCTGCCCTTGGTGCCTTGCTTTGCTTTCAGGATGCTGTTGTTTATGAAGCATGAAACGCGTGCTTTTATGATTGTTTAACAAAATATTCCTGGAAACGAATTTGTCTGGGCGTTAAACAGTCACATCATCTTGTTAAATCAGATAAAATAAGAATACGAGAGACTGTGTTGACTAAGCGAGTGAGTGAACCCAATGAGTTGGAAAGCGATTAGGTTCGGTAGGATCGAATCGTCGTTTACGCTACACGTTACAGTGAGGTGTAGTATCATACCCTACAACGTTTTGGCAAGTTGTGGAATATTACATTATTGTAGGCAAGCTCTAGGTATTGGAGAGAACCGACATTTTAAAAATTTTTGTTAAAAATAATCAAGTTGATATATAATGCTGTTATACCTTTAACTGCAAGTTATTGCACTAGACTAACTGAAAAGAACCCAACTGATGGGGTTAGAAGTAATGATTTCGAGATATTCGTCTTCATAGTTTCAAATTCTAGTACAAATGCAGGTATTACTTGAACTATTTTTCACTGATTATAAAAATTTATCTCAAGACAAATATAGTGTCAAGGTTATGTAACTGCAGACTTATCTCGATTTTTGACAATTTGTCTCTTGCACCCCTTTGCTTCTGAACCCCTCATTTGCGGTCGTCAGACTTAAATAGATTTGCCAGTAGGGGTACACTTCCAGTTGGTGTTCTTTCCACCCTACTGTGGAACCTCGCTATTAACGGTATTCTCTTTTCCCTAGAAGAGGATTTTGTCAAGGTTGTCGCATAGGTAGACGATTTGGCAATAGCATTTAAGGTATATTTTTTGAATACACCCAGTAACAGTCTTCAAATAGCCCTTTTATGTTACGATTACAAGTTAAAACGGCCTAGAAGGAAATCCGAACATGACCGAGCTTGTTCTGTTCACTGGTTGAAGAGCCCATCCGGACTGAGCAAAACACCTCAGCGTAATATTGGACAAGAAGCCGAATGTCTCAAATCAATATCCTAGAGAGGGTAAAAAAAGCACCATGAGGGCAATAGAAAACAATAGGGCATTAAGTCTCGCATTGTTCACTGGTTGCACACCGCAGTAGTAAGACATAATATGATATATTGAGTCATATATCTGTTGGAAGGTTTTCGGAAGTCAAGATACTGTAGAATATTAGACAAGGTCCAACGAAGGACGAGTACAAGACAAGACAAGTATGTGCACTAAATGTAATAATACATTTGCTACCCCATAGTCTTACTGTCGTAACTGTTCCAATGGTTATAGTCGTAGTATAATCCTTAACACGATTCCTGACACAGCGGGAATCGTTGACTACTCTCCGGCTGCACCACTGTTCGACAAGAAGTACCATATATTGATACCTGATACAGATGCATGGAAATGCATAACTCGTGGTACAAGACGGTATGTCGACTTCAATATTGACTGCCCCTAATTAAAAAATCATGTAAGTTTCGGGGTCTACTTCAAAGACATAGAGCTAAATATGGTACGAAGACTCCCTGATCATTGTGATGTATACTGAGTTGACATTATGACCAATAGAGAAGTGACAGAATGGCTGAGTAAAAACGTCCACTCAAAAGTGGGGACCAACATAGGCAAACTGTCGTCAAATCTCTGGATTCTGTCTTCTTGACCTCAATATCAGTCCTGGATTGCCGCAGATCTTTTAATGATATGGCTGAGCATTTCAGTATCCACCTTATGTGGTTGCCGGACCACAGGGACCTACCAGAGGACTGAAAAACCAGACTTGTTAGCAAGACTGAGGACTACCTTATAGATTTCAGCCTTTGACATGCTTTTAGCAACTTGTAAAGTTCTCCAGTATGATAGAGCATATTTAGCAGCATACCGTTGGCGGACATCTTACCGAGGTTTTAAGCAATCCTGACATATGGAGCTTCTTTTAGATTTGAAGCGATCTCACATAATTCTTTTGCTAACAAGAGCCGATCATTACTTACGTCCGTCAGTGATTGCTGCAGAAGCTGCGGCATTATCTGTCGAACACCTTGTTTTGAAAAGGTATTTGAAAAGAAATTATTTTGAAATCGAAAAAAGTCATGAGGTATTACCGAGAGGTGAAGATACAGAGTCCATGTGGGATTTATGTGATTCATGCTCTAACTTTGCTAAACATATTAGGCTAATAACTATGCGATAACCTGTGCCCTCGTAGGATAGCCAAGTGAACTATCTAGCAATATGAGTCGACCATTTTGGGAGCATGCTAGCGCAACTATCGGCGCTGTTTGCCAGGCAGATGCTAATTAATTGGATATGGCAAAATGTTATATTCCCCCCTCCCGTCGCCGAAATCTATACCTGCGACTTTGGGTTACAACCACAGCGCGGGTCCTGTAAGAGATCTTACATTAACAGAATACTACTGATCCCGACGCTATCGCCTACACTTGCTGGTGGAAATTTACATCGACACTGCAACCAACTTCTAATGCAGAACCAATTTTCACAGGATGGACCATCATTCGCAAAAAGAGAACAGACGGGAATTTTTACATATATGCGATTACCATTACCTTCGTATCACTACCCCTTGTAGCAGGATTGGTCGCAACCACATTGCAAAGATGCAGTACCATGATAGGTAGGAGCCATCACAAAATTAAACGCTCCAACCATTTATTTAAGGAAAACCTGTCAGACTCATCGTGAGATATATATGATAAGGGTGGCAGCGAAAATTCAACATTGGATTTTTGGTAATGTTCGAGCGGAACATTGTGTCAGTTGTTGCAGAAAAGCTATTATCACAATTTGAACCAGAAAGATTTCAAATCTATATGTATGAAAATGAGTTTGTCTTTGTTTATTTGCATTTTTTAGTACCGTATAGACCGGATACGGCTTGACCGAACTTTTTGAAATTTTCACAGAATGTAGCTGTAGTAGTGAAAATAGGGTACTTTTATTATTAATATATGAAGTGGGCGTGGCCCCACCTATTGGACCCTATCAGATCAGTGGGCGTGGTATAAAACATGAAACTTTAAACGGCTGTACCCCATGAATTATAAGTGGTTAAAGGATGGTATTTGGAATGTGTTGTAGGTACAGTATGAATTATAGCCAGTGTAGAAGTGAGCTGTGCCACGCCCCATTTAAATGAAACCGTTATAACAGCAATAGTAATAGTTTGATCGTCCGGAAAATTTAACAGTATAGTAGATATATAGCCAGGCTATGTGGAACCTTAACTAAAACATAATTTCCCTTTACACCCCATGAATGTAGTATGGGATAGCTTATCGTGTTGTTGTAAATTAACACGCTTTCGATTAGATTCACAACAAACGGCACCTACATGTTTATTGGCGAATGCGAAAGTCACTATTTGAGAAGGTTTTACTAAACATGCCAATTGACTCGACACTATACTGAAAGAAATATGTCGATGACTGGAAGCGGGAATCGAACCCAGGATCTCCAGCATAGTAGTCGCGTGTTCTAACCACTATGCCACGGCCAGTTCCGGCTATGTGGAACCAAGTTGAAAAAAGGGCTAAGGCGCCGCCCACACACATCATTTTATGAGAAAAAATACAGTTCCTTAATCGAACATTAGTAAAAAATATAGGATTTAATAAAATCTAAACCTGTGAACCAAACCATCATTCGTAAAAAGAAAACAGACGGGAATTTGGACATTCACGCCATTACCAATACCTTCGAATACCGATACCACATTGCAAATATGCAGTACTATCCCGGATTGGAGTCAGGATAAATGCAAACTAAAGCCATGAATTTGGGGATAAGTCTGACTGAATCTCAGAGAGATATATAAAATGCTGATGAACAACATAAAAACCCAAGTTCTCAAAACAAAAAAGGGCCTCTGATCAGAGTTTGACGACGAAGAACTTTCAGTTTGACTGCTTCCACAGTCTGGTCTTTAGGCTGAACAAAATTTTTTAATACGTCCTACCCAACAGACAAAAACTTTGCATCTCAAGAAAACCTATGCCTAATAAAGTTCAGCGAACAATCTAGAAATAAACTCCGTTGTTCTAGTCAACACTCCTGGGGTAACGTTCATGTCTCTTAAATTTCACTCATTAAAATAAGGCACAGTTATAAGAGACAACATAAACCTACATACATGACATTGTTGTATGAAGTAAGAACAAGTGCAATGGCGATAAGAGTAAAGGACTCTTAAAGGAAACTTACCATAACTTCACCGTTGTTGTCTAAACAAATAATGTGTGGCGCCAAAAAAACGTTGTTTTCTATAATTAGATTTATCCAGAAAAACCATAGCCTTTCCAAGAACTATGTACTGGTTGAGGCAGGCGGTGATATGATGGTTGGAACATGTTTTTTTTATGCCAAATGACTACTCAAAAGATGCTGTCGACAACATTAAGGGGACCGAAGATCAAAGAAATGTATGTGACATGGTTCAAGACAGTTTCATGTTCTAACAATTATAATCATGTACTATGTACCTAAATAATTTCCCTAAACTACATACAGGATTGCAAACGGCCTGCATGGCCACGCCCCTTCTGGTACCTCCCATACAAATGTACCATTCCGTCCACTTTAGAATTCGAATAATAATATCAATACACCAAATGTGATCTTGTCCAAATTCTATATTTTATAAAGCTATATAAGGATAAAGTTTTGGAGAAAAACTGGAAGTCTGACCACGTCCCTTCTGGTACCTCCCATACAACTGCACCATTGCGCCCTATTCAGAAATCGAGTTCTTTAGTAAAGCTATATCAGGATAAAGTTTCGGAGAAAAACTTGAAGTCCAACCACACACCTTTTGGTACCTCCCCGAGAAGTTATCCCATACCTCATTCATTAGGTGTAAGGGGAATTAAGTTATTTTAAGGTGAGGGTATACATCAGCCAGCTCATCTGACTGAAATTTCTCTACTGTTTTTTTTTTTGCGATAACAACATTTAAAACTATATGGTACACATATAATAGCGATATTACTGAAGACTACTGTGCAAAATGTTACAAATAAGGCGACAAATTGAGAACACCATATGCTGTGCCAAATATTATGACATGAGAGCAAAGAAAAAACAACAACTTGGCTCTGTCGTCTGTCTGCATAAACTAACTAGAAATCACTTTAAATCCAGCACATGCCCCTACACACATCATCATCATCATCAGTTTCCTTGGCTGTGTCTTAGATGCAACCGAGTAGCTCATACTCGATGACTTTGAAGTTGATGCTGATCTACTCCGTTTCCCTTTTATCCCATATTGTTCCTGGAGATCACGTGTGGCGTGACATTCATTCATTCAAAAACGGCTCAGTGAACCTTAATTACTAAAATATCTGTTCAAAAATGCTCGCACTCATTGTCATCAGCCAGAACACCCAAGTGAAATCTACGAGAAATTCCAGGTTTAGCCTTAGCCTATCCAGGCCGTCCATCAGCTTCATCGGCTAAGAGGAAGGACTAATGTTGCAAATGTGTGATGTGATGTGATGTAATGTAATGTTGTTGTGCAGTGGTCATTTGTGTTGCAACAGCAACAGTAACTTGCTGTGCAATCTGATCTCTGGTGGATCAACACAACAAAATACTGCAACACTAAAGAGTTGGCGTTGCACAAATATTAGGACTTTAACCACGAGCCATTCGGCAACATCACACTGCTAGTGTGTGTGTGTGTAAGTGTGTGGTGCGGCTGGTGTTGTTGTGTCGTCATACCTGCCATTAATGTTTGGTAAATATACTTCCTTTTGGTTTATGGAAGCTTGTCATCGTCGTCCATCTCCCGCCATGTATCAGCATGGAACACTCACTCACTCGCTGACTCGTTGTTTAGCTGCTTCTGCGAATTGTTGGCAGCAACAGCAGTCGCTAGCGCAAATGTTGTTGACAAAACAGTAGCCACAGATGTTGTCTTTCTTAAGAAGTTTCTTTTGACTTTAACTTCGACTCTTCTTCATCTTATTCGTCTTTGTTTCATTTGAAGAATTTGTGTTAAATTTCCAGATTTCTGTTAATGATTGACACATGTACGATTCCTATGCTGATGACAGTAAAAACTATAGATTTGCAGTTGCGAATTCATTCTTATTTACCTTGAATACTAGAGATGTCATATGTGGTTTTATCTTGAGGCTGAAGAACATGAGCAAATTCTGAAAATGTTACTTGTGTGATGGGGAAATGCTTACAATGTATGATGTATCTAGTTGAACGACTTTAAGAAACTATACGTCTGAAGAGGTATAATGAGGAAAATACATATGGTTTGAAACTTATAGCTTAAGTTTAACAATTTGTTTACCGGATTTAGTATGAAGATTGTTATAGCTGTGATAGTATCATGATATCCCGAACATAGTTGCAACTCTCTCTACTACTTAAAAAAAGACAATAAAAAGCTTTAAGGCACAGCAAATGCATTTCCCATATGACTAACCGCTTTGTTTCATTTACCACCTCCCTACTGAGCTCACTATCATCTCACCATCATGCCATACAAATCTCAACAAATTCTCAGCGAAATCGCTGCGAAATATATCCCGCTCTACATACGCACACAAACCGGAAACGGATTTTCTGTTTTGTTTGCAGCCGACATCATCTGGGTTATTGTTATGATTTCCTTTTCATGCAACAGGGAATCTTTTGCATCCGCATAATTCAAATCAGAATAGCAAAAACAGCAGACAAAGGACCGCGCAACAAGAAATAAGAAACGGAACTATGAAAAGGGGTAAAAAAGGTGAGCAGAGGTGAGAAAAGGCTGACGGCCCGCGTAATAGTTTGTGCCATCAAACACAGATGGCAGTGCAGTAGAAAAGATTTGCATTTCCGCAAGAGTGTGTTAAATAAGAGTTGAAGATCGTCCAGAAAAGGGGATGGGAAATTGTGATGGAATAAATCAGAAATCATCCCTTAAAATCTATTAAAGGCATACGATAGACTGTTCCGGAATTACTAAGGATTTACGTGTTTCATTAGAATGTGTGTATTACACTCACACACACACATCTGCAAAATTAACCCTGGAATTGTAAAGATTTGCAAATATCCTAACACATTACTTCAAATATGTATGAGTATCAAAATTTAAATGCTGTTCATTGGTGTTTTAAAGTAGTTTTTTTTTTTTTTGTCAGATACCTATGCGAATTATATATAACACTAACAAAACCTTAAAAGCCTTTATACGAATAGTGTTGTGATTGTTTACTTGCCATATTGTTACTTTCGTCGTGGTTGTAACTCACATTTTTATTCGTTTTGTTGATCACACACAGTCAATATTATCAATTTTTGCGTGTGTAACCCTTTTCAATTTTGAGTGTGTCGTGATACCTCCTTATTGTGGTCGAACATACAGTGGGTACTTTGCTCAAGTAAACCAATAAAAACAGGACTCCTATTGTTGTTTTGCAAATATATGTGTTAAAAAAGGATTTGTCAGCGATTTTTCGTGTCTTCTTTTTCTTGTTACTCCTTTATGTACTGTATTTATTCGTCTTGTTTTTTTGTTTGCAATATTTTACATGTTTGCAATGTTGATATGTATATTGATATTGTCTTCCGTGTTTGGTGAGCTTCTTTTTGGCCTCCCTCCCGCCAGCCATACTGAAATTCATTTGGAATGTCCTCGTGCGGAAGACAGTGGTGTAAACATTAGAGTTTTTTTAAGGGCTAAACTAATGAGAACTTAATAAGAAATTTGGTGCCGCATCTATTCATTATTTCTTGTACCGCTTCAAAGTTATTTTTGTCAAATATACAAATATATTGGCTTTGTACTCGTTTATAACCAAAAATACTTTTGCCCACTACTTTTTAATGCCTGAAAATGCTGCAGTAGCATCTTGCAGTAACATCCCGCAGTCCTTGGCCAAAGATATCTCTCACATCGGCATACGCGAGTAGCATGTGTCTTTTGTTGAAGATGGTACCATTCCTGTTTACTGCAGCCTTCCGCATGATGATCTCCATTACGATGTTAAAGGGATCGCAAGGCAGACTATTGCCCTGTCTAAAGTCTCACTTGGTAGAAAATGGCTCTGTCATATCTGTTCCTATTTTCACTAAGTCTGTCTACCTCATACCAGGGATACCAAACTCAGTCATAGTTTCAAATAGTCGAGTTCAGTTTTGAACGATATACAGATGTTAGGTGTTAATCTGCAGTTCATGCATCTTCACCAAGAATTGTTGTAGTGTAAATATCTGGTCGCTCGTGGGATTACCAGGTCTAAAGCCACAATGTAGAAAACTAGACTGGAGCTTGTATGCGATGGGTAAAAGGTTACTCCCGCGGTACTTGTCCCATACACTTGGATAGCCTTTTATAAACACAGGACATAGAACTTAAACTTAAAGCTTAATTTCCCTTTACACCCCACGAATGAGGTATGGGATGCTTCTTGCGTTGTTGTGAATTAACATGCTTTCTATTTTAGATTCACAACAAACGGCACCTATTTGTTTATCGACGAATGCGAAAGTCACTGTTTGAGAAGCTTTTACTAGACATGCCGATTATCTCGACACTTATACTGCGAAGTTGCTGTCGACAACATCGAGGGGGCCGGCAATGAAAGAAAAATGTAGATTGACTGGAGCCGGGAATCGAACCTCGGATCTCCCGCATGTTAGTCGCGTGTTCTAACCACTATGCCACGGCCGGTCCCAACAGAACATAGAACACTCACATTCAAATCATCAGGCATGTATTCCTTTAATCAAATAACGTTTATGAGCTGGTGTATGTACGTTCCCAGCTGATTTCATCAGTAATGCTGCCTTCCGGCAAGAGCCGAGTGCAAAATGGTTTCTTTCATGTTTGCAGTCCACTCTGCGTGTCAGTGATCAGATTTGCATCTCCGTTTTTATTGGTGGGGATTCCAGTTCTAAACCCTTAACTATTAACCTTTTGGTAGATCTTTAGGGCTTCACCTTCAACTTTTCGATATCCAGGCTCTTTTCTTCCATAGACGTTTTTTCCGCCTGAAGAGACGTTTCCTCTCCCACCTCTTTTCATTATATCGTTGCGTCACAGCTCGCGTTACCATCGACTGCAGTTTCGCCTTGTGTGCAATATCCATTTCCTCAGACATTACGCGACATTCCTCATCGTACCAGGGCGTTGGTTGGAGTAGGCATTGGCTATCTCAGTGGTATGCAGCTTTGTTATGTCTAGCATCCTTTGAGTTTGGTTACGAGCGTTTTTAGCACTACTTAAACGTGTACGTGCCTTGTCTGCAACTAGGTGATGATCCAAGTCAATATTTGCACCGCGCATTACACGCAAATAACGCTAGCGACATGCCATCCTATGATTACCATGTGATCATCCTACTTTTTTGTCTTGTGATCTTGGATCCAGGTTATCTTCTGGATATCTTAATCTGGGAATCTGTTTCAATCACCACCATGTTTCTTGCCAATGCGAAGCTTACCAGTCTGAATGTGTTGTTGTGCAGACTAAATTGTGCAACTGATGAACCAAGAGCATCTTCATGTCTTATTTTAGCATTAAAATCTCCTAGCACAATATTAATGTCATGAACAGGCCAACGGTCTATGTCCTCCAGGCGCTTATAGAATGCATCTTTGGTATCCTCAGGCATCGGGTCATGTACACATATCAGCGTGATGTAAAAATTGTTTACCTTGATGCAAATAGTGGCCACTTACAGTGTTAAACCGCGAGACCATTTATCTAAGTTTCTTGCCGACTATGAAAAACCTCCAAATGCATGTTATTCTGTATGGCAGCTGTCAAAGACGTCAGTTCTATGGTCTTGTGCATCCCTGTCCATCGCATTTCCTGTATGGCGGCAAAGTCAGCCTTGTATTTGTCGAGGACATCCGCAATTTGATAGGGGCACTATCTCTGTGGAAAGTTCGGACTTTCCACATAAATATCTTTCAATCATGGTCCTTGTAACGTTTGCGGAAGGCGTCAATATTTGGGGAAGTTGTCGTTTTTTTTTCTTCGTGTGGCCACCACAACCGATCCTAGTTTCTTCATGCTGACAATGTCACTAAGGGTGCCGTTGTGTTGAGCAGTCAGTAACTTATGTTACCTATTCTACAAGGGGTCTTCTACATAGTCTTCTGCCCATAAGCCAGCTCAAACCATTAGTGAAATTTATTAGATTTTCCATGTTGCATGACGATGGTTTATTGAGAATATCAAAATACCACGAAGCCTAGGAATTGCATCTTCTTCTATGAAGAGCTGGGCAATGGCAGATTAAATGCTCAATAGTCTCAATTTCCTCCTCATCGTCACACAGCCTACAGTAGTATTCCTGTGTTGTCTGCCTGGTCGATGTAAAGGCCCTTACATCACAGAGTCCTGTAATAATACCTATTAGTCGTTTGACAGCCTTCCTATCGAACTCCAAAAGTGGTCTAGTTCGCCTTCCATCCAGTCTTGGCCAAATATCCCGTGATACTACTCAGTCGATGCGGTGTTCTCAGGATACGTTTGTCAACCGTTAGATGTGGCGGTTTAATATGCTGTCTATATGACACATTGGTGGTCCCACTGATTAATATGAGGGGACGAAATGCATATCGTGCACTTCGTGATTTTTTCGGTAAATTTAATCGTCGAAATGTGCGTACAATCGGAAAATCGTGCAAAAATTTGATCGAACCTGGTCTGTAGGAGATGTGAAAACACCAGTGCATGCGTGTACAGCTCGTACTGCAGAAAATATTTCTGCTGTACGCAATAGTGTGGCTGAAGAGCCGTCCACCTCAACTCGTCGTCGTGCCCAACAATTGCACCACTCAAGCTCGTCGTTGATGAACATTATGCATAAAGACTTGCATTTACACGCTTACAAGGTGCAACAATTGAAGCCTCTTGACCATTCCCAACATCGTCAATGGTCATAATGGTGGCAAGAAATGGCAACAGTGGAATTTTCGAAGAAAATCATCTTCAGTAATGAGGCACATTTTCACCTCAGTGAATTCGTCAATAAGCAGAATTGCCGCATTTGGGCGAATGATAATCCAAGAGTGATTGTCGAAAAAACAATGCACCCACAAAGAGTGCACATTATCGGCATAGAACCTCAATAATGCCTCAGCATCATCGAAAATTTGGACCATCGGATGGAGGTGTGCAGCCGAGTTCGCGGCGGCCATTTGGCCAATATTTTGTTCCATACATAATTGAACCATACCAATATCATCGTAATAAATAGATATGACAATAACTTCCTAAATAATTTGTGCTTTATTCAAAATCAACATCGGCCCTTAAAATTAAACCACCCTTTCCCATGTCAACCAAACTTTAAAAACCAGCATTTGTTCAATGCCACTAAACCACGGTGCACACTGTCCTTGTGACGGTGAAATAAAAACAAACAAAAAAAATATTGTCACTTAACAACACCCAAGAGTCCTGTTGTTTGTTTCCCCGATCCTTTTTTTTAAAAAAACATTTTGTTTTTTTTTTACAGCAACCATACGGATATTTTTGTATGTTGTTCTGTTTTTTTTTGTGCGCTCTCTTATTTCGCTGACAGGACAAACAACAACAGTCAGCTAACCAGGCACATACCGCTGTCAGTAACACATCCTGAACATCCTTACAACGAACGACAACAAGCGGCAGCAGCAGCATCAATGCGTGGCATGTCATTGCCAACCTATATCAGCGAGTGTGTTGTTCATGTCGTTGTCAATATTGTCTAAT
The DNA here is from genome assembly GCA_964034835.1 of Muscina levida. Classification (NCBI taxonomy): domain Eukaryota; kingdom Metazoa; phylum Arthropoda; class Insecta; order Diptera; family Muscidae; genus Muscina; species Muscina levida. The sequence goes on along the minus strand of OZ035883.1, from coordinate 18,810,068 downwards.
CGAAAAAAATGTGTAACCACACTTGACTACCATCCCATCCCCCGCCCGCCCGCTGCTCGGAAGAAAGCAAAAACCCTTTCATTTTACAGACCCAACCACCCACACATGGGAGTACTTTTGCTCTATATACAGATGATAGCGTATTCCTTGATTTTGTTTTCTCCTCCTTCTTTATACTCTTTATGTATGCAAAAATCAAAATTTTTTACAATTTTTACTACAACAGTGTCATGTTGCCACTGCCGCTGTTGCTGAAGCGGATGCTGATGTTATTGCCGCTGTCATTTTGTTGTTGATTATTACATGCGGTGGGAGGTGTGATTTTATAGCATTTTTATGTGTGCGTTGACATTTGTTGAACACATTCGAAATCGGGGACTTGCCCTAAGATGGCACAATTGCAATTTGAGGCAAACGAAAAGGGATAAAGCGGCATCGCACAAACAAGGATACGAAATATGTATGTAGGAATTTTTTTTTATGATCAATTCCTTTCTTTATGGCTTAAATGAATAGCATTTTAGCAACAAGTCGAAAGGATTTTTGTTTGAGGGGTTTAGCCAAGTTGGCAAGTAATTTTGTAGGGAATGTGACATGGAGGGAATGCTATATAGTTATGAATTCAATATATAACAAATATGTCTTTCAGTATTTCAGTCATTATGAATACAAGATGTTAAGACAATATTGATTTGCGAAATTAAAGAAATATTTTAATATACCAATACGATGATAAATTTAACTCACCAGTGAGATTTAACTGCTGCCACATAACTGTAATAGAAAATTAGCATTTATTATATTGGGTTGAAATAAATGTCAAATAGCTGAATATATCCTAGAGAGAAAAAGTGATAAGGGTATATCTATATGCATAATAATGCTTTAAAAGCATAATTCGAAATAATAAAATTAATGTTACAAATACTTTCCTAACGCTTAAAAATGTCTACATAGTAATCATGCAATGTCCAACAGGATGTCGTCCCGGTAGCCATATATGTAAGGACTTCCTTGCCACCGTCTTTTCATTGCTAATTATGAAGTAATCCCGTGCCATCATTATGAATTTATAAAAATTCTACTCAACACATTTATACGATGTCTTTTTTTTTTACTGCTTACTTGCATATACTTTGCATTTTCATACATCATTAAATTTGTATCCTTCAAAAGGAAAATTATTTAAATTAATCGAAAATTATACATTCATCCACGTGACTATGGCCATTACGCAACAGACAGGGGTACATGCTCTCTAATAAAATCTCAGCTCATCAAAACTGTTGCATTCGCCCCTAACAACAAAGCCAACAACATTTGCATACTCACTCAATGTTAAGTTATCAAAAAACAAAAAAAAAAACAAAAACCAAAAAGAAAAAGAACAACTAAAAATAATGTTAATTTCTGGTTGTATTAAGTACACACGGTAGCATGCATAATTAGGGTCAAGGTCACGGCGGTATACATTGTATATGGACGGTGAGTACAACGACCAACAAAAATGTACGAACAAAGTTCATAATTCTAAATGATAACTTCATCACAGCTCAACAATGCACCACATCCACCAAAGAAACAAAAACGGCAGCACAAAATAAAAATAACCACAAAGGAATGAATCCTAATTCTTATGCTGCCACCGTTGCTGGGTTACTGCTGCTGCTGATGTTGTTGTTGTTGTTGTTATATTTTAGCATAATGATAAGCAGAGCACCAGCCACTGTGCACCAACAACATTGAAGTGAAATGAGAACATCAGTACATGCAACAACAACCAAAAATGTAAACAAAACATTAAAAATACACCTCAATAACAGCAGCAGCAAAAAGAAAACGTCAAAAATTATGCGCATAATCAACAATGGCAGAAATGCGAGAAAAGTATTTAAGCAGCAACTAAAGTTGGGAGGACTGAAGGTAGCATTGCCAAAAAAAAAAACCAAGAAAACACATACTAAATAAAAGTTTATTTATACCACCGAAATGGAAAAAGTGAGTGAGTGAGTAAATGTGGCAGGGCATGGAGATGGATTGACTGAATATCATTATGGAGTAGCTTAAGCAGACAGATCGACAGACTGTCGTGCTAGTAAAGGCACGCACAGTGGCTTCAGATAATACTAACAATAAACACTACATACAAAAAGTCTCATGAAACTATACGATCGACCTAAATTATGACAAAATCTAAATGACATTGAAAGGTCCTTATGTTGATACAGATGCTTACTTACTTACTTAAGTGGCCAATTACAAACTCGCCTTCGACACAGATAGGTCCATATATTTTTTGGAGTACTTTTCTCTCGAATACTCCCAGGTTTTGTATGTCCGTTGTAGTAAGCACCCATGATTCGGCAGCATACAACAGAACAGATAAGAGCGAAGGTGGTGTTACTAAAGTGCTGCCGAAGTCCGTAGAAACATCTATTGGCTAGCACTATCCTCCGTTTAATTTCTTGGCTGACATTATTTTTCTTGTTGACGGAAGATCCGAGGTAGGTAAATTCGTCGACTACCTCAAAACAATAATTGTCAACGTTCACGGTGCGTCCGCATCGAGAGGACTCTTTGTTCGTCGAAATCATTATTTTTGTTTTGTCCTCGTTGACCGCTAATCCCATTTTTGCTGACTCCTTTTCTAGTGATGAGAAAACTGCAGTAACATCCCGCAGAGTTCGGCCAATGATGTCTATATCATCGGCATAGGCTAGTGGCATGTGGCTCTTGTGGAATATGGTGCCAGACATGTTGACACCAGCCTTTCTCATCACCTTCTCCATAACTATATTAAATAGTGTACAGGACAGGCTATCGCCCTGCCTGAGACCTCTTTCTGTGTTGAATGGTTCAGACTGATCCTTACCAATCTTAACCGAGGATTTGGTGTTGTCTAAGGTACATTTGCAAAGTCGAATCAGCTTTGCAGGAATACCAAACTCAGACATGGCCTCATAAAGCCTATTCCTTATCGGAGAGTCGAAGGCAGCTTTGTAGTCGACAAAGAGGTGGTAGGTGTCGATCTGCTTTTCATGGGTTTATTGCAGGATTTGTCGTAAGGTGAATATTTGATCCGTCGTAGATTTGCCAGGTCTAAAGCCGCACTGATATGGTCCAATTAGTTTTTCTACAATTGGCTTTAGACGTTCACACAATATGCTTGAAAGGACCTTGTACGCAATTGGTAATAAGCTTATTCCACGGTAGTTCTTACATTCACTACGATCTCCTTTCTTGTATATGGGACATAACAGACTGAGACTCCAATCCCCGGGCATGCTCTCCTCTTGATACAGATGCTACCCATCACAAAATCAAAATTGATAAAAATATTTTGTAAAGATTACATGCATCAACTAAAGGGTGGTTAAAAGGGCCGATGTTGATGTTGAATAAAGTACAAATTTTTTAGGAAATTATTATCGTTGTTTTTGTATTTATTCGGTCTGTTTAAGCGAACATTGTAATGGAATTTATTTCATGCTCAAGACCAGGGTTTTTGAAAGAAGTTAATAGCAGAATGATATTCTCATAATGCCAGGCAGTCTGTACAGGTGTTTCGGATGCAGGCACGCATCCTCATCAGTAAACTTTGGTATAATGATTGCATAATGTTTATCAAGTCTTATGCACCAGAATTCACTCAATGGAAATTATTATCATTTCATTTTATTATGATAATATTGGTATGGTTAAATTATGTATGGAACAAAATATTGGCCAAATGGCCGCCGTGACCTCGGCGGCACACCTCTATCCTATGGTTCAAATTGTCGATGACGCTGAGGCATAATTAAGGTTCCATGCCGTTAATGTGCCGAATTTTCTCATCGTTTGATCTTGAATTATTGCTGGCTTATCGACATACACCTTTTTTTTCAAATAACCCCAAAAAAAGAAGTCCAACGGTGTCAAATCACATGATCTTGGCGGCCAATTGACATCGCCACCACGTGAGATAACAAGGCCATTGAATTGGTCGCGCAAAAGAGCTATTGTTTCGTAAGCTGTGTGGCAAGTGGCACCGTCCTGTTGAAACCATATATCGTCCACATCCATATCTTCAAACTCGGGCCTTAAAAAGTTCGATATCACCTCACGATAGCGAACACCATTCACAGTAACTGCCTGACCGGCCTCCTTGTGGGAAAAATTCGGCCCGATGATGCCGTCAGCCCATAAACCGTACCAAACAGTCACTGTTTGTGGGTGGATTGGATCTACGACAATCACTCATAGATTACCATTCGCCCAAGTTCGGCAATTCTGCTTATTGACGAATCCACTGAGGTGAAAATGTGCCCCATCACTAAAGATGATTTCTTGCCACCATTCTGACCATTGAAGACGTTTGAAATGGTCAAGAGGCATTAGTTCTTGAGTCAATTACACCTTGTAAGCGTGTAAATGCAAGTCTTTATGCATAATGCCCATCAACGATGAGCGTGAGAGATGCAATTGTTGGGCACGACGACGAGTTGATATGGACGGCTCTTTAGCCACACTGTCGCGAACAGCAGCAATATTTTCTGCAGTATGAGCTGTACGCGCATGCACTGTCGTTTTCACATCTCCTACAGACCCGGTTTGAGTTTTCTGATCGTTTTCTGATCGGTATTCACTTCGGAATAACCAGAATTCTCTCTTTGGAGGTGACTAACTTGGAACTCACAATGTCCGAGAGATCCGAGCTATGCCATTGAACATTTTTTCAGTCGTTGCTAATGTGGGAAGGCGTTATGTTGGTTAACCTAAAAGGTATGCTACCAACGATGCGTCTTAGGAAATACGTAACAGAGACTACTGAAGCTCAACACAACGACTCTTTTAGTAGCTTTAACGTCTTTTACAGCTGTCATGTAGAAAAACCCGAAAAGATACGCATAACTTAAATAAAATAAAAACTATAAAGAAACCACGAAGAATGAAAAACAACCCACTGCGCTGACCCGCATACCAACGAGATAGCCAATGCCAACACCAATCAACTCTCTCAATTACCCCCTAACTCTGATGTTAACGACACCCAGTGGCTGCATATTGCAAATTCTACGACCACTGCCGTAATGTCCGCATTGGTTTATGAAATACCACGCTCAAAATACACGATCGAAACTGCAGCTAATGGTCACGCGTGCTGTGATGGAACGAGGTAGATGGAACACGTATATGGAAGAAAAGAGAATGCCAGGATATCGAAAAGTACAAAGCTCTACCAAAAGGTAATCCTAGGAATCCCAGCCTGCAAGGACACTGATGGAAATCTGTTCACGGCATGTGCTACAAATATGGAAGGAACACTTTCATTCTAAATCACGGCCATCATCGACGATAGAGTAGATTTACACTACGATATCAGCACAGCAATTATAAGGCTTAAGCTGAGCGAGCCAATGGACTGCCGGCAGAGCTTTTTAAGGCCGACTGTGTTGAGCTGACAATGTGAATGCACCAGCTCATATACACGGTTATGCTAAAGGAATGCATGCCCGATGATTGGAATTCGAGTGTTCTATATTCTGTGCTTAAGTAAGGCAATCCAAGGCTGTGCACCAACTATCGCGGGATTTTACTCATCGCATACCCATCGCATCCCTTTCATTTCGAGGTGAGATCCCAATTTATTTCATGAGATGAGATCCCAACTGTATCTTGGTGATTTCCCAACTTTGGATGTGGATCATAAATGAAGCTCCTTTTTGCAATCGGACACTAAGTTTAGGAGATAAAAGCATTTGAAGTTGTTCATACGAATATCGACGGCTTCCCAGCCATTGCGAGATGAAATCTCAGCTTTCAAGATGAGAGGAAACAGACATCTAGCAGCATTTTATAAACAAATTTTCGTATTGCTTAAGTAAAGCATCCTTTGAGAATGCCCAAAGAATAACGGATACGCATAAACAAACTTCTAAGCTGAATTGCCAAGAACAAACCAGAAAATTTTCTGTGAAAATGCTCCTTTGTGAAAAACCGGTTAACCGGCATCAAAATACGGGTTTAACCGGGAATTCGAAATTGGCCTTTTTGAAGAAACCGGCACAGGGATTCGGAGAAAAACAATTGTTAGCGGTTGTCGGTTTCGGTTTTGGACACTATACATACAAGGTCCAGTTCTATTGTCTTTTGTGAAAGACTAAAGCCCATCCTAGCGAACCTGATTGGACCTTTTCAATGTGACTTTAGACGTAATAAGTCTACGACAAATCCTGGGAAAGAAACAATAAATGCAGATTAACACCAAACATTTGCTTATTAGTTACAAAGCTGCATTCAGTCCGATGCGATACGACAGAAATTATAAGACGCTATGATAGAGTTTGGTATCCCCACGGAGTTGATGTTACTCTCAAAGATGGGATTCAGTCTTTTAAATAACATACTCGACCATGAGCTTTATAATGACATCGACGTAGTAAAACTCGTTTAAATATACCGAATGCGCTGTCTTGAACACGTTGTACGAATGGATGAAATAAATAAATTCGACAATAAACTCGGAGGTTCGCGCAGAAGGGGGATGGTGAAAGAGATGTTATCTAAACTTGGTGTGACTAACTATCTACTTCGCATGTACATGTTTGATATAATGGTAGATATATATACAGCTGATGATGTCCCATTGTGCATCAGTTCGTCACAAAGGGGTCTGAAGATGAACTCGTCATGGAGTTCGAAACGCGTTATCATAGTGCGTGACAATGAATTTTACCATTAATATCAAACAACAAAACACTTTTCTGATCGTTTAGCTACTTTAATGTATCATTTAATACACTTTTACACAAAATTTTAATATTTATTGAAAAAATTTCGAAACTGATACCTTTAACAAAGCACTGACCACTGTATTATGTCACAATAAATATGTGCCAAAAGCAACAAATTTTCGCGTACATCAAAAGTCTCCCCATAAAACCCGCTAATATATACAAATTACAACACATTTAAATAAATAAACAGGACTTGCTCCTTCCCCTGACACCAAAGCTCTGTTCATGAAATCTCTCTATTTGCGGTTTATGAAAATCGGAGTATTTTTTTTGGAAAAATTATTGAAGTAAATTCCTACACGTCCACTGATGAAAATAAAGATAATGCGCACGCGTAACCTTCTCGTTTAATTTATGCACAGAATCTTTCTTTTCCTCTCCTTTTGGGGTAGTAATTCCTATCTCTTAAAACTACTGAATTTTAAATATGTTGAATCGACGCATGCGCAACGCATGTATGCGAGTTTTCTGGCATAAATTAAGTGTTTTTTTACTTCTCTTCTTTAGTTTCCTTAGCCAGTGGTAAGCTTGAACATTGGCTTCTAGGTATGTTTTGATTAGGCGCCAACATCTATGCACACAAGTAATTACCAATTCTAATGTTATGTTAATTTTTGTGTGTATGCCAGTGATGTAGCAAGCTAGTTGCGACTGCCTCAATTGTTGCTTCAAATAATTTGATTACATTTTCGATATAGCCGTAGTTGTGGTCGACGTCGTCGTAGTATCCGTAGTAAGCAGGAATCAGAGATGGCCTCATGAATATGTTATTGACTTTTTGCCACCAATGTTCAAGGGTTTAGCAAAAGGATGCAAAATGCTTTGCCTTTTTTTTGGAAGAGGGAAACTGATGCGATTTTTAGATTACTGTTGGAATAATGTTATTAGACGCTGCGGAGTTTAAAGCGGTCTTGGTGTTGGAATTTAGATTTAACATACACTGAAAAAATTCTATGGAAGGAACATTTTCACAAACATCTATATTTTATTAAATTTTGTACCACCAAAAAATGATAGTTGTAAGATAGGTGGAAGTTACGTTTAGCCGATCACTTCTAATATTTCTCAGTAATTCTTTATTACCATTCAAATGTCACACACTGAACTTGAATTGTTAATATGAGATCAGAATATTTTCATGATTTTTTTAACCCCCAAAAGGGGGGACTTTGTGTTGTAGGTGGCAGTAGTTTACGTCCGATATTTATCTTTTTAGAACTTCACCTCCGATTTAAGGAGAGAAGCTTGCAAAGCTTATTTCAGCTCATTAACTGTACTCTGGCTCAGTCAGAAGGACACCCCCAAAAAGGGTGTTGGTATGGGAGGGAGGAGTTCTATTTGTCCGATCAAGCTTATCTTAAAACTTAACCTCTGTTAGAGGATAGAAGTTTGCAAACTAAATTTCAGCGCAATAACTCTTTAACTACAAATGTAATCGCGGGGTCAAACAGACGGACATCCCCAAAAGGGAGACTTTGCATGGTAGATGATATTCGTTTTTGTCCGATCATTCTCATCTTGGTACTTAACCTCCGCTTAGAGCATAGAAGCTTACATAATGAATTTCAGCTAGATAGATCTTAAACTGCGGTTGCAATCGCGGAGACAGACAGACGGACACGCCCAAAAAGGGGGACTTTAAATAGAAGGTGGCAGTAGTTTCCATCCGAAATTGTCCAACTTATCCCTTAACCACCGCTTGGAGGATAAAAGGTTCGATACCAAATTCAGCTCGATAGCTCTTAAACTACGGCTGGAGTCGCGAGTTTTGGTCACCCCCAAAAAGGGACACTTTGTATAGGAGGTGGAAGTATATTTTGTTGAATCTTGCTCAACTTAGAACCAAATTTCAGATCTATAGCTCTTTAAATACGACTGTAATCACGAGGTCGTAACCGACCGTGGCATAGTTGTTAGAACACGCGAATACAATGCGGGAGATCCGTGGTTCGATTCCCGTCTCCAGTCATCTACATTTTTCTTTCATTGCCCGCCCCCTTGATGTTGTCGACAGCAACGTCGCAGTAGAGTGTCGGGTTAATCGGCATGTCTAGTAAAAGCCTTTCAAACAATGACGTTCGCATTCGTCGATAAACAAGTAGGTGCCGTTTGTTGTGAATTCCGATATATTCCACCTCAATACATTTTCCTTCGCACACATTTCTTTCAGTGTGTGCCCTCCTGTTTTCCTCCTGTACCTTCTGCTTTCTTAGACTATTTGTAGCTTTGGACTTAATTGTTATGCGAACTGTTCCTCTGCAGACTTTTGTATTAATTTGAATTTTTTTTTTCAGTCATTCATTCATTCATTTCATAACGCAGCGCCGCCAGACACTTGTTTGGTTGTTTTCATTTGACCCACTGAACTACTGAGAGCATAAAGTCGTTGCAACTTGTTGTACCAGAGGAATGGGTGACTGACTGAGTGAGTGAGTAAGTCCACCACAACAACTTAGTCCACAACTGTTCTCTCTGGAGTTCTGTCGAAAGACAAGAAAATCTTTCAATATGTATGAGTATGAGCATTGTGTTTGGTTTTATTGTTATTATGGCTAAATAATGAATAATTAATATTTTGTTTTATATTTATACACAAATGGACGCAGAGGAGGGACGGCTAGGCCGGCTGGTTGACTGGTCACCGCTGGGTCTCCTTGTTGGCTCACTCGTATTTGTTTACATCATTTCGTATGCGTTTCATAATATTATTTTTTCAAATTGAGCTGGTTATGTAGTACTCGTAGCTGCTATTGGTCCCTCGCCTGGAATCCCTGATGATCATTAATTATGGTGCTATGGTCTGGCCTGTCTGAGTCAGTGACAGTGGCAGTGGCATTGCTGTAGTGATTTTTCAGTTTCAATTATGAATAATTCAGTTTGTGGTTCATTCGATTTTAACCATTTAAGCCGCCGCCACCGACGCCGTCACTGCCATTGCCTCAATTTGTTGCCTGTGCCATCATCATTATGGGTGTTAACACTCTAAAAAAACAATTCGATCATAATTTCTCATTTCGCTGCTATTAGAGACGAGAGCGTAGTATACGACGAACGACGACCGTCGTAGTCTGCTTTGCATTATGCATTACAATTGTCGCTTCCCAAAGTGTCAATCATATTGGCCAGGTTTGCCGGCTTTGTTGACGTGTTGGCGGCTTTCTAAGGTGTTCAGGAACATATGTTGTTTTAATTACACATCGCTTTATTTGGCGAGTGATGTGCATAATGTTGCGCGTATTGTGTTGTGTTGTATTGTTTTTTTTTTTGTGCTCTCTCTCACCATAATAATCAGTTGATTTTCTATGGAATTCTCATTGATATGGCCTGAAAGTGTAATGATAGGATGAACATTTGTAAAGAAAATGTGATAGATGCTTTGGAATAGTTCAGCTCTTTTATGGAATAGCATTTCAATTGCACTGCATAGCAAGATAATGGGCAAAACTGTAATAGATATAGCGGGGCGTAAGTATGCATCATTCATAACCATATACTAGTTGAGAGCAGCACTTATGGAATGCCATAGATTTTAGACATTTGTTAAACACTGATTTGGCAAAAGTTGATGGGTAATTGTTCTTAATGTAAAATAGTTGTATAATAAAGAACATTTACTTGTAAAGTCTTACACTGGTAGAGGGGGTCAAAAAATATACGTGTATCGTCGCTTTGGAAGTTTACACATAGGGGTTATTAAAGATAATGGTTGTCAAACTTTCCACCCTTTGGCACATTGTTATGGTGAATCGGCATAGAAAACCATGTGATCCGACTCTATTGCCAACTGATGGTCAAATATAATCTTTACTTGACATTGAAAAAAAAAATTATTTCCCTTCACACCCCATTAATGAAGTATAGGATAGCTACCTCTGACGACAACATCGAGTGGGCCGGCAATGAAAAAATATTTTTTTTTAGATGACTGGAGCCAGATGTTGTACCTGGGATCTCCCGCATGGTAGTCGCGTGTTGTAACCATCATGCCACGGCATGGCATTAAAGTAAAGCAAAATAAGGGGAGCCCCGAGAAAACGGCTTATTTTTATGAAAAATTGCCTCCTGAATTCGAATATTTCCCGTTTTCCCATCATCTACCGTTTTTTCGGACGCCCCCTTTTTTTGCCTTACTTGAAAAATGTGAGTGATGGGAAAAAATGGGTGTAATTTTCGCATTCCGAAGGTCATTTTACATGGGCATCAGCCATTTTCTCATGATATACTGGACATACTGTCGTTTTTTGGTGTAGTTCATGTTCTGCTGTTTCTATGCGCTAAGCAAGCAATTTAACGACAAAGCCCTCTCTCTACAAAGAAAGATCTAACTCTATCAGATATTGATCCTACCTGTCTTGCCCTACAGCGCAGAATCCTGAGTAATGTCACAAGCGGATCAATCTATTCTGGGAATCAGCGAGAAAATAATAATTTGCAAAATATTTGGACCCATCATGGTTTACGGCGAGTACCGTGTTCGAATGAACCATGAGCTGTATAACGACATCGATGTAATCACGCGTGTTCAAATAAACTGAATGGACATGTTGTTAGAAGGAATTAAAATGCTACAGCTCGAAAAGTCTTTGGTAATAAACTCGATGGTCGATGCAGGATGTAGCGAACAAAACTTTATTTGATGGACCATGTGAAAGAACTGTTATCTAAACTTGTTGGGATGAACTATCTACTGAGCGCAAAATGCCGATGCGCTTGGAATTCTGCATAAATTTTTTGAATTCTTTGGACTTTCGCTAATGTTTGAGCCCTATATAACATCAGTTGTTATGAAATAGCTATGGGCAAAATTTGAGCAAAATCAGACAACTTTAAGCATTGCCTCAAAGAGGTTAAAAGTCAAATATATATATATGCAAATAAGATTGTCATTGTTTGTTTGATAGTTTTAGTACCGTCGGTGATGAAAATAGGGTTCTTGCATTTTTGATAACTAAGGGGGCGTGGCCCCGCCCATTGGACCCTATTTTTGAAACAGCAATATCTGGAGGACTGTTTCTCCAATCGCCTTGAAAATTGTGGCAGCAAAGCTCGTGATCTAACAAAAATGGGCGGAATCGGATCAGTGGGCGTGATATCAAACTAGAAACTTTAAACGGCTGTATCTCATGAACTGTAAGAGGTATAAAGATGATATTTGGGAATTACAGCCAGTGTGGAAGTGGGCTGTGCCATGCCCCATTTAAAAGAAACCATTATAACAGCGATAATAATAGTTTGATCGTCCTGAAAATTTCCCAGTAGAGTAAAGATTTAACCAGGCTATATGGCACTAAAAAAATACAATTCCTTAACCAAACATTGGTGAAAAATATCGGATTTACTAAAAACCCGACCTCTGATCTCATTGGAGCAAGTCTTGTATTCTTTACATCAAGTGGCACAATATTTCGGTCGAACATTTTTTCCCACAAAAAAATCGTACATACATTTCGCAGCCGCTATAATACACTGGAGAGCAACAAATTATACGCTCCACTGTATTTCGATGCAGATGTACTGAAGGCGTCATAATCCAAAAACCGAATATGGGGGGCCGTTTGGTTTGGTGTGGATTCTCTGAAAAATTAACTTTGGAGCTGGCCTTTCAAAGCTGTCGCATGAACTCCGGAGAGACAGACTGAAAATTAATTTATAGCCCTTCTAGAAGCTAAACCAGGAGAAGTCTTAGAGGGGCCTGCGTGCTTCCAGGTCATGAACCGTATTGGAAATGTATGGGGCATACTTGTTCATAAAATGAACTTCAACAACAGGCAAGACACTAACGTGGCAGAGCAGTTATAGCGGCTTGGGACTTGTTAGAAAGTCCAACCCCAAAAACCGTTATAAATAGTATGACCGAAAGGCTTTTTAGAACTTATTCAAACTTAGAGAGGTCATACGCAATATTAAAAATTGTTTTATATTTTAAATATTTTTTGTTGGTTTTTGTTTTAATAAAAAATTTTAAATTCGTAATTAAAAAGTACCGCGTTTAATTTCATGATCATCCCATAATGGAAAGAAATGCAAAAAACAAGAACTTAAGTTGTTGGATGTAAGTTAATGTAGTTAATTATTCTATTTCTTTCCTCATATCTTCGTCAAAAATCAGTGAAGCGTATAATTTTTCGCTCTTCACTATATATGTAAATGATTAGTTCGAATTCTTAGTCGATTTGAAGATATCCGTCCGTCCGCCTGTCTCCGCGATCACAGGCGTCAGAATTTAAGTTCCAAGATGAGCCAGATCGTAAAAACAATACTGCCATACAAACTCCCCATTTTGGGGGTGTGCGTCTGTTTGACATCAGTTCATGAGCAAGCGAGCTGAGATTTGGTATGCAAACTTCTATCCTCTGAGCGGATTTTAAGTTATATGTTGAGCCAGATTGGTAAAAAAAATACTCCCTTCTCCAACACAAACCCACCATTTTGGTGGTGTCCGTCTGTCTGTCCCCGCGATTACTGGCTTAGTTAAAGAGATATCGAGCTCAAATTTGTTATTCAAGCTTCTGCCAACTGAGCGGAGGTTACGCTCTTAGATGAACAAGATTGGAGAATATTTCTATCCTCTAATCGGAGGTTAAGTTCTAAGCTAAGACAGATAGGTCACAAAATACTTCCACCTTCTATACAAACTCTACCTTTTTGGGGGTGACCGTCTGTCTGTTCCCATGATTACAGCCGCAGTTTAAGAGCTATCGAGTTAACATTTAAAAAACTACTCCCACCTCCCATACACACTTTTGGGGGTGTCCGTCCGTCTGTTCAAGTGATTTCAGCTGTAGTTTAAGAACTATCGGATATAAATTTGGTATGGCAGCTTCTACCCTCTATGTGGAAGCACAGCTCTGAGATGAGCAAGATCAGACAAAAACTACTCCCAACTCCCATACAAACTCCCCCTTATTGAGGGGTGTTCGTCTGTTTGTCATCAGTTTAAGAGCAATCTTGCTGCATTTTGGTATGCAAGCTTGGTTACGTCTTTCAAAAGTTATCGTGCATACTAAACGGATAGTCAGACAGACGCATATGGAGAAAACAACTTACAAGGTCATGAACCGAATTTGGTTCAAAGAAACCTAGAGTCTAAAGCGACTACTTACATATGTTACACATTTAGGTCGTATCAAATGATATATGCCCTCCTACCCGTAGAGTTAGGGTATACTAATTACTGACAAACTAGTACAGAAATTGCAGTTACTGACAAACTAGTACAGAAATTGCAGTCAGGTGAACTGACTAATAAATACCCTTACCCATTGGTTGTATTGATATTATTACTCGATTTCTAAAGTGGGCGGAATGGTACATATGAATGGGAGGTACCAGAAAGGACGTGGCTAGACTTCCAGTGTTTTCTCCAAAACGTTATCCTGTTTTGGAAATTTGAATTTGGCCACGATCGGGTTGGATGTATTGATATTATTACAAGATTTCTAAAGTGGGCAGTGGTCCATTTGTATGGGAGGAACCAGAAAGGGCGTTGCGAGACTTATAATTTTTTTTCCAAAACTCTATCCTGCTATAGCTTTTCTTAATACAAAATTTGGGTACGATCGGGTAAGGTGTATTGATAATTATTATTCGATTTCAAAGGTGGGCGAAATGGTACATTTGTATGCGAGGTACCATAGGGGGCGTGTCCATGTAGTCAATATGCAATTCCGTAAGTAGTTTTGAGAAATATTAATCCATGCACAGTTTCAAAACAATTGGTCGCGTCTTTCAAAAGTTATCGTGCGTACCAGTCGGAAAGACAGACAGACAGACAGACAGACGGACATGGCTCAAATGACTTAAAAAGTCATGAATCGAATTTGGTTCAAGGTAACTCCTTCTAGGGTCTAAAGTGACTCCTTCTATGCGTTGCACTTTTGGGTTGTATCAAATGCTATAACTATACCCTCCTACCCATAGGCTGAGGGTATAAAAATGGATGTGAGAGTCTAAAAGTAACATGCACCTCTTATAAAACCCCCTTTTTCTGCAGTAAAGATTAGGTTAGGTTGAGGACATGGTCCATTGTGATTGTCCTGACTTAGAGGAAGAAATAAATAATTTAAAAAAATATGTAGTTGTAATTTTTTGCGTTCATTTTGCATTCCACGAATCAGACATATTTCAAGACATACGTAAAGGGACCTACAGTATAACGTCGAATCCGAACGTCAACTTTTTGAATGCTTTTACTAGACAATACCGATTGACTTGATACTCGGAAGAACTCACAAAAAGTGATGACTAAAATATAGTCTGCTCCAGTTTAGATCTGCGAATATTCGGTAGTATTGTTTTATCCAATTTCATGTCCAGTAAAATCAACCACTACACTTTAAATTTCATGGAAAATAACTGCCAACAGCATTACATAAGAACATTCCTTGATACAAATCAAAAATGGAATCTTCATTTATAATTCTCTTATTAAGAAGTTCATAAACATCGCAGGGGATACAATCCATCCAACAAAAATACGTTAAATTTCATAACCGTCACGCTTTTGTTGAACTAAAATGTAAGTGTCATCATTCACTGCCATTCAATTTACAGTTGATACTCAATGCACTAAAATTTCTTTTCATACCTAATGCCCAAACCTAACCCGATTTGCAAATTTTGTACAAACAGTTTGCAAAAACTAAAAAAGAAGTTCCCACGATCGCGACCTCCTCAACTCATCCTCCTCATCATCTTATCTAATCAATATTCATAATATTAAATGAAATACGTTACATTCACCTCAATCGAACACAGACAATGGCAAGCGAGCGCATCATTTGTGCAAAATGACAATAACTGCCAAGGCAGGCGATCCTTTCGATATCCTTTGACAAGCTTAACTTGCAAAAAGAAAAAAACTAAAACTAAAGAATAACAAAAAACGAAAATACGAATTGATAGGGTTAGAAATTTTTAATCATTTGAATTTTTGCATGCAAAAATCTACTGATCACACAACAACAACAACGAGATGAGTTTGGTAATTTATTATCCTTGATTGCATCTTCTGTTTATCTAATGTCTATAAATTAATAAGAAAAAAACAACAACATCGTTCAAGGAAAAGGTGAAGCCTAAGGATGACAAACACCAAAGACAACAACAACAACAGTAGCAGCTATCAATTGAAGCACTAAAAAAATTTTCATGGGAACGAAATTTACATTTCTTACCCCTTTTACGTTGTTTGCGCAACGATAGAAGCTTGAGAAAATTTAAATGCGTATGCAAAAAAGGTCACTTATCTTATGGGCAAATTACGCAAAAGCAACCCCTTCTGCAAGGATCCTTAGATCATAAGACGATGATGATGATGAAGCAGCCCAAAGACAACACCACCTTCCCTTATTTGAATACTCATCTTCATCTTCGTACGCAACACAAACGTTGTCGTTGTGCGCATTTCGCATTCGGCAAATTTCGGTGTATATGCAAAATTTAATTATCATACGCACACACATACACACACACACTTGTAGTCCCAAAGGAAAACCACCCCTTTTGTTAACGAAAAAGGGTTTACATTTCGCTACAGAATGATCATCTAACGAAGACGCCTCACAGATATGTCATTTCATTAGACGTGCATCCCATTCTCATGCAAATTACGCAAAATCTGAAACCGGAGCACCAAGACTCCTTTTTTCGGAAATTGAACGCAAACACAAGACAGACAACAAAGAGAGGTCGTTTGGGTTCAAATCGCCGTGCATTGTTTGCATTGAACACGTCAGCAGCCCAACAAATGTAATCCCTTTTCTTGGGCCTATTGTAACAGAGTTTCTTGGGTGCTGCAGGGTGAAAGTTGAACCCTCTTCACGTGTTCCATCCGTTGCGTAGAGCAGCACTGGGCACACAAAGAAGAAAGCGGTCGATGATTAATAAATGATCGCGCAACAGCACCCAAGGGAGGGTTGATACGTACGTTTGGGTGTTTTCTTTAAGGTGAATGTGGCAATTTTCGCCATACGGATTAAATGATTTGCGACAAATGTGGGGTGATATGCAAATTTTGGCAATACCTTAGCTATTGTTGCAAAAAATTTGCATTAACGATCGCATTGATTGTTAATTTATGCATAAAATACTTTAACCTTTAACATGTGAGGAGGACAACACAAAACAACACACACACCATAATAAGAAGCATTAAGGTCCCCGTCCGTATAAGAATATGCAGCGGAAAGGGTGCTCTGGCTTGTTATTTTTTAATTTATTCATAATCTTCTCAAGCAAATCTTAAATTTCGCTTTTTCTTAAGGTTTTCCGTACAATGCATATAAAAGAAGTTCGTTATTTTTTGCATAGTGTAACAATAGAAGAGGAGGAAAAATTTGCGTACGCCTTAATTTGTTGCACATGCGCAGAAATGTTGTTTTTTTTTCAGCAACATGCAAAGGAAAATGAAAGGCGAAAAGGGTTTTTTAAGCAAAGAAAATTGTAATTTATTGCGTTTTGTTGTTTTTAGTTCGTTTCGGGGTTTCCACGGTGCTTATATCCGGTTATGGTAGAAGTACAATAATGAAAACTTTTTTTTAATTTTGTATTACAAAGATTTGTAATTCGTTGATTAAATTTCTTTTGTGAGGCATGGACAAAAGCAGTGTAGAGCCAAACAAAAATATTAGATATAGATACAGCTCTTGTACTGTAACATGCGCAAATATTTTCTCAAACAAATCACAAAAGTTTGGGGATTTTTGTATACTATCAAAGAGAAGTTTCCCATTAAAAAAACTTATATATTTATAAAAGTACTTGCAAGATGGGCAAATTAATGACAAAGAAACTACACTTTCCGCTGTCCTCCAAGGTCACCTGACTTGACTGTACCACTAAATTTTAGCCAATGGATTTAATTTAATTTAAATAGTCCATTAAAACAATAATGAAGGCGAGCTCGACTTCAACCCTATGAGCCGCAATAAATGATTTCCCGGTAATCCGTTGTCGCTTAGGCGTGGAGAAGCAATCCTCCGCATGATCATCTTCATTATGATGTTAATGAGATTGCATGACAGACTATCGTCTTGTCTTAAGCCTCGCTTGGTTGCAAATGGATCTGCCAGAGTTTAGCCTATTTTCACTAAAGACCACGTGTCAGTTAGTGTCATCCCGCAAAGTCGTATCAGCTTAGCTGCTTTCGTATTGGACTTTCGAATGCAGCTTTGTAATCATTAAAAAGATGGTAGGTATCGATTTGCATTTCTTGGCTCTTCTCCAGGATTTGTTTTAGTGAATATATCTGTTTGGTCGTGGATTTTTCAGGTCTAAAGCCACATTGATAAGATACAATCACGTTCGCTAGGATTGACAGTAGTCTTTCACATAACCATCTAGACAGGAACTTGTATGTGATGGGTGAAAGGCTGATTCGGCTCTATGAAATAAGGCCCCAAGAAATAAGGCCCCAAATCCAAAATGAAATAAAGCCCCTGCAATTTTCGATATCCTGGATCTGTCTTTTCTGCCACATACGCTTTTTCCACCTAAAGAGGAGTTTCATCTCCCTCCTATTCTTATTCTTCTTCTTATGTTCCGTCACCGCACAATTTGCCATTGGCTGCAGTTTTGCCATGTATGCAGCATCATTTTGCTAAGAAATCACGCGACATATCTCATCGTACCAGGGCTTCTCTGAGTGTGGTATTTATAACCCGACCGTTGCGGCTGTGGTCATAGAATCCACGATATGCTGCCACTGTGTGTCGGGAACATCAGAATTTGAGGGGGTTTTTTTGCAGTGATTGAGAAGTTGGTTGGTTTAGGCATTGGCTATCTCGGTGGTACGCAGCTTGACAATTCCTATATTCCTTTGCGGTTGGTCACGAGCATTTTAAGCACTTCTTAATCGCATGAGTAACTAGGTGATGTTCCGAGTTAATATTTGCGCGGCGAATCACACGTACGTCCATAACGCTTGAGAAATGTCTTCCATGGTACGCAGCTTGACAATTCCTATATTCCTTTGCGGTTGGTCACGAGCATTTTAAGCACTTCTTATTCGCATAAGTAACTAGGTGATGTTCCGAGTTAATATTTGCGCGGCGAATCACACGTACGTTCATAACGCTTGAGAAATGTCTTCCATGGATCAATTTGGTTTCTTGTTTTTTGATCAGTGGATATCCAGGTTGCCTTGTGGATATGTTTAGGCTCAAATTTGGTTTCACTCACAACCATACTTCTTGCCGACGTGAAGTTAACCAGTCCAGCCCCTACCGTTCGGAGGACTGTTAGCAATATTTCAGGTTCGTGCGAATTTACAGAGGATTTCAAGTGAGAGAGGTTTGAACGAGAGTTTCGAAGATAGCGAATGCAACAAAATTAAGAAGGAAAATTTAAGAAATTTTTAATATAGGTTGATATGTGGGAAATGTACCAAATTATGTTTATACTAAATTACATAAAAATTTAAAATAAAACATTTCAGGTTACGTGGTATGTTCAGTGATACCCTACTGAACATATCCACTACATGTACATTTAGTAGCATACAACCCAACATATGATTTTTTGTTTACAAATATGCGCTCGAACCTCATTTTCCAGGCATTTTTTCGTACAAAACTTACCAGTCCCCAATCTTGGATACTTTTTATAAATTGCTCTGTGACCAGTCTGAAACCGTTACAAGAAGTGTAGTGTAGAATGAATTTTCCGACTGATTAACTAATAGCGCCTTCTCTTCCTATCTAATAATTAAAATCTCCCAGAACAATGTTAATGTCATGGGCAGGGCAGCAGCCATATATTTCTTCTAGGCGCTTATAGTATGCATCTTTAATGCCCTCGTCTTTGTCTTCCGTCGGGGCGTGTACACAAATCAGCGTGATGTAAAAATATTTCGCCTTGATGCGGATAGTGGTTATTCGGTCACTTACAGGGTTAAACCGCGAGACCAGATGTCGTAGTCTCTTGCCGATTGTGAATCCACATTCAAATTCGTGCCTTTGCAGCTGTAAAAGATGTCAGTGTTACTTAACCGTGTGTGTCCCTTTTCCGTCCATTGAATTTCCTACATGGTGGTGATGCCACCTTGTATTTGTCGAAGACATTCGCCAATTTCCTAGAGACACCATCTTTGTATATCCTTAAATAATGGCCCTTATAACATATGCGAGGGTCGTCAATATTTAGGGGTACTTTTGTTTTGCTATTCTTAATGTATTCATATTCATATTTATTAGGCCACCGAGTCCGATACTAGATTCTTGGGGCTGTCAAAGTCACTAGGTGAGCCTGCATGCAATTTAGGGTGCTCAACACTTCCACTTACACATCCTTATTCGCGATATTTAGAACCCTCGGAATAGTTTATATTTCCAAATTGCGATTGATGGATATTTTAAGAAGCTATACGGTTCTTACTTTTACTGTGGATTAACTAATGCAGCATATGTACAATATGTTTGGGGGTCATACTTTTGAAATTTCTTTTAGTTTGCCATTACATTCTATGTCCTTTGAGATAATTGCATATAATTCAACACAGATGTCAGAGACAATTCGAGCCAAATTTGGTTCAATTCCAACAACAATTTTGAAAAATATATGTTTTTTCTATTTCAGGATATATGGGAGGTGGGCGTGTCCTTTGAGATAACTTCATGTAATTCAACACAGTTATCAGTAATATATCAGAGACAAGTTCAATACGACAATTTTGGAAATAAAATCCCCAAATGTGACAAATTCTCCCATATGATACTTACTTACTTCAAATCGACGTATCTCAATTCCTGGACGTGACCCAGCGAATCGTCGGGACATTTTTTTAATCGTTATAACTTTCCCAATAGTCGGAACCGCCGCCGATTTTGGTTGTCGTGCTGTGTAATAAAAAAGTATTACATACTGCTTCCGGGGTACGGCAGTGGCATAGTGGTTAGGACACGCGATTACCATGCGGGAGTTCGATTCCCAGCTCCAGTCATCTACATTTTTCTTTCATTGCTGGCTTCCGCAATGTTATCGACAGCAACTTCGCAGTATAAGTGTCGAGATAAACGACAAGTCTAGTAAAAACTTTTCAAACAGTGACGTTCGCATTCGTCGATAAAAAAGTAGGTGCCGTTTATTGTGAATCTAAAATGTTAATTCACAACAACGCAAGAAGCATCCTATATCTTATGTATGGGGTGTAAAAGGAAATTATATAAGTAGTAGTACATATTGCTTCCAGCACTGTTAAAAATTAAGCATTTACTCTTGTGCTCAGAAAACAACTTCCCAAAAGCTGACCACGGTATCTTACACCTTCCGTTATGGTAAACTCCTATACATTTATCTAAAATTAAATTATACCTATATATGTATATTTCCCTCTACCACCAACCGGAACAAGCTACATTTTTATGAAATAGCCTCAGGAAATCGATTTTATGAAGAAAAATTCAGCGGTAATATGCTGCAAACAATTGTGTGAGTATTTCAGTGTTCAATAACCAACCCTTTGATGTCTACTATATATGAGTAAGTGTGCGTATCCTTAAGGCTTTTTCCCACTACTAATATTCATCATCATCTCAGGCCATCGTAGCGATAGCCATAAAATGGGTAAAAACAATTGAATTTGGTTACACTTTTTATTGTTTCACATACATACACTGCTGCGGGTTCGATATGAGAAAATATAAATTTTCAAAACCAAAACGAATACAGAAGCACACGCACACACAAATACACACACACACAACATATTAAATATACCACAACAAATCATAACCTGCAGCTAAATAAAGCCAATGCTAAACCTGAGAGAAATGAATGAATGAACGAATTTCCCGATATGCAACATAAATGGAAAATGTGCCATCGCTGCCACCGCCGCCGCACATGAAATAAGGTATGACAGCGTAGATAAACCTTTAGTTGGCGTACAATCCTATAAGGATCTGTTACAGTTGCCACCAGTTTGGTACGTATAGAATTCTCAGTATTTCCTTTTATTATGTTTTTTTTTTTTTGGTTTCTCATTTTATTTGGTAAAAGTTATTTATGATTTTACACATGCAAATAACGTTACAGATACCGATGATATTCCACCTACTGGCGTATAGTGGAAAAGGAGTTATTGCTGCCTTTTGTTTTCTTTTGGTGTCGTTTCGTTTTTTTCACCTGCAAAGGAAATTGATGGTGACATTTTTCGTTTAGTTGGGGGGTTTTTCTTTGTTGCTCTGTTTATAGACGAGATTCAATGTAAATTGGGTATTTCGGACTAAGGTAAATGAAAGGGAATGGGCTAGGCGCTGCCCAAGGTTGAAAACTTAAGTTTGCAAACTGAAGATATTCGTAGTCCTGATCGGCAAAGGACCTTGGCTTTTTCAATGTCATGGAATAATGTTTTTCGATAATTTCAGATTGTTATCAATAATAAGATTTGACCCGACGTTTTATGCAGTTATACCCAAGATGAAAACAAATTTAATTTATTATTAAAAAAGCTTTATAACAACATCGCATTTATTGTTTTTGATTAATCACTATTTTCACCCATCACCATATCAAATAAAAATTAAGTAAAAGGATTTGAAATAAATGTTAATACATTGTACTTATTATAAGTGTAATATAGCACAAAGTTTAAGTACTTCCCCTTCCACCCTTTTAATCCTTTCGTTCGTCCAAGGCAACTAACCCACTTCCCCCACGCCTACACACACACACACACCCAAACTAACAACTGTTAAGTAAATAAACATTTGATTTCGTTAATTTTAATCCTTTAACCACAGCCAATCAATGATAATTCTGTGATACCCGTAGCAGTTTGCCACCCCCGCGCGCTTTAACGCTCGCATTAGTTGTTTCAAAGTAAAGTAAAGTAAAGTTCATTTATTCAAGAGCAATCTCGTAAATCAGTCATGTAAACAAATCAACACATGCTCGTTGAAACTCACAAAACCCCAGCGACAGGGAAACAATGAATGATTTTAAAAGTACAAAGCTGCAAATACGCTGATTTTGTTGCTATTCAAACCGCAAATTATAACAATTCATATTCTTCCTAAACAGCTTCCGTTGCGCTGTGTTATTGGGAGTTATCTCCCTCTCCCGCTCTATCTCCTTAGCTGGCGTTAAATCAACAAAAATTGTTGTTGAATAAACGGCAACAATCAGCGGCGAAAGAAACACACACAGACAGACAACCTTTTTTAAATTATTATTTGTTTTGTTGCTTTTATTTGACTTTTAACTCTTTTCCCCCCTGCTCTTAGCACTTTAAAAACTCCAATTTTTCACCGTGCAACACAGAACAGAAGAAATGAACAACAGCAACAACGAGAGAATTGTTTATCCAGGACTCTAAGATGAATCGTGTGATTAATAAAAGGACTGCGATGCCACCACCGTCACCACCGCAACCACCAAAACTGCCACCTTTCAGCGGAACTGTAAAAATTGCACCCGCACTCATAACTCACGTTCAAGCGATTCCATACGATTCACAGATTCAGATTTATAGTACTCGAGTGTGTTTGTTCGTTTCGTTTCGTTCGTATTGTCATTGTTCCAGGAGCACAGCAAATCAGTTCACCATAGAGTTATGGTTTGTGGTGGGGGCTGGTGGAAAGGCGAACGAGTTAAAACAGGAAACATTTGTCATAAAATATATTTAAAAAGGATTTTGTACACATGCACTCGTAGTCATCTCGCTGGAAATGAAATGGATTTCACTTTAAAGATTTTTAGAATTATTGATTTAAAGATTTCTTTCGATTTGATCAAGGATTATACATTAAGGGTGGTAAGAAGAGAAACACAAAATATTAGTAGATATTCCAAAAGGCAAAACTTCGGCAAAAAAAATTGTTTTAGTAGACTGATTGGACATAAATATTGTTGGATTAACAATAGTCAAATTGCTTATAAGGGCATCGGGAGTGTGATGCAAGGTAAAGCATCTGATCGGTTTAACTTGGCGAACCCAGATTGATCCTTGCAAATTACACTTCAAGTCTACTCACAGAGCTCTATATTTGTGGTACTACTGCGAACGGAGTACCTTTACGTGGTGGCGCCTGGAAACATGCCTTTAAAACCCACCGGAGCACGGCTAACCGGGAGGGGCGAAAACTAAAACCCAGGCACGTCGGCTTAGAGTGAGCTGTACCCTGGTCAGTGTCTGACCCAGAATGGGCGGCTGTAATAAAATCCTGGCAGGAGGAGAAAACTGCGACGTGGTGCATTGGGCTTGCAATCCGACACCGACGTTTGAACTATTGCAATGAAAAGAAGTAAGATAAGAATAAAATAGACTCCCAAAGTGTTGACAACCACCGCAAACGAGTTAAGGACCATGATTTGAGGATATGCACCTGGAATGTTAGAACACTGTACAGACCAGTTGCCTCCATCCAACTGGCGGAAGTGATCGAAGAATACAAGGCTGACATAACCTCTTTGCAGGAAATCCGGTGGACGGGGCACGGGTGCTCGCGCATGAGGACGTGCGACATCTACTATAGTGGCCATGCGGACAAGCACGAGTTTGGATGTGGATTTGTGGTTAGCAGCACTAGATTTTGCCATAAAAATATTCATAAGGCAACATAGTTATCTCCAGATCAATTGACGAGGAATCAGATAGATCACGTGGTAGTCGATAGAAGGCACGCATCGAGGGTACTGGATGTACGAGTGATCAGGGATGCGAACATTGACTCCGATCAGTACCTTACCGCAGTTAAGGCACGCACAAGATTAAGCATGGCGAAAAACGTACACAGAGGTAGCAGACGCCTACTCCAACCACCTAACTCAACTGCTACGAAATGCTCCAACCCCTGATAATATTACTTGCAGTGGCAAAATATAGCCGACTCCTTAGAACGGGCTGCGAGAAGCGTACTTGGTTACTCAAAGCCGTCTTAAGAAGATGCCTGGTACGATGATGAATGTCGCAATGCCACGAGAGAGACGGATGCTTAATGCAGGGCGAAACTGTAGCCAATGGCAACGAGAGCTGTTTGTGAACGGCACAGGGAGAAGAGTCGAGAGGCAACTCGTCGCTTTAGACGGAGAAAGAAGGAGAAAATTTCACCAGAGAGTAAAGGCGAGAATGCGTGGAACAGGGTTGCCCTCCTGCAAGGACAGCGATGGCTAGCTAGTGACGGACCCGGATAACGTTCTGAAGATATAGAGAGATCATTTCAGAATTTTAATAGATACCGACACCACTCCGAGGAGCTGATTAGGAGCATGCATCACCTTATGGAGAACATCTGGCTAGAGGAGAGCATGCCCGGAAATTGGAATCTATTATGTCCCATACACAAAAAAGGAAAACGTAGTGAATGTAAGCACTATCGTGGAATAAGCCTATTACCAACTGCGTACAAGGCCCTTTCGAGCATATTGTGTGAACATCTAAAGCCAATTGTAGAATACTTATTGGACTTATCAGTGCGGCTTTAGACCTGGTTAGTCTACGACGGATCACATATTCACCTTACGACAAATCCTTGAAAAAAAAAACTCATGAAAAGCAGATCGACACCTACCACCTCTTTGTCGACTACAAAGCTGCCTTCGACTCTCCGATAAGGAATAGGCCATGTCTGAGTTTGGTATTCCTGCAAAGCTGATTCAATTTTGAAGATGTACCTTGGAAAACACCAAAACCTCCGCTAAGATTGGTAAAGATCAGTCTGAACCTTTCAACACGGAAAGAGGTCTCAGGCTGGGTGATAGCTTGTTCTGTACACTATTTAATATAGTTATGGAGAAGGTGATGTGAAAGGCTGGTGTCAACATGTCTGGTACCATTTTCCACAAGAGCCATATGCCACTAGCCTATGCCGATGATATAGACATCATTGGCCGAAATCTGCGGGATGTTACTGCAGTTTTATCATCGCTAGAGAAGAGTCATCAAAAAGCGGTCACCGAGGACAAACTAAAAATAATGATTTCGTCTAGCAAAGAGTCCTCTCGATGGGGACGCACCGTCAATGTTGAAAATTATTGTTTAGAGGTAATAGATGAGTTTACCTCTACAACAAACATCAAGAAAAATAATGTCAGCCAAGGAATTAAGCGGAGTGTAGTGTTAGCGGCAGCACTTTAGTAACACCACCTTATCTCGAACGCAAAGAAACAGCTGTACCAGGTGTTAATTTTACCCGTTCTGTTGTATGCTGGCGAATCGTGGATGCTTACAACAACAGACATACAAAACCTGGGATTATTCGAGAGAAAAGTACTCCGAAAAATATATGAACCTATTTGTGTCGACGGCGAGTTTCGCCATCGGATGAACCATGAGCTGTATGAGCTTTACCACGACATCGACGTAGCTAAAAAAGTAAAAAAGGCGAACCTGAAGGACGGCGCAGAGCAGGGAGACCCATACTTCGTTGGAAGGACCAAGTATCGGCGACGTGCCACCATCTGATAAGACTAACTGGAGAACGCACGCAGAAGACCGAAGCGTGTGGAATTCTTTAAAACTTCAGGCCCCAAATTTATGAAACACGTTCGTAAGTTGTAATGGGCCACTTGAGTAAGTAAGTATGTATTTCCCAGTTTCCGTGGTAACACAGTGGACTTTGTAGGCTAAAGGAGTCGGATGTACAGACTGTCACACTAACATGACCTAATATACATTACAGGAGTTTCCGACAGTGATGTATTGATTGGGAGAAATATAATGTGTTTAATGAGTTAAACAAACTTACGGTTTGAATGAGTCTATGAAAAGTACGAGAGCTTATTTGCATAGTAGATATAAGAAAGCAATAGTTTGAAATATTTTATCACCCGACATATTCTCTAGATCAATGTTAGGCATAACCGAACGCACACACACCACAATTAGGTGAGCTTTGTTGAAAATTGTTTCTCTTTCTGTTTTTGTATTGAATGCGTAACAGGTGTATGTGGTGTTGCTCTCACAGCACTGTGTGAAGAAAACAATTATTTGCGATCTCGCGAGGCTATGGGATGCCTATCACTGCTTAAGAGCTCTGTAGTGTGAGGCCAGTGTTAATTTGAAAATGGTAGATATTTTGTTTTCTTCTCTTATAAACTAGAAAACACTGTGTATATGTTTTGTAGAATATTACTTGTTTGTTATATAAAGAAGGAACCGGAAAATAAATTGTCGAAAAAAAAAAAGAGGAAAAAAAATTGAAGGAGAGGAGAACTTTTTGGATATTGAAATTGAATAGAAGCAAGAAAATTTTCGGAAGAAAAATAAAATTATTTTGGAAGGCAAATATAAGCTGAAAAATATTTGCGGAGCTTTGGAATACGAGAGAATTTTGCCAGAGAAAGACGAATTTGGATGGCGAATAAAATCTAAAGAATATTTGCGGTGCTATAAGGAAAGGAAATAATTTTGCCAAAGAAAGAAATATAAAATTTGGAAGGCGAATATAAGTTTGCTGTGGGATTTGAGAAAGAAACATTTTGCCAAGAGGAGAAAGGGAGGAAGCTTTGATTTGGTGCTTCACGTGGGCGGTGCCTTGTGTAGTCGGCCGGGTTATCCTCCAGAAAGTCAGAGATATGCTGACATGCTATTATTTGTGGTCAACACATTCGGTCCGAACGTTGCTTGGTGAAGTATAATGTATACAAGTGAATCAGAACGAATTTTTAAATTGGGATTTCGGGAAAAAAAGAACGATTCAATTTATATCGGAATTTCCGTCAACGAAGAGTTGACCAATTTATGCAAGTCTGTGGATATATTAATTATAAAATAATTTAAGTAATGTTACAAGATGTTGCCCTATAAATTTCATCACTTTAGTTATACAACACATTTTTACGAAACTAACATCATCGATTCTTCAATCATCAAGCGCTTGACGACGGGAGATGAATAAATGTGAGTATGTATTAGTTTCATTATTAATTTCTATATATAATTCCATCATTTATATTACTCAATATACACAGTCTTTATTACTAATATAACATTAAACTTTGCCATCAATACATTTTTTATATTTTTAATAGTTACATTAACTTTAATAATTTTTTTTTATGACGATTTCACTTTTCAATATAAATTCATTTTCTAAGTGACTATTTATTAACATTAAACTTTCACAATTTTCATATTTATCAGTTGTATCATATCTATTAACCAAGAAACATTTTTTTTTGTTTAAAGAATTTTTGTAAAATAAACGAAAATAAAATGGAACTTTAAATTATATTTTTATATACGTGAAAATGAAGGTATAAATTAAATGAAGTAATCATGGGCCGACAAAAAGTTAGATAGTCATCCATTTCCTTTGAGAGTTTAAGATAATACTCAAAAATTTTCTGTTAAAATAATGATCGTCTTTAAACGAAATAATAACATGTTGAATAATGTGGTTCGATTTTCCAGTTCCATTAATAGCTACCTAAAATTTTATAATTAAGGTAACGGATCGAGATCCATTCTTTCAGGCCAAGAACACCCCCCAGCCCTGAGCTAAGCCGGTATAAATAGGTAGCACAGGCCAAGAAGGAATGGAGTCTAGAGCGGCGGATCGTTACAGTAGCCACACTAGCTTATTTTATGTTCATGATGGTATACAAATCGCCAACAATCTTGAAGTGGAGTCTGGGGCTATAAGAAATTTGTAGAAAATTCTATGAATTCTTCAATGAAAAGGCTATTGAAACTACTGGACATGGCTGGAAAGAAAAATCTAGAAAACTATTTAGAGAAATAAATATATTAACTACTTTTGGAACTACCGACGTTTACATTTTAGAAATTAATTTTTCAAAAGAAAAAAACTTACTTAATTTTCTTTTACACCCCATGAATCAGGTATGGGATGCTTCTCACGTTGTTGTGAATTAACAAGCTTTCTATTTTAGATTCACAACAAACGGCGCCTACTTGTTTATCGACGAATGCGAACGTCACTGTTACTAGACATGCCAATTGACTCGACACATATACTGCGAAGTTGCTGTCGACAACGTCGAATGGTCCGGCAATGAAAGAAAACTGTAGAAGACTGGAGCCGGGAATTGATCGACGGATCTCTGGCATTGTAGTCGCGTGTTCTAACCACTATGACACGGCCGGTTTCAAAGTAGTACATGTAAAAATATCGGTTCATTTTACGATATTTTGTTTCAAACAGAAAATTTCTCTAACAACTTAAAACAAAATTGGTGTTTTAAAGAACGTGCTTCAGCATTCATGCACCGAATCACAGTGTTCTCAAATCTAAATTCAAATAGTTTTCCCTATATTACATCTTACATGACGAAAACTACTGATCCCACCCACTTGCCACAGCAATCATACACGTCTCTCGATCTTAAATAATCACCATCACGTTTTGTTGCCTTATCCTCCTTTAGCTATAACCTGGGAGAGGTAAAATTGCGCCCTTAAGCAAATAAGCGAATGTGATTTCTTCACATCTCTCAATGAAATACAACACAAAATAAATTCTGTGAATTTTGCAAAAAATGATCATTTATAACGATGAATGTAACAACAGCCACGACAACAACAACAATAACAATTAGAATCCTACACTTTCGGTTCCTTGTAAGTCAATACTACGTGTATACATAACGTATAGAGAGGTGGCAGCCTTTACTATAGAAACAACAAAGTCATTACATGAACCATAATTAATATAATTGACATATTTTGGGGAACGGTTTGTAATTGAAATGAAAATTCAACAACAACACCAGCACCACCACACAAACCGTAAACCTTTGAGGAGAACAAAAAAACGAAAAAAAAGTACAAAAGAAAAAAACGCTTAAACAAAGCGCAAAACACTTCACTCTGTCTGTCATTTAAAGTATAAACAAAAAAAAGATCTGTGTGCCTGCGCGCGCACTTTGGCTCTGACGGGACTGACTGACTTAGAACGACGTGCAGTCTAGTCAACAGAGCTGTGTGCGCTTATGCCAAAATCGCAACAAAAAATAACACTCCCAGAAAAATGTCAAATTTTAGCACATATCTCCAACAATACCAATCCATTGTGTCGAGCAGTCCGGATCAGTTGTAAGAGCAGAGCAATGGTAACAGTAGTGTTCAGATGCAAAATATCAGATTCAGAAGCAGATTGAGATTGGACCTTATTGATATATCAAATACAATTTGAAATTATGGACAACATATTTAACAATATCAAATGAAGCTATAGTCATTGACAAACAACAAAATTGTCGCTCTCCGACAAACAAATGTCTAATTAGATTTTTTTTGTATGTCTAAGAAAATTTCTCTTTATATACCCTTAACCACGCACAAACCAAGAGTATGTTCCATTTGTCCAGCCCATAAGGAGGCGTGGTAATTATAAACTATCAGCGTTGAATTCTGAGTCGATTTTAAGATTTTCGACCGCCCATCTGGCTGTCATCGCGATTGCAGCTGTAGTTTAAGAGCTATCGAACTAAAAATTGGTATTCACCTCCGCTTTTATCCTATTAGCGGAGGTTAAGTCCTAAACTAACTATAACTTAAGTCCTATTAACCACTGTGCCCCATCTCATACCACAAACTCATGCCAACCATCCCGACGCTCATGATCGCAACACGAAAAGTGCGTGGACTGATTACGGCACAGACAGCTCAGACGAACGACTGGACGGACGGACACACACAATGATACATACGTACGTACGTACCACAATACTAAGTCGTAACAATAAAATCATAACATTACAGAATAAATGGTGATGATCTTCAATGAGCTGTTAAACAATCAACGATTAAACGTCATTCATAATTGTCTAAAGTCAGGTAAAATGTGTTTTGTTTTTTTTTTTTGGTTCTCTCGCCCGAGCTGAATTCATTCATAAACTTTGATCTAAAAACGTAGCAGCACAAGCAACACGTAAGAGGCCACAGAAAACCCTTTACCGACCGACCGACAGACGTTACCTTATAAGGAGCATAAAATAAAAACGTATAGTTATGTGTCTCAAAGATGTGCGATGTGTCCCAGCCCGATTAGTTAGCTGCGTGGCTGGCTGACTGACTGGATAGATGTCTGGTTCGTTTGGGATGGCTCATACATATGTTGACTTTAGTCTGAGACTGCTAAAATAAGATCGCGCGTCGGTGTTATATCAACCCACAATTTGTGTAAAGCGACGTCTTTTTCTGCGTGCTTATGGCTTTAAGGCGGCGGCGGCGGCAGCTTACAAACAAGTTAAGTTCAGCGACGAGTGTGTTTCACATCAGCAGCAGCATCTTCATCGTCATCGTTCCCAGTTGAGATATTGTTGTCTTCGTCACCAGCAGAAGCAGCACTTTGCTTTGCCGAGATATTAAAAGACGCGTTTTTAGTAATTTCATTTAATCTTAGTCGGATCAGAGTGTTTTTATAACACGAGCCGTTTGAGATTTGGTTTTAATCCAGAGTGGGTTTTGAGGATAAGAGTGATGAGAATTGAAATTGTTGTCTTCATAAAAACATCCAGACTAGAGGAAGGAATATTGAAAAACTTAACTAGATAAAAACGAATTTAAAAAAAAAACTAAACTTGCCAAAGTAAGCATCGGATGTCCTAGGGCTATATGTGTACTTTTCAAGATTTTTCTTTTAAATATCATGCCCCGATGCCCAATGAGGACATGATTTTCTCCACAACTTTTGATAATGCTTAGAAGATATATCAGAGCGGTCATTATATAAGTCGAAATAACGAATAGTTAGAAGCAGTAGGTAGAAAGAAATTTCTTTGGTTATAAGTGGTAACTTTTTAAAACATATGTGTTAAGTTGCAAGGCGTTTTGGAGCCACCAAAACTTAACAAACTTAGTAAAATTTAAACCATGGAATAAATTTAACACTCTCATTAGAAAAATCACAGTCCAACCAATATTAAATCCAGTAGAGCAGTGGTAGGCATAACCGACTGCTCGCATACAACAATATGGTGTGCTTGTGTGCGATCGCATAATAAGTGTCAGGACTGGCGATTTGTACACGGTGAATATGTTGTGCACTCTCAACAATCGTTAAAAATGGTTTCTATGTCTGTACTTGTGTCTGTTTTTGTGTTAAATGCGAAACAAGCGTGTGTGGTATTACGTCCATAACATCCAAATAGAGTCTGATTGTTTTGAATCAATTTGGTAGAAAAATTCGAGTTGTTGGGACAAGTTAGTAATGTGAAGAATAAAACCCTTGAATGTCGCTCAAGAACAACTGTGAACATTGCTGCTGTAGCCCGAAGTGTTGAAGAAATCCCAGGTTTGTTCAGTCCTCGTCGTTCTTTGGAATTGGGCATCCCACAAACATTACGTCATTACACCGGCCGATCATCAACAACGTCGTGTCTTTGCAGATTGGGTCATGAAATGCATGAAAATGATCCGGAATTCCATCGAAAAATCATTTTGACTGATGAGGCTCATTTCCACCTCGGTGGCTACGTCAACAAGCTAAATTGTCGCATCTGGGGATCGGAAAACCCAACAGTTATTGTTGAGAAGCCTCTTCATCCTCAACGTGTGACAATTTGGTGCGATTTGTGGTCCGGCAGGGTTATTGGTTCTTACTTTTTCGAAAAAGAGGTTGGATCAACAGTTATGGTAAAAGGATTGCGCTATCGAGCAATGATTAATGATTTTTTATAGTCGGTGTTGCTTGGTATTGATCTGGACAACGTTTACTTTTAACAAGACGGCGCTACGTGCCACACAAGCAACGAAACCATTGATCTTTTACAGGAAAAGTTTCCGGACCATGTTATCTCTCGAAGAGGTGATCACAATTGGCCACCGAGATCTTGTGATTTACCACCTTGCGACTTCTTCCTTTGGGACCACGTGCAAAGATAATATTGGTAAGGCTATCGAGACATAGGGCAGCCTCTTTGCGATTTGCTTATGGAAAATTTCCTGAAAAGGATATGGGCCTGTAAGCGTGCTCGTGGTGGCCATTCAGCTGATGTTGTTTTTCATTATTAACGGCATACCTTCCTCTTTATTATGAAACAAACATCCGATCATTTATCTCAAAAAATGGAATTTTTCTTTGAATACCTAAATAACACTTCTTATTGGAGAACCCTTAATATAGATATAGAATAACCTTGTCCTTACTCCAGCTTTTGCTGGGCAATTCCAGAGAACGAATTTTGTTGTTTTTTCATTCTAGTCCATGCAGAAACTGCAGAGAATGGAGTTTCCATGGGCTAAACTAAGGGCGTGTTTTCACGTCAGTCTTCCTCTTGGTACGTTAAGTAGTTCACCTGCGGTCAGAGAAATCTAGTTTATTTACGATCGCCATACCAATACTTTATTTTGCCGGAAGAATCCGTGCCATAGTGCCATGTCTAGCTAACTCATTCTCCAAGCAATTGCCCGGAATGTCGCGGTGTCCCAGTACCCAGATGACCCGGATGTCGAAATATTCAGCCCTCACCCTGAATTGCATTCCTTATCTGTCAGGGATTTAGCACACATGGCTTCCAGGGATTTAAATGATGGTTTGAACACGCAACTGCCAATATGGGAGATTTAGTGTCTCCAGTTATCTACATTTACTTAGTAAAAGCTTCTTTAACAGCTGACGTTCCCGTTCGTCTGTAAACTAGTAGGTACCGTTTGTCGTAAGTTTAAAAATAGAAAGCGTTCTTATTCACAATAACGCGAGAAGCTATCCCATACCTCATTCATAGGGTCTAAAGGGAAATTTAGTTTTTTTTAAACTGTTGGTTTAAATGCAGATTCTTCCTAAAGTATAACTCTACACTGTTCTGGTATCTTGTAGGAGATATTAACATTAAGGTCCGGTTAATGAACGCCACAGCCTACTATCCCGTCCAATTGTAATCTATCCGCGAAATATCGGATAGTACTGGTATCTCCCTGCAATAACTTTTCTATTTATTCCATTTGGAATGAAAGTCCTTAGATTACTTACCGTTTTTACAAGAATTGAGTTTATCTAGTGTAGATGTTTAGCATGTCCAGTATGATCCGATATAGAGGTGTATGTGCGCTATATCTAACGTTGTGTTCATTATCCCACTAATACTAATCAATGCTGATCTTTGAATTTTTGTCAAGAAATTCAGAAAGTATTTCTTATGCAGAGAACTCCAACAAACTACGATATCATAGAAAAGTATTGGTCTAACTATTGCTGTATATATTTACATAGCGACCTTTGAAGACATACGCTATAGTCCGGATAACTCTTTGACTCTCTCCTCCACTCTGAATTTTCAATAATGTCTCCATTCGAGGATAGTCCCTCCAGATACTTGTTGTGTTCTGTCAACTGAGTGATATTTTATATTTCCGAGAAAACAGGATCAGCTCTGTTTTAAGTGGGTTTGGCACTAGTCCGCAGTTGGCAGTCCTGTTTGATAAAGGGTAGGCCATTTAAAATTGGATGCTTTGCTTACTATCCCACAGATAACACAAGGGAACAAGGTATTTGTTGTTAAAGAACTGAATATTGTTTTAAAAGTAATTTGGGACGCTGAATCCAAATCTGCACTTGGTTTTTTCGTATCAGGTCGACTTTTCGCGATATACCGTTATTTCCAAAACTGAGGTACTTCCACTACAAATATTTAAATAACTTGAAAACGGTTCACCATATTCAATTAAAAAAAAAACGTAAACTCGTCAACAAAATTATCTTTAACCCGTTCCTACATTGTTTTTAATTTGGCCTAGTAGTTTCAGAGATATCGTTGTAATTTAAAAAAAAAGAACAAAAATCTTACAAAAAAAAAAAATTTTTGTTTTTTAAAAATTCATAAAAAAAAAATAATGCAACAAAAATCACAGTGTTGGTCTTAAAACATTTAGTTTAATATAGTTTGAATCAAATGAGCTTTATCTCGTTGAAATCTGTGCACAACTTTTGATTTTGTCAACAATTTACTGAGATAACTGAATTTAAAAAAATCGCGATTTCCATACAGAAATAACATTTATTAATATGTTTGTGAAAGTGTAACTCCAGCAAACCTTAACGTATCGTTATGAAAATGTATCAGTATTAATATTTTTCGAAACGAACTTATGGGATTGTAAATGGGCGGAATAGCCCCACCCCTTCTGGTACCTCCCATACAAAATTACCTATTTTTGGATAATTAATATTTCTTCGATAGCTGCCAAACAGACTACCGGAGGATACTTAAATTTGGTCAGTTTATTTATCTTGCAAAAGTAGATAAACCCTAAAAAAACCGAAACCGTTGCCATACCCCTTCTGGTACCTCCCATACAAATGACCGAACTCACCCCAATAGTCTTACATTCATATCTTTTTTGTAAGTACACTGAATTCAGTCAAACTATGCGTAAGTTTTACGGTTATGAAAATATGAATCAGGAATGAATTTGCACTATATCGGATCACGCCTTCTGGTACCTCCCATACAAAATGACCTATTTTTGGAAAATTAATATTTCTCCCTTAACTTCCAAATTGAAACCTGCCGATTAATTAAATTTGGTCAGTTAATTAATATTGTAATAGGAGGCAAAACTATAAATTAAACTATAAATAAATTTGCAAATTTGTCATGATTTTTAAAAATACAAAATTTAAATTTTTTTTGGGTAGAAACAAAAAAATTCGAAAAATCTGTTATCACCGAACTTAGCATAACTCATTCAATTTTCAATCGATTATTACGTACATATGTACATGTTTTAGAAAGCTACTTTAATATGATATTCAATAAAGCTAATAAAAAGAACAATTTGCCCCCAACCGATTAACTTTCAGCGTGAAGAAAATTAAAATGTGTAATTTTTTTTTAAATTTTTTTTTTTTTTTGAATAAAAGAGCCTTTACTCAGTCATTTTTTTGTGATATTAAAAAATTTTATTTTTTTCAAAGGTTACAACGATATCTTTAAAAAAAAACAAAATTTTAAAATCCGGCATATGAAAAAAAAATTACGATTTTTTGAACTAT
The DNA here is from genome assembly GCA_964034835.1 of Muscina levida. Taxonomy (NCBI): domain Eukaryota; kingdom Metazoa; phylum Arthropoda; class Insecta; order Diptera; family Muscidae; genus Muscina; species Muscina levida. The sequence goes on along the minus strand of OZ035883.1, from coordinate 18,774,391 downwards.
AATTTTTTGGAAAATAGGCGAAAATACGATTAGTACCTGTAACTTAAAAATTCGAGCTGATGGAGAAAAATGGAGGTTAGATTTGAAATCAGCGACCTCAAATTAGTAAAAAACAGCTATAGAATTCCAAACATCACTCAAAAAGTTCAATTTTGTTCCCTTGTGTAATAATCCAAATGGCTCAAATCACAGTAAGAGTAAGCTGTAGTTCAAATTTAAAGTTTTAAATGGCTCACCTCTTATATTTTGTAGGCGGGTTGTGCGAATGCTAAGTAATTTGAGGTTTTTACCGGTTCAGATGATGGCAAGATCATCAGCATATGGAAATACTTGAAATTCTACCAATTTTCATTCGAGAAGCAGTTGATTAACTGAGGTTAACCATAGAATTGTGGACAGAACTCCTTCTTGAGAAGTTCTTCTATTAGCGTGTAGGAATCGTGACGCCTCTCCATTCAGCTTTAAAGGGTGCATTCTACCAGAATCAGCGATATGTGGTTTCAACAGGCCAGCAACAATTCAAGAGCTAAAGGATGAGATAATTCGGCACATTAACGGCATAGAACCTCAATTATGCCTCAGCGTCATCAAAACTTTGGCCCATCGCATGGAGGTGTGCCGACGAGGTCGCGGCGGACATTTTGCCGATATTTTGTTCCATACATAATTAAACCATACCAATATTATCATAATAAAAAGAAATGGCAACAATTTCCCAAATAATTTGTGTTTTATTCAAAATCAACATCGGCCCTTAAAATTAAACCACCCTTTACATTAATAATACTTTAATTCGCCGAATTACCTTTGTCACTCCATACTACATCACCCTTTAGCCAAAAGCACTCATTCATGTCTTTACATTATCATCACATTGTGTCGGCTGGAATAGCCATGTTACATTATCTTGGCACGTTCTTAGCTTTCCGTTTAAGCATCTTGCCGGCTTTGCGGGCCCCGTTCTTCTTTGAGTCATAAAAAAGAATCTTGCGACAATTGAGCTTTGAGATTTTCATTTATTCAGTGTCTGTGCTATGCTGCTGCCTTCAGTTGCGTTTAATGAATGAATTGGTCTGGGGAATAGAGAGAGAGGGAGAGAGAGTGCCATGAACTGCAAGCATGGATACGGATAGATGCTAGCTTGGCTGGTATTACGAGATGAAATCTTTTTGCAAATGAAATGTTTGTGTTATTTGTAAATTCTCGTCGTCTGATATTCGATTGCAATTGGGATACGCGAGTAAAGGAAATCCGCTTTGTCGACAATGTTTTATTGTTAACGCATTAGTGTTAGTTGTATATGTGTGTGTGTGTGATTGACATGATCGTGATTTACACCATCTCCGTTTTTAGGGTGCGTAAAAAGAGGCACCTAATAAACAATCAGCATTGAAGTGTTTATTATTTCGTGGTAAAAGAATGGGATTTTTGTTTTTGTATTTTTTTTTGTTCTGTTATTCTCTTTTGGGTGAGTTTTGTAGCTGGGATCGTTGTGGCATAAGATTTCTGATTTCGGTATAGACACGTCCCACGACAAATGACTAGTGCGAACCCACACCTGTACTTACTAAGAACGTAAATATGTATGTATGTATGTGGATATAATATTAGCAGAAGACATTTAGCGTACCTCAGTTTGTTATATTTTGTGGTAGAGGGAATTATTTTAAACATTCCTAGAAACAAATATGCCAACATTAGGCAACTATTTGAAGCAAAGATTAATCAGCAACATATTTTGGTTAATTGTATTAAAAAGAACAAAATTTTGAAGATGATCACACCAAACTTTAAATGTTTAATATTTAATATTTTGGTAGATCCTTGAAGGTCTGGTCTTTCCATCCGAACCAACCTCGAAGACATTGTAAGTGGCCGAGGTATGATGGTTAGAACATGCAGGAGATCCATGGTTCGATTCCTGTCTCCAGTCATCAAAATTTTTCTTTCATCGCCGGCCCCTCATATTGTCAACAACAACTTCGCAATAGAGTGTCGAGTCAATCGGTGTGTCTAGTAAAAGCTTCTCAAACAACTGATATTCGCATTCGTCGATAAAAAGTAGGTGCCGTTAGTTATAAATCTAAAAGTAGAAAGCGTGTTGATTCACAACAACGCGAGAAGCTTTCCAATACCTCATTCATGGGTGTAAAGGGAAATTAAGTTAATTTTTTTCAAAACTATATCGCTTCTATATTTCATGTTAACATACTAACCAAAAAATTCTATACAAATCTTTACGACAAATGACCAAAAGAATCCCCTTGAATAACTCTCATCATTTTATTGCTGCCCTGCTATAGTACACCCCCCACCCCCTTTACCCCATTAATCTTGCAACCCCTTATAGTTAAATATCGAAATGATTACAATGATCACCCAACAGCCGTAACTTTTATATCTATATTTTTTAAAGCCAATTAAAATTAATAAACTTCTCTACACATTTCCAGCAAAACCCAACCAACACAATCACTTAACCAGTCCTTACTTCCCCCTCCAACCACCATAACTCCTACCCAGAATTGTGGGCCAACAAATAAAGTCTGTAGTTATTCATTATCGCTGTTTTGTAGAATCATAATTATTTTGCACTGTTTATGCTCATTAATAGCAACGTTATTAACAGGACCCTAAGGACATTAAATATCTGTCCTGTTGTTGTTGTTGGCTGCTCTCAGTGTGTGTGTGTGTCTGCCCATCCGCAATGTGTTGGGCTCGTAAAATATATTTTGCGCTTAATTTTCATTCGTGTAATCATGAAGAAATTTTAATTTTCATTTCAACTCATAGTAACGCATACTTAGCTGAAAGAAAAAAAAACGAAAACGAAACAAAAACTTGCTGTTGTACCTCCAACAACCTTCATTTGAAAGGATAACACGGCGGAAGGGTGAATCTTGTCTAACGCACTGACGCAAGAGCGAACTCATAAAATCTCTTGAAACTTTTCAATGTTATCAAGATTATTTGTCTGTCTGACTGTGCCTTTGGGCCTTGTCAATGGATATTGCTGATGCTGTAGGTCAGATAGTTAGGCCTGTTAAGATAAACCGCCTAGTTCCCCCAAAACCAAATGCCTTCCCAAGTTTAATCATGCAACAACACCCTTATGAACTGAAAATCACTTGTAATGCGGAAGTTATAGAGTCTGGGGGTCCGGGTTGGCTTTGGTGGCGTTACATGTGTGTAACCTTTTAACTGATTTTCTATTGAAGCCAGATGATAGATTGTAATAAGAACAGACTCTGGGTGAGGAAGTTGTTTAATAGGGAAATGAGGATTAACTTTCAATCATATATTGATGTCGTCATGACATACGAAATTTGGGAGATAAACTTTGATTGGTCCAAAAAAAGTTAGATTCTAGGAAAGTACAATAAAAAAAACTAATGTTAATTGTAAAAATAACGTTTTTATAAGATGTGCTTTTATAAAATTATCAGTTAAAAGTGATAATGGTAGTTTGAAACTCGTAGGAATTTTGGAATATGAAGTTGGAAAAATTACCTTTAAATTTGATGAAGCGTCATTGTACTGTTGTTGGCAATAATATAGCTGTAAATATAGAAAATTATATTCTGATTAATAGTGACACAAATATTATAAAGTAGCTAAAGATAACATAAAAAATAAGAGAAATCGAAATAAGCCAATGGACAGAACAATAAATATTTATATGAAAAAAAAAACACATTAAGGAAGTCGATGAATGTCAAATCTTCTTCAATATTGTTACAAGTTTAGTTAGCATATATTCAGTGGTATGCGTCTTAGGAAGTAAGCAATAGAAGTTGCTGAAGTTCAGCCAAAAGACTTCATTGGTGGCAATCCTAAAAAACTTTCGGGCGGAGTGACCTAAAAAGTCGCTCTCCTTAAATTAATATTACACAGTATATTTTTCAGCTCATTGATTTGGGAGCAAATTCCCCTATTCGATACTTACTATCGATCGATATTAAATTATTATGGCATGTAACTAGACAAAACGAATGATGCAGAACTTCTTTTTTTGGGGCAACTTTCACATGCAGTTCTCAGAATTGAGTCCCAAAATCATGTGTTGTACTGTGTTATGAAATACGCAAAATAAAAAAACACATAAATCCCAATTGATGGTAACCATTACACTTCAGTCAACTTAAGAAAACCTCCGATAAAGTATTCCGAGTGGTAGGCTGTAGCTTAGCTTTGCAAGAAACTTAGATGATCATACAAAGAAATCCGCAAGGTACCTTAGATCTAGCCGGATCAATAGACAAGCAAACAAATTAATCACATGGCTAATCAACGGTTATCAATGAAATCGTTGTGTTCTGGACTCGTATCACCACCTAGTTGCAGCACAAGGCTCGCACAAGATTAAGTAGTGCTAACCACACTCGTGACCAAACGCCATGAAAGCTAAACATCACATGGCTATATACCACAGAGATAGCCAATGCCTATTAAAGCCAACTTTCTCAGTTACTGCAAGCAAACTCCCTTAATTCTCTGTATCCCTGGCATACAATGGCTGGATATTGCACATAATATGGCCAGTGACTAAAGAAAAGTAACTGGTTAATAAAACCACCCTCAGAGAAGTCTCAAGTGCAGTGATATGCATCTAATAGCTTCGTGAGGCCTTTAATACTCGTTTTGTTTCACACAAACACGATCGGCAATTCACACGTACTCAAAAGTTTTGTTTCATTCAAAACATTCAGTCTGTGCTTAAGTGTTACGAAAGTAACATCACACATGCTTGTTTCGCATTCATTACAAAAACAGACACAATTAGAGACAAAACAATGTTATAAAAAAATAATGTTCAACGTTTCCCAGCGCTAAAAACACCCATTACGTAATCGTTGATGTCAGCTGTATTTAGTAGCAATCAGTGATGATTCTCTCGCTTATGTTTCGCCTTACATTTACACGGGAGTGTCATAGGCCGTTTAATCGGTGCGCTTCTACTTACAGAGTTAGGGAAGATGTCAGTAAGTCCCATTTCGGTTGCAATTACGTTATAAGCGAAGGTTGATAACACGCTTGATAACAAAGTATGTGACGATGTCAGTAGGTGCCATTTTAATCGAAGTTATAATGAGTGGACGATATTTTATACATTACACACGCATTACATTCTAAGTACTCAGATCCTCGCTTACAATTTCATACTGATGTCATGGATTACTAAATAGGTACTTCGTTTTATTTACCGCTGGGTTACCGCTGGATTGTTGTGAGAGCATGAGAGCGCAATTGTATGTAGAGCACAACATTTTCAATGTGGCGTAATTTGCAAGAACTTCTACGAGCAGGCATGCAACAAGGCCTTCTGAGACCTTCAGACATCATGCCATCAAGGCCTTGTTTTCACATCACTGAAAACAGGCCTTCTTTTTTCCTTACCCAAATATCACGAGCACATGTTCTCTCCATATTTGCAGACCAATACTGCAGGCGTTCTTTGAGAAGGGATAATCAACATATTCGATGATGATTCGTTATTCAACTATTGCCTGTGTAACACATTCCGTCTACCTTCTCATAGAAAGCATGAGATTAGGCATGAAAAGAAAAGGCAACGAGGAAGGTGTTCGTGTGTTATTCTTAAAACAGTTTATGATAAGTTTCAGTCACACAATTCGAATGCATGTTATAGGCTAGATGGTAGCATGTCTGACTAACAATCGCGAGGTAGTGAGTTCTAAATCCTCCGGGGTTTACTGTTGTTGAAAAAAAAGTGTAAGAAAAGAAAAACTCAATAAACTGAACAACTTGAGGGTAACCAACTGCATAGTGTTTCTTAATTTTCAAGACCTTTTATTCTCATGTGCGTGCATACAGGTCTTACATTAGGGTTTCTTTTAGGAAATGACGATAGGAGGCCTTGCCTTCCAATGGCACCCCATGTTGTTTGGAAAGGAAGAGGGGAGGCCTACTGACTGCTCTCGTAGGCGTTCTATGAGGCATTCTCCTCCCTTCCATTCGTCGATACCCGAGAAACCGCAGAAATCTGTACCAGAGAAAGAACCCGACCGAGAATTAGCCAATGAGCCGTCGCCGCCGACTGTTTATCATTTAGTGTCGGTTAATTTTTAGCCGCCGATGTATTCGATTTATAGCGGCTGAAGTCGGAAAAATTTCATTGTGTTGGTACCCTTTCTTTTTGGGTCACCGAAGCACTTTTATGTTACAAATTAATGAGCCGAAATTGAGCCGCCGCCGGTAAAAATCCTATTTCGACCAATAAAAATATTCTGAGCCGCCGCCGCCGACAAATTCGGGTCGGCTTTGTTCTCTGATCTGTACGACTCGTGGTAGGGAAATTTTGTTTTTTTAGCTCCGACCTATCTGATCGAGTTCGCACCACTAATTTCGGAACTCAGTGTCGGAGGAAACAACGAATTAATATTGAAGAAACAACGAATTTCCCTTTCAGACATCGGTACGTATCATCATGTCGTACATGACATCGTGTTAATCACTTCGTACGTTTTAATAACGATTTCGGCCAGATTTTGGATCTGATATTTTCCTAAAGTCTTCGGGCAGAAATCTGCAGGAGCATTCGAATTACTTTAAATATCTGGTAAGATATCGGTCAATTTACCTTCCGGATTTCCCTCGATTTACATTCAGAAGTTATTCAGACGTCGCGACACGTCGGTACGGCGTCCATAGCATCAGATTTCCCTTAGCTGCATCAGACTGACTTTATGTGAACCACTCCATACGTTTTTAAAAAAGATTTCGGCACGATGTCAGATCCGATAACGGAAGATTTTGCCGATTGTCGTACCGATTTTTTACCGGTTTCATTTTGTTTACTGGGTAAGTTCTTGTGCGACCACACACAAGCACACCATATTGTCGTGTGCTTGCCTTCAGTTATGCCTACCACTGCTCTAGTGTGATAACAAACGTCGCACAGTGGGGTAAAATCACGATCTGGGCGGCCAAAATTATTTGAAGCAAATTTATAAAGCAGAATGTTAACAAATTACTCGGTGATGCGTTAAAACTAATAATATGTTAACATTCGGGGGGGTAGAGTTACGACCGTTTTAACACAAAAAATGGTTTTTATAAAAAATTTAAGATTCCAAGTATTTCCCATATATCTCCACAAGGTTGCATTTTGGTGCCCTACCTCTCTAAAACTTTTTATTCGTCTGGATACCCTCTAACTATAAATGGATAGAGATATAGGACATCCAGTATGTTTACTAAAGTGGTTCAGTAAAACCGCAGAAATTATGGTCTATTCTTCCGCAGTAGGTAAATGGCTCTAAAACACAAAACCGCAAAAACCCGCTAAATTTTTTTTATCCATATGAACAATACGATGTTAAAGATTATATATAATCACAGATTGAAGGGGTGAAAAGGGGTGATGCATAACTTTTTGTCCATAGATCGATTTTGTTACCCATTGAAATTGACAAAAATACCATATTTTTCAATGCTACTTTACTAGTATGAATTTGAATTATAATTTTATTTAGCTAAGTGTATTAAATAATATTAGCCTGCTTTATTATTTTCCATTTTACTTAAATGTTTAAACTAAACACACGCCTTCCCACAGCCTGCTAAAATTGTTGCTTTACCTGAGCACAACAAAATAGAAAATGCACAATTAGCAACAAGTAACATTAACAGCGTGTTGAAAACGAATGTAAGCAAAATGGAAGGAAAATATAACGGAATCTAGTGAAGCATTTTGTTCTCTTTACCCTACAATCGGAAATTATTAAAAACATTGGTTTTTGAGAAATCGAATTTTGGCCGCCCAGATCGTGAATTTACCCCACCGTGCGTCGTGGATTTTCTGAATAATAGTATGACGCATGCGGGACCGGCCGTGGCATAGTGGTTAGAACACGCGACTACCATGCGGGAGATCACAGGTTCAACTCCTGGCTCCAGTCATCTTAAAAAAATACAAAATAAATTCTTTAATTGTCGGCTCCCCTCAAATGTTGTTGACAGCAACTTCGCAGTATATGTGTCGAGTCTATCGGCATGTCTAATAAGAGCTTCTCAAACAGTGACGTTCGCATTCGTCGATAAACAAGTAGGTGCCGTTAATTGTGAATCTAAAAATAGAAAGCGTGTTAATTCACAACAACGCGAGAATCTATCCCATACCTCATTCATAGGGTGTAAAGGGAAGTTAAGTAAGTAAGTAAGAATGCTAATCAGCAGTCTATTTATCACAATTACGTTTTTTTAGGATTTTTATCTAACCTCAAAAATGCGCAAACTCAACCCCCAATTATTGTTTTTTTTTTAGGTTATGTCAAAAACCTGAAGTGGTTGGGATATAGAGACTTGCGATTCGGTTTTAGCGACCCCAAAAACATAGTCATAATCTTAAAAATCCTTTTGTAAACTCCTCAAAAAATATTGTCTTCTGTGTGTGACTATGCAATGTCTGTACATTTGAAACCAATTCGATATGTCACTTTTGTAATTCATTCTATTCTTCAATCGTTTTTGATTATGTAAAAGAGTTCCACTGCATATCTCAGGGCATAAATCATCTTTTATACTGGTATCTTAGAATCCTCAAAAAATGATCGGTGTACTATGGGCTGCAAGTGCTGTTTTTAATCCAATGTGTTAGCAGTCTCGGTTTTTATTTTGTTTGTGTCTTGCCAATTGGTCCAGGTATCAATTGGCAAGATTGTCATATTTTATATTATAATAAAGCCTAATCTTTAGAGCCGACATATACTCTATACTCTATGCCGACATATGCATAAGGTCATCTGTCATTTTTAATGTTTGAAAAGGTTGCAGTAACAGTCAATTGATACAAATTATGTAAACAGCAGCTTTTCTCTTTACAGATTATCTTTCTGAGGTAGTATGTTGCTTACAACCACAATAAAAATTGGCCACGAAACATCTGCTGTCTTTGAATTTTAACAGGATTCTAGAACACTATTTCATGTTTTTTTAATCTATTCGATTAATATGCATTATTCCCAAATTGCATCGATTCAATTATAACCTAGCGTACGTTATCATTTTAAATAATATGTTAGTGGTTTCATGATGACAACTTGACAATTTCATTAATTTCTGTTACACGCACAAATTACACAAAATACAGCCGGAACTTTTACTTTCGTTTCATGTCATACCACAATGTTGCGCCACAAAATGCTATCAGCCATTAAACCTAAAATGACTACAGGGACTCCTCTATCGTGTCGAGAAAAAAAAAACGGAAAAAATGTTAGGGTATTTTAGCCAAAAATAAAATGTATGTCAAGTATTTTATGCCGGTGTAATTTACGATTAATTAATTATCATTTAAAAGCGGTAGAGGCAACCAGAAACCAGAAAAAAACCATAACTGTAACGACAAATCGACAGACCGGCACATAGCCTTCGTACGTTCGCGCTCAAGTACGTTGTGTGGCAAATGGAAAATAATCTGGCGACATGTGGCATTTAAGAGGTGATATTCAAACATGGCTAAACTCCGCATACAAACTTGTACTACTGCCAAAGGTTATGAACATTTTGGTTAGAGAAACACCTTGCGGCAAATTAACTACAAATGCTACACAACAAGAAACTCCACCAAACAAGTCTTGTTTAAGGGTTTTCAAGTCTTAGGGTGTAGAAGCGCGTCCACTTCAACTGGAAAGACAACCACCACCCTTGTTTGGCGGCACACAACCACAGCGACAACTTAAAACGCGATAAGGAAATAAAAAAGGGAAAATTATTTTTTTCTGAAACTAAAGAAACACAAAATAGGGTCTACTCTTGGTGTTCAAGTTACTTGTGACGGTACATACTAGCATGGAAGTACACACACGGTAGTGCTTCGTTGGGGGCACTACATGTGAACCGAGAGAGCACTACTAATATTTCGCCACCGCCACCGTCACACTGGAGGAGCGTCGTCATGTCAAACAGATACGCGCATAATTAATGAGCTTTTTATGGGTTATTGAACCACAAATGTATGACGACAATAGTATCATACTCGTAGCACATAGTATGTCGGTCTTGTTTATGATATCGCTGGTAGCGTGGAGGGGGGGGGCAACTTGACTCGATTTGCCACGACTTTGAAGTTACCAGAGGTAAAGTGCCGCACGTTGTGTTGTGTTAAGTGGCAAACTTGTAATGTAGTGTAGTATAGTATGCTAAGCAAAAGGCACACTAGCGTTATAGAAACAAAGTCATATGCTTTCATTTCATTTCCCTTGAATTAAGGTGTAAATAGTTACGAGTTGTGAGTCTATGAAGGGCTCTCTTGTTTTTATCACCCTCCAAAGGTGATTATGAAGCATGTACAATAGTAAGTGACTCCTTGCCAACGCCCCCTCTCCTCCCTCTACTCTTGGGTGGACACGCACTTTGGTAAGGTATTTAAAAGTTGCGGCTGCGGTTGCGCTTCGCATAAAACGCAGTTGACAATAAATTTAAAGTTTATTGCTGCGACAATTTCATTGCTGTCTTATCATAATTAAGGTAGTTTAGACAATAAGCAACTGAAAGGGGTGAGGAATAACAGAGGGAGAGAGAGAGAAAGAAAGGACAGTAGGGATATTAACAAAAGTCACATACCTAGATATACGAATATTATAACGTAATTTCTAAATTTTATGTTGATATAGAATTTTACAGCAGAATATTATCAATATTGGCAAAATCATTCAGTTGTAACAAATTTAACTTTAGACTTGAGCTAAACTCAACTTGCACTGATCTTAATTAAATCGATCATTAAGACTACTGGAATAATCCCCCTTATTATGTATGTCGTAGTCACGTCGAATCTTTGTCGTTTTTAAAATATGACATTGCAAATGACGATTTTGAGGCTGAAATACAACATGTTCTTGCTCCTATCATGTTCTTCTTCATCAGATGATGAAAAATTCTCAACACTACACAATTCTGTTAATTATTATTAATTTTATTTGAATAAAAAATCAATCAAATGTTGTCGAAAGTCGACTACGACATACGTAATAAGTGAGAATATATTTGAAAATATTTTGATAAACTATTAAATTACATCGCTATAGAAAAAGGGTCTGTCTATTTTCCAAATTATGTAGCATACTATGGATGCAATGAAAGTCATTAGAAAACTTGTTTAATCAGAACTATCGACAACTATGGTGTCACAGCTAAGAATGTCAAACTGTGTTGATATGTCTGTTCATTAAGGTTTGACAAGTAATCATGAATCGACAATCCTCAATCCGTTGATGAATCACCATTACATCTATTAAACTTAATCAGTCAAGGAGAAAGCTGGACATAGCAAAGCTGTAAGCCCCTGAAATAGCCAATGCCTACTCCAACCAGCTCTCGTAACTATTACGATACAACGTCTCTACATCTGGCGTTCCCAAAACACAGTGGCCGCCGCCATAACCGTTCGCAGATATGAAAAACTGCTCTCAGACAAACCCTGGTACGTTGAAGAATGTTACATTGCGTCTGAGGCACAGATACTGCTTACAGGTAAACTTCGAATGAGGAAAGAACAAAGAAATAAAAAGCGGTGCAGAGATAGAGGTGAAGTCCGAAAATTCTAAAACCAGATACAAGTACATTAATGGGTTCTACCCCTGCTGCAAAGACAAGGAAGAAAACAATGAGATCCAAGTGTGTACTCTAACTTCCGCGGTCCTTTTACCCGTCGCCTATAAGGTCCTCTTGAGTCTACTATGTGAAACACTAAAGACATTGTCGAACCTTGTCGGGTCTTATCACTGTGGCTTTAGACCAGATATTCACACTCTTGAATATCCTGGTAAGACTTCCGAAAAACAGATCGACAGATACCATCTCTTCTATAAAGCTGCCTTAGACAGCCCGATACGTAAGAATGTACTGGAAGCCTTGGCTGAAGTTGATATTCCAGCGAAGCTGATACGCCTATGCGCAATGACCATGACTCATTCAAAGTCTTCGGTGAATATAAGCAAGGACCTTATTAAACCATTATATAGCGGAAACACAAGACGACAGACTATCGTGTGACCTCTTCAACATTAGGATAGGGATGACAATGAGTAAAGCTGCAAAAGCCATATGCTACTTGCGTACGCTGATGATAAACACATCATGGGCGGAAAATTGCGGGATGTGACTGCAACCTTCTCAGATATACAGAAGTAATTAGAAAAAATGTCTAACGATGAATGAAGACAAAACAAAGTTATTAGTTTCAACGAACAAAGAATATACTCGATTGGGAGCTGCATTGAATCAAAGTGGTAGATGATTTCATCTATCTAGGCTCCGTCAAACAACGTCTGCCTGGAAATCCGGAGAAGAATTTTACTTGTAAATAGATGCTATTACGCACCTAGCAAGCAACTTAATACCAGAGCCCTCTACCGACAAACAAAAATCCAGATATACCAGTTACTGATTCTACCTGTCTTTATAAATGACGCAGAATCCTGATTAATGACACAAGAGAACAATTCGGTTCTGTCAGTCTACGAGAGGAAAATACGTCCTAGGTATCATGACCTGTACGAGCTGTATACCCACTTAGACGTGGCCAAACGCATTAAGGTACAGCGGTTACGTTGGCTAGGTCATGTTGTAAACATGCATGAAAATGCTCCAGTTTGAAAAGTCATCTCAAATGAACCCGATGAGCGGTGAAGAAAATGCGACCAAAACTCTGATGGTGAGACCAGGTTACTGAAAAGTTCTCAGTGAGAACCTTGTAGAACTTGAAATAACGAAATGGAAAAGATGAGCAGAATATCGAAGCGCTTATAATACTTTTCTACGTGCCATCTAAGTAAGTTAACTTCTGGACCTACTTTTAAAATAACAAATGAAAAACAGACCTTCTCCATTCCACAGTAACCCTTCTCGCTCTTCTTCTGGCAAATATTTCGTCCCATTCAGTATTTTCACAACCATTTCATTAGTCAGCCAGTGTGAATCAATAGCTATGGCCTGGTCGTTTAAAAAAAAAAACACACATGCATTCGCAGCCAAACAGACAGATAGGCATTGCTGCATTATCAGCAAAATCATGCTCATCATAGTCGTCGTCACTGGCAGACCCGCCTACTTCTACAATGGCAATTGTTTTGTTACCAATTGCTCTTTTTTTTACACTCGGATTTTCTTATTTAAAATACGTGTAACAAAAGGATATTGTACTTTGGGGCAACAGCACGCACAAATTGTAAAAATTTCAACAACGCACTGATAGATGATGGCTTTGGTTGGCCGTTGGTTTGTTTGGATACCGATGACTAGATTCAGAAAGGGGGTAGACAAAGAAAATGTCACATGGCAGAGACACTACGACGAAATGGGCGAAATGTTGGAATACTCCTGCACGTATCCATCAATGCAGATACGATCTTTTGCGTACCATCACAACGCTATCAGCACCAACGACAACACCGCCATCATTGCCACCACCGACACCAACACCAACATCGTCACCGTGATAGCAGTGAATTGAAAGGAACAAAATATGGATAAGAATTAAGTAACTCCCAAAACTGTCACATATTCGTATGGTCTGACAGTATACTATGCGTACTATTCTGCAGCGGTGTACACCACGTTTATTGGGAATATGGGGGCTTAAGCAGACGAAGACGAATTGTATTGAGAGAAATGTTCTTTTTTTATTTAATTTTTCTTCTTTTTTTTCGATGGCATTTAAAATTGTCGTCGTCATTCATTTGTTTGTTTCTTGGTCGGATCAGTTCAGTTGGGTTGGCTCTACGGATCGAATGGATGGATGCCTGCCTGCCTTGGTTGAATGGATGGCCTGGCCAGGGGATGTATGTATGGCTCAACTGACTAAGTGACTGCATGCGTGTATTTTGGACGATTCGACGACACTCACCCGCCGCCACAATGCTCACTGCATTTGTCGGCCACGTCGTATTTATGTAGTTAGGAGTTACGAGCGTTGTGGCATTCATTGTCTCTTCGTCGTCGCATTTAGTCAAAGTTGCGTAAAGTCAATGCTCCTTCTGTGGAAGCACGTAGCACAACATTTTTTTTCCGCCGTCTTTTTGTACAACTCAACTCAACAACCAAATGACAAACGTTTCAAATAGGTTTTGTTTTATATCTACACACTTGGTGTGTTGTTTATCGGCAAAATGTTTAACTCGTATGACAATACTACCGTTGCACTGTGGTAGCGTAGAAGGTAGAGTAATAAGAAAAATATGTGATAAATACTATGATGTAGGCACTAGCAGAATATTTAAAAATACTTTTTAGTTAATATAGGGACACCTTCCCAACGGGTGTCACAATGGTACCATAAGGACCTAAGTGTTCTCCTTTGAAGAAGGAGATGCCTGCATACCAACCATAGGGACACCTTAGGGAGAAGTTTTGTTGTCACTCCTATGGTTAAGCTTAGTCAATGAATTGTTTGCCGAATGTCAGTTAGTTGCCTACGCCGATGATTTTGTCATCATCTTTAAGATGCATTGGCACAAACCGTCTTGTTAATGTTGTATCCCACATAAAATCGAGCTTATCTTATGTTCACGGAAATATAATAACATTCGAACCACCATCACCTAATGGAGTGCAATAGCTGTTGACAGAAAAATTGACGTATGTAAATTGACGTATATTCCCTCTTATTATGCATGTCGTAGTCACGTCGAATCTTTGTCGTTTTTTAAATATGGCATCGCTGATGTCGTTTGTGAGACTGAAATACGACTTGTCCTTGCTCCTATTATGTTCTTCTTCATCAAATTATGAAAAATTCTCAACACTTAACATGGATGACTCCATTTGCTATTTTTATATTTTATTCAAATTAAAAAAACATTCGAATGCTGTCGAAAGTCGACTACGACATACGTCATAAGGGGGATTATCCTCGACAGGAAACTGTCTTGGAAATCCAATGTGAAGGAGAGTGTCATAAAGGCATATGTTGTTCTTTGTTACTGTAATATATATACGTGTTCCTCTAACTCCCATTAGAGCATAGGGCGTCAGTTACAGCCGTCCGCCATCGGACACGGTTTTGTTCGATCGATCTTAATTGGTTCCAGGATATGCCGAGGTAATTTATTTCACTTTCGGTGGAGCGTCGCCATGTTATACGTGGTCTTCACGCCTACGACCTGCCTGATGAAAGGGATTCCATTTAAGAGCTTGCTTAGCCACATTGTCATCATTTTGGCGTACGGTATTTTCCAGCGGTATTTGCCGTGATCGCGACAACAGTTCTGCATTTGAGATGGTACGGGGCCAGAATATTTGAAGTATTCTTCTAAGCCAGTGGTTGACAAAAGTTTGAAGCCGATTTGTAATACTACTGGTAACTTTCCCAGTTGTACATCCATACAGAAGTACAGACTTCACACATGCTTCGAAAATTCGCAGTTTTGTAAGCAGGCTGATTTTGTTACTTTGCCATATTGATGTCAGTATACCGAACGACGATCATGCCTTGTTTATTCTGACATCTACGTTTAAATCAGAACCTCCATCAGCATCAATCTCACACCCCAGGTTACAAAAGTTAGGTGTATAATTGTAAGCTTCATCACCTAGCCTTAATGGCGCTGTCGTTTCGGTTCCTATGCTAAGAGTCTTTGTTTTGCTGGTGTTTATTTTAAGACCCGTATGTTGCAGCTTTTCCTGGAGATCTAATGTTGTCCGTTTTAGATCACACAGCCTATGAGAAAGCAAGGAAATATCGTCTGCGTAGGCCAGGTAATTGAGGTATTTGTTGTTGATTTGCCATTGTATTCCTTGGCTTCTGTTCTCTATGGAACTAAGAACATGTTCCATAACTGTTAGGAATAATATAGGTGACAATATGCATCCCTGACGCACTCCACTTTGAGCATGGAATGGGTCTGAGAGCTTTCCTTTATGGAGAACAAAGCATCTGGCCTGGTTATAACTTTTCATGTATTCACGGTTGATGCTGTCAAAAGCTTTCTCAAAGTTCACAAAGAGAAGATAAAGATTGGAATTGAATTCCAAACATTGTTCCACAATAATGTGATCTGCACAGGAATATCCACTGCGAAAACCCGCTTGATAGGAGCTAATACTACGTTCAAGGTGTTCCTTAATTCGGTTTAGTATTATTTTTGCTATTAGTTTTGAAATCGTTGGGAGAACACAAATACCCCGCCAGTTGTTACAATTTTTAAATGTTTTTACAATTTTGACGATTATGCCATCTTTCCATTCTTTAGGGAAGAACTCAGTTTCCCACGTTTCCGTGATAAGTGGGTGTAATAGTTCTGCAGTGAGTGTTAGATCACACTTATATATTTCAGCAGGGATACTATCTGTGCCGGAGGCTTTACCGTTCGGAAGTTGTTTAATCGCAGCTATAATTTCTGATAAACTTTGGTGAGGTGGTGAGGTTGCTGTAAAGTAGCTATATATAAGCGCTGACCCAGCAATAGTTAGACCAATGTTTGACCGGTAGTGGTTAGAACACGCGACTACCATGCGGGATATTCGTGGTTTCATTCCCATCTTAATTTGTCTTTCGTTGCCGGCCTTCTTGATGTTGTCGACAGCAACTTCGCAGTATATGTGTCGAGTTAATCGGCATGTCTAGCAAAAGCTTCTCAAACAGTGATGTTCGCATTCGTCAATAGGTGCCGTTTGGTGTGAATCTTAAATACAAATTCAAAATTCACGCGAGTCCCTATTCCATTCCTTATTCATATTATGTAAAGGGAAATTACGTTTTTTTTTTTAAATTAGACCAATACAAATTTTCCTCTAAACCACTGTACATTTATGCTCATATGATGACTACAGTATGTTCTCAACCAACGTTCCAATATCATAATGTATCCATCACTATCATCATTATTATCATAGCCATTGTAGTCGTCAGTGCTCTAATGTCAACGTCATTATCATCCAGCGCCTTCTCATCCCAAGCAGCCTTTTGTACCCATAAAACACTTACATACACTCACCACGGTCGTCATCGCCAGCGTGCGCGGTAACTCTCTCGTAGTTTTGGGAACAACACCACGCATAGCTGCCTTACAGACCGTAGATCACGTTTGGCAAAGGCTTCCGGTCGTCGTCGTTGTCGTCGATGTACATACAATTCAAACATTGCGGCGGCACACACGGGCTCCTCGTACATGGCGGTTCCCAACTACTCCAACTGCTCAACGACGACGCTGCAGTCATAGTCACCCTCGTCACCAACGGTCATTTGGTAGCGCACAAACGTTTTATGCTGCTGTCCCCTGCTCGCTGCGGCGCACGTTAGTTTAAGAGTTTCCTCCTTCTCCTTGTTCTTGTTATTGTATTCTTTCAATTTATATAATATTTTTTTTAAGCTGCCAAAAGCAGTAATGCCATTTAAATACGATTGTACAATTTCGAAAGAACAGACAGAAAAAATAAACTCCCAACGTCGTTTTCGAATGTCACACACACCACACATAGTTCCTACCTATCTGTCGCCGTAGACCCCATGGGCGCTGCTGCACAATAATAACAACGAACGCTTTACGGCTCAACTACGTGATTTACGTTGAGCGGAGACAAGAATGGCCTTATGGCGATCCGGAAAGAGGTGTTCTTGAAATTGCGCCGCTGTATTGATCGAAGACAGTATGACTAGCTATAATAAGACTTGACGGAGAACTTTTGATGATAATACAAATTGCCATCAATATTAAAGAAGTGTTATAAAAAACAACAAAAACTTCTTCAAAGAAATCAAAAGGAGATTCAATATTCGTGTTTGAACCAAATCGGCGGAAACCCATTACATGGCACATGAATTGGATATAACCCGTGTACATAAAGACTACTTTAAAGAACTTTAACTATAGGTATGTTAGTATACCCTGAGGGAATATAACAGCAGTAATGTACTTTTAAAATAGGCCGAAATAAAAAAGAGAGTCAAAAGACCCAAAACAACTAATACAAAAGAAAATTTACGAATGTTAAAGAAGGCTAATAAAATCGCTTCGGGAAAACACAAAAAGAATGCCGTGGGCGAAAAAAATCCATCGCGAAAAATGGATGAGGAGATAATAACAAAACATCGTAATGCCTCTATTGAAGGGTTTACGGCGGATGAACCAAAAACGGATGCGGCCTTTCCAGAACATTCCCGACAGAAGCTGCTCAGGAAGACCTCTGGCCCGCATGATATATCATCAGAGGTATTTAGTGACAGATGAGTGTGGTGATCACACGACCAATGGACAAGGAGAAAATTACGAACATCGTAATGTCCCTCATACCACGCAGAAACGGAGACAACCTATCCGTTATTCACAGCAGAAGAACCGATAGGTGCTACGGATAAATACAAACCCAGAAAGACTCCTGGGTCGGATCACCATCACCGGTTACTAAGGAGATTAAATGTAAATTCCTGTCACTTCTTCCTTACACTGCAGGCAACCTTTAAGCAAGGCTCCTTCAACCCAGGCTAAGGGGTGCCATCCTGTGTCCTGTGCTGAAGAAAGGTGATCCAAGTGTGTGCTCCAAATACTGCGGGATCAGCCTTTTACCTATAGCATAAAATTTCCTATCGAGTGTGCTATGTGAAATACTTAAGCCAGAGTTATCCAACCTGATCAGTGTGACTTTAGACCTGGTAAATCAATAACTGACCAGATATTCACACTTCGACAAATCCTGGAATAGACCCAAGAGAAACAGATCAACACGTACCATCTTTTTGTCGACCATAAAGCTGCCTTCGACAGCCCGATACGGCAGAAATTTATCGAAGCCTAGGCTAACTTTGGCATTCCAGCGAAGCTGATACGACTTTGCGGAATGACACTGACTGACACGAAGTCTTCAGTGATTATTGGCAAGGACCTTAACGAGCCATTCTATACCACACAGCGCCGAAAACAAGGCGACGGCCTATCGTGAGATCTCTTCAACATAGTAAACACGAGTGGCACGTTATTCAACAAAAGTCACATGTTACTTTCGTACGCTGATGATGTAGACATTGTCGGTCGAAAACTGGGGAATGTGACTGCAGCCTTCTCAAGTATACAGAAGGAATAAGCGAAAACGGGTCTAATAGTGAACGAGGACAGAACGAAGTTATTAGTTTCAACTCGCTTGGAAAACTAAGTGAATCGGTTCTGGCAGTATTCGAGAGAAAAATACTCCATAAAATATATGGGCCAATCAGCGTTAACGGAGAGTATCGATGTCGTATGAATCATGAGCTGTACACCGACATTGACGGGGTCAGACGCATTAAGGTGCAGCGGTTGCGTTGGCTAGGTCATGTTGTACTCATGGACGAAAATGCTTCAGAAGAGGGCGACCAAAACACCGTTGGAAAGACCAGGTAACTAAGAACCTTGCAGAACTTGTTGTAACTAACGCAAAAGATCGAAGCGCTTATAATAATTTTCTACGTGCGGTACATAATCCAATAGGTTTGCAACGAAATATCCAATAGGATTGCAAAGAAGAAGTAAGTAAGGGGTGCCATAAGTTCCAGCAGGGGACTGGCGGCGTAAGGATCTATACTTAGACCAGACTTTTGGTGTACTACCAACAAACATACGGTGGATATAACGCCACAGAAGACTTGCCTGATGGGCTGTGCAGATGATATAGCAGCTCTTTTAAGCGCTCGAGGAACAGACAACACAAAACATAAACTCTGTCAGGTTATGATCAGAGCCAGTGCATTGATTTACACGGCCTTTAACTATCTACCCAGGAGGCCGCGTTACTATTTCTTAGCAGGCGACACATACGAAATGGACAATAATATGGATACTCGCGACATCTCCTTACAGATTAAGTGATGTGCAAAATATTTGGGAGTAAGACTTGACTCTAAAACAAAATATTCGATTTGACGCCTACCATGCGGGAGGATAGGTAGACAACGCCTATTCAAACCAACTCACTCAACTACTTCGTGATGCTTCAACTCCCGAAAATACTAGCGCGCAATGGCAATATATTGCCTAGTCGATGGAAAAGACTGCGCGGTCCGTACTAGGCTCTTAAACGATAATGTCTGGTACGATGTCAAATGCCGCAATGCCACCCGGGAACAAGATGCTACATACAGGTCCAATGGCAACGCGAGCTGTTCATAAAAAGTGCAGGGAGAAGAGGCGGAGGCGACTCGACTCTTCAGTCGAAAACAACGAGAGCTGAAGAAGCAGAATAATGTGTGCATTGAAGAATACAGGAACAGTCCGAAAATTCTACCAGAAGATAAATGGTAGGCAAAGATATGGAACGTCATCTCGTTACCGACTCCGAGAGCGTACTAAGGATATGGGAAGATCACTTTCACAGCATATTTATATCTGAAGACTCGGTTGCAGAAGACTGTGTACCCCAATCCGAGACGATGACATCGTCCAAGCCAAGCTGAAATAATAACTGCCATATGAAGCCTAAAGAACAATAAAGCCGTTGGGGCTGATGGTCTTCCAGCCGAGTTGTTTAAGTTGGGTGGAGATGAGCTTATTTCAAGCATGCAACAGCTCATAGAGAATATTTGACTTCAGAAGTGCATGCCAGAGGATTGGAATCTCAGTGTGATGTGTCATATTTACAAAAAAAGGTGAACGTAGCCTCTTACCGATTGCGTATAAGGTCCTGTCTAGCATTCTGTGTGAACATCTACAGCTGATTGGACCTTATCAGTGCGGCTTTAGACCAGGCAAATCCACGACGAATCAGATATTTACATTACCACAGATTCTGGAGAAAACCCATGAGAACCAATTCGACACTTACCACCTCTTTGTCGATTACAAAGCTGCCTTCGATAGTCCTATCAGGCATCGACTATACGAAGCCCTGTCTGAGTTCGGAATCCCTGCAAAGATAATTCGTCTCTGTCGGTGCACTCTTACGAATACCAAATCCTCTGTTCGGGTTGGCAAGGATCTATCTGCGCTATTCGATATGACGAAAGGTCTTAGACAGGGTGATGGTTTGTCATGCTTTCTGTTCAACATACTGATGGAGAAGGTGTTAAGGAAAGCAGCGGTAAACTTGTCCATATTTAAAAGAGCCACACGCTGCTTGCATATGCCGATGATATCGACATTATCGATGCGAGAGGTAACAGCTGTCATCACATCTGTGGCAAGGGATTCAACGAAAATAGGTCTGGCAGTAAATGAGGAAAAGACGAAATTAATGGTATCATCGAACAAAGTGTCCACCCATTGAAGACGCAACGTGTACGTTGAGAACTATTGCTTTGAGGTAGTGATTGAATCCATCTCCCTCGGTTCCGCCATGGCCAAAAACGATAGTGTCAACCTAGAAATAAAACGGAGAATAGTACTCGCCAAAAGGTGTTTCTTGGGGCTATGCGAGCACTTCATAAACACCACTCTATCTCGAACCATCAAAGTCCAACTGTACCAAGTATTAATATTAAAGGTCCTGCTGTATGCCTCCAAATCTTGGATGCTTACATACGAAAAATATGGATTCGGATGAACCTTGAGTTGAACGAGTAATACCATGATATTAATGTGGTCAAGCGAATCAAGTGCAACGATTACGATGGCTAGGCCATGTTGTGAGGAGGGTTGAGGAATCTTCAGCGCGAAAGGAATTCTATCAAGACCTCCAAGGACGGCGCAAAAGAGGGAGACTGCAACTACGTTGGGAGGACCAGGTGGAGGAATCATTGCTGCTGCTTGGTAGGAATGACTGGAGACGGTGCGTACAAGATCGGAGCGAATGAAAATCTCTTATCATTTCGGCCTCTGATTTAGACAGGACAGATGAGTAGAACTGATGAGCAAATTCTATAAAAAGGCGAATTGGCTAGAGAGCTAATCAGTATTTGCTATAGAGAAAATACGTGCGTCATAAAGGTCTTCACTAGCCTAAGTATGCTAGACAGTGTGCTGTCTTGCAACCTGGTTAACCAAACCTTAACCTACTGCTGCACTAAATGTTGATAGCAACACTACAACTACAACATGTACTGTGCAACATCATGTCCATGAACTCACGGACACGTTGCGCTATTGCCATGACACAAGTTTAAGGCACCACCACCTGTTCATTTCATTTCTTTGCAACAACTGCAAAAAAATTGCGCCCTTTACTAATTGACAGATTTCCCTAGACAATATTTAAATCGACCACAGGAATGCCACCAAAACCCTTTTCACTGCTGCCCTCCCCCTCCCACATTGTGGGCCCTTTAAACAAGGTGCCAAATGTCCTCTGTTAGTTAAAGACAACAACAAAAACAAATGAACTTTTATTACAGAACACATCGTAAAATAACAGTAACATACGACGACATGTAAAAAATTATAATCATTTTGAGGATAACACGACCACAACTACATTTGTGAAATCTGCTCTTGCAGCAAAGGCTCTGGCGCTGGAGGATGGAGGAGGGGGGTTACAATTGGTGGTTTACTACATACACTTATGGATACATGTGTGCGTGTGCACTTGTAGGACACTTTGCCATTGTCTGTGATGGCAACAAAAGGGTTAACTACGTTACGCATCTGCCCCTGAAACAATAACACGCATCTCCCAAAAGGGCTGTTTAGAGAGCAAGTCTGACGTTTTGTACGAGTGCCCAGAGATAACAACCACCGCAAAATTGTCTACTCATCGGTGACTGCAAAAGGTTAAAATAACAATTGCAATTTTATGACAAAAAGTATGTGTAAAATTGTAATGTGTGGCAAATCATTTGAAACTCTCACTGACTCTCGGAGTTCTCATTCCAACAACCTATGGATGAGACATCAACGTCAGTGACACATTCAGTTATTCTTTGTGGTGTGTGATGGAACATTCCACGGTCTCAGCGTTTTGAAGCTGCAATGTGACTTGCCAAAGACAATTTATATTTGATTACACTGTAGACCAAAGAGGGGGGAGTTATTGGGTTGAATATGCAGATGTGAGGTGTTTTTGCGCGAAAGAGTGCTAAGAGATTAGGGTAGGGTTGCAGACAAGGGGACCGCAATTTGGATTTTGATTTTTCAAAGTTTTCAAAGTTGTATAAAACACTAGAAAAAATATGATGATAAAGAATTGGTAGTAAATAGCTGAATACTAACCGAATTGTAAGACCACGTCGAGAGGGCCAGCAATTAAAGAAAAATGTAGATGACTGGAGCCAATCATGAAGCATACGAAAATATTGGAATATAAGAATATACGTTAAAAAGAATTAGCTTTGACTTGACTTGCAAGCTCTGTGTAATATGAAAGAAACTTTAAGATTATAAAAGTTAGGACCAAAGAGAAGCATCTCTTTGCCATATGCCACAAAGCTTGTCAATAGCGGCAAAGGCAATGCTATTAAACATATTTCATCAATAAGAGTCCACGTCTCCAACTTCTAACTCAAGCCCTTAATACCCAATTTAACCGTAGGAGAACCTTATTCACTGATGAACTTTCTCTTTATCCCCCCAATACCCTAAACAAATGATAAGCAAGTACAAAATGTCATCTGACTATTAAGAAAAACGCTTAGCAGCAAAAAATAACAAACGCAACTTTAATGCCTCTATTGATAAAGAATGAAACGTACTAAAAACCTGCAAACAAATTAAACTCTCATTTATCATTTTGGCGAAAAACAAAAACCGAAACTTTTCTTCAAACTTTTCCATTCTCGCTCTCTTGTACCATGTGGCTTTTTGGTAAATTTCCCTCAACAAAAATTTCCATATTTTTGTTTTTTTTGTTCAAAAGTTTATAACTTTAAACATAAACCTGACCTACAGCAACTTTTCGTTTTATTAAAAACCAACAACACAACGACGACTACGAAAAAAAACAAACCCTCAACGTAAACCGAGCCAACAAGTGTCTGTGGCAGAGCCAAATAAAGGGGCGAAAAATAAAAGTATTTTCAGTTTATATTTATTCCATAAGTCAAATTCAAAAATTATGCAAAATTATTTAAATGTAATGATGGCGTCGGCAGCGGCAGACAGACATAATGGTTTACACATACATACACGTAATGGCAAAACGATTACAGAATGTGGATGATGGTCTGATGGGCTGGGTGGTGGAGTGACGAGAAAAGTCAGACAGATATGAAACACAAGTACAAAGGGAAATGGGAACGAATATTTCAAATATTAATATTTCGAAAATATAGAGAACTTAAAAAATATTGAACATTTTAATAATATTAGGTTAGGTTCAACAGGTTGGAAGACAGCACACTATCTAGCACACTTAGGCTAATGAAGCCCATTGTGATACACCTGCAATTTCTCCTATAACAAATACTGATTAGCTATTTCGCTTGTTTTATATATTTTCTGATCTGTTCTACAGGTATTTCCTGTAGGGCTTCAGTGATTACTATACGGTATCCGAATACCGTAATTCGTAGTCCATCTCATGCTGGGCAATCCGAGAGAAGGTGTTTCGTTGTTTCATCAACCTTCTCAATACAGCAAATTCAGCTAGTGGACTTTCTATGGTCTATCATAAGGTTGTGTTTTCCAACAAAACAAGGCCCCGGTAGTGTTCCTATAACTGCGGATATCTCACCTCTCGACAGTGAAGTATTATCGAATAAATTATCGGACGATTATCTCGTCTATCGAGCTCATCCGCTTAGCAATTGCCCGGAATGTCGCTACGCCATTACCAGCCCTTTCGTCAAACTTTGATCCAACCCTGATTCTTGATCCATTCGGATTCAACAGGTATCTCCCTGCAGTGAATTTCTGCAACTAATTCTATTTGGTTAGAACACGCGAGATCCATGCGGAAATCCCAGATTCAATTCCTGGCTCAAATCATCTCATAAATAAAATTTTCTTTCATTTCCGCCCCCTCGATGTTGTCGTCAGCAACTTTCCCATACCTCATTCATGGGATGTAAAGGGAAATTAAGTAAAGTTTTAATAGGTACTGGATACAGTAGTCCGTTTTTACGGGAATTGAGTTGATCTTATGAAGATGTGTAGCATATCCAGAATCCTCCGATAGCTTAACCAACCAACTAAGGCAACCATAATGTCAGGCGTCCAGATGTTTAGAAAATCACTAAGTGCTATACGTGGCGATGTATTCATTTGGTTAGGTTATGTTAATTCGGCAGCCGTGTTCAGCATAGCTCACTGGGGTCCTAGTGTAGGTCCCTTTGTGATAATATTTCCAAATGTTAGGACCATTATTCATACTCTGGCCGGTCAACGTCGCCCTAAAGCCATTTCGTTGCTGTGATTAAGGTACAATTGTCCGATGACCAAACTTTTTATACCTCAGGTCACCAAAACAGGGCAGTGGCATATAGAAGATTCTTCACTTCTTCCTCATCATTGCAGATTCTACAATGTGGGCCAAAAGAGATCACCATATTGGAAGATGATCATATTTTTGCAAATGGCAGCCAATGTCAAATCTGTTTTGACATTTGAGGACTAGACAGATTTAGAAAACAAGTAAACAAGCCATGGAGTGATACACTCCCCAAGAACGCGGAATAATCGTGTCTATTTTTTTGCGCTTAAGTGTTGGCGTAGCGCGAATTCCGTCGCCGATTCCCCGGCCGTTCGAGACCGACTGCGCAAACACTGCGCCGTTTGGGCACCAACCTTGAAGAGTATGGGACCACACGAGACGTTGCAGAAGTGGCCGGCCCCGGAGCCTACTCCCAAGCATCCTCAATCTCGAGGACGAAGTGGACGATTTTTCCACCAAAATCATAATGAGCGATGAGGCTCATTTCCACCTCAGCGAATACGTGAACAAGCAAAACTATCGCATCTGGGGCACCGAAAATCCACGAGTGAAGCACGAGGAGCCATTAAACCCGCTCAAAGTGACTGCACTGCACTGTTCACGCTGCAGGAGTCATCGGACCATTATTTTTTCGATAACGCTGCTGGTCAAACGACAAAAGTGGACGGTGCGCGCTATAGGGCCATGATAACAAAGTTTTTTTTGCTGCAATTGGACGAATTAGAACTGGAGAACATGTGGTTCCAACAGGACGGAGCAATGGCACACACTGCGCCAGCCACAACCGACATTCTTAAGGCGGCTTTTCCGAGTCGCCCCATCTCTCGTTTTGGCGACTTGCACTGGCCCGTAAGATCGCTCGATTTAACCGTTTAACGGGTTTTTTGAAGTCCCGCGTTTAGGTGAAAAAGCTCGAGACCCTGGGAGCCATTAAGGAAATTCTTCCATTTGGGGGTAATTTCACTTGCATTTCTCATAATTGAGTCCCAAAACCATGTGTTGTACTTTGGTATCTTTTATATTAAATTTTTTTTTGAATTTTAGGTTATTTTTAATATCTTGATTATTGTGATAAGGCTAACGACAACATTTTGCTGTTAGACTCAGTGACGGCTTAAAATGTGGAGTCCTCTACCCATTACTATCGTCGTGCACCGAGTTCATTGTCGAAGACTTCTAGCGCTGTACTTTGATGTCAATGTCGGTATACAGCTAGTCCAGATCTTGATTCGTGCAACGCTGAAACTCTCCGTTAACGACGATGGGCCCATATATTTTACGGAGTATTTAACTCTCGAATATTGCCAGAACCGATTCATCCGCTTGTGCCATAACCCAGTATTCTAAACCATACATCTAGACAGGTAGGATCAGTGTCTTGTATAGCTGGAATTTTGTTGGTCGAAAAAAGCCTCTGTTATTGAATCGTTTGCTTAGTCCGTAGTTGCATTTTTCCCAAGCGGAATTCTAATCCGGATTTCAAGGCTAGCTCTAGTTGTTATAATGATGCGCCTCAACTTTGGATGAATACCAAATTCAAAAAAGGCTTTGAGTAATTTCTGCCGTATCGGGATGTCGAATGCAGCTTTATAATCGACGAAAAAATAGTAAGTGTCGATCTGCATTTCTTGGGTCTTCTCCAGTATCTGTCGTAGTAGGAATATCTGAACGGTCGTGAATTTACCAGTTTTAAATCTACACTGATAACGTCCATTCAGGTTCGCTAAGATTGGCTTTCATAAACCTTGTATTCAATCGGTAAAAAAAGGCTGATCTCGCGGTAGTTGGTGCACACACATGGATCACCTATCTTTAGTTCAGAAGATAAAACAGTCAGATTCCAATCATCAGGTATGCATTCCTTAACCCAAGTCATATGTAGGAGATGTACGTACGTTGCTAGCTCATCTCCGCCGGTTTTAAAAATCCTTGCAATTCATTGGCACATGCGGCTTTATTGTAAAGAGCAGAGTACGTTAGTGTTCACTCCATATTTGCGCCACACTTTGTGTGTCTGATTTCCGTCTATATCCTTACAAGTGGGGATTCCTGATTCCAATCCTTTGCTTTTTACATTTTTGTAAAACTATAGGGGTTCACCTCTATCCCTGTACTTTTCGATATCACGACTCTCTCTTTTCTACCATATCGGTGGTATGCAGTTTACTGATGCCTAGCTTCCTTTTCGTTTGGTTACGATCGTTTTTAGCACTACTCAATCGCGTGCGTTTTTTTTTTTTTGGCTGCAACTAGGTGGTGTTCCCAGTCAATATTTGCACCGCGCATCACACGCACGTTCATAACGCTTGAGACATGCCTTCCATCAATTACCACATCATCAATCAGATTTCTTGTATTTTGATCGGAACATATCCAGGTTTCCTGAGCTTATGTTACCTAGCCTCTAAGGCGCATCGGTGGCCGCATTTCATTGAGGTTGCTCAACATATTTGGTACCACTGATGACCCGGAAAACACGTGATCTATCGGGCTTTCAGGGTAGAAAAGCCACCAATCCTCACGATTAAAAAAAACATAATTTCTAGTTACACCCCATGAATGAGGTATAGGGTTGTTGTGAATTAACATTCTTTTTATTTTAGATTCACACTAAACGGCACCTACTTGTTTACGACGAATGCGAACATCACTGTTTAAGAAGCTTTTACTAGACATGCCGATTGACTCGACACTATACTGCTAAGTTGCTGGCGACAACATCGACGGGGCCGGCAATAAAAGAAAAATGTAGATGACTGTAGCCAGGAATCGAACTATGGATCTACAGCGTGGAAGTCGTGTGTTCTAACCCTCATGCCACGGCTGGCATAGTCGCTCCTACAAGCTACGTTATCGTTCTCGGGATTCCTTGATATTATATAAGGGTCTAATCGTTGTTAATTCATTAATGCACCTGTCTTCTCCAACTTTTGTACCGATTTTCGTTCAATTTCAATTGACACATTTTCACTAAATCCCTCTCCGCCATAGCTGCTCGACGCAGCTGTCGATATACGTAAACGAACTTGTGGTCCACCCTGTAGTATTAGTAGGCTGCTTAGTGGGTCATCTGCCGCGCAGCTTAAAATGCTGCAATGGCATCTTTCAGTCCTCTACTGTAGAAATTGGAATTGCAAATTGTCTTTCTAACAAATATCTGTTAAACCTATTAAGGAGCAGTTTAAGGCGAATACATGTGGTATCCTTAATAACCGTTCAGCTATGTGTCTCAGCTAGTATTAAATATATTTTAATATTATCAAACCTATGAAAACAACCGCATCTTAATTTCTTAACATTTCCATACCATTAAACTACTAAAGTTTAGTGGAAAAACGCACTGGTGAGCTAAGTAAACCGGCGACAGGCCCCCTTTTGTTGAACACCACAACTGCAGCTTGAAAATTTACATACAGCTACAAGTATTTACATGCAGTAAACTTCTCTCTGTGTGTATATAAACATATGTAATACTCGCAGCGTACAATCAAGTCCATATATACGATACGATGTGTGTGTGTGAATATGGTAATATGTATTACGTTTGCTGAATTTCATAGCTATTTATGTAGAGTATATGCTAATGTATGCATTACACAGTGTGACCTTGAAAAAATTATGCAAAAATCGATGTAAAAAAAATTTTAAAATATGTAAGTTTCTGACTCTGCTCCGCTTTTTTTTATTGTCCCAAAATGACAGAAGAAGAAAAAACAGAAATACATTATAAATGGCTTGTGTGGCAGCCACTGGAAGTACTTGCAGCGGCAGCAGCAGCAGTTCAGCTCAGAGGTGTCATAGACATTTGTGTATGAAACACTCACAGCGACGAGGAAGACGGCGACGAAATGTTTTGGGGTACAAAAAATTGGTGCAAATGATTTTGTTGATGGCTTCCTTTACAGCTTAGGACAGCGCTGACTTATAAAAACGCTTGCATATATTCATGCCACTTGTGGTATTTTTGTGTGTATTGGGGTGTGATGCGGCTGTAAGTATGAGGTGAACGGGGGGGATATATCACATTCATTCAAGATTTGCATACATTAATGCTGATGTCTGTGTCTAAGTGTCAGAGTGTTAGTGGATGTCTGTGTCGCTGAGTATGTATGTATGTGTGTCTGTGAATGATGGCGGCTTGTTGCTCTTTTTAATAATGGCGGGACTACTCATATCGGAAGAGTGATGGGCGTCTGATGTTGTTGTTTGGAAGGGGGGTTAAGGCAAATTCCGTACATTAAAACTGTCACACATTTAACACATTTCCCAATAAAACTAGAGCGAGGAAAACAACTGTATTCATCAAAACTACAACCAGACAGTGACAACAAACACACGGAAGTCGTTTCTTGCGACGGTAAATTGTTGGCCGCGTGTGTGTTTGTGAAACATTCTTTCGGAAATCTTGGAGATTCAAAGAAAGTTTTCTGGATACTCATTGTGAAGACTGAATAAGGTTTATATTTTTGATGTTTGTTGTTGTTGTTGTTTGGCTTTCATTTTTTTCTAAATGAAAAACTTAGATTCTGTTTTTGATTATGTATATTTAAATCTTTAGAATTTTATTGGTTAAGTCAAGAAGATGATATCTGCCAAATGGCCGCCATCACAATTGATTGCCATACGGGCTCCTTTTATGGCATTTTACATCACTTCGACGAGAACTACGGGCGACAGATTCTCGCGTCGATTCGTTTTGTCAAGTTACATGCCATTATAATTTTATCGATTTGAAGTCAGTAAGTATCGTATAGGGGAATTTGCCACGTTTTTAGCTCTTTTGTTTGACATAACTCGACAAATTCCCCTATATGATACTTACTAACTTCAAATCGATATTTAATAATGATGGCATGTAACTTTACAAAACGAATGATAAAGAACTTCTTCTTTTTGTGGCTAGTTTCACGTGCAGTTCTCAGAATTGAGTCCCAAAATTATATGTTGTACTGTGTTATTTTTCATTTTTAAATTTTCTTTTTAATATTTTTGTTATTTTTAATATCTTGAATATTGTGATAAGACTAACGACAATGTCTTGCTGTTAGACTCTGTAAAAGCTTTAAATGTAGAGTCCCCTAGTCATCACAGTGGTGGGCTGCTATTAACAAATACTGGTCTTGCTAGTCGCCACATCAACAAATTTCTTACAAACGCCTCGTATGGCATACGCCTATCTACATGCGTTTCTCACGCTAATTATTTACTGTAATTTCTCATTTTTGTTAGAATTTTCTCGCTTTCGTGGAGACATTGTCAATCCTCACCCCACTGCCAATGACTTTGCTACCACTCCACTAAAGTTTTATGAAAATCCCTTTAATTGCTGCCGTTGGGGATTTATTTTTTTAAATAATGCAAATATATGTGTGTTTGTTTTTTTGCAGCGTGTTGCTGTTTTAAACTCGTTTTCAAATGTCATGCAACATTTCATGAAAAATGCATCGATTACATGCAGGGGAAAAAAACAAACACCGCAGCTGTGAACTGGCTGCAGAGTTACAATAAACGTAAAGAATGTGGTTTTAACACCTTTGCAAAAATTTAAGCTATATTCGTGTATTGAAGTAATGTTCTAAGGGAAACGATATGAAAACAGTAAAACAATAGTGAAACAGTTGCAAACGATGGAATATTTAATAAAAAATACATATTATTACTATATTGTTGGGATAGGGCCAACCTAATGTGACAATATTGATCTAAATATTCTAGAACTAAATAGGACATGCACCGCCTTAGAAAACTTGATCAGAAATTTAGGAGACTACATAGTTATCCTAAAACGAAGATATCTATGGCACCGTGTCTAATCACCGTCGTTTCAAGGTATGATAATTCATTGTCAATTATTTTCATTTAAAAGTTTATATTGATTATTAAAAACTACAAGAAAATGTGTCACCAGCACTTGATTGTATTACCACCACACCACTTCATATAATATTTACCTCATTCTTGGAATTTGTCTCAATATCTTCCACATACCCACATGAAAGTTCTTTACTGTCAAAAATATAACTAAAGTAATACGCTTACGACTACATACAATCCATTACCACCTCCTTGAAGGTACGAAAACTAACAGTTTCGAGCAAAACTTCCGATGAATTCACAAACAAATAAAACTAACAAAAGCTTCCGAAGAAATCATATTACGGCCAATATATGAAACCAGTCCACATTACAATGTAACTTCAATAACGTCCCAAACTAAAATGGACAGAGAAAAACACGAACGTGTGCTTATCCAACACAAATTAACACCTATTTGTAATGTAGAAAGCATTAAATGTGTCATAATATTGACTGTCACTGAAAGATATCATAAAGGTGTACCAAATGGACAAAGAAAAAGATCGAGAGAAAAATCAACAATCAATCTGGTTAGCATCTTATTGTTAGCCGGGACATATACGTGGAAATGCCCCAGTTTTTCTATTGGATTTTAGATTTTCTTTGCGCTCTGTCTCTTTCTCGAGTCCGTTAGGTTTAGTTATCATTAATGTGTGAGGAGTTCCTTAAAATTCCAGTTGAGACTTTGTGGAAATAAAAAAGTGTTGTATTGGTATTGGAGATCAGGCAACAAGTAACGTTATACATTCCATTCATAGATTTGGCGTAGGCAAAGAGATTTCTTTCATAGTGTTGTGTGAGGAGGTGAAGGGTCAGTTTTGGTGTGATGGAGATATTTCGGCGAAAAAAACTTAATTATTGAAAAATTTATAAAATCATAATACCATAAGCATTAGTTTACCGAGCAACAAATAATAATAACTAATTGTCTTTTAATTGTAATATAGGGATGTGATTTTAGAGCAGTGATAGGCATCCCATAGCGAGGCCGACAATAATCGTTTTCTCACACAAACACGATCGGCAATCCACTCGTACTCGAAAGTTTTGTTTGACTCAAAACAGTCAGTTTATACATGATTGTTATAAAAACAACACCACACACGCTTGTTTCGCATTCAACACAAAAACAGGCACAAGTGCAAACAGAGAAACCATGTTCAACGATTGTTGGGATAGCATGGGAGCACCATTGTTGGGAGAGCACAACCTATTCATCTTGTACAATTCGACACTTTAAAAAATGTCTTCCAAATTACCAGGGACTGGTCAAGATAAAGAGAAAGTGGGGGCTGTGGAATCTTTTCGCAGGTGTAGAATTTTCAACTGTCGATTAAGATACAGGATCACTGAAGCATAGTTCAGGCCTAAATAATTGACCTTAGAATAATCGCAGAGAAAATTAGGTATCATAGGATTTTAAATAAATTACTGCTAGAAAATTGGTCATTAGATCCCTAGAGAATGTGTACACTAAAGTGGGAGATAGGGGGTAGGTATGTTCCGGGAAAATGTTAGGAGCGAAATACTTTCATACAAAAAATTTATGAGGTTAAATGTATTCTGAGAAAATGTTGGGGTTGCAAAAATATTTAGAGGACGGTCATTCATTACACCCCTCGAGGGGCGACTCCGCGTCAGATAGTGTGGTGGGAGCAAATTTTATAATTTTTTTCTAATTTCTGGTATTGTTGGGCAAAATGTTAAGAGGGAAAAATTACTGAGTATCGTTCATACATTTGAACCCTCTAGTGCCGATTCCGGGGCAGAAGGGTCCTCTTGTGGATCTATTCGCCAAAACAAAAAGTTTCTCGTTAAAAACCGAGGGCTGGATTTTGATTTTAGACCCATCGCTTATTGGGCAAATTTTTTTAGAATTCATCGTAGATTACGATTTTGATAACCGTTTGGTGCAATTTTTACTCCTTTGAGAAGTGTTCAAGACTGCAGGTCGTCTCTGGAAAAGATAGCGAGACATTCGACGGTTAGCCCCACATGGGTTCCAGGACATGGGGACATATAAGGTAACCAAACAGCCGTGTGCATGGGCAAATTTTACCGTTACATTGAGGTTTCCCTTACAAAGGACACCGTTAATTGTGTAGAATCTCAACAATATTGGTAAGGAAGGGTAGGAGTACGAATCCATTTGCACTGCAACCAAAAGGATTACCATGGCTATACAAAGGACATGATATGCGCTGGACCTGTCTAGAGAGAAATACCAAAGTTGTGGCTGAGCATTAAGCATCTTCTATGTCACTGCCCCTCTTTTGGTTACTTGAGATATGAGAAGTTTGGTCTTCTGACACTTATGGTTAACACCTGCTTATAAATAGACGATCTGCGTAATATCCACGTTTTTATCAGAGTAAAGAAATGGCTTTAGATCGACTTTTACCAAATAGTGTATGAATAACACTGCTCGACAATGTGAGCCCCGGCACTTTTCATCACGATTCTTATGTGAAATGAACTCCTTAAGGCGAATGGCACCCCCATTTTGCCCAAACACATACAGAGCATTAGGGACGCCCCTATTTTCTTTGATTAATTTAATTGAAAAAGTGATGGAAGTAACTGAAACTGAAGAGAGGGGCGTCCCGAGAAAACGGCTAATGTAAAAAGATCTCGTGAATCGAAATATCACGCCCATTTTGCCCCATCTTACTTAAAACAAACTTAATTTCCTTTAAACCCCATGAATGAGGTATGGGATGCTTCTCGCGTTGTTGGGAATTAACACGCTTTGTATTTTCGATTCACAACAAACGGCACCTACTTGTTTGTCGACGAATGCGAACGTCACTGTTTAAGAAGCTTTTACTAGACATGCCTACTGACTCGACACTTATACTGCGAAGTTTCTGTCGACAACATCAAGGAAGGCCGGCAATGAACATTTGTTTTAGATGACTGGAGCCAGGAGTTGAACTTGGAATCTGCCGCATGGTAGTCGCGTGTTCTATCAATTATGCCACGGTCGGTACTATCTAAAAAAAACTAAATTTCCCTTTGCACCTCATGAAGGAGGTATGGGATAGCTTCTCGCGTTGTTGTGAATTAACACGCTTTCTATTTTTAGATTCACAACAAACGGCACCTACTTGTTTATCGACGAATGCGAACGTCACTGTTTGAGAAGCTTTAACTAGACTCGACACATGCCTATTGACTCGACACTTATACTGCGAAGTTGCTGTCGAGGGGGCCAGCAATGAAAGAATATTTTTTTAGGTGACTGGAGCCAGGAGTTGTACCTGGGATCTTACCGCATGGTTGTCGCGTGTTCTAACAATTATGCCAGGGTCGGTACCATCACCCATCGATTATCTCGAGACGTCTTCCTTTCTTTTTGTCATTGTTTACACTTCTTGGCAAAAAGAAAAGAAAATGTGTGCGCCGACACTATTGCTGCTCTCTCTAATGTAAAATAACCTCATGAATCCGAATATCACTTAAATTTTCCTCCTTAAAAGTTCAAAAGTGTCAAATCACACGAATGAGGTGGCAAAAGACCATTTCTTGAGGTAATTCGGTCACCCATAGTTTGGCTCAATAATGTGATGATTTCACGCGCTGTATGGCATGATGCGTCGTCTTGTTGGAACCATTTCTAAATAATTTGCAATGCCATGAGAAATAAAAAAATCAGGAATTATTCGCCATTCACCGGTTGCGGATTTAAAGCTAAATGGGCCGATGGCGCCTTCATCATGTATAACCGCGTTACAGTGAATTTTCGGGATGTTATGGAGTCACAAAAGTCTCATGAGGATTGTGCTCTCTCCGAAAACGACAATTTTGCTTGTTAACAAAAGCGTTAAGACATTTATGAGCCTCAGTGCTAAAGATGATTTGTAGTTTTGTAGTTGGATGCTTAAACTTTCTTCTATAGTTTGCCAAATTTCAATGATATCATCAAAAAATATCAAATTTAACCCTTTCCTTTCAACACCAAAACCCCACCACGCCATCACTATCCACCCTATTGCCCTAAAACAATAACCTAGACCATGAAAATTCCTATTAACTCGCACTTGTTGTTTTATTTGTTTATTTACATCGATCAGTGCAGACATTCTGGGTACTTGTTTTACGCACATTTAAATTTCCGAGACAATTGTTTGTTGACCCTGTTTATGACCATCGCCTTCGTTAAACAGACCCCTGAAGACACAGCGTACTTCTCCTCAGTCTGATCATCGGCAACAGCAGCGGCAGCCACATCATTACATTGCTGACGATGAAGCAACATCTAGCTCCCTTTAGTATTGAGGTCTCGCAGCTAAATTTGGTATCGCCTCTGTGTGATTGTGTTTTAAGCGATGCTATCATGATCTATTATTAACTTTTTTTCGGCGTAAACCATGAATGGAGCTCGATGTATGCAACATGCTGCTGACAATGATGATGATGATGACGATGACGATGATGGTTGCTCTGGCATTGTTCTTGTAGGTTTGGTTGCGTTGCCAGGCTGCTGTAGTTGTTTTTCTGTTTTTTTTTTTTGGGTGGAAGAACGATTGTTTATTTTGTCATTTATTTGCCATTGTATGATGTTGTTGATGCTGTTGTTTGCCAAGATTTTTAACTCTCTCGCAATGATCAATATTTGTCTATCACTATCAACACACACACATGTACTGGCAGTAGTTACCTACCTCAAGTCAGGCAAGTCAAAGTATGAAGTCATACAATGGTAGTTGGTTTGTACAGCAAAATAGACTTTGAAATACTCTGCCACAAAATGCCATTTAGTCTGACACTGACTATGATTACGGCTATGGCAAATCAATGATCGTGGCAAATAATTGCAGTGGCGGAGTGAAGAGGATGGGTGGCCCTGTTGTAGGTGAGACATAGCAGTGAAGAGGATAGCAGTTTGCATACCACACATCAGCTCGAAAGGGCTTAAAGTACGACTGTAATCGCGGGGAAGACCAATGGACACCTTCAAAAAGGGGAGTTTGTATTGGAGGTGGGAATAGTTTTTGTTCGATCTTGCTCCCCATAGAACTAAACACTCTTTAAGAGGAAGGAAGCTTGCATAACTTATTTCAGCTCAAAAGCTCATAAACTACGCCAGTAACCACAGGGAAGAAATTGTACTAGGCGATTTTAATGTTAAAATAGGCAGGGAAACCGCATTTGAGCCTACCATCGGAAAATTCAGTCTGCACATCAGACTGATTGATTCTCTGCGCAAGAAATATGGTAGGTAGCAGCACTAGATTTGACCATAAAAATATTCATATAGCAACATGGTTATCTCCAGACCAATTGACGAGGAATTAGATAAATCACCTGGTAGTCGATGGAAGGCACGCATCGAGTGTTCTGGACGTACGAGTGATCATGGGTGCGAACATTGACTCCGATCACTTCCTTACCGCAGTTAAGGTACGCACAAGGCTAAGCTTTGTGAAAAACGTGCGTCACCAGGCACAACGAAAGCTGGACATCGGTAAACTGCGGACCACAGAGGTAGCGGACGCCTACTCCAACCATCTAACTCAACAGCTGCGGAATGCTCCAACCCCTCATAATATAACCTCGCAGTGGCAAAATATAGCCGATCCCTTAGAACAGGCTTCGAGAAGCGTACTTGGGTACTCAAAGCCGTCTCAAGAAGATGCCTTGTACGATGTTGAATGTCGCAATGCCACGAGAGAGACGGTTGCTGCATGCAGGGCGAAATTGCAGCCAATGGCAACGCGAGCTGTTCGCGAACGGCACAGGGAGAAGAGACGAGAGGCAGCTCGTCTTTTTAGACGGAAAAAGAAGGAGCTGAAGAAGAGGCAGGATGAGTGCACAGAGTTGCTCCAAAGTAGAGGGAAGAGAGTTACAAGAGAGTTAAGGCGAGAATATGTGGAACAGGGTTGCCCTCCTGCAAGGACTGCAATGGTCAGCTAGTGACGGACCGGATAACGTTCTAAGGATATGGAGAGATCATTTTAAAAATTTGCTGGATTCGGACACCACTCCAGAAGACCCCCCCTCCAATC
Organism: Muscina levida; assembly: GCA_964034835.1. NCBI lineage: Eukaryota > Metazoa > Arthropoda > Insecta > Diptera > Muscidae > Muscina > Muscina levida. The sequence continues at coordinate 18,737,297 of OZ035883.1, read as the reverse complement.
CATGACGATGGTATTTATTGTCCACTTCCGAGCCAGAACGAGATATGTGTGGCAATCTGCCGCCTTAAAAACAACAAAGCTACTAGAGCCGATGGTCTCACTGCTGAATTGTTTAAGGCTGGCTGGGAAGAGGTAATTAGGAGCATGCATCAGCTCATGGAGAACATCTGGCAAGAGGAGAGCATGCCCGGGGATTGGAGCCTCAGTCTGTTATGTCCCATATACAAGAAAGGAGATCGTAGTGAATGTAAGAACTACCGTGGAATAAGCCTATTACCAATTGCATACAAGGTCCATTCAAGCATATTGTGTAACAAAACTAATTGGACCATATCAGAGCGGCTTTAGACCTGACAAATCTACGACGGATTACATATTCAACTTACGACAAATCCTGGAAAAACCCATGAAAAGCAGATATACACCTACCACCTCTTTGTCGACTACAAAGCTGCCTTCGATTCTCCGATAAGGGATAGGCTATATGAGGCCATGTCTGAGTTTTGTATTCCTGCAAAGCTGATTCGACTTTGCAGATGTACCTTGGACAACACCAAATCCTATCGCCTAAAACGTGACAAATTCCCCTATACGATACTTACTAACTTCAAAACGATATTAAATTGTTATGGCATGTAACTGGACAAAATGAATGATGCAGAAATTCGTCTTTTTGGGGCTACTTTCACATGCAGTGCTCAGCAGTGTGTCCCAACACACAAGTTGTACAGTGTAATTAATGAATAGCTGATGCAACAAACAATCAAAAGCTAGCGCATATGTATAATAATGGATATTACTCCTATTCTTGCTAACATTAAATGTTTTGAAAACATCATTCCGTTTCCAACCAAACTCTAGGCAATTTATAAAAAGAAGGCCTTCCCAAAGCCTTCTCTGCCTTTCGCCAATGCTTAGCCACGTATGGTAAAAGGCCACGTAACAACGTTGTGGAATTTTGTAATGTGACATTCCGCGAACTAAAAGACAAGCTGCTGATCATTTAAACTACCAGCACCAGGGACTGCAGAGGAGCATACTCAATACTGTTTGTCCTTTTGCTCATTTGTCTCCTTTCCTTTCTCTCCCCTCTCTCTGTCTTATTCTATATGTCCGTCCGTCAGTGTCAACTGTCAGCTTGAATGATTCGCTAGTTATGCTAACCGCGCGGATAGCACACGATTAATAGTTGGTCTCTTGTACATTGTTATTCAGATGTTGTTGCCATGTTATGCTAAAGTGATCGTGTTCAAAGTTTTTCCTACGTCTTTTTCCTTTGAGTTTCTGTTTTTTTTTTCATTCTGTATTTTATTATATTAATTTATGGGCTTCTCAGTTAACCGTCATTAAACATTGACACCTGCTTACTGCATAACCCAAACCGCATCATAATGTTGTTAGTTAAGAGAGAGCGAGCGCGTTACGCTTTTCACCACTTGCGACGTAGAATGACCCTACTGCATGCGAGTGTCTGTCTGGCAAGTGATCCTCCCTTAAGGTCCTGTGTTTGTGTGCTGCGGAACCAACAATAAGGACCTAATTGTTGAAATTATGTTCATGTTTGTATTCTTTGCCAAGTTGCCCGTTTTTTTTTTTCTCTAGACGTTTTACATGTTTATGGCATTTACACGCTCTTTCAAATGGCCATTTAGCCATGTGCATGTGCGGCCACTTGAACGAACGAAAATGTGATATCTACCCAAAAGGACCTTTTTGTTGTTGATCATGTTGGTGTCGGTCGGTCGGTTTTTTTTCATAGTTGACCGGTTGTTGGTTTCACAAAAACCATTGTTTGTTTAGCCTCAATGATTGTCTTGTTTTGGCCTTATTCCTTTTCCTGGCACAGACGATGGTGGTTGCACTGGCAACTGATCTCTTAACACACTCAAAAATTATTTTGTTACGCTTCAGTCCTCCCTGCAAACAATTGTTGACTTCGTCAACGATACCGCCGCTAACAGCTCGCACTTGCTTCTGGCCAGTGCAGTGGTAGTATCTTTGGACCAAAAGTATCGTTTTCAATTTCAGGTCCACTTTTTGCGATAATGATCTGGCTGTGCATTGTTGTGGTTCATTCCTTGTTTGTTGATCTTATTTTGAGTATTGTTGTTGGTCGTTAATGCCCTGTGAAATTTGAAACAATAGTCGTTTGGCTTGGAAATTCCTACTCGCAAATTATTTGTGACCATAATTAGTTTGTGGTTGAGTGGATTTTGTGTTAGCTCAGCTCATGATCTCAGTTCGAAGTGTAATAGGCTTTCAATTAATAATTGTTTGTCATTGTGGAAAAATGGGCGACAAATTTTTAACACCTTCATCGTTGGCAACGATATAATTATGGAAGAAGGAATGTTTGTGGGAAGAAGAATTTGAAAAGAAAAGATTTTGCGGGACTTGTGAAGTTTTTGATTTGAGTATCTAATTTGACTTTTTTGGTCGTTATTCATTTGGTAATAATCGTAAATTCTCGGCGGAGGACCCAAATTAGCTTACAACGTCCGATAGATCAGGGGCAATAACACTGAAGATCTGTTTGGTGGTAGCAAATGTAAGAAGGTACAATATTGAGTAATCTATATACTCTACCACCGATACACCAATGGGATTAAGTAACAGATGTCTCTGTAGCTCAACACAACAGATCTCTTAGAGGCGTATCCGGCCATAAGAAACTAGGATCGGACGCGGTAACATAAAGGAAATACGAAAGCCCCCAAAACGTTATAAGTACCTTGATATAAGGTATGTACCTGTTATATCCGAAATCTCGACAGAGACAGTGCTCTATCCAGTTAGTGGATGTCTTTGGCAAATATAAGACTGACATCATCGCCAATAAGGAAAATCTGTGGGCGGAACACGAATATATGTACCACATTTCGCAGCTTCAATGCGAACTGACATGAATTCGAATGTGGGCTTGTAATAGGCAAGAGACTTATGTAGACTTAGACATCTTGTCTCGTGGTTCAATGCCATGAAATAGCCACAGTCCGCAGTAAGACGACCCAGAAAATCAAAAGCTCCGACTTTGGCTGATATGCGACATGTCATAATTCTGTAAGACCCATTGAAGGGAAATATTATTTATTTTGCACCGACATATCTGATCGAGCTCACAGCGATTTCGGAACTCTGTATCGGAGGGAACAACGAATTGTTATTGAAGAAACAACGAATTTTCCCCCAGATTTCCCTCAACTGCGTAGGTCAGACATCGTGTCAACTACAGCATACGATTTGAGTAGCAATTTCGATCAGATTTCGGATCCGATATCGGAAGATATTCTCCTAAAGACTTCGGGCAGAAATCGGTACGACACGTCGGCAAGAACATCCGTATAGCTTCAGATATTTAGTAAAATATATCGGTCCAAATTCGTTACGACGCACAGTGGCACCGCCCCATACATTTCTTGGGAAAAAATAGATGGAGTGGTCGTACAGCAATGAAATTTTGCAGAAACACTCCTCTGGGCTAAATAAAGAAATTTTGAAAAAATATTGGAAAACAGCCTACTGCCACACCCACCTCCTATATAACTGCACTTGCCAAAATTTGTATTTTTGGACCTAGGGACTCGAAATTCGGGACACTTCATAATTAAGTTCTCCTTATAAAAAAAATATACATTTTGGCGATCTCACGCCTATTTTAGATTTTACGCCCATTGAAAGTTGTAGATTTTAGGCATTTTTCTTCCCTGTCTAGAATCATATGAAAATTTCATAAAAGTTAAAAAATGTTAATATTTATTTAAAAGTAAAACATGTGTTATCTCCATACAAAAGAAGAGAATATCCCCAACAACCCTCCGCGAATGATATTAGCCTTCAAATACACCGAAAATATCGCACAAATGCATGCATTAAAATCGATGTTACTAAAAGGGGCGGTATTTGGCGGTTAATTTTTTTTTCTTAATTGAAAGTACACCCTCGGACCTATCATTTTTTTATAGTTAGAGGGCTAAGCAAGGCAAAGCACATAAAGTTTTTTTCCATCAAAAAGTGTAAAGTTGATATTTTTTAGTATAATTTTTGATAAATTATAATATTTAGTTTACTTGTCCAATTTCAATAATTATTTTTTTGTATAATAGAGTAAATGCTATATTTTCACTAAAAAATAAAACAAAAGCCATAGCTATAAACTTTCACACACAAAAAGTTCTTTATTTGTACAATAACCTTAATCTAATTTCATTGAATAAATTTCCGTTGACTTCTGTTAGTTTTTTTAATTACAAAATTTCACTTTTCATAAAAAACCTTATTGAACTTTTCTTATCTAAATACTTCTTTACAAAACCATATCATTAAAGTTTTAATATTGGCATGTTGAAAACCCCTATTTTTTCCGCCGAAATGCCACTGTGCGACGCGTTGAATTTCCCTTCAGAATTTCCCATGATTTACATTCAGAAATCGATTAGAGGTCGGTGCGACATGTCGTACATAACACCAAATTTCCCTGAGCTACGTCGGTCATACATCGTATCAACCAATCCATACGTTTTTCGTAACGACTTCAGACCGATTTCGGATCCGTTATCGGAAGATTTTGGCGACTGTCGTCCCGATTTCTGAGCATTTCGTTTGCTGGGGATATGCTTTTACTTCCGCTGACTTGTATACACGCCCCAACTGAAGACAAAGAAGAGGACATGAAAGATGCATTCCATGAGCGCCTGGAGGAAATATATGACCTATGACCTCATGATATTAAAATTGTTGTAGAAGATTTTGATGCTAAAATTGGAAGGTAAGATGCTCTTGGTCGACAAATTTAGTCTACACAGCAACGCCTCCGATAACGAATTCTGACTGGTAAGCTTCGCGTCGACAAGTTAGTGAGTGTAACCGGTTTTCCACACATAGATTTTCACAAGACAAAAACCAAATTGATAATGCTGCAGTCGATGGAATTCATGTCTCAAACGTTATAGACGTGCGTGTTATGAGTAATTGCAGGCAAAGTACGCACGAGATTAAGCAGTATCAAACAGGCTGGACATCACAAGGCTAAATACCACCGAGATAGCCGAAGCCTATTCCAATTAATTCTTCACTTTCTGCCCCTCATTACGCGGTTTCACATAAACAGTAGCAGCATATTGTACATTATGTGATTACTGCCGTAACGACCATACTTGGGTACATAAAACCATGCTTAGACAAGTCCTGGTACGATGAAGAATGTATTGTCTGTATACAAGGTACAACTACTGCCAAAGGTAATGCGTGCTGTGGGGGAACAATAAAAAGAGAAGAGAAGGTAGACCGGACGCCCATTCAGACGCATAAAGCGTCTGTAGAGGAGTAGAGCGTGAGTGAGAATATCAATACCTGTTCCATACCCGTGGTCCCCAGAGATGGAAGTCTGGTCCTGGGCACGCAAAGGGTACTGCAGATATAAACGAAACATTTTTGTACTCTATTCGATGCCGAAAACAGCGCAAGTGACGAAACCAAGACAACGATCGATGACAGAGTAGATAGAGTAAACTTGAGGTCAGTACGGCAATAAAGCAAACAAGCTTTAGAGCCATTGGACTGAGCTTTTAAAAGCCAGCGGCGATGAGCTGTTAACATGCATTTACCACCTTATAAATCCGATTTGGGTAAATCAATCAAATTCCGATGATTGGAATCTGAGTGTTCTATGTCCTGTGCTTGAGCATTGCGATCCGAGTGTGTGCACCAAATACCGTGGGATAGTAATTTTACCTATTCTAAACCTGATTGTACCTTATCAGTGACCATCATAGACCAGGTAAATCCATGGCCGACAAGATAGGCAAACTATGACAAACCTCGGACAATGCCCAAGTAACACATAGTAATCAACACATACCATCTTTTTGACCGACAATGAAGCTGCATTCGATAGTTAAAAACAACAAAAAGCATAAGATGCCATGGCTGAGTTTCGTATTCCGCCAAAGATGATACAAATTTACAGAATGTCACTGATCCTTACAAGTCTTTAGTGCAGATAGGTAAAAATCTGACGAAGCCAATTCAAGTTTTCAAGGGGAAATACAAACGCGGCACTCACTTTGAACAGAGTGGAAATGAACAAATGCTCATGCAATATAAATATCTTTACGATGTCAGCTAACGCATACAACTGCACATTTCGATTATTCAAAAAGATTTTAAGGATTTTTTCTAGTGTTACCGCCTCTTTTGAACATCTACTGCGTTCTGCATCAGCTGTGCCTCTACGGCCACGTTTGAAGTTAGTGTGAAGCGGAGTCCTCATATTTCACATTTCAAGTCATTGCATCGCTTCAACGATATTTTTCCTAACAAGAAGCAATACAAAATTATTTTAGCTGTCTTTTGCAGGTTAGTAGTAAATCAACATGATGTGAATTCTGAAAAAAACTAACTCCATATGAGTTAGGCCCGAGAATTTTCAGAGACTTGTGCAATCTCTTTAACATCCTAATGGTGATGATCATAAATAATAAATGTCACATGCTGCTCGCGTACTCCCATGATATAGATATCAGTGGGCGAGGACTGCGGAATGTTACTGCCGCCTTTTTATGTATTAATGTTTGTGGTGATAACTGAGAACAAAACTAAGTTATTTGTTACAGCTAACATAGAGTCTACTTGTTGAAAACGGTGCGTGAACTTTGACAACTGTAACTTTGAAATGTTAGATGGTTTCAACTACCTTGCCACCAAAAATAATAATGTTAGCCTGGAAATCAAGAGACGAATATAGCTTGCAAACTACTGTACTATAGCGACCAAAGTCCTTCATGTCATTCTCTACGCCGCACAGAGAGGTAAATTGGCAAAAAATGGATATTAATTGAAATTATGCGCCGCAGAATTCTGGGTAATGACACAGTCAGATAAATCTTTTCTGGTAGTCTTCGAGAGAAAAATACTTCGAAGTATTTGAATCCACCGTCGTCGTATGAATCATGAGTAGCTGTATAAGGTGCTGGCTAGGACATGTTGTTCGAATGGAAAAAGTATTAAAACCCGAAAAGACTTAGGAAATAAAATCGATGGTCGGCATAGAACTTTGTTGAATGGACTAATGAAGTCGAATTATGCTTGTATTTTTTACTGTCTTTAAAATGTATATTTTCAATGTGGCATTTTTCGTATACGTTAGGAGATAACAGTGAATATCAATAGATCATTGAGGGTATTTCATAAGCAACTTCATGACTTCTTATATGATATCTGTCATAAGCTAAATATTCGTTACTTCCCCCAAAAATTCTTAAGGAACGCCCCATTTTTCTGACTCCTGCGTATGCGACAACGGTCACCTATCCTGCTTAACATTTTAATAGATCTTAGATATGTTAACGTCATCCATTCAGTTTTTTTTTATTCCATCATCAACCCAAATTATACTTCGTCTTGACATACTCTCTTATTGGGGTTCGTCAAGTATTGCCAAGTAATCCATCAACAACGAGGTTTGCTTTCCACACGCAGTTTGACAGTGACGACGTTTGTGCGTGAAACAGCTGTAAATGACGTCTAAACTGTGGATTTGTGGTTACGGTGGTGGTGGCCGTGGTTACAATTTACAGATACAATCACTGACATTTCCTAAATAAACTGAACACTCTGTCTGGCATAAACGTATGAAGGCAAACTACCGGGTGTAGTATGAGAAATGGCGAACAATCATTGGATGGCGTTTATTAAAAGGAAATTAAAAAAATTGAAATGAACCCCCATTTTGCCCGGCCATACAGACAGACGTTCAATCAAAAAAACGAAACAAAACCAAGCAATGAAAGAAGGATAGGAAAATGAAGTAACACAAACCGTTACTTGTTGTCAGGCTTAAAGTTGGTATTCTTCTTCGTCTTCCTCCGCCTGTCACCACTAAATAACATTGGTTTTCCATAAACGTCAACATCACATTGTGGCAACAATTCGTGGTTGTGTCTTTGCACACATGTAACATTTAGGAAAATTCATCATTAACCAACCGCATTTATAACTTACAGACACACACAAACACAGGAAAAAAATAACAGCTACGAACTTATTTTCATTTTCATATTTTCCGCTTTTACACATGTTGTGGTCCATGTTGTTCCTGACAGTTGTTTTTTTTTTGTTTCCTTTTCCATCCATGGGGATTCAAACATTTTTCTCTACAGAAAAACAAATTGAACGAGTAAAGGGGATATGTCCTGGTGTGTGTGTGTCTACGAATGACTGAATATTGACATGTATCCACTTGTTTGCAACATTTGTGACTCTTGGGAGATTTGTGTGCCTCACTGTGTTCCACAGATTACCGTACAGGCGCCATAGCCGCCATTTCGGTTTTTCACTTGTCATAATTTGGCAGACAAGCGCGAAAATACTAACACACTCAACACAACAGCTCCTGCTGCTGGCTCCTTGCTTGCTTGTTTGGGTTAGGTTGCACGACTGTTACTGGCTGTTATGGCTGCTGCCACCGCCGCATGTTGCCGCCACTGTGAGCTGTGTTCGATGTTTTGTGAGTTTTCCGGCAAACTTCCACTTGTAGTTGCTGCGATTGTTATTCTTGTAGTATTTGTTAACTGTAGAGATTTTCCATTCGTGTTCATGTTATCACGGCGGCAACATCACCACCAACACATGTACTTGCAACATGATGTCTCACACACACATACACACACCGTCATGCCGCGCTAATGTACTGACATGTTTTAATCATGTTGTAGTTGTGAATCTGCGATGGCAAGTGCAGTGGGTTGGTGGTAATCGGCTGATTTGGTTTAAACTCGTATATGTTAAGTGTAATTTTAAACGGAGAAGGAAAAGGGGTTTGTTCTAGAGAAAGCAGATGGTTTTAAATAAAAGTCGAACGGTGAGTATATCAAACCATCTTATCACGGTCGGTAAAACCATCAATTTGTGATAAATTTTATTATCATTCTAATTAGAGCGAATGTAGAGAAGACTTTATGAGTCATAAGGATATATTTTTCTCTGATGGCAATAATCATTCTTTCATACAGACACGATCGGCAATTTACACGTCCTCGTAAGTTTTGTTTGAATCAAAATATTCGGTTTCTGCTTGAGTGTTATGAAAGCATCACCACACATGCTTGTTTTGCATTCAACACCCATGTTGAGTAACCTAATCGGCATGTTACCACCGATGTGTCTTAGGAAGTAGGTAACAAAAGTTACTGAAGCTCAACACAGGCTCTCTTAGTGGCTTTGGCAGCTCCAAGAAACTAGGATCGGGCGCGGTGGCCTAATAAGCCGCTCTCCTTAGACAAAACAATTATTATGATAGCACGAAGAAAAGAAAAAACAAGAACACCCCCAAATATTGACGACCCCCGCAAACTTTATAAGGACCATGATTTAAGAATATGCACCTGGAATTTCCGATTTCTGTACAAAGATGGTGCCTCTATCAAACTGGCGGATTTCCTCGACAAATACAAGGCTGACATCACCGCCTCACAGGAAATGAGATGGACGGGACAGGGATGCACACGACGAAAGAACTGTGCAGATCGACATCTACCATCTGTTCATCGATTACAAAGCTGCATTCAACAGTCCGATACGACAGAAATTGTTGGATGCTATGGCTAAGCTTGGTATCCCCGCGAAGCTAATACGACTTTGCGAGATGACATTGACTAACACGATGTCTTCAGAGAAAATTGGAAAAAATCTGTCAGAGCCATTTTCTACCAAGCGAGGCTTTAGACAAGGCGATAGTCTGTCCTGCGATCTCTTTAACATCGTAATAGAGATGATCATGCGAAAAGCTGCAGTAAACAGGAATGGCACCATCTTCAACAAAAGTCACATGTTGTTCGCGTATGCTGATGATATAGATATCATTGGCCGAAAACTGCGGGATGTTACTGCGGCCTTTTCGAGCATTAAAGGCAGTCGGCTGAAGTGGGTCTGGTGATAAACGTTGTATTTGTCATTTGTTACAAGTAATTTGTTTCAAAGGACAAAGAGTCCACACGTCTGGTGCTCTGCGTGAACGTTGACAACTATTACTTTGAAGAGGTAGTTGATTTAGTCTACCTTGGCTCCGCCATAAACAAAAATAATAATGTCAGCCTGGAAATAAAAAGACGAGTATTAAACTCAAACCGCTTCTACTATGCGCTAAGCAAGCGATTTAACGACAAAGCGCTCTCTCGAAGAACAAAGATCCAGCGCTGCAGACTCTGATCCTACCTGTCTTGCTCTACAGGGCAGAATCCTGGGTAAGGACACGAGCGGATCAATCTATTCTGGAAGTCTTCCAGAGAAAAATACTACGCAAAATATTTGGACCCATCATCGTTAACGGCTTGTACCGTCGTCGAATGAATCATGAGCTGTACAACGACATCGACGTAGTCAAGCGCGTTCAAATGGACCGAATTCGCTGGCTTTTACACGTTGTACGAATGGTCGAAAACGCTCCGGCTCGAAAAGTCTTCGGCAATAAACTCGATGGGCGGCGCAAAAGGTGGCGACCAAAACTCGATGGATGGACCAGGTAAAAGAGCTGTTAACTAAGCTGGGCGGACGAACTATCTACGGAGCGCAAAAGACCGAGGCGCTTGGAATACGTTACTACGTGCGGCTACTGATGGATAAATTTCTGTTGTTGCTGCCATTAAAGAAGAAGAAGACAACATTTTGGCACCGTTTTATAATTCTACAGCGTAGACGCTGCTTGGGCAAGCACAACATATTGTTGTGTGCGTGAACTCCATTATGTCTTCCACTGCTCGACTGACTTTAATGTTGGTTGGACTGTGAATTTGCGATGATGTAAGCGAACGATCTAAGTATTTTAAATGGCACACATGTCTTATGTAAAAAACAACGTCCACTTATTATCGTCACTTACTTCGTAATCATGCATGTTATCAAGTTCGCTTTAAACTCCGCGTACCCAACGGTAATAATACCCATTACTTAATCGCTGACGTCAGCTATATTTAGTAGCAATCAGCGATGATTCTCTCGCTTATATTCCTTCTTCAAATTATCATAGGAGTATATCATAGGCCGTTTACTCGGTGCGCTCTCGGTTACAAGGTAAGCTACGATGTAAGTAAGTGCCATTTCAGTTGCAGTTACGTTATAATCGGAGTTGTAAGCGAGCTTGATCACACGTTTGATTACAAAGTACGTGGCGATGTCTGTAGTTGCCATTTAAAAAGGAGTTATAATCAGAGAACGATACTTTTTACATTACACACGCGTATTTAGATCGCTCGCTTATAATACCCAGTGGTAAATGAAACGAACTACCTATTTAGTAAACCATGACATCAGTATAACATTGAAGCGAGCGAACCAAATACTTAGAATGTCATGCGTGTGTAATGTAAAAAACATTGTCCATTCATTATAGCTCCGATTAAGATTGCACCTACTAACATCGTCAATTACTTCGTAATCAAGCGTGCTTCGTAATCAAGCTTGCTTAAAAATAACTTCGCAAATAACGTAATTGCAACTGAAATGGCACTTACTGACATCGTCGCTTACTTTGTAAGCTAGAGCGCAGCGATGAAACGGACTATGACACTCCTATGCTAAATTTAAAGGGGGAATATAAGCGAGACAATAATTACTGATTGCTACTAAATATAGCTTACGTCAGCGATTAATTAATATATATTTTTACCGCCGGGTACTTTTCGACATCATGAGAGCAGGATTGTTGGGAGAGCACAACATAACACGCTTGATTACGAAGTAAGTGACGATGTCTGTAGGTGTCATTTTTATAGCAGTGTAATCAGAGTTATAATGAGTGGACGATGTTTTTTTACATTACACACGCATCACATTTTAAGTACTTAGATCCTCGCTTACAATGTCATACTGATTTCATGGATTACTAAATAAGAACTTCGTTTCTTGCGCGACCACCAATATTGTGTATATGCGTTCGGTTATGCCTACAGCTAATATACAGCAAGTAATGTGGAGTCTTGGTAAAATACGATATAATAATAACGTGTATAAATTAGTCAGGCGTATTGAAATTATGTACATCAAACTTAACGAACACTTCGTCTAGTTTGCTGTATTACAATGATTTATACTTTTAGTTACCAAAATACTAACATCAAGAAATGCATAAATTTGCAGATAACGTTAATATCGTTATCGTCACTTATATTATGATCTAGCAACTACTTTATTATATCATCACCTCTAGACTAAATCTAACATAAAACCAATTACCTTCTAATTATCTTTACATCTCTGCCCTCTTCGTTTTTCCAAAAACCTTTGCAAATTCCTATTGGCGTCTTCAATAACAGGCATTAAGTGCGGCATTTCTCAGTGGCTATTGTCGCGCTATTATCATGTAATTTGTGTAATGACTAAACGCTACAATAATTCACCGACGTAGAGGGCACAGCTAGAAGAAAAAAAATCTCTTAGCAATTAGCACTTGTTTAAATGATCAGCTGCTTAAACGACTGCTCATTCAGGCAATTTTGACCGACTTAAATGGCAAAAGTCGTAGAACCAGTTATCTAGTCTTACACCATCATCATCTATTATACAAACCAGTGGTTAGATAGTGTAAACAACATCGACCAACAAAGAGGCTGGCTAGAACACTCACTGACTGTGATGGTGACAAGTGCATGTGGGGACAGTCAGTGCGAATTGGTTAGCCGCCACTGGTAAGCCGGTCTGTCATAAAAGCCCGGGCGTCACTCATCCATACGCTGACTTGCTGTGGTCGACCCGGCCATTCATTCAATGTCTGTCTGTTGGCCAAGCATTAGCTAAGCACTTGGCTTGTTTTACGTTTGTAGAAATGCCATTGAAATTATTAGCCAAACTTGCGCAGAAGAACGATATGTATGAAAAAAATACATAACATAATATAAAATACATGTACGCATGCGCTCTTATAAACATCGATAAATGCTTAAACCACCACTCAAAACGATCACGGTGGCTACTGATATGATGACGATGCTGATAGTTGGTTGTGAGACTGCAGGGAGAAGTGGCTGGTGTATGGGGCAAAAAGAAAAAAAAGATGTGCCACACCTGCTTGGTTTATGGTCCCATCGTCGTCATTCGGTATTTACACATGTCTTTGGCATTGTGTCGTTTTTTTTTACTACATTTGAGTGCTGTTTTCTTTTATTTTGTTGAAATTTTTTTTATCAAATTTTTATTTTTTGTATGTAGAAGAGTTAAGATTACAATCGAATTTCCTGTGACTCGATCGATGGTTTGAAAAGTCAAGATTTTCTATTGTGTTCGCAGTTCAAGAAGACTCTTTTATGAGAAGCTATAAATTTCTATATTGATTGTCAATGTCAAGAAACGGAAGTCAATATGTCAAAGGATTATGGTTGGCATTTTATGATGGGATGTGTGCAATCTGTTACGTTTGCACAAAAACTGGATATTGCTGGCGGTTGTAGAGTGATAAATAAAAAATGTAATACTTTAACAATATTACTATAGAAACGTGTTTAAATACGAAGCTACTGAATATTAAGACGAATGGTTAGGGAAAAGTCAGTAACTTCTATATGTAAATAAAAGACATTGACTTGCTATTAATATTATTTTTCGTGCCTCAGTCAAATTTAGTAAACAGCAAGTGTATTATCTGGAAGTTACTGTAGGCTATAAGCAATATTTTTCATTTATGGCCTATGGGCCGAAACTTGTTGTAAACATTTTGTACTTTCTAGGCAGATATAATTTGATGCACTTATATGTAGTACAGAGACATACGAGTGAGGCACCTAAAAAAAACGTCAGATGGAGGACAGGCGATACAGGGATAGTGTGCTGCGTATATGGAGAGAACACTTCCAGCAACTGTTGACTCCGGAAGGCTCCGCACGTGGAGGTATCACGCCAATTGTCGGTGGGTGACGTTTAAATTTATTACTGAAACGCTGACAAATTTAGAAACCTGGTCCATCCATCGGAGTTTTGGTCGCCCCCTACTGCGCCGCCCATCAAGTTTATTGCACAAGACTTTTCGAGCCGGAGCGTTTTCGTTAGGGTGTTCAAAACCGAAACCGAAAAACCGTAAACCAGTTTTTTTTATTTAAAACCGTATGCCGGTTTTTGCAAAAGTACCATTTTCGAATAACCGGTTTAACCGAGTTTTTTCCTTCGGGTTCTCGATTTTTTTAAATTGCTTTGTAACAACTCTAAAAAGAGTTATTGAAAAAGTAAACATTTTAAAATTGAATTTGAAATTAATTTAAAAAAAAACTTTTTACACGTTATTTAAGTGGATCAACAGGTCGAAGTGGATCTCGCCGACGATGATAGTGACGATGATGAATGCGGTGAAATAGTGGAAGTCGAAAAATCATGCGAGCTTATTCAGAACGTGTCTTAAATTATCGCAAAATTGTGGAAGCATGTTAATTCTTTTAACAAGTCGAGCGAAAAACAAAGAAAATTGCAGAGCTATGTTTTCCAGAAGCACAGTAAAGAACTTAAGCTCATTTTTGACGTGAAACACCGGTGGAGCACCTTATCTGCAATGATTGAACAGTTTCTAAGAATTAACCCATGTGTCATTAATGCGCTTACAAGAAATAACAATTTTGAGAGATTTAAGTCCAGCGCTTCAGCCTTTAGCGCTCGCAATTAAATGATTATCAAATGATTCAGCGACTTTAATCGATGCTGAAGGAGTATATGCGTTTATACTGAAACAGCTCAAATATATGGACTGCGTATATGCTCGGGAGCTGCGTGACAAAATCATTGCAAGATTTAAGGAAAGAAGAATATAAACATATATATATATATCTTAGCAAGCTCAACCTGTGTAAAGTATTCTAAAAAGGCGGAAACGATGGAATATGCGAAATAACTTTTTAAAAGACTTTATCTTGCAATTTCCCTAACAACACTGGAGTCTAGTAACAGTTCAGATTGTGAGATGGAGGAATCCCCAAATGGTAGTCTTTGCAACGATTTAAACAGGACAATAAATAACATCCAAAATCCGGCAGAGAAACCCAATTGCAATGACACAAGACCATATGATGATTTCAACTATTTCGATTTCAACAAAACGCGCTTTTGTCAATAAATCCTACTTCCACAATTAGTGATTGCGTGTTTTCTGCATCAAGCTTTATAAAAACGAAACAGAAGAATAGACTCAAAATTTAACACTTTAATTGCATACTATTTCTTAAATACTATTTTAAAAAAACAAAATTAAAAATATTCCAAAAATGTACTCCTTTCCAAAAAAACTACTTTACAAAATAAAATGCGTGTATTTTTTTGTAAATAAAAGCATTTTTTTAAACCAAATTATTTTTTTATTTTTATTTTTAACTTTTTAGGAAAAAAACCGAAAAAACCCGGTTAAACCGGTTTTCTTTCAAATGCTATATTCGAAATCCGAGTTTTCTAAAAAATCAATTTTTCGAATAACTCGGAAACCGGGTGTTTGAAAAAAGGAGGTATTTGAACACTCTAGTTTTCGTCCATTCGTACAATGTGTCCAAGCCAGCGCTTTCGGTCTATTTAAACGCGCTTGACTACGTCGATGTAGTTGTACATCTCATACAGCTCATGATTCATTCGACGACGGTACTCGCCGTTAACGATGATGGGTCCAAATATGTACCGAAGAATCTTCCTCTCGATGACTCCCAGAATAGATTGATCGGTTTGTGTCATTACCCAGTATTCTGCGCTGTAAAGCAAGACAGGTAGGGTCATAGTCTGGTAGAGCCGCATCTTTGTTCTTCGAGAGAACGCTTTGTCGTTAAATCGCTTGCTTAGCGCATAATAGCAGCGGTTTGCGATAAATACTCGTCTTTTGATTTCCATGCTGACATTATTATTTTTATTTTTGTTTTTGTTGCCAAGGTAGACAGTAACATCTCGCAGTCCACGTCCAATAATATCTATATCATCAGCATACGCGAGCAACATGTGACTTTAATTGAATATGTTACCATTTATGTTTACTGCAGCCTTCCGCATGATCATCTCCATTACGATGTTAAAGAGATCGCAGGAGAGACTATCGCGTTGTCTAAAGCCTCGCTTGGTAGAAAATGGCTCTGACAGATTTTTGTCACTTTTCACTGAAGACTTCGTGACAGTCAGTGTCATCCCGCAAAGTCGGATTAGCTTCGTGGGGATACCAAACTCAGCCACAGCATCCAACAATTTGTGTCGTATCGGACTGTCGAATGCAGCTTTGTAATCGATGAACAGATGGTGTAATTTCGTCACTTATGCTACCTTCGGGAACGAGTACAGACCGAAAGTGTTCCCTCCATATTTGCAGCACAATCTGAGTGTCCGCCACCAGATTTCCGTCTCTGTCCTTACAGGTAGGGATTCCTGTTCCAAAACATTTACTTTTACCCTTTTGGTAGACCTTTCGGGTCTCACCTCTATCCCTGTAGTTCTCGATATCCTGGCTCTGTCTTTTCTTCCACAGACGCTTTTTCCGCCTTAACAGGCTCTGTATAATGCTCCGTCACCGCACGCGTCGCCATTGGCTGCAGTTTTGCCTTGTATGCAGCAGCTATTTCCTCAGACATTTCGCGACATTCATCATCGTACCAGGACTTGTCTGAGCGTGGTTTTTCATAACCCAGTACGGTCGTTGCGGCAGTGGTCATAGATAGCATTTGCAATATGCTGCCACTGGCTGTCGGGTACATCAGAATTAGGGGGGCTGGTTTGCAGTACTTGAGAGAGTTGGTTGAAGCAGGCATTGGATATCTCGGTGATATGCAGCTTTGTGATGTCTAGCTTCCTTTGCGTTTTTAGTACTACTTAATCGTGTGCATAATGCGCATCGGTCCTGCAAATATACGCTCATAGAGTCATAATAGAATATGTGAATTCATTTTTCTATATTGGTAGCACTATCACTGCGGATGGCCGATCAGATATGGACATCAATGATCAAATTAATAAAGCCCGGTCCGCTTTCAAATTTCTCTACAAAATCTGGAGAGGAAATAACATTTAAAAGGCTATTAAATTTTGAATTTTTAATAGTAGCGTCACGAGCATGCTCCTTTACGGTTGCACCACTTGGAACCCAACCCAAACCAGCTTGAGGAAACTTCAAACATTTACCAATTGATGTTTGCGCCAGAGCTGGCTAGGACATACGCTAAAGAAATCACCGTGTGAAATCTCCCGGGCAGTCTTAGAATGGAAACCACAGGGGCAACGAAGTCGGGGCAGCCCATGTTCCACATAGATTAGAAGTACAAAAAGAGAGAATACGAAGAGTTAGGAATCACATGGAACGAAGTCAAGATTTTAGCAAATCATTGTAATAGATGGAGAGAGTTCGTTAGCGCCATTAGTTCACATTGAACGTTTTAGCAAACTGTTTACTTAAGCAAATTGATAAAGTCAAAGAAAACTAGTAAGAAAGTTTCAGTCGAGCAACCTGACTTGCATATACAGTTACCCTCAGAAAAAAATAAAATGTTCTATTATCTTGACATTATTACTCGATTTCTTAAGTGCGCCGAGTGATGCATTCGTATGGGAGGTACACGCCTAGACTTCCAGTTTTTTTCTCCAAAACTTTGTCCTTAACAAAACAAAATACAGAATTTGGGCGCGATCGTGTCTAGTGTATTGATATTACTACTCCATATCTAAAGTGGGCGGAGTGGTACATTTGCATGGGAGGTACCAGAATGGGCGTGTCTAGACTTCCAGACTTTTCTTCAAAACTTTATCCTGTTATAGCTTTACCAAATACAGAATTTGGGCACGATCGTGTCTAGTGTATTGATATTACTACTCCATATCTAAAGTGGTCGCAGAGGTACATGTGTATGGGAGGTACCATAAGGGGCGTGGCTAGACTTCCAATGTCTTTTCTCCAAAACCTTTTTTTTTGCTTAATTTTCAAACTTTGAGTTGAGTTTTAAAAAAAGGCCGGGCGTGCACAGATATTGAAAATTTTGTATTATTGAGGGAACGTCCGTTAAACAATTTTACAAAAGAAACCATTGTCACAATCTTGCCCGGTTGCCACATTAAAGGTTGAGTAGTACCTATTGTACAAGAGTTATTACTTAATATCTTTGTTATTTGATATGATAACTTCCTGAAAATTGGCACATAACTTAATTACAAGAAATAATTTTGAATTTATATTCACTGACTAAGACACGCCCCCTAGAAGAGTACGCCCCCATACGAAAACACCAATTTAATACCAACACGTGTTGTTTGACGAAATATATAGTAGTACAAAATGATAGAATAAATAGTAGTGGTATAAAATAGTACCAGTGTAGTAGCAAAAAGTAGTAGTATAAGACAACCATGTCGCAAATCGGTACACGAATATATATTTACACTAGTGGGCCCGGCAATGCTTCGCTATTGCATATTAACTTGTTATATATTTCACATTTAGGTCTACAAAGTACTTTAAAACGGTACTAAAGCTCGACAATAATATGTTTAGTTTATTAACTTATGTAACTAATTTCAAATAACTCCTTAACATGGAAGTTAACTAATTAAGTTTTACTGTTTTAAATTCTAAATATGATAGGCTCTATGACGATAGTAAAAGTTCATCATCAAAGTCATATCTATAGTTTCGACATATAGATTAAGTTTTGTTTGTATGTATGGAGAAAAAACACTTCTTTCACAAATCGGAAACAGAAATTTCTCTAAAGATCAATTTTTATTTTTATCTGTAGTAGCGGGAACCGTATGTATACTAACTATGTCTTTGGGCGTAAAAATCACTTTTGTTATGCCTTCTCCTTCTATTGACCGCAACTGAAAATTTAGTTTGAAGCTTCATGCCTTTAGCCATAAAAACCTCCTTTGCCATGCATTCTTCTCATACGGACCAAGAATATACCCGAATACTCTCTATATGTTGAACTCGTATTACCATTTTTTGAGATAATTCGGTCACCAACGTTTGGCTTAACAAAGTGATGATCTCACGCGCTGCATGGCATATTACGCCGTCGTGTTGGAACCATTTCTCTTTCAAATAATGTGCAATGACATGATAAATAAAAAAAAAACAATTTTGACAGTTATAACTAATTATTTTAAAAGGGGTGTAGCACAGCCTACTTCCACCCTTACTGTAATTCATACTGCAAAAAATTGGCCCAACTTACTATTCATAGACGAACTGCAATATATAGTGGAATTTTAACAGTTATAACTACTAATTTAAAAAAGGTGTAGCACAGCCTACTTCTACCCTAACTTTAATTCATACTGCAACAATAACATATGTAACAAATTACATCTTCATGCCTCTGATAGTTCATGAGATACAGCCCTTTTGATTTTCAAGTTGTATGGGCGGTGCCACGCCCGTTTATCCAATCACAACCTATTATATCCAGGGACTATCTACAGGTCACCAGTACCACTGGGTAAAATTTTCGTATCAATCGGTCTAATAGAAAAGCTGTTAGAGCGATTTTTGAAAAGGGGGCGTGGCACCACCCACTTTCACCTTAGCTGTAATAAATATTGCATCAGCAACATATATACCAAATCTCATCTTCATACCTCTGATATTTCATGAGATATAGCATTTTTTACTTTTATGTTGTATGGGCGGTGCCACGCCCCTTTATCCAATCACAACCAAATGTAGCCAGGAACTATCTACAGGTCAACAGTACCACTTGGATAACTTTTCGTATAAAACGGTCTATTAGAAAAGCCGTTAGAGCGATTCCACCCTAGCTATAATTAATACTGCTCCTATAACATATATACCAAATCTCATCTTCATGCCTCTGATAGTTCATGAGATACAGCCCTTTTGATTTTCAAGCTGTATGGGCGGTGCCACCCCCCTTTGTCCAATTGGACCGAATTGTAAATCTAAACCATCCGGGGCGCCACCCAAACGCATACAAAAAAATTTATGCAAATCGATCCAGCCGTTTAGGAGGAGTTCTGATATGACTTCGAGAGGGGTATTTAGTCAAATCGAGGAACATCTATATGGGGACTATATCTAAATCTGAACCGATTTCTCTCAATTTTAGTACAAATTGTCTCTGACCCAAAATAAGATGTGCACAAATTTCATGAGCGGCTTGTCAAGCTGTTAGAATGTATATCGGTTAAATCATATGGCTGGCTTTTAACAAATGTACTTCTAGGCCAATTAGAATGCCATGTGCCACATTTCGTAAAGATCAGTCGAAAAATATGACCTGTAGAGGAGTATTTAGTCAAATCGAGGAACATATGTATGGGGACTATATCTAAAGCTGAACCGATTTCTCTCAGTTTTAGTATAGATTGTCTCTGGCCCAAAAGACGAAGATGTGGCAAATTTAATTGCGATTGAAGCAAAATTTCGATTTGTACTTCGAGAACAAAAGCACAAAAAACAAAAGGTTGTAATCTACCACTTCCCCCGCCCTTTTCATTTAGGCGTGGCACTCCTACTTTTACAGCACATAATTTTTGAAGTCTTAAGATTTATCAGTTAAAGTTTCAAATTGATATCTGCTGTAATTCAAAATTTATGGTTTTTGGAACGTGTTTTCCCAAAATAAGCCACTGTGCATCGTATGGATCATGAGCTGTACTGTTGTACACTAACATTGGCGTGTTCAGCCGCATTAAGGTGCAGCGGTAGCTTTGGCTAGGTCATGTTGTACACAAGAAAGAAAATGCTGCAGCAAGAAAATTCTTCGACAATGAACACAATGGGTCGTCTGTTGGAAAGACCACGTCACTGAGAACCTTGCAGAACGTGGTGTGACTAATTGGCGAAGAAGCGCAGAAGATCGAAGCCCTTATAATATTTTTCTACGTGCGGTATATAATCCGATAGAATTGCAAAGAAGTGCCACCTAAGTAAGTAAGTAAGATAGTACAGATATATATATATACAAGTTTTAAAAGTATTTGTAAGTCCTGCGTGATAGAATTTGGCACTGGCCCTCCTAAGAAAGAAAATCACATTTCCAATTTAGTAGTTTTGAGATATTTAGCTGCTTTCTTTATCATTTAAAAAAAAATGATTTTTAAATATTTTTGAATTGAACTGAATTTGAATTTGAATTGAACACCAAGTTACTAATTTGATTTATCGTGTTTTAATCAGGAGGAAACCAATTAAGTTTTAAATCAATTATCATAGTCACTTATGTATTGACTCAATATCTCTAAAATAAAGTTAAAAAAAAATATTCAATTTTACTTTCATTCAGCCTGGAGAATAATTCTGGCAAAGTTTACTCATAAAAACTTTTTCAGTTTCAAAAATATTCTTTAGAGAATTTTGATTAGTATTAAGGTAATAATTTCCAATGCATTAACTGCAATATATTGTATAACCATGACTTTATCAATTACTAATAAATTCCACCCGAACCCTTAACTATATTAGAACAAAACAAAAACTTATCAAGATTGATTATAAAGCAATTTAAATGGGGAAATCACAGTTGCACCCAATATACTTTATAAGCGTATCATCCATAATTTTCCAAGTAATGCTAAGCCCTTTAACCAGTTTTGTAACTAAATCGAGTACTTGGATTTATTGTAGCTACTTTTGTGGTTTTTTATTCTATATTATATTTTTGTTTTTTTTTTGCCTGTTGCTGCTGATATTGTTAGTGGCAGTTAAATAAACTGACACCGGTTGCATTATTTTATATGGCATTATATTCCATTTTAGCTATGACACATTAGAGGAATTGATTTGTTTAGATAGGAAGTCATGTGCGGTAACTTTATTAGAGAGAGAGCGAACAAAAAAAACGTTACGTATTGTAACTACAACAACGACAGCGTTGATCAGTAAAAAAAAGGCGACAAAAAAATACCTCAAGAATTTATAAGTAATCCAAACAAGTTCTACTGGATTTTAGCGTGATTTTTCTTTGTACGCTGCTGTTCACTGTTTTCTCTAATGCAATTTCAGTTATATTTTATTATCAACATATTTTCATATAATAAATTATCGTAAGACATGTACAACACAACAAGGGGTATGAGATATAATCGGGGTATTATTATTAAATAACAACAAATTGAAGAAAAATCAAGTGCGCAAGTGCACAATTATGAAAAAGCTCATGTGACAACATATTGACATATGAATCTATTGAAATACAACTAATGAAATATAAAATATAAAAATGCAGCATGTTGATTAGGCCATACATGGTAATTCTCAACTCTATTTAGAGTTTTTAATTTACTTTAATTTCATGGTCGTTGGTAACAATATTTGATTGCCTAGGTGAACAAAAGTTATTTTCTTCCAAAATATTTAGAAAATTTATGACTTAATTATTTCCAAGGCAAAATATCATTTGACATTTTTGAGTTATAGTTCCTTATGTCCTTTTTTTCCTCTGCTAGGCAAAACATTAACACTCAAAACAAAAAAAAAGGATAATGTCTGTAAACAGTAAAGTAGAGCAAAATTTAATTTTACTCTTGTACATCAGCAGGTGCAATTCATGTTCTCAAGTCATACGTGCTGGGCAACATCTCCTCCACAAAATGGAAAAAAACGAAATACATAAATAAAAACGTCCAAAGTCATCTTGAGTAACACAAAAACCTAAACCTTACGAATGTAATTAACAATTTGGCGTCAAATGCCCGCCGAAATAATTCAAATGTTGCTGTTGCTGCTAGTGCCCTTAAGAGAAAAAAGTTGTCTTGCATGTTAGAGCCGTAAAAAGGGTTATTATTGTTATTGTTTTCGTTACACATTCAGTTGTTTTTTTTTCCTGGCTTGGAGAAAAAACCCCAAAAAAAAATTCAAGATTCGCGTGCCAATCAACAATTTTTGCTGCTGAAGAGGAAAATTAAACGCTTTATACACAGCCAACAAAAATAACAACCAGAAACAAATTAAAAAGGACCTTGTCGTTGGTTGTTTTTTGTTTTGTCATAATTTCGACAACAACAAAAACCATCATCACATTTCCTTAACCCTTTAGGAAAATAACAAAAATATCGTAGTGGACATGATGTTTTTTGGTGCCCTTTTTACGGTTCATAACTCTCTGATGTTTAATAATTCACGCATTTCGGCCAGCGTTGCAGCCGACGCGTTCAAGTCATTTAGCCAGTCAATCTGTTTGGGTTGAAAATTTATGCAAATTATCTTAGAAATAACATCACAGTCTGGCTTGTGGCTCTTGTCCTAGACACCCTGCAGTTATGCAGCTCAAAGATCACTATTCACCAGCCGTGTTGCATGATTATCGGATGCAGCCACCGATTGCTGGTGATGGCGCATGAGATGGGTGAGGCTAAATCAGCGGCGGTGGCGGCGGCGCTCAATGATGTCCCGCTGCCGTTCAAATGGCCAAATCGATGTTATTTGCATAATTATGGGTTATCTTGTTAAATTGGACGTCTGTATCTGTGGCACACATACCCTTAGAGACAGACGCGCACGCATACACTTACTTAAGTCATAGCATTAACAAGATTTTGGGTGATGTTGGTTTGTCTTAAAAGACAAAAACAAAAATGATCTTGGTCTAATCACCATCACCCCTGTAGCCTTTTGTCGGCATGATCATTAGAAATGGATCGCTGAGTTGTGAATCTCAGCACAATGACATTTAATTGATTGTACGCAATTAATAATCAAATGTATTTACATTTTAATGATGACATTTATTGCGGCACGGCTCATATATTACATTTATTGAAATTGGATCGTTGGATGTAAAGTGAAAGCGTTATGGAGATGATTTTACTTGTATTTTTAAGGCGATGGAAGGGGTTTTAAATGTTGAAACATGAAGGGTGTTAACATTAACGAAAGCTTTAAGAAATGCGCAGAGGCTAGTTAGGAAAGAAGGCATAGTAGTAAAAAACTTGCAGTAACTCCCTGGAATTAATACAGAATATGATGTCAAAAAAAATGACGATTCCTCAGGTGGGTGTTCCATCTCCATGGCTACATCTGTGATCCAATAGCTGTGGTATTAAACCAAAAAAAACTCAGCTATTACTCTTCTCTTCTCTACTAAAAATCATCAAACCAGCGAGGTTAGACAGCATCGAACTTGATTTTTGTCTTCTAAGGCGTAATGCTTACTTACTTAGCTGGCACTTATTTGCAATCCTACTGGATTATATAGCGCATGTGGAACATATTATAAGCGCTTCGATCTTCTGCGCTGCTTCTTCAATTAGTCACACCACGTCCTGCAAGGTTCTCAGTAACGTGGTCTTTCCAACGGATTTAAGTCGCCATCCTCTGCGCCACCCATCAAGTTCATTGTTGAAAACTTTTCAAGCTGGAGCATTTTCGTCCTTGCGTACAACATAACCTAGCCAACGCATCCGCTGCATCTTAATGCGACTGACCACGTCAATGTCAGTGTATAGCTCATGATTCATTCGACGTCGATATTCTCCGTTAACCATGATGGGCATATATATTTTACGAAGTATTTTTCTTTCGAACCAGAACCAGTATCTGGTACAGCTGGATTTTTGTTCGTCGAGAGAGGTTTCTGCTATTAAATCGGTTGCTTAGTCAGTAGTAGCATTCATTAGCAAGCAGGATTCTTCTCCGGATTTCGAGGCTAACATTATTTGTTTTGTTGATGACGGAGCCTAGGTAGATAAAATTATCTACCACCTCAAAATTATAGTTGTCAACGTTCACGCAGTTAACTTCGTTTTGTCCTCGTTCACCATTAGACCCATTTTTGCTGATTCCTTCTGTATACTTGATAAGGCTGCAGTCACATCCCGCAGTTTTCGACCGATGATGTCTACGTCGTCAGCGTGTGGCTTTTGTTGAATATCGTGCCACTCGTGTTGACTAAAGCTTTCCTAATTATCATCTCCATCACTATGATGAAGAGATCAAGCGATAGGCCGTCGCCTTGGTTTAGGCCCGTCTGGTATAGAATGACTCCGTAAGGTCCTTGCCAATCTTCACTGAAGACAATCTTCAATCAAGACCATGTCAGTCAGAGTCATTCCTCAAAGGTGTATCAGCTTCGCTGGTATACCAATCTCACCTATGGCTTCGAGTAATTTCTGCCGTATCGGGCTGATGAAGGCAGCTTTATAGTCAACGAAAAGATGGTACGTGTCGATCTGTTTCTCTTGGCTATTTTCCAAGATTTGCAGAAGTGTGAATATCTTTCAGTTGTTTATTTACCAGGTCTACACTGATAAGGCCCGACCAGATTTGAAAACACTGGCTTTAATCTTTCACATAGCACACTCGACAGGACCTTATATGCAATGGGTAAAAGGCTGATCCCGCGATAGTTGGAGCACACACTTAGATCACCTCTTTTCAGCACTGGACATAATGGGCTTAAATCCAATCGTCGGGCGTGCACTCTTTAAGTCAAACCGTGCGCATGAGCTGGTGCATGCTCGTTATCAGCTTCTCGCCATCGGACTTGAAGAGCTCTGCCGGAAGTCCGTCGTCACCGGCTGCTTTATTGTTTTTCAGCCACGTATCTGTACTAGATTTCCATCCTTGTCCTTACAGAAAGGAAGTCCATTACCGTAGCACTTTTCTTTTACTTTCTGGGAAAATTTTCGGGCATCACCTCTATCCCTGTATCGCTCTATATCCTCGTTCTCCCGTTCCTTTATTTGAGGTTTTTTTTTTGCTTAAATAGCTGTCTCACTTGTTTTACTGTCTCCTTGTGCATTTCACTAACAGTCCGGGTTACAATTGGATACAGCGTTGCCAGAACAATTTTAATGTCGTGGCCAGGGCAGCGGTCGTATGTTGCCTCTAGGCGTTCGTAAAATACATCTTTAATCTCATCGTCTTCACCTGTCGTCGGGGCAAGGGCACAAATTAGTGTGATGAAGAAATATTTCACCTTGATGCAGATTGTGGCTAATCGATCACTAACAAGCTAATCGATTGCCAACTACAAATTCACATCCAAATTCGTGCTTTTCGGCATGGCAGTTGTAATAGAACGCCCATATCATCCAAGTTTTGAAAATGTAATATATGGAAGACTATCATTCCTATGGTCATGAAATTTGGTGTTAATTCATTAAAGGTTAGTACATGCATTCTTAAGAAAATGGGTGGGATCGAATTAATGGTAGTTGCACCCCCCATACGTCCCCATTAACAGAAATGCAATACTTGGCGAAAAAACTTCCCTCAGCGGCTGAAAATTAGGTTTTGATATCTATAACAGCGGCATGTGTGTTGAGTCTAAAACTGTGCGGGATTATATAAGTAGTAGTGACATCACCCATACCACTACATCTTTCAAGACACTACATCTCGAGGACTGTAGTACCATTTGTTTTGAGGCTACATGAAAATGATATATCATGTGGGCGTGACACCTCCCATAGGATCCAATTTTATAAAAGTTTTTATCAATGGTCCTAAAATTTTGTTTTGTTAGATTTAAGATCAGTTTACGTATTGTAGGGCAAAATGAGCAGGATCGGGTCAAAGCGTGGTAATCAATGCCTGGTAACCGAAACTGAATTATGAATTTCCACCGAAAATCTAGTAAATGCAAGATGTGGACTTCTCTCAACTTAAAGCACAGCACTTTTCTGATCGTTGGCCGAATTTGATGTATGATTTGTTACACTAACGTAAATTGTGATACATAATCAATACGATCGACTAAAACTAACAAACAATACAGTTTAAAATACACGGGCATGGCATGGCCTAAAACTATATGCTTACTTTTAAATAAAAAAGTAAGCTTAGTTTACCAAACAAAACCTTGTAAAGAAGCTTGAGCTTTGAGGTAAAAAGGGAATCGTGGGGAAAAAACTTCCTCCATTCTCATGTTTAAATATTAACGGTCAAATTCAAACTATAATAAGTGCTGGACATTTTCGGCAGATATCTACTTCGCATGTACATGTTTGACATAATTGTAGATATATATACAGCTGATGATGTGCCATTGTGCATCTGTTCGTCACAAAGGGGTCTGAAGATGAACTCGTCATGGAGTTCGAAACGCGTCATCCTAGTGCGTGCCACACTGAATTTGACCAAAAATATCAAACAATATAAAAAACACTTTTCTGATCGTTAGCCGAATTTGATGTATCATATGATACACTAACGTAAATTATTATATACTAGCTGGCCCGGCAGACTTCGTTCTGCCTCCAAATTATTTTAAAAGATGTTGAGTGCAGTTGAAATCTAATAACGATTGGTTTATTACTTGGCCTCTGAAATATTTAAATTTAAAGGGCGAGGTATTCCCGGACATATTCTGTACTTCATATAAATATATATAAATCTAAGAGATAATATTTGTAAGAATTGCTAAAATGGTTCAGCAGTGTCGTCCAGGATATGATAAAAACTTTCTTATTGATAGGCATATATTCTAAAACCACATTTTTAAGTCGATTGACTGACATATAACTCTCTGCGTTGGTGTACTGGGTGATTAATACTTTAGGTGTTTGGTCTGAGCCATGATAGAACTTTGCCCCTTTTTATTCCAAGGAGAACCAATTTCCAAAAATCCCTTCATTTGGCTCAACAACCCTATTAACCGCTTGGTCTAGGTGAGAGCAACAGTTGTTCCCATTTTCGTGTTTGTCCCCTTAATTCGAAATGCGAAAACCCACTTTGTGAAGCTCTCTAATTCTATAGGAAGTGCACCAACATAAATGTTCACCATTCAACCTTAGGCCATTTCGTGGTCTGGGTGACCATCTAAAGCCCATCCCTAACTTTCACTGAAATTTTGGGACAAATGGAAAATAATTGAAATAAATTAACCCCAGCCAAATCAATTGATCAAACGAATATCCATTCAAAATTTAGGTTGAATTGGTACATGCATTCAAATTTTCGATATAAATCCACCGTAGCCCCACCTGGATTTGATTTTTTCAACACAAACAATCTACGGAAAATTTCGAATCGAATAAAAAAAAATCAGCCAAATCGCTCCAGCCGTTCTCAAGTGATGGGTTTACATACGTGGACCATTTCATTTTTATATATATAGATAGATTTTCTCATGCCAAAAAAATCATATATTTTAAGTTTAAGTAAAATCGGACAATCGATATAAATTTTCGTAATAATTCAACCCCAGCCAAATCAACTGCGGGTCCATATATACAAAAAAAATTCTCGTAATAAAACAAATATACATTCTAAATTTCAGTCAAATTGTTTAATTCGTTAAAATTTTCATTATAATTCCACCATAGCAACACCTACCGGGACAATTTATCCAAAAAAATTTTCTCAAGGTTCCACAAACATAAATACTAAATTTCAGTTATATTGGTACATGCATTCAAATTTTCGATATAAGTCCACCCTAGCGCCATCTACCGGGTCCATTTGTATATACAATTTTGTATGATGATCAAACAAACATGGATTCTGAATTTCAGTTAAATTGGCTCATTCGTTTAAGTTTTGATTGTAAACCGACCCCAGCGCCATCTACCGGGTCCATTTGTACGTTTAATGTTTTCTCATGATCAAACGAATATCCATTCTAAATTTCAGTTGAATTGGTACATGCATTCAAATTTTCGATATAAATCCACCCTAGCGCCACCTGGATTTGATTTTTTCCAACATAAACAATCTACGGAAAATTTCGAATCGAATAAAAAAAAAATCAGACAATTCGCTCCAGCCGTTCTCAAGTGATGGTATGACATACGTGGACAATTTCATTTTTATATATATAGATAAAATGTTTAAAAAGCTTCAACTCCGACCGGGATATACCCTAATAAAAATACAAGATTATCCGAATTACAATTTCAGATGGATGAAAAAAGAGGGCACAGAATCAACCTTTTTTCATTTCAGAATAAACTAATAGCTGTAAGAACACCCAACGACTTACTGACAACATTTCCCTCTATCCCAATTAAATTTTGAACACAATTTCCACATTTAGCAACTCCCTCCAAATACCACATACGATTCTCCAAATGCACCCACCGACATCACAGCCACCACCACCACCGTCATCACTAATATCATTTACCGTCGCGGGGTCATTCTTTTCATTTAGGGTACAGGTGGAATGCTCTACTCGCTCCCTTCCTTTTTTTGTCGTTCGTTGGTTTTAATTTATAACGCCATTTGTGTTGTTGTATTCTGTTTCGAATTTCCCGATTCCATTTCCATGCGGCAGTGTAACATCATGGGGTACAAATGTATCATAGTCGTAATGGACGTAACGTAACTGTCAAAAGGAAATTTCTTGCCACAGATTAAAGAATGCGCGCGCGCGATATAGGGACCCAACAGCCAACTGTCTGACACTGTGAACAAAAAAAAAAGAAAACAACGAAGTGAAAAACTTGAAATTTATGAGTTTTCGGCTTTTTTGAATATCGGGGGATTTCTTGTCGGAGTTAAATTTTTTCACAAAATTTTTTTTCTTTCTATATTTCACGCTGTTGATAACTCGGGTTACGTTGTTGCCATTGTATTCAATTCCAGCTTCCTGGGGTGTTGCGCTGCTAAGTGCAACTGTTGTTGTATCTAGGGTTGGTTGGTTGGTTGGTTGGTGGTGATGATGCTGGGCGGCGGTGGCGAAGACTGCTGCTGACTCTTTGGCTGGCTGGTGCACCAAATGCATATATTTTGACCATGGTTTAGTTTTAGTTTGGTGTTTTTTTTTTCTTCTGCTACGTTTTGGGAGATTTCTGTAACGCGCTCTGCCGGTTGTTTCTACCTGTTCTCAGGGTCGATTGCTTTGGGTGCCAGTGTTTCAATTCAATTTTCAAACGACAAATCTGTAATGTCCCTAGCATTGGTCTTTCTTTTCATAGTAGTTGTTGTTGTAGTTGTTGATTATTTAAATGGGTTTTGTTAGGGTAACGTTAGTTCAATAAATTTTAGTCGCGGATTGCATTTAGTTTCATCTTTCCTTCTTTTTCTGTTTCTAATTCGGTCTTTTTATGTTTTGTTTGCTTTGGTGGTTAAGATGGTCGGTGTTGGTCATTCGTTGGTTTTTTGTATGATGGGAAAGTTTAACGAATTTCTAATCAGTTTTGTGTATTATTTTTTTTTCTTCGGGGGTTTCTACTTTAGTTTGGTTTCTTGTATTACTACAATAATAATAATACCTTGCGACCTTTTTTTTCTTTCTTCATCGTGGCCAAATTCTTATTTTTGGGTTGTTTAGAAAATTTTCGTTTTGGTTTCGATAATTTCGGGCTGTCTTGACAACGATAAAGTCTTCATTGATTTGTGACCCTTAATAATAGTGTTTAGTCACAAGCACTTAAACGCCGCCGTTGCCGCCACTGCCGTCATCACCGCCGACACTGAGACTGATATCTCGCCCGTCCGCAACACTTGAAAGAATCTAACTATTTATTCATTGACCTCAAAATGGGAACGCCCGGCATTGTTGAAAGGTTTTTTTGTGAATGTGTTCGTTTCCATATCCATATGCAGGTGATCATTGCCGTTGATGGGTTTGTTAAATTTCAAGAACGGTTATGGCATAACACTCTAATAATATCGATTTTGTTTGATCCTTGTGATAGGATTTACAATAATGCTGCTCTGTTTATGGCTGAGATATATTTATCATCAGCGGAATAACACTTGAAGTAAGATTATTCAAATCAAAAAATAATATGAATATTGTTTTAAAAATTTGAGTTATGTATCAGTTTGAAAAGCTTGACATCTGCATAGATCATGTATTCCCCGGACAATGTCACTGCACCTTCGTTCCGTGGTAGTAAAGGTAAAATAGTGCAATGTTGAGTAACCTAAATGACAGGCTGCGACCGGTGTCTCTTAGGGATGGGTAATAAAAGTTATTAAAGCTTAACATAACGGCCCTTTTGATGGCTTTGACAGCTCAAAGAAACTAGGTTCGGGCGCTTAAAAAACAAAAAGGATACGAGCCAAATGTCGACAACCACGAACGTTACAAGGACCATGATTTTAGGATAAGCATCAGGAAATTTTTTTCTTTTTCGTGGTTTCATAGCCAGTAAAGGATCTGAGGGTTCGCCGCCCACTATCTGCCACTGTTTATGATAAAAAATCTCACTAACAACGTTGCCAAGGTTCCACCACGAAGGAGGTTGTAAGTCGGCTTGAGATGCAACAGTCACTTTACATCCCCAACGGCACCCAAAAAAACTGCGGCATGTGACTGCGGCCTTATCAGGTATACAGAAGGAATCAATGAAAATGGGTCTAATGGTGAACGAGAACAACACAAAGTTATTAGCTTCAACGAACAAAGAAGCTACTCGTTTGGGAAACTGCGTGAACGTTGACAGCTATAATTTCGAGGTGGTAGATAATTTTATCTACTTACGCTCCGCCATCAACAAAACAAATCATGTCAACCTCGAAATCCGAAGAAGAATCCTGCTTGCTAATAAATGCATCTACTGTCTTAGCAAGCGATTTAATGACAGAGCCCTCTCTCGACGAATAAAAATCCAGATATACCAGATACTGGATCTACCTATCTTGTCTTCTTTTAAAATTCTGGGTTATGACAAAAGCGGATAAATCGGTTCTGGCAGTATTCGAGAGAAAAATATTCCGTGAAATAGATGGGCCCATCATCGTTAACGGAGAGTATCGACATCGTACGAATCATGAGCTGTACACTGATATTGATGTGGACTGGCGCATTACGGTGCAGCGGTTGCTTTGGCTACGTCATGTTGTATGCATGGACGAAAATGCTCCAACTCGAAAAGTCTTCGACAGTGAACTCGATGGACGGCGCAGAAGAGGGCGACCAAAACTCCTTTGTAAATACCAGGTTACTGAGAACCTTGCAGAACTTGTGGTGTGACTAAGAAATTAAGTGCCAGCTAAGTAAGTAAGTATCAGGAACATTAAAAAACATTAAACTTGTTCTGTGTGATTTTTATACTTAATTAGGATAAGTTTTTGGTTCAGAAGTCGAAAAAACAACCAACGATAACAACCATAGACTTGTTAGCTTTCATGGTCGCTTCCATGAATATGTTAGTGAATGGAACCACATTTTGGTCTTACGTATCTACTAGGCAGTCTGCATATATCCTAATCAAAAGACATGAAACCGAATTGATGATGTGGTAATACATGGAAGGCATGTCTCAAGCGTCAATGACTGGGATAACCATCTAGTTGCAGGCAAGAAACGTGAAGCTAGTCTTCGCAGAGCTGCATATCTCCGAGATAGCCAATGCCTATTTCAACAAACTCTCTCAATTACTGCAAAGAAACGTCCACACAGTGGCATTCTATAACCACTGCGATAACGTTCAGACAAGTCCCGTACGATGAATAATGTCGCAGATTGTCTGAGAAAAAGGGTTTTGCATATAAGCCACACTGCATCCGAGATGAGAGCAAAAAAACGCCTCTCCCAACAGAGAAGACATCGATGGAGGAAAAGGGAGAGAAAAGATGTCGAAAAGCATAGGGAAACAAAAGGAAACAAGTTCCACCAGAAGGTAAAATGATAAGGATTTGGAACAAGGATCTCTTTCTGTGAGGACAAAGATGGAAATCAGATCAAAAACACTCAGAATGTGCTATATATATGGAGGTAACATTTTTGTACTCTGCTTGTTTCAGAAAGCAGCAAAGTGACAAAACTACGTCAATCAGTTATCTGCATATCCCCTAATCAAAAGACAATAAGCCTCAAGCGTCAAGACTAGTATTACCATTTAGTTGCAGGCAAGATACGCACAAGATTGAGGCATGCCAAAAGCGATCGTAACCAAACGCCAAGGAAGCTAGTCATCGCAAGGCTGCAAACCCCCTGAGATAGTCAATACCTATTTCAACCAACTCTCTCAATTACGGTAACGTTCGGACAAGTCCCGTACGATTAACAATGACGCACTTTGTCTGAAGAAAAAAAATGTTGTGAGACACACTGCAGCCAAAATGTAAGCGAAGAAACGTCTCATCAAACAGAAAAACAACGATGGAGAAAAAGAAAGACTGCAGATGTCGAAAAGTACACGTTCTATCAAAAGGTACAATGCTAAAGATTTCGAACAAGAATCCTTTCATGTGGGGATAAAGATGGATATCAGGTCAAGAATACTCAGAATGAGCTGTATCTATATATGGAGGGGCCATTTTTGTACTCAGCTTGTAACGGAGTAGATTGGCATCTTCTACAGGTTATTGCACGGTAGACAAACAAAAAAGCTGCGGTTGCCAATGGACTGTTTGCAGAATTTTCCAAGTCCGTCGACGATGAGCTGACAGATCATCTCGATGATCGGAATCTTAATGTGCTGTATGTCCTGTGATTATGAAAGGCGACCCAACTGTGTGGACGTTTGTACCGCGTGATCAGCCATTCAATCATTGCATACAAGGTTATGCAAAACACTTAGGCCCATCGTAACAAATCTGATTGATCATTATCACAGTGGCTTTAGACCTGGTAAATCCCCGACCGACCAGATATTCACCTTGCGGAAAATTCTGGAAAGGGCCCAAGGAATGCAGATCGGTACTTACTGTATCATTATCGACTATAAAGCTGCATTCGACATTTTTATACCACAAAAACAATTGGATGCCTTCGCAGCTGTTGGCATTCCTGCGATGCTAGGGATGACACTGACCTATATGAAGTCCTCAGCGAAGGTAGACAAAACAGTGCTAAGTGAAGCCATTTACATCGTGATGGAGATGACCATGCGAAAGACTGCAGTAAACACGACTGGCACCATTTATGTAAATAAAACAGAATTTGTGTTTGTTTGTTTGCATTTTTTGTACCGTATAGACTCGCTACCGGCTGTGGCATAGTGTTTAGAAAACGCGACTACCATGCGGGAGGTCCGTGGTTCGATTCCCGGTTCCAGTCATCTACATTTTGCTTTCATTACCGGTCCCCTCGATATTGTCGACAGCAACGTCGCAGTATAGTGTCGAGTCAATCGGCATGTCTAGTAAAAGCTTCTTAAACAGTGACGTTCGCACTCGTCGATGAACAAGTAAGAGCCGATAGTTGTCAATCCAAAATAGAAAGCGTGTTAATTCACAACAAAGCGAGAAGCTATCCCATACCTCATTTATGGGTTGTAAAGGGAAATTAAGTAAGTAGCATCTACTTGTTTACTTTCATTAGAAATGCCGATTGACTCGACACTATACTGGGGAGTTGATTTGACAACATCAAGGATGCGATGGGGTATCGAACCATGGATCCCCCATATGATAGTCGCGTGGTCTAACCATCATGCCACGGCCGGCTGTACCCAGAATTAAAAATTAAAATAGCTTTAAACGTTTCGTTAACTCTTTCGGCATTCGCCTATGGTCATTCAAGTAAGTGCCTATGTAGGGAGTAGTGCTTAAGCATGGTCAATCGAGACATCCAGAACTGCAGGGTAGCTATAAAATATAATAAATATAATATTCTCTTATCCCGATAAAAAAAAAACATCAATATATTCTGCAGATATAGACCTTCAAAAATAGTCTAAACAATTTGTCGCTGCAACTCTAAGTCACTCAAGTATTAAGCATCACATTTTTTATTCCATCGATTAGGCCACCTTATCTTAGTAATCCGTATGTTGCTAAGGGTTCGTGTCACAAAACACAAACATCTATGAATCATTGAAATCTTAATGACACTCGTATTTCTATTTTTTTTGCCATCTCTATAAAACCAAAATGTTTTATTATTTGTCTTGATTTTTAAAGGTGGTGCTGTTGATGGTGACTAACAGCGCTCATTGTTCCTAATAGAATTCATGAGTCATGCGAAATTTACAATTAAACGTTAAATAATTCCCTAAGACAAACAACGTTGGTTGGCATGTATGTATGTATGTATGTAAGTAAGTGTTGGTGTGTAGGTTGTGGGTTGACATATGATAATCCGTTGCTAAAATACAACAATCAACAGCACCAACAATCATTGCTACTATCAATAGCAGCTATAAACTAAAGTCTTGGCAATTTATACGTAACTAAATCAAGGGCGCATTCTGATTTTATAAAGAGAGAACAGAAAAAACAAGCAACGACACAGTTTGTTGGTTGCACTTTTGTAATCGTTTCGCAACCAAAGCTGACAATTTACGTAATACAGTATATTATTGATAATAAAAAAACAGCATTAGCTAATATTTTGCAATAGTTGCAAGAAAAAACACAACAACAACAACAACACACACACACACACACACACACACACACACTTAATGATCTCCAAAATGTCTGCAATGCACATGAGCATTGAACGCACAATGTCGAATTTTTAAAATACGAGTTCTCGTTTTTAGTTTTAATAAACACGTGCAAGTTTCTTATAGATGATTAGAGTTAGCTTTTAAGAATTTTCTTTGAATTTCGCGAAAAAATCAACTACAGATATGAATGTGGTTTTTTTTTGTTTAATGACAAATTTTAGTTTATATGAATATATCTCTATATTCGCCTGCCCGTGACTGAGTGCTGTTGATTTTGGACCTGATAGCAGCTTTAGTTGTAGCACACGACAGGTGTTCTAGCTATAGAGTGGTGGTCTTTCGATCGATCGTTGGGTCGTTTAGCCTGAATGATATACGAGTGTACATCTTGTTGACGGTGGCATTTAAGCGTTTTTAGTTTTAAGCAGTCTCGTTTTCTATTTCTTCTCTACATATATGAATAGCACTACAATATGGTTTCATATCGATAATTTCGACGCATTTACAACTTGTTTTAAATATATCGATTTCTAAAGAATTTCATTGCTAATAAAGTTCAGAATCAACGACGACGGCAGCAGCAACAACTACAACTACCTTATCGTCGGCGAGTTATTATTGTACAAAAGTGCTCATTAAGTAAGGCAGCAAATGGTAAAAAACACGTTTCAGCCTCGAATACTAGTGAAATAATAGAAATCGCGTAAATTTCGCAAAAAAAAAAAACAAAATAGAAACAAAACAAAAATAACTGAAAACAATTTTTATGTTGATGTCTTTGAAATTCGTGGTTCTGGTTTCACAGATGTCCTCATGTTAATAAACATCACTGAGTGGTTTTTAAGGGGGGAGAGGTTGCTAAGTTTGTCGTCATTGTTCTAGATTAAAGAAAAAGTAATCCACACCAAATATTAACCTAGAAATGCTTGCCAATGCCTATTTCATAAAATGGTTTGGCGGAAGTCCTCGAAGAATACAAGGTTGACATAGCCGCTTTAAAGAAAATCCGGTCGACGGGACACGGGTACTCGCGCATAAAAACATGCGACATCTACTATAGTGACCATGCGGACAAGCACGAGTTTGGATGTGGATTTGTGGTTAACAAAAGACTGCGACACCTAGTCTCAAGGTTCAACCCGGTGTGTGAACGTATAGCAACCATAAGAGTCAAAACAAAGTTTTTCCACATAACACTTATATGTGCCCATGTTCCGACAGAAGATAAAAGCGATGAGGACAAAGACGTGTTCTAAGAGAGCCCAGAAAATGTATATGACCGTAGCCCCAGCCATGACATTAAAATTGTACTAGGCGATTTTAATGCTAAAATAGGCAGGGAGACCGAATTTGAGCCTACCATCGGAAAATTCAGTCTGCTCACCGAAACGTCGAACAATGGCATCAGACTGATTGATTTCTCTGCGGCAAGAAATATGGTAGTTAACAGCACTAGATTTGACCATAAAAATATTCATAAGGCAACATGGTTATCCCCAGATCAATTGATGAAGAATTAGATAGATCATGGAATGCTCCAACCCCTGATAATATTTCCTCGCAGTGGAAATATATAGCCGCCTCCATAGAACAGACTGCGAGTAGAGTACTTGAGTACTCAAAGACGTCTTAAGAAGATGCTAATACGATGATAAATGTCGCAATGCAACTAAAGAGACTGATGCTGCATACAGTGCGAAACTACAGCCAATGGCAACGCGAGCTGTTCGTGAACGGCACAGGGAGAAGAGACTAGAGGCAACTCTCTAGTCTTTTTAGACGGAAAAAGAAGGTGCTGAAGAAAAACAGGATGAGTGCACAGAGTCGGTCCGAAGTAGAGGGGAAGGCCGTAAATTCTACCAGAGAGTTAAGGCGAGCATGCATGGAACAGGGTTGCCTCCTGCAAGAACAGCGATGACCAGCTAGTGACGAACCCAGATAACATTCTGAAGATATGGAAAGATCATTTCAGAAACTTACTGAATACGGAAACCACTCCAGAAGACCCCGCTCTAATCCATGACGATGGTACTAACTGTCCATCTCCGAGAGAGATACGTGTGGCAATATCCCGCCTTAAAAACAACAAAACGGCTGGAGCCGATGGTTTCCCTGCTGAATTGTTTAAGGTAGGCGGAGAGGAGCTGATTAGAAGCATGCATCAGCTCATGAAGAACATCTGGCTAGAGGAGAGAGGGATTGGAGTCTCAGTCTGTTATGTCCCATATACAAGAAAGGAGATTGTAGTGAGTGTAAGAGTACAAAGCCTATTACCATTTGCCTACAAGGTCCTTTCGAGCATATTGTGTGAACGTCTAAAGCCAATTGTAGAAAAACTCATTGGACCATATCAGTGCGGCTTTAGACCTTGTAAATCTAAGATGGATCAAATATTCACTTTACGACAAATCCTGGAAAAAAACTTTTGAAAAGCAGATCCATACCTACCAGCTTTTTGTCGACTACAAAATTGATTCGAGTTTCCGATAAACAATAGGCTATATGAGGCTATGTCTGGGTTTTGTATTCCTGCAAAACTGATTCGACTTTGCAGATGTACCATGGAAAACACCAAATCCTCTGTTCAGATTGGTAAGGCTCACTTTGAACATTCAACACGGAAAGTTATCTCAGGCAGTGCGATAGCTTGTCATGTACACTATTTAATATAGTTATGGAGAAGGTGATGAGTAAAGCTGGTGTCAACATGCCTGGCACCATATTTCACAAGAGCCACATGCCACTAACCTATGCCGATGATATAGACATCATTGGCTGAATGTAACTGCAGTTTGGTAAGGATCACTCTGAACCATTCAACACAGAAAGAGGTCTCAGGCAGGGAGACCTGTACACAATTTAATATAGTTATGGATAAGGTGATGAGAAAGGCAAGTGTGAACATGCAGGACACCATATTCAACAAGAGCCACATGCCACTAGCATATGCAGATGATATAGACATCATTGGCTGAAATCTGCGGGATGTAACTGCAGTTTTCTCATCACTAGAAAGAGAGTCAGCCAAAATGGGTTAAGCAGTCAACGAGGACAGTACAGAATGAATGATTTCGACGAACAAATAGTCCTTTTGATGGTAAAATATCAATAAGAAAAATAGTGTCAGCCAAGAAATCAAACAGAGAATAGTGCTGTTGTTTTTACGGACTTTGCCGGCACTTTAGTAACACCACTTTATCTTGAAATACTAAGAAACAGCTATACCTAGAGCTAATTTTACCCGTTTGTTTAATGCTGGGACCGGCCGTTGCATTTTAGTTAGATCACGCGACTACCATGCGGAAGATCGCAGGTTTAAACCTGGCTCCAGTCATCTTAAAAACAAAAATTGTTCTTTCATTGTCGGCTTCCCTCGAATTTTGTTGACAGCAAATTCGCAGCATAAGTGTCGAGTCAATCGGCGTGTCTAGGAAGAGCTTCTCAAACAGTGACGTTTGCATTCGTCTATAAACAAGTAGGTGCCGTTAGTTGTGAATCTAAAAATTGAAAGCGTGTTAACTCACAACAACGCGAGAAACTATCCCATACCTCATTCATGGGGTGCAAAGGGAAATTAAGTTTAAAGTTGTATGCTGCCGAATCGTGTGCTTAAGACAACGGACATACAAAACCTGGGAGTTTTCGAGAGAAAAGGACTTTGAAAAATATGTAGACCTAACTGTGTGGACGGCGAATTTCGCCATCGTATGAACCTTGAGCTGTATAAGCTTTACCACGACATCAACGTAGCTAAAAGAGTCAGAATCCAACGACTACGAGGGCTGGGACATGTTGCCAGGATAGTTGTAAATGTTCCAGAGAAAAGGATTCTGAAGGCGAACCTGAAGGATGGCGCAGAGCAGCGAGACCCAAACTTCGTTGGAAGGACCAAGTGGTTGGCGACGTGCCACCATCTGGTAGGACCAACTGGAAAACGCACGCAGAACACCGAAGCGTGTGGAATTATTTAATTTTCAGGCCTCAAATTTATAAGCCTCGTTCGTAAGTTGTAATGGGCCACTTAAGTTAGCAAATAAGTATGTATAAAGGCTAAGGAGAGTATTGAGCCATTCCACAGATTAATGATGATATCTGACCTGTACAGGATCTAAGTTTGTTAGTCGCCAATATTACCAATATTTAAAGGTATTGGCGAAACTTTTGTTGTTGATTTGAGTAATACCTCCTTAAGCTCATCTCTTAGATAGTTTATGTGACAGAATTACTGTCGGATTAAGAGCCTGACATTTATTTACGGATATGCCTGTAGTAGCTCAGAGTGTATCTTGTCCAGTCCTAGTGCCTTATTGTTCTGTAAACAGTTTATGATTTCAATTATTTCTGCGTTATCGGACCCATCTTTCATTCCTATGTAATTCTATGAAAAAAGTTTATAAGTTTAGGTGCTTCTGCAATTCGTCATTTTAAGAAAATTTCAAAATTTGAATTCATCAGTACTTTAATTTACCTATAGTACATAAATACTTTGTATCTCCTGCATCATAGCATCTTACTGCTTCGCTTCACTAATTGATATGCCCAAAATTTAATGCAGTCTTTTCAATTAATTTGCTCATTTAGTCACACCTCATTTGCTGAAACGACAACAGCAATATTCATTAGAATGACAACAATTTCCGTTCCAATTGTTAGCCCATTTTATTTTTTCAAAAACAATAAAAAAAAAATACAACAACCTACAACAGATATCTTAAACAAAAGAGTGCGTTTGGCACGCGACATACATATATTTCTGAATGTGTTGCTAGAAGCCAAAGTCAACTGAATAAATGTGCATACATTAAGCAAGAGATCAAATTCACAACTGATCTTCATAGAATTTTGGTTATAATGTATGCATCATAAACACATCTCATTAGCTTAGCTCGTCCATATACACAAACACAACAGAAAAGAAAAAATAAAGAATAAGTATCTTCTTTGTAATGTTCGAAAAGATCTCTTTCCTAGAAATTTGTATAAAATTTGAAGAATTCCTTTACACAAAAAAAAACTAAAAATAGGAAATGCCGTTTGGTTGAATTTTAAATGAAACGTGTAAAAGATGTGTTCTCATGATAAATCCATTCATTGACACCACCAACAAAATCTCTAGCCGGAGACAAACAGTAGCTCATTACACCGAAAAGGGATTAGAAAAAGAGGGTTTTTCACAACCAAAACCAAGACCCAACAACATTACTTGACTTTGTCTTAAGATTTACTTAAGATTAAGACAAAAATCTTGTGTTGTGATAATTAACGCCTCATTCATTGACGTTTAAGGGCGTGATGATGAGTGTCCTGCCCTCCTCAATGTGGTCATAAACTATTGTTGTGTTGCAACCACAGGGTTTTGCACAAACACACACACAAATCATGCAATTACCAAATGTTTCACATCCTAATTACGAAATCTCTTTTGTTGTGTGTTAACGAAATTTTTGCACAATCTTTTTATGAATTGACGAATTGATCTCCTGCTGTGGTGGCTGAGAAATATGACAGAGATTTGTGTGACCGTCTTAATCTGTTGGCTCTGCTTACAATCCTACTACCTTGACTACTAACGAGTCAAACTCCTTTTGCAACAACAATGCGGTAGCAACAACAATTACGGCTTTTGAAGACAAGATCAAGCAATTACCTGTATATGTTGTTATATAAGCCAAGTTCAATGCAAACACAACCAAAAGCTGACTTGAAATTGTTTATTTTTATCGTAAGTCTTTGATTTGAAAATTATGCAAATAAGTTTACGTTTTCGGAGATCATATCCTTCGGTTTTCTTCACGAGCATTTTGAAAAGTAAGACCAGTAGCAATTTTGGTTTTACTGATATCACACACAACGGTTGTTAGGGGCAATTCTCTTTTGCATCATTCTTGTTTTAATTAAATCCCTGCGAATCCCGTCATCATCCACACACACACACACACACACACACAGCCATCAGCATGTTCACAAATCGCAAATCAATTCATCCTTGTGAATTTTGGCGCCAAAGTTCAAATGAGACACCGGAAATGCTACAAATGTGTGAGTGGACTGAGCAAGAAAAAAAGGTGTCTTGGCCACATTTGGTTTGGAATTAAATTCGGGTGCCTTGTTTCAAATGAGATTTGTTTGAGTATGGTGCAGGCACGGGGGTGGCAGCAAGGAAGAGTTTAAGACAAAGCATTTGTATAGGCACTAAGTTGCTACTTAGTTGACGGCTGTTAAAGGTGACCAGTATGAAGGTTTGGTTTGAATAATGAACTAGAATAGAGAATATATTCAAAATTTTCGGGAAAAAACACTTGGATTATTCTATATATACTTACTTAAGTGGCCCATTACAATTTATGAACGTGGTTCACAAATTTGAGG
The DNA here is from genome assembly GCA_964034835.1 of Muscina levida. Taxonomy (NCBI): domain Eukaryota; kingdom Metazoa; phylum Arthropoda; class Insecta; order Diptera; family Muscidae; genus Muscina; species Muscina levida. Next base: position 18,695,759 of record OZ035883.1, on the reverse strand, counting down.
CCTGAAGTATTAAAGAATTCCACACGCTTCGGTCTTCTGTGTGCGTTCTTCATTTAGTCCTACCAGATGGTGGCACGTCGCCTACCACTTGGTCCTTCCAACGGAGTTTGGGTCTCTCTGCTCTGCGCCGTCCTTCAGGTTCGCTTTCAAACACCTTTCTCACTGGAGCATTTACATCCATCCTGGCAACATGTCCCAGCCATCGTAGTCGCTGGATTCTGACTCTTTTAGGTACGTCGATTTCGTGGTAAAGCTTATACAGCTCATGGTTCATCCGATGGCGAAACTGGCCTTCGACACAGATAGGTCCATATATTTTTCGGAGTACTTTTTTCTCGAATTCTCCCAGGTTTTATATATCCGTTGTCGTAAGCACCCATGATTCGGCAGCATACAACAGAACGGGTAAAATTAACACCTAGTATTGCTTAGTATCCCGAGATAAGTTGGTGTTAGTCAGTAAAAACATCTATTGGCGAGCACTATTCTCCGTTTGATTTCTTAGCTGGCATTATTTTTCTTATTTTTCTTACGGAAGATCCGAGGTATTTAAATTCATCTACCACCCTTAAAACAATAATTGTCAACGTTCACGGTGCGTCCCCATAGAGGACTCTTTGTTCGTCAAAATCATTATTTTTGTTGTGTCCACGTTGACCGCTAAACTCATTTTTACTGACATCTTTTCAAGCGATGAGAAAACTGCAGTAACATCCCGCAGATATCGGCCAATGATGTCAATATCGTCTAGTGGCTCTTGTGGAATATGGTGCCAGGCATGTTGACAACATCCTTTCTCATCAACTTCTCCATAACTATATTAAATAGTGTACTGGGCAAGCTATCACCCTGCCTGAGACCTCTTTCCGTGTTGAATGGTTCAGAAGGATCCTTAGCAATCTTAACCGAGGATTTGGTGTTTTCCAAGGTACATCTACAAAGTCGAATTAGCTTTGCAGGAATACCAAACTCAGATATGGCCTCATATAGCTTATTCCTTATCGGAGAGGCAAAAGTAGCTTTGTAGTTGACAAAGAGGTGGTAGTGTCGATCTGCTTTTCATGAGTTTTATCCCAGGATTTGTCGTAAGGTGAATATTTGATCCGTCGTAGATTTGCCAGCTCTAAAGCCGCACTGATATGGTCCAATTTGTTTTTCTACCATGGGCTTTAGTCGTTCACACAATATGCTCGAAAGGAGCTTCTACGCCATTGGTAATAGGCTTATTCCACGGTAGTTCTTACATTCACTACAATCTCCTTTCTTTTATATGGGACATAACAGACTGAGACTTCAATCCCCGAGCTTGTTCTCCTCTAGCCAGATGATCTCCATGAGCTAAATGCATGCTCCTAATCAGCTCATCTCCGCCTGCCTTAAACAAGTCAGCAGAGAGACCATCGCACAGTGGGTTGGATCATTGTTAAACTGAGGATTAATTCAAGGAAGCCCATTATTATTGATATTGCTTCGGTTCCATCGATGCAGCTGTTCCAGCTGCTTTGTTATAGTTAAGGCGGAATATTGCAACACGTATCTCACTCTGGCTCGGTTAATACCATCGTCATGGATTTAAGCGGGGTCTTCTGGAGTGGTGTCCGTATCTAGTAGATTTCTGAAATATCTCTCCATATCTTTAGAACGTCATAAGGGTCCGTCACTAGCTGGCCATCGCTGTCCTTGCAGGAGGGCAACCCTGTGATTCGCATTCTCGCCTTAACTGTCTGATAGAATTTTCGGGCTTCCCCTCTACTTCGTAGCAAGTCTGTGCACTCATCCTCTCTATTCTTCAGCTCTTTCTTTTTCCGCCCAAAAAGGCGAGTTGCCTTTCTCTTCTCCTTGTGTCGTTCACGAAAAGTTCGCGTTGCTATTGGCTGCAGCCGTCTCTTTCGTGTCATTGCGACATTCATCATCGTATTAGGCATCTTCTTCAGACGGCTTTGAGTACTCAAGTACTCTAATCGCAGTCTGTTCTACGGAGTCGGCTATATATTGCCACTGCAAGGTTATATTTTGAGGTTATAGTTGAGTGGTTGGAGTAGGCGTCCGCTACCTCTGTGTTCCGCAGTTTACTCAAGTACTCTAATCGCAGTCTGTTCTACGGAGTCGGCTATATATTGCCACTGCAAGGTTATATTTTGAGGTTATAGTTGAGTGGTTGGAGTAGGCGTCCGCTACCTCTGTGTTCCGCAGTTTACTGATGTCCAGCTTTCGTTGTGCCAGGTTACTTACGTTTTTCGCCATTGTTAGCCTTGTGTGTACCTTAACTGCGGTAAGGTAGTGATTGGAGACAATGTTTGCACCCCTGATCGCTCGTACTTCCAGAACACTCGATGCGTGCTTTCCATCGTTTACCACGTGATCTATTTGATTTCTCGTCAATTGATCTAGAAATAACCATGTTGCCTTAAGAATATTTTTATGGTCAAATCTAGTGCTGCTAACTACCATATTTCTTGCCGCAAAGAAATCAATCAGTCTGATGCCATTGTTCGACGTTTCGGTGTGCAGACTAAATTTTCCGATGGTAGGCTTAAATGCGGTCTCCCTGAATTAAACATTAAAATATTGATGTAGTGGCTGGGGCTACGATCATATACATTTTCTAGACTCTCGTAAAACTCGTCTTTGTCCCCATCGCTTTTTTCTTCTGTCGGAACATGGGCACATACAAGTGTTATGAGGAAAAACTTTGTTTTGACTCTTATGGAGAGTATACGTTCGCCCACCGGGTTGAACCTTGGTACTAGGTGTCGCAGTCTCTTGCCAACCACAAATCCACATCCAAACTAGTGCTTGTCTACATGGCCACTATAGTAGATGTCGCATGTCTTTATGCGCGAGCACCCGTGTCTCATCCAACGGATATCCAGTAAAGCGGTTACGTCAGCCTTGTATTCTTCGAGGACTTCCGCCAGTTGGAAGGCGGCACAGGGTCCATACAGTGTTTTAACATACAAAGTGCATATTCTCAAATCATGGTCCTTAATTCGTTTGCGGTGGTCGTCAACATTTTGGGGGATCCATATTATTTCTAAGGATAATTCTATATTGTGACGTTTTTTCTACAAAAGTCTAGAAAACATTTTAACATCGTCCTAACCCATAAAATTAACTTCTATACATGACAAGTTTTGGACCCATGTGCATCATTACCGCATATTAGCGATTTTAATTCCTAGCATTTCAATAACAAAATTCCTTAATAAAAATCTGCTTCATAATTATTCGCCTTAAATTTTTTCCACTCTCAACTATGGTCACCTCAACGGGAAAAGGGATCCCGCGATTGTCACTGATACATTCATTCAACTGCAATTCGGTGGCGATTCATTAACATAAATTTGCTTTTTAAAGAAACGCCAAAACAGGCATTAAACCCGACAAGATGATGATAAAGTAAGATCGCTCTTGGAGCTCAACTCTTTTTGGTTGTTGTTGTTCTCGTAAAAGTGTAGCAACATCAACTAATGTTGTTGTCGCCGTCATCGTCGTTGCTGATGCAGCGACGGCGGCAACTATGGCTTCTGTATCACCAACAGAGCGACGACATCATGGTGAAGAAATCATTTTAAAAGGTCAGTTAGGCAACAACATAAGCCCAACAACAGCTACATCTACAGCAACATGTGCGGCATGAAAGTGATTTCGGTGATTGTTGCTGCAACAATTTAGCACATAATGATGTTGCTGTTGGTGTTGTTGTTGCTGACGCTGCTGTTGTAGTTCCTGCGTCCAAACATCTTCCCAAAACGGTGGCCCCTCTCTTCATCCTGTTAATCCGAGTGCACATATAAGAAACTGCTATGCTTCAATCCAGGATAATGTGTAGCTAGATGGTGAGGTGGAGAGAGGCGCAGAAGTGAAGTGACTGCCATCGGTGGCATGTTTACTAAATTGACTCAGATTGTACACCTTCATGTACCACTTTACGGGTGGTTCTACGTTTCTTTTCGACTGTTTTTTTGCGTTTATGTTGGTGTTGTTGTCGCGCCGTTGTTGGTCTCGCTTCTTAAGGTCTTGTTAAATGTTTGGACAAAGGCGTGCAACAAGTTAATTAAGGCTCATTTGCATGTTGCCACCAAACAACAACAAAAAAAAACACAACACAACCTACAAACCAAAGAACAGGGAAATGTGAAACTGTGACCAAAATACACAAATGTTGTCACATGTATGTCTATGTGATACGTTTTTCGGCTCACAGCGAATTAAAACAATATAAGACCATATATAAGTTCCTTAAATTGAGTTCCACTTTTTTTGTGGACAAACTTATTAGCAAAGATCTAAACTATCTAACTTTAGGCGACATTAAGAATGAGTTCGAATGAGAAAATATAAACTTTGGGTTCTGATACTGTATGGACTTTCCATTGTTCGAACATACACTTATGACGTCTAAAGTTCGCTGATATCGAACTCAGGTCATTCAATTACTGATCGGTAATTAAAACTGCATGGGGTTTGAGTTTTGATTCGTTATTCACTGAGGCTGGCCGTGGAATGATGGTTAGAACACGCGACTATCATGCGGGAGATCCATGGTTCAATACCCCTTTGCAGTCATTTACATTTTTACTCATCGACGGCCCCTAGATGTGGTCGAGAGAAAATTAGCAGTATAGTGTCGAGTGAATCGCAGTATAGTGTCTAGTAAAAGCTTCTCAAACAGTGACGTTCGCATTAGTCTCTAAACAAGTGGTAGTTTAAGTAAGATCGTTATTCACTGGGTAATAACTAGAATCTCTCTTTGGAGAGATATATCACGTGTTCCCCTGGCAGCCTAAATGGCATGATACCACCGTTGCATCTTAGAAATTGCAAACAGAAGTTACTAAAGCTCAACACAATGGCTCTCCTAGTGGCTTTTGCAGCTCTAAGAAACTGGGATCAGACGCTGTGGCCTAATAAGAATAAGCCTAATAAGAATTCATAGTTGGCAAGAGACTTCGACATCTGGTCTCGCGGTTTAATCCTTCAGATGCATATCACCGAAATAGCCACTGCCTACTACAACCAACTCTCTCAGTTACTTCAAACATTGAATTTTGATGTTCCCGACACACATTGGCAACATATTGTGAATTTTAAAGCCACTGTCGCAACGAGCGTACTGAGTTATACAAAAACACGACACTCCGACAAGTCCTGGTATGATACGGAATGTCGCGTAATGTTTGTAGAAATACTGCATACAAGGCGTACTAACGATGTAATGAGAAAATGAAACGGCTCTTCTTGGGGAAGTACCGACTATGAAAGAAAAGAGAGAGCCGGGATGTCGAAAAATACAGGGAAAGAGGCGAGGGCCATAAGTTTAACCAAAATGAATAAAAATCCCAACCTGTAACGACAGAGATGGACACTTTTGGCTAAAGAAATGTATGGCCGATGAATGGAATCTAAGTGTTCTATGTCCTGTGCTTATGAAAGGCGATCCTAGTATGTTAGTATCCCGGGTTCAGCCTTTTACCGGTCGAATACAAAATCCTGTCTAGCGTATGATTTGAAAGTCTAAAGCTTATACTAGCCAACGCGATTGGACCTTATTTGTTCGGCTTCGACCTAGTAAATCCACCATCGAGCATAGATTGACATTACGACGACTCATTACGAAGACTCATGAAATGAAGATCGACACTTACCATCTGTTTATCCATTACAAAGCTGCATTCGGCGAAAAATCTATGATGCTATGTCTGAATGTAGTATCTCCGCGAAGCTGATCTGATTTTGTGGGATGACACTGTCAGACACGAAGTCTTCAATAAAAAATATGCAAATATCCTCTGTCGTAACCTCTGTCGACAATACATTGAAAATATTAAACTCCTGTGTAGAACCCAGCGATGAAGGACATAAAAACAGTCCAGACATTCACAAACTGATGCTTGCAACAAATTTTGAAAATATTTTCGTTGTTCAGCAGATGGGAAAATTCAGTCTACACAACAACACCTTTGGTAACGAATTCAAACCCTGTTAGTTTCGCGTCGGCAAGAAACATGGTTGAGAGTTGAACCAGACTGAGGCTTAAAAATATTCACAAGGCAACCTGAATATTCCCTGATAGAGATCCAGGATATCGATATTTTGCAATAAGAATCCTCACCAGTAAGGGTAATCAGTAAGAAAGTTTGAGTTGGGAAACCTGACTTACATTTACCCTCACCCTCAATAAAACATAAATTTTTCTAGTATATTGATATTATTACTCGATTTATAAAGTGGGTGGAGTGGTACATTTGTATGGGTGGTACCAGAAGGGGCGTGGCTAGCCATCTAATTTGTTCTCCAAAACTTTTTCCTGTTATAGCTTTACTAACTACAGAATTTGGGTACGATCGTGTTAGATGTATTGATATTATTACTCCATCTCTGAAGTGGGCGAAAAGGTGCATTTGTGTGGGAGGTACCAGAAGGGGCGTGGCCATGTAGCCCCATTTGCAATACCGTAAGTAGTTTTGGGAAAATATTAACTCGTGCAAAATTTCAAGACATTTGGTTGCGTCTTTCGAAAGTTATCGTGCGAACCAGCCGGACATCCACCAGACAGACAGACAGACGGACATGGCTCAATTGATTTAAAAATTCATGAATCGAATTTGGTTCAAAGAAACCTAAGGTCGAAAGTGAATCCTTCTACGCGTTACACTTTGGGTCGTATTAAATGATATATACCCTCCCACCCTTAGGGTGAGGGTACAAAAACGGAAAACTGGGCACGGACACGGAGAATGTGCTGCAAATATCGAAAGAACACTTTCGGACTCTGCTCGTTACCGAAGGTAGCATAAGTGACGAAATCACGTCAATCATTGACGACTGAGTAAATTGTCCACCACCAATCAAACCGAGTCCAGCGAGGCAGAAGGTAATGAAATGCCGGCAGAGCTTTTCAAAGCTGACGGAGATGAGCCGGCAATGTGCATGCTCAAGCTCATAAACACGATTTTACAAAAGTAAAGCATGACCTAAAGGGCGATTCCAATTGCGTGTGTACCAACTATCACGATCACCATCACCACGAAGCTAATACAACTTTGCGGTATGACACTGACTGACACGAAGTCTACATGAGAGGAGAGGTCTACAGGAGAGGCTTTAGACAAGACAATAGTCTGTCATGCGACATTTAAAACATTTATATGAAGATGATCATGCGTCTGGTACCACCTTTAATAAAAGTCACATGCTGCTCGCGTATACCGATGATATAGATATCATGGGCCGTGGATTGCTGGATGTTACTGCGGCCTTTTTAAATATTGATAAGCAGTCGACCGCAGTTGGTCTGGTGATAAGTGAGGGTTAATCATTTTTGACAACTATAACTTTGAAGTGGTATACGATTTCTCCGCAGATGATTGTATAATAACACTGTGGGACAAATGGTAGGGGTCAGTGATCGGGAAGGGTTCAAACTACCGGGGAAAGTTATATCGGTAAAAATGAAGTTATACGTGTCCCGGCGTTTCGCTGGGTCACGTCTAGGAATCGAGATATATCGGTTTGAAGTTAGTAACTATCATATAGGGGAAATTGTCACCTTTGGTGGTTTTTTTTGTTTGGAATAACTCGAGAACCACTAGTCCGAGTTTGCTCAAAACAATTTAAAAAAAAATACAATTCCTTTAATCTATTCATATAACATTTTTCTATATAATCAACAGTTTTGACGGTAAAAATAAATGTATGAAGAAAAAAATAGTTTTTGCCTTAAATATTGAATTTTTTATTATTTAAATTCATAAAAAATCCAAAACGGAAAAAAGACAAGTCGTATAACTTTCACGCAAAGTCACATAACCTTTAAACAAAATGAGACATTGATCATGAAAATTGAGCAAAATCGGACTAGTGGTTCTCGAGTTATGTCAAAAAAAAGACCAGCAAAGGTGAAAATTTCCCCTATATGATAGTTACTAACTTCAAATCAATTCAAATCAAATCTCCATTCCTAGACGTGACCCAGCGAAACGCCGGGCCACGTATAATTTGTTTTTGACCGATATAACATTTCCCGTTGGTTTCATCCCATCCCGACTTTGACTGTCGCATAGTGTAATGTTTGCCTGGAAATCTGAAGACGAGTACTGATCGCAAACCGCTGATACTATGACAAAGCCGTCTCTCGATAAACAACGATCCAATTCTACAGACACTGTTCCTACCTGTTTTGCTCTACAGCGCAGAATACTGAATAATTACACAAGCGGATTAATCTGTACGAGTCTCCGAGATACAAATACTTCGCAAAATATTTTGACCCATTATCAGCCCCCCAGCGAGTACCGTCGCCGAATGCGAAACATGCGAAGCTGCTGTATAACGACGTCGACGTATTCAAGCGCGTTCAAATAAACCGAATGCGCTGCTTGGACACGTTGCACGAGTAGATGAAATTCTCTCGGCAATAAACTTAATGTTTCGAGCAGGAAGGGTGACTTTGGTGGATGGACCAGATGAAAAAGCTGTTATCTAAACTTGGTGTGATGAGCTATCTACGGAGCGCAAAAGACCTCAGCGGTTGGAGTTCTTTTCTATTTTGAGGCTACTGATGGATGAATTTCTGTTGCTGCTGCTAAATGAGAAGTAGAAGGAAGTTGCTTTGTGTTTTAACTTAGAAAGAATTATTTATTCTCGTAAACTTTCTTAGAAACAAGTTGTTTAATTTGAGGCAAATACAAATCTTTAGAAGCCATATTCTCACTTAATGACAGTCTAGGTGGATGCACAAGAGTGTTAATAATTTGAATAAGTTTTAAAAATTTCTTTACATTAAATTATTTGTAAAGGCCAAAAAAACTTATAATCGTACTGCTAAAGGATCTAGCATTCCAATATCTACAGTATTATATCAGTAGCTGTAAATATCTTGGTGAACATTAAAATATCGATGATGTTTCATATAAACACATACGATCATATCCCCATCCCACAAAATATGCCCTAAAAACAGTAGCTCCTACAATTTCCTACAAATAACGAAAATGTTAACACAATTCCATTAACAATTTAAGTAAATCTTTTCCATCGATCACACGTCGTGCGAGCAGACAATGTAACTATGCTAATCCTATGGGATACGCCTTGGCAACGTAGCTTCTTTGCTTCCTTCCGTTTATGTCTCATGCGATACCTATAGGACATGGCTACGTCCACATGTGTTGTCCTTGCTGTTGTCACATTTGGGTATCGTTAATATTTATTTTATGATTGATTGAATTTATTACAGCCCAAAAAGAAAACTGCACAAAAAACAGAAACTGTCTACAACTTTTTTTTCGTGTGTAGGACACAGAATTCTGAACCCCTAATCTGGCCAATATGTGACCTTTTTGGTGATGGAATGGATTTTTAAGTTAGGGGTTGATTGAATAACTTCCTCTCTTACCCTGAATCCACACGGTTTGTTGTGTCGCACAAACTACTGCTAATTGTGGCCATATGTCAGGTATATTTTGGCGTTATTAGAGACAATGTTTATATGTTGTTGTTGTTTTTGTTTGTTTTAATGTTTCTTCACTTTGTACTTTATGAGTGGTAATTTTTGGGCGTTTTCATTTGGTTAAAAGCGTGAAAATGTTACATATGCCTTTTACGAATTTTGTGTTGAAGCGAACCGAAGATCTCAACAAACAAAAGGTCATTTGTCTTGATATTTATTGTTACAGCAACAAATCTGTTGCGACATTTAAATGTTGTTCTAGTTTGTGTGCTTTTGTTTTTGTTTTTTCTACATCACTTTAATACGTTGTAGTGATTTCATTTTTGAACAGGTGTTTTGATTGCTTATTGTAACCGCATTAATTTGTCTCGCAGTTTTCTTAGATGCAGTCAAGTGTAACGAATGCTTTTTGCTTAAACAGCCTTGTAATCTGTTATACACCACAGATTACACAGGGATTTGGGAAATATTACTAATTAGTAGTAATGAGAACATGATCTTTAGTTTAATCATAGTGGATATAAGTAAAATGTATTATAATATCATTGGAAGTTGCACCGGGTTGTTGGGGGCACGTTAATCGTGAGTTATCTAAATTAATATAAATTGCAATAAATAGCTTTTGAAAACGTTGTAAGAGCCGAACGTGAGAAGATGGTGAGAACTCGCGATCTCTGCCATAGCTATATACATTTCTTTAGTCGGTGGCTACCTAGATATTGTCGGCGGCAAATTCGCTCTAGTCAAATCAGTCGGCAATCTAGAAAAAGCTTTTCCAACAGTTGCATGCACCTGTTCATAAACACGATTTTACTAAAGTAATTCATGAGGGCGACCCAAAAGGGTGTACCAACTATCGCGGCATCGCAATCACCATCACCACGAATCTGATACAATTTGCGTATGACACTGACTGACACGAAGTCTACAGTGAAAATAGGCAAAAATCAGAATATGCCATTTTCTACCAGCAGATGCTTTAGAGAAGACAATAGTCTGTCATGCGATATTTTAAACATTAATTTGGAGATGATCATGCGTCTGGTACCACCTTTACTAAAAGTCACATGCTACTCGCGTATTCCGATAATTCGTCTACTTGCCTCAGTATATAATAATCAGGTGAGGAGTACTGATCGCAAACGGCTGATACTATGAAAAAGTCCTCTCTCGATAAACAACGATCCAACTCTACCAGACACTGTTCCTACCTGTCTTGCTCTACAGCGCAAAATACTGGGTAATGACACAAGTGGATCAATCAATTAGAGTCTTCGAGAGACATATGTGACCCGGTCAAAAAATTAGATTTTTACTTTTTTGGTGATTCTTATAGTAGACAACACTTTCTAATGCAATAAACCACAACTTTCTAGCTGCCTTAGTTTTGGCAGAAATTAGCTTCAAATTAGACACTTTTGATAAAAATCAATCAACTTTTTAACTTCAAAGTCGTTTTTCTCCAAAACTTTTTTTCTGAGCATAGGTCCCTTTTAACTTACCGGGTCACATATACTTTACAAAATATGTTGACCCATTATCGTTAACAGCGATTTAACTTTAAACTGTGTGTTCTGCTTGAGTGAGTCAAAAAATAGAATCGTGTTACCAACTCATTTGTGATAAGCTTTCACATATCTCATTCGAGGAATGCAGGTTAGGTTAGATTAATTCGGTAGCAATACTAAGTAAGCATAGCTCACATGGGTCCATATATAGATCCCGATAACGTTTCTAATTTCTCACCAACTAATTCTGCTCCATTCGGTCACCGTCGCTTTTAAGCCAATTTGTTGCCTTGCTAAAGGCATGGATGTTACACAAATTGCCTACTGTGAGACAGGTGTTATCCATAAGGGTCAGGTGACTAAACATCTCATATCTTAAGTAGGCATAGAAGATGCTCTGTTGTATCCTCTTCTTTCTTATTGTTGTAGCTTTTACAAAAACCATTGTAGGAATGTTTTCACCTCTTAGCGGGTTTCCCAGCCAGTAAGTGCGGGTTAACACAGTTATGATGTTTCTGAGATGGATTTTAGACATGTGTAACGCCAATCGTGTCCACTGCATGTCCATAGGTAGGTTACAATTTGTTGGCCCCTGTAGAAGTGCGACTTTTCTTCCTTCTTTCTTTAGCAATAAGGTATAGTTACTTCGCAATTAGTTGTTCCCCTTTGTAAGAGAACACGAATGTCACAGAAAACTTCGCTCAAACTTATGTTGATGGCGGTCTTAACCATTACGCCGGTTCTTTGGCTACCACATACATATGTCCCCATGTCCTGAAACCCATGTGAGGGTAACCGTCAAATGTCTCGCTAATTCCTACGGAGACGTCCGGCATTCTTGAACTATTCTCGAAAAGCTGTACAAGTTCTCCATGGATCTGACGGCCGCTTTACCAGCGGTTACTTAATGAATTTTACCGCCCTATTTCCTGCGATACTGACATTCCTTAAGTATCATAAAAGGTTTTGTCCTATGAGCGCCTGGACATGACAATGAAATTGTTTTAGGAGATTTTTATGCTAAAATAGGAAGGGAAGATGCTCTTGGTTTAGCAGTCGGAAAATTTAGTTTATACAATAAAACCTCCGATAACGACTTCAGACTGGTTAGCTCCGCGTCGGCAAGAAACATGGTTGTGAGTGGAACCAGATTCCCGCATAAAGATGTCCACAAGGCAACCTGGCTATCTCCCGATCAAAATACAAAAAATCAGATTGGTCACGTGGTAATCGATGGAAGGCATGTCTCAAGCGTTATGGACGTGGGTGTGATGCGCAATGCAAATATTGACTCGGAATACCACCTAGTTGCAGCCAAGGTACGCAAACGATTAAATAGTGCTAAACACACTGGTAATCAAACGCTAAGGAAGCTAGACATCACAATGCTGCAAATCACCGAGATGGTCAATGCCTACTCCAACCAACTATCTCAATTACTCCAAACAAACCCCACAAGTTCTGATGTTCCCGACACACAGTGGCAGCATATTGCGAATTCTATAACCACTGCCGCAACCACCGTACTGGTTTATGAAAAACCACGCTCAGACAAGCTCTGGTACGATGATGAATGCGCGAAATGTCTAAGGAAATGGATGCATACAAGGCAAAACTGCAGCGGAGACGAAGTTTTATAATGAGAAAAGGAGGGAGATGAAACGCCTGTTCACGCGGAAAAAGCGTCTGTGGGAGAAAATAGAGAGCCAGGATATCGAAAACTATAGGGATAGAGGTGAGGTGCGAAAGTTCTCCCAAAGGGTTAATTGCAAAGGTTTTGGAACAGGGATCCCCACCTGTAAGGACAGAGATGGAAATTTGGTCACGGACACTCACAGTGTGCTGCAAATATGGAGGGAACACTTTCAATCTCTACTCGTTCCCGAAGGCAGCATAAGTGACGAACTCACGCCAATCATAGACGACGGAGTAGAGTGTCCACCGCCGAGCCAAAACGAGATCAGCACGGCGATTGCAAGGAAGCCGATGGACAGCCGGCAGAGCTTTTTAAAGCCGGCGGCGATGAGCTGGTAACATGCTTGCACCGGCTCATAAACACGATTTGGCTCAAGAATTAAATGCCCGATGATTGGAATCTGAGTGTCCCATGTCCCGTGCTCAAGAAAGGCGATCCAAGTGTGTGTACCAACTATCGCAGGATAAGCCTTTTACCCATCGCATACAAGGTCCTGTCTACGGTGTTATGTGAAAGACTAAAGCCAATATTAGCGAACCTGATTGGACCTTATCAGTGTGGCTTTAGACTTAGTAGATCCACGACCTACCAGATATGCAGATATTCTACATTATATTATATTCTATATTAGCGAACCTGATTGGACCTTATCAGTGTGGCTTTAGACTTAGTAGATCCACGACCTACCAGATATGCAGATATTCTACGACAAATCCTGGAGAAGACCCAAGAAATGCAGATCGACACCTACAATCTGTTTATCGACTACAAAGCTGTATTCGACAGTTCGATACGACAGAAAATATCAGATGCTATGGCAGAGTTTGGTATCCCCCCGAAGCTGATACGACTTTCCGGGATGACACTGACTCACAAGAAGTCTTCAGTGAAAATAGGCACAAATCTAACAGAGCCATTTTCTACCAAGCGAGGCTTCAGACAAAGCGATCTTGTGATATCTTTAACATCATAATGGAGATTATCACGACTGGCATCATCTTTAACAAAAGTCACATTTTGCTCGCGCATGCCGATGACATACATAGATATTATTGGCCGTGGACTACGGGATGTTACTACGGTCTTTTCGAGCATTGAGAAGTAGTCGGCAGAACTGGGTTTGGTGATGAACAAGGACAAAACAAAATTATTTGTTATTTGTTTCAACGAACACAATTTGGGACGCTGCGTGAACGTTGATAACTATAACTTTGAAGTGATAGATGATTTTGTCTGATCTACTGATCCTACACCTGATCTTGCTCTACAACGCAGAATCTTGGGTAATGACGTAGGCGGGTCAAATACAATATTGTAGACTGTCCATCTAGTTGGTATATGTGACATTACCAAAGAGACTCTGAATTTTATCAAAAGCCACGACGTTAATATCTCGATATACCTTTGCTGGACCACGGGGATAATTCCATTGGGTGGCGGTGATTTAATAGGATGGAAACTTTTGATAGCCCACTGAACTCGATGCTTGACATGGACTAAAAATCACTCTTTTGTCCACCTGGGAAATGTATTTCCATCAGCACCTCTAGGGTTTCTCGACTGCCTGTGGTCTACGAACCGTCCATCTGTTCTCGGTATATACGTTGGTATTATTGGATCGAGGACTAAATCTTGCATAGGCGACTAGCTTAAGAAGAGTTTTCCATACTAAAAGGCTTTCCTATCCAGGTTTTAACAACCGTTAATTGAAGACTTATATTCGTTCCAGCTGCCGTCAATTTTTGCTTTGTTAAGTAGTTTCGTGCATTTCGCTGCTACTATGCGCTAAGCATGGATAAATTTCTGTTGTTGCTGCCATTAAAGAAGAAGAAGAATGGCTAAATTCACCACCCAGTCGGGTTTGTTTCCCATCTGTTAATATAACTATTTTTGGGAATCTATTCCGAACGAAAGGTCAAAGTCAATATACAGGTATGTTAATCGAATATTACAAAAGATAACTGTTTATTTAAGTATTTTCATTTTCATAACGACTAAATATGGGATCGGCCATGTCATAATAGTTAGAACACGCGACTACCAAGCGGGAGATCCGTGTTTCAATTGCTGGCTCCAGTCATCTTCATTTTTCTTTCACTGCCGGCCCCCTCGATGTCGGCGACAGCAACTTCGCAGTATAAGTATTGAAATAATCGGCATGTCTAGTAAAAGCATCTCAAACAGTGACGTTAGCATTCGTCGATAAACAAGTAGGTGCCGTTTGTTGTGAATCTAAAATAGAAAGCGCGTTAATTCACAACCACGCGAGAAGCAACCTATACCTCATTCATGGGGTGTAGGGGGAAATTAAGTTTTTTAAAGTATTAAATTCCAACTGCTGGCACAAAGTGACATACACTTTTCTCTACAAACTAGCAAAACGCCGTCACTTGTTTCACATTCAGTGAAGTAAAGCCACTTTTTTCCTATTTCTAGCAATTTTTACCGTTAAATGGTTTCAACTCTCATAACATTATGGCGAAGTTCCCATGCCTTACAATGACCTGACCCAAAACCTAACGATCTTGCTCCCACAACTCATTGTAAACACTTCCCGGTGCTATTTGTTTTTTTTTTTTGCTCCAACTTTTCTTCTCTCATTTCCTGACTTCTAACTAAACTAACTAATGGTGACCATTATAGGCGCTTATATTTTAATAATAATTTCCTTTTACGTCGAAGCAAAGCAAACAAACTTCTTCCTCATTACGATGAGAGACAAACACACAATGAGGAGACAACCAACCCACGAGCCAAATCAGCTACATCCACATGTGTGCCCCTTCATCACGCTGTCCGCCCGTCGACACCTTCTTATGCTGATGATCGTTGCGGATTTAGACGCAAATTTAAGCAATTTCTTTCAGACAGAGAACCTAAACGCAATTTTCCGCTGAACTACAATATGGGGCTGTTGTTGTTGCTGCTGTATTGTATGTCTATTTGCAAAAGAAAATCACAGCATCCGCTTTAAACGATTTATAGACAATAGGAAACAGCAACAACAACAACAACCAAGACGACAACAATGCAAACGGCAAACAAAATCATTATCTTTGAAGAAAATTTTGCCAAGAAAAAAGATTTGAACGAATTGCAAAAAAGAACATTTCTCTCTCTCGCTTTGCTCTCAAAGCTCCCAAACCAAGTGATATGGCAACAACAATAACATGGGACTGCCATTGTTGTGTCAACTTACATTGTGTCACTATTTGTCATGTGACAATGTTTGGTTTGCAATAGTGCTGATTCTCGGCTGGTCGGATGCTGCAATTCATAGGCTGGTTGACTGCCTGTTTGCTAGCTTTAATGTTTGGATGACTCGTTGTTGTCGTCGATTTCTTGGTGGCTTACTGCATTCGCCGCCAGCGCCTCCCCCAGCTTTGCTCTACTGACTTCACAGCGAGTACATTTCGATGTTGGGTCAGACCGTGGCTTGGGTTTTGTTCTCTCTCTTTATTTGAATTGCATTGACTCAATTGAATGGGAATTAAATTCAAGTGAATTTGATGTAAACGTGCGCAACGTGCAACAACAACACTCTAGCAACAAAGGCACAAAATGCTGTCACTGCTGATGCTGCAGCAGCAGTTGTTTTACCCCGATGTCATGTACATAAGTGGGTCAAATACTACTTAAAAAAACATCAACTCACTCATGAAAATTGTTCATTCTCCTTCTCGCCGGCGCGAAACAACAATAAATTGTCTAAATGAAAGATGAGATGGCGAACAACAAAGCTGTAGCAACATGTAGCAGCAACTACTAGCTCTAAGAATTGCAAGTTGCAGCAGCAACGGGAGCTCTACTATCCCTCAAAGGGGAGTAGCGCACAGAAGCTGGTGGCCTTAGCGCCCAATACTGGCGTCCATCATTATCGTCGTCATCGGTTTCCCGTCGCTGCAAACATCATCTTGAGCAAATAACCCTAACGATGAAAATTAATTGTATTTCATTGCACTCACAATGGAGGATAACACAATGGTTGCAAGGATGGATGTTGGTATATGGTCATGCTAAATACACAGTGGTTTGGGAGGGGTAGGAGGATAATATTTTAAAAGAACAGGACGAAATAGATGTAAAGGTATTCTAAGTAGATAACTGTGCGGCACCTACTGTTTGTAGACTAATTTGAACACCACTATTTGAGAATCTTTTATGTGACTTTTACTGCGAAGTTGCTGTCGACAACATCGAAGAAGATGTAACTTGACTTTTACTGCGAAGTTGCTCTCAGCAATATCGATGGGGCCGTAAATGAAAGAAATGTAGACGATTGAGACAGGAATTTAGTCTCGGATCTTCTGCATGATAGTCACGTGTTCTTACAACAATGCCTTGGCCGGCCCCAGGTGGAAACATAACATTTGTATTTAAATTTTTTAGAAAAGTTTAGAATTTTATATTTATTTTTGTTGTTGTTATATTCGGGTGTTTTACCGCAGCAATTCCGGAGATCTTATATAATCATGGAAGTAACTTCATAACTGAATTTCGATTAAACGTACCATATAAGAATAATTCTTATTTTAGTTTTTGTGATTTAGTATACCTGTAAAATATTAAATCTCATTCCCACATTACCACTGTAAACATTACAAATATTTTCGGAGCATTCACAACCTTAAACCTTTGCCACTAATTTCTAACTTTAGTATATTATGGAGACCACTGTATTGCTGCTGCGGACATTGTTTGTAGGAATCGAATTTTTGTTAAATTTTCATTTCTTATGAATTCCTTCATGCCCCACATAAATGGTTGTTCTGTTGTAACGACGATACGACAACATTTTCGCTTAGCAATGTTTGAAAATTATAGCACAATCACTTAAGCTCACGATCGAATCCAACAAAAATATGATTGCTAACTGGCTACTGGCCACCACAGCAACAACAATCAGGAACAAAACGAATTCTTCGAGATTGCTACTGACGCGCTCCACTGCGTCTGTGGCACGACGACGAATGAAGTAGTCTTCTGCCTTTTCGAACTGTTTTGTTGTCATGTGATACGGTGTGGTAAAGGAGCAGGAGTGATGAACAGTGGAGGAAAGTGAAGTAGTTTGTTAGTTAAGAAAATAGTTGCTACAATAAATGTTTAAGACTTTGTCTATCACAGGTCGAAAAGGACATTACTATATATTTCTGTTGTTCCTATAAGGAGTATAGGGCCTCAACGATTGTATTGCATTCTCTTTTATTCAATGCGAGATGTTTCAGCTCATTCCAATGTTTGTTCAATTTAGCTATTTCCATGTCTAACTGCCGACTTGGACTTCCTTTTCTGGGACTGCTGTGAGGATTCCATTCAATTGCATTTCGAGTTATCTCGAAAAGTGGTCTTCGCAAGGCATGTCCAATCCATCTCCATTTTTGTCTTCGGAACTCAGTTCTGACTTTGATTTGACCAGGTTGTGCTTAGAGCTTAGCGATGATAGGGGCATTGGCGTCATATATTATGTCACTTGGTTACAAGTTCTCTATTGGAGGAGATACATATATTATACGGAGGCCGACCGTAGCTTGATGGTTAGAACACGCGTCTCTCATTCGGAACATCCAAGGATCGATTCATGTCTCAGTCATCTACATTTTACCCCTTCGTTGTTGTCGACAGCAACTTCGCAGTTTAGTGTCGAGCCAATCGGCCAATCTAGTAAAGGCTTCTCAAACAGCTAAAGTTCACATTCGTCTATAAATAGGAGGTGCCGTTATGAAAGTCTTAAAATAAAATGCGCGTCCATAGTACATCCTTAGTAATTCCTATGTTATGTTCGGTTAATATGTAATAGTAAAATATTGAATTATGTGGGCGGCACCTCGGCTCTTTTTTCGACCTTGTTCCAAATAGCCTGCTTATATCTCTACTACACTTATATCTCTACTATCTCTACTACACAGGACCATCGAGAGTTTCTTTTAAATGGGGCGTGGCACAGCCCACTTCCACTCTGGCTGTTATTCACTACTGCAACAACAACACATACCAAATATCACCTTTATACCTCTTAAAGTTCAGGAGATACATCCGCTAAACGTTTCATGTATCCACTGATTTGATCCAGACAATTTTTGTTGGATCACGAACTATGCTGCCCAACATTTTCAAGACGATTGAAGAAACAGTCCTCCAAATATTGCGGTTTCATAAAAAGCGTTCAATGGGCCACGCCCACTCGATATATCAAAAATGCAAGTACCCTATTTTCATTATCGACCACACTGCTACATTCTGTGAAAATCTCAAAAAGATGGGTCAAACCGTTTTCGAGTCCATTTTCATGTATATAAATTTGACCTTTGACCTCTTTGGGGCACGGATTAAAGTTGTCCGATTTTGCTCAAATTTTGACCATACCCGTTTTTTAACAACTGACACAGTTATTCGCTTGAGCCGTACCCTAATGTTATAGAACGCTTTTGAATTTGGTGAATGGGTATTTATTTTGAATGACTTCCTGTTTATGACTTACATGCTTCGGATAAGCGAATCTAAATCTCCAAAGATTTGTTCTCTTTTATATTAAGGGAGTTATTTCAACAAAAATAACGTATGTTACAGATTATGATATGAAAATATATTTAATATTTTCCTTAGTTAATTACACAAAGTAAAAAAAAATATAAAAATAACTTACCCAAACATTTGGAAGGCGATATCGGACTGAAATAAGAAAAAAAATAATTAGTATATAACAAGAATATTAATAAGAATCTATCTATATTTAAAAAAATAAGTGTACATTTTGATGTAAACACTATCCACGAAAACAGTTAGACCGATTTGTTATAATATAAGGTAAGTTTGGGATGGTTTTTGATGGTGTATGAGGAGTTTGCACGAAATCGGTCTAGTAGTTCCGGAGATATGGCATTTTGAAAATTGTCCCATTTACTCCCATATAAATTTGTATATCTCTACTATCGGTGCCCAGCAAAAAGGTCTCAGTCCACTTTTTTGTGAAATTAAATTTATGATGCAAAAGTGTTCTAAAAGTCACAGTCTAAGCTCTGTAATAAAAATCTCATGACTCTTCAAAGTAGTTTTGTAGTTATAGTATCAAGAAACACAATCAGCCATAACCTTTCAATCATCAATAACTCAAAACACACAAAATGTGGACTTTATACTTTTTTGCAGGGTACCAATAGACCATGTGTCCCGAGCAATGTGAGAAGGCACAATGTTGAGCAACATCAACGGCATGCTTCCACCAATGCGTCTTAGGGAGTAGGAAACAGAAGTTACTGAAGCTCATCGCCTTTGTGATAAGTGGCCTCTCCTCACTTTTATGAAAACACGAATAAAAGAAAAAAAAAACAGCTGCCATGAAGAGAGACACGAATTTGGCTGTGGATTCATAGTCGCCAAGCGACTTCGACATCTGGTGCCGCGGTTCAATCCTGTAAGTTACTTTAATTTTTTTTTAAAAAGACAAGAACATCCCAAATGTTTAAGACCTCAGGACCCTCGACAAATACAATGCGGACATCACTGCCACACAGGAAACACGATGCGCACGCCGAAAGAACTGTGACATCTTTTCAGCTGCCATGCAGAAATATACGAATTTACATGTGGATTCATAGTCGCCAAAATACTTCGATATCTGGTGACCGAATAGCCATTATACGTATTAAAGTGAATATATTTACATCACGCTGATTTGTGTACACTAAGCCGGGTCGAAAAAAAAAGATCTCAATGTTACCGCTTTATATGAAAAGTTAAGTAAAAACAATTTCGGGGATGCGAAAAAAATTTTTCTGTGGGCGTGCCAAAAACGCCGGATTCGCGGTTTTTCCCATAACATCGTTATTTGTATACCGATTGTCAAGATCTATGCATCGTTGAATAGGTATTAACAACAGCTTTATTAGTGTGTTAGAGACTTTGAACTACGACGTCATTTTCCAGCGGTTCTCAACTTTTTTTCTTAAAAACCCCCCTAAGCATACAAGTTTCTGATATAGATTTGAAGGCCTTGATAAATTCTTTAAGATTTGAGAAAAAACCGTTAACTTTTATTCATAAACAAATAAGTTATATTGATTTAAACAGTCAGTACATGTATGCACACTGTGATAATTCGAAATATACATTTGTTTATTTTGTTACATTCGTTTGGTACAAAACGTGCACAATTGAAGAATAAATAAAGTTCAAACACATAAATATCAATAATCGAAGATACCAAATAATCTGAATTCTACCTAATTGAAGAATTTCCAAGGATTTTTTAGCGATCAATGTGAATTAAGTATGATGACGCTTAATGCCATATCGGAGCATGTGTAAATCTTTGGTTGACCAAATAAAACTTTTTATAAAAGTCTACTTCGATCTATCATATATACTAAAATGTTAAATCAATATAACTTTTTTGTTTATGAAAAAAATGTGACGTTTATTTCGCAATTATTTTATAGTTCCTACAGGGCTTCAAATCTGCATCAGAAAATTTTATGATTGGGGGGGTTTTTAAAGACACAATGTTGAGAACCACTGGAATATGACGTCATAGTTTTAAGTAACTATATTACTAAGAAAGCTGTTGTTAATACATCTTTAACGATATATAAAACATAAGAATCGGACAGCGAATAACAAAGTTATAGACAAAACGTCATATCCGGCGTTTTAGCCACGCCCACAAAAATAAAAATTTTGCACCTCCAAATTTGTTTTTATATGACTGTTCATATAAGGCGGTAACATTCATATATTTTTTTTTCTCCATATAGATCGACCCGGCTTAGTGTACACGTCCCGACGGAAGACAAAGATGAGGACCATCAGGATTCATTCTATGAGCACGCAGATGAAATATATACCCGCTGCCCCGGCCACGACATTAAAATTGTTCTGGGAGTTTTTAATGCTTAAATAGGAAGCGAAGATTCTTTTGGTTCAGCAGTCGGAAAATTCAGTATGTACATTGTACAATAAAACCCCCAAAAACGGATTCAGACTGGTTAGATTCGCGTCGGCAAGAAACATGGAATCAGATTCCCACATAAAGATATTCACAAAGCAACCGTGCATTCCAGGAACGCCTAGAGTAAACTAATAAACACTGCCCTGGACATGACATTAAAACTGATCTCGAAGATTTAAATGCTAAAATAGGAACGGAAGATGCATTTGGTTCAGTTGTTGGAAAATCCAGTCTGCATAACAACACCTCGGCAAGAAAAATTGTAGTGCATGGAACCAGATTTCCGCATGAAGATATTTACAAGGCAACCTGGATAATACCTGATCAAAAGACAAGAAACTAGATTGAAAATATGGAGACAACACTTTCATACTCTGTTCGTTCCCGATTTGTCCACCACCGAGTCAAAATGAGGTCAGCACAGCAATTGCACGGCTTAAAATCAATTAAGCTGGCGGCCGCCGGCAGTGCTTTTTAAGGCCGGCGACTATGAGCTGACAACGTCCATGCACCACCTCATAAACACGATGGGGCTCAAGGAATGCATGCCCGATAATTTAAATCTGAGTGTTCAGTTTACCGGCCGTGGCATAGTGTATAGAACACGCGACTACCATGCGGGAGACCGCAGGTTCAAACCTGGCTAAAGTCATCTTAAAAAAAAAAAATTCTTTCATTGTCGGCTCCCTTCGAATGTTGGTGACATCAACTTCGCAGTATTAAGTGTCGAGTCACATCGGCGTGTCTAGTAAGAGCTTCTCAAACAGTGACGTTCGCATTCGTCGATAAACAAGTAGGTGCCGAGAAGCTATCCCATACCTCATTCATGGGGTGCAAAGGGAAATTCAGTTTTTAAGTTAAGTTCTGTGTACTGTGCCTAATAGGGGCGATCCAAGTGTGTGCACCTACTATCTCGGGACTAGAATTTTACCAATCACATGCAAGGTCCTGTCTAGTGTGTTATGTAAAAGACTTAAGCCCATACTAGCTAACATGCCTGGACCTTATCAGTGTGGCTTTAGACCTGTTAAATCTACAAATCCTGGATAAAACCCAATAAGTGCAGATCGACACTTACCATCTGTTTATCAATTACAAAGCTGAAATCGTCAATCCTATTCGACAAAAACTATTAGATATTTTTGCTATGTTTGGTATCCCCGCAAAGTAGTTACAACTTTGCGGGATGACACTGACCATACTATTCAGTAAAAATAGTCACTAATCTGACATTTTCTACCAGGCGTGGCTTTAGACAAGGTAATAGTTTGTCATGCGCTCTCTTTAATATTCTAATCTAGATGATCATGTGGAAGGCTGCAGTACACACAACTATTCCTTCTAAAATAAATGTCATTAGCTGAGGACTGCTGGATGTTACTACGGCCTTTTCAATCATTGAAAATCAGTCGGCAGAAGTAAAATAGATATCATTGACCGATGACTGTTAGACTAGATGTTACTGCGGCCTTTTCAAGCATTGGGAAGAAGTTGGCAGAAATGGGTCTGGTGATAAATACGGACAAAACTAAGTTAATTGTTTCAACGAACAAAGAGTCTACTCATTTGGGATGCAGCGTGAACGTTAACAACTAGAACTTTGAAGTGGTAGATGATCTTGCCTACCTTGGCTTCACCTTTAACAGTACTACTGTTAGAATGGAAATTAAGGGACGTCCGCATAATCGTGGGTAATGACAAAAGCGGATCAGTCTATTCTGGGAGTCTTCGAGAGAAAAATACTTCGCAAAATATTTGGACCCATAATCGTTAACGCGAGTAATGTCGTCAAAAGAACCATGAGCTGTATAATGACATCCATATAATCAAGCGCGTTCAAAAAGACCGGTTTAGCTGGGTCGGACACATTGTACGAATGGATGAAAATTCCACGGTATGAAGGCTTATAACATCTAATTAGTTATAGAACTAAAGCCTTGTGACCACCTGATGAGTTTTCGCTTCGTTCGATTTGCTGAATTCGCATGGCTGAATATGAATATTTATTCCGAAAAATTATCTATTCTGTTGAAACTGATTTTAAAGTTAATATTTCAAGCTGATTTCTAATTTCTTTAGAAATTAAGAATACCTAAATGGAGGAACTTGCAAGGTATATATTTGTTGTCCCGCCCTGACCAATAATATTCCAATTATGCGTATGTTTTATTTTTACATTGTGTTTTTGTTTAAAGGTCTCTTTCTTTTTAAAGATGATTTAAAACGAAAGATTCAAAAGCTATTTCTGAATTCTCCAATTACCCATATACTCAGAGTGTTGCCAGTATGTACATTGTTCTCAGAGCAGCATTGACATCAAACGATGAAATGAAATGATGAGATGATATATTTACATAGGATACACAATTTCAAGATCCTTTCACCGGCTGTTCTTTAGCCACCTGTATATCTTCTTTTTCGATTTCCTATAAAAATGACAAACACCATTTCCCCCACAGTGCGTGGCGTTATCGAAACAAGAATAGAACAACGTACTATGGTGCTGCAAACAATAAGCAGCAGCAGCATCGTCATCATCATCATCATCGGAGGCAACAACATTGTTAAACAGAACGTAAATATCGAAATAATTTTTATTGAATAATTTTTCATTTATTCAGAGTTTTGAATGTTTTTCCAATTCGGTCAAAAGAATGGTACAAAAGAGGGGGACACACGGCACACTCACTCACTCACTTACTAAAGCCCAGGAACAAACCAAGATGTTGCCGGTTGCAAATGTGCTATGTTGTTGTACGTTATTCTTAACTTATTGCTGTTATTGTAGCCGTTGTTGCTGCTTCTACTGCTGTTATCATTATGAAAAGGTTGCTGACTATTTTGGGTTCCGTTTGTCCGTTTTTGGGAAACAACATTTTTATTTTCTGGGAGTAAGGGGTTGAGATAGTAGATGGTCGATGGTTGATGCCGTCGCCTGAACGTTTTGGTTGTGTGTTTTCATATTCTTTTTGCTGCTGCCACAATTGATGCTGCTGCCAATGAATATTGTTGCTGTTGCAGGCACTGTCTGGTATTTTGTAATATTTGCTGTTGTTGCCGTCGTCGTAGTAAGTTTTGTTATTTTGGTAGCCGTCAAAACAATAAAGTCCAAAACGAGCGAACAATGTAAATGTTGAGTCATGATTTTGCTGTTAAAAGGGGGCGCTCACCGATCAACACGATCGACAATGATGATGCTGATGCGAACGATGGGGACGCGGATGATGCTGCTGAATTGCCCCGGTCATTCCGACGGGATGTGTTGTGAGGTTTGCTGTAGAAGCAGCATTTGACTGCCTCGTCTTCATATGTTGTTGTTTTTGTACCTTCGTAACTCTTTACCAATTGACGACACTGAGTGCATCTTTAAAGGACTTTATAAGAGTTTTATTCGTTGTTGTTGTTGTTGCGACTTGAATTTTTGTTTGGTTTGGTGTGGTGGCGTTGGTGGTGCTACCATTGACTGCTTGCTGGCTGCTGATGGTGGTAGCTTGCTAGTAGTGTTGACTGTTTTGATGTTGTTTTGACTTTTTGGTAGCAACACCAGTCACCATTACACTCTTCGCTGTATTTCATCGTTTTGATCGTTTTGTTCTTATACCTTTTTTCATCTTTCACGAAGTCGTTCTCCAAATATTGCACTCGATGATGATGAGGTGGTGATGCTGCGTTTCTGTGTTCGTGGTTAAGTGGTTCTGAGATATTCTATTAACCAGACAGTCGAGGAAAGCTAAACAGCCACTTAGACTTTACATAGCAACCCATTGTTATAGGTATTTGTTATTATAAGTATACAGTTTGATTTTAAATAATATTATGAACAATGTTTGAGAGTTTTGTGAACAAACGAGGAGAACAAAAAAAAAAACAAACGGCTAAACTTGATGGTCAGGGTTTGAGGTTGTACTTTAACAAAAATAGACAGTATGAAAAGCTTTAGAACTGTGTTTGAAGTTAATAACGATGTAACAGCCAATAGGGGAGACAGTAAGGGGAATCAGTTTTGCAGAGATGGCATCAATAATTCTGAACCGTGTTCATGGAGATATGTAGCTTAGAACTTGGAAACTTTTGGGTTTTATAAAGGTTGGATCAAAAGTTCGTTTACATTTGAATCGGTAGCTTTGTCGAGCAACCACGACGGGGTGCGGTGAAGCGTTTATGAAATGCAATAGCGGCCAATTAAGTGTCATGACGTCATTTAGCGGAGCACGCAAGTACAATGGAAATGACATTTTGCGCTCATTACAACATATAGCATAGAAATGAAGCTCCGTCGATTCAACTGATTAGACAATGTGTGCAGACAGATTCAACAATAAATCAACCACGATCTGGCCGACTAAGAACATCAAGCAATCCCTAGGCCTATGCTCTCTTCTCCGTAGCGGTTTAGCACATTAAGAGTGCAAGGAACTTCTTCAAATTGGAAATAAAGTGTCAAGATCATGCTCATAGTCTCCAGTTGCTAACAAAATGAGAGAGAGGTTCAAAAGCTTTACGAAATTTTGTTTATCCAATGAGTTACACTTCTAATCAAAACAGGTGGCACTAATCCTAAATTAAAACATCAAAATCTTCTGCATTCACCTAAGGTTACTGTAGGGGCGAGCTATGTCAGCAAGAGACATTATTTTTGCAAAGCTGTTTATAGCCAAGTCACAAAACTTTTTTTTGCACCAGTACTACAGTATTTCAATGGTTCCACTAAACGACGTGTTTTAAGCAAGATGAGGGAAACATGTCACACCACCAACGACTCGTTGGGTGCAGTTCGAGAAATATTTGGATAGATAGCTGAAGTGATATTAATTGGCCACCTCGTGGCCCAGACTTACAATCAATGGATTGTTTTTCTTAAAGAAAACCATAAAAGTAAAGTTTTCAACAACAACCCAGTGTCTCTTGAGGTGGAAATATATAATTGTACCATCAATATGTTACAATCAAGGCACAGGAAGCTAGACATCGCATGACTGCATACCACCGAGATAGCCAATGCATATTCCAACCAATTTATCCAATAATTGCTCACAAACTCCCCTAACTCTGATGTACGCGACACAACGTGATCCCGAAAATACCCGTGTTATCCTTAGCGTGACAACACAATATTAGTTTCACCTGCCACAATGCCAGCTATAAGGTTGACAATGAAAATAACAGTTATAAATATTCCTAAACATGGATTTAACTCCAACACTCAATGCTTTTTTCTTTGTAACTCTTCCAAGTAACATATTTCATTTCCATAGCATTCCCTAACCCTGTCCACACAGGAAACAAACTTCATATTCGCCAAAAATGATTCTTCGGCACCAAAACCCCCTTCCCCACCCCAACAATACAACTCAACTATCAATTTATTAAATAAAACAGCAAAATATTACAACGTTTTGGCCACAACACGATGACAAGCAGCCACAGCCAGCAAAACATTTATAATCTCAGCAACAGTTGAAGTTAAACATCAGAATACAACTATCTACCAAACGCTGATGCTGCAACAACGTTGTTAGGCAAACACCAAATTTGGTTTTTTGGATAAATAAACCCGAGAGTCCCGTATGCCTGAAAGATGTAAAACTGTAAAGAAATGACCAAAAACAGACAAAAGAACATAAAAGGATATTGTCCGTACGGCAGTAAGCATACAAGTATGACAACAAACACTCAAGACTCAAGTGAATTTGGCTTTTGGTTACTGGTAATTTGGAAAATTTTAAAGTTAGCACGTACAGTAGTGTGTTTTTTGTTGTTTTTTTCATCTGTTCTGTGCCTTTAACAGTTTCAACACTTTTTGTTGGGCTTTAAGAGTGTATGTCGGTGAATATGGTCGTCGGTCGTAACGAAATTTTGACCTTGGCACTCGCCAACATTGTCACCGTCATCATCATCATCATCTGAGGCAGCAGCAGCAACAACAGCTACAGCCACAACATTGTCAACCAGATCACTGCCACATCAATGTGTCAGCTTTGAAGAAGCAGTTCAGCAATGAAGGCTGGTCGAAAGGTTTGGAACTGTGTTGAAACAGTTGACAGAGCAAGCGAAGTACCTAGAGATTATCCACAGGAAATTTTGATGGAAATCTAATGTTGCTCTTTACCACTTTAAAGGGGTTATAGTCAAGCGCTGTGGACTATACGAGTATCCAAGGGTCACAATGTGAATGTATACAGCAATAGTTAGAATTCCTAAATAAAAATTCAAAGATCAGCATTGACTTGCATTAGTAGGGCAATAAACACAACGTCAGATATATCACTAAGTGCTGAATGCTGAATCGGCTTCCGCTGCACTTCTGGTAAGAATCAGAGAATGTGGCGTTGAGCTATTGGACCATTTTTGACATGCTAAACTTCTACCCAGAATAAACCCAATTCCCACAAAAAGGACTACGGAATCCCGGTACCATAGTTTGATTGAGGTCCATATGTGTTATTGGGTCAATGAACACAACGTCAGGTACGAGTATAGCACTTAGTGGCATTCAAATTATCTGGATCTGAATTGTTTGCCGCTACATATCTGGTGAGTTTAAAAAGGCGCTGAGCTATTGGAGCATTCTGGACATGCTAAATTTCTACACCGGATCAACTTAATTTCCGTACTACTTACTGGTAGGGACCTTTATTCCGAATAGAAATACCTGGAAAAGAGTCACTGGAGGGCGATACCAGTAATATCAGATCTTTCACGGAGGGATCATCCAAGACGGTGAAGGAATACCATTTATCAATAAATATGTTATTTTTATATATTACGGGCAATTGCTTAGCGGATGAGTTAGCCAGACAGGGTATTACGGCAGATATACTTCCGGCGAAAAAAAGTGTTGGTATACCGATCTCTACCTGCCGTCTGCACATCTGACAATGGGCCGATATTATATTCAATTATAAAAGAAGACTTACTCCAACTTGTAAACAACCTAGGGTGCCGTGGCCGTAGGTGAACAAGGTAGGTAGGATATCCTAAGTTACAGAAACAGGACATTGTCTTGTGAAGAATACGCACTTGGATTAGGCCATATAAGCTCCAATCCCTGTAGATGCTGCATAGAGGAGGATGAAGAAACAACAAAACGCCTTTTCTAGGTTATTCGGAAACATCTTTAGAAAGCACCGAAGCCCTGCAGGAAATACCTCTAGAACTGATCAGCAAATTCATAGAAAAGGCGAATTGACATGATAGCTTATCAGTGTTTGATAAAGACAAAATTGCAGGTCCCACATCGGGCTTAATAAGCCCAAGTGTGCTAAACAGTATAACTAACCTAACCTAGCCCACTGCTAGATCAGCCGCTACATCAGTTCCTCTTTAGCTTGTTTAAGTTTTTGTAGAAAAACTTATCGCAAAAAATGTACAATTCACATAACTGAACATGCGATAGGATCGAGTACAACAACGTCCCCATTTTGGCACACAACTTTCATGCGGGAGACTAGGATTCGATTCCAGTCTCATCCATCTATATTTCCCACAATCTTGTTTTGCATAATGAAGATTGCCACTGCCGTTGCGGGGACACCAGTCGCTGAAGTGCAAGGGGATAAAACTGGAAGTATTTGTATTACAAGGTCTCACCAAAGGCCTTTTTCTGGTACCGTTGCCGGCATGGGATACAAATGTGCAAAATCTTCAGTGCCTGTTCTTGTTCAGCTGTATCTTATTGATCTTACGAGGGTTCAGACGGGCATAGCCTAACAAATATATGGTTGACGTTCACCGCCGTTGAGCGGTAGGGGTTTGGTACTTCCCCTGTCTCCCATCGCTGAGGTATTGATGTAAAAATATTGATACTCTCGAGTATATAAAATTTTCAGTCTAATCTCTTTTTGCGGAAGACGACCAATCCTGTGAAGTACGGTTCATTTTGCGAAACTCCCACCGGTAAGTGTGGCCGGTAGCATAGGGATCAGGTGCCCCCGGACTTGTTGACGCCTGATCGGTGGGAGCATCTCTCGGGCTGTGGTTGATACTGAAATCGCTGGTATAGTCTTTGGGCTCGAATGTGGAGTTGCATTGCAACCGGGTGTTACAGATCCATGACCAAAGGTGGTATGTCCCAAACTGTCATACATAAATTGGTATCTTCTGGCGGCTAGAAGAAAGAGCCAACAATTTCGGTAGCTTGCTCCCGGCGATCGGCGCCTCGGCTCTTTTTACCAACTTGGTTCCAAATAGCCTGGTTATATCTCTACTATACTGTTAAATTTTTAAGACGATCAAACTATTTTTTTGGCTGCTTTAACTGTTTCTTTTAAATGGGGTGTGGCACAGCCCACTTCCACCATGGCGGAAATTCATACTGTACCAACAACACACACCAAATATCATCTATATACCTCTTATAATTCATGAGATAAGTTTTATACCACGCCCACTGATACGATACCGCCCATTTTTTTTTTTTTTTTTTTTGTTAACGAACTTTGCTACCAAATGCATCCATCCATTCAAGGATTTTCAATGCGATTGCAGAAACAGTTCTCCAGATATTGCGGTTTCAAAAATAGGTTATAATAGGTGGGGCCACGCCCACTGGATATGTCAGCCAGTAATAAAGTTTCAGTCGGGCAAACCGACTTATTTATACTACCCTCACCTAGGGTTGCCAGGCACCGAATTTGAAAACTCGGGAAACCGAGACTAAAAAGCGGGATTTGCCGGGACAAATGTAAAAATCATATTATATTGGTTTTGACATTTTTTATTTAGAAATATAATTAGTTGTTAAAAATTACTGGAATTCCTGACAGCTTTTATCAATATTCAATCTTATAATTAGATCAGTCATTATAAGATCAAAAGACATTCGGTTTCTATCTTTATCGGGAAACCGAGACTAAAAAGCGGGATTTGCCGGGACAAATGTAAAAATCATATTATATTGGTTTTGACATTTTTTATTAAGAAATATAATTAGTTGTTAAAAATTACTGGAATTCCTGACAGCTTTTATCAATATTCAATCTTATAATTAGATCAGTCATTATAAGATCAAAAGACATTCGGTTTCTATCTTTAGTGTATAAATAATACTAAATACTTTTTCGCAATGAGCGTTACTTTTCGGTAAAGAAAATATAAATTGTCAATTTAAACAAATTCAAGTGATTTTCATTGACACATTTGGTGAAGAATGTGACCATATTTTGTCATTTGATATATCTTTGAGTAGTTCTCCAGAAACAGCTCGAAAACTGCAGTAGTCGCTGTACAACATGTCATTGTCCACTGCATCCGATATTTGTAGAACTGTCCAAAAAATTACATTTCTTGAAAGTCGTAATGTTATGAACAGCAGTGGTAAAATCAGATGATAGACAATTACTAGGGATGGGAAAGAGATTAATACCCATGGGAATGGGTAATGGGTAAATGGAAAAATGTTAAATTTACACAACTTGTTCATAAGAGAAAATTATTTTTTTGTACCTTCTTTAATATGTTGTTTCTTTGATTATTCTAAGTATAGGTAGTACATATTAAAAAGTCGGGATTTTCCCCGGGATTTTCGCGAGAAGTCGGGAAAATCCCGCCTATTCCCGACCATCTGGCAAGCCTACCCTCACCCTCAGTAAAAGACACAATTTTATATTATATTGATTTTATTACTCCATCTCCAAAGTGGGCGGAGTGGTACATTTGTATGGGAGGTACCAGAAGGGGCGTGGCTAGACTTCCAATTTTTTTTCCAAAACATTATCCTTTACTACAGAAATTGGGAACGATCCTGTTAAGTGTATTGATATTATTACTCGATTTCTAATGTGGGCGGAATGATGTATTTGTTTGGGAGGTACCAGAAGGGGCGTGGCCATGCAGACCATATGTAACACCGTCAATAGTTTTGGGAAAATATTAACTCGTGCAAAATTTTAAAACATTTGATTGCGTCTTTCGGAAGTTATCGTGCGTACCAGCCGGACAGCCAGACTGACAGATAGACGGACATGGCTCAAACGACTTAAAATTCATGAATCGAATTGGGATTTGTCGAACAACTGTAAGTTCCTTTGTGTGAGTCTAAAACTAAAAGCGTTTATTTATAGAAAGTAAAGAGAAATAATGTTTAAGTCTTTTTATTATGGTATCTCCCTCTCATTATAATCCCAAACTGAAGCGGCCCAAATAGATTCGGCTCGACCGAAATTTTGCGACACTTTTGATTATATTAGTTGACGTTTGGTGTTTTTGTTATGTTATTTTTTGCATTTTTTACCAGCCAACCAGCCAGCCAGAGGAAACAATGCGACTTTGTCATTTTCATAACAAATTCCAAACATAATGCCAACGAGACCAAAAGAACTAAAGAAGAACTGATTGTTGTAGCTGTAGTATACCGTATAGCAGTACGACAGACTACCTCTACTCTTTAGATGATGACGCTTTTGTTTTAGCTCCAAAATCTGCGGTACCGTTTTGTGTGAATGCATTACGAATGAAATTGCGACACAAAGTGAAATGCCGCCATACGTTTGTGTGTTATGTTTTTCTGTTTCTTCTGTGCTTAGCAGCGCTATTTGCTTCTTTCAGTTTCATTTCGATTCATCTGTTAAAACCGCCTTCAACTTGTGAAGTTAAGAGATTATGCGCGGATGCTTTCGTGGCATCGTTTTTGCACGGCAATTCAAGAGTAGTTGAAAATTTACGCGACGTGTGCTAAACACGAGACTTCCACGAAATGTTGTGGCTGGCAATGCGTAGCAAATGTTTTATGGCTTAAACATGTTGCAACAAATATAAATACGTATGATACGCACAAAAAGGAGTCAATGCCAAAAGCTTAAATATGACAAAATTTCAGTTTTTATTTTATTTTTGGTGCTGTATTGACCAAGAACTACAAGTTAACTGAAACAATAAAACTGTGACAAAGGATCGCCAGGATATATCTATTGTTGATTTTGTTGTTTGCTTTTTTTTGCGTTCGGTTAAATTTTTGCAAAAACAATAGGAATTTTTCCAAAAAAAAAAAAAAGAAAAAATATTTTCAATATAACATTTCATTTTGTTGCAGTCATACCGCGGGTTTGGTATTCGTTGAGTGACATTTCCAGTTAATGACAATTGCCAATGGTTTATTCTAAGAACTGTTTTGGATGAGCATCAAAAAATAAAACAAACCACATCAATGGTGATGAAGAACCACTTTTTGTGAATACTGTGAAAGCCTTCAAAAAGAGAAGTAGAATTTGGTTCGCGAATCGTTTGTCAGGTGTGTTGAGTGGCTACTGATCTTCAATGAGTGGTTGAGAAGATCAACACATATAGATATCATTACGGGGTGTTTTTTTCTAGATCCATAAAACTTATTTATAAATTCAGTGGAATGACCAAAATTTTGACTTTATTAGCTGGAAAATTTCATGGCATTTAATGTTTAAAAACAAATTCCCTGACATCTGATCACCACGACTTCGTCTTATGAACACCATCCTGTCGGTCCATTTGTGCACCACTGCTGGTTTATCAGCATAGATACGCATCAGTTGCCTTAGCGTCCGCTATTCAGGGTAATGTTGACACCACACCAAATAGTGATGTTTTCGGAATATTATATGGTCTCAAGAGTCTCATGATAGAATGCCAGACTATCACCCTGTCAGATGTCTAACTTGGTTAAAAATGACTCCGTCAGATCTGCGCCTAATTCTACCGAGTGTCACCCCGCAATCAGCTTCGCAGGGATACCAAACTCAATCATTGGATCCCTGTTCCGAAACCTTCACCTACCAAACTTTGGTAGAATTTTTTGGTCTTCACTCTATTTCTTAACTTGTTCATATCTTCAATTTCTCTTCTAGTTTATTCCATTTAAGAATGTGTTTCGTATCTCTCCACTTGTAAAGAATTCTTTCCCTAAGAGAATACGAGACATTCTTCGTCGTATCAGAAACTTTTTAGGCAAGGTTTGCCACACCCAAGTGCAATGTTCATTTTTTTCCCTTTATTTATTCCGCTTGGGAACATAGGGCTTCTACAAGGTTATTCCAAATACTTCTATTGTTGCACATAGTTTTAATTTCATCGAAAGTGAGGTCTTGTTGTCTTAATTCGTATAATAAAGTCCTGCGCCAAGTGTTTTTTGGCCGCCCAGGGAGTCGGATTCCTTGAGGGTTCCATTCCAGTGCCATTCTGATGATGCTGTCCTCTGGTTTTCGTAGAGTATGGCCTATCCATCTCCACTTTCTTCTTGTTATTTGGCATCTTATGCTTTCCTCGTGTGTCGTACTCCATAGGTCCGCATTTGAAATTGTTTTTGGCCAGAACACTCGGCATATTATGCGAAAGCATTTGTTGATAAATGGTTGTATTTTTTGGACTATTGCGGTTGTCATTTGCCATGTTTCGCTGCCATATAGTAAAGTCGATTTCACGCATGCGTTGAATATTCAAATTTTGGTATTTTGTGTTATTTGGGAAGATCTCCATATTTTGTTCAAGCGCCCAAATGCTGACCTAGCTTTGTTAAGTCTATTCGAAACATCTTTATCTATTCCTCCATCTGCTGACATTATGCAACCAAGGTAGCAAAATGAGTCGACATACATACATATGTTCATAGAATGCATTAAATGTCAGGAACATCGAAATAAGGGCAGTAACTGAGACGAGTTGTTTGCAATAGGTATTGGCTATATAGGTAATATGCAGCATTGCGTTGTTAAGCTTCATTGGCGTTTGGTTAGGAACGTCTGTTTTCAAAACAATATGATTATTTAACAAGGTCAGCGCCTCCGATTTTACTCTCTTGGGGCTACCAACGTCACCGAGAGAGTTATTTTGAGGCAGCCGCCCTCAGCACCTACTTGTTTATCGACGAATGCGAACGTCACTGTTTGAGAAGCTCTTACTAGACACGCTGATTGACTCGACGCTTATACTGCGAAGTTGCTGTCAACAAAATTCGAGGGGTACCGACAATGAAAGAACTATTTTTTTTAAGATGATTGGAGCCAGGTTTGAACCTGCGATCTCCCGCATGGTAGTCGCGTGTTCTAACCACTATACCACGGCCGGTCCCGCCGTCCTCAGCACAGCTCTCTTATATTTGCATCAATTACTTCTGCTCCGCTGGGTCAACGTCATTCTCAAGCCAATTCGCTGCTTTGATAAAGGCCTAGATGTAACACAAATCGCCTACTGATAAACATGTGTTATCCATAAGTAACCGGTGACCCAACTTTTCATATCTAAGCTCACCAAAAGCAGGACAGTGACAAAGAAAATGCACAGTGTTCCCCTCTTCTTTGTCATCGGTGCAGCTTCTACGAAAATCGTTGTAGGGAAGTTTTAGTTATACATTTCGTCTTTGGCGCTGTCCGAATATGGTAACATATTCACTTACTTTTACTGGCAATTCAGATGAGAACTGAGAACTGAGCACTGAGCACCCACGTAACAGTTACATTATTGGTCAACTTATCTACCTTTCCCTTCACTAAGTCACCAAGACATTTCTCTATACGGAAATACCTTTCCCTTAGCGCATAAATATCAAACTATATTCCATAATCACATTCATCCTCCTATGTTGTTTTTTATGTTTTTTTTTTTTTGCTAAATTCGACAATGTGACACTGATCGTTTTTCACTTTCATGACCTCGTGCGTATTTTTATTGATCTTTTTTTTTTTTTTCTTGAAAAACAAACATAACCGCAAGATAGACTGAGAAACAAAAAAAAGTAAAAGATAAACAAATTAACGATTTTTGTTAATTAAAATTTATGTGATTTTTTGTGAATAGCGATCGTAAATGTTGCTCGTGCGATCTTAGAAAACGCAGCAATAGCAAGAGCGGCGCAGCGACAACTTCAAACTGAATTTCCAATTCCAACGCATGAACTCGTGAAGCGTGTGAGTGCGCGTACGCATTCACACACTTGTCTCGCTCTGTGGTGTGTAAAGGTCATTTTTATGTATAGATCGAATGTGAGGCCAGTTTGTCGTCCGTCCATCTCCTATCCTAACATTGCAATCATATGGTTCGGTTTAATCATCTTGATGACGACGGTGATCATATGTTTGTCGAAATGTAGTACAAATGAACTTTAACGACAAATGTTGCAATCCAATCAGACAGACAGGCAGGCAAACTTGTAGGCTTTGAGTTTCAGTTTTTTTGTTCGTTGGTCTTTTTTGAGAAAGTTGCTCCATTACATTGGGGCAACATAAATCTTTTGCTGTTGGATAGGTTAACACAACACAAATTTGTGGGTATAACTGAGACAAATCGATTGAGATCGTTTTCATGACATGTTAGAGGTGGATACTTTAATCATTGTCTATTATGTGAAATATCTAAAATACCAAATATTTGATGCTGCGATTATGGCAGCGTTAGTGGTTGTTAGTGTTTTGCAGATGCATAGTGGGGGAAAATATAGTTAGCGGCGTAACTAAGGGAATGTTTGCTGTTGTCTATCGAAAGGAAACTTGTACAAGTTTTAATGTAGGATTTAGTCTTTGGAAAAAAATATCATGAAATAACATACAAAAATTTCATTAACGATATCCCCAAAAACAGAAGTTCATAAGAAATAAGTTGAGCCTGATTGCCAAGTTTTCCAAGTTTTTGTTGTTGCGTTATTCTAAGGCACCCAATGAAAATTACAACTTTTTTTTCCAAACGGAACTAATGTGTTTTCAATAACTGATCGTTAATCGTGATTTTATAAATCTGTCAGATTTGATATTATAGGAAATGTTTGTAACGAGTAAACCCTAAAACTACTAAACCAATTTGTATAAATTTTTTTTTGTGAACATCTCAATTTGCCCAGGTAAGAGAATAATCTATCTTGTCATACCTTTCAGTCATGCCTTTGTAAAAAAATATATTCATCTGATTATTTTGTAAAGTAAAGATTTCATTAAAATCAATCATCATATATGGGATGTAACGGACTGCAACACATAAAAGAGAAGGAATAACATTTCATTGGAATTTGTACGAATAACGGCTTCACGATTGGTGGTACTATCTTATCTCACAGGGTCGTACACAAAGTAACATGGGTATCTGTCCCTTGATCACCAAACAGACCCCAATTGACCACGGTGGTATCGACAGAAAATGTCTTAGTGTATAACTGGATGTACTCAATAGATATGGTGCAGATGGAACATCAGTTGATAACTTTAAAATATCTGCAATCCGGCGAAAATCAGGGTCTTTTCCAAGAATCTACTTATACGCGAAACCTAGACCGGAATGACGGTGTACCGAACCATAGTAGAAGACAGTGGTTTGAAGTAGAATGAATTTTTTTTAGAGAGAGAGAGAGCTAAGCAACCTTTTGGGTGCCTGCAACGCAAGCGTAAAGTGTGGATATCAGACACTTTTTGAAGCCAGAACAGTGCCATAAACTGTGCCCGAACAAGAGTCTCCAAATCTTGTCGGCAAGCACAATATATAAATATCACCTGGTTAAACTTAGTGCGAGGAGAGACAAATGAGGGGGACAGAAGCAAAGGGAAGCAAGTGACATATATACCAAAATTGAGAAAAGTGTACAGTTGGGTTCCTTGACACCATCTCTTTCAACTAGCATGAAATGTGATAAATCGTTATCTAGGGGAAAAAACATTTCAAGTAATACCTGAAGGCGAATATCTAGAAATTAACTTCTTGTCACTTGCATCCCTTTGCTCTGAACCCCTCAAAAGTGATTGGATGCAAAACATGGTATATGCAGCCCAGGCCTTCCAAGCCAAGAGATATTAACCTGTACCTGATTTCAGCAAACCCATGTACAACCGCATATCCTCTAAAAAATCAGGATGGGAGAAATACCTCGTCTGTGAAACAGCATATGGCAATATGGTCGGATTACTAAGCAACCTACAACTGATAAAAGAATCGCAATATGAACAGCGTGAAATCGAGATCGCCACTGCTATAGGTTCCTTGAAGAACGTCAAGCCACCAGGTATTAAGAACATCAATCCCGAACATCTTAAAACCGATCCAACTTTTAGCTCATCGACAGTCAGACTCTTTATCCAAGACTTTGGTCATCCCACTCTCTTTTGTGCGTTCAAAGTAGTGGAGAAAAATTAAGCTGTCCAGAAAAGGAGATCTCAAAGCATACAGAAACTAAAGAGGTATAACATTACTAACTATGATCAGTAAGGTGAGATTATCATCCCCACCAACAGCAGATGTTTGCAAGACATCTGGTCATGTCACTCTCTTTTATGTGATCTAAGTAGGGGAGACATAATAAAGCTGACTAGAAAAAGAGATCTCACAGGATACAGAAACTGAAGTGGTATAACATATCTTACTATGATCAGCTAGGTAAGAAGGTCATCCTCACTTACAACAGCTCTTCGCAATGAACTACCCGGTTTCGGATCATATATACCGATCATACACTGATCATGTAAACAGTCGGCGTATCATAGTGAATCAATCTCTGGAATGGTGATCCGTACTACATATATCTAATATTCATTGCCTTCGAGAATCTCCATCATCAAGCAGTCTGACACGTACTCCAATGCAAAGAAATTTCAGCTAAATAAATTGACCACATCAGAGCTCTGTATCAGAATTCAAAAAGCCAAGTACTTAATGAAAGCTTGTTAAGCAATCAAGTTGATGTAACCACTAAGGTACAATAGGAATTAGTTTTCACCGAGGTTATTTAACACCGTACTGGACTCGGTTATGTCAGAATCAAAACGACTTAGAAGGGGCATCACATGGGCTATGAATGGTCGACTGGCAGATCTGAAATATGCCGATAACATATGATGACATCACATCACCCACAACTGCTCTAGTATGTCAGCCAATTTGGATCAAGTGCACTAGACAGCATCATATTCTTAACTGTGCTCAAAAAATGTAAGCTATTATAATCCACGCGAGACTGTCACTTGCAGCAGTGGACAGAACGTTTTCAGGCCATACCGATTTTACACTGATCATGTAAACAGTCTGCCTATCAATATCTAGAATAATCTCTAGAATAACGATTATCACTACATATATCTAATATATAATATGCTAAAGCATTCGACAATCTGTACCATCAGGCGGTAGGGGTTGTTAGGAATCCAATTGGCGTAACCACTCGAGTACGTTAGGGCTGTTATATAACATCATATTGGAGTTGGCTATGCCAGAATCAACACGCATTAGAAGGTATGAATCGGCGACCGGAAGATCTGAGCATTACCGATCAGATTAGATAACAGCTCGCCCACAACTTCGCCGATAGATTAGCCAGATTGTATCAAATACACTTGATAGCATCAGTTGTTGACTTACATATTATTGGCCCACAAGATAAACCCCCTCATTAGGTATGTCGTGGTCACGTCGAATCTTTGTCGTTTTTCAAAAATGGCATTGCTGATTTCATTTGTGAGACTGAAATACGATTTGTTCTTGCTTCTATCATGTTCTTCATCATACATCAGATAATGGCAATTTCTCAGCAAACAACATTTATGTAAAAAAAAAAACTATCGAAAGTTGTCGAAAGTCGACTACGTCATACGAATAATGAAAAAAAATGTACACATCAACATCAGCAATCCCTCCAAGTTTGAGAATTTGAAGATGTTCAGTTTGGAAAGCAATCCATCCATGTCGTTAGAAGACCCCAAAATTATATATCTAAGTTCGAAACGACTTGGTTAAAGATAAAACTGAAATTATTTTAATAGGCAGTGCCAAAAAAGCTCGTAACCAAACGCAGAAGAAGCTAGACAACACAAGGGCGCATACCACCTAGATAGCCAATTTATATTCCAACCAACTCTCTCGATTCTCCAAATAAACTGCCCAATTCCGCTGTTTCTGACAAACAGTGGAGGCATGTTGTGCACTCTATGACCATTGCCGCAACGAACGTACTTGGGTACGACAAAATCACGCTTCAGACAATGGTAACGCGTTATGTCAGAAAACGATATAAGAAAAAAAATAATAGAGATTCGAAATTCTTCTTCAAACACCACAAGCATTTACGGAGTAGAAGTTATAGCGAAAATATCAAAAAATACAAATATATTGGTAAAGTCAGACAAATCCAACAAAAGGTAACGAGTAAAGGTTATGAAACAGGGATCCCCACACCTATAACGACAAAAATAATAATATGGTCAGGGGCACGCAGAATAAACTGCAAATATAGAGAGAACACTTCATTCCCAAATGCAGCGCAAGTGACGAAATTTTAAATCTGAATAAATGTTAAACACATTGTAATCTATCTCAATTAGTTCTCATTTTTTGTCCAGCATAACACTTACGTTTATATTTTTACCCCATTGTGTGCGTTAACATCTCCCTACGTTTTTCTACATCAACATCATCATCATGATCGACGGCTGGTGGTGGTGCTGCTGTTGCTGCTTCACCATCATATGCGTTAGCTTAAGTGTACTAAGTTGACTTTAACTTAATTTGTGACAAGATCAACAAGTTCAAAGTTGTTTCACTTAATTGACCTCGGCTCCCAGGGGGCTTTCTTCTTCTCAGCAATATAAATACACTGCCAGACAATCATGATGATGATGATCGTCGTCATCGTCATTATTATCTGCCATTAGATGGCCCATCAGTATGTAACCGAGCAAATGTTTGTTTTGGTATACATGTAAATCATTCTCATCGTACGCATTGCCTGCAGCACTTATTTGCCTATAACGATTACTTGCCCCACACAGCATCATCATCATCTCCATCATCGTCGTCATAGTCAATTTTATCAGTTGTGTTAGAGGGGGCACCCGTTAAACATTCGGCCAACGAAGAAACTACAGAGCTATAGAGCTTAATTCAATTATGTCTGTGATCATGAACCATTTGATTTGATCAAGTGGACTCAAGATGGATGAATTGAAAATTCTATAGAAATTTTCACGTATTTGGCGCTTACATTCTCAATACCATAAGCGTCTGGGTAATTGAGCCTGAAAACATATTAATTTTAACTTGATACGCTGGCATTCCTCTTCAAATGGATTGATTTCTTATTAAATTTTAACAATTTTTAATGCTACTACCATCGTTTCATCTCGTCGTCGTCATCGTCGTCGTCCTCTTAATGACGTACACGTGCTTGGCAAATCAAATCGTAACGAAATTATTGGCCGCCAATACAAAGCTCATGGCTGCTTAGCACACTTGCAGCAACCTCATCATCCGTCGTGGCATCATTCCACGGATGTCTTGACTTACCAACCGACTGAGTGACAGAGATCAACGCTGTGGCCACCGCTGCCGCCGCCACTACCTTTGGCTAAATTGACCCAATTTTTGCGAGTAGTTCACTTCAATTCACATTAAATGGAGATGTTGATAATGAAGCCAACCGCAAGATCATCTTCTCTTCACTGAGCTTCATGGCAGTATTAGGCTTTGTGATCTGTTTGCAAGAAAAGCGAGAAGAAAAAGCTAAAATTGCATTCAATGCTTGTTATTCAATTAAATTTTTTTTCGTATCGCTGCTGTGAAATATTGCAAGTCTCACGTCTTAACATTATTATTTTAGTTTATGTTGATATCACATGAATGACATCGAATCAGCGGCTTGAGTTTGGTTCTATGATAAGTCGGAGGTACTAACTAATGATGAAAATGATGATGCTGATGAAGATTGGTGATGCTGCTGTCGCTCTTGTTGTTGCTGCTGCTTTTGCTTCAGCACTGCGCTGAAGAGATGACAGGAATGATGATTGACTTTGTCAGAGTGCGTGTTGAACTCGCTTTCATGTTCCGTTCGTTAGTTCGTTCATTCGTTTGCCTCAATCTGAACTATTAACCCACTTTTCTTGGGGCATTCCGTTGTTATGTGCGGCATTTGCGTGTTCTAGATGCATGCATGCCACCACTACGGTCATGAGGTTAACCCTTTTTCTTTCGTTTCAATTAAAATAGTTTTTAAATAAATTTATGATTTGTTGTAATCAGCAACAATGTTGCGGAGTAATAGTTGAAAGTATACAATGAACCACCTGTTTCTAGGGCGGGGGAACAGAAATGCAATTGCTTAGCGCTAGATGTGGTTTTATTTGATGTCTTACTTTATAGAGTTTACTTTGTGGCTTTTGTCGGAACAGTTTTGGCGACGAGGGTGTTGCAGTAAAGCAGTGATAGTTCACACGGACAGGATTGGCAATTTACACTTACACTAAAGTTTTGTTTGATTCAAAACAAGCAGTCTCTCTGCTTGAGTGTTCTAAAAACAACACCACACACGCTTGTTTCGAATTCGCCGCAAAAAAAACAGACACCAGTGCAGACAGAAAATTAATGTTCAACGATTGCTGGGAGAGCATGAGAGCACGATTGTTGGGAGAATACAATATTTTCACCGTATACAATTCCACAGTGCTGACACTGCTTATGCGGCCGCACAAGCGCACCATTTTGTTGTGTACATGCATTCGGTAATGCCTACCACTGCAGAAAAACTATATTTTCACTTCTGAATGGGTTTTTCTAAATTAAGTTTTGTGATCAATTAGGATCAACAAGAAAATCGCTGGGAAGGTCCTACAGATGTTTGTTTAGTGATAGCAGATGTGTGAAGAGGCACTGCGTTGTTAGTTACTTAAGCATAACAAAACATATCTCGTAGTGTTGTTGGCAGCCACAAGAAACTAGTAACCGGTGAGCTGGCCTTATAAGACATTTTCCTTAAATAAACTTATAATTACGAGGACACATAGAAAAGGGAATACAAGATGACCCCCCAAATATTGAAGATTTCCCCAAAAATTAAAAGGGACCACGATTTAAGGATATGCAACTCCAATGTCGGAACTCTTTACATAGATGCTGGCTCGTCCAACATAAGACCAACATTACCGCCTTACAGGAAATGTAATGTACTGTACAGGAAATGTAATGTACACATCGCAAGAACTGTAATATCTTTTACAGCTGCCATGCTGAAAAACACAAACTGAATGTGGATTCATAACTGGAAGAAGACTTAGACATCTAGACTCGCAGTTTTATCCTGTAAGAGACTCAATTACCATTATGTTATTAAGTCGAAATATTTTCACATCTCGTTGATTTGCGTATATTTCCCGAAGGATTACAAAGAAAGCACGAGCCCTGACCATGAGATAAAAATTATTCTGGAAGATTTTAATATTAAATATAGAACGAAGGATACTCTGAGTTCACACGTCGAAAAATTCTAGCAACACCTTCGATAACAGATTCAGACTGGATAGCTGGGAAGTGATGGAAGTCAGATTTCCACACAAAGATATGCACAAAGCAACAAACATATCGATTTCCGCCAATGACATGTGTCAAGCCTTAAGGACGTGCATGTGGTGCGTGATGCTAATATAGACTCAGGTCACCATCTAGTTGCAGCCAAAGGCCTCAATGGCCATTGTCAAAAACGCTCGAAATCAAACGCAAAGGAATCAAGATATAAATAGGCTGCTTACCACCGACGTAGCCAATGCCTATCCTAACCAACTATCTCAAGCCTGCAAAGAAACGATTCCAATTCCCAATATCTTTGACAAACAGTGGCGGCATGATGTGCATCGTATGTTCATTGCCATCACGATAGTACTTGGGTAAGACAAAACCTCGCTTAGACAAGCATTGAAGAAAGTCTGAGTAAAAGGATGCGGCGTACAAGGTAACACTGCAGCCAATGGTAACGCTTTAAGAGAGAAACGATATAAGAAGATAAGAAGAGAGGGACGAAATGTCTCTTCTAACAGAATATGCGCCTGCGAAGTACAAGAGGTAGCGAAAATATAAAAACAAGTACAAATATAGAGCTAAAGCCCGACAATTCTACCAAAAGGTAACGGGTAGAAGTTATGCTACATGGATCCTAAAACTTGTAACGACAGAAAAGGTAATCTGTTTTGGGACACGCAGATTATGTTGCACATATGGAGAGAACATTTTTGCACTCTGTTTATTCCCGAACGCAGCGCAAGTGACGAAACCACGTCAGTAAGGTGAGACTGTCATCCCCACCAACAGCAGATGTTTGCGAGACTTATATCACTCTCTTTCTGTATAGAAAAGGAGATCTCACAGGATACAGAAACTGAAGTGGTATAACACATCTTACTATGATCACCTAGGTAAGAAGGTAATCCTCACTCACAGCAGATCTTCGCAATGAACTGTCCGGTTTCGGATCATATCTTCCGATGACACACTGATCATGTAAACAGTCGGCGTATCATAGTGAATCAACCTCTGAAATGGTGCTCCGTACTACATATATCTAATATATCTACTTCGTCGCTGGCGAAGTAGATTCTCTACCACCGAGCCAAACGATGACAATGCTTTCTAGGCTTCAAAACAATTTAACTGTGTATGCCGATGAATAGACGACACTTATTTTTAGGGTGATGACTGCTGCTGGACGATTGGAGTCTGAGTGTGCATTGTCCTTGTGATTCATGTGTGTCCTCCAACTACCGCGGGTCATAAAATAAAAGGTCCTGTCAAGTGTGCTATGTGAAAGGCTAACGCCAGTATTATTCCATTTTATCAAGACTTATCAGTGTGGCTTGCTATCTGGTAAATCTAGAACTGACCATATTCTACTTACTTACTTAATTTCTCTTTACGCGTTGTTACGAATTAACACGATTTCTAATTTAGATTCACAGCAAAACGACACCTACTTTTTTACCGACGAATACGAACGTCACTGTTTGAGAAGCTTCTACTAGACATGCCGATTGAATCGACACTTATACTGCGAAGATGCTGTCGACCACATCGAGGATAGATACAACTTTACTGGATGATATTGTCCGAATTCGAGTCTTTAGAGTATATGGACAACAAACTAATGGATGCATTTTATACTAAGGAAGGTTTTACCCGGGGCGATAGTCATCATGCAATCTCTTTAACACCCCAATGGACTTGATCATTGGTAAAGCTACTATTAGCATGACTGGCAGGCCGATGATAAAGATATCATTAGCAGAGGACTGCGGCCTTTTGAAGCATTGGAAAATAGTCTGCAGATAAAAACATATTGTTTGTTTCAATGAACAAATAGTGTTATAATTGGCAGACGACTGCGGGATCTTACTGCAATCTTTTCAATGACAGTGGGTCTGGTGACAAACGATAACAAAATCATGTGATAAAACTAGTTATTTGC
The DNA here is from genome assembly GCA_964034835.1 of Muscina levida. Taxonomy (NCBI): domain Eukaryota; kingdom Metazoa; phylum Arthropoda; class Insecta; order Diptera; family Muscidae; genus Muscina; species Muscina levida. Next base: position 18,651,002 of record OZ035883.1, on the reverse strand, counting down.
ACTACAACTGTACTTACTTACGTACTTAAGTGACCTATTATGAACGTAGTTCATAAATTTGAGGCCTAAAGTATTAAAGAATTCCACAAGCTTCGGTCTTCTGCGTGCGTTCTCCAGTTGGTCCTACCAGATGGTTGCACGTCGCCAACCACTTGGTCGTTTCAACGAAGTTTGGGTCTCCCAGATCTGCGCCGTCCTTCAGGTTCGTCTTCAAACACCTTTCTCGCTGGAGCATTTACATCCACACTGGCAACATTTCCCAGCCAACGTTGTCGTTGGATTCGGACTCTTTTAGCTACGTCGATGTCGTGGTAAAGCTCATACAGCTCATGGGTTATCAGATGGCGAAAATCGTCGTCGATACAGATAGGTCCATATATTTTTCGGAGTATTTTTCTCTCGCACTTCCGTTGTCGTAAGCACCCATGATTCGGCAACATACAACAGAACGGGTAAAATTAACATCTGGTATTGCTGTTTCTTCGTATCTCGAGATAAGGTGATAAAGTGCTGCCGAGGTCGTAAAAACATCAATGGGCTAGCACTATTCTACGCTTAATTTCTTGGCTGACATTATTTTTCTTGTTGACAGAAGTCCAAGTTTGATAAACTCATCTACTAACTCAAAACAATAAGTTTCAACGTTAACGCTGCGTCCGCATCGAGAGGACTCTTTGATCATCGAATTCATTTTCTAGCGATGAGAAAACTGCAGTAACATCCCACAGATTACGGCCAATGATATCTATATCATCGGCATAGGCTATTGGCATGTGGCTCTTGTGGAATATGGTGCCAGACATGTTGACACCAGCCTTTCTCATCACCTTCTTCATAACTATATTAAATAGTGTACAGGACAGGCTATCGCCCTGCCTGAGACCTCTTGCCGTGTTGAATGGTTCAGACTGATCTTTACCAATCTTAACCGAGGATTTGGTTTTTCCAAGGTACATCTGCAAAGTCGAATCAGATTTGCAGGAACACCAAACTCAGACATGGTCGAATGCATCTTTGTAGTCGACAAAGAGGTGGTAGGTGTCATCTGTTTTTCATAAGTTTTTTTTCCAGGATTTGTCGTTGAGTGAATATTTGATCCGTCGTAGATTTACCAGGTCTAAAGCCTACAACTATATCTCATTATATTTTGTACACCCAAAAAGTGCAGTTTGTATGAGACGTTAGACGTTACTTTTTGCCGATAACATCCATGTTTCGTCAGTAATTTTTTGTTACTCAAATACTGAGCTTAAGTTTTTTATACAACCTGTGAATATTTGTATGCATTTGTTAACCCTGAAAGAGGGGAGTTTGTATGGGAGGTGGTAGTAGTTTTTCTAGTTTTTTTTAGATTCCGATTCTGGTATAAAATTTTTGCAAAAAAAAAATTGACCCGCCCTAATGTCCATCCTTGTGATTTAGGTCCAGAGAATTTCATGAAAGTTAAAATACAAAATCTGTGCGAGTCTCTTAGAATTTGTCAAGTTGGTGTTGTTTGGTTACCATAAAGACCCTTTGGGCAATTATGAATTGAGAGCACAATAAGGATAATCAAAAGTCTTGCTTTGTTCTAAACTATATAACTCCCAAAATCAGCAACTTATTCAGCACTTTATAAGTGCAGCCTGCTTAAGTTTAATTCAATTCAAATTTATATAAAACAACAACAATTTTCTCAGTGTCAATAACAAAATTCTAATAACAACATATTGCCTACCTCACAAAGAAATATACAAATCCCTTACCAATCGCGAATACAACACCAAACGGGTCGAACGTTCAAATTTATCACATAAAATTAATCTCATATTATTTTCATTACTTGAGTGTACCACAAGAACTATGAATAACTTGCGTTAGCAATGGTAATACAGCAGATTAAGCGCAACTTTGAACGATTTGCATTCAATCCCATTTATCACGTGTATTAAGTGCGAGAGTGTAGGCAGGCCGGCCAGTCAGCCAAGTCTCCTTGTGCCACCAATTGGGAACCAGCGCCCTTGTTTTTTTTTTCATTTCTGTATCGTTGTCGCTGTGTTTTCTTTGCCATCTAGGCGATTCACCCACACTGTCTGGCATATTCAGGGTAATCTACTGGTTAAGCTTACATATTAAATGATAGCCTGGATAGAGTCGACTTTTTTTTGCTACATTCTGTTGCGTTTTTTTTTGTTCTCGCCAGCCAAAGACATAAATAGTTGCAAACTGCTGCTCATATCACAGCGCCACAGCAGTTTAGTGGCCTGCTGGTTTTAGGTGAGTGACATGATAGCGCGATTTCAGCCAACGTTTGCATTTTAGTCTTGTGTTTTATGTGTTGCTATATGTAATGTATGTGTATAACTGTTGTATGGTCTATATGTCTATATGGCTGGCTATATGTGTGTGTTTGTATTGCCATAAGTTCTTTTTATTTTCATATCCAATTTGATGGCAACAGTTTTTGTTGCTGTTATTGTAGTATTATTTGTATTCCTGGTGCAACAGCAGACACCAGATTAACCTTGACTTTCACTTTTGATGACGACGACGACGACGTCATTGTTAATGTTTGTATGGTGACGTCGTCGTAGTTGTCGTCAACTTTGGTGTTCTATGTCAGAGTCATCCTCCTCGTCACTTGCTTATATTCCGTCTACAATTCGTGTGTTTGTCTGTATGGCTGTGCAAATGTTGCCATTTTAGTTTATGGCATACACCACTACACAAACATGTGGCAGGATATTCACACACACACACACACATGCAAAAACCTATATTTTGCACAATATGTGTGTGTGTAGTTGTATCTATTGCATTTATATTCTACACAGTGCTACTTAAAAGTCCTGTCAAAAGGATAACTTTTACTAGCGTTTTTGCTGTTCTCCTCTCCTCCTACCCCGCCAACTGCAAGTCTCCTCAACACCCGACAGCGGTAGCAACCAAATATAAGGCCACAGTCACAGCAACAAGCTCATCATGCATGCTACACGCTTTTCATTTGAATAGATAGTAGAGGTAACAAATTTACACCCCACATTTGAGTAAGCCCCCTCCTTTTGCCATGACTGTTGTGTATCCTTACGTCGTTGACTTCATAATTTGTATGCACGCCTTTAACTCCTTCCAGTCGGTCGGTCGATGGTCGTTGTCGTATACGTTGCTATATGTAGAGAAGAGTTTCGGGAACGGCAACCTTTTTTGTATGCCGCGCACCATTCGTCCTTGGCGTGGTGGTACTCGTACATACGTGTGTGAGTGTTACGATATCTTTTTAGCTACTACAACTACTGGTCGGTTGTCTGCCGTGTATGACTTTGAAGCGGGTGAAGTGCACAAACTATACCAAAAAAAACACAAAAAGAGATACTGGTAGCAGCAGCAACACAACATTTTATATTTTTTGAATAATTCATATCGAGTCGTCACAGGACATTCAAAACATGCAATGCATGCGGAATTTCAAAGTACACACACACACCAACAACAACAACAACAACAACTCACAACATTTAGACTCTCACACAGCCACGTTTTCATTGTAACGGATACATAGAAATTCCTGCACATGTGAAATGTGTGAATGAACCGGAGGTTTGAGTGTAGCAAAGAGAGGAAGTTTTAAAAGAGAGAGAAAGACTTGGAGTATTTATGGTATCCTCCTTGTTGGCGGCTGGTTTTGTGGGTTTGCTGCTATGGCCCTGCATTGAGTTTAGAGTTGCCATAAAGATATGTTGATCTAACTACACTTTGTATAATCAACAAGTCTAATAAAGTTTGTCGAAATCTCAATAGAAAACAGAACTACGTCCACTTTTCTTAAAGTCCACTATTATGCATAGTGTGACAGTCAAACCCTGTAGCTTTATATAGTTAGTCGACTGATAACTTTTTCCCGGGTATCGCTCCTCGAATAATGTTGTTCTAGGGTTGGTGTGAGATAAGAATTTGGGCTTTATGTCGGTCTGAAACAAAACAAAAAACAATACTAATATTCTGTAATTTCTTAATGGCCCTGGACCCAACCGAAGTTGACATCCAAAGGCTTTAGTCCATACATATTCTACTTACAGTTCTTAACCAACTTAGATTGTTTTAATTGCACCTTGACTATATACAAAGAGGGTTATCCGTCTGTTAGTAACGTTTCCACATCCCATAATAGCCTCAGCGACTTTCTGTATACCCAGTACCTCAGCTTAGCAAACCCTGCATTTATAGTATAGCCTGAAAAAAAGGCTTAGCTGCAGGACCTCGCTGTATACAACAGCTCCTATTTTATGTTCGATCTACGATTTGTCAGTATAGGCAGAAATGGAATCACCATAAAGAATCCTGCCATCATTCGCCATTTCGATCTTTCCACAATTTTAACGGCCACTTAACGGAAATCCGCACGTTTCGTCAAAATTTAGTTAATGGTGGCATATGTTGTCTTACCCAAAAGCAGGAGAATATTTGCATTACCATATATGGACTGATAGCAATCGCCAGTTACCCTCAGTATGATAGCCCCTCGGGCCACAGTGGCATTGCGAATAAGTCCAGGGGCGGAAGACACAGGATCACATCCAAAGTCACTTCCGCTGTGCTCCTTCCAGCCCCAGAAATCTCAGAGGGAGGCATCCTTTGGACCTTGCCGAGCATTTTCAGTAAGCTACTCTTATATCTCTCTCTCTCTCTCCCAAAAACCAGACATACATTTGTAATTACTGATCGGACTACCGGCCAACTTCGTGCTGAGACCCCAACTTTTACCTATAGCGTTTCGGCCCGCGTTAAGAGCATTGCCACCCCTCTTTAACCTTTCCCCGATCTTCCTTGACCAATTAAGCTTTTGATCGAGAACAACACCTAGGTACTTGGCCTCCGTAGAGAGCTGCATCTCCACGCCATCCAGTTTCAAGGGGTTTGTGTAAGCCCTGCCAACAAACCAGACATCCATATGTAATTATTGGTCGGACTACCGCATAATACAGCCACCTTCATTACCTTCGGGCTGAATCCCCAGTTTTAACTATAGAGTTTCAGCACACAATAAGCGCATTGACATCCCTCTTTAAACTCTCTCCGATGTTCCTTAACCAATTTAGCTTCTGATTGAGAACAACACCTAGGTACTTGGCATCCGTTGAGAGCTTTAGTTCATTCAACTCCATTTTGTTTCAGTGGCCTGAAGTCCTTGACCTTATATATACGAGTAAATACAACCAGTTCCGGTTTGTGAGGGTTTACCCCCAAACCACAGGTCATGGCCCATCGTAGCAGCTAACACAACTTCCGCCAAGTTCCGAGTTGATGACACGGTTTCCCAACATACAATATACTCAGATCACTAGCGGTGGTGATACATTTATGATCTCCAAAGAGTTCCATATTGCGTTCCATATTAGGGGTGGCATAAACGGGCTTCTCCGCCGTGGGTATGAAATCCACTTTTAACTCCCACAACTTCTCTGGAACATAACATAGCAGGATACATGTCTTGAAAATGACAACCCAAATCGGAGTTATGTCATGCAGAGGGGTCTGCAGCATGATAAGTATTATACCATACGGAAAGGGCAATTTGTGCTCAAAGGTACTTATGGCCCACTCCACACTTTCCTCATCCACCATATGATCCACAAAATCCAAGTCCTTAAAGTTGATCAACGTGGTTGAGCTCATACTACCGATTGCGTTGTCCGCCTCTTAACAGCACGGAAAGTAAGCAGCTGCAGTGTTTCAGCGCTGGACTTGATCCATAACCCTGTTCTATGAATGAAACTCAAAACTGTCTGGATCTGTCATATTTTACTGTTATCATGTAGAAGACAAGAATTTGGATGTGGATTCGTAGTCGACAAAAGACTTAGACATCTGGTTTAGCGGTTTATCCCTGAAAGTGACCCAAGAGGTACTACATTTCAAATCACAAAAAGTTGTGAACACGCCTCGATGATAGACAAAGACGGGAACATTGAAGTTGCATTATATAAGATGGAAGCCATGTCTCAAGCCTCATGGACGTGTGTGTGATGCGTGGTGCAAATATAGACTCGAATTACCATCGAGTTGAAGCCAAGGTACGCACGAGACTAAGTAGTGCTAAAAACGCTAGAAACCTAAGGCATAGGGTGCTACACTTCTACCGCAACGGACGTACATGAGTATGAAAAACCACGCTTAGACAAATCGCGTTAAGATAAATAAAAGTCTGAGGAAAAGGATGCTGCATACAAGGATATATAGCAGCCAATAGCAATTCGTGCCATGAGTAAACGATATAAGGAGACGAATCGCATCTTTAAATACAAAGAGTGTCTATGGAAGAGAGCAGATGCGCATTCCCCTAGGAACATTTTCCTACTCTGCTCGTTTCCGAATGCAGCGCATGTGATGAAGAAAATCATCGATAAAGGATTAGATTGTCCACCACCGAGTGCCTATAGGCTGCTGGTAGAGTTTATTAAGGCCGTTGAAGGTAATGAACTTGGAAACGTGCAGGAATAAACTATATATGCAAGGCTAAATCATCTCGCGTTGTTTTGACTTAACACGCTTTCTATTTTAGATCAACAACAAACGGCACCTACTTGTTTATCTTATGAATGCGAATGTCACTGTTTGAGAAGCATTTACTAGACATGCCGATTGACTCGACACTTACACTGCGCAGTTGCTGTCGATAACATCGAGGGGGGGGGGGCCGGCAATGAAAGAAAATTTTTCTTTTTAGATGACTGGAGCCAAGAATTGAACCTGGGATATCCGCGTTGTAGTCGCGAGTTTTCACCATCATGCCACGGCCGGTCCTAGTCGCCGTAACAGTCCGAGCATTTTATGTGTACGCAAACAAGTACTCGCCTATAATAGTAATGGCAACCCATATCGCAACAAGAACCTGCGCATAATGCTGCCTAAAACTACTCTCCCAGAGAGTTGGATACAAGACAAAACATTGAAGCCGGACAAAAAATGGATATCAACACATATGCGTGCATAGATTACAAAATGAGTAAGAAGTGTCCTTTTTCCCAATGCGGCAGCAGAACACACTTGCATACAAACAACAAAAGTTTGAAAAACGAACCGAAACCGAAACGACGACCTCGTTACCAAACAAATCGTCAAAACAAATAGTTAACCTTGTATTGAATTTTGAGCAGCTCAACTGCCAACTAAAACAACAAAACCGTCCACACACACATACGGCCAAGTATTTGGTATGCAAAAGGAGTGCAATGAGATCAAAACACACAAACAAACACAAAGTCAGGTGGCCACACCAGCAGCATAAATGCGCGCCATAGTGAGAATATCCTTACCACCACCACCACCACCACCACACAACACAAGGCAGTGAGTAAATGTTATAACACAGAGATGAAAATAAACAGACAAAACTAAAACTCCTATGCTTGCATTTCAAATGCACCACTGAATAAGGATAATAACAAACAACAAAAGGATAAATAACAACAAACAAGTGTGCTCAACACTGTGTCCCTCAAACAACACTAAACAAATAATACTAGAAGATAGTTGTTCAAGGCATAAAGATGCAAAACATTGCAACAGAAAAAAAAGGTGTTGGAGGTTAATGACACCAACTGTTTGTTGTGCAGCGATGGCAGTGATACAGCGATAACGATGATGATGATGATACAATGATAACTTTGCAGAAGGGTTGTTCAAACGCTTCGGGTCCTGGCGTTCGTAGCCGTGAGAAAGGTTAACACTGAACCACGTCTGTCTTCACCTGCTTTGTGCAGTTACTTTTATGGAAACACAATAGCAAATGCAAAGTCTTTTCAATCAAGTGCATTATGAGAGCGAGAGACGTCAAAAGCAATCACATTTTATGATATGATCTCAATTTCGGCAATCATTCAATTCAATTAATTTGACGAGTCCTTAGAATGTAGGGAAATGGAGGGGGAAAAAAGGATTCCTTTTGCAACAAGTATGTAGGAATATGAATGCTTTAATAGAATGATGATGTTATTAAGAATTGACATTTACCGTTTGCTCATTGTTTGGCAATCTTTACGAAAAATTATCGTCTAAAATCTTACAAATGAACAGTTACATATGAATTTCTTATGAGAACATCTAAAATATTCCCATCCCATGACTCAAATGTTGCATATGAATAAAAATGTGTTTAGCTGCAATTAAAGCCTCAGGGCCCTATGTTTGGAGGCATTTATAAGACATTGCGTGGTTGTTTAGGTATTTATAAGGATCAAGAAAAGCACCTGCGACTGATACTGTTGAGAAACAGGCGCCTTTTTGCGATGAGAACTTTAATCCGACTTGAACTCGTTATAATGTAGATAAGATGAAGTTTTGCATGAGAAATGTTTCTAATAGGGAGATTGTTTATATTGTAGTAATTTCATTACACTTGTAAAAAATGGTGATAATCAAGAAAAATGGTGATAACCAAGAAACGACTTCAAGTTTCAGGCAGTTCAGTGGTCCATATATGAGTAATAAATTATCACTTGAGATTTATATATTTGAAAGAAATTTATATATTTGAAATAAAATTATGGGGATAATTTGCACTGCTAAAAAGATAGAAATATATGTCTCCCTAGATCAACTTATTCTGATTTTCAATGAAATAAAAGTAATGTAGCCCCATTTCCTCCAAGCTGTTCTTTCAATATAATGAAAGGCGGGATAGACTTTTTTCGATGACAAAAATATTCTCGGCAATTTCCGGAAATGAAAGAAAACTATGTATTTATACCAGTGGGCTCGGCAATGCATATTGCCTATTAACTTGTAATATATTTCACATTTAGGTGTTCAAAGTACTTTAAAACTGCGATTAAGCTCGAGAATAATATTTTGAATTTGTTAACTTATGTAACTAATTTCAAGTAACTCCTTAACATGGAAGTTAACTAATTAAGTTATATTGTTTTAAATTCTAAATATTATAGGCTCTATGACGATAGTAAAAAGTTCATCATCAAAGTCATATCTACGGTTTCGACATGTAGATTAAGTTTTGTCTGTATGTAGGGAGAAAAAGCAATTCTTACACAAATCGGAAACAGAAATTCCTCTAAAGATCAAAATTCAATTTTTATATTTATCTGTAGTAGCGGGTACCGTCTGTATACTAACTATGTGTTTGGGCGTAAAAATCACGTCATCATGAAAATATCGTTTGAAGCTTCATGCCTTTAACCATAAAAAACCTCCTTTGTCATGTCTTCTTCTCACACGGACCAAGAATATACCCGAATACCCTCTATATATTGATCTCGTACTATCATTTTTTGAGATAATTCGGTCACCAACGTTTGGCTTTACAAAGTGATGATCTCACGCGCTGCATGGCATATTACGCCGTCGTGTTGGAACCATTTCTCCTTCAAATAATGTGCAATGACATGACTTAAAAAAAAAACTTAATTTCCCTTTGCACCCCATGAATGAGGTATGGGATAGCTTCTCGCGTTGGTGTGAATTAACACGCTTTCTATTTTTAGATTCACAACTAACGGCACCTACTTATTTATCGACGAATGCGAACGTCACTGTTTTTGAGAAGCTCTTACTAGACACGACGATTAAATCGACGCTTAATACTGCGAAGTTGCTGTCAAACAACATTCGAGGGGAGCCGACAATGAAAGAAAAATTTTATTTATTTTTTTTCTTTTAAGATGACTGGAGCCAGGTTTGAACCTGCGATCTCCCGCATGGTAGTCGCGTGTTCTAACCACTATGCCACGGCCGGTCGCAATGACATGACAAATAAATAAAATCAGTTGATCGTCCACTTGCTCTAGTTCTTCTACCACTTGGATATTATATAAATGTAGACCAAGATCTTTCCTCAGCATTTGCAAAGACCGAGCTGCTGAGAACGGCGTCGGTTCGATAAATTAATTTTTAAGTTGTATGGGCGGTGCCACGCCCCTTTATCCAATCACAACCAAATATAGCCAGGGACTATCTACAGGTCAACAGTACCACTTGGTAATATTTTATCGTATCAATCTGTCTATTGGAAAAACCTGCAGAGCGATTTTTGAAAAGGGGCCGTGGCACCCCCCACTTCCACCCTGGCTGTAATAACTACTGCTCCAACAACATATATACCAAATCTCATCTTGATACCTCTGATAGGTCATGATACATGTTTGTAGTAAAGGACAAATAATTTTTGTTTGTGGAAAGTGGACGTTGCCACGCCCCTTCTTGACAGATCCTTATATTGGCCAAATAAATGGATCGATTTTAATGAAACTTGCAATGGGGCGTGGCACCTCTATCCATTTGCTGATATCTCACGAAGAAATGATTTGTCACATATGTTACTGGTACAAGTGGGATTCCTACTCACTGGGAAATGGGAGGTGCCAAGGAGTTTTATTTAAATTCGTACTTTCAGGAAGACAAAAGTGGTAACATCGCTCCGATTCTCCGATTTTGCTCACATTTTGACCATAGTCGTTTTATAATAACTGACACAATATTCCGCTCGAACATTGCAAGTCTGCTGACTTGTTCCCAGAGATATCGCAATGTCGCGGGACCTAATAGAGGCTGACACCTAATCCAACTTCTCATACAGTTCCTCACCAACTTGGTCGCTTTAACCCATTACAAGTCACTGCACTCAACTGAGTAAACCCGATCTCTTATCAGTTGCCCAGCAAAAACAAAGAATGTGCAATCATTTTGCCGTTATTTAGTTTCACAACAACAATACCAAAAGCTTCTGGAAAGAATTGTGTGTGGTTTTGTGGTTTTTTTGACCTCTAATGGGTTAACTGCAGTTTGGCTATCCACATAGAGGATTTTTTCGGAATTTCAATGGGCACTTCAAGGAAATCTACACGTTTCGCCAAAAAAAAAAATCATTTATAGGTGGCAAATAGAAATAGTTGTCACTGCCCAAAAGCTGGAGAATATTCGCATGCTTCCCTAAGTTTGATGACACCTAGGGCCGCAGTAGCGTTGACGAACAAGTCCAGAGGGCGGAAAGCACAGGAACACATCCAAAGCCGATTGCGGTGTGTTACTTCAAATCCACTTTGCAGCCATCCTTTGGAGCTTGATGGAAATTTTCAGTAAGTTACTCTTAAATAAACTATCCCACCAAACCAGACATCCATATGTAATTATTTTGACCACCGTACTGTACAGCCACATTGTAACCTTTGGTCTGAGACACCAGTTTTTACCTATAGAGTTGTGGCACGCAGAAACGGCAATGTCATCCCTTTTTTAACTCCTCCGCGATGTTTCTTCACTAATTTAGCTTCTGAACGAGAACAGCAACTTGGTACTTGGCCTGCGTTGAGAGCTTCAGTTCCACGCTTTTCAGTGATCACTATAGATTGACTTTTGACTTTATATTAACTCGTAAATTCCGTTTTCTGAGGGTTTAACCCTGAATCCAGAAATCATGTGCTATCGTAGCAGCTTACCAAGGGACGTTTGTAAAAGGTCCCTCATGCACCTATCATGATGCTCACGTCGTCCGCATATGCCACAATTATCGTACCATCATCTTAGAATGATTTGAGAACTTTGTTTATCACAAGGAGCCATAGAAGAAGCCCCTGTGGTGTTCCTGTAGTAGTTATCCTTCTCACGCAGCTACTGCCATGTTCTAAGTTGTCGACACGGTTCCCCAGCATGCAATCCACCCAGTTTACTTGCGTTCGTGATACATTTATGTTGTCCAGACAGTTCTTTATAGCGCATGACGTCACATTATTGAAAATCTATTATATATCCTGGAAGGCAGCTTAAGTGAAGTAACCTGAACTTGGATTGCGCTTCGTAAAGACATTCACGTCATGAAGACCGCTCTTGCCAGATCTTCCGGAGATGCACACATATTGAGAGCCGATGAAATTCGGCACACCTCTGTTTGTGTACGCACCAAATTTGAACTCTTTTGCTTGGATACGGAAAAAATGTCATGGGAAAAAATCGGTGGACGTGGTCCCCCCAAATTTGTCAATATAATATAATGCTGGGTACCGAATGATCAACGACAATTCCTTATAGTTTTGGCAAACACAAAAATAGTTATGTACTAGTCTAGCATGTCTGAGTTCCCATAGACTCAGCCAAGTTGTTGAGCATCTGTTTATATATCTTCCAAAGCACCTGTGCTTTTATCCCCCCCTCCCCTTGTTGCCATTCATACAACCTTAATTTGTTGTAATTAATACCTAAGCTCATGTGTGTGTGTGAGTGAAAATCAGAAAGTGAATGGGGTTGACTTGTTACACCATCGAAAGCGAACATGCATTTAAGAGAATCTCGCATCAAAATCTATAAAACCAAAAATCCACTATTCAAATGACCATAAAACACTATAAGCAAGCACAAATACTACATACGGATCTGTAGGCCAGTGTTGGCTATTTGGCCAGGCTAGCCTACAAAGTATTCCCATAGCCGTCGCCGTGGAATCCCCTTGTTGGTATTAGTTAGTGGCTAACCTTTACACTGTTATCTATCAATGTTTGTTGTTGTTGCTGTTACATATCTTCTCTTGACGATGATGACGGTAACGATGATGGTGATAGTGCTCCCAAAGCTGATGTTGTGGTTGTTGTTGCTTTATTTTCGGGCAATCTGGGATTATTTTTTTTGTTTTTGGGACATTTTTTTATATTCGATAATTTATGACATTTTATTATATGTCTTTGAGAGATTTTCTACTACCAACTATGTGTTTTAGTTGCTGGGACCAAAAACATAAGAAAATTTAACATCGACCAAATAACTAAACTAATTTTAACGCACAGGTGCGTCGTCGTCGTTTTAAAAACAGGTTGAGTGGAGAGCAACGATATGTGCCGCAGCTTACTAAAGATGGTCCCAAGTGGTCTCATGTGTGAGTCAACTGCAATTACTGTCATGTGTTATGGGTTGGGAGGGACAGGCCAAAATTTCATGGGGTTGTATTATGAATTCATACACAACCACTAGTTCTGATGTTCCCGATACCTAGTGCCACAACCCGTACTGGGTTATGAAAAACCACTCTCAGACAAACTGAAATGTCTGAGGAAATGGATATTGCATCCAAGGCAAAACTGCAGCAAATGGCGAAGATTGCGTTGCCGGAACGTTGTAATGAGAAGAGAAGGGAGTTGAAACGCCTGTTCAGGCGGAAAAGGCATCTGTGAAAGAAAAGAGAGAGCCAGGATATCGAAAACTACAGGGATAGAGGTGAAGCCCAAAAGTTCTACCAAAAAAAGGCAAAGGTTTTGGAACAAGGATTCCCACCTGTAAGGACAGAGATGGAAATCTGGGCACGGACACTCAAAGTGTACTGAAAATATGGAGGGAACACTTTCGATCTCTACTCGTTTCCGAAGGCAGCATAAATGACGAAATCGCACCATTAGAAAAATATTTGCATGATGAAAACGATAATGCAGACAGGACAACGCTGCAGTCAATTGTGGCTGTTCGTGAGACAACGATATGAAGATAATAAAAGTGAGACAATCTTTTTGAATGTCAGTATTAGCTGCCGTGGCATAGTGGTTAGAACACGCGACTACCATGCGGGAGATCGCAGGTTCTAACCTGGATCCAGTCATCTTAAAAAAAAAATGTTATTTCATTGTCGGCTCCCCTCGAATGTTGTTGACAGCAACTTCGCAGTATAAGCGTCGAGTCAATCAGCGTGTCTAGTAAGGCAGTGACGTTCGCATTCGTCGATAAACAAGTAGGTGCCGTTAGTTGTGAATCTAAAAATAGAAAGCGTGTTAATTCATAACAACGAGAGAAGCTATTCCATATCTCATTCATGAGGTGCAAAGGGAAATTAAGTAAGTATTAGCGGTGACATAAACGGCAAAGCGATTCGATTGATTTGGAAGCCTCGTGTATTATTTTGTTCAACTCTAGTACTCTCTAGCTAATGTTACAACTTAAATAGCCAAACATTACGTCAAGCCTTTTAGGTGTTTTCCCCTCGATTTGTTATGCTTATACTGTTGTTCTTCTACTTAACCCTTTCCGAAACAAGGCAAGCAATACCCAAACTTGTTTTTTTTTTCAATTTGTAATATGTATCAATAAATTTAAGCGAGGCAAAGAAAAAGGTTTCATTGCCTGTCGCAATCAACAGAATTTAGTTTGCTTATGTCGTTCTTTTTATATAAAACGAAGCAACTAGCGATTATAGTTTGTATACACCTTTCTTTAGTTTAACCAAAAAAAAAACAAAACACTCAAAGTGTCGTAAGCAAACACGATGTGGAGTCAAGATCTGTCGATAGACACAAAAAAAAAACTAAATTAGGAAACTCGATTTATGATTAAACAACAAAATTCCTCTAACGACAGAGAAAGTTAAGTTCTTGATAAGCGGCAACCACAAGGTGTCTTAACTTTAAAAGTTTAAAATCACATATAACATAAAGTTTTTACAAATTTTAGCAAGATTTTAAAGAGTTCATGTATTTGCTTTATCCATTGTTTTTATTATATACAAAAAAAAACAACATACGTACATCATCGCTAGTTCATCAATTATAACATTATAACAACTTGATGTCGATGGTGGTCGCCGTCGCTGCTACACTCCGTTCCGCCCAGACCACTTAAAGTTTAATTGCAACAACAAATACTTTAATTGATTTACATGTCGCCCCATTATTAATATTGGCATTGTTGTCGTCGTATGCCGTTTTGTTGCCATCGTTGTTGATTTTATTGTTGTAGTTATTATTGTATAATGACATTAAAGTTTTTCCCTGTGGTTTTTTTTTTGTAAATTAATTTAATGATTATTAAATGCTTCGTTTAAATCTCAAAATAACCAATAATAAAAAAAACCTGATACAATGTAATGTTGGGTCATCAATAAGTGTTCAATTATAAAATGATTTACAACTTGACTGCATTTACTCATAATTATAGGCAATTGATTGTTAAACAATACAACTTTGGCTAATTTTAAGACTTCATTCGAAATGCTGTGATAAATAAGTAAATATATGTAGGCATATGTTAAATCGTGGAAATCCAGTAAAATTTTACGTCAAATCAATAAGCATATGAAATGAGTTACATATAATCTTTTTAGGAAAATTGTCAGTTTATTGATGACACAAATCCCTTAGAAAATAATATATTACACAGAAACAAAGTGAAAAAAACCAACTTTTCCATATTGTATGCACTACTTTAGCGCTGCCTTTGAATACATACTAGCTGAACCGACAAAAGTATTGATATACGGCCTCTGAAATTTTTAATTTAAAGGGCAAAGGGACTTTCGAATTTTTTCGAGAAAAAAATTTAAAATTTAATTATTCTTGTTAGATATGTTAATATGTGTCAGCTTTACCCCGTCCATGCTTTGATGAAAGCTTACTTGGTTAGTTTAATGTAATTGTTATATTTGTTTGCTTCGATTTTTATTGTTCCAAAATGTACTTTTCTAGTATCATAAAGAACAATTTATTGTACCAATAAGATCAATTTATTGTACAAAAAATTACAATTTATTGTTCCAAAAAAACGTATATTGTATAAAAAGTACAATTTATGATCTCACAAATTATTTGTTGTACCGCTAAGTGCTTTTATAGTACCAGATAGTATTATTTTGTATCAATATTGATATTTATTAAAAGTTCTGTTGTTGTTCAAAAAACCACGAACAACAATGTATTTTTCGTAATTTCTTAATTTTTTTTTACATTTCTCTTTTTGCAAACTTTTAGTCGGAGCATATCGCCTGATTCGAATACTTGAAATTTGTCACGCTTGTTATTAAAGGGTTTTCCAATGAGAGGTGTTATTGTGAATGGCCCACTATTTCGGTAGCTGTCATTTTTTAAGATTTTGTTCATTGATATTTGACAAAAAGAAACTATGCCATTACTAAAAATGGAACAATACACGCTTCAACAACGCATTGAAATAATTAAAATTCACTACAAAAATTACGAAATTCTTGCAGTCACAGTTCGTAAAACTAAAGCATTTTTTGGTCGTCGTGAAGCACCTTGTCGGACCGCAATACAGAAATTGGTGGAAAAATTCGAGCTGTTGGGACAAGTTAGTGATGTGAAGAATAAAACCCGTTCACGTCGCTCAAGAACAACTGTGAATATTGCTGCTGTAGCCCAAAGTGCTGAATGGTTTGTCCATTCTTCGTCGTTCTTTGGAATTGGGCACTCCACAAACGTCATTTCACCGTATTTTGCATAAAGACTTGGGTTTTAAGACTTATAAAGTTCAGATAACACATGAACTCAAGTTGGCTGATCATCAACAACGTTGTGTCTTTGCTGATTGGGTCCTTGAAATGCATGAAAATAATCTGGAATTACATCGAAAAATCATATTGACTGATTAGGCCCATTTCCACTTTGGTGGCTACGTCAACAAGCAAAATTGTCGCATCTGGGGCTAGGAAAACCCTAGAGTTATTGTTGTGAAGCCTCTCCATCCTCAACGTGTGACTGTTTGGTGCGGTTTATGGTCCGGCGGGGTCATTGGACCTTACATTTTCGAAAATGAAGTTGGATCAACAGTAATGGTGAATGGATTGCGCTATCGATGAGAT
Organism: Muscina levida; assembly: GCA_964034835.1. Taxonomy (NCBI): domain Eukaryota; kingdom Metazoa; phylum Arthropoda; class Insecta; order Diptera; family Muscidae; genus Muscina; species Muscina levida. The sequence continues at coordinate 18,634,450 of OZ035883.1, read as the reverse complement.
GATTAATGATTTTTTTATGATCGGAGTTGGATGGTATTGATTTGGACAACATTTACTTTCAACAAGACGGCGCTACGTGCCACACAAGCAACGAAACCATTGATCTTTTACGGGAAAAGTTTCCGGACCGTTCTATCTCTCGAAGAGGTGATCACAATTGGCCACGGAGATCTTGTGATTTAACACATTGCGACTTCTTCCATTGGGGCCACGTGGAAAATAAGGTCTACGCCAACAGCCCAGCGTCGATTCAAGACCTCAAAGATACAATTCGTGAGGCATTCGAGGACATAGGGCAGCCACTTTGCGATTTTGTTATGGAAAATTTTATAAAAAGAATATGGTCCTGTAAGCGTGCTCGTGGTGGCCATAACACCTCATATTGGAAAACCATTTACTTTCCCCGACTGTTAAAAAAGGAGGCTTTTATTCTAGGGAAAAAGTAATTTCCAGGGAACTCATTTTCCAGTATGTAAAATATTCATTCTTAACTTTAAGTTACAATTTATTCGGGTGCAGCTTAAAACGTTTGCTTTTACCATGCTTTGCTTTGGTACTATGTTCACTCCATTTTCTCCGTTTATCCTCTAAAAGTGTCAATTTAATATCTACCGTCTAAAACCACGGGTATGTCATAAACTCATGCCAATTGCAATAATATATTTTTTGACCCTGTTTGCCACTTTTTACCCCCTAAGATTAAATTTTTTTAGAAAAAAACGGAACTTACGACGCATCTACGTCACAGAACAAACCTTCATGCCAAATTTCAAGGATTGGGGGAGTGATCAGTCTCATATGATCGATATAACGATTTTTTTCAAAAGGGTCGTGGCACCGCAAGACGTATTCCTCCTTGTACCAGTAACATATGTAGTAAATGTTGTCTTCATAACTCTAATGGCTCGTGAGATATGACCGATTGAAATTTCGGTTTGTGTGGGCGATGCCATGCCCCATTATCTAACTTTGTTTTCATGTACTTTATGACAGAGGACCTACGAACCACATAGAGACAACTTCGTTGCAATCGGTCCATTTATTTGGCCCATATAACTACAAAATTTCCTCATATAAACCGAATATGTAATGATAAAGGTTATATGTCTTTCATAATCTTACGTAAGATGTTGTTGTAATATTTTTAATGTTTTTTTAATATATTTTTTTTAAATTACGAATATTTGAAAGTTGTAGAAGAATTAATATTCGTTTACCAGATGATTGGGTCATTGCAGAACGCCACAAACTCATACCTTCTGTTTATGCAGGAATTCATATTGAGAAGAATGCAGTGGGACGTCCGGATGGAGTTTTATACGGTGTACCAACATATATTTCGCTGCGTTCAGGGAAGTATTCGTTGTCGACAGCCCAAACCCCCTATTCAGACTTTAATCACTTACTAGATCTGCAGCAATTCAACGATAAACGTCCTGATGAAAATCGTGGATACACGAATATAATCTTCAATTGATTCAAACTGTTTAAAGAGCATAATTTGGATGTCATTTATGTTATGACAAATCCAGCTGGGCGAGGTGCATACAATCGAGATGAGCGACAAATGGCATCACTCAGTCTTCCCCAGCGCAGCTGATACGACTTTGCGGGGTAATAGTGACCGCGACGACACATCTTTAGTGATGATGGTCAGTCTTATAAAGACATTTTGTACTAAACGAGGCTTCAGACTGTGCGAATTTCTTAAGATCCTTAAATTGATGATTATGCGGTAGTTGCAGTAAACGAGACTCGTATCATCTTAAATAAAAGTCACATGCTGCTCGCGTATGGCAGGCTTGAAGGATTGAGGTATGTTACTGCTATTTTTTTCGTTGAGTCACACCAGAAACGAGAACAAACACATGTTAACGAATAGAAACGCTACTCGCTTGTGAAGCTGCGTGAACTTTGGCAACTATAACTTTGAATTGGTAGATGGTTTTGTCTATCTTGACTGCACTGTAAATGAAAAAACTAAATTCAGGCAGTAAATCAAGAGAAGAGTATTGATTGTGAAATCAAGAGAAGAGTATTGATTGTGCTAATGTACGTTATCGAAGCGAATTATTGACAAAGCTCTCTCTCTCTCACGACGAACAAAGATACAACTTAACCAGACGATGATCTAACCTGTTAATCGGTTATTGGATTTTCATAAATATGATATCGAGGTAGTAAAGCATATCCAAAACCTGTACAGAAATTTCAGTTAGGTGAACTGACTGAAAAGTACTCTCACCCATTGTGTGTATTGATATTATTACTCGATTTGTAAAGTGGGCGGAACTGTACATTAGGGCGTTTCACCAAATGGGTTTTTTTGCGATTTTTGCAACTCTTGAAGCGGAATATTAAGGCTTGTGATCTAAAAGAATTTCGAAAAAATTTTTGGATTTTTTGAAGATGGGTATGGGGTCGCTGAAATCGATTTTATCAAAAAAATTAGGTTATGGAGAAAAAATTTTTATATTATTTTTTTCTGTTGCTTTTTGTTCATACAACTAAACAATTCTCTTAGTAAGCATCCGATCCCACGACAAAAAAATTATTGGTGTGAAAAATTATTATATTATGGACCACTTTAATAGTCTTAAAAGTGAAAAATTATTTTTCCTAGATTTCAAACCTCGATAACTTGAAAAGTTTTCAACATTTTTTCAAGATGTAAAATGCGTTGGAAAGGTCTTTAAATTACCTTTCATTCGGTACATAGATTTATTTTTACTTGTTGGAAAAATATAAGAAAAAAATTAAAGTTTGAGAAAATTTTTTTTGTTTATCAAATTTTATGAAAATTAAAAGAATTTAATTATGTTTCGTTCTTGGTTAAGTAAAAAAAACATCTAAAATACATTGCTTTAATAAAAATATCAAAAACTCAATTCATCAATATATCTGTATTCCCATACAAAATCAAAAGATATTAAATAAACAAAATCAACATATTTAAGGAACAAATTAAAATTAAAAAGTAAATTTGTATCTAAAATTACAATACATTAACCATTAAATGTGGAAAAACTGTGGAAGTATTTTCAAATTGGTTTCTTAAGAGCTTTTTCAATGACATTTTTGTTAACATTAGATATCTGTGGACTTTTGACAAAACAACTTCTCTCGAAATAAGAAATTTTTGCAAGATTTTTATATTAAATATAAATTTTTAAGACGGTTATTTTGGTGTAATCATTGCATTTCTACGCCATTTGGTTAAAAATCTACAGTTCTTGGCAAATCAACTTCTTTCATTATATTTGGAAAAAATATTTGATAAAATATCTTATCTGAAAGAGTTTAAAAATTTTCTAAACTGCAAGAAATAAAATTGTTATATCCTTTTGACAAAACATTTAAATTGTAGTCAATACTTTTTTGCATATATACATTTTGTTTTAACAAAACAACTTCTCTTCAAAGAAGTTGTTTTATCAAAACTGAAATTTAAAAATATGTAAACGACTTGTGTTAAAAGTAGTTATTATGTGAAAACAAAAACTAATAAAAAGTAAAATATTGTTTGCAAAGAAGTGTTTTTGTGGACTTGAAATTAAATATTTTGATCAAAAGAAGTTGTTTTGGAGTTCATGCGAGGTAAAAATTTGGCAGCCAACACCACGTTCAAGAAACACAAAAGCAGCAATTGGTTTGTAAATCATTACTAGCGACCACGAAGCGACAATATGTGTAGAAATACCATTGTGAAAAAAATCGACAAAAGATTCGGGTATGTTATAAATCCTTCCTAAAAATATATGGAGAAACAATCCAGGCGATTAAAACAGTGAATTTACATAAAATAAAACAAATTTCTGGAGGACTAGATAGAAACATGATCCACCCCACAAACTGTCGATCGATAAATATAATGAAGTTATAGATCATATAAACAGCATTCCGAAGTACGAAAGTCACTACAGTCGTCGACATACAAATCATTTATATTTTGAACGTGGTCTTAACTTGGCAACATTATACCAGTTATATACTAAAAAATAATCTGATTGCGTATCGGAATCAAAATATAGAGATATATTAACTACCCTAGATATTAAGTTCAAGAAACCTCAGATTTATCTGTGTAATACATGCGAACTCTTTAAATCAAAAATAAGAAACTCTGCCGACGAAGATGAACAAAAATCGATCAATTTACAACAAAAAAACATCATCATGCAGATTTTTCGTATCAAAGCAAGAAAAAAGATAAGGAACTCACAATAAATAGCGAAAATATAAAAATGTTCACATTTGACTTACAACAATGTGTTCCAACTCCTTATTTATGTGCTGCTTTGTTTTTTTACAAAAGACCATTGTGGACTTCTAACTTAACCGTGCATGATAGAGCAACACATGGAGGTTTTTTTTTTATTTTCTGATTTTTAGGTGAGAAGTTTGAGTGGAAAAACGTTCGATGGCTGAGATACAAAAAAAAACAAGCCATGAGTTTTGCAGTACAAATTTTTATTACACCCAGAAGAGTCATATCAGATGCTAGATATAAACTCGCGTCGCCGTAAAGAACCATCTCCCCAATTGGCCACAAGCTACAATTCCGCTTTGCCTGTATCACAAAATAAAAAGAAATATTTATTAGATATGCTGCAATTAATTGGTACAAATTACCACAGTTTTTATCACAATATTAAGGCGGAAGGTTATATCCCCATTGAAGTTCACCCAGACCTTGACGAAGATGATGGTATTCAATAATATAACTATGCTTTTAAAATGTGCAGAGTTACAGTTTTTATTTCCTCCCTTGTGAATACTTTTTTGTTAAACATAAAATTTGTTTTCCCTACAGAAACATAATTTTGTACCAATATTGTACAATTGAATTTAAGTAACATATTTATGTTATATTAAAAATAATAATATTTCTTAAAATAACCTATTTCGACTTTTTTCATAAGTTCCATTTTAACAAAACAACTAGCCTTGAGAAAAGCGCAAAATATGAATCACGTTTTTGTTTAAAACCATTTTTACAAAACAACTTGTGTAATGTAAGTTAATTTTTTTGTTAAAAACAATTTCGACAAAACATCCTATCTTTTTATTCTTAATTTTTCTGAAAATCTGTTGGCATTAGAATATAATTATCGATATCTTCACTTCAATTTAGTATTTAAATTTAATACTACACTTTCACCTTTTCACCAAATATTTCAAAATCAAAGTTGTTAGATATTTTAATAGTTTTTTCGTTCTCCTGTAAAATTTCAGTTTTTGAAAGAGGTTGTTTTGTCAAAAGTCCACAGATATAATTTTTTGATTGTTATCAACTCTAATCAATAAGTTTTAAAAATCATCCTCAATCTTTGTAATTTTTTTGTTATATATTGTAGCCGACGCCACGCCTCTTTCTGATAAATCATTCACAACACATAGTTTTTCTAGATTTTTCTTTGAAGAAACAAAATCATCATCATTTTCCCATAAAAGTGTATCTTTCGAAAAAAAAGGAAGTGGGCAACTTTAATTCATCAAAAACCCTTTTACGGTTTGAGGTTACAAAATTATGCATTATGAATTGTGTTACATTTTAAAAATGGCCTATTTCAAATATTTTAAAATTCAAATAGTGTGAATTTAAAAATAAAAAATAATTTTTTTGTCTATTTTTTATTTTTTGCAACATTTTTCACAAGTAAGATGTAAACTTGTATATACCAAAATAAAGGTATCTAAATTATCTTTCTAACGCATTTTACATCTTGAAAAAATTTTGAAAACTTTTCAAGTTATCGAGGTTTGAAATCTAGGAAAAATAATTTTTCACTTTTAAGACTATCAAAGTGGTCCATAATATAATAATTTTTCACACCAATAATTTTTTTGTCGTGGGATCGGATGCTTACTAAGAGAATTGATTAGTTGTATGAACATAAAGCACCAGAAAAAAATAATATAAAAATTTTTTCTCCATAACCTCATTTTTTTGATAAAATCGATTTCAGCGACCCCGTACCCATCTTCAAAAAATTGCAAAATTTTTTCGAAATTCTTTTAGATCACAAGCTTTAATATTCCGCTTCAAGAGTTGCAAAATTTTTTTAGTGAAACGCCCTACTGTACATGTGTATGGGAAGTACCAGGAGAGGCGTGGCTAAACTTTCAGTTTTTTCTTCAAAACTTTATACTGTTATTACTGTGCTAAATATAGAATTTGGGCACGATAGCGTTGGGTGTATTTATATTATTACTCGATTTCTAAAGTGGTCGGAATAGTACATTTGTATGGGAGGTACCAGAAGGGCTGTGGCGGTGTAGACCACTTGCAATACCGTAAGTAGTTTTGGGAAAATATTACCATATGCTACGTTTCAAAACAACTGGTTGCTTCTTTCGAAAGTTATCGTGCGTACCAGCCGGAAAGGCAGTAGGACATGGCTCAAACGGCTTAAAAACTCATGAATCGAATTTGGTTGAAAGAAACCTAGTTGCTGAAGTGATTCCTTCTATGTGTAACACTTTTGAGTCGTATCAAATTATATATACCGTAGGGTGATCAGGCTCAAAAAGTCTTCAATAATAAATTCGAAGGGCGGCACAGGCGGTCTACTAAAACTTCATTGGGTGGACCAGATTAAGGTGCAGTTATCCAAACCAAGCCCCAACTCGCGTAGGTTCACAGCTTAAAAAAATATATGAAGGTTATGACAATTGTCATACAGTACTGGTACTGTCCACCAAATTCCATTAAAATCGATTAAGCCGTTTAGACGTTATTAAACACAAATATACAAACAGAGCAAAATTTTCTCAAAAATCACAGATACCGAGAAAAATTTATAATAATAACTTGATAGGCATTTACACCTATGTGTTATCTTACACCCCCCCAACTAGTATATCATCAAACACTTTCTTGCTAAAGCATTTCCGTTCATTAATTCGAATGACGTTATCTATAGGCTAAACAACAATAAAATTATACTAGATATCATATGCGATGCTAATTCATTGCATTGGTACAATCTAATATCTAACGTCGTAGGTCAGTTATAAAAATGCAATTAAAAACTACTAATTCATACGAAACACGTACGTCATTAATTACTATTATTATCGTTACCATAAAAATTAAAACTCTTGTTTTAATTTTCTCGATTTATACGCTGATTTTGCTTCTCGAATTTACTAAACTTTACTGTGGTGGCTTTCAGTTATCAGTTAGCACTTATTTAATATTAATTTCTGTATTGTTTTAATTGTGAGGTGTTTATTTGCCGGGGTAAAGTACAGAGATGCTAATTTTAGAATTAAAACGTAGATAATGTGAACTACCGGCCGGAAAAAAACAAACAACTAGATAAAAGTGAGTGTTTATTAATAAAAATCGATTAATTAGAAAAATCTGAAAGCAAAAGGCGAATAACTGAATATTTGATATGATTTGTAATAAAAATTTTACGATGTAATGCAAACTCCAAACAAGTTACAGATGTCATAAGGTAAATTATTGTAATGTCATATTAACATTTTAAAGTAATCAGCAGCAGCAGCAGCAGTAGCTGACGTTTGAGGGTTTAAAGCTTAACATATAGTTAATATCAAAAACAAAATACATTGCGATCATTATAAGTAATCATGAGCCAATCAATTGTATGCAGACTGCACTAAGTGTAAAATGACCATTTTATATTTACAACACCTCAAGCAAAACACACTGTTGCCCCACTCGTCAGCGTATCCCCCTCTTTCTTAATGATTAATTTACTTTCAATTTTATATTTACATTATTATGATCTATGATGACTTCATTACACATCATTTGTGACCAACACTCCAATTTGCCATCTTGCTCTATCCCTTGAATCAAACATACAAAATATATGAACTTCCTTTGGCCATAAGTTGTCGTAAACCAAATAAAAAACAACACACACACACAAAACATCGCAAAAGGCCATAAACCATTTACAAAATAAGACAAACCACAGGAAAAACGCCAAAAACAACCACTTATAATTGGCATAAAAAGCGACCACAATGTCATGTGGTTACCAAAAGTGGTTGGCGTAATGGTTGGGCGCAAATGTTTTGTTTGGTGGGGCTGTATGTTTGGTAACTGACTCTGGTCTTGTCTGGTTTGGTCTCGGCGGATGAGTGTTTACGTACAATATGTATTTGAACATTTGTTCGCTAGCGTTTTTCTTTGGTTTCCATTCGTTAGGGCTTTTAATGCAAAAATAAAGAGCCAATAATGACAGCGATACTGAAGTTTCTGTTTTTGGTCATAATGAATCATGTTGTTGTGGGTTATGATGCAGTAGCAGAAGGGTTCATAAAGCAATGTACTCCTCCCTCGGCCTGAAGGATGCTAGGCTGGTTGGTTGCAAAATTGTCGAGGACATCTGCCAATTGGATGGAGGCACCATCTCTGTAGAGAGTTCGGAAATTTCAGAGGTATATCCTTAAAAAATATCAAGTTAGCGGGGGTTATCAACTTTTGGGGGTATCTGGTTATTCCCAAGTGATAACGATCAGAAATACTCAAATTAAAATCCCCTTGTCGTCTTAAAGTATGTGTGATAATATCATTGATAGTTTTTCCATACAACCTATGGGAAAATTTTAAATAATTTCATTGTGTGTAATAGATCTCCCACTTTAAATTTGGTATGATATTGCAATCACTAATATCATAATTGTTCAAAATATTTACTTACGTTAATTTTTTTAATTTTCTACAAAATCCCCACACATACAAAACGGGCAAATCGGATATCCCAATATCCACCCAGCAAACAAATTTTCAGAAATCGGAAATCCGAAATCGGGCCGACGTCATAACTAAATACGTCTGACTGACGCAGCTGAGGGAAATCTGGTGTTGTATACGACATGTCGTACCGACGTCTGAATTATTTCTGAATGTAAATTGAGAGAAATTCTGAAGGGAAATTCGACGCTTCGTAACGAATTGTAAATCGTAAAAAAATCTGACGGGTGATTTCTTTATTTCTTCAATAACAATTCATTATTTCCTCCGACACAAAGTTCCGAAATCGCTGCAAACTCGATCAGATTTGTCGGATATGTCCCCTCAACGAGTCGTACAGAATTCTGTACGATTTTGGTAAGAAGAGTTCAGACATGTCGGATATCAGCCAAAGTCAAAGCTTTCGGTTTGCTGGGAAGCAACAAGAACATTTAAGTAACTCGCAATTGATTGGCAACAACAGAAATATTACGAGCAATTCACATTTCTGCCTCACATTGTTGGTGTCTGTTGGAACTGCAGCAACATGGTATTGGTGTTGGTGGTGTTTTTTTTTCTTTTCCTCAAAGTTACTGTCCGTGATTTATGTCAGTTGTTTGGCTTCTTACCATGACTATTCTACGCTGACGTCCAAAGAAAATATGAAATCTTACTTGTCTGAGGCTTTGTGCTCCAGACTGACAGTGAAAAAAAATTGTGCACACATTATAAGTATAAGTAATTTTTGTCTGGTTTTCATCAAAAAACGAACAAAACCAAAACGACATTAAATTGCTTGCTCTTTAAGCATTTTGTTTAGCAAAAATATTGCTATTGTTTTGGAACAATTTGGGCTTGTGTCTTGTGCCATGTGTGGAAAGAGTAAAGGGAACGCGTGCGCGCACACCTAAGTGATGGATGACATGCGTTTGGGTTGGTGGTTCAAACTGAAGACAGAAAAAAACAAAATACTGAAACTGCTTTGGTTCAACACCACGCACTTTTTTGGTCCAATTTTAATTTTAAGTTATTGTTGCTACGTATATTTTTTTGAGTTGTTCATCTACCTTCATATTGGTTACCGTCCTTCACTCCTTTGGGGGCTTATTTAGGATGTAGTTTGTTGGTACTATGTGTCAGTGTTGCTGCAGTGTTGTTATATTTCTCTTTCAATTGGATAAATGTGGGGGTGCTGCCAATTTTTTTTTTACTTAGGTTTATCTTAGAGACTTCATTCAGATTTTGAAATCCATATTGTCATGAATTTTATTTAATGATTACTAAATACTTAAGTATTATTAGGGTAGGGTTTGAGATATTTTTGAACAGCTGAATAAGAACGTAGCTGGAGAATTGTCGAAAAAAATCGGATATGAAATACAACTTTAACAGTGTGAACAATACGTAAATCGACGTAATTGGTTAACGGTGATTTTCCTGAAATTATAAAAAAAACGATCAGCAATGACTTGCCAAGTGTTTTTTTTATTTTATTTGTAACGTGATTATCTCGTCGGCTGAGATAAGACCAGTCGTCGCCAGGGTCGCCATAAGGACCCACAAAACCTTACGAAATAGGAACTCAGTAGATTTTCCCTGACTAGGGTAAAATAACAGTATTGTTTATTAATGATGTAATTCAAACTTATAATCTACTGGAAAAGTATTTAGATATGAAAACAGATTCGAATTCTGTGAAAGCAATGTTGTCTTATCCGGTATTTTTACCCAAGCCGATCTCAAATGATCGAGAACTTTTAGTATACGCTCGGCGGTATTGATGTGGCCTATGACTGCAGTGACAGGTTTTGGAACTCGGATCGATTTAAGATATTAGGGAAATTTACGTATCGGTTGATTTGAGGTGATCGGGAACTTTATACTATACTCCCAAAACAGTAGTGATCAGATAGGTCAGGATCGTTTTGGTACTCAGGAACGTGGGTACTTACGGTACTTTCGATAAATCAGGTTCGTACCAGCAACGCGGCAGCTTACCGATGAATCACCAGGATTTTTTTTGGGATTTCAGATTAATATCAGCTTGTGATGATTGATGACTCGGGTTTGTCGGTGGTTCAGGTTAATGTCAACAATTTAGAAGGATATTGGTGATTCGGGGTTTGTTGATGGTTGAGGGGTATATCAGCAATACTGGGTCATATTAATTATTCGGGTTTGTCGGTGGTTCAGATATATTTCAGGAACATGTGGCCGTCTTAGTGATTTGCGTTTTGTCGGGTATTTAGGTTAATTTCAGCAATTCGAGAATATATCGATGCTTCGGCTGTAGTCGGTAGATCAGGTTGGTATCCGCAACTCAGGATCGTGTTGATGAATCGCGTTCTTTAGCTAATCGATTTTTGCAACTCGTGTTTGTGTATCTATGATTCGGATTTCTTTGGTAAATCAGTTTGGTATCCGCAATTCAGAATCGTATTGATGACTCATGTTCTTCAGCAAAACGACTTCTACAACTCGAGGTTGTCTCAATTCTGAATTCGCGACCAAGCTAATAATCGTACCTGACGGAGTGTTAGTATCAAAATGCTACGGTGCTAATTTCTTATATAATGCCAAAGGAACGAAGAGACCAAAATCTGTCCAGCCGAAGCGTCGGTATAACCAACAGTAATTGGATACAACAGACTGAAGTCTAAATTAACAGACCGAAGTCTGATGTAGCAGACCGAAGTCTGATTTAACAGAACGAAGTCTAATTCAACAGACCGAAGTCCGATTCAACAGAGTTAAAACAATGGAACTTGGGTTCAACCAAAAAAGTTGGTTCAACAGACTGAAGTCCGATTCAACAGGCCGAAGTTCGATTTAACAGACATAAGTCCGATTCAACAGACCGAAGTCTGATTTAAAAGACCGAAGTCCGATTTAACAGAGTTAAAGCAATGGAATTTGGGTTAAACCAACAAAAGTTCGTTCAACAGACCAAAGTCCGATTTAACAGACCGAAGTCCGATTCAACAGACCGAAGTCCGAATCAACCGAGTTAAAGCAATGGAAGTTGGTCCAACAGACCAAAGTCCGATTCAACAGACAGAAGTACGATTCAACAGACCGAAGTCCAATTCAACAGACCGAAGTCCGATTTAACAGAACGAAGTCCGATTCAACAGTCTTAAAGCAATGGAATTTGGGTTAAACCAACAAAAGTTGGTTCAACAGACCACAGTCCGATTTAACAGCCCGATGTCCGATTCAACAGACCGAAATCCGATTGAACAGACCGAAGTCCGATTCAACCGAGTCAACGCAATGGAATTTGGTTTAAACCAACAAAAGTTGGTTCAACAGACCGAAGTCCGATTCAACCGAGTTAAAGCAATGGAATTTGGGTTAAACCAACGAAAGGTGGTTCAACAGACCAAAGTCCAAGTTAACTGACCGAAGACCGATTCAACAGACCGAAGTCCTATTTAACAGATCGAAGTCCGAATCAACAGATCGAAATCTGAGTTAACAGACCGAAGTCCGATTCAACAGACCGAAGTCCGATTCAACAGATCGAAGTGCGATTCAACAGAACGAAGTCCGATTCAACCGAGTTAAAGCAATGGAATTTGGGTTAAACCAACAAAAGTTGGTTCAACAGACCAAAGTCCAAATTAACAGACCGAAGACCGAAGTCCGATTTAACAGATCGATGTCCGAATCAACAGATCGAAATCTGAGTTAACAGACCGAAGTCCGATTCAACAGACCGAAGTCCGATTCAACAGACCGAAGTCCGATTCAACAGATCGAAGTGCGATTCAACAGACCGAAGTCCGATTCAACCGAGTTAAAGCAATGGAATTTGGGTTAAACCAACAAAAGTTGGTTCAACAGACCAAAGTACGATTTAACAGACCGAAGTCCGATTTTACAGAGCGAAGTCCGATTCAACCGAGTTAAAGCAATGGAATTTGGGTTAAACCAACAAAAATTGGTTCAATAGACCAAAGTCCGACTTAACAGACCGAAGTCAGATCCTTCAGACCGAAGTCCGATTTAATAGACCGAAGTCCTATTTAAGAGACCGAAATCCTATTTAACATACCAAAGTCCGATTTAACATTCCAAAATCCGATTCAACAGACCGAAGTCTGTTAATAAGATTATTATTAATAAGAATTAACCGAAGTCCGATTCAACAGACCGAAGTCCGATTTAACAGACCGAAGTCCGATTCAACCGAGTCCGGTCTGGTTAAATAAAAGAATATTTCTTTCGATATATTATTGCCCTAATAAGGACAGGGGAGGTCGAGTACAGACCAACTTAGCAATAAATTTCGATGCGGTAGCAACCGACGTCCTTACCAAGATAAATAATTTAAGTAAGTGGAGCTCTCGATGTAATAAGAATTACATAGGATCACACTGCATCGATTAACACTTTCCCTTGTGATGTCGTTTCCTGAATGTGTTTGTTTGGGTGTTATTCGTCGCGCTCATTCGCCGTTCGTGGCTAGTACCGAATGTGTCGTTGGTGCCGAAGGTTTACGGTGATTGATGGATTTGTTGTTTTCCCTACATGTAGTTGAAGAATTATTTGTGTTCAACGGCAAATAAAGGTTGTAGGTGGCCGATCGCATGGTTGAAGTTGTTGTCACTCCTCCTTTGTTGCTCTCGAAGGGCAAATGAAGCTCGAGTTTATTATTGGTAGTTAGAGGTTAAAAGGTCATAATTGTACAGTTGAGTTCTAGAGTTGTATGTGTAGGTGTCATATATGTACGGACGACTTTCGCCACATTCCACTTTCCATCAAAGTAGAGAGTAGACAATTTTTTTTTTACCAATTTTCAACGTGGTTGTACCACCCCTCCAATATTGATAAGTCAATTGCAATTGGTGTACCCATTTTGTTCGTAGAAAGTCCTACCTCAATTTTCTCAATTGCTTTATTAGTACTGCTAACATCATTCAAGTACTTCCTACTCTCGGCTACTTCTAGTTAATTATAACCATTAGATAAACCTCTAACAACACTGCAACAACTTCTCCACACCACCTAGCAGCCATAATTAGTATTCTTCCGCTAAATTGTGCATACTTAGTATGCCGAGTTCATTGACTCTCGTGAAACAAACAAATTAATGTTTCTATATCAATCACACAACAATTCACACCTGAGTCTTCTTGTCGTCCCAAACTGATTATAATCTCTACTGATTAAACTAAATTATGCATATATATCAAAATATGCACATTTCATTTTTCTTCCTCCAAGCCATCAACAACAAAAAAAAAGTGAATTATTATTTATAAATGCCTAAAAACTTAACTAAACACAACAGCAGCAAGCAGAAGCGAGCCAGGGCAAACAATTTATATACAACACATCACATATTTGCTAATGTGAACAATTAAAAATTTCCATATCAATATATTCAGTGCTCCCACACTCACTCGCATCATTAAATATTAATTTCTTTTGTTGATGTTTTATTTTATTTTTTTTTTATTTTCATTTTTTTTATTTAAATTACTCTTAAACTGACCTGCGACAACTATGTGTGTGATTGTATACTCAAATCGAACAGAGAGCTACTCATCAAAGATATTTTAATTTATAAGTATAAGTCAAACTTTTGCTGTTGTTGTTGTTTTGAGCCCTCATTTGCTGTTTTGTTTGTATAAATACTAAAGAGTTATTAATGGAATACCGTTAACAATTATTAAAATACTAACACCAGAATATAGGACCATCAACAAGCTAAGGTTAGCAGGTAAGGTACCCCCTTAAAAAAAATAAAATTCATCATACATTAACATATGTTTATATACGAAATGAAAAGTAAACAAATCCACATGTGTCAAACAAATCATTTGTCATTCATCACGTTTTTTTCGTTAACGAAAACTTGAACTATTCTTCACTTTAGGCGCCTTATTTACCCCCAATGCATTATACAGCTGTTGGTATTGTGTGTGTGTGTGTGTGTATTCGTCACTTGATTTGATAACAATTTTCAATAATTATTCAATTTGTATTTTTTTTTCTTTTTGGTGTGTTAGATTAAAATGTACATATATTTAATATGTTTATTTCTTTCGACAAACTTTTGAGCTGTGATATAAATATTTTACATATTTTCTTCATTAATTCTTTACTCAACAGTAAGAGTGACGTAAATATTAATGAGTAATGACAGAAGTTAATTTCGTTATCACATCACCCTACCGGCGTGTGTGTGTGATTTATTAATCGTTAAGAATGGGATTATTAGCATTGAAATTTAGGAAAAGACATTATAACAATTATTGATGAATTTGTTGAGTTTTTTTTACTAGAAAGGTTTTTTTGAAAATTTGCACTTGAAATGTCCTTGCTCTTTACAAAGATGGCGCCTCTATTCAATTGGCGGAACATGTATCGAAATTTCACTCTAAATTTGCTCAGCTTCCTAAATAATTTTATTTTTGGATTTGGAATTCTTTTCCCAAAGAAACCTAATGAGCAGTGACAATACCTAAGTTAAGAGCTATTATAAAGTTGTTTTGAAAAAACTACTTAACCAGTTTCAATTTTCTTATTTCTTTTTATTGCATTAATCACAATTTGATGAAATAACATATCATCATTATTTATATTTGAAGTTATGGCTATATGGGAACTGTTTGTAACGGGTCAACTCAGAATCTACTTAAACGATTTCTATAATTGGTTTTTCATTAAATCACTAAGTGGTTTAGTAACAGAATAGCATACTTGATATTTCTATTTTTAAATTTTATAGACTTTAGTTTTTGGTATTATTTTTTTCACAATTGAAATTTTTTGCGTTGTCTTTACAATTGCAATTACAGGCATTAATTTTAATCCGAAATTATTTGCACAAAAGAAAACTATTACTTTTTATATTCTGCGGCAATATGATGATAGTATGTAACGGGCAAACTCCAAATCTGCTAAACTGATTTCAATAAGTTTTATGTTTTTATCATCACAATCAAGAGTAAAACACAACAGGATTTTGTATATTTAAACTTTGCCTATATCAACAATGTATATAATGGCTGAACTCAAAAACTATTTAACCGATTTGAATAATAGCATACTTTATATTTTAATTTCGAAATTTTATTTAACTTAATTATTTGGAATTTAACTTCCTCAAGTTGTACTTTGTTTGCCATATCGGTAGGAGTAACTATTGTGTTGGTCTTACATAAAATTTGCTGAGCATCCAAACGGTTATTTTACTCCGAATTCACTTCCTAAAGCAATCTCTCAGACTTACATAAAACTGGCTGTAAGCCGAATTTATCTAACGGATAAATTCAAAATCTAATGAACCGAGTTTAGTAATTTTTTTCTTCTTTAAAATAAAAACTTGATTATTTAACGAAACAGTGTAAATTTTTATAAATTGTTTAGATTGAGATGGATCTACTGGAAAACTTCTGTACCATATGTAAAAACTATTTTTCAATCAAGTAACAGTCCAGGAGAGGAGATTTTTCTAATTTGAGTTACCCAATCGCTATTCACTTGGAAATCACGTGTTTCCCGGGCAATGCCAGTGGACAACCATTCAGTGGTAGTACATGTTGAAGAAGCTCCTGTAATGTTGGATTTTATATCCATATAATTATTATATTTTTTTTACTCTCGAAGTTATGTATCATTTTTTTTATATTGTACATCTACATTTTCTTTTTACCATATCTGACGTTGATTCGTACTCAAATTGGCCTAGTAAAAAGAGAGATAGTTAGAACCGCAAGAACGAAGAAAGAAAGAAAAAAAAATTGTTCGCGTTCTCACTCTGCCAACAGTATAGTACGTGGATGTAATAACTTCTTGGATAATTGCAGTTATCACAAGCATAGGCTTGAAAGCAGCCTCTCTTATACCAAGAGCTGTAACTATGCATATTGGACTGAGAGGTTTGGCATACCAACGAAGGTTTAATCTTAGCTGATCGCTAAGCATACCGCCTTTTTACAAATAGCAAGCGAGGAGCAAACACCAGTGAAAATCCGTGGTCATTTAAACCGAAAAGTGGAAAAAAAGTGGTGTATGTAATTTAACAGTTTTAAAAAGTTACAATAAGTTCAAGTCTCGAACTGTAATTATAATTAACAAACCCTTCGCCAGACAGGTAATACAAATAAAATTTTAAATAAAAACAGTGATAATTATTAGGTAAAACTTCTTAGGAATTCAATGTGTTCAAAATTTTCTTAATGTGTCTCTAAAAAAGTGCGGGTCGATGCCAATACCTAAATCCAATAAAAGGTAAATTTTTTTTTTGTACTTTATAGTGAAAATTGCGTTTAACATCGGTTACATTTTTTTTTTTTTCTATCAGGGTTATAAATATTATATATATTTGCACATTTTTAAACGTCTCTCGGATCGAAATTGTGGTCTGGAAGTTTAAAACAAACTGGCCACGTGGGTTAGTAAACCGCACCGAGAGACGTAACTTTGAAGAATTCATCGGTGCATGTGGATAACCTCCAAAAATTTGGGTTGTTGCGTAATCTGAGCCGTCCTTTGTCTCGCTTTCGACGATATCACAAAATCACGTGGACTTACATAATCGAACATTCTTCGCTACTCAACTTTTCACCTAAATTGAATCATTCTCCAGCCAAAAACATTCAAAACTTAAGTAATTCACGTAACACCAAGCTTATATTTTTTCGTAAAGAAGAAAAAACCTGTATAATTAAATTTCACATCTTAATAATTTTTCTTTTTTTTCGTTGAAAGTAATATTATTTCTACCTAAAATCTAATATACTTAAATTGCCATTTAATTTTATTAACGTTTAATTTATTTTTAAATTAAATTGAAATTGAATTGAATTCTAAAAAAAAAAAAAAAAAATCCTATACTTAAACGTTAGTCAAGCATTTATATTTTCCTTTTTACATTAACTATCTTTAAATATTTCTTAGATTATTATATCACCTAAAAGCTTTAGCAACATGTATCACAACATATTCTGATCGTGGATAGAATATCTCAACTTTTTTTTTTGTTCCTGTTTAAACATCCTCGTACGTAGCTGAAAGGCCTTTCTGCATCGTGGGATCAAATAACCAAAAGAGAAACCTGTAAGTCATAATACAATTTTAAATTTAATTTTTAATCCCGCTCAAGAGAAATTTTATTGAATGAAATTTTAATTAAGTTTCATTATCACTGAGCGCAAGCCATAAAATTTCGACTGTTGTTGTTGTGATATTTTGTTGTGAGTACAGTTTGTATCATAATTTTTGAGTAGTTATAAGTTTTTTTTATATATTATATATTTTCGCATTCTTCTTTAAACTACCTATTCGCGCTCTCTCATTATGCTTTAGTCTTTACACTTGTTTGTTTTGCTACTGAATTCAAAATAAATATGTAATAATGTATGATCTTACTAAAGAGATGATGAATTGAATTTTGTTTGTGATGTAAAACCAGGGTCGTAGATAAAAAGGGTTTGCCAATGGGGGTTTTTCACAGAAGTTGCCACAGAAAAGCCTTACGGATGGGTGGGTTAGAGACGCCAAGAGCTACGTCATCTTAGCTCTGAAATACGACTAATTTTCTTGAATATGTGTGTTTTGAATGGTAAAGATATTTTTTAACGTTCATGTAAAGGGCTTAAAATCGCGCGTGATATTTTTTTTTGTTTGTACGGGTTAAATATATTCGTTTTATGGACCAAAAACCCCGCCCACTTCTCCTATACTAGCTAGCTGACCTAGCACGTGCGTACCGGGTCTATAAGCGAAAAGAAATAATACAATATAGTACTTTGTTTGCAGGCACTTGTCGTAATTAGATCAATTCGAACTACTTCCCGAAATGTTTGCAGAAAAATCTGAAACCCACTGTTATAAATAAATGGCGCCCAACGTGGGGCACCTAAATGTCAGACCTTTTGAACAAATCGTGAAAATTACAAAGGCATATATTAACATCTTCTGATTATTTTGGTAACCTCATAATTACACCATAAATTGTTGTTAGAATTGAATCAATTTTATCATTTTCTATTTGATTGTGTCAATCACTGTTGTATTGTTTAATAAGGTTTCTATTTGCCTTGAACGAAATACCTGAAGTTCATAGCTGGAATAATTGCATGTAGATGTATACATTCTATTTGACAATCCACTGTGATAACTGGTGTTCGTTTCTTTATGCTTGGTGATTTTTGATTTAAATAAAAATCTGAGTTAATTGCATTGAAAAGACCATTTTGAATTAGAATAAATCAAAAGTTTTGGAATTACGATTGTTACAAATGAATACAATTTTTGTCAAGCGTCCACTTTTCGTTTTTCGATATTCAAATTGCAATTTTCTTTTATAATTAAAGTCAGTTTTGATACACACTTTTCATGAAAATTAAAGGATCGTATTATAGTCGCAAACCTTTTTATCGAAAACCTTAAGTTTTACAACCATTATCTACATTTACAACCTTTTTTTTTATTTTTGCGAATATGTCTCTCAGACATAGCAATGAAAATATTCCTAATCTGATTAGACCGGATACTTTAAAGCAATGTTCAATCTGCAAGACCGATTATGAAATTGATGAGAATTTGGTAATCACTCAATGCGGCCATGTGTTTCATAGGGAATGTATTATAAGAGTTTTGGAAGAGACGTATGCATGTGCAATATGTTTTAAATCGTGTCGACAAACGACACTAAAACCGTATAATTTTTCAGCAGAATTAGGAGCGTCTGGACCGGGTCCACAATCCCCGAAACATAATACCAATCCGACAGGTACCATTCCAAAAGCTCCACAGAAGAAAAAGAACAACCGAAATATACAGAACAACGTTAATAGTAATGTATCTCAGACTCCAGGATTAAATAGGACTAATCAAAATCAGTCACAGTTTTCAAATAATGGACTTAACATTTCTCAGCGTAATGCTAACGCGCATAACCAATCCGGTTTACAAAATCCTTATAATGTTAGTGAAGAGTCGCTACAGCACCTTATAGACGAAGCTGTATGCAGACAGTTGGCATATGTAAATATATCGCAACATACGAATATAGATAGTAGTAGAGCTCAAAACATAGATAACGTATCCAACAGGGACGTACAAAACAGGCGTCAATACGGTCGAAACGCTAGAGCTTTTGAGTTAACTACGGATAAAATTTGTAGTATAATTTCTGGATGGCATATTTTGTTTAGTGGTGACCATGAAGATGTTCTCTCCGTTGATGATTTTATCTACAGAATTAACGCCTTAACGAGACAAAGTTTACGAGGTGACTTCGATATTGTGTGCCGGCATGCACATTTGCTTTTCAGAGATAAAGCTTTACATTGGTACTGGCGTTACCACAGGACTAGCCCAACATTAGATTGGAGTTCTCTATGTCGCGAGTTGGCTAATCAATTCCGCGATAGACGGACAGACTATGACTACTTAGACCAGTTACGAGGACGTAAGCAAAAGGTGGGTGAACGATTTGATGCGTTTTATGACGCAATATTAAAAATAACAGATCGGCTACAGTTACCTCTACACGAATCGGAAATGGTAGAGATTTTGAAACGGAACTTACGCCCAGAAGTTCGAAAAGGGTTACTTCACTTCTATATTAGTTCCGTATCCAAATTAAGGGAATTTGTGAGAAAGCATGAAATTTTAGAAGACGAACTAAATTGTAGTACCAGACCGAACAGAAATATGTTGCCTCGTCGAAACATTTCTGAATTAGAATCGCACAGTCTTGCTGAAGAAGATGACGTCGTGGAATTAGATGAGATTAGGGAATTAATATGTTGGAATTGTTCTGAGCCAGGGCATAAATATGATGAGTGTATGGCTGAGAGGACAGTGTTTTGCTACGGTTGTGGTTCCCCAAACACTTATAAGCCTAACTGCGCAAAATGCAATAGGTTTCCAAAAAACTTCCAGACCCAGGCGAAGAGCAAACCAAACACAACGAAACCAAATCAATCGTAGAGAAAACCCAAAATTCTGAAAACAAACCGCTCATAGCGCCAATACAAAATGATTCTACAAATTTAATTTTAGGTAATAATGCGGGTAATGTTGTCGTTCCAAAACATTGGAAACCTTATCACTTACGACTTAAGGAATACAATCTAATAAGAAGCCGAATTTTCAATGAAGAGTTATTGGAAGAAATAAAAGTAAAACAAGTTAAGCGTTCTACTAGGCGACTTAGAGATTTTTGGAGGAAAGTTGTGAAAACTAGAAAATGTTTTTGTTCAGCTATAATTTCGAATGTGAAAAGTTTTGATCTAAGACCATTTGTCACAGTACAAATATTTAATGACGATGTCATTGGAATGATTGATACCGGTGCATCGATATCTTGCTTTGGTTCCGAGTATGCAAACAACTTCCTCACCGATAACAAATCAAAATGGGATAAATTTAGAATAATTTTGAAAACAGCTGACGGCAGTAGTCACTGTGCTGTTGGTAAAGTCACTACGGATATTACTTTTAGAGGAACAACCAAAAGTTTAGATTTCATAATAATTCCAAAATTATCACAAAACCTTTATCTAGGCGTTGATTTTGTTAGATCTTTCGGTTTGGCCAAAGATTTATTTGGCGAACACAATAGCAATATACAGCCAATAGTAAATGAAATTAAACATGAATCTAATAGACATTATTTAACAGATGATCAAGAGCAAAAACTGGCTACAGCAATAAATGCGTTTCCATCCTATGCAAAAGAGGGTTTAGGGCGAACGTCTCTAGTATCGCATGTCATTGATACCGGTGAAAACAGGCCTATAAAACAGAGACACTTTTCTGTATCGCCAGCTGTAGAAAAACTTCTCTTTGCAGAAGTGGATAGAATGCTACAGTTGGGCGTTATTGAAGAATCACAGAGTCCATGGTCATCGCCTGTGGCTCTTGTTGTAAAGCCTGGTAAGGTACGGCTGTGCCTGGACGCAAGGAAGGTTAACAGTGTTACGGTGAAAGACGCTTATCCTTTACCTTTAATCGACGGAATTCTTAGTAGGCTCCCAAAGGCCAGATTTATTACAAGTCTTGACCTTAAGGACGCTTTCTGGCAAATTCCGTTAGATGAAGGGTCAAAGGAGAAAACGGCTTTCACTGTACCTGGTCGTCCACTATACCAGTTCGTTACTATGCCGTTTGGACTTTGTAACGCGCCACAGACGATGACACGTCTCATGGACAAAGTCATTCCTCCTCACCTACGCACGCAAGTATTTGTATATTTGGACGACTTGCTCTTAATTACAGAAACTTTTGATGAGCACATGGAATTATTGCACGAAATTGCCTTATGCATACGGAAAGCTAAACTAACAATAAATATTGAAAAGAGTAAGTTTGTGATAAAAGAAGTTAAATATTTAGGCCATATTATAGGGTATGGAACAATAAAAACAGATCCGGAAAAAGTTCGGGCCATAAGCGAATTTCCTCTGCCGACTTCGGTGAAACAGCTTCGAAGATTTTTAGGAACTTGTGGGTGGTATAGGCGATTTGTGCGCAATTATGCTTCCCTTAGCGCTCCATTAACGGACATGTTACAAAAATCTAGGAAATTTATATGGTTTGCTGAGGGTGAAAAATCTTTTGAGTCCTTGAAAAATGCGCTGTGTTCGGCACCTGTTCTTCACAACCCCGACTTTTCGCGTCCCTTTTCCATCCAATGCGATGCCAGCAAATACGGCATTGGAGCAGTTCTGGCTCAGAGGAATGACGAAGGAGTGGAAGTACCCATTGCGTACATGAGCCATAAGTTGACATCTCCACAGAAAAATTACACGGTTTCAGAGCAAGAGTGCTTGGCTGCCATCATGGCTGTGAAAAAGTTTCGTGCTTATGTTGAAGGTCACGACTTTGAAATTATCACCGATCATGCTTCTCTTAAATGGCTGATGCAGCAATCAGATTTACATGGTAGACTTGCTCGTTGGGCACTCAAACTTCAGGGTTTTCGTTTTACGATAACCCATAGAAAAGGCAGCCAAAATATTGTTCCTGACACTTTATCTCGAATTTACTCTGAAAATAATGACTCCATAGATTGCATAGACCAAAACCAAATAATTATTGATGAAATAGAAAGTTCTTTGGAAATAGATTTGGACTCCCCGGAATTCAAATCCTCTGATTATCTATCATTGATTGAAAAATTTCAGTCCAAACTTAAATATCTACCTGATATTAAAATAGAAGATGGGTTTATTTACAAACGGGTTGAGTTCGCCACAGGAAATGAAATACAAGAACAAAAGTCTTGGAAACTTTGGATTCCAACATCTATGACTCAAGACCTTATCAGAAGAGCTCATGACCACCCTCTCTGTGCTCATGGTGGAGTTGGCAAAACCTTAAACAGAATTAAAACTTTCTTCTTCTGGCCAAAAATGGTAAAACAAATTACCGATTACATTTTGTCTTGTGAAATTTGTAAACAAACGAAACACACTAATAAGATTTTACGACCTCCAATGGGTCAACAACAAATTTCCAAAAGACCTTTTCAAAAATTATATTTAGATTTGCTTGGACCTTATCCAAGATCGTCATCTGGGAACATTGGCATAATTATAGTTTTGGACCATCTGTCGAAATTTCATTTTTTGGAACCCATTAAAAAGTTCGCCACCAATGGTATTGTGGAATTTATTGAGAAAAGAATTTTTCACATTTTTGGTGTGCCTGAGGTTATCACAACTGATAACGGGGTTCAATTTAAATCCAATCTCTTTGAATCATTTTTAAAATCGTATGGTGTTTTTCATAATCTGACCGCAATTTACTCACCTCAGGCTAACGCCAGTAAACGAGTAAATCGTTCCGTATTAGCAGCCATTCGATCTTATGTAAAGCCACATCAAAAAGACTGGGATGAAAAGCTTTCATCAATAAGCTGTGCTCTAAGAAGTTCAATACATGCTTCTACTGGCTTTTCACCGTACTACATTTTATTCGGACAGAATATGTTATTAAATGGTCAATCGTATAAACTGTTAAGACAATTAAATCTATTAGATGAACCATCAGCCAGTGTAAAATATGAAGAAAAGCTAGAATTAATTCGTCAAAAAGCACAGGAGAACATCAGGAAGTCGTACGAGAAAAATGTAAAAACCTATAATCTGCGATCTCGATCGATTAATTATGATATAGGCCAGATAGTATTTCGGAAAAACTTTGCTCAATCAAAAGCCGTAGATCATTTCAATAGTAAATTGGCAAATCAATACGAAAAAGCCAGAGTGATAGCGAAACACGGGTCCTCTTATTATGAGCTTGAAGATATGAGTGGCAAAAATATTGGAAAATTTCACGCGAAAGATATAAAATCTTAGCTTCAGCCATTGTCTCGTTATTGGTCTTACTCTGCACTGTCTGTGTTGTAATGTTGGATTTTATATCCATATAATTATTATATTTTTTTTACTCTCGAAGTTATGTATCATTTTTTTTATATTGTACATCTATATTTTCTTTTTACCATATCTGACGTTGATTCGTACTCAAATTGGCCTAGTAAATAGAGAGATAGTTAGAACCGCAAGAACGAAGAAAGAAAGAAAAAAAAATTGTTCGCGTTCTCACTCTGCCAACAGTATAGTACGTGGATGTAATAACTTCTTGGATAATTGCAGTTATCACAAGCATAGGCTTGAAAGCAGCCTCTCTTATACCAAGAGCTGTAACTATGCATATTGGACTGAGAGGTTTGGCATACCAACGAAGGTTTAATCTTAGCTGATCGCTAAGCATACCGCCTTTTTACAAATAGCAAGCGAGGAGCAAACACCAGTGAAAATCCGTGGTCATTTAAACCGAAAAGTGGAAAAAAAGTGGTGTATGTAATTTAACAGTTTTAAAAAGTTACAATAAGTTCAAGTCTCGAACTGTAATTATAATTAACAAACCCTTCGCCAGACAGGTAATACAAATAAAATTTTAAATAAAAACAGTGATAATTATTAGGTAAAACTTCTTAGGAATTCAATGTGTTCAAAATTTTCTTAATGTGTCTCTAAAAAAGTGCGGGTCGATGCCAATACCTAAATCCAATAAAAGGTAAATTTTTTTTTTGTACTTTATAGTGAAAATTGCGTTTAACATCGGTTACATTTTTTTTTTTTTCTATCAGGGTTATAAATATTATATATATTTGCACATTTTTAAACGTCTCTCGGATCGAAATTGTGGTCTGGAAGTTTAAAACAAACTGGCCACGTGGGTTAGTAAACCGCACCGAGAGACGTAACTTTGAAGAATTCATCGGTGCATGTGGATAACCTCCAAAAATTTGGGTTGTTGCGTAATCTGAGCCGTCCTTTGTCTCGCTTTCGACGATATCACAAAATCACGTGGACTTACATAATCGAACATTCTTCGCTACTCAACTTTTCACCTAAATTGAATCATTCTCCAGCCAAAAACATTCAAAACTTAAGTAATTCACGTAACACCAAGCTTATATTTTTTCGTAAAGAAGAAAAAACCTGTATAATTAAATTTCACATCTTAATAATTTTTCTTTTTTTTCGTTGAAAGTAATATTATTTCTACCTAAAATCTAATATACTTAAATTGCCATTTAATTTTATTAACGTTTAATTTATTTTTAAATTAAATTGAAATTGAATTGAATTCTAAAAAAAAAAAAAAAAAATCCTATACTTAAACGTTAGTCAAGCATTTATATTTTCCTTTTTACATTAACTATCTTTAAATATTTCTTAGATTATTATATCACCTAAAAGCTTTAGCAACATGTATCACAACATATTCTGATCGTGGATAGAATATCTCAACTTTTTTTTTTGTTCCTGTTTAAACATCCTCGTACGTAGCTGAAAGGCCTTTCTGCATCGTGGGATCAAATAACCAAAAGAGAAACCTGTAAGTCATAATACAATTTTAAATTTAATTTTTAATCCCGCTCAAGAGAAATTTTATTGAATGAAATTTTAATTAAGTTTCATTATCACTGAGCGCAAGCCATAAAATTTCGACTGTTGTTGTTGTGATATTTTGTTGTGAGTACAGTTTGTATCATAATTTTTGAGTAGTTATAAGTTTTTTTTATATATTATATATTTTCGCATTCTTCTTTAAACTACCTATTCGCGCTCTCTCATTATGCTTTAGTCTTTACACTTGTTTGTTTTGCTACTGAATTCAAATAAATATGTAATAATGTATGATCTTACTAAAGAGATGATGAATTGAATTTTGTTTGTGATGTAAAACCAGGGTCGTAGATAAAAAGGGTTTGCCAATGGGGGTTTTTCACAGAAGTTGCCACAGAAAAGCCTTACGGATGGGTGGGTTAGAGACGCCAAGAGCTACGTCATCTTAGCTCTGAAATACGACTAATTTTCTTGAATATGTGTGTTTTGAATGGTAAAGATATTTTTTAACGTTCATGTAAAGGGCTTAAAATCGCGCGTGATATTTTTTTTTGTTTGTACGGGTTAAATATATTCGTTTTATGGACCAAAAACCCCGCCCACTTCTCCTATACTAGCTAGCTGACCTAGCACGTGCGTACCGGGTCTATAAGCGAAAAGAAATAATACAATATAGTACTTTGTTTGCAGGCATTTGTCGTAATTAGATCAATTCGAACTACTTCCCGAAATGTTTGCAGAAAAATCTGAAACCCACTGTTATACTCCTTAAAGGATACAAGGACCATTATTTAAGGATATTTACTGTCATTCCAGAAACTCTTTACAAAGAAGGTGCCTCGATCCAATTTATGGATTTCCTCTACAAATATAAGGCTGACAGTACCCCACTATACAGGAAATGCGATGGACGCGTCAGTGATTCTCACATCAAAAGAACTGTGATATATTCTACAGCTACCAAGAGAAAAGACAAAAATTCGGACATAAATTCATAGTTGGTAGGAGACTTAGATATCTGGTTTTGCTCGTAACCAAACGCAATGAAAGCTAGACATCACAAAGCTGCATACCACCAAAAATGCCAATGCCTACTCCAGCCACATTTCTTAAAAAGTGCAACTAAACGTCTGATGTACTGGTTTATGAAAAAACGCGCTCAAGTAAGCTCTGGTACGAGAGAAATGTCGCGTTACGCGAGCTATGACGGAACGATATAATGGGAAGAGGAGGGTAGTGAAACGCCTTTTCAGGCGGTAAAGGCATCTTCGAAAGAAAAGGGTGAGCCATGATATCGATATGTTCATGGATAGAGGTAAAGCCAAAAGTTTTATCAAGATAGAAAGCTAAGGTTTTGGACCTGGGACAGAAATGGACACAAGGTGACGGACATGCAGAGTGTGCTAAAAATATGGAAGAAACACTTTCGTACTCTGCTTGTTTCCGGATTCGGCACAAATGATGAAATCACGCCAATCATCGAAAATGAAGTAGATTTTCCAGTGCTTAATTAAGAAAGTCGACCCAAGTGTGGTGCCTTTTACCCATAGCATACAACGATCTGTCTAGTGTGTTACGTGAAAGACTAAAGCTCATTATAGCCAACCAGATGTTATGAGTGTGGCTTTTGACCTGGTAAATCTACGACCGAGCAGATATTTACACTACGACAAATACTAGAGAAGACCCAAGAAGTCAGATACATCCACGACCGTGCAGATATTCATAATACGACAAATACTGGAGAAGACCAAAGAAATGCAGGTCGACACCTACGATCTGTTTATGCATTCGACAGTCCGATACGAGAAAGTCCGATACGACAGAGGCTATTAGATGCAGGGCTGAATTTGATATACCCGCGAAGCTTACAGGACTTGGCGGGATGACGCTGGACGACATAAACCAGTTTCTATGCATCGAGACTTTAGATAAGCCGATAGTTTGTCTTGCGATCTCAATGAATGAAAAATGTAGATGACTGGAGGCGGGAATCGAACCACAGATCTGCGTGTTCTAACCATTATGCAACGGCCGGCCCACTGCTGGATGTTACCGCGGCCTTTTCACGCATTGAGAAGTAGTTGGCAGAAGTGAGTCTGATAATTAATGAATACAAAGTAGAGTAATTTTTTCTAAGGACAAAAAGTCTACTTATTTGGGACGCGGCGTGAACGTGGACAAGTATAATTTTGCAGTGGTACACAAAAGTAATAATGTCAGAGAGACGAGTATTGATCGAGAAGCCCTGCTGCTATGCGCACGTGACAAAGACCTCTATCGACGAACACAGATCCAACCGTGCCAGATTCTGATCCCATCTGTCTTACTTTACAGCGCAGAATCCTGATTAATGACAAAAGAGGATCAATCTATTCTGGAAGTCTTCGAGAGAAATATAATTCCCAAATTTTAGACCCATCATCCTTAAAGGCAAGTACCGTCGTCGAATGAACCATGAGCTGTATAACGACATCTACGTAGTCAAGATCGTTTAAATAGACCAAATGCGGTGGCTAAGACACGTTGTACGAATGGATGAAAATACTCCAGCTCGAAAAGTCTTTGGCAATAGAAGGAGACGACCAAAACTTCGTTGGATGGATTAAGTGAAAGAGTTGTTATCTAAACTTGGTGTAACGAACTATGTACGCAGCACATAAGACCGAATAGTTTGTAAATGCTTTTCTATACGCAGCTACTTATGGATGAGTAACTGTTGCTGCTGCCAAGGAAGAAGAAGCGCTCACAAAACTCAGCGACTGCGTCGAATGAACGTCCGATTTGGCATCACTCTTCCGAGAAAAACAGGTAAATCGTTGCTGGTTTGATGTATCTCCACAAAAAGTAGTCCAATGATAGTCAAATGATTTGCGTATAGCTTTCACCATTATAGGCAAATGGGCCAATGATGTTTTCGGCATGGAAACCGCACCAAACAGTGATTTTTTCGGAATGTAATCTGGTCTCATGGAGACCGGCCGTGGCATAGTGGTTAGAACACGCGACTACCATGCGGGAGATCGCAGGTTCAAACCGGGCTCCAGTCATCTTAAAAAAAGAAAAAAAAAAATTCTCTTTCATTGTCGGCTCCCCTCGAATGTTGGTGACAGCAACTTCGCAGTATACAGCGTCGATTCAATCGTCGTGTCTAGTAAGAGCTTCTCAAACAGTGACGTTCGCATTCGTCGATAAACAAGTAGGTGCCGTTAGTTGTGAATCTAAAAATAGAAAGCGTGTTAATTCACAACAACGCGAGAAGCTATCCCATACCTCATTCATGGGGTGCAAAGGGAAATTAAGTTTTTTTAAGTTAATCTGGTCTCATGAGTCTCAAGTACATACCAGTTAAGGCAAAAACAAGGTTCATCGTTAAAAACGATACAAATCTGGTCCAACTTCCAGCCCATTCCCCAAAAACACGACTAATTAATGGTCCCCTGGGTTTAATTGTTCCACTATTTGGAACATATATGGATGTAGGACAAGATCCTTCCTCCCAATTTTCAAAGTAATGGATGGGTAGAGACCGTGTTGCTGAGAACTGCGTCGGATCAATCAATTCCAATCCTCTATCACACTCACGTTTTCAGCGCCGATGGCTTCTTCTGAATGCACGGCTCAATTTGAATGAATATTATCCAAAAGAGTAAATGTGGTTATGAATCGATTCATAGTACTGCATATAAGCTGCTCATATGGACGATTATGTGCACCGTAAGCTTGATGAAGTGCTCTATAAGACTGAAGAATAGAGCACGAATTTTGGAAAAAAAATTCTACCATTTGTAAACGTTGTCCTGTTGTCTTTACAAGAGGATATGCCAATGTATACGGAAAAAATTCAAACACACTTCATAAGTATGGCAACTGGTTTTACAGTTAGAACTATCATAAGTTCTATATGTTTAAAAAAAACACCATTTATATAAGACTCGCAACAGACAGACTGTGGACGACAGTTGATGGTTATAAACATTTTTTTAACGCATCAAATTTGGCTGAATAGCAGACTAGTATTCTTATTTAATTTTTATTATAAATGCTTTAATCAATGTGAATTTCAATACAACACCAATCATATTGATGGTACATACGCAACCCAAAACCAATAATACCGAATTTTTGTATCACCACCTATCGAATTCATATAAAATATATTTACAAAAAAGCCATTCATTAAAATATCATCAGAATTATTGACACAAAAAAGTAAATGTGTGTGCGCCGGCGTACGCATGTTTTAGGCATACAACACAATTTATACGAAAATAAAAACTTTTCAATATTCGTAATGAATATTTTAACACTTAATACGACGATGCAGTAAAAAAATGTTTTATTAATACTAAATGTTTGTTGTTAATGCCGGCTTAGCTGTTGCTATTTCTACGTATAAGTTAATGTAAATTTTATAAAATAGTTTAATTTACGTTTATTAATAAGTTTACACCAACCAACACTCTAATTATGCTATTAAGCAAATCAAGTTAATAATGGCAAAGTTAAGAGATTAAAATTAGAATTAAATCAAAATAAACAGAATAACTTGTTATGTATATAATGAATGTCGATTAAATAAAACCCTACGTATCATAAATTATTGAATTTGTTTTGTAAGTAGTTATGTGCTAAGAAAACCAGAATACCTTTTCGCTGTTAAGGCCCAGCTGATAATCCTTTTGTTTCACATACGACAATCAATCATTTGTGTTTTTCTCTCTCACTTGCGTTGCGAAAACAAACAAAATCATCACCTTTTAGTTTAGCTGTCGGAGGAGTTCAGTTATTATTTCTAAAGCTGCTAAGTTAAACTTAACAACTTCTGCACCCACATGCCAGTAATGGCGTCGTCATTCGTACACTCGTATCGCAGCAGATGCAGTTCACACAGTGGTTAACCGCAATATTTTCATGGCAATTTGTGCGCTAACAATTAGTCTTAACTCAGACAATTTCTATTTTATTGTGCTTTAATTTAATTGATGTGATTTATACGACACAATAAGTATATGAATTAATCATGACCCACAGAGAGAGAGAGAGGCAAAACTAAAGATCGTATTAAGGTGGCCTAATAATTTATTGGTATCAGTGTAGGTCATAAAAAGGAGAACTGGAAATTTTTTAAAAGGTGTGGGCCCAAAATCCGAAACTTCTTTCTATGGCTAGAATATACCTTAATATCTAAACTATAATGTAGAATATATCAAATATTGTAGGAAATATATACAAAAGCCTATTTATAACAGACTTACCATGAGACAAAGGCAGGATATGATAATCACACTGAAAATAAATTTAAAAATATGAAAAATTAGTAGAGGCAAGAAACAATAGAGACCAAATAACAGGTCAACAGATGTGTCAAGAGAAAAGTGCTAAATATAATTATAATTTTATCAGAAACGGATATTCCTCAAATTAAAACAAGTGAGAAAGTTTCAGTCGGGTAAACCGACTTACACATTTCCTCACCCTCAGTAAAAACAAAAAATTTGCTTAACAAAATACAGAATTTGGAAACTATCGCTATGGGTGTATTGATATTTTTACTCAATTTCTAAATTAGCCGGAAAGGTACATTTGTATGGGAGGTACCAGAAAGGGCGTGACTAGACTTCCAATTTGTTTTCAGAAACTTTATCCTGTTATAGCTTATCAAAATTTCTGTATTTGGACGTGATCGCGTTGGATGTATTGATATTAGTCCTAGATATCTAAAGTGGGCGGAATGGTACTTTTGTATCCCAGGTTCCAGAAAGGCCGTGGCTAGACTTCCAGTTTTGTCCCCAAAACTTTATCATGTTATAGCTTAAAAGAATTCTG
Source organism: Muscina levida (assembly GCA_964034835.1). Classification (NCBI taxonomy): domain Eukaryota; kingdom Metazoa; phylum Arthropoda; class Insecta; order Diptera; family Muscidae; genus Muscina; species Muscina levida. The sequence goes on along the minus strand of OZ035883.1, from coordinate 18,603,013 downwards.
AATTTAAGCATTATCGCGTAGGGTATATTGATATAATTTCTCCGCCTCTAAAGTGGGCGGAATGATACTTCTGTATCGGTGGTAGCAGAAGAGGCGTGGCTAGACTTCTAGTTTTTTTTCCAAAACTTTGTCCTGCTACAGTTTTACCAAATACGGAATTTCAACAGATATCGTTGGGTGTATTGACATTATTACTTAATTTCTAAAGTGGGCGGACATTTGTATGGGAGGTACCAGAAGGAGCGTGGCCATGTAGACTATTTCCAATACCGTAAGTAGTTTTGGGGAAATATTAACCTTTGCTAAGTTTGATCCCCGGCTGGTACGCACAATAACTTTCGAAAGACGTACGCAATTGTTTTGAAACTTAGCATAGGTTAATATTTCCCCAAAACTACTTACGGTATTGGAATAGGTGAATCGTATTTGGTTCAAATAAACATAGGGTCTAAAATTACTCCTTCTATGTGTAACACTTTTGGGTCATATCAAATGATATATACCCTTCTACCCGTAGGATGAGGGTATACAAAAACGGAGCGATATCTAAATTTTAAATGAGTAAAATTAGAAAACATTTCATAAAAAAAAGTACCTCTCATTAGAAAGTAGACCCCATGGAAACACATATTCGCTCATTCGTTGCAAGACCGACTTAAGTACAAAGAAACGATTCTGCAGAAAACGCGTTTAAGGTTTTCAATTTACTCTCACCTTGCCAAGAATAGAGGAAATCATATTGTATTCAATTTTGGTGGAAATCTTTTGGGCTTGAATCCTACAATGCTGTGTTCCAGAGAAATGGAGGGATATTAAGGGTTTTTTTATACCAAAGGCGGGTAAGGGCGTTCATGGCTCTCGTAAGAACTACAGACCAATTGCCTGTCATCCTCTTTGCTTAAAGTTTTGGAGAGATTGATTGATATGTATATAAGGATGTCTTTAATCCCTCACACATTGAGCACACCATCTCAATATGGGTACGTCGCTAGAAGATCTGTCGAAAGCGCAATCTAAATACAGGTGACTTTACTTAAGCTGCCTTCTTGGATACAGAAGGGGCTTTTAGTAATGTAGCATCATGCGCAATAAGGAGCTCTCTGGAAAACATCTAGTGAACCACAAGTTAACTGGGTGTATGGCATGCTGGGAAACTGAAGCTGCGCCAGGGGTATACCTAGAGGAACACTACAAGGAGAGAGTTCCTGTGCCCTCTTCTATGGCTCCTTGTAATAAATGGAGTGCTTAAATCATTCAATGAAAATAATAATGATAGGTGGAAAATTTCTACCAACGGTGTGTGGCCCTATGCAAACTGCCCTTGGAAAGCTACTACGACAAGCCATGATCTGTGGGTTAGGGTAAACCCTCAGAAAACGGAAAAGGTTTTATTTACCCGTAGATAAAAGGTCAAGGACTTCAGACTGCCGAAACTGAATGGCGTGGAACTGAAGCTCTCCACGGAGTCCAAGTACCTAGTTGTTATTCTTGATTAGAAGGTAAATTGGCCAAGGAACATCTTGGAGAGGTTAATGAGGGGTGTCAAAGACTTTATGCATGCCGGAACTCTTTAAGTAAAATCTGGGGACTCAGCCCGAAAGTGATAATGTGGGCCATGACCTGTGGATTGGGGGTAAGCCCTTGGAAAACAGAGTAGTTTCTATTTACTCGTAGATATAATCAGGCCACCGAAATAGAATGGCGTGGAACTGAAGCTTTTAGCGAAGACCAAGAACCTAGGTGTTGATCTCGATCAGAAGCTAAAAGAGCACCTTACTTAAAATACTCGGCTAGGTCCAAAGGATGGGGATTACTTGGGCTAGACGGAGCTCAACGCAAGCGGCTGTGGATGTGTTCCTGTGTCTTCTTTCCCTGGACTTGTTCGTCAAGGCTATTTCGGCCGGAGGGGCTATCAGACTAAGGGAAACTGGCAATTGGCATCGATTCGCATACAAAAGAAACTTAATTTCCCATATTTGAATGAGGTATGGGGTAACTTCTCTTGTAGATGACTGGAGATAGGAATCGAACCATGGATCTCCCGCAAGATAGTCGCGTGTTCTACTCATCATGTAAGAACAGCCTTGCATGGTCATGCGAATATTTGCTAACTTTTGGGTAATGACAAGTCTTTTCATCTACCACCTCTAACCGAATTTTTGACAAAACCTGTAAATTTCCGTAAAGTTGCCGGTAAAATTCCGGAAAGGTCGTAATTGAATGACGGCAGGACTCTTTAGGGTGACTCCATTTCTGTCTTTACTGACGGATCAATAGAGGAACGTGGCACAGCTGCTGGTGTATACAGCGAGGACCTGCAGCTTAACCTTTCTTCCCAGCTACGTAATGGATGCAGTTAAGCTCAGGTATTGGCCATGCAGAGATCCGCTAAAGCTATTATGGGATGTGGAATCGATATTATCAGGTGGTTAACCCCCTTTGTAAATAAGGGGTGCAAAAGTGTATGGAGATCTTTAGTAACAAGATTTGGATACGAACGACCACCTAATTTTGTGTGGTTGGGAAAAAATACCTAAACAAAAATTTGGAGGAGGTGGAGTGCCAGTGAATGACAAAGTTAGGAATGGAAGGCGGAAAATCCACAGCAAGCACCGCAGCGGAGTCGCCCCCAGAGGGGTAAAATGTATGACCGACCCCCAGTCATTTTCCCTCCAAATATTTTCCCAAACATTCCTACCCTCACCTTCACCCCCTAAGGGGGCTCCCATATAAAAATCTAATTTTTATAAATTCTGCTCCCACCGCTCTAACTACCCAAATCGTGCCTCTACAGGAGTCAAATGTATGATCGATCCCTAAAATTTTGCAACCCCAACAGTTTCTCAAAACATATATACCATCAACCTGCAACCCTTAATGTGGTCCCCATGCAATTTTTAGATGTTTTTTTAATAAATCAGCTCCTGCCGCTACCATTGTGCCTCCTGAAGGGGTAAAATGTATGACCGACCACCAGTCATACTTCTTTATCGGGCAATCAGATCAACAAGTTTAGTGTGAGGTGGCTTTAACAAGATCACACGTGTCCTTAACATAACCTGAACTAGCATACACCAGAAAAATGTTTAAATATTCGAGCTCCGTTCGCCAAACTTAAAGAGCACTTCGTCAACTTTACGATGCACATAATCGTCCATATTAGCAGGTAAAATTCAATAATATGGATTGATTCATTCTGAGCATTTGATAGAATAAAGAAACACCTCTGGACATTACGATCAAACAGCTCCGCTTCAGATGGTTGGGACTTACACTTCGCAAAGACGACGAAGAAATCTGCCGCCGTGTACTATGGTGGAACCCACAGGGTACAAGAAGTCGAGGCAGACCAAGAACATCATGGCGTCGCACGATGGACGTCGACCTAGCCTCTGCCAAAGTAACGAGGAACTACCTGAGAATCCTGGCCAGAGATCGCACCAATTACAATTCTTTTGTTTTGGATCTACGCTCCACCCGGAATTAAAGGAATTTTTATTGATATAGTCCGCAGCAACTCGGTCTCTGCCCGTCCATTACTTGGAAAATTGTGAGGAATGATCTTGACCTATGTCTACATAAGATCCTTATGCAAGAAAAAAAGACAACGGGCCATCATCTGCGTCGTATGTTCTGTTATTGGACTGAGAACAATCAACTGGAATTTAAACCAGCTTTTCATCGTCAGATTGCCAAGTATTCCCTGGGCAATGACTTTAAAGCAACCGCTTTGAAGTTAGCTAGAGTTAGAAGGCGAAATGTTGAGTAACCTAATCGGCATGCTACCACCGATGCGTCTTAGGAACTAGGTAACAGAAGTTACTGAAACTCAACACAGGCTCTCTTAGTGGCTTTGGCAGCCCCAAGAAACTAAGATCGGGAGCGGTGGCCTAATAAGCCACTCTCCTTAAACAAAAATTTATTATGAAAACACGAAGAAAACGAAAAACAAGAACCCCCCAAAATGTTGACGACCCCCGCAAACGATATAAGGACCATGATTTAAGGATATGCACCTGGAATGTCCGAACTCTATACAGAGATGGTGCCTCTATCCAACTGGCGGATGTCCTCGACAAATACAAGGCTGACATCACCGCCATACAGGAAATGAGATGGACGGGACAGGGATGCACACGACGGAAGAACTGTGACATCTTTTACAGCTGCCATGCAGAAAGACACGAATTTGGATGTGGTTTCATAGTCGGCAAGAGACTTCGACACCTGGTCTCGCGGTTTAACCCTGTAAATGACCGTATAGCCACCATTCGCATCCGGGCGAAATATTTTAACATTACGCTGATTTGTGTACACGCCCCGACGGAAGACAAAGACGATGACATCAAAGATGCATTCTATGAGCGCCTGGAGGATGTATATGACCGCTGCCCTGCACATGACATTAAAATTGTTCTGGGAGATTTTAATGCTAAAATAGGAAGGGAAGATGCTCTTGGTTCAGCAGTCGGAAAATTCAGTCTACACAACAACACCTCCGATAACGGATTCAGACTGGTAAGTTTCGCGTCGGCAAGAAACATGGTTGTGAGCGGAACCAGATTCCGGCATAAAGATATCCACAAGGCAACCTGGATATCTCCCGATCAAAATACAAGAAATCAGATTGATCACGTGGTAATTGATGGAAGGCATGTCTCAAGCGTTATGGACGTGCGTGTGATGCGCGGTGCAAATATCGACTCGGATCACCACCTAGTTGCAGCCAAGGTACGCACACGATTAAGTAGAGCTAAAAACACTCTTAATCAAACGCAAAGGAAGCTAGACATCACAAAGCTGCAGACCACTGAGATAGCCAATGCCTACTCCAACCAACTCTCTCAATTACTCCAAACAAATCCCCCTAGTTCTGATGTTCCCGACATGCAGTGGCAGCATATTGCGAATTCTATGACCACTGCCGCAACAACTGTACTGGGTTATGAAAAACCACGCTCAGACAAGCCCTGGTACGATGACGAATGTCGCGAAATGTCTGAGGAAATGGATGCTGCATACAAGGCAAAACTGCAGCCAATGGCGACGCGTGCGGTGACGGAGCGTTATAAAGAGAAAAGGAGGGAGATGAAACGCCTGTTCAGACGGAAAAAGCGTCTGTGGAAGAAAAGAGAGAGCCAGGATATCGAAAACTACAGGGATAGAGGTGAGGCCCGAAAGTTCTACCAAAAGGTAAAAAGTAAAGGTTTTGGAACAGGGATCCCCACCTGTAAGGACAGAGACGGAAATCTGGTCACGGACACTCAGAGTGTGCTGCAAATATGGAGGGAACACTTTCAATCTCTTCTCGTTCCCGAAGGCAGCATAAGTGACGGAATCGCACCAATCATCGACGATGGAGTTGATTGTCCACCACCGAGCCAAAACGAGATCAGCACGGCAATTTCCCGGCTTAAAAATAATAAAGCTGCGGGAGCCGATGGACTGCCGGCAGAGCTTTTTAAAGCCGGCGGCGATGACCTGGTAACATGCATGCACCAGCTCATAAACACGATTTGGCTCAGAGAATGCATGCCCGATGATTGGAATCTGAGTGTCCTATGTCCCGTGCTTAAGAAAGGCGATCCTAGTGTGTGTACCAACTATCGCGGGATTAGCCTTTTACCCATCGCATACAAGGTCCTGTCTAGTGTGTTATGTGAAAGACTAAAGCCCATCCTGGCGAACCTGATTGGACCTTATCAGTGTGGCTTTAGACCTGGTAAATCCACCACCGACCAGATATTCACGCTACGACAAATCCTGGAGAAGACCCAAGAAATGCAGATCGATACCTACCATCTGTTCATCGATTACAAAGCTGCATTTGACAGTCCGATACGACAGAAATTGTTGGATGCTATGGCTGAGTTTGGTATCCCCGCAAAACTAATTCGACTCTGCGGGATGACACTGACTGACACGAAGTCTTCAGTAAAAATTGGCAAAAATATGTCAGAGCCATTTTCTACCAAGCGAGGCTTTAGACAAGGCGATAGTCTGTCCTGCGATCTCTTTAACATCGTAATGGAGATGATCATGCGGAAAGCAGCAGTAAACAGGAATGGCACCATATTTAACAAAAGCCACATGTTGCTCGCGTATGCTGATGATATCGATATTATTGGACGTGGATTGCGAGATGTTACTGCGGCTTTTTCGAGCATTGAAAAGCAGTCGGCTGAAGTGGGTCTGGTGATAAACGAGGACAAAACCAAGTTATTTGTTTCAACGAACAAAGAGTCCACTCGTCTGGGACGCTGCGTGAACGTTGACAACTATAATTTTGAAGTGGTAGATGATTTTGTCTACCTTGGCTCCGCCATAAACAAAAATAATAATGTCAGCCTCGAAATCAAAAGACGAGTATTGATCGCAAACCGCTGCTACTATGCGCTAAGCAAGCGATTTAACGACAAAGCGCTCTCTCGAAAAACAAAGATCCAGCTCTACCAGACTCTGATCCTACCTGTCTTGCTCTACAGCGCAGAATCGTGGGTAATGACACAAGCGGATCAATCTATTCTGGGAATCTTCGAGAGAAAAATACTCCGCAAAATATTTGGACCCATCATCGTGAACGGCGAGTACCGTCGTCGAATGAATCATGAGCTGTATGAGCTGTACAACGACATCGACGTGGTCAAGCGCGTTCAAATAGACCGAATGCGCTGGCTTGGACACGTTGTACGAATGGACGATAACGCTCCGGCTAGAAAAGTCTTCGGCAATAAACTCGATGGGCGACGCAGGAGGGGGCGACCAAAACTCCGATGGATAGACCAGGTGACGGAAATGTTAAGTAAGCTTGGTATGACGAACTATCTACGGAGCGCAAAAGACCGAAGCGCTTGGAATGGTTTTCTACGTGCGGCTACTGATAGATGAATTTCTGTTGTTGCTGCCAGTAAAGAAGAAGAAGAAGACTTCAATTAGCCTTCCTCTTGCATGCCTAACACCTTCTTCAGTAAGGTGCTTCCATCCCCTGCTCTAACTTCCCGGTAACCACAGTGCATAGGCAAACGCAAACTTGTGTGCAATATTCTTCACAAAAATGGTGAGGATTTATTGTTTTTAGTTATCTCGTTTTTTTTCTGTTTTTAAAACGGAAATTGACTTCATTACCAAAACAAACAGAAATTGTGAATGAATGAAAAGTGATCAGTTACGAACAAGCCAATTGAGTAGTTTTTTTTTTAAATTTGTTGTGCGTTCCAAAGTAAGAAGAGGAAAACAAAACGCAAATTAGCAATATTCATATTCATACAGAGAAAAAAAAACTCGCAGCGTCGGACGCCGATAGTTTCAGCCAAAGAACCAAACAGAATTTGATGTTGTTGAAATGCGTGATTGAATATTGAAAAATTTGCTTAAGCTGCTGATGCGTTTGCGTTTGACTGACAGCCAGAAAATGCGAGACGGCCGGGCGGATGGATGGCTGAACAAACGGCCAATTCAAGATGATGATGACGACGATTATGGTGATGGTGGTGGTATACAAGAAGACTTAGACAGACGATCTGTTCACGGGGATACTCGTATACAGACATTTCATTGACTGACTGAATGACTGTCATTAAATCGCATTTATTACAAACTGTTTATAAAGTTGCTGTTGCTTGGCTGGTAGTTGGCTAAAAGTGATCGAGCGTGTGTGTGTGTGTCTATGTGGAAATATATATGTAATCAGTTTTTAAGGCTTAAACGTTTTGTTTGAATGAATGATTGCGAGACGCATGAGTTAGTGTGTGTCTGTGTGTAGCGTGTGCGTGCGTGCATGTATGTGATTATAGCGGATTCTGATTCAAAGCTCATCTTGACTGATTACAATCAATTAATTATTATGCCAAGATTCCAAGTAATTAGATATGATGGGATTTTCTACAGATAATATTATTAACAATTTAGAAAAAAATAAAAAAGAAAATTGTTTACAGATATACCACCTTAGGGGCGTCTCATAAAATTACGTCCCTAGACACTTATTTAAAGTTTTTGAGGAAGTTTTAGCATTCATGTCATGCATAAGAAGGGATTGATTTCTTACGTGGAATCTAATTGCGAAGCGTTATTTAATTAAGCTTCGTGTGTGGTTACAACATTATTGTTTATTTTCAAACGGTTAGCTAAATTATATAAATAACAAGTTCCCGTTACATCTTAGTTGAGAGGGAATTGCTAAGGTTACAAATATATTCTTTTCAGGGTGGACCAAAAGTTCGTTTATAACGGTAGCTGCGGCTAAGAACAACGACGAGGTGGGGCAGAGGGTTTACGAAATGCAAGAGCAGTTAAAGGGAATTCAGTAACAAAGCGTCATTAAGCGGAGCACAACGTGAGTTCTGCGAATGATAGTAATATCAAAACATCTTTTTTTCTTACATTTATTACAATATACGGTGTGGAAATTAAGCTGAATCAATTTCCATGATTAAAAAATGGATGCAGAAGTTTGGCGGCACAGGTTAAGCAATGAATTAACCACACTTTGGCTGCTCTATGTCAAATGATTAAGAGATCACAAAAAGGTAGATCCTGTAAGAACTTCTGTTTGTGAACAACCTAGTTTCAGGGTACATTATTGGATTGTACGAGACTTTAAAACCACATCTTACATTGTAGCTGTAGCTGAAAGTGCAGCTAAAGACGGCGACCAATCGATTCGACGGCATGCGAGGCATATAAGCCTCTCGTATGAAACAACTGAGCGAATTGTACGCTTGACTGTTGCCATGCTTGGGCCGGCCGCGGCATTATAGTTAGAACACGCAACTATCGTGTTGGAGATCTTTGGTTCAATTCCTGTCTATGTCAATTACAGTTCTTTCATTGGCGGACAGCCACTTCGCAGTATAGTGTCGAGAGCTAATACCGAATTTTGTAACACCTAATATACTTTGCATCAGGAGTGTGATGCTAGGTAAAGCTTCTGATCGTTTTAACTTGGCAAACCTAGAGTGATCCTTGCCAATTGCGTATTCGTGGTACTACTGCGGACGGCATACCTCCACGTGGTGACGCCTGGAAACGTTGCTTTGACACCTGTCAGAGCACGGTAAATGCGAGGGGCGAAACCTAAAAACAAGCCACGTCTGTTCAAAGTGAGCCGTACCCTTTTCAGCGTATGACCAAGAATGGGCGGACCCCAAAAACCTTGACGACCATCGCAAACGAATTAAGTACCATGATTTGAGGATATGCACCTGGAATATTAGAACACTGTATATACCAGGTGCCTCCATCCAACCGGCGGAAGTCCTCGAAGAATACAAGGCTGATGTAACCGCTTTACAGGAAATACGGTGGACGGGACCTAGTCTCAAGGTTTAACCTGGTGTGTGGACGTATAGCCACCATAAGAGTCAAGACAAAGTTTTTCCACATAACACTCATATATGCCCATGGTCCGTCAGAAGAGAAGAAGACAGCGGTAAACTGCGGACCACAGAGGTAGCGGACGCCCACTCCAACCACTACGGAATGCTCCAACCCCTGATGATATAGCCTCTCAATGGCAATATATAGCCGACTCCATAGAACGGACTGAGAGAAGCGTACTTGGGTACTCGAGGCCGTCTCAAGAACATGCCTGGTACATGATGAATGTCGCAATGCCACGAGAGAGAAGGATGCTGCATACAGGGCGAAACTGCGCCGATAACAACGCGAGCTGTTTCTTGAACGGCACAGGGAAAAGAGACGAGAGGCAACTCGTTTTTTTAGAAGGAAAAAAAGGAGCTGAAGAAGAGGCAGGATGAGTGCACAGAGTTGCTCCAAAGTAGAGGGGAAGCCCGAAAATTCTACCAGAGACTTAATGCGAGAATGCGTGGAGCAGGGTTGCCCTCCTGCAAGGACAGAGATGACCAAAAAGTACACCGACCCAGATAACATTCTGAAGATATGGAAAGATCATTTCAGAAATTTACTAGATACAGACACCACCACACCACCCGGGGATTGGAGTCTCAGTATGTTATGTCCCATATACAAGAAAGGAGACCGTAGTGAATGTAGGAACAACAGTGGAATAAGCCTATTACCAATTGCGTACAAGGTACTTTCAAGCATATTGTGTAAACGTCTAAAGCCAATTGTAGAAAAACTAATTGGATTATAGACCTGCTAAATCTATGACGGATCAAAAATTCACCTTACGACAAATCATGGAAAAATCTCATGAAAAGCAGATCGACACCTACCACCTCTTTGTCGACTACAAAGCTGCCTTCGACTCTTCGATAGAGAATAGGCTTTATGAGGCCATGTCTGAGTTTGGTATTCCTTCAAAGCTGATTCGACTTTACAGATGTACCTTGGCAAACACCAAATCCTCGGTTAAGATTGGTAAAGATCAGTCTAAACCATTCACCACGGAAAGAGGTCTCAGGCAAGGTGATAGCTTGTCTTGAACACTTAATAGTATAGTTATGCAGAAGGTGATGAGAAAGGCTAGTGTCAACATATCTGGCACCTTATACCACAAGAGCCACATGCCACTAGGCTATGCCTATGCTATAGCCATCATTGCGGGATGTTACTGCAGTTTTCTCATCGCTAAAAAAGGAGTAAGCAAAAATAATAATTTCGACGAACAAAGAGTCCTCTCGATGGGGACGCACCGTGAACGTAGACAATTACTGTTTTGAGGTAGTAGATGAATTTACCTGCATCGGATCTTCCGTCAACAAAAAAAATAATGTCAGCCAAGAAATAAAGCGGAGAATAGTGCTCGCTAATAGATGTTTTTACGGACTTCGGTAGCACTTAAGTAACACCACCTTATCTCGGGATACTAAGAAACAGCTATACCAGGTGCTACTTTTACCAGTTGCCGAATCATGGGTGCTTACAACGACGGACATACAAAACCTGGGAGTATTTGAGAGAAAAGTACTTCGTTACCCAAACTCCGTTGGAAGAACCAAGTGGTTGGTGACGTGCCACCATCTGGTAGGACTAACTGGAGAACGCACGTAGAAGACCGAAGCGTGTGGAAATCTTTAATACTTCAAGCCTCAAATTATGAACCACGTTCGTAAGTTGTAATGGGCCACTTAAGTAAGTAACATACTTTGCTGTCGCCACTTCTTATTCTTCTTAGGTGTCTATTTGAAAACGTTAGTTTCTTCGGCCGAATATAGAATAGATTTGCAGTCGCTTCATTGTTCTGCGCTTCTTCACCAATTCCCGACACCAAGTTTCAAGATGTCCTCTTTTATTTGGTCCTTCCATCAAAGTTTTGCTCTTCCTCTTCTGTCACAGTCACCAACAATCCTTACTTTCCCAAATCATAAGTAATAAATTGTCTCCCCCCCCCCCCCCCTTTCCGCTTTAAAACCCATTCCCTTCCAGTTACACCTGACCCATCGAGCGACTGCCAATTTCTACAAAAGCAGATGATCAAGTTTAAATAATATTTCATATCAACTTTTATCTACAAAACACACACACTAAACATATGTGTTCTTCTACCTTCCCCCACTCTCCCCCCTAAAAAAGATTTCTCCTGCCACAAAGAATGATCATAAATTTTATTTACAGTCATTTAATTTATCTCCTATTGATTTCAGTCAACGTTTAGGAAATATAGAAAAACAACAACAACCCAGCCACATTATGTTGGGAGGAGATAAAGATCGCTGGAAGAGAAGAGTAGAAAGTTTAAAGTTACACAGCTTTGTGGAGGTGAAGAAGAATTCAACTTTTGAAATCCAACTAAAACTCTTTGATTTCGAAATGAACAAATTCACGAAACGTAACGTAAATAATGGACAAGATCAAGAAAAAAAAACCTAACGAGCCACAGCGGTAAAGGGGAAAAGTGTCACCATCATTTCTAAAATATGTTTCGATTAAAAGAAAAGATGAAAACAGAAAACGAAACAAACTAACGATGATAACAACAATAGATCGACTGACCGATCGATGGCACAGCAACACACACCGACAACAACAACAACAGCTACAGTAACTTTATAAAGGTTAATATCAAACCAGCAGCAACAACAACAGTGGATCTTAGTGGATCTGTCACTGGAATAAAAGCTAATGATTAAATTTATTACCCTGAGCTACAGATATTACTACTTTGAACAACAACGAACAAAACACACACGGGTGGGGGGATATAAACAGCAAACGAACAAGTGTTTCACAAACCTAATCAAGGTTCACAAAAACAACACACACTCACACAAAAAACAACTAACAGCATTACCAACAACTATAAAGGCAACTGGCAACCTCTCGCTATGTGATCTGGGCAGCTGTTGCTACAACAACACGGAAAATCGATTGGCCGCTTTAAGAGACAACAGCAGCAGCCCTTTTGTTGAATCGAAATTGTGGATCTTTCTATTAGTTGTTGTTGTTGTTGTTGTTGTTGTTGTTGTATTTGGTAAAAACAACATTTTAAGTATTTTAAAACGAATCGCCTTAAATCTATTCCCGCCGCCGTTCTCCGTCAATTTATTCATCCGTACTGGATTTAGCCGTAGTCTAAAGTGATGTGTGTTGTTGTAACACGGATGATTAGATTGGCATTTGTTTGAAAGCAGGTTGTTGTTGCCTAAGTCCAGGGTTACTAAATTTTGCCACGACTTAGAGTCGAATAATGGGATGAAATTGTGTTTTTAATATGAGGTCAGTAATAGTGACATGGAATAGTGATCGGAGGCACTTTGGTCATTTTGACAGATTTAGAATATTCGTAAGCAGAACCACTATTGATAGGAAATTGCAAACTTCCATACCGGACAGCAACTCTTGGCATAACGGAGCAACCGGAGTTGATGGATACGAATTTTCATAAGAATTTACGCGACTACCATGCGGGAGATCGCAGGTTCAAACCTGGCTCCAGTCATCTTAAAAGAAAAAAATAAATAAAATTGTCTTTCATTGTCGGCTCCCCTCGAATGTTGTTTGACAGCAACTTCGCAGTATTAAGCGTCGATTCAATCGTCGTGTCTAGTAAGAGCTTCTCAAAACAGTGACGTTCGCATTCGTCGATAAATAAGTAGGTGCCGTTAGTTGTGAATCTAAAAATAGAAAGCGTGTTAATTTCACAACAACGCGAGAAGCTATCCCATACCTCATTCATGGGGTGCAAAGGGAAATTAAGTTTTTTTTTAATTCACCTGAGAATAACCAGAATCTCTCTTTTGAATTCCCCAAGCAGCTCAAAACGTCCCAGAGAGCACATCTTTCCCGGGCAATGCCATTCAGTGGTAGCAAATTCCCATTCAGTGGTAGCAAATGTGAGAAGGTGCATTGACGAGAAACCCAAACGGCCTGCTACCACCGATGCGTCTTAGGAAGTAGGTAAGTAGGTAGAAGTTACTGAAGCTCAACACAGAGGCTGTCTTAGTGGCTTTAGCAGCCCCAAGAAATCGGGCTCTGTGGCCTAATATTCAACTCTCCTTAAACAATACAATTATTGTGAAGAAACGAAAAAACAAGAACTCCCCCAAACGTTGACGACCCCGCAAACGTCAAAAGGACCATTATTTAAGGATAGGCTGATATCACCGCCATACAGGAAATGAGATGGACGGGACTAGGATGCACACGTCAAAAGAACTTTGACATCTTTTACAACTGTCACTAAGAAAGACACGAATTTAGATGTGGATTCATAGTCGGTAAGAAACTGTGACATCTGGTCTCACGGTTTAGCTCTGTAAGTGACCGAATAGCCACTATCAACATCAAGGCGAAATATTTTTACATCACGCAGCTAATACGACTTTGCGGGATGACACTGACGACACATTCTCTTCAGTGAAAATAGGCAAAAATCTGACTAAGCCATAATCTACTAAGCGAGGCTTAAGACAAGGCGATTGTCTGTCCTGCGATCTCTTTAATATTATCATGGAGATGATCATGATACCATCTTCAACAAAAGTTACATGTTGCACGCGTATGCCGTAGATATAAATACCACTGGCCGTGAATTGCGAAATGTTACTGCGGCTTTCTCGAGCATTGAAAAGCAGTCGACAGAAGTGGATCTGGTTATAAATGAGTACAAAACCAAGTTATTTATTTCAACGAACAAAGAGTCTATTCGTCTGGGACGCTGCGATAACTTTTACAACTCTAACTTTGAAGTGGTAGATGACTTTGTCTACCCTTCGCTCTGCCATAAACAAAAATAATACTGTTACCATTGAAATCAAAAGACAAGTATTTATAGCAAACCGATGTTACTTTGCGCTAACTTTGAACTAAGATCCAACTCTACCAGACTCTGACCCTACTTGTCTTGCTCTCCAGCGTAGAATCCTGGATAATGACACAAGCGGATCAATCTATTCTGGTAGTCTTCGAGAGAAAAATACTTCTCATAATATTTGGACTCATCATCGTTAACGGCGACTACCGTCGTCGAAAGAACCACGTGCTGTATGAGCTGTACAACGATATCGACGTAGTCAGGCGCGTTGAAATGGTCAGAATGCGCTGACTTGGACACGTTGTACGAATGGATGAAAATGTTCCAGCTCAAAAGGTCAATGAATTTGATGGGCGGCGCGGGAGCGGGCGACCAAAACTTCGTTGGATGGACCAGGTGAAATAGCTGTTATCTACACTTGGTGTGACTAACTATCTACTGAGCGCAAAAGACCGAAGCGCTTGGAATTCTTTTCTATGTGCGGCTACTGATAGATGAACTTCTGTTTCTGCTGCCAATTAAGAAGAAGAAACAGACTTTATAAGCGAGCTTGATAACAGGCTTGATTACGAAGTAAGTGGCGATGTCAGGAGATGCCATTTCAATCGAAGTTATAATGAGTGGACGATATGTTTGCAATACACACGCGGGACTTGTGAAGAACTTTGATTGCTCGCTTACAATGTCATACTGATGTAATGAATTACTAAATAGGTACTTCGTTTCAGTTATCGCTGGACACATTCCGAAAGTATCAATGAGGCATTTTGGCAGATTCGTATGACGGTTTTTTTAGCCTTCCGCTAATTAACCTTCGGCTAATGAATAGAGATACTCTTTGTGTGGCACGACTACTTGCTTTACTACAATATTTAAGATTCCATCAAGCCCAGATGATTTGTGTCCTGCAACCTTTATGCATACAGTTTAAGATCAACACTGGCCACAGGAGGCATATATACTAATGCTTCCAGTGACATTTTGTTCCATGTGGGAATATCCTGTGGCGGAAAGAGGTCGGAAACATACCCTTTAAGTTACCAGCCAGATATTATTTTTATGTACAGTAATTCCGCAATAATTTTGTCTGAATTGGTATTTAAACTTTGCAAAATAATATTAACTAAAATTATAGGCAATAAACACAACGGATGTCATTCTGTCGGTTTTTTGCAGTTTTTCATTAGTTTAAAAACATTTTATAGCGTTATCAATGAGCACATTGAGAAATGGCCATCCATCCATCCCTCTGACTGACCGCCTATTATTGTTAAATCAGCAAAAAAAGAAGAAATACTAAATAAAAATCAAGTTTTATATTAAAATCCAAGCAAATAATACCTATAGCAAATCTAAAGACATAATTTATGTATGTTTCTTTACTTATTGTTGATGTTGTTGTATTGCGTGTATATACATATAAACAACTGGTAACTAACATTTTAGTTTGTAGTACATTTGTTTATATGATTACCATATAAAATGCTCTTTTTAATACTTTGACAATAGTTAATTTATGCAAATACAATAGATTTTGTTATTGTTTTTCCTTTTTTGATAGGTTATTTTTCTTCATTTCTATAACATTCGATCGACATTTGTGTAAGAGTGCGTATTGATATGTCTGTGTGAGTGCGAGTGTGTATGTGTGTGTTTCTCCCCTTTTGGCAAAATAGGCACTTTGTTGAGTTCATTAAAATGAAACCATTTTAAGCCAAAATTCTTTTTTGATAAATCGCATAAAAAAACAAATATAACAAATAAACAACAACAAAATACACCAGACAAATGTTAATTCACATAAAATATTACCAAAATCGTCGTCTTCTTTTCAACACAATCAACCACAGTGGTCTGCGGCCAGCAACAACTAATACTAATATTGATGACTTTTGAAATAGTTTTCAAACACTAATTTCTAGACAAAGCAAAAGGGGGAACGACTACATTACATTCACTGTGGTGGGGGCATACGTACCCGTTGTCTAAATTGTGACTTTCCATTGTAGCGAAATTCAAATGGCAAGGCCCCTCCCTCTCCACGCACAAAAGTGACCAACGACCGACCAAAGATGAACTTTAAATTTGCTAAAACTTTTAGCGTTATTTGGTGGCTGCTGTTGTTAAGGCGGTATTTGCTATTAACCTTTTGGTCTAAAACAAGTTCATTTTAGTGCCAGGGGGAGGTTGGTATCATAGGTGTGGTTGTTGAGAGCGATTAATTAAAATATAGTTAATAAGTTAGATGTATTTATGTATTTTTAATTATTCGGTTTTTTTTTGAGTTGGGTGATATCAGGAACGAACCTTATTAATAATGGGCCAACTGGATTTATGCATTTCCAAAATGAAAATCTTAGGCTTGCAGAAGTTGTAAATAATTAGACAGACATGTCATTCAAACCATAACTTGAGGCCCATTCCGATAAAGTCCGTAGGTCATCCTGTATGAGGTCACTTAAAGTCGGAGCAATTCTCCCAGGACCAAAAATTATCACATCATCAGCATAGGACACAATCTTGCTACCATTTCTCCCAACAGTTCTCAGAACGCCGTTTACCACACCCAGCGGTAAATGAAACGAAGTACCTATTTAGTAATGCATGACATCAGTATGACATTGCAAGCGAGGATCTAAGTACTTAGAATGTAATGAGTGTGTAATGTAAAAAACAGCGTCCACTAATTATTACTCCGATTGTAATGCTATTGAAATGACACCTATTGAAATCGTCACTTACTTCGTAATCCAGCTTGTTATCAAGCTCGCTTAAAACTCCGCTTATAATGTAATTGTAACCGAAATGGCACTTACTGACTTCTTCCCAAGTACCCAGCGGTAAAAATACCCACTACGTAATCGCATATGTCAGCTATATTTAGTAGCAATCAGTGATGATTGTCTCGCTTATGTTTCACCTTACATTTACACGGGACTGTCATAGGCCGTCTAATTGGTGCGCTTTTGCTTACAAAGTAAGGGAAGATGGCAGTAAGTCTCATTTCGGTTGCAATTACGTTATAAGCGGAGTTTTAAGCGAGCTTGATAACACGCTTGATTACGAAGTAAGTGACGATGTCAGTAGGTGCCATTTCAATCGGAGTAATAATGAATGGACGTTATTTTTTACATTACACACGCGTGAAATTCTAAGTACTTAGATCACCCGCTTATAACGTCATACAGATGTCATGGATTACTAAATAGGTACTTCGTTTCATTTACCGCAGGGCTCCTCGTAGTTCTCGTGCCAAGAGTGAAGTTGATTATTCATTTTGACAGCATAGAATCAATCCAATTGAAAAGCATCGTAGGTGTCCCAGTAGCCCTTAACACTTTCATTATGGCCGTGGTCATATTGTCGTATTGTTGAAAGTCTCCTGGATGAGAAACGTTGCTAATGTATACAATCCATTTCCCAACCTATTCTCCATATATCCCACCAATTCGTTTAGAGTCCGGTCCACAGATCTCCCCTTATGATATGCAAGCTGCAGTTCACTAATGGGGCTAGAAGTCCACACTCTAACTCAATTGCAAATCAGTTATCCTCTCTAATCTCCTTGACAAAAATTATAATAGGCTAATAGGTCTACAGTCCTTTGGAAACGAATCTGACTTCTTCTTCTTTTCAATTGGCAGCAGCAACAAAAATTCATATATCAGCAGCCGCGCGTAAAAAAGAATTCCACGCGCTTCGGTCTTTTACGCTCCGAAGATAGTTAGTCACACCAAGTTTAGATAATACCTCTTTCACCTGGTCCATCCAACGAAGTTTTGGTCGCCCCCTCCTGTGCCGCCAATCGATTTTATTAACGAAAACCTTTTAAGCTGGAACATTTTCTTCCATTCGTACAACATATCCAGCGCATTCAGTCTATTTCAAAGTGCTTGACTACGTCGATATCGTTGTGCAGCTTATACAGCTCGTAGTTCATTCGACTACAATACTCGCCGTTAACGATGATGGGTCCAAATATTTTAAGAAGTATTTCTTTCTCGAAGATTTCCAGAATAGATTGATCCGATTGTGTCATTAACCAGGATTCTGCGCTGTAGAGCAAAACACGTAGGATCAGTGTATGTTACAGTTGAATCTTCTTCTTTGAGAAAGGGTTTTGTAATAAAATCGCTTGCTTAGCGCATACAATCAGCGATTAATACTCGTTTTTTGAATTCCAGGCTGACATTATTATTTTTGTATATGGAGGAGCTAAGGTAGACAAAATCATCTACCACTTCAAAGTTATAGTTGTCAACGTTCACGCAGCGTCCCAGACGAGTGGACTCTTTGTTACGATCCACTTCCACCGACTGCTTTTAAATGCTCGAGAAAGCCGCAGTAACATCTCGCAATCCACGGCCAATGATATCTATGTCATCGGCATACGTAAGCAGCATGTGACTCTTGTTGAAAATGGTACCATTCCTGTTTACTGCAGCCTTCTGCATGATCATCTCCATTACTATGTTAAATAGATCGCAAGACATACTATCGCCTCGTCTAAAGCCTCTCTTGGTAGAAAATGGCTCTGTCAGATTTTTGCCAATTTTCCCAGAAGACTTCGTGTCCGTCAGTCATCCCGCAAAGTCGTATCAGCTTCGCGGGGATACCAAACTCAGCCATAGCATCTAACAATTCATGTCGTATCGGACTTTCGAATGCAGCTTGTAGTCAATAAACAAATTGTAGGTATCGATCTGCATTTCTTGGGTCTTCTCCAGGGTTTGTCGTAGTGAGAATATCTGGTCATTCTTGGATTTGCCAGGTCTAAAGCCACACTGATAAAAGTCAATCAGGTTTGCTAGGATGGGCTTTAGTCTTTCACATAACACACTAGATAAGACCTTGTAAGCGGTGAGTAAAAGGCCGATCCCGCGACACATGGTGGTGGACAATCTACTACGTCGTCTATGATTGGCGTGAGTTCGTCACTTATGCTGCCTTCGGGAACGGGTAGAGAACAAAAGTGTTCCCTCCATATTTGCAGCACACTCTGAGTGTCCGTGACCAGATTTCCATATTTGTCCTTATAGGTGCGGATAGCTGTTCCAGAACCTTTGCTTTTTACCTTGTGGTAGAACTTTTGGACATCAAGTCTATCCTTGTTATTTTCGATTTCCTAGCTCTCTCTTTTCTTCCATGGTCGCTCTTTTCACCTGAGTAGGGGTTTTGTCTTCCCCCTCTTCTCATTAGAACGCTCCAATATTTCCCCTGACTAACATAGGCTACACATTGTTTGGATTTTTCTACATTTAGGTGGTGAAAATGGCAATATTCGATAACACAAGGTATTCCGCGCTTACAAGAAGTTAAAAATAATATATTATCAATCGATGATAAACAACTTTGTGTACTCTTTTAAGATACCTGCGTACGTCCATGGGAAAACCTTTAAAAAAAATTCTTTAAATAACTCTCTGTATTCCAATATAACGGGATATGCAATAGCGAAGCATTGCCGGCCCACTAGTATATCATAATAGCGAAGAATCCTGAAAAACACTGCAATCGTCATGCAATCGGCTGCAAATTATATCCTCGATGAAGACAACTGATCCTGTTCTATTGTCCATTTTCGAGCCATCAGTGAAGTGAGACATTCCCTCGAACGGTAGGGATGATAAAACCATATTGTGTGTTTTACTGTGCAGACCTCCGTCGCATCCATGTCTGCTGAACCATAACAGTATGGATATGTGACCCAACTCCGATTGCCGCCAGAGGCCAGCTTCTCGCAATCTTGTCGAATTTTTAACCTCTATGGACAGAGTATGGTGCCGCAGGTTCTTCAGGTTTACTATAGTATACAGTGCCGATTGTGGTGTGGTTCGTTTAGCTCCTGTTATACACAGTGATGCCATCCGACGATGTACACTACTTACCAGCATCAGTATACTTTCTGTGTCCAATCCACCCCCACCATACAAAGCAGCCATATGTTACTATGGGATGTACTACCACAGTGTACATCCAATATACCATTTCAGATTGTAGTTCCCAGCTATTTCCCACATAGTTCCGGCAGGCGTATTTAACCCTCTTTCGTCCTTACCTCCGTGTTGTGTGTCCTGCTGAGTTTCCTATCCAAAATTACTCCTAAATACTTCTCCTCAGAGGAGAGCTTCAGTTCAATACCATCTAAAACTAGCAATGTGAAATTCTCAAACAAATATTTGCTCCTGAACATTACTAGCTCCGATTTTTGTTAAAACCGCAACTTGAGGCCCATTCCGATAAAGTCCGTAGGTCATCCAGTATTGGGCCACTCAAAGCCGGATCAAATCTCACAGTAGCAAGAATTACCTCCCAATATTGCTTCCATTTTTCTAAAAAGTTCTGAGAACGTAGTTTACCACAAGTAACCACAGCAATGGTGACAGCACTCCTTCTTGAGGAATGCCCCTAGCCACTAGGTTCCTAGTAGTTCTCGTGCCAAGAGTGTAATTGATTATACGTTTTGACAGCATAGAATCAATCCATTTGATAAGCAGCGGAGGTGTCCCAGTAGCCCTTAAAGCTTTCATTATGGCCGTGTATGTTACATTACTGAAAGTCTCCTTGATGTCGAGGATCGCAGCTAATACAATATACAATCCATTTCCCAAACTATTCTCCACATATCCCACCAAATCGTGAAGAGCGCTGTCCACAGATCTGCCCTTATGGTATGCATGCTGCGCTGCATGGGTAATGAGGGTAGAGTCCAGGTTCTGTCTCAAGTGTAAATCAATTAGCCTCTCCAATGTCCTTAACAAAAACGAAGATTTGCTAACAGGTCTATAGTCCTTTGGAAGTGAGTTTGTCGATTTAACCGCCTTGGGTATGAAAACTTCTTTCAATTCTCTCCATAACTATATCTTACCTTAACACCTTTAGCTTTTAACCCACGTACCCACTGCTGCAGTACGTCATCATGATTAGTCATATGCATTGAAATGCATAACACACCTATCATTGTTCTTCTAACAACTATCCACCATCCACCAATACCACAATCTACTTGCAACATTCAATCAACTGATTCATTCATGTTGCGAATTATGCCATTTTCATGTTGGCATAATTCATATAATTCCAACTCTCCTCCTGCCACTGCCACCATTATCATTACCATCATCGAATCATGCATTTTAAACACTCTAGCCCCATAGCAGAGTCACCTGATCGCAGAGCTTTGTTAGCGATCATATCAAAAATCATATAGACAAACCGAAAGACGACTAATGATTTCGTTTAATAGCAATCCATCGGCAAAAAGCCTGCAATTATTTTAGTGGTTGTTGTTGTTGTTGCTGCTGCAAGTGGTGAATAGAATCTATTTACAAAATGTGTAATTAAATGCTTTTTAACAATTACTCCGCCAACAACAGCAACAATACAATAAATGTGTGATCAAATGGTATTTTGCTAATATCAAAATCATATTGGCTGCTGGCATTCGCAGCTCTCTTGTAGTAAAAGGTATGAGAAAAATGATTGAACAAGCCCGGGAAAAATATCTTTAGAATAACAACAACATTGATTGTTTTGACTTGAGAAGTGAGTGAAAATTAATGATTGACAGACTAACTGACTGTATGTTAGGTAGAACGGGCGGACGGACGAACGGACAGACGGACAATGCAAGAAAGACGTTGTGGTTAGGAACGTTGTTGATGGCAATTTTAAGCTTGCGAAATATGAGTTGTATGACTGTTGGGAGGCTATGGCGTTAGACTACACTAGGCGACAGTTATTTTGGGGGTTTTGTCAAGTGACTAATTTGAAAATTTGCAGTTTTAGTTTGATGAAGGTTTGAATTTTTGTATTCAGGTAATGATAATTTAAAATTTTGGTTTACATTTGAAGGACATTGAAAGTGTATCATGGTCTTGAAATAGCAAAAAATTCCAGGCCGCCTAATAAAGACAGAAATTTAAATTTAAATACAACAATCTGAATATATAGAAAGATTTCCAAAATTATTAAAAGAAGTTTATATTTGTATGTTGCAAAAGATAAAAATCTTGAAAGGTTAATGAAAGGTCCTAAGGTCCTTAAATTTTTTGAAAAATTAAAAATATTTTGTATTTTTTTAGTAAAGGTTTAATTTCTGTACGTCGTATGGAGGAGTGGTCGTGTGTTTGCTATTTCTAGGACCACTCAAGTCCTTAACATTTATTGCACTATCATAAGACTCCACAAATATTCTTTCTTAAGAGGCCCATTACAACTTACGAAGGTGATTCATAAATTTGAGGCCTGAAGTATTAAAGAATTCCTTACGCTTCGGCCTTAGGTAGGTAGGTAAATTCATCTACTACTTCCAAACAATAATTGTCAACGTTCACGGTGCGTTCCCATCGAGAGGACTCTTTGTTCGTTGAAATCATTATTTTTGTTTTGTCCTCGTTGACCGCTAAACCCTTTTTTTGCTGACTCCTTTTCTAGTGATGAGAAAACTGCAGTTACATTTCGCAGATTTCGGCCAATGATGTCTATATCATCGGCATAGGCTAGTGGCATGTGGCTCTTGTGGAATATGGTGCCAGACATGTTGACAACAACCTTTCTCATCACCTTCTCCATAACTAAATAGTGTACAGGACAGGCTATCGCCCTTCCTGAGACCTCTTTCCGTGTTGAATGGTTCAGACTGATCTTTACCAATCTTAACCGAGGATTTGGTGTTTTCCAAGGTACATCTGTAAGATCGAATTAGCTTTGCAGGTATACCAAACTCAGACATGGCCTCATAAAGCCTATTCCTTATCGGAGAGTCAAAAACAGCATTGTAGTCGACAAAGAGGTGGTAGGTGTCGATCTGCTCGGCTTGACTCTCTGGTTGAATTTGCAGGCATCCACAAATATGCACTTATTATATTGATATCAAAGTGTGAAAATTGAATTTTGCTCTACCAAACGTTGTAATTTTTTTTACGCGCATAGTGTTACTACGAGGGCCTGCAGCTTCTACAACAAAATGTCTCTACATCTATTGGTTTTCTACGAGTGTATGTGTGCGTGTGTGTCTGTGTGTCTTTTCATACATATAACTGACGGTGAAATATTTCATTTCCACAGGTATTTCAATGTAGTTGATCTGTTGCCAGTACGTATATGTTGTTAGTATTGCTATTGTTGTTGTTGTAATTTTATTATATTTCTGCTGTTTTGTTGTTGCTATTTTTGTTTTCAATTACATTATTTAACGTTTAATTAACTCAACGTGCAATTATTTCAATTAAAACTGCTTCCCATGAGCGTATGAGTAACAACTGCAAGCAGATATACCGACCGAGGGACAGACGGACAGTTGGAACAACTGCAAGATAGGCGGACGAACGAATGTTAGGACAGACAAAGTCGTTCATACAACAACAATGCCACAGTGCAGTCATGAAATGCAAACAAATATTAAAGACAGTGGTATCTCCAAAGGTTTCATGTAACATGTGGGCTATGCTTGATCAGTTACTGCAGGGCAGCAGATTTTTGCACACTACTAGAACAATTTAATGGAGTAGCGAAATTTGTAACCTTACTTACTTACTTACTAAAGTGGCCCATTACAACTTACGAGCGTGCTTTATAAATTTGAGGCCTGAAGTATTACAGAATTCCACACGCTTCGGTCTTCTGCGTGCGTTCTCCAGTTAGTCCTAACAGATGGTGGCACGTTGCCAACCACTTGGTCCTTCCAACTACATTTTTTACCATCAAAATTAAAAAGCATATGAAATTTAATTTAATGGGTGCCGTTGGGGATGCAAAGTGCATCTTACATCTGATGCCGACTCACAACCTCCTTCGTGGTTGCACCTGGGCAACGTTGTTCCTGATATTTTTTTTTTAGTGAGCGACGAACCCTAATGGTTGGGCTAGCCACCCGCCTTCAGGCCCTTTATTGGCTATGAAAACGCGAGAAAGAAAAAGTTACAAACGGAACACGCAAATGTTGACGACCCCCGCAAACGTAATAAGGACCATGATTTGGGATATGCACCTGGAACGTCCGGACTCTCTATAGAGAAGGTATCACGCCAATTGTCGACGATCGCTTAGATTGCCCACCACCAAGTCAAGTCGAGGTAAGAAGAGCAATATCGCGGCTGAAAAATAATAAAGCAGCCGGTGCCGACGGAATTCCGCAAAACTCTTCAAGTCTGGTGGCGAGGAACTGATCTGGTGATTTGGCTTAACGCGCACGGTTTGTGAGTGCCCGATGATTGGAATCTTAGCGTATTATGTCCAGTGCTTAAAAAAGGTGATCCAAGTGTGTGCTCCAACTAGACCTGGTAAATCAACAATTGACCAGATATGCACACTTCAGCAAGTCCTGGAAAAGACCCAAGAGAAACAGATACCATGTTTTTTTCCATGGCTGACTTTACTATTCCAGCGAAGCTGATACGCCTTTACGGAATGGCGCTGACTGACACAAAGTCATCAGTGAAGATTGATAAGGACCTTACGGAGCCATTCTATACCAGACGGGGCCTAAAACAAGGCGACGTCCTATCGTGTGAGCTTTTCAACATAGTGATGAAGATGATAATGAGGAAAGCTGCAGTAAACACGAGTGGCACGATATTTAACAAAAGTCACATGCTACTCGCGTACGCTGATGACGTAGACATCATCGGTCAAAAACCGCGGGATGTGACTGCAGCCTTCTCAAGTATACAGAAGGAATCAGCGAAAATGGGTTTAATGGTGAACGAGGACAAAGCGAAGTAAGTAGTTTCAACGAACAAAGAATCTACTCGTTTGGAAAACTGCGTGAGCATTGACAACTACAATTTCGAGGTGGTAGATAATTTTATCTACCTAAGCTCCGCCATCAACAAAACAAATCATGTCAGCCTCGAAATTCGGAGTCGAATCCTGCTTGCTAATAAATGCTACTACAGACTAAGCTAGCGATTTAATAACAGAGCCCTCTCTCGACGAACAAAAATCCAGCTATACTAGATACTGGTTCTACCTGTGTTGATGTATGGTCCAGAATCCTGATTTATGACACAAGCGGATGAATCGGTTCTGGCAGTATTCGAGAGAAAAATACTCAGTAAAATATATGGGCCCATCATCGTTAACGGAGAGTATCGTAGTCGTATGAATTATGAGCAGTACACTGACATTGACGTAGTCAGACGCATTAAGGTGCAAATGTTACGCTGGCTAGGTCATGTTGTACGCATGGACGAAAATGCTCCAGCTCGAAAAGTCTTCGGCAACGAACTCGATGGACGGCGCAGGAGAGGGCGACCAAAACTATGTTGGAAAGACCAGGTTACAGGGAACCTATCAGAACTTGGTGCGACTAACTGGAGAAGAAGAGCAGGAGATCGAAGTGCTTACAATATTTTTCTCAAATTATATTGAACCATACACTATAATTATTATTATTATTATTATTATTAGCCTTTAAAACAACTTGACACATATATATATTTATATCTTAGTGCCTAAGTCAGAGGCCGAAATGATCAAAGTTTTCCATTCGCTTCGATCTTGTGCGCACCGTCTCCAGTCAGTCCTACCAAGCAGCCACCTGGTCTTTCCAACGTAGTCGCGCCGTCCTTCGAGGTCTTGATAGAATACCTTTCGTGCTGGAGTTTCCTCATCCATTCTCACGACATGGCCTAGCCAGCGTAATCTACAATATAATAAATAATACACTATAATACGATAATATAATTTCTATTCAATTTTAAATTAATATTCCTTAAATGTCTCATAATGACGAATGTATATCATAGTATGGAATGTAGTCTCTGCTTTTCTTTCTGTGAAATGTAGTCACGAGGCGATCCGAGATGCTATTAGCGGTAAACACATGTCACCATCTCCAAATTATGTTTTGATGTAGACAATTTGGTTTTGCGTTTTGATTAATTGCTAGCGACGACACAACATCTATCTTAACAACAGCTTTCAAATATGCAAATATGCATTCCATATATTATACACTCGATCAACACAAAAAATCTTCGGAAATATTTATGGATGGGTTTCCATTAGCAGATAATGCAATTTGATATGAATGCATATATTAAATTATATTACCAGTGAAGAAAAGATAAAAAAAGAATCCCCCCATTATAAAAACCCCACCCAACAAATTTTGACGACCAACGCAAACGTTATAAGGATCATGATTTAAGAAAAGGCACCTGGATTGTCCGAACTCTCTACAGAGATGGCGCCTCTATCGAATTGGCGGATGTCATCGACAAATAAATAGATGACATCACCGACATAGAGAAAAAGCGATGGACGAGACAGAGATGCACAAGACGAAATAACTATGACATATTTTACAGCTGCCATGCAGAAAGACACGAATTTAGAAAGTTAGACATCGTTAGGCTGCTTACCGAGATAGCCAACGCCTATTCTTAACAGTTCTCTCAATTACTGCAAAACAACTACCCTTAATACTGATGTTTTATTGCGCATTCGTGACACTACCGCCAAAGCCGTGCTTCGGTATGGGAAGTCACACTGAGACAAATCCTGGTACAAAAATAATGTCACTTATTGATTGAGGAAAAGGGTACAAATGGTGATGTACTACCAGCTGAGCTTTTCAAGGACGACAGCGAGAAGTTGGTAATGCCCAAAAACATATGGAATGCATGCTCACCATGATTGGAATTTGAGTATGTCTCGTGGTTAAGAAAGGCGATCAAATTGAGTGTACCCAATATTGCGGTATCAGCTTTTAACCCATCGCATACTAGGTTCTACCCAGTGTTTTATGTGAACTACTATAATCCATATTAATTAACCTGATAAAGACTTATTAGTGTAGGTTTAGCCCTGTAAGATCCACGAGAGACCATATAAACTTTTTGATACCATGTTAAGCATCCTTGCTAATATGACATTGCAGGATGACACTGACCGACACGAAATCTTCCCTGAAGATAAGGAAAAAATCTGGCATATCTATTCTCTGCCAAGCGAGGCTTTAGGCGATTGTCTGTCGTACAAGATGATTATGCGGAAAGCTGCGGTAAAAACGATTGTTAATTATCTCCAATTAAAGTCGCTTGCCGCTTATATGGATAACTATTGATATAATTGGCCAAAGACTCTTGGATATAGGGTTAAATTTTCTAAAAGTACCTGGACTTAGACTGGTGGAGAACTAGTTCTTAAGTGTTAAAAAGTGTCAACTTGCCTGATGTATAGTTGAAATTGTTTAAATTTATATAAAATATTGCGATTTATTGCTAAATAATTCTAGTGTGAGATATCCTCGACTAGGATTACTATATACAGTTTGAAAAGGCATCAATTGCATAGGATTTTGGTATTCGCAGGTAATAATCGTTTTATCACTCAGACATGATCGGCATTTCATACGTACTTTGATTCAAAACAATCAATCCTCTCTGCTTGAGTGTTATGAACTCAACACCACACACGCTTGTTTTGCATTCAACACAAATAGACAGCCAAAAGTGCGAATAGAGAAACAATGTTCAACGATTGTTGAAGGCCTGCATACACATGAAAAAAAGGACTTGCAAATTAAAACAAAATGGTAGGGGAACACTTTCATTCTCTCCTCGTTCCCGAAGGCAGCATAAGTGACGAAATCACGTCAATCGTCGACGACGGAGTAAATTGTCCACCACCGAGCCAAAACGAAATCAGCACGGCTTGAAAATAATAAAGCTGCGGGTGGACCGATGGACTGCCGGCAGAGCTTGTTAAAGATCTCGGCGATGAGCTGGCAATATGCATGCACCAGCTCATAAACACGATTTGGCTCAAGGAATACATGCCCGATGATTGGAATCTCAGTGTTCTATATCACGTGCTTAAGAAAGGCGATGCAACCATCCCAGGATCAGCCTTTCATCCATTGCCTACAAGGTCCTGCCTCGTGTGTTCTGTGAAAGACTAAAGCCCATCCTAGCGAATCTGATTGGACCTTATCAGTGTGGCTTTAGAACTGGTAAGTCGATACCTACCACCTGTTTATTGATTACAAAGCCGCATTCGACAGTCCAATACAACAGAAACTATAAGATGCTATGGCTAAGTTTGGTATCCCCGCGAAGCTGTTACAACCAGATTCTCGCTAAAAAATATCCGCAAGGTAACCTAGACAATTATGACCGAGTGGATGAGATCCCCAAAATGGTTCTAAAGTGTGTTCCTGGGGCAATTTATTTGTTTCAGGATTGGAACAAATAAACCGAAACTAAACTGGTTCTTTAAGAATTACTCCAAAATACGTTAAGTATCATTCCGGCGTCAATTAACACTTTAACGACCTACTACATACAAAAAGTACCCTTTCTCTACACACAAAAGTTGTGAAACTTGGAAAAGTTCATGTTCGCCCAGGGAACCAGTACTTAAACCGGCTCTTTGCAACTGAACCAGCAACGGAACTACTAAACCGAAACTAAACTGGTCAACACACTTCGCAAAGTGTCAGGCCGGTGTCAATTGACACTTTAGAGGCCAACCCTATACAAAAGTTCTGGAATTATGCATCTCTGTAAAAAGGTATCGTGAATGGTGACGTACTGGTTCATTTTCCCGTAGGGATGTTACTGCGGCCTTTTGTAGGCATTGAGAAGCTGCCGACATAAGTAGGTCTTATGATAAATAAGGACAAAACTAAAGATATTTGTTCCAACGAACAAATAGTCTACTAGTTCGGAACGATGAATGTTGACAAACTTGCCTCAGCCGTTAATAAAAATAACACTTTTAGACTGGAAATCAAGAGACAACAATTGATCGCAAACCGCTTATACTATGCGCTGAGCAACCACCTCTAGATGAACAGAAATCCAACTGTACCAGAACTGATTCTCCATGTCTGATCCAATCTGTATAGTGCCGCATCGTGGGAAATGACACAAGCTAACAAATCTGTTTTAGGACCTATCGAAAGAATAATACTCCGCAAAATATTTGAAAGGACGATAAAATATTCTTTGGATAAAACAGGATGTTCACATTTAATCTTAGTGTAACCTTGGACCGGCCGTGGCACGATGGTTAGAACACACGTCTACCATGAGGGAGATCCCGCGTTCGATTCCCGCCTCCAGTCATCTACATTTTTCTTTCATTGTCAGCTCCCCTCGATGTTGTCGACAGCAAAGTCGCAGTATAAGTGTCGAGATTATCGGCATGTCTAGTAAAAGCTTCTTAAACAGTGACGTTCGCATTCGTCGTTAACAAGTAGGTGCCGTTTGTTGTCAATCTAAACTAGAAAGCGTATTAATTCACAACAAAGCGAGAAGCTATCCTATACCTCATTCATGGGGTGTAAAGGAAAATTAAGTTTAAGTATGTAACCAACTTTCAACGAAGCAAACAAGACCGAAGAGTTTGGAAATCTTTTTTCATGTTTTAATTGATGATTATCCGTAATTTTTACCAAATTAAGTTTTTTTTATTGATACATGCAGCTTCTCTTCATTCTCCTTTCATTTAGATTTTGCATAATGCGACAAACTACGTTCCTCCCTTCAAACCACTGTCAATCATTAGATCATAGAGATGTAAGTTGTACAAGAAAACAACAAAACAAAAACAACCACACACAAATCGGAAAAATATTGCATAAAGGAAGATCGTGTGGTTTTCGCCACAAACCTGCTTTTGATGCGCCCGGCACTAAATGCATCGCTGAACAAAGAGTGATGACTTGACGATATGGACAATGATTTCTAGACAAAACTGAAATGGAAACATGCAAATGTGTCTGTCTGTCTGTCTGTCTGTCTATGGAAACATTATTGTTATTATCTGTTAATTACAAATATTAAATGTAAATCATACAAATCAAATTAACCGAAGAAAAGAAAAAGAAGAATTCTTAAGAAGACAAAAACAAAACCTAGTGCTTAGCTGGCTGATTGGCCAACAACACAGATGACGTGCAAATGGCGATGGTAAATGTTGATCACTTTTCTAATGAGGGGTCCAACATCGCTTTACGTCATGTTGGTGGTGAATGGGTGATTGCGTTGATGGTTAGAAAACATTTTGCTGGCTTTTTATTTGCTAAGGTTTATATTTTTTTAAAGCGGGTTTCTTTCATATCTGGATTTGTTAACATTTCCTAATTGGTTTATAACCCTTATTTAAGCCAAAAAAAAAACGAAAATCGTATTAGTATTAAAGCTGCTCTTATAGGCACAAACACCCAAACGCACTCTTACAAATTCCTTTATATGAAATAAAGTCACAAGTGTTGACGACCTTCGCTAAATATGGAAATTTATGGGTCTCTTTAATTATGTTAAAGTTAAAACACACACAATAAACAGTAACAACAGCAACAGTCACAGCACCAACAACAACAACAATAATAATGATAACAAACCAATAAAACGATGAAATTAATTATGAACAGTTTGTGACGTTGCTTTTTTTTTTTTTTGATTTTTTGTTTATAGATTGTTAGTAACGATTTTGAATCAAATACACATACACACAAACATATATATTGTTACTAACGTATAACTAAGGCAGTCAGGCAGTCCACGTCGTTACCAACAAACCGTCGAAAATCAAACAGAAATTTAATTTTAACGGCTCAATAAATTTAAATTCAGACTCACATACGTATATATAAAGTCGACAGCCAACAATAACCAGAGCTATAAAGACAACGACGGACGCTCTTTTGCATTGTCTAGAAATTATTATATTGTTTGGCTTCTTTTTGGCGGACTTAGATACGATTTCGATATCTATATAAATCAAAATGTTGCTTTTTGCGCTGTTATACCGCATAGAGCAGAACAGGCAACGAAGTAGTAACAAAAACAAGCAGCAGCAGTACAACAGTATTTTAAGTTGGCCAAAATTCATTGGCTTTAGATGTGAATTTGCATGCGTTTAAAAAAAGAACCCCCATATTTGAATAATGTCGTTTTTTGCACCATAAGGGAGGTTGCCGATGTTCTTAATATACAACTTGCTCTAAATCAATTATACATTTAGGCAAATATTGTATGATAAAGAGTTGGAAGCGCATGCGCGGGGTCAAATGCGGTCAGTGTGTTTTATATATTGACTAGTGGGCCCGGCAATGCTTCGCTATTGCATATTATTTTAAAAAAAATGGGCGTAAAAGTGGGTGTGGTCAAAAAAAAGTACTCTTAAAATCATGCCAGAGTCCCAGTTAAATGCTGTGAAAATTTCAGGAAGATCGGCCCAGAGGTTTTGTCTCCTATAAGGTACAAACAAACAAACACATAAATAAACAAACACACATTCCATTTTATATATATAGATGCAGTTATTTTTTTGGGTTATACAAACACACAAATGTTTAAGTAATAGTTTGTTTTTTATTTGTCTGCAGACAAAAGGTCATCAATTCCTTGAATTTCGTCCTGGATAAGATGACATTTTTGCAATAATATCTATCATCTAATTCTATAAAAAATAATGTGTTTTAGTTCTACATTAAGGCAAATACTGTTTGGCAAAGAGTAAGCTGCGCATGCGCGAGGTCAAATGCGGTCAGTGTGTTTTATCGACTGATGTAGTTATTTTTTTGGGGTATACTAAACACAAATGTTTAAGTAACAGTTTGTTCTTTATTTGTCTGCTGAAAAAAGGTCGTCGATTCCTTGAATTTCGTCCTGGATAAGATGACATTTTTGCAATAATATCTATCATCTAATTCTATAAAAAATAATGTGTTTTAGTTCTACATTAAGGCAAATACTGTTAGGCAAAGAGTTAACTGCACATGCGCGGGGTCAAGTGCGGTCAGTCTGTTTTGGAGATAAATGCAGATTAGTTATTCAGTTGTTTAAGAAACAGTCGTTTTTATTTGTCTGCTGACAAAAGAGTCATCGATTCCTTGAACTTCCTCCTTGATATGATGAAATTTTTGCCGTAATTTTCATCATCTAATCTGATGAAAATAATGTAGCGAATATTGGCAAATTGTTTTGTAAATAAGAACCTGATGCAATTAAAAATACATAAAAATTAGGGGGAAAAAACAAGTAAACTGGCGGAAATTTAAACATTTGGGTAGAGTGCAAGAAACCATACTCTAGTAAACAAAAAAGTGATAAAAATTAATCAACGGCACACAGTTATTATAAATATACTTTCGATGCCCAAAGAAGCTTACTACCTTCCTAGCTACTATTGGGTAGAGATTCACTTTGTGGAACCACGTGTTGGCATTGGAAAACCCATAAACATAATTTCCCATTAAACTCCATGAATGAAGTATGGAATGCTTCTCGCGTTGTTGTGAATTAACATGCTTTCTATTTTAGATTTACAACAAACGGCACCAACATCTCTATCAACGAATGCGAACGTCACTGTTTGAGAAGTTTTTACTAGACATGCCGATTATCTCGACACTTATACTGCGAGGTTGCTGTCGAACAGCTATGCCACGGTGGAAAACCTATAGATACACTTAAAAGTTTAATGCTTGAGTTATGGATTCGTGGGTCCATTCTCAGTATTGACTTCGCATTTCTAACTGTACATAAACAATACTAGCGGATGCAACGCCAGCATCATCATCACATTAAGAATATTGGATATCTACCAACCCTTAACAATGGTGTACCCAAGACAGCATAATATTCTGTATAACCTTTACCGCGCGGATGTACCTAAGGAAGGACAAGAAGGCGTGGTATTAAGAAGGCGTGGTAGGTATGACAATATATATAAGTGTACAAAAGATCAGTTTTGAATTCTGAGTCGATTTGATTATTTTCGTCTGTTCGTCTCTCAACCTGTCTTTCCCAGCGATTACAGCCATAGTTTGAGCTATTGTATGCCATCTTCTATTCTCTAAGCGTTGCTTAAGTTCTAAGATGAACTTAACTTAAAAACATAACATTTGGAAACATAAAAATTTTAGGGAGGTACACAGAAAAGGCGTGGCTGCACTTCCAGTTTTTTCTCCAAAACGACAACCTTTTGTAGCTTTACTAAATACAGAATTTGGGCACGATCGCGTTGTGTATATTGAGATTATTACTTGATTTCTAAAGTTGGCGGAATGGTACATTTGTAAGAGAGTTATCAGAAGGGGCGTGGCTAGACTTCTAATTTTTTTCTCCAAAACTTTATCATGTTATATCTTACCTAAATACAGACTTTGGGCACGATCGCGTTGGGTGTATTCATATTATTACTCGATTTTTAAAGTGGGCGGAATGGTACATTTATATAGGAGGTACCAGAAGGGGTATGGCTGGACTTAAAATTTTGTACTTTACAATGTTATACAGCTATAACTTTACAAAATACAGCATTTGGGCGCGATCGCGTTGAGTGTATTGGTATTATTACTCAATTTCTAAAGTGGTCACAATGGTACCAAAAGAGGCTTGGCTCAACTTCCAGTTTTTCGCCAAAACTTTATTCTGTTACAGCTTAACAAAATACAAAATAAGGGCACGATTGCGTTGGGTGTATTGATATTATAACTCGAGTTTTAAAGTGGGCGGAGTGGTACGTTTATTGATTTCTAAAGTGGGCACAATAGTACCAGAAGGGGTGTGGCTAGAACACCAATTTTGTTCTTCAAAATCTAAACCTGTTATAGATTTACAAAATACAGATTTTGGGCACGATCTCGTTGTTTGGTTGATATTAATACAGAATTTCTAAAGTGGGTACAATGGTACCAGAAGGAGCGTGCCTAATCTTCCAATGTTTCTCCAATATTTAGTCCAGTTATAGCTTAACAAAATACAGAATTTGGGCACGATCGCATTGGGTATATTGATATTAGTACCCGATTTCTTAAGTGGGCGGAATGGTGCATTTGTATGGGTGGTGCCAGAAGGGGCGTGGTAAGGGTTCCAATTTTTTCCTCAAAAATTTAATACAGCTATAGCTTTACCAAATACAGTAATTGGTTGTATTGATATTATTGCACGATTTCCAATGTGAACACAATGGTACCAGCGGGGGCGTGGCTGGACATTTTTTCTTCAAAGTTTAATCTATTATAGCTTTTAAAAATTTAGAATTTGGGCACGACCGCGTGGATGTACATATTGATATTCTTACTGGATTCTAAAGTGGCCACAATGGTACCAGAAGGGACGGAATTTGGGAATGATTGCTTTGGTTGTACTAGTATTATTACTCGATTTCTAAAGTGGGCGGAATGATTCATTTCTATGGGAGGTACCAGGTAGGCCATGTAGCCGGAAAGATATTTTGGAAAAATATTAACCTATGCAAATTTTCAAAACAATTGGTTACGTCGGTTACGCCGGGCAGACAGACGGACATGGGTCAAACGACATAAAAGTCATTAATTTGGTTCAAGGAAATATAGAGTCTAAAGTGACTCCTTCTATGTGTTACACTTTTGGGTCGTATCAAATGATATGTACCCTCCTACTATATGGGGAGAGGTTTCTTCTTCTTTCATGGCAGTAACAACAATAATTTATCTATCAGTAGCCGCACGTAGAAAATTATTCCAAGCGCCTCGGTCTTGCACTCCGTAGATATTTCGTCACACCAAGCTTAGATAACAGCTCTTTCACCTGGACCATCTATCGGAGTTTTGGCCTCCTGCGCCGCCAATCGAGTTTGTTGCCGAAGACTTTTCGAACCGGAGTATTTTCGTCCATTTGTACAACGTGTCCAAGCCAACGCATTCGGTCTATTCGAACGCGCTTGACTATGTCAATATCAATAATGATTCATTCGACGACGGTACTCGCCGTTAACGTTGATGGGTTCAAATATTTTGCGTAGTATTTGTCTCTCGAAAACTCCCAGAATAGATTGAACCGCCTGCGTCATAATCCAGGATTCTACGCTGTTGAGTGAAACAGGAAGGATCAGTGTCTGGTAGATTTGGTCGAGAGAGGGCTTTATCTTTAAAACGCTGGCTCAGCGCATAATAGCAGCGGATTGTGATCAATACTCGTCTTTTAATTTCAAGCTGACATTAATATTTTTGTTTTTCGCGGAGCCAAGGTAGACAAAATCATCTACCACATCAAAGTTATAGTTGTCAACATTCACGCAGCGTCCCAATTGAGTAAACTCTTTGTTCGATAAAACAAATAACTTGGTTTTGTCCTCATTA
Organism: Muscina levida; assembly: GCA_964034835.1. Lineage (NCBI taxonomy): Eukaryota > Metazoa > Arthropoda > Insecta > Diptera > Muscidae > Muscina > Muscina levida. The sequence goes on along the minus strand of OZ035883.1, from coordinate 18,567,749 downwards.
ATCACCAGACCCACTTCCGCCGACTGCTTCTCAATGCTCGAAAATGCCGCAGTAACATTTTGCAGTCCACGTCCAATGATATCTATATCATCAGCATACGCGAGCAGCATGTGGCTTTTGTAAATGATAGTGCCAGTCGTGTTTACTGCTGCCTTCCGCATGATCATCTCCATGATGATATTAAAGAGATCGCATGACAGACTATCGCCTTGTTTGAAGCCTCGCTTGGTAAAACATGGTTCTGTTAGGTTTGTGCCTATTTTCACTAAAGACTTCGGTGTCATCCCACAAAGTCGTATCAGCTTCGCGGGGATACCAAACTCAGCCTCTAATAGTTTCTATCGTATCGGACTGTCAAATGCAGATTTGTAGTCGATTAACAGATGGTCGCTCGTGGATTTACTAGGTCTAAGGTCACACTGATAAGGTCCAATCAGGTTCGATAAAATGGGCTTTAGTCTTTCACATAACACCCTAAACAGGATCTTGTATGCGATGGGTAAAAGGCTGATGCCGCGATAATAGGTACACACAATTGGATTGCATATTTTAAGCACAGGTCATAAAACACAGAATCATAGGGCATGCATTCATTGAGCCAAATCGTGTTTATGGGGTGAAGCTTTTGGTCCACATTTTTTATTCGAAGCCTCTGTCATATCTTTGACAACCCTCTCTAGAGATTGCTTATGCGACGCAACATTGGCCAACCGAACATTAGGTATTGGGGCAAACCGATATTCTATGATGCGTCGCAGTTGGAGCAACATCACATCCCGCGTGTCGTTTCAAGAAGATCGGCCCAGATAGACTTAAACTAATCCTCAGCCAGATGAGATTCTGATGACACATGACCAAAATATTCATCACCGGATTGTAATAAGAGAGATAAATGATTTTCTTTAAAAACTCTTTCGTGTTGCCGTCTATCACTCGTTGTTTCAATCGTAAGCGTATAGTCGTCGCGGATAATCGAGAAAGTATGATGCGGAAGATGCTGCAGCTCTGTCTTCTATTACATATATGTTACTAAAAAAAAAAACTTAATTTCCCTTTGCACCCCATGAATGAGGTATGGGTAGCTTCTCGCGTTATATGTTATATATGTTACACTTCTCGGAAAAAGAGGTCTATCTAGGCAGTTTCATCTATCAGCAGATAAAGAGGGTACACTAAAGTCAGCGTCTTTTATATAACCGGCACTTGCTTCATCGTCACTAGCAGACACTCCACTACTTGAACTGGGTAACACATCCTCAAGTGGCCTCTTATTAGCAGTGTTTTTCTCGATGGTATTGCTCTCTTTTCATGTACGTAACTTTGCGGTGGTATTCTTACCCACTGAACCCATGATCCTTTTCCACCGATTACAGTCGTAGGTTAAAAGATTTCGACGTAAAATATGGTATACAACCTTCTACACTCAAATCGGATGTTAAGTTCTAAGATGAGCAAGAGCGGACAAAACTACTCCCTCCCCAAACTATTTGTCTATTTTATATGATAGATTTCAAGTAGACAATTTAAAGAGGCTGTAGTGCCGTTGGGCTGCAAAGCGAATCTTGCATCTCAAGCCGATTTACAACCTCCTTCGTGGTGGTACCTGAACAACGGTTCGTGATAATTATTTATTTTATCATGAATAGCGGCAAATAGAGAGCGACGAACCCTAATGGTTGGGCTAGTCCCCCGCCTTCAGGTCCTTTACCGGCTATGAAAACACGAGAAAGAAAAATTAACAAACGGAACCCCCCAAAATGTTGACGACCCCCGCAAACGTAATAAGGACCATGATTAAAGGATATGCTCCTGGAACGTTCGGACTCTCTATGGATGTCCTCAAAAAATATATGAGGCTTACATCACCGCCCTCCAGGATATAAGATGGACAGGACAAGGATACTCACGACGTAAAAATTGTGACATCTATTACAGCTGCCATGCCGAAAAGCACGAATTTGGATGTGGATTTGTAGTTGGCCAGAGACTGAGACATCTTGTCTCGCGGTTCAATCCATTTACTGATCGAATAGCATCAATCCGCATTAAAGCGAAAACTGCGGGATGTGACTGCAGTCTTCTCAAGTATACAGAAGGAATTGGCGAAAATGGGTCTTAAGGTGAGCGAGAACAAAACGAAGTTAATAGTTTCAACGAACTAAGAATTAACTCGTTTGGGTAACTGCAAGAACGTTGGCAACTATAATTTCGAGGTGGCGGATAATTTTATCTATCTAGGCTCCGCCATTAACAGTGACGGATGGATGCTATTCTCAACGAACAAAAATCCAGTTACTGGTTCTACCTTGATGCCTTGATGTATGGTTCAGAATCCTGGGTTATGACACAAGTGAATAAATCGGATATGGAAGTATTCGAGAGAAAAATACTCCGTGAAATATATGGGTCCATCATCGTTAACGAAGAGTATCGCTGTCGTATGAATCTTGAACTGTACGAGCTGTACACTGACATTGACGTGGTTAAACGCATTAAGGTGCAGCGGTTGCGTTGGATAGGTCATGTTGTACGCATGGACGAAAATGCTGCAGTTCGAAAAGTCTTCGAAAATGAACTCGAAGGACGGCTCGCAAGAGGGCAACCAAAACTCCGTTGGAAAGACCAGGTTACTGAGAACCTTACAGAACTTGTTGTGACTAACTGGAGAAGAAGTGCCGAAGATTGAAGCGCTTACAATATTTTTCTATATGCGGTATATAATCCAATAGGATTGCAAAGAAGTGCCAGCTAAGAAGGGATTAATACCATCATACATACTTAAACGTATAACAAATACAAGTTAACCTGTCAATTTTTTTCACAACATCAACATATCCTTTCTACATTTTCTGCTGTGCAGCTCTTTAATTAATTCCCTTCGCACCAGCTCAACAACAAGTGAATTAGTCGTGAACTTCTTAATCTGCATTTTATATTGACCAGAATTTTAGTTAAATTCGGCAGCGATTTTATTGTTGTCTTAAGTATATATGTTAGTGTTGTTGACACGGCACGTGTTGTGAGTTTTGACATTTTTATAACGTTTTGATCCATGCCGTTGCTGTTGCTCTAAGCCATCGCTGGTATCAGACGGCGGCGGCGGTTGTTATTTATGTTGTTATTGGTAACCAAAAATGAAGGAAAACAAAAATTGACGATACAACAACATCATGAAATATAAGCAAACGTCGACATTAAGGTTAATTTTGTATTTATATTTCGTTCATTTTATAGCGCTTTTTTTTGCATAATTGTGGCTAATTGAAAATATGCTCTGATGGTGGGTCGTTCGGTTGGTTGGTTAGACTTTTCCATTAGTTTGTTGTGTTTTTTATTCATGTTATTTTTATCTTTGTTTTTTTTTTTTTTGGTTGGACTCTGCGAATAACAACTAACGTAACTTAATCCAACAAAATCCGGCCATAATAATGATGTCGGATATCTAGTTAGAAGCAACGAAATACCAGCAACAACACCAGCAAAATCGCATCACATCTAACAGACGTCAAATCGTATCAAATCGAAAGGAACGAAACGAAATCTTCGATATTGGCCATAAAAATTAATCAACATTCTTGTTTTTTTGTTACCAAATTATAGAATCGCTTAAGACATCGAATGGTCAGGCTTAGGAGAAAGGGTAAGTTAGGGGAGTGGAGAGAGACCATTTCTTTAGAGAACTACGCGCTAGCCACCAAATTTTAAGTGTTGAGAGGGAAACGTAGAATAAGTAGTTGTTGTTGTTGTATTGGATGACGATGAAACGAACACACACACAACAGCACCAACAGCAGTAGCAACAACAACAATGACAACAATGTTAAATAAACGATAGTCAAAGTCAAATCAATAAAAACGCAATAAATTGGCCATAAAAACAGACATTAATGGTCATTCTTACCATGGAAACCTAAGACAAACTTTGGCCATTTAGCCGCACAACTCTCGAACTCTTGGCCAGGCCAGTTAGCCAGTCGACCATTTCAAACTTAAAGACCAAAAGCAAAGCACACAATGTTTATTCCAGGGTGATGACGTTGGTTGTTGTATTACTACTACGACTACTTGGAGTGTAACCAGCCGAGCAATCCCGGGGCCATCTATCTCTTCGTCAAGCCAGTCTAAGTCATTCTAAGCGGTCGCACTTATATTTGTTTTAAAGCCCGGTCTAGTGATGTTGTTTGGTTGTGCATTTCTGATGGGCTCTGGAATGATATGAAATGGATGGACGGGTGGATGGCCGACTGGCTGACCATTTCACAATCGTCATTAGAAACACCAACACTAACAACAAAACACCATGGTCTAAGCCAACATTGCTTAAGCGTATTTTTTTTCTATTTTCCAAAATTAGTTTAAGGTTTTTTCTTTAATTCATATCAAATCGTGTTGTCTTGAAACACATTTTATCAGTTTTTGTGGCCATCGCCTCAGCAGTAGAAGAAGAAGACCCAAATGCTTTACTGAACTACGACGCTTCCAAGCTTTCTTTGGCTTCTTGGTGGTGTTTGCACACACAGACCCAAGAGAGAAAGTTTTGTGTCGTTATGGCAGACTTGAACAACAAGTGGATAGATTGACGACGGATAACAAAAAACAAAAACAAAAAAAAAAACACAAAATAGCTGGACAAATGTTTGAAATAGTGACCATCGGTGTAGTCTTCATCGTCAATTGCCATCGTTGTCTTATGGTCGTTGACTTAAAATTGGGATTGGGTTAATGCTGCCGCCAATGATCATGATGGGTGAGGCCAATAAAGCTATGCTCGATTTTTGTCGTTGATTAGTACGTTTTTTACGTTTTTATTACGCTGTTTTTTCGATTCTTTAGACTGGCTGTGTTTTATATTCTTCGATTTTACTTATATGTGATGATGAGTGCTGTTGGTGGTGACAGTTGATACCAAGAAGAAATGAAAGATAACAACAACAAATGGTGGGAATATTTCAATTTTGATAGAAAGAAAGTTTAATTGACTTCTCAATGCGATATTTATGTAAAACATTTGGTGCAACACACAATGTTTAATATGGTGTGGAAGTTTAAACTAATGGTAGACATTTGTGTAGACAACAGGTGAATATGGCTCAATGGCTTCAAATTACTTGATTTCTAAAGTGCGTAGAATGCCACATTTGGGAAGTACCAGATGGGCATCGCTAGACTTTCAGTTTTTTTCTACAAAACTTTATCCTGTTAAAGATTTATTATAGACAGAATTTCGGCACGAAAGGGTTGGGTGTTTCAATATTTTTTATTCAATTACTAAAGCGGCCGGAATCGAACATTGGCATGGGAAGTACCAAAAGGGGCATGGCTCGACATACTTCCAGTTTTTTTTCTCCAAACTAAACTCTGCTATAGCTTTACTAAATACAGAATTTGGACACGATGGAGTTGCGTGTATTGATATTTTTACATTATTTCTAAAGTGGGCGTAATGGTACATTCGAATGGGAGGTATCAGAAGGGACATGGCTCGATAGTTTTCCAGTTTTTTTTGTCCAAAACTTTGTCCTGTTATAGCTTGACTAAATACAGAATTTGGTTACGAACGCTTTCGTGTTTTGATATTATTACTCAATTTCTAAAGTGAGCAGAATGGTAAATTTGTATGAGAGGTACCGGAGGGGACGTGGCCATATGCAATCCTGTAGGTAGTTTTGGGAAAATATTAACGCAATTTTTTCAAAACAATTGGTTATGTCTTTCAAAAGTTATCGTGCGAACCAGCCGCACAGACAGACTTACAGACGGACAAACAGACAGACAGACGGACATGGATCGAACGACTTAAAAAGTCGTGAATTCAATTGGGTTCAAAGAAACCTAGGGTCTTAAGTGTTTCCTTCTATCCTTCCTCCTACCCGTAGGGTGAGGGTGAAATTACTCGATTAAAGTATTGTGTTAAAGTATTGTGTTTGTATGGGTTTGTATAGCCCATATGCATAAATAAAATATTAACGAATGCAACGTTTCACAACAATTACTTACGCACTTCGAAATGTATCGTGCGTACCAGCCGGACAGACAGACGGACATGAATCAAACGACTTTGAAATTCATGAATCGAATTTGGTTCAAATAAACCGAGGGTCTCAAGCAGAGTTCGTAAATACTTATCATTGAGAAGTATTATTTTGCTCTTCTCCTCAAATACAACTCTATTTGCGAGCGACTCAATTTTGTGTTTTCATTTTCGACGTAAAAAGAAATAAGCGCTCGTTTGTTAATGCTCTAGAACGTCATCGCTCGTTGAATACGCTTTCGAAAGCACTCAACAAAAGAGTACTCATTGCTTTCAATGCTTTGATATTTCTCACTCAAAAGTTATTGCGATGATAAACTCTTTACAACAACAAAGCTAAGTTTTGAGTGCTCCTGTTTAATAAGAATATCAGAGCAGCAGTAGGCAACACCAATACTATCTCATTTTTCATTTGAGTATGATTTACAAAATTCAGTGAATTTGTTGTTGTTCATAACTGATTTGGTTTTGTTTACTTTTTATTGTAATGGAAAAAATATTTAAAAAACCTGTGAGCGCTCCTTGTTTGCTTCAATGAGCGTACAATGAGTTATTCAATTGAAAAATTCTATTTAAACAAGCCGTCGCCATTTCAACTTATCAAAGCGATGTATTGAATGAGTGAAACTAATGAGGAGTTTATAGAAGAGAAGATTGCTTGATTGCTTTCGCTCACTTGTTTTGAAAATGATAAACTCATTGTAAAGATAACTCAAAAGAGCGAGAGCGTATTTCGATTGCTCTACGCACTCTGGTCTCAAGTGACTTTTTCTATGTGTTATACTTTTGGGTAGTATTAATAGCCTGTTCAGCAAACTATTTCGTGTAGGCAGACGAACGATTGCTACCCAGACGATCGAGTTTTTATTTGTGTTTTCTTTCTCTTTTCGCTCGGGAGTAAAAGCTCATTTCACTCATTGTCCTTCTTTCAAAGTCCATTGTTGCCGATGTGTTGTTTTGGTCTTTTCAAAAGCTTTTGCTATTGAAAAATATCAAGTTTTTGCAAGATGGGGGCAACCCTGTCTTTAGTGAATACAGCTGACTGCGGACACACAAACAAAACAACCAAACAACAACTCAAAGGTGTAAAGCCGCATTAATTAAAAGTTGTATTAATGTAAGTCTATAATGATTTACGTAACAATATATCAATACGGAAAACAGTAACATAGATCGATTCCACTAAACATCCCAAAAAAACCAGTTGACGTTTTTTTAAATCTTCCATTTCAAAATTTCAATGTATATAAGTGTTTAAAATGTTCTAAATTGTAAGAAAGAACATTATTTTGTAAAAATACTCAATTTTAATAACAATATTTCATTTTCTGTGCCATGTTACACCACAACGATTGCTAATTTTTGATCGTCTAATATGACGTTTTGTTTCGCCCGTGTTTCAGTTTGTCGAACCAAAAATTTCCATCAATAAAAGCTCTTTTTTGTTCCACTCAAAATAAAGAGTAAAAAAACCAAAAATGTTAATCGTTCGGCATTTGACGTACGAATGGTTGAAAAATAAGTTACAAAAACAGGCCATAAATGAATTGTGAACCAGGAAATGCTTCGCTATTGCATAGCTGATTAATATTACAATATTAACTTAATATAACACACATATCAATTATAATTGGCTTACAGTTATAAAAACTGTGCATATACCACTTTTAAACGTACTTTGGGAACGTTTCATCAACTCGATAATAACACTGTGATAGTATTTGACAAAAATTTTCGAAGACAATCCCGACGGAATCGAACTGCATCATTAGTTTTTTGAGTTTTAATTATGGTTTCATACAAAAGTTTTTTTTTAAAGTTTATTTTTACTTTTGTGTGGTGTAAGGGGTTAAATAGATTTTCGACAAGCAATAGTTGGGTTTTCGGTTAAGCTTGACTTATTTAAAACAACTTTGTTGAAGACGGCATATCCGAAAACTATGGTCTGCAAAAATCGATTTAAACTCATAAGCCTCTACCTTCATAAGCCCCTAGCCCTCCACCCACTGATTGAATATAAAAATTTGGTCAGCAAATGTCCCTCTAGGGCCAAAATACAAATTTCCCACGTTAAATCCGCCCACTCTTCGAAAATTACAATTTTGTTTGCATATTCATATTTTTGTTGTCATGTACTATCTGGGTATCAAATATTATCTCTCTAGCTCTAAAAAAAAGTTTTACCACGCCAACTTCTCCAATTGGGTCAACAATTAAAATTTCGTTTGCATATTCATATTCTTGTTGTCGAGGATTATTTGAGTACCAAATTTTATCTCCCTGGGCCTAAAATACAGTTAGGTCACGCCTACTCCGCCCACTGATCCAAAATTAAAATTTCGTCTGCATATTCATATTTATGCTGTCGAGCACTATCTGGGTATCAAATTGTATTTCTTTAGCTCTAAAAAAATGCTTTGCCACGCCCACTACGCCCATTTGGTCAAAAATTAAAATTTTGTCTGCATATTCATATTCGTGTTGTCGAGTACTATCTGGGTATCAAATTGTATCCCTCCAACTCCAAAGAAATGTTTTGCCACGCCCACTCTCCCAATTGGGTCAACAATTAAAACTGCGTCTGCATGTTCATATTCGCGTTATCGAATTTTATATAGGTATCAAATTTTATCTCTCTAGCTCAAAAAATAGTTTTGCCACACCAACACCGCCCATTGAGTCAAAAATTTTAGTATGTTTGATACTAATCTGCAGACATAAGCCCCAATGGGGATTATGACCGATTTTGTTGTTGTATTTAGTATTTCAACAAATGAAGAGAACAATTTGAAATATTGTAATTGTTATTGCAGCGAGAGTCGAATACGGTGGTGGGCACTCCCCAAAGCCACTTTTTTATGGGGGATACGGATATATAGCCTCCTACCCGTATGTTAAGGGTACAAATACATAACACTTATCAACAGTGGTCATGCATTTCCCCATTAGGAACTACGGTTGGTGTGTGTTTTAGAGACATACAACTCTTTTTTTTTAATAAAACACATTTCATTTCCCCACAAAAAGTCCAAAGGTGTCAAATCATACGGATGAGGTGGCCAATTCAAAGGTCCATTTCTTGAACGGTTTATCGATTACAAAGCTGCTTCGACAGTTCGATAAAACAAAAACTATTAGGGACCGGCAGTGGAAAAGTGGTTAGAACACGCGACTACCATGCGGGAGATCAAAGGTTCAACTCCTGGCTCCAGTCATCTTAAAATAAAAATATTCTTTCATTATCGACTCCCCTCGAATGTTGTCGACAGAAAGTTCGTAGTATAAGTGTCGAGTCTCAAACAGTGACGTTCGCATTCGTCGATAAACAAGTAGGTGCCGTTAGTTGTGAATCTACAAATAGAAAGCGTGTTAATTCACAACAACGTGAGAAGCTATCCCATACCTCATTCATGGGGTGTAAAATGAAATTAAGTAATTATTTGCTATGGCTGAGTTTAGTATCCCCGCGAAGCTGATATTGAGTCATATTATACCAAGCGAGATTGGCACTCGAGGCGATAGTTCTTCATGCTACTTTTTTTAACATCATAATGGAGATGATCGTGCAGTAAACACAACCTATGCTAATATATCTATAATAAAATTCACGTACGCGTACGCCGATAATATTGGTATCATTAGCCGAAGACTGTGGGAAGTTGCTGCAGTCTTTGCAGGCATTGAGAAGCTGTCAGCAGAAGATTATGAGGGTGTTAGGGAACTTTTCAATACACATTCATGTTGTCCTGAACCAGACCTACCACCAGCACTGAGTCACTCTCAAGTGCCGATTGACAGTAGCATGATGTGATGTGCTGCATAAATTCGAACAAACTCAATTTTTTTTTCAAATAATTAAGTGGAAATTCCAAATATGTGCCTAAACCCCCCCAAAGCTGAATTTAAACAGCCGCCACTCTCACGGCCTAATTGCTTTCGATTAATGTACTTAGCTACTAACAAACATTTTATCACTTTGCTTTGGATACTCTAAAAATTCAACAGTTTAATCGTGCAGAAAAAACTCAAATTGGTTTCTTTCAGATTGTTGGTGGTGCTGCTGCTGCTGTCCACCTTCTGCCATTGAAATGTAAATGAAATTGGACAACTTCATTAGCAATTGAAGAACAAATAAAATTTCATTTTACTGGACAGCAACAAACACAAATACAGGATGCAATGCAGGCTTGCAATCTCAATGAGGATGATGATTATGATGATAGCGATGAAATGATAATGACTATGATGCAAAAATGAATTGAAACTGAAATGAAATTGAAAACAAGAAAATTACAGACATAAATGCCGGTGGCATTTATGCCAATGTTACTAGTACATACTAAGGCCACATATGTCTGTTTGTCTGTCTGTCCGTTTGTCGGATGATGCACTCAAGTAATGATGCATCCTCTAGCTCATCGCATGAGATGCGATGCTGTGGCGTGCAGTGATGTGCCGTGCCATGCAATGCCACCGCAGCAGCAGCAGCACGCCGAATGGTGATATAAGGCTAAAAACTCATTACCAAGTGCAACCACAAATCATGCATTTAACGCCTTCATAGTGTGGCATTAAAAACGCCTGCTAAAAACCCCAAATAAAACGCACATAATAATAAATACCCAAAAGGCTTCCACAGCCACCACAACCGCCACCACCACCACCATCATTTCAGCGGCAAGCAGCATCAGGTCCGCCGGATAAAAGCTGTCTGCAAAAACATTACGTGTGCCGGAGATCGGTGCCAACCTGCTGCTGTGGTCACACAGAACACAGACCAAATGAAGAAAAACTTGGTGCAAATATTGAAATGTTATAAAGATGTCAGCGAAATGGTACTTAAATCTTAATCATCATCAAAAACAGTATCGCCAAAGCAGCGGTAGTAAAAGATCAGTTCCGTGATGATGTTGATGAAGAGCAGCAGCAGCAGCAGCAGCAGCAGTACGATGGGAGAACTTTTGAAAGACTCTTAAGATGGCTCAATGTAAAGAACACAGTGGGGGGACAAGGAAAAACGATAATGATTGGGAATGGTGGTAAAAGCATAAGGCATTGTTCTTAATTTTATATGGCGGGAACTACAGATATTCGTTCATCAATTGCTGCATGCAGAAAAGAATTGCAATGACTGAAGGGATTATTTTGGTTCATATCACGTTTGTTTTGGTCGCCCCCTCCTGCGCAAACCATTGAGTATATTGCTGAAATTTCATAATTAGAAGGACCTAATGGAGCAGTTGAAATTGTTATGGAGTTTATCCCTTACACACAGTCTCCACATAATCAACTTTACAAATAGATATCTTAACCTTGTAATGAAAGTCATATATAACAATGTACAACACATAATTTTGGGACTCAATTCTGAGAACTGCACGTGAAAGTAGCCCCAAAAAGAAGTAGTTCTGCATCATTCGTTTTGTCAAGTTACATGCCATAATAATTTAATATCGATTTGAAGTTAGTAAGTATCATACAGGGAAATTTGTCACGTTTTAGGCTCTTTTGTTTGACATAACTCGAGAGGCAATAGTCCGATTTAGCTAAAACAAATTTTAAAAAATTAAGAAATACAATTCCTTTTTGGGGCTACTTTCACGTACAGTTCTCAGAATTGAGTCCCAAATCAATGAGCTGAAAAAGTTTTAAACAAAAACAGTGTTTTGCTTACCTGTAAAATATAGGGTATTCCATGCCATTTCAACGAAAATTATCTGTAAAAAATATGTAAAAATAAAAATTATAAAAAGAAAGACAATATATGAAAAATATATGCTCTACTAACAATTTTTGATGGATGTTCTATCTAAAACAACCCGACTTAATATAGCGGATATCGTGAATGTTTGTCTGTTTGATTGTTTGTATGTTAGTGGCTCAATCGCTCCTAAATGGCTGAACCAATTTCAATGAAATTTGCAGTTAGTGGACTATATGAAAAGTACCGTAGGCTATTTTTTTTTTTTTAATTTTTGACCCTATAGGCGGAATGGGTGTGGGAAATTTTTTTTTAAAGCTAGGGAGATAAAATTTGATACACAGATAGTATTCGGCAACACGAATATGAATATTCAGACGATATTTAAATTTTTGACCCAATGGGCGGAGTGGGCGTGGCAAAACTTTTTTTTTTACAGCTAGGGAGATAAAATTTGATGCACAGAATATGAATATGCAGACGAAATTTAAATTTTTTTTAAGAGCTAGAGAGATAAAATTTAATACCCATATAGTATTCGACAGCACAAATATGTATATGCAGACGAAACTTTAGTTTTGGACCCAATGGGCGTAGCGGACGTAGCAAGAATGTATTACATTTTAGCCCTAGAGAAATAAAATTTGGTATGCATATAGTATTCGACAATACGAATATCAATATGCAAACGAAATTTAAATTTTGGACCAGTGGGCGGAGTGGGCGTGGCAAAACATATTTTTAGAGCTAGGGAGATACAATTTGATACACAGATAGTGCTCTGTATCATGACTATAAATATGCAGACGAAATCTTAATTTGGGATAATTGGGCGATGGGGGCGTGGCAAAGCTGTATTTTGGTATACAAATAGTATAGTTCTCGGTATACAATAGTACTGCCGACAATTGAATTTTGTATCAGTGTGTGGAGTGGGCGTGACCAAACTGTATTTTAGCTCTAGAGAGATACAATTTGATACACAGATAGTATTCGACCACCCAAATGTTAATATGCAAACGAAATTTAAATTTAGGATCAGTGGACGGAGGGGGTGTGGCAAAACAGTATTTTAGCCCTAGAGAAATAAAATTTGGTACGCAGAGAGTACTCGACACTTCCAGTTCAAATTTGCAGAGGAACATTTTATATTTGATCAAAAGGCGGAGTACGCTAAACCCATTTTCGCTGACTCCTTTTCTAGCGATGAGAAAACTGCAGTAACATCCCGCAGATTTCGGAAAATGATGTCTATATCATCGGCATAGGCTAGTGACATGTGGCTCTTGTGGAATATGGTGCCAGACATGTTGACACCAGCCTTTCTGAACACCTTCTCCATAACAATATTTAATAGTGCCCAGGACATTTACTACGATCTCCTTTCTTGTATATGGGACATATCAGACTGAGACTCCAATCACCGGGCATGCTCTCCTCCAACCAGATGTTCTTCATGAGCTGATGTATGCTTCAAATCAGCTCCTACCCGCCTGCCTGAAACAATTCAGCAGGGAGGTCAACGGCTCCAGCCGCTTTGTTTTTTTTAAAAGAGGTATATTGCCTCACGTATCTCGCTCTGACTCAGAGGTGTACAGTTAATACCATCGTAATGGATTGGAGCGGGATCTTCTGGAGTGGTGTCGGTATCCAGTAGATTGCTGAAATGTTCTCTTTATATCTTTAGAACTTTATCCGGGTTCGTCATTAGCTGGCCATCGCTGTCCTTGCTGGAGGGCAACCCTGTTCCACGCATTCTCACCTGGTAGAATTTTCGGGCTCGTACACTCATTCTGTCTCTTCTTCATATCCTTCTTCTTCTGTCTAAAAAGACGAGTGGCCCCTTTTTTCTTTTTCCCTGTGCCGTTCACTTACAGCTCGCGTTGCCATTGGCTGCAGTTTCGCCCTGTATGCAGCATCCGTCTCTCTCGTGGAATTGCGATATTCATAGTTGTACCAGGCTTCATCTTGAGACGGCTTTGAGTACCCAAGTACGCTTCTCGCGTTCTATGGAGTCGGCTACATATTATCACTGCGAGGTAATATTATCTGGGGTTGGAGCATTCTGTAGCAGTTGAGTTAGGTGGTTGGACTAGGCGTCCGCTACCTCTGTGGTCCGCAGTATACCGATGTCCAGCTTTCGTTGTGCCTGGTTACGTACGTTTTTCGCAATGCTTAGCCTTGTGCGTACCATAACTGCAGTAAGGTAGTGATCGGAGTCAATGGTCGCACTTTTGATCACTCGTTCGTCCAGAACACTCGATGTGTGCCTTCCATCGACTACCACGTGATCCATCTGATTCCTCGTTCATTGATCTAGAGATAACCATGTTGCCTTATGAATATTTGTATGGTCAAATCTAGTGCTGCTAACTACCATATTTCTTGCCGCTGAAAAATCAATCAGTCTGGTGCTATTGTTCAACGTTTCGGTGTTGCGGTCTCCCTGCCTATTTTAGCATTAAAATCGCCTCAATCTCAGTCTCTTGCCAACCACAAATCCACATCCAAACACGTGCTTGTCCGCATGACCACTATAGTAGATGTTGCACGTCTTCATGCGTAAGCACCCATGTCCCGTCCACCGAATTTCCTGTAAAACGGTTATGTCAGCCTTGTATTCTTCGAGGACTTCCGCCAGTTGGATGGAGGCACCTGGTCTATACAGTGTTCTAACATTCCAGGTGCAAATCTTCAAATCATGATCCTTAATTCGTTTGCGGTGGTCGTCAACATTTTGGGGGTCCGTTTTATTCTTTCTAACATAAAATTGGCTTAACAAAATACAGAATTTGGGTAAGATACCAGAAGGGGCGTGGCTGGACTTTCAATTTTTTTCTCCAAACTTTTTTCTTGTATACCTTAATATTATAAATAATTTTGACACGATCTCGTTGGGTGTATTGATATTATTACTCCATCTCTAAAGTGGGCGGAATGGTACAATTGTATGGAAGCAACTGGAAGAGGCGTGTCTGGACTTCCATTTTTTACTCCAAAACCTTGTCCTGTTATAGCTTAATAAAATACAGAATTCGAGTACAATCGTGTCGGTGGTATTGATATTAATTCTCGCTTTCCAAAGTGGGCGGAATGGCACATTTTTATGGGAGGTGCCAGAAGGGGCATAGCTGGACTTCGAATTGTTGTTCTTAACCCTTATTCAGTTCTAGATTTAGTTAATATAGAATTTGGGCAAGATTGCATTGGATGTATTGATATTATTACTCCATCTCTAAAGTAGGCGGAATGGTACATTTGTATGGGAGGTATCAAATGGGGCGTGGCTATGTAGCCATTTTGCAATACCGTAAGCAGTTTTGGCAATTGGTTGTGTCTTTCGAAAGTTGTGCGTAAATGCCGGACAGGCAGGCATGGCTCAAACAAATTGAAATGTCATGAAAAGAATATGGTTCAAAGAAACCTAGGGTCTCAAGTGACTTCTTATATGTGCTACACTTTTGGGTCGAATCAAATGATATATACCCTCCTTCACGTAAAATGAGGTATACAAATTTGTCATAGCAAAAATTACTCGCACACCATTTCACACACCATACCCACCCACTGTGCCAACCAACTGATCCAACCATATTGTACATAGTAGATGACGATCAGGCGCACTTAACAAGCTTAAAGTAAACGTCCATCGACTTCACGACTTAAAGAAAAAAAAATCAACAACATTTCGCACAATTACCCAAGAATTTTTAAATAAACAACGTACAACGTAATGGAATTGCTTTAAAACAACTGCAACCATCGTCAATTCAGTCAAATGGACCCAATGGAATTACAACAACATCATCATCTCCACCAACAACAACAGTGTCCATCTCAAGACGAATAAGAAGCAACAGCAGCAGCAAAGTAGCTCCTTAATTCTTTACATAAAGTCAGCAAAGAAAGCCATAAAGTGGAAGGCGTGGAGAACGCCTGCTGGGCAATGGCAAAAAATCGAGAAAAAAAAACACAAAAATTGGTATGATGATCAGGTGAGAAGAAGTAAGTAAATCCACCACCACCAACACCATCATCATCATCGTCATCTCACATCACAGAGAATCGAAGCATGTGGCGCTTTATTGTGTCATAATGACGAAGAAAAGACAATGATTACAACATACGAGTTCATCTGTTATTCGCAACCTCCGCGACTCATGAACTTGTTGTTGTTGTTGGCATTAAGATAGACACCAGACTCTAGAGTGTTAAATAATTTGATTTTTATAGCCCCCGTAAGATGTGATCTGTTGTTAATGTGATCGGCTTAGATCTGTGATTGCAACACACACAACTTAATAGTGCGATGTGACCAACAACAACAACAACAACAAGTGAGCATCAAAAAAGTTGCCTTAAGAAAGTCATTGGCATGGAATAGCATTGGCTTGGAATAGGTTTAGACAAGGAATGGCTCTCGAGTAGGCAGGGAGGGCCTTCAATTAAATTTTGTTACCTCTTCCAATGAAACTTGAGTTTAATGGCAATAAGATTTAGCCAGGATTAAGATGACACTGCACAGGACATTTGTGTCACCAAATTGAAGTCACTATATAAAGAAAATGTGTCTTTATTTTTTTGCTTTGTTTTGCTATCCATTTGATTTTTTATCACACCACGCAGAGGTGCAATAAAAATGTTATCGTAACATATAAAAGATCGTATAACTTAATTATCATGATGATCATGAATGTGTAGGAACGTTTTAGTTCATTTCAAATGATTTTTAGTTGATCACATTGCAGATATGTGTGAATTTATTTCACACCTTTACTTCTCAATTCTGTTGATTGAAATTTTTTTTTTACTGAAATTTTGGTAAATCCATTAACTTTTTATAGTGTCCAATAAAATGGAATGATATAATGAATGAAATTGGACTTAGGGGAATAAATTATAAGCAACCTTCATTTGGCAGCACTTTGTTTGGGCCGGACTTAGAAAATAAGCAAATAAGTGAGTTGTTATTTAAAATAGTAAAGTAAAAATATCCCCAAAGGGTTGAATAGTCAACAAAACAACAGGAGTCGTACTTAGCTAACCATCCGACTATTCCAAACACTCATGAGTTTGAGCTGGCTTGTTGAGAGAGTAGAGAGTAGTTTAAGTAGAGCTCAGCCTAGGTCGCTCTTTGGCGAACGTGCCATGTAGAGATGGCAAACACCTTGAGGGAGTGTGAACGAACGTGCTACTTATAGGTTTTTGCCTACTGTAAGGTACGTTGGGGAGAACCCCGACTTTGACTTCAACCTTTGTGTTGGCTTATCTGCTAACAGGGTATCGGTCTGATATCGATTGGTTGCACACCAATAAGAAGTATAGACAGATAAAGCATCTAGCTCTCGAGTGTGTTTCAAATTGCCGTCAGCTCTACTCCAGAGTGTACATCTTGCCGATTCTCTTTGCAGCATATTTCCATAATTTGGCAGATTATTTTTTAATGATTAGAAAAGTATGGTTAATTATGTATAAAAGCGACTGCAATTTATGTTAAAATATAAACTATCAAAGTCATTGTGCAAAAGATCGTAAGAGATTCAACGTACACTTTTGAGCCGACCTGGTCGCTTACCGAAATACGATAAAAGAAAATGAATTCTCTACCCTATTCATTACTCTATGAGTTGAAATAGATCTCCAGAGGTAAACGATAACTAGAGTAGAAAATGAGTGAAATGTGAGTGAGATGCTCTCTACTCCAGAAGCTTTGTCTAGAACTAAGGATTTTGCTTCCAAACTGTTTGCATGTCGTAGAGCTATTTCGACTTAGTAGTAGGAGCGGATCTACCGATCTTAAATAGGCAAGACTTTCCAAGGTGTCTGGGGTTGCGAGGCTTTTGAATCGGGCTGATCCCACAATCTTGTTCTGTTCCATTGCGGGATCGCTGAACTGCAAGGGGTTAAAACTAAAAGTAGTTCGACTACGAGGTCTTACAAGAGGCTTTTTCTGATACCGTGGGTAACATGGGATACAGATGTGTAACGTCTCCAGTGCGTGCCCTTGTTCATATTGATCTCACAAGGGGTTCAGACGCTCCTACCCGTACAAATACATGCTTGCCGTTTACTGTCGTCGAGCGGAAGGGTTTTGGAACTTCCCCCGCCTAACACCGGTGAGGATACCGCATCATTGCAATGTAGTATCGACCGCTCCACCTGCTTGGCGTACTGATGTGAAAACATTGATAATCGCGAGTATGTAAATGTTTCAGTCTGTCCTCATTTTGCGAAGGTCGACCAACCGTGGTAAGTATAGGTCATTTAATCACAAGTAAGTAGCAGCTTTATTGCAACACTTCCGCCGGTGAGTGTTGCTGGTAGCGTAGGGAACCGGGCCCGGGACTTGTTCCTGCCTGATCTGTAGTGTAGGCCAGCTAGTGGGTATCAAACGCGGGCTATGGTTGATACCAAAATCACTGGTAGAGTCTTCGGGCACGAATGTGAAGTTGCATTGTAACCGGGTCCTACAGAGGTGGTAAGATGGGCCTAACTTTGGCCAAAGGGCCCATTCTGCCATATCCAATTTGGTATCTTCTAGCTGTAAGAAAGAGCCAACAGTTACGGTAGCTTGCTCCCAAAATTGTTGATTCCTATTCCCAGATAGCTCCCGCTTGCTTGGTCTACCCCAGGGGTTCGTTGGCAATCGCATTTTAATATGCCCAGTGTGTTAATATGCCAGATACTCCGCAAAATATTTGGACCCATCATCGTTAATGGCGTATACCGTCGTCTTATGAACAATGAGCTCTATGAGCTGTATAAAGACATAAACGTAGTCAGATACGTCCGAATGCTGGACAACCCCTATAAAGAGGCAGTTTATATGGGAAGTGAGAGTAGTTTTTGTCTGATCTTGCTCAACCTAAAATTAAACCTCTGCTTAGAGGATAACATGTTGAAAACCTAATTTCAGCTCGATATCTCTCAAACTACGGCTGAAATCGCAGGGACAGACAGACGGACACCTCAATAAGGTGGAGTTTGTATGGTAGGTGTAAGTGTTTTTGTCCTAGTTTGCTGATCTTAAATCTTAACTGCCGCTTAGAGAATAGAATATTGCATACCAAAATGCAATTCGATATTCTTTACATTACGGAATACGGAACATTACGCGGGGACTCTTTTAAATAAATTTTTTTGAATATGAACAATTTAATGCAAAACCAGTAAGAAAGTTTCAGTCGGCTAACCCGACTTACATATACTCACTCTCACCCTCTGTTAAGCAAAAAAGTGGGCGGAGTGGTACATTTGTATAGGAGGTACCAGAAGGGGCGTGTCTAGACTTCCAGATTTTTATTTGGGCATGATCGTGTCGAGTGTATTGATATTATAACTCCATCTCTAAAGTGGGCGGAATGGTACATTTGTATGGGAGGTACCAGAAGGGTCGTGTCTAGACTTCCAGATATTTTCTCTAAAGCTTTATTCTGCTTGAACCTTACTAAATACAGAATTTGGGCACGATCGCGTTAGGTCTATTAATTATATTAATCGATTTCTAAAGTGGGTGGTACCAGATATGTATTGGATGTACCAGATGGGGCGTGGCAAGACTTCCAGATTTTTGTCTCAAAAACTGTATCCTGCTATAGCTTTACTAAATACAGAATTTGGGTACGAGCGCGGTAGATTTATTGATATTATTACTCCATCTCTAAAGTTGGCGGAAAAGTACATTTGTATGGGAGGTACCAGAAGGAGCGTGGGTAGACTTCAAAAAATGTTTTCCAAAACTTTATCCTGTTTTAGCTTTACTAAGTACAGAATTTGGTTATGATCCCGCTGAGTGTATTGATATTATTACTCGATTTCTAAGGTGGGCGGAATGATGTATTTGTATGGGAGGTACCAGAAGGGGCGGGGTCATGTAGCCCATTTGCAATACCGTAAGTAGTTTTGGGGAAATATATATTGCGTCTTTCGAAAGTTATCGTGCGAACCAGCCGGACAGCCAGATAGACAGACGGACATGGCTCAAACGACTTAAAAAGTCATGAATTGAATTTGGCGCAAAGAAACTTAGGGTCTAAAGTGACTCCTTCTATGTGTTACACTTTTGAGTCGTATCAAATGATATATATACCCTCATCCCTAAGGGTGATGGTATAAAAATCGATTTGGATTGTATGAGTGATATGCGGTGGAGTAGGCACTGCCGATTTTGAGAAAATTGTTTTTTTTTTAATTCAGTCATTATAAAGCTCGTTGCCAAATTTCAATGATCTAGGACCACTCTTTATAGTTTTTAAACAAAATGTATATGAGTGGCGCCGGCCGTGGCATAGTGGTTAGAATACGCGACAACCAAGCGGGTGACCCGTGGTTCGATTCCCGGCTCCAGACATCTACACTTGTCTTTCATTGTCGGCATCTTCGATATTGTAGACAGCAACTTCGCAGTATAAGTGTCGAGTCAATCGGAATGTCTAGTAAAATCTTCTCATACAGTGACGTTCGCATTCGTCGATAAACAAGCAGGTGCCGTTAATTGTGAATCTAAACATAGAAAGCGTGTTTATTCACAAAAACGCGAGAATCTTTCCCATACCTCATAAATGGGGTGTAAAGGAAAATTAAGTTTTTTTTTATGAATGTGACTGGGCTTGACCTCAGGGCACCCATATGCTAGTCGCGTGTTCTAAACATCATGTCACGGTCGGCCCAATTGGCACATACCATCTTTATCGACTAATAAGTGACCATCTTTATCGACTAATAAGTTACTGACGGTCCCATCAAAAGTATATGAGTTTATATCATGCATTTGTACAACATGTGATTCCATTGATCCATCAAGGATGACAACGCTGGTTTATTGTTTTACTATTGTCCTTCCGTCTTTTTTTGAGTGTCACCATGTCAACTGTGAGTGTCAACTGTCAGCTCCCCAAACAATACTGCACGCATTATTAATGACTTTAAAGAAAACTAAAAAAAATACATAAATAACTAATTTAAATAATAAGCCATTGTTAAGAGTCTTCATTAGTATAAAGATAATAATTAAACAACAAAAAATATAAAACATATCCATATGCATGGCATTGTTATAGCCACTGTTGTCAAAATACTATCAATACAAGATCAATAAATTTAAACGAATGCAATGTCTTGTCACAATAACGCGAATTCTATTAAATACATAACAGACGGGAAAGAAAAGGTCGGTACAGATTTAAGCAATCATTAGTAATGAATTGTTACTATGACACAAAAGTAGTTGTCATTGTATGCAGGAGTATACTGTCATTTGGGGCCAAGAGCTCAAGAAATATTTAATAATTTAATCATGTCTTGATGAGGTTTCCAAACTTTGAGTCGGCTTCCTTTACAATTATAAAAATTGGATATATCACCTTTTTCCATAATTGTATAGAGGTGATATATGAAATCCTTAAAAATAACATTGCCTACGCGGTATCTTTAAAAATATTTCTGAAATGGTTTGGAATCATATATGTGTTAAGTTTGTAGCAATGATATCTTCTATACTTTTTTCTGAGTGCTGGGAAGACTGGAACATAATATTACACTTGTGTCCCTTTTACACATATACAATGCTTAGTACACCTCGATTTTATGCACATGTATTCAATCTTATCTTATCTTTTAACACAAAACGTCTTAATGCAATGATAGCTCTCTGAAACCACCGCCAACAAATCTACCAAATTAGCCAACATATCTCTGAGATTTTTAGTCCTTAGCTTACCTACACCCCTCCTCTTACATACACAGTTAAAATAATAAAATTTCAATAAATTTTATTTGTTTGCCATAAATTCACATAATGGCCCATAATCAATATTTACTCCTTTACAGCATGAGCAACATGTTGTGGTGCAGAACATGAAATCCAGTAACGACAGTAACAGGACCAGGATCATAAACAGCGCTCAGTAACTTCATCACCTTCTCCACTACAAACAACTGTGGAACACATTAACCGCACACAACCTGCGCGTTGCCGTCGCCTTAGTATTTGTTAAACAATTCGCCTGGCACAAAAGGGTAGAAACATATGTTTTAATATTATATGCAGTTTTATTTACGCGTCGAGAATTTTATTGCATTTTTTTATTTTATTTATATATCAACTAGTATTTGTACGTAAGACTATACAAAATAAAGGGAATCTTAAAGTGGAAACAGGAACTGAACCAAAACAAATCTTTCAATTCGTCTTATTCGTGCTCTTCTTTTGACCATTGTTTCATGCGGTGGGTGGAGAAAGAAGGACGTACACGAGGAGAGGTAGTTAAGTAGTTTTGGCGTGAATCTTGAAGTACTTCAAACACGATTTTCCAAAATGTTGGCAATTATTTATCAAACACGACCAACAACGCAAAACGCAAAAATAAAACACAGCGAAAGAAAAAAGAATCTACATTCTGCGAGTTTAGCCATGGCCGCAAAGATGGACATTGAGTGTAACCACAACTTTTAGGGTATTTGGGGGAATCCTTGTTTTAGTTTTGCACCGGAGGATACTCTACAGTCGGTCGGCATCTAAGTAGAAAATAAACGTCGAAATAAAAAAAAACTTAATTTCTCTTTAGACCCCATGAATGAGGTGTTGGATAGCTTCTCGAGTTGTTGCGAATTAACACGCTTTCTAATTTTATCGACGAATGCGAACGTCACTGTTTGAGAAGCTTTTCCTACACTCGACAGAAAGAAAAATGTAGATGACTGGAGACTGGAATCGAACCCGGTATTTTCCGCATGGCAGTCGCGTGTTTTAACCATCATGCCACGGCCGAAATACTTTTAGGAATTCGCACTATGGTCTTAGATTTCGATGTACTAGGTATCCTGGGTAAAATGTAGACTGTGAATCTGTGTAATCGTACTAAATGCGGAAATATCTCCCTAAAAGCCAGGAGTTGATCCTGGGATCTCCAGCATAGTAGTCGAGTGTTCTAACCATCATGCCAAGGCCGGTCCCCAACCATAAGTACAAAGATGAATATGTAGTCAAGGACATGCATAGTGTGATGTAAATACGGTAAGTAACCTATTTGTAATCTGATCTTTCCCTTAGGCAGAGCAAGTGACGAAATCTCGCCAATCATCAATGACGATGAGGAATGTCCAACACCGAGCCAAACCGAAGTCAGTACGGAAATCACACGGCTCAAGAATACCAACAACGCGGGTGCTGATGGAGAGGCCAAAGAAATGCCCGATTATTGAAATCGGAATGTTCTATGTCCTGTGCTTAAGAAAGGCGAACTACCGCGGGATTAAACTTTTACCCATCGCATACATTGTCCTGTCTAGTGCGTTAAGTGCAAGACTAAATCCATTATTAAAAAACCTAATTGGACCTTATAAGTGTAGCTTCATCATATAATGCATGTAGTAAGTAGTCCTTATTTGGGAATAATTTTTCAAATAAGGAATGCAAACCGCATTATTTTCCATCAGATTCAGGCATTACATGGACATACCTGCCAAAGGCATGTAAAAAGAATGCGGCTACGGAAGGCCTTTTTCCCAATCTCACGCAATGTAAAAAAGAAAGGAAGAAAGAAGGTCACGAAAGTCAAAAACAGCCCTTCAAACTCATGAAAAAGGCCTTGCTTCTCATGATTTCCGCCGCAGCTGTTAGACTTGGTACATCCACGACCGACCCTATATTCACACTACGACAAATCCTGGAGAATACCCAAGAACCCAGAGGAGAAATTAGCAAGGTCTTCTGAGACATTCAAACTCATGCCTTCAAGGCCTTGTTATCATATGCCTAAAAACAGGCCTTTTCCATCCTATCTGAAATATCCCGCTTTCCTTGAGAAGGTAGAATCCACATTTTCCATGATTTGTTTTTCCACCATTTCGTGTGTACACATTCCGTATCCCTTCTCATAGACGGGGTGAAAAGAAAAGACAGCGAGGAAGTTGTTCGTGAGTTTTTCTAAAAGCAGTTTAAATTTAGTTTCAGCCACACAAGTCGAATGCATCTTCATAGGCTGGATGGTAAAGTGGCTGACTAAAAACCGCAAGGAAGTTTGTTCAAATTTCAGCAAGGTTTACTGCCTTTGGAAGAAAAAGTGTTAGTATAGAGAGAAATATAGTTATAGAATAATGAAATACCTAAAAGTAAACTAAACAGTTTGAGGGGGACAAACTGAATTTCTTTTAAATCCTTCTTCTATCATGTACATGCAGGCCTTCCATCATGCCTACTTTTAGGAAAGGGCCTTGCCTTCCAACGACACCCTATTTGAAAATTAAGAGGAAATGCAGAGCGCAGGCCTTCAGACTGCTTTTAAAGGCGTTCTATAACATCATTCCTTTCGCCGCTGTGAAATCGACCGCAATACAGCATTCGACAGTACTATATAACATAAACTATTATATGCTATGGCTAAGTTTGGTATATCCGCGAATCCGATAAGACTCTGCGGGATGACACTGACCAACACGAAGTCATCAGATGAATATGAAAAAATCTAACATAGCTTTTTTCTACCAAGCTAGGCTTAAGACAAGGCGGTAGTCTGTTTTGCGATCTCTTCAACATCATAATGTAGGTGACCATGCGAAAGACTCCAGTAAACACGACTGGTATCATCTTTAATAAAAGTCACATGCTTTTCGTGTGTGCCGATGATATAGATATCATTGGCCGAGGACTGCGGGATGTTACTGCGGCTTTCTCGAGCATTGAGAAGCAGTCGGCACAAGTGGGTTTTTCAAGTATGGAGAAGCAGTCAAAAGAAATACATCTAGTGATAAATGTCGTCAAAATCAATTTATTTGTTTTAACGAACAATGAGTCTACTCGTTCGGAACGCTGTGTATTCGTTGACAAAAAAAAACCAAACCAAAAAAAAACCTGTTAGTTGGACCCGAATAAGGAGTTGTTATCCAAACTAGGTGTAACAAACTATCAACGCAACGGAGTAAACCGAGACCTTTTCTAAGTACTGCAATTGAAGGAAGACTATCTGGTGGTTCTGCCAAATAACAAGAAGATGAATCTTTGCACTTTCAAATTAGTTTTTTTAACTAAATACAAATACAATATTACAAAAGAATAGTGTGAAAATTGTAAAGACGAATTCTAACGTCAGGTGTTTGAGAACCTTTTAGTATACCTTTACTGCTGTTGACAACATCGAGGGGACCGCCGATGAAAGAAATTTAGATGGTTAATACAGGAATCCAAGCCTGAGCCTTAAGTTGAAGCGTGTTATTCTATATCTCATTCATGGGTTTATAAGGAAATTATGTTTTGTTTTAAGTTATTTAAAATCTCTTTTATCTTTTTACAAATCCATTCGCTCTGTAGCATACCTGGCAGCCGGCTAATACTAATACTAAATTATATATTTTGTTTAGTATGTTATTGCATTGATAGTAGATTTATTAACTATGTTGATGTCATTTGTTTCAGCGTTTTTTTGTTGCTTCGCAAGATCCATGGCAGCCAATGGACTTTTCGTTGCTTTGACCACCAAACGTTTATGTGCAGAGGGAAAGAAGAAGGGGTCCCCCAATGATAATGCCAATGTTGCCTCTGATGCTGACGATGACGATGATGATGATGTGCTGTGTCTTCAGAAACAATTGAGCAGTAAATATTGAGATTTATGAGCCATGTTTAAACATTTGATGTAAGCCAACTTAACCAAAGTGTTAAGCAATAATTCTTTAACAAACATTCTGTTGTTTTTCTTACAGAAATTTGTTCAACAGCGATAAGAGAATGATATCTTCGCAATGCGAAATAAACGCTAGCACACACACATACGGAGGATATCCACCAAGTTTATGGGGAAGAGTAAGCTGATGGCAGTCTAAATCATGCAGTGTTATGGTGAGAGGCTGGTCCAAAGAGGTGTTACATAAAACAAATGTTTAACATAATTTCTGGCTTTGCTACAAATCAACACAAGATTTATAATGTGATCAAACCGCGGCGGCGGCAACGATTTCAACATAATCAGCGAGAGTAGAAGACATTTGATTACGCAGTTTTCAGATTTCCAGATCGCATATTACCCTGAATCAGCTTAAAAAAATCTTGTAAAAATTTTCATCTTTTCTAGTAAAGGGAGCTTATTTTCTTTTGTATGTGTTTCAGTTGTTGGGTGTGCCGACATTATAACCACCAGCTAACGGTAGTTGATTGTTGGCCTTTTTTCTGACATTTTTTAACTTCTTTTTTTTCGAAAGATTTATTTTCATATACAAAATCACAAAAAGCTCTATTTGAACACAAAAGTGTTAACTGTAAATTTCTTTTAGTTTCGTTGTTTTCAGTTTGTTTGCCTGCATTGTCTGGCGTCGCCGATTTTTTTCTCTCTCTCTCTTAAAGCCCAGCAATTCATCAGCAAATTGTTTGCCTTGGTGACCCACTAAAGCCCATAATTCAAATGGAAATGACATGTGACTACTCCGGCATAACCATTGAAATGACAGACAGACAGACAGACGAACATGGCACGAAGCACTGCCACCAACCATTTCCACCACCAATTGACGCTGCGCGCATGCGTAGAACCTTTTCTTGCTGTTTTCAAAGTGTTTTTTGAGCAAGAAAGGAAAAAATACAACACAAACAAAATTGTAAGAACAAAGAACATAAAAACGCCTTCTGTTGTTTAGTGAATTTATTCTACAAAATATATAATAAAAGTAAATTCTACTCTAAAGAAAAAATGGAACGTACATTTTCAAATTGAAATCCAAGTTTAGCGGTGAACAAAAACTGTAAACTGTAGCAAACGGTTAGCAAACAACGAACAGGGTGAAGCTACATTGTAAGGCAAAATTATGGAACTGAGGGAGGTATCGCTTAAGAAACTAGCGTTTTGTAACGTGGTTTTCTCGTCCGCTGATGTAAGTCGAGTCGTCGCCAGGATCGTCATAAGGACCCACAAAACCTTACGGAATAAGAACTCAGTATATTTTCCCTGACTAGGGCAAAAAACAACAACAATTCGGATTCAGTGATACCGTTGTTGTTTTGTCCGGTTACCCAGGCTGATTTTAGATGATCAAGAACTTTTAACATACGCTTGGCTTGTATTGATGTGGCATATGACTGCAATGACAGGTTTGGGGACTAGGGTCGATTTAAGTTATTCGGGAACTTTACGAATCGGTCGATTTGAGGTGATCCGGAGCTTTATACTATACTACCAAAACTGTGGAGGTCAGGTAGGTCAGGATCGTAGTAATTCGGGTACTCTCGATAATTCAGACTCGTACCTGCAACTCGGCAGCGTACTGATGATTCGGGTTCTTCGGTGGCTACGATTAATATCAACAGTAAGTGGCCAGCTTGGTGATGCGGGTTTTGTCGGGGTTAACATCAGCAAGTGATGATTGATGATTCGGGTTAGTCGGTAGCTCGGGTTAATTTCAACAATTCGGAAGGGTATTGGTGATTCGGGTTTTGCCGATAATTCGGGTTTATATCAGCAATACTGGGTAATTTTGATGATTAGGGGTTTGTCGTTGGTTCAGGTTTAGGTCAGCAATTCGGGATTATATTGTTAATTCGGGGTTGTTCGTAATTCAGTTTCGAATTCGCAACTCAGAATTGTGGGGGTGGCTGCAGAGCTCGTGGTAGTATCAATTATTCGACTTTTGTCGTAAATTAGTTTGGTATCCGCAACTCAGGATCGTGTCTCTGATCGAAACTCCGATTCTACTGGTCCGATTCAACGGACAGAAGTCCTATTTAACAGACCGTAGTTCGAATCAGCAGACCGAACGCCGATTCAATAGATCGAAGACCGATATAACAGACTGAATTCCGATTTAACAAATCGAAGTCCGAATCAACAAACCGAAGTCCGATTTAACAGTCCGAAGTCCGAACCAACAGACCGAAGTCCGATTCAACAGACCGAAGTACGATATAACAGACCGAAGTCCGATTAAACAGACCGAACACCGATTCAACAGACCGAAGTCCGATTAAACAAAATAATATTTCTTTCGATAAATTATTGCACTCCACTGGGCAGGGAATAGAGCAACTTAGCAATAAACTTCGCTGCGGTAGCAATCGACGAATTTACCAAGCAAAAAGTTCGATAATTTTAGTAAGTGGAGCTCTCGTTGTAATGAGAATTATATAGCATCACACTGCATCGATAAACACTTTCCCTTGTGATGTCGTTTCCTGAATGTGTTGGGTTGGATGTTGGTCGTCGCGCTCATTCGTCGTTCGTGGCGATTGCCGAATGTGTCGTTGGTGGCAGTCGCGTGCTTTGTCGAACACGTTGTTTGCGGCGGTGGTGTGATCGATGGTATTGTTGTTTGCCCTTGAAGTAATTGAAACAGTGTATGCAGATTGGGTTGGTTGCTGATGTGCAAGAGTAAGGTTAAAATGGGGAATGGGGAATTTTCTAATTTGAGTCTTCCGGATTGTTATTCATTTGTGAATAACCAGAAGCTCTCTTTGGAGGTTCCCAAGCAGCTCACAACGTCCGAGAGATTACGTATTCCCCGGGCAATGCCACTGAACATCCGTTCAGTGATAGCAAATGTGAGAAGGCGAAATGTTAAGTAACCTAATCGGCATGCTTAGGAAGTAGGTAACAGAAGTTACTGCAGCACAACACAGGCTCTCTTAGAGACTATGGCAGCCCCATGAAACTAGGATCGGGCGCGGTGGCCTAATCAGCCACTCTCCTTAAAAAAACAATTATTATGAAAACACGAAGAAAAGAAAAAACAAGAACCCCCAAATGTTGACGACCCCCGCAAACGATATAAGGACCATGAGTTAAGGATATGCCCCTGGAATGTCCGAACTCTATACAGAGTACTCCGTTAATGATAATGGTTCCAAACATATTTCGCAGCATTTTTCTCTCGAAAGCTCCTGTAACAATTTGCTCTGCCTGTGACATTGCCCAAGATTTTACGCTGCAGAACAAGATCAGTTTCAGTTGGATTTTTGATCGTCAAGAGTTCAAAACTTATAGTTTGCGCTCAACACTCTTCTCTTCATGTACAGGTTGACATTAAAAGAGCAGACTCTTTGTCCGTTGAAACAAATAACTTGATTTTGTCCTCAATTATCACAAGACCCAATTCTGCCGACTTCTGTAATGACACAGTGCAATGCTATGTCATTACAACATTCGGAGACTATTATGGTCCATTGCGATTATCCTTATTTAAGAAGGGGAAATATGAAGAAAAGCGTATAATAAGATAAATAAGAGTTTACAATAATAGTACAGAGGAAGAGAGAAAAAATTTTAAAATAATTCCGGTGTGTTCTCTCCTTCAATTTATATACACAAAGTAGTAAGATTACGTCCTCTGCCCTTAAGTCAGCTCAGACCATCAGTGAACTTCACCAGGTTCTCCACGTTACATGACGACATTTCGGTGAGACTATCAAAGACCCATTTCCCGAGGAATTGCTTCCTTCTTTTATGAAGAGCTGAGTAATGACATATCAAATGCTCAATGGTCTCAATTTCCTCCTCATCGTATCAAAGTCTGCAATAGTCCTCCTGATCGTCTTCCAGTTGGATGTAAATGCTTTGACATCTCAGTATCCTGAAATTTCCCTTTACACCCCTTAAATGAGGTATGGGATAGCTTCTAGCGTTGTTGTGAATTAACACGCTTTTTATTGTAGATTCACAACAAACGGCACCTACTAGTATATCGACGAATGCGAACGTCACTGTTCGAGATGCCGATTGGCTCGACGGTATTCTGCGACGTTGCTGTCGACAACATTGAGGGGGCCGGCAATTAAAAAAAAATGTAGATGACTGGAGCCGGGAATAGAACTATGGATCTCCCGCATGGTAGTTGCGTGTTCTAATCACTATTTCGTTCCCTAAAATGCCACCATGTCCGAACTCCCTTTGTAGGGTATCTCTGCTGCCATAAGATACAAAACCCGGCACAAAAAAAAACAGCACAACTTAAAAAATATGACGGCGCCTAAACAGTGATCAAGACTTGAACTAATTGTTGGACATGTTTGTTGCATTGTTATACAATTGTTTTTCCATACAAAATGTCATGAAATGTAGGCGTTTTCCCCCTTTGTTAAATTCAAATTTATACAGAACAGTCAACTGAACTGAAATACAAAATAATAAAAAAAAACACACAAAACCAGCACTCGTATGTGCAACATGTTCAAACTCTAAACCCAGCAACCTTGAATAAAACACTTAAATAGATTTCAACAATTAACAACAGACAAACACGACTTATCCAAAGGTGGTCTGGGTAGGAATAGGGGGTCAACTGACAAACAAAGCGTCGATGAAAAAAGCCCTTAAACTATAACTACTGTTTTACCATTAAGATTAAGACAAATGCCAGTTTTAAAATGAAACTACATATGAAAACAAAACATAAAATGCGATCATTAATGATATTTCCTTGCATACAGTAGCGGCCCAGAAATTCCACAGCTCAAACCGAAACAAAACAAAAAACACCCCAAAGGAAAAGTCTAAATAACAATTGAGCTTAAGGGCATATTACTAGTAAGCCGGCTAACTACCGCTGCAAAGCGAACAATATCCACTGACCACTAATTGCTAATTTCGATTCACTAACATTGGCATGAAATTCATTCCTCTCGCATGAAGATATATGGTGGACGCTGTCTACAATAAACGAGTATTTATTTATTTGTAAATGTTTAATATATCGTCGTCGTCGTTTTGTTTTTTGTATTATTGTTATAATGAATCACTTGGAAGTATGTAATAATCGTAAAAATATTAATAAAACTTATTGAAATTGTTTACAATTTAACGGTAATTGGTGGGGAGAGAGAGAGAAAGAGCAGCAGAAGTGGTCGCCAGCACGAATGCTAAAATATCTTTAGAAAAATTACGCTACAAATGGACTGCACATTTAAACGTAAAATGTTTTTGCTGAATAACAAACTGTGTCAACATTTTGACATTTTAATATTTTAAAATTGAAATTGTTTAAAAATGTCAATATACTTTTTTTTATTCGCAATATTTTAGTACTTTAATGACACTGTAAATTAGCTGCCTATGGTGTAGCAAAATTATGGGTCGTTTCAGTTGTCTGTGGCTGTAAGTATTTTACAATTTGTTTTTAAACATTTTAATTTTTGTTTTAATAGTACTTTTAATGGCAGTAAAATTGGCTGCAATACAAACGGGGTTTGTGATGAAGTTTGGGGTAAAGGAAATTTATTTTTTTTACATGAAAGTAAAAACAACATTTTGAACACTCCATATTGATATATTTAAGATTTATTAATAACTGTAACTAGTTTTTTGATAAACTGAAAAAATTTAGTATTACAATCAGCATAAATTTGAAAAAAAAATTGTATACCTTTTTCCCATATTGACAAGACACCCAAAGTACAATTTGAAAAATTAAAACACAAAAGTTTACGTTAATAAAATTGTAAACTAAGTATGCTATTCTGTTACCTAATCAAATTGTGATGTATTCGAGAAACAATCATTAAAATCGACGCAGCAGTTTCTAAGCTTACCCGTTACATATTTATACCCTATAGCCAAGATTTAAAAATAAGAAATGCTGTTTTGTTTCGCTGACAATTGTGATGATTTAAATAAACAGGAATTATTAAAAACGGTTAAGTATTTATCGAGTTTACCCGTTTGTCATAGTATAACTCAAGAACCACTCAACCGATTTACAAATGCATGCTTGCATTGGAGAAACCTACATTCACTGATGTTTAGGCCTATGACTTTTACGTACACTTTAGTGATGGTAAAAGAAAATGTGTGAATTTATTTACATTTTCCATAAGTGAAAATAACTTTGGAGGAAGGACGAAATATTCCGGGACAGCTAGTTTTATATAAAAATATTAGGGTGGCAGCGAAAATTCAACTTTGGATTTCGATAATGCCTGAGCGGAATATTTTATCGGTTGTGATAAAATGACTATGTCCAAAATTTGAGCAAAATCGGACAACTTTAATACCTTCCCCAAAGAGGTCAAAGGTCAAATCTATATAAAGGGTGGTTAAATGTTAAGGGCCGATGTTGATTTTGAATAAAATACAAATTATTTAGGAAATAATTGTCATTTCTTTTTATTATAATAATATTGGTGTGGTTCAATTATATGTGGAACAAAATATCGGCCTAATAGCTGCCGCGACCTCAACGGCACGATGGTCCAAATGTTCGATGACGCTGAGACATAATTGAGGTTCTATGCTTTTCAAAACACCATTCCGAACACCATTCTCAGTAACTGCCTGATCGACCTTATTTTGGAACAAATACGGCCCGATGATGCCGCCAATCACTCTTGGATTATCATTCGTCCACATGCGGCAATTCTGACGAATCCACTGAGATGAAAATGTGCCTCATCACTGAAGATGATTTTCTTCGGAAATTGATCATCCATTGTTGCCATTTCTTGCCACCATTCTGACCATTGACGACGTTTGGAATGGTCAAGAGGCTTCAGTTTTTGAATCAGTTGCACCTTGTAAGCGTGTAAATGCAAGTAATTATGCATAAAGTTCATCAACGACGAGCATGAGAGGTGCAAATGTATGGGAACGACGACGAGTTGAGTTGGACGGCTCTTCAGTCACACTATCGCGAACAGTAGTAATATTTTCTGCATCACGAGCTGTACGCGCATGCACTGGTGTTTTCACATCTCCTTCAAACCCGGTTTGCTCAAATTTTTGCACGATTTTTCCGATTGAACACACATTTGGACGATTAAATTAACCGAAAAAATCGAGAAGTGCACGATATGAATTTTGATTCGAACGGCTATTTTCATAATAAGCCTGAACAACTTTAACGTGTTGTTCGATTGTGTATCTTTCCTTGGTATAAATTGAGTTAGTCTGAAATTGAGAAATGTCAAATGAAATGAAAAAAAAATATTAGGTTTAGGTGTAATTCACATTCAACATCGGGACTCACAATTTAGGCACCCTTTATTTCAATAATTCAGAGGTTTTATTTCCTTTCAAATTATTAACTTACGGGGATCGTATTGTATGGCACCATTGCGAGTTTTTTCGAGACGATGTGAGTTTTGGTAATAGAGATAAGGACAAAAAAAGGTTTGGGTGTAAACAATACTAAAATTCAGAACTTCCACCATAGGGAAGAGAAATAAAAGTATACTTCGAAACTAACAAGCAATTAGAAAGCTTCAGGGAAATCCGACCCCCATCCTCAGTAAAACATAAAATGTTCTTCTATATTGATATTATTATTTGATTTCTAAAGTGGGCGGAGTAGTACATTGACATGGGCGTTAACAGAAAGGGCGAGGCTAGACTTCCAGTTTGATTTCTCCAAAACTTCATTCCGATTTAGCATTACTTAATACAGAATTTGAGCACGATTGCGTTGGGTCCATTGATATTATTACTCGATGTCTAAAGTGGGCGGAATGGTAAATTTGTATAGGAGGTACCAGAAAGGGTGAGGCTACACTTCCAATTTGTTCTTAAAAATTTCATCCTGTTATAGCTTAACAAAATTTGGGCACGATCGCGTTGGGTGTATTGATATTATTACGCCATTCAAAAGTGGGCAGAGTGGTGCATTTCTGTGGGAGGTACCAGAAGGGGCGTGGCTAAACTACCAGTTTTTTCTCCAAGAATTTATCTAGCTTAGCTATAGGGTGTATTTATATTATTACGCCATCTCTAAAGTGGGCGGAATGGTACATTTGTATGGAAGGTACCAGAAGGGGCGTGGCTAGACTACAAGCTTTTTCTTTATCCTGCTATAGCTTTACCAAATACAGAATTTGGGCACGATCGAATTGGGTGTATTAATCCTGGGATAGCTTTACTATAGACATAATTTGGATACGATCGCGTTGGGTGTATTGATATTATTACTCGATTTCTAAAGTGGGAGGAATGGTACATTCGTATGGGAGGTACCAGAAGGGGCGTGGACATGTAGCCCATTTGCAATGCCGTAAGTAGTTTTAAGGAAATATTAACCTATGCTAAGTTTCAAAACAATTGTTTGCGTCTTTCCAAAGTTATCGTGCGTACCAGCCCAACAGACAGACAGAAGATATGGCTCAAATGACTTCAAAAGTCCTGAATCGAATTTGGTTCAAAGAAATATAGGGTCTAAAGTGACTCATTCTATGTGTTACACTTTTGGGTCGTATCAAATGATATATACCCTCCTAACCGTAGGATGAGGGTATACAAATATAACCGAAAATTAAATTTATCAATACTTATGATAAGTTGAACAAATTTAACATAAGACTGTATGTTATACTTACCACTAGACCAAGATCATTCTTAATACTAAGCGAATTCATAGAGGTTTAGTTATACTGAACTGTTGACTTTCGAATGAAGAATCGTACAACATTAGCTTTAATTTTTTTTTTGTTATTACATTTACTTACCACTTTAAACTTCAATTACAGTACATGAGACTGCATTGTATGTCCTCAATAATATAAAGGAACCCCAGCAAAAACTGATTGTCCAAAAACTGATATAAACAAAAATATGATGTATGCTATTCTGTTACTTTACCAAATTGTGATGTAATCACAAAACAATTATTCAAGTCGTTTCAATAGTTTATAAATTAAACAGTTACATACATTCACCATCTAATCAATATTTTGAATATAAATATTGCTGTTGTGTAATTGCAACAAATTGTGATGATTAAGGCAAAAACAAATTAGTCAAATCAGTTTAGTAATACATAACAATTGTTTTTTAATGTTTTGAATGAAACATAACGGTCAGTAGAGAATTGCACAAAGAATATCGTAGTAGCACTAACCTGGTAATGTTCTACTTGAATCACGGGTTAATCGCCATCAAAAAACCGGTTAGGCCCGGTATTCAAAATTCGCATTTTTAAAGAAACAGGCATATGGTTTCGGAGAAAAAAAAAACGGTTAAACAGTTGTCGGTTTTGAACACTCTAGTTCGAACGATACTACGCTATATGTCCCACAGCTTTAGAGACCATGTCGTTTTTCACGCTATAGACCAATGAACTTACCACATTAATCATTTCGCTCATTTGCACTCAAAAAATGTATTCTGAGACAAATAAAATTAATAATCTTCAATTGAGGCCTACTGCAAAGAAAAGTACGAAACACTTTTGGAAGCCAATCAATGAGAGAGAAAGACATCAATAAATTTTTTATATGTTTTAGATATTGGTGTAGCTCATATTTAAAACAACAGTCGCATTTTATGAGTAATGCCTATATACTAGCAAATAAGCGATATGATATTACAACTAACTAATATTAGAGTCCAAAGTCTACACGGATCTTAAATTAGATGGATCCCAAGACAGTTTCGATTAAGGAATAATATTTCAAGTTGACTGGTTTCATTCCTTAAATACAGGTACCATTCGAAATGCTAGAAGGGTTCCTTTTTATAATAATAAAAAACAAATGAATAATACAGATCTCTTAAAATTTGAAAACAGCTATTGTATATTTTTATATTTTCAGTAAGAGCTTCCCCCTTCGCTTCGTAAGAAAGCTTCCCTTACCGTAATGCACAATTCATTATTAATAATCTATACATTTGTTTTAAACAACGTAACGCATTAGACCACAGCTGCAGCTATTGATAACTTATCAAAACATTATACGCATTATCTGATCACTTGTCAGTGACGATCTTAATAAGATCAACAACAGCAACAAGTTTGACCAACGAAAACAACAACAACGAAAAACAATACTCGTACGCAAACACTAATCACTATAAAATGAAAACACAACAAATCGTTAAAAATTAAAATCTGAATTAACAAGTTATTGATAAATAATTAAACTTGATTCTATTAATAAGTTTAACACTTGGGGACAATTTTTCACACACACACAAACGATCAAACAGACGCAAGCGACTAAAAGCCAAACAATCCTCATGCACAATATATGCGACTGCAGCTTGAGATTAGAAATTCCCCTGGTCCAGTATAAGATTGAATATGCAATGTGCATTAGAGACCAACACCAACAGTGAGAAGTTGCAGCAGCATTAAATGTGTTGGGGTTCTTAACGGAATGTTGTTTTTTTTTTCGTTTACGTTTTATAACGTTTTTTTTTTATAACTAATAGCACTGTGGCTGCCGTGGTCGTTGGCGGCTGTTATCGCTGGTGGTTTGGTGGTGGTATAGTGTTGTTGACGTTGTTTGGTGTTGCTAGTGTTGTTGGTCGGTCGGTGTGTTTCATACACGTTTTTGCGTTATTCTGCAAATGTTGACATTTGGCAAACACGAGAAGGTCGACCTGAGCGTATTTCATTTTTCATTAAGTACTCACTAACTAACCCGCTACTAGTAGCGTACTTACTGTTGCTGCTGCTGCTGGTTTCGTGTATATGTTCGACACGATGGACAATGGGAAGAAGTATCTTTTGTTTAAGTACAATTTTTTAAAAATTTCAAAATTATAAAGTACTCTTGGTATAAGAAAAGTTATTTTTGGTACTATACAAGCTATTTCTGGTACAACAAAAGTACTTGTTGGTATAACAAGAATCACAATAAAATATAAAATTATAGTACTTTTTGGTTCAATGAAAATATGTTTTGGTACACAAAATTTTTTACACTAAATGTAATTGCTGATACCATAAAAATACTTTATGGTTGAGTAAAAGTACTCTGTGGGATAATAAATGTACTTTGTATACTATAAAAGTGAATTTCGGTACAATAAACTTGAACTTTGGTACAACAAATGTCCTTTTTGGTTCACTTAAAGTACCTTTCGGTATACTTAAAGTGCATAATAAAAGTACATTTTGGTACAATTTAAGTACTTTGTTGTAAAAACAACGTACATTTTGGTACAACGAAATTACTTTTACGCACAATAAAAGTACTTTCTGGTACGATAAAGGCACATTCGATATAATCTAAATACATTTTGGTACAATAAAATACCCTTTAGTACAATAAAAGCGAAATTTGGTACAATAAAATTTAACTTTGGCACAATAAGAGTGATTTTTGGTATACTTAAAAAACCTTTTGGTACAATTTATATATGTTTTCGAATTTTGCTTTTTTGCTTTCCGTAAAGTACATATTAGTTCAATAAAAATAATTGTTGGTACAATAAAAGGGAACTTTGGTACATTAAAGGTGAACTTTGATACAATATGAGTAATATTTGGTAAACTTAAAGTACCTTTTGGTACAATTAAAATATTTTTTCGCACAAAAAAAGTACTCCTCGATCAAATTAAATAACTTTTTTATACAAAATTACTTTGTGGTACAATATAAGTACATTTTGATAGACTTAAAGTACATTTTGGCACCATAAAAGTGTAAAGTGGTACAAAAAAGTATTTCTTGATGCAATAAAAGTACTTTTTGTTACAACAAAAGTTGTTTTTTGTACAATAAATTAAATTGTTGGTGCAATAAAAGTTCTTTTCGATAATATTAAAGTACTTTTTGGTACAACTAAAGTACTTTTAGTAAAATAAAAGTACTTTCTTGTGCCACAAAAATACTTTAAGATACAATAAAAGTATTTTTCGCTATAATAAAAGTACTTTTGGGTACAATAAATGTACTTTTTGATGCAATGAAAGTACTTTTAACAACAAAAAGGTATATTTTGGTAAAAATACCTTTTGGTATAGTAAAGTTACATTTAGGTACAATTACATTTTGGTACACTTTTAGTAATTTATGGTAGAGCAAAAGTACTTTTTGAGACAGTAAAAGTATTTTTTGTAAAAAAAAAATGCTTTTAGTACAATTAAAGTACTTTTTTGGTACGATTAAATTGTCTTTTAGTACAAACAAGGTAATTTTTGGTACCATTAAACTACTATTCGATGAAATAAAAGTAATTTTTAGTACAAAAAAAAGTACTTGAGTCAAGAAAAGTACTTTTTGGTACAATAATAGTTATTTTTTGTAGAATAAATTTACTTTTTGGTACAATAAATGTACTATTTCGATAAAAAAAAGTACTTTGAGTGCTAAAGTACTTTTTTGGAACGATTAAAGTTCTTTTTAGTACAATCAAAGTACTTTTTGGTACCATTAAAATACTTTTCGATACAATAAAAGTACTGTTTGGTACAAAAAAGTACTTCTTGAGCCAATATAAGTACTTTTTGTTACAATAAAAGTTATTTTTTCTACAAAAAAGTATTTGTCGATCAACTAAAAGTACTTTTTTGGTGCAATTAAAGTACTTTTGAGTACAATCGAAGTACTTGTTGGTAAAATAAAAGTACTTATTGGAACAATAAATGTGCTTTTTGATGCAATGAAAGTACTTTTAAAAACACAAAAGTACATTTTGGTACAATAAAAATACTTTTCGATAGAATTTGGGTATAATAAAAGTACTTCTTGGTACAATAAATGTACTTTTTGATGCAATGAAAGTACTTTTAACTACAAAAAGGTATATTATGGTACAATAAAGGTACGTTTTGGTACAATAAAATACTTTTTGGTACAATAAAATACTTTTTGGTACAATAAAAGCAAACTTTAGTACAATAACAGCGAACATTGGTACAATAAAAGTACTTTTTGTCACACTTAAAGTGTCTTAGGGTACAATAAAATTACATTTTGGTGCATTTAAATTACGTTTCGGTACAAAAAAGGATTTTGTGGTACAATAAAAGTACTAATTCTTACAAACTTATGTTATTTTTTGTACAATAAATTTAATTTTTGGTACAATGAATGTACTTTTTTGATAGAATTAAAAGTAATTTTGGATAAAAAAAAAGTATTTTTGTTACAATAAAAGTACGTTTTGGTACAATTATAGTACTTTTAGTACAATAAAAGTACTTTTTTTGTATAATTTAAGTTCTTTTGAGTACAATCAAAGTACTTGTTGGCACCATAAATACAATAAAAGTATTTAAATAAAAGTAGTTTTTGGTACAAAAAAAGTACTTCTTGAGTCAATAAAAGTACTTTTTGTAACAATAAAACTTATTTGTTGTACAATAAATTTAAGTTTTGGTACAATAAAAGTACTTTTTGGCAAAACTAAAGTACTTTTAGTACTATGAAAGTACTTTTTTGGAACAATTCAAATTCAATTTAGTATAATCAAAGTACTTTTGGTGCCAATAAAATATTTTCATTAAAAGTACTTTTCAATACAATAAAAGTAATTTTTGGTACCTTTAAAGTACTAAAAGTACAATATAAGCAATTTTTTGGTATAATTAAAGTACTTTTGAGTACTATTGGAGAAGATACAATAAAAGTATTTTTTGTTATAATAAAAGTACTTTCGGTACAATAAAAGTATTTATTGGTATAATAAAGGTATTTATTGGTACAATATAGGTATTTATTGGTAGAATAAAAAAAAAACTTAATTTCCCTTTGCACCCCATGAATGAGGTATGGGATAGCTTCTCGCGTTGTTGTGAATTAACACGCTTTCTATTGTTAGATTTACAACTAACGGCACCTACTTGTTTATCGACGAAGGCGAACGTCACTGTTTGAGAAGCTCTTACTAGACACGACGATTGAATCGACGCTTAATACTGCAAAGTTGCTATCAACAACATTCGAGGGGAGCCGACAATGAAAGAAAATGTTATTTTTTTTCTTTTAAGATGACTGGAGCCAGGTTTGAACTTGCGATCTCCCGCATGATAGTCGCGTGTTCTAACCACTAAGCCACGGCCGGTTGGTAGAATAAAAGTACTTTTTAATGCAATGAAAGTACTTTTAAAAGCAAAAAAGTACGTTTTGGTACAACAAAAGTACTTTTTGGTACAATAAATTTACTTTGAGGTACAATACAATTACATTTTTTTACACTATTAGTACCTTGTGGTAGAATAAAAGTACTTTGTGGGACAATGAAAAAATTTCTTGGTACAATTAAAGTACTTTTCAGTAGAATAAAAGCAAACATTGGTACAAAAACAGTAAACGTAGGTACAATAAAAGTACTTTTTGGTACATAAAGTACCTTTTGGTATAATAAAAGTTTTTAATGAAAAAAAAAGTACTTTTTATGAAAAATGAACATTTTGTTACAATAAAAGTACATTTTCGGACAATAAAATTACTTTTCAATGAATTAAAATTATAAAATTTTAAAAATACTTTGTGCTACAATAAAAGTATATTGTGGTACACTAGATGTACTTTGTGGTACAATAAACGTACTTTCTGGTACACTTAAAGTACCTTTTGCCTTCCTTCTTCTCGTCCCACTGTCCTTAGGTCTATTGCTGCCCGCTTGCATTTATATTTCATCAACGGCAAAAACAAAACAGAAAAAAGTTTACAAATAATCGGTGGTTTAGACTGAAAAAGCTATCGCCACTACTGTTAGGTGTCGCACACACGCGAACACACCAGCAGCTACCCATATACGTATGCATTTAAATGTAAACGTTTGTCTGTCTGTCTCTGTGTCTGTTGATTTGTTTATATTATTTGATAAGTCTTGTTTTTTTCGTGAATTCATAAGGCAGAAAAACAAAATTGTTGTAGTACTGCGGTCGCCGCGCAACTTGTTGTAGTTGCAGCACAAGTAAATTGTTTTTTTTTTCTGTCGTTCTTTCTATTCAACTATCGTGGAACTACTAACTACTAAGTACGGCAGCTAAAAGCAGGAGGGCGCAAGTGTATGGCAAGCTATCGCCGACTACAGCAAAAAAACACAACTGCTGCCTGGGCGATGCAACAACTAATCACGGTCAAGTGCAATGTATGCGACACTATACAACTGCAACAACAACAAATGATTGCGACTTTAAACAACAAGCTAACAACAACACAGCAACAGCTGATGCAACAACACACTCAGTCATATGCACATGAAAGCATGAAACGTTTGTCAACTTGGCTTAAAAGCATTTGTGTTGTTGGCTTACTTACAGCTGCCGTTGTTGCTGTTGCTGCTGCTACTCTACTGACGGTGTCGATGGTGTTTGTGTTGCTATAGTTTGTATTAACACTACAAACTATGTTTCGAGCAATTACCAATATTGGCTGTAGTTTGCTTAGAGAGTCACCGTCACCACCACCACCAGCTGAGTTGAGAATACAAAACAACTACGACGAGTATGATGACTACGGCAACGTCTTTGCTGTTGGTTTTTCTTGATTCACAATTAGCAATTATGAATAATCATAAGAGGTTTTTATTAATCGTCTGGTATTATAACAATAATCTCTCACCGTCAATTTCCGACACAATGTAATACATACAATGTAACAGCAGTCGTATTAAATCGCATTTACGCATGAACACTTCAAGACAATGCATATATCAAATAAATAACAGCAACAACAACATAAAAGATGAATGAATGAAAAATTAACCAAAAAAGCTGGGAAATGTTTTGGTTAATTGTCATAATTATTTATGTATTTGTGAGTACATACATTTAAAAAACTGTGCAGCTTCGGCGGCCGCTTTGGTAATAAGACCTTAACCGCCGTAGAATTTATTATGTCGTCAATTGAGTTCACAATTAAAATTCAATTCACTTTAGTAGTCTGGTCTATTATCTTGCCAATTTTTCGTTGTAAATGAATGAATGTGATTTAGACAGCTTTGATATTGCAGAAGAACTGTTTGTAACTGTAACTGTACTGTATTCTTCGAACTGCTGTCCAAATTTTGTGACAGCTATGTCGTTCATTCTGGTTGTGTATGTGATGGTCATTGACAGCAATTGAATTTTGTAATTTTTCGAAAGTTGTTGAGAGGCGTCTGTTTTTGTATAGTGTAGCAACAAGACCAACAACATTTTCAGAAATGGCAGACATGGCAGAGTTTTTAAGGCTAGGACAGTCGATCATTCACCACACCCACTTTTTATAACTATTGGCATTTCAATTTTCAATTGGTCCAAATATTTACTTGTCGACATATTTTTCTCTTCATGACTTCCACAATATATTCTTTGGCTAATGATACGCCAATATTTCGCGTTATAGAGCAAGAAAGGAAACAAAGTAGCTGCTGTCATGCGATCAAGACTAGTCTCCAGCAACTTTTATGGTCTTTCGCATTATAGTCGCATGCTCTACCCAACATGCTACGGTCGGCTCCAGACTGACATTGTCTCATTGTGTTAAACGAAGCCAAAGTAGACAAAATCATCTACCACTTTAAAGTTTAGATGGTGTCCCTAACAAGTAGGCTCATTGATCGGTGAAACAAATAACTTGGTTTTGTCATCATTTTCCACAAGACTTACTTCAGACGACTGCTTCTTTATGATTGCAAAAGCCGCAGTAACATTCTGCAATTCTCAGCCAATAAAATACAAGAGGCGTGGTAGATAAAGCAGTTTGTACATATAACTGATCAGCGTCTAAGTCGATTTAAGTATGTCCGTCTGTCTGTCCGTCCCCGTATCAAAGAGCTATCAAGCTTGAACTCACCCTACTTGGGGTGTCCGTCTAGACGCCGGAGTTTAAGAGATATTGGGCTGAAATTTGGTATGCAACCTTCCTTCTATTGTCTAAGCGGCAGTTAAGTTTTAAAGTGAACAAGATGAGACAAAAACGACTCCCACCTCCCATTTAAACTTACCGTTTATGGGGTTGTCCATTCGTCAATTCCAGGGATTACAGTCACAGTTTAACAGCTATTGAGTTAAAATTTGGTATGCAATCTTCTATCATTTAAGCGGAGAATACGTTTTAAGATGAGCATGAGCGGTCAACAACTTCTCCTACCTCCCACACAAACTTCCCTTTTTGGGTGTGTCCGTCCGTTCCCTCGATTACAGCCGTAGTTTAAGAAATATTGGGCTGAAATTTGGTATGCAACCATTATCCTCTATGTGGAGGTTAAGTTTTAAGATGAACAAGATCAGATGAAAACTTCTCCCATTTCACATGCAAGTTCATGTCCGTCCGTTCACACGATTACAGGCGTAGTTTAAGAGATATTTTGTATGCAATCGTTAAGTTTTAAGATGAACCAGATCGGACAGAAACTACTTGACCTCTCTACAAACTCTGGCTTTTTGGGTTGACCATCCGTCTGTCCCCGCGATTACAGCCATAGTTAAAGAGCTATTGAACTGAAATTTCTATCTATCCTCTAAGAGGGGGTTAAGTTCCAAAATTATCAAAATCGGACAGAAACTACTTCCACCTCTCATACAAACCCCCGTTACTTGTGAGTTAACAAATTCATAACAAATATTCTCAGCTCATATAAATAACACAGTGCAACACACTTTTTCGGGGGTAAACCAAACCAATATCAAAAGTCAACTGTGAACGGAGGTCAAGGATTAGACTCTCCCATAGAAATTTTCTCCGGAAAATTTCACTAAGAGTCATCGAAGACAAATAGCCTCTATGAGTCAAAGGTTTCAAAATAAAATTTAAATTTAATGTTAATGGCACGTTAAAAAATCTATTTTTGAGCAAACAGTGCAACACACTATTTCGGGAGTGAACCAAACCAATTTCAAACAATAGCATTTAACTTCAGTAACAAGCCCCTAAACTCCATTTTGCTCCACTACGTCACAATTTGTTTACAGTGGTTTAAAGTTTGATTTTTTTTTTTGTCAAAAGTTAAATAAGAGAAAATTAAAAATCATGTGTAAAAATAGATTTGGGTTAGTTCATTGATTTTATTGCCGTAGACCTTTCGAATTTTGTCTATTCGTACTAAGTGTCCAAGCAAACGCATTCGGTTGGAACGCACTTGACTAAGTCGATGTCGTTGTATAAATCATACAGCTCATAATTCAAACTCACAGAACAGTTTGATCCGCCTGAGTTATTACCCAGGATTCTGAGGGCAAGGCAGGTAGGATCAGTGACTGGAAGAGTTGGATCTTCGTTCGTCGAGAGAGGGCTTTATCATTAAAACGCTTTCTCAGCGCATATTAGCAGCAGTTTGCGATCAATACTCGCCTCTTGATTTCCAGGCTGACATTATTAGTCAAATCATCTACCACTTCAAAGTTAAAGGTGTCAACGTTAACACAGCATCCTAAACGAGTAAACTCTTTGTTCGTTGAAACAAGATTACTTGGTTTTGTTCTCATCAATCACCAGAGCCACTTCTGCTGACGGCTTCTCAATGAT
The DNA here is from genome assembly GCA_964034835.1 of Muscina levida. NCBI lineage: Eukaryota > Metazoa > Arthropoda > Insecta > Diptera > Muscidae > Muscina > Muscina levida. The sequence goes on along the minus strand of OZ035883.1, from coordinate 18,523,934 downwards.
CGAAAAGGTTGCAGTAACATCCCCCAGTCTTCGGCCAATGATATCTATATCATCGGCATACGCGTACAGCATGTGGCTTTTGTTAAAAATGGTGCCAGTCGTGCTTGCTGCTGCCTTCTGCATGATAATCTCCATTATAATGTTAAAGAGATCGCATGACAGACTATCGCCTTGTCTGAAGACTCGCTTGGTAGAAAATGGCTCTGTTAGAGTTGTGCCTATTTTCACAGAAGACTTCGGTGTCAGTCAGTGTCATTTCGCAAAGTCGTTTCAACTTCGCGGGGATATAAAACCCAGCCATGGTATATGCACGTTGCCAGCTCATCGCCGCCGGCTTTAAAAAGCTCTGCCGGCAGTCAATCGGCTCCGGCAGCTTTGTGGTTTTTAAGCCATGCAATTGCCGTGCTGATCTCGTTTTGGCTAGGTGGTTGACAGTCTACCCCGTCGTCGATGATTTCGTTACAGGTGGGTATCCCTGGTTAAAACCTATGCTTTTTACCTTTTGGTATAACTTAAGGGCTTTACCTGTATCTCAGTAATTTTCGATATCCTGGCTCTCACCTTTCTTCCATAGACGCCTGAAGAGGTGTGTCCCCCCCAGCTGCGAAAGGATGGACCTGGAAGGCCATGTAGAACGCTTTCAAAACCAGTCAGTAGGCCTGCGCTCTGCATTCCCTCTTCCTTTCCAAATAACATAGGGTGTCATAGGGAGGCAAGGCCTTCCATCGTCGCTTCTGATAAGAAGGCCTGATGGAAGGCCTGCATACACATGAAAAAGAAGGACTTGAAAAATAAAACTGTTAAGTTTATTTCAAGATATTTCTGACTTCTATATGTTTATCTATATACTTACAATTTTTTTCCAACGACAGTAAATCTTGCTGGAGTTTGAACTCACTAACTCGTGATTGTTAGTCAACCATACCACCATCTAGCATATCCAGATGCATTCGAATTTTGTGACTGAAACTAATCATAGACTGTTTTAAGAAAAACGCACGAACACCTTCTTTGTTACCTTTTCTTTTCATGCCTTTTCTCATACCTTCTATGAGAAGGGAAACGGAATGTATATACACACGAAATGGTAGAATAACATATCATCAAAATAGTTGAATCCCCCTTCTCAAAGTAGGCCTGCAGCTGTGGTCTTTAAAGAATGGAGTGAACATGTCCTCGGGATATTTCAGAAATGAAGGAGAAGGCCTGTTTACAGGCATGTGAAAACAAGGCCTTGAAGACATGACGTTGGAATGTCTCAGGAGACCTTGTTGCATGCGTGCTTGTATAGGCCTTGCTAATATCGCCGCTGGGCCTTCTCTTCGCATTATAACGCTCCGTTGAATACGCACCTAATTTTAAATTTTAACTCTTAATTTCTTGACAGAGACACTATAGCATCATATTGGAACACTACATCTCAATTTATCGAAGTTCTTGCGGTTTGTTGCAAATAAAAAGTTATCACTGTTGTTAGTTAATTTTCCTAAATTTGCTACCATATGTTTACTAAACTCAAAAACCCTTTTTTCGTACTCGTTCCAGCTGATTAAAGAGTTGATTGATTGACTGCTTGAGGAAGTTGTGTGTGTGTGTGTGTGTGTTTGTTTCTGCGTATAAGAAAAGAATACCAGATTAACTTATTGTATGTAGACAGACATTTTTCGCTTAACCCTTTTTTCTCATTCTGCGCCGACGCACATCACATATGTGTCACATTGGCGAAATGCACGCATTTTATTGCAATGCCAGGAATTTCCCCTCTGGTGAAATATTTTCAAAATTGAAAACATATTTTTTTTGCGCCAATGAAACTAATCTCTTGACTTTAATACAGTGACACGTTCTAATTTTGTGGGTGTCACAGACCATAGTATGATATGTGTCTGGAAGGACATGTGTGAGTTTTAAGGACACCAACGGCTGTAGAACAATTTCGGTTTTTGTGAGAATTCCCTTAGGTCTGTTAATGACCATGTATGCTCGCCTGTTTGTTAATGTTAGTAATCGCAGTAAGGGCTATAATGATGATGTTGTTGCCTCGGAAAATTGTATACTAAGGGAAAAGTGAGTATGAAAAAAAATAGAATAAAACATAAATAACGTTTATTTTGTTCTTTTGTGTGTTGTTAAAAAAAAACACACTATTGAAAGAATTGTAAAAGCACCCGCTAAACCGCCATTTTGCTGTCTTCTACTGTTGAGGGTGTGCAAGAGTGCTTTGAGTGTTAGTAGGTTCTGTTTTCATACGCCGTCTATATGTTTTCTCCGCCACATTTACAACAACGTCACTCGAAATGATGGCCTTATTGTTATTACTATGACTACATACCAGCAAACAATGCCAGAGCTTGGTAGAACCCAAAAACCCATGGCAGCAGACATTGCCATTTGACCAAAAGAGCGACTGCTGCTGGTGCTATGACGCTTCATTCACTTGGGCTCTCTGGCTGTTGGTGTTGTTGCGGCCAACTAAACCAAATCCAAAAAATGTATATAGCTGCTGCACAACAACCTCTAACTAAACTTAACACAATGTGTTTTAGCCGCATTTGTTGTTGTCGTTGTATTAGCCATTGTTGATGTCGTTGTTGTTGTTGTTGGTTATGCTTTATATTTTTTTCGAGAGCGTATATTTTTTTCGTAACAGTTTTTCTGCTGACGTTTTTTTCCCCATATTTTTTGCTGTTGTTTTCGTTGCCGCTTTCCTTTGCATTGTTTTCTGTTTGTAATGGCTTCGGTAGGTGGTTGTTGATGGTGCCGGGTGACGGTGGTGGCCACTTTTGTCCCCTCGCACACACACACACCATTCTTGTCTCGGTCTGCCTGATGAGTACTACCACCACCGCCGCCATAATATAGCTTTGGGGGTCTGGTCCCACGGGTAATTATTGACACGGTTGTATGCACGCAGAAAAACACGCAAACTCTCCGCCATCCAAAACTACAGCAAACGGAAAAAAGTACATCATCGTTGAGTTGAAAAACAGCAAAGAAACAACAACAACATTGAAAATATCTGAAAACACCAACAACAGACGGCGAGTGAACGCAACAACACAAAGAAACAGTACAATATTCAATGTTAAAAAATACACTTTGATTATAACATAGAAATACAATTGAAATTGTTTAAATTTATATAAAATTTAACAATTTATTGCTAAACAATTCGAGTGTGAGATTTCCTCGACTAGGATTACTTTATATACAGTCTGAAAAGGGGACAATTGCAATGGATATGAATATTTGTTCGGTAATATTCGTGTTTTCCAACAGACACACAGTTTTGTTTGATTCAAAACAATCAGTGGTCTCTGCTTGAGTGTTATGAAGGCAACAGCACACACGCTTGTTTTGCGTTCAACACAAATAGACAGACACAAGTGCAGACAGAGAAACAATGTTCAACCATTTGTTGAAGAGAAGGACATAAAAGGCCTTATAGAACGCCTTCAAAAGCAGTCACTAAGTCTGCGTTCTGCATTCCCTCTTCCCTTCTAAATAACATAGGGTACCGTTGTGAGGCAAAGCCTTCCATCGTCGCTTCCTATAAGAAGGCATAATGGAAGGACTTGAAAATTAAAACAACAACCCAGCGACGGAAATCATGAGTTTGAAGGGATTCTTTTGGATCCGGTATGCCTTCCTTTTACTTCTTTCTTCCTTTCTTTTTTTTTATTGCGTGACATTGGAAAAGAAGACCTTTCGTCGCCAGTTTCCATAAGAAGGCCTTAGGGAACCTTTCTATAAGAAGGCCTTATGGAAGCTTTCTTTAAGAAGATCTTATGAAAGGCCTGCATACATTTGAAAAAAGAAAGACTCAAAAGCTCAAAAAGTCTTCGGCAATTAACTCGATGGGCGGCGCAGGAGGCTATTATCTAAACTTGGAGTGACGAACTATCTACGTAAGAAGAAGAAAAAGAAGACCTTGATTCTCCCTTCTCAAAGAAGGCCTATGGCATTAATCCTAAAAAAATGCAGTGAACGAGTGTTCGGGATATTTCAGAATGCAAGGCGAAGGTCTATTTTTAACCAGAAAACAAAATGTTCAGACAGAAATCGGTACCACAGTTGACAAAATCATCCGATATCGAATCCGAAATCGGGCCGAAGTCGTCACTAACAACGTTTGAAGTGGTTGACACGATGTCTGACCTATTCATCTTAGGGGAATTTGATGTACGACATGTCGTACCGATGTCTGAAAGAATTCTGAATGTAAATCGCAGGGAAATCTTCAATGACATTTTGTTGTTGTCGGGGCAAAATAATTTAAATTTCCCTTCAACGAGTCGTACCGAATTCTGTACGATATCGGAGTTCAGACAATGTGCAGACGTGTCGGATATCAGCCAATGTCAAAGCTTTCGGTTTGCTGGGTAGGCATGTGAAAATAAGGCCTTGATGACATGACGTATGGATGCCCTTAAGAAAGCTTTGTTGCATGCCTGCTTGCAGAAGACCTTGCTAATTTTGCCGTTGGGGTTATTCTGCAATCAGGCATGCAACAAGGCCTTCTGAGACATTAGCGCAGGCCTACTGACTGCTTTTAAAGGCGTTCCATAAGGCCTTCTAGATCCTGGGTTATTGTGCGACCGCACACCGATCACCGTTTTGTTGTGTGCGTGCAATTGTTTATGCCTTCCACAGGATTATCTCAGCGGCGCAATTAGCAAGGTCTTCTACAAAAACGCATGCAACAAGGCCTTCTAAGACATTCAAACGTCATATCTTCAAGGCTTTGGTTTCACATGCCTTCCCCTTCCTTTCTGAAATATCCCAAACGCATGTTCATTGCATTCATTAAAGACCAATGCTTTAGGCCTTCTTTGAGAAGGGAAAATCAAGGTATTTAATGATTTGATTTTGTTAGTTTATAGAGAAATATATAGAAGTGAGAAATAACTATACAATTTGAGGGTAACCAACTGCATATTTAGTGCTTCTTTTTTTATTTGTATGCACGCCTTCCTATAGGAAGCGACGATGGAAGACCTTGCTTAACAACAACCAATGTTATTTCGAAAGGAACAGGGAAAGCAGAGTGCAGGCCTACTGACTGCTTTTGAAGGCGTTCCATAAGGCCTTCTAGGTCCTTCCTTTCGCCGCTGGTTTAGAGCTAGACAGTTTTTACTGTAAAGGGTATCAATGTTATTGAATACTGCTGGGGAAAGTGTGTCGAACTTAAATTTATTATATGTTTCCTGTTAATTCAGCTAAATTCGGGACCGCGCCCTCGTATCTCAGGTTACTAGTGTTCAAGTACATTACATTACACCAACAACAATTTCTAACTTGCACGCGCTTCATATATGTACTTTCTCTTAAATCCTTCTCAGCAGGCGATATAATCATTGGCAGCCGTTGGTTGACCTTGAGCTGGTCATCCCTTCTACGTTGGAGCCTCTCACATGATTTCGTTGGAAATGATTTTAATGCTACATTGTTGTCATATTTGTATCAAATTATTAACTGACATTTATTTTCCATTATAATTTTTTCTTTATGATCGGCTAATTATCAACTTTAAAGCGATTCAATCAAAAAATAAAAAAAAAACCGAAAAACAAGAAATATTTTAATCAAATTATTGCAGTAATTTTGAAAGTCAATTAGTTTGATAAAAATAAACATAATACCTGTCGCCAAATGCTAAAAATAGCAAACAACTTAGCCGGCACAACAAAAAACAAATAAAATGTATATAGTCTACTACTATATGGTCAATATGTAAAATAATAGCATTTTAATTGGAATGGGGTGGGAGATCCAGTTTGAGCTGAATATCATTTGCGTAAATATAGATTTCTTAATTCACCACAACGTGTTTGAAATTAGCAATTAGGGCAATCATAATAAAACTGATTAACAAAAATATGGCAGACAAAAAATAAACATGAATTTTTATTAAAGAAAAAAAAAAGAGCGCAAAATTCTAAGAAATCTGCTTGCTGCAGCCTCCATTTCTAAGGGGAAGCACTAGTTGACATGACGTCTAAATATCTGTTGTTTTCTTAGCTATCAAAGTGGTTCAACTTGCATTCTCGTTTTATGACGGCGGCTGACATCCATTGTGATGTCGTTGTCACATAAATTGTTCTTATTTTATAATTTGTGTATTTTTATTTATTGTTTTTTTTTACTTAATTTTTCTCAATTTTAATTTGACTGGTTGCGATTTAATGCATTATATATATTTTTGAGTTTGTTATTGCGGTCGATCTCATTATTACTAAATGCGCCAAAATTTCTCATAATTATGACAATTAAATTTTCGTTGTTAATAAATAAATTATTGATGAAATCCTAATGTAACATTGCATCATCCAGTAAGCAGGAAAAAAAATGAACTTGATTTTTGTTCAAATCAAAATATATAAATTAAGAAATTCTGATAAGTCAGTGAGCCGGTTTCAGTTATGTTTACAATTTTTTTGAAGGGGGGATTTTTTTTGTTTTTAATGTCAAAATAAGTAAGTACTTTAAAACAAAGCTAAGCAGGAGAGGATAGAAAAAAAATCTCAGTGTAACAAATTAATTAACTACCTAATAATTGGAATATTAATGACGATCATTAATCACTAAATTTCAAAAAATTATGAACTATAAAATGAATGACAGGTCCATTAAAGGATCCACAATTTGCAGCGATAAACACTCGTGCCATAATTTAAATTTTGGTTGCGGAATTTTTGGGGAATGCAATTAAAATCTCCAAAAAGTCGTTAAGTGTTTAAAAGCTTTAAAGCTGCATTACAGCAATGACGTCCAGCGTTACTGGACGGACACAGGAACGTCATTGCTATAATGCATTTAAAATATTTGACGGACAATCGCTGTCTTGCACTTGCAAACTGGACCGACAAAAAAAATCGCATAAATCAAATTGATTGCTCTGAGCTGAAATGTCGTAATTTATTGTATTCAATATAATTTTTTTCAAAGGATGGTTTTGTTATGTAGCAAATGTTTATCTTTGACAAATTCTTCATATATTTCTCAATGCACTTTATGTTATAATTTACAGGATTTCGTCAGTTGCATGATCAACTTGAGGTTACCTAATGCCAAGCATTCAGTAAATTTCAATAAATTGGACTAATTCCATATTAAGATCAGTCGGTTAACCATTCCAAAAACTTAAACATTTTCCTATAACGATGTACGGATACATTGCCCTAATGTAAGGTGATAGACACATTTTTTCAACACAAATAGTTAAAACTTCCCACTACAGTTCATATATTTCCCCTTATTACGTATGTATGTCGTAGTCGACTTTCGACAACATTCGAATGTTTTTTTTTTTTTTTTTGAATAAAATAATATTTAGCAGAAATGTAAAGTGTTGAGAATTTGTCATCATCTAATAAGGAAGAACTTGATAGGAGCAAGTACAAGTCGAATTTCTGTCTCACAAAAGGCAAAAGAGATGCCATATTTGAAAAACGACAGAGATTCGATGTGACTACGACTTTCATAATAAGGGGAATTTTCTAAGTCAGTTTTTAGTTGGGTTGAAGGGATTGCCCTGTAACTCATAGAAGACCAAACCATTACAAGATACCACTTAAATTTCCCAAAACGGTTGACTACAACTCATCGATTTTTCTCTTTAGGACATAACCCAGCTTCGAAATTAGCAAGACATTCTGAGACATTCAAACGTCATGTTTTCAAGGCCTTGTTTTCACATGCCTGAAAACAGGCCTTCTTCTTCCTTTCTGAAATATCGCGAGGACATGTTCACTCTATTCTTTAAAGGCCACTGCTGCAGGCCTTCTTTGAGAAGGGAGAATTAAAGTTTTCAATGATTTATTGTTCCATCATTTCATGTGTATACGTATTACGTCTCCCTTCTCTTAGAAGTCATAAAAAGAAAATAAGGAAGGTTTTCGTATATATTTTTTTAAACAGTTTATGATTAGTTAAGTCACTTTAGGGAGATAATAAAAATTACTCTCTTCGTGCCCTTTTGGGAACAAAAAATTTCTCTCATCAAATAACAAAGATTAATCTCCTTGTACTCCATTAAGAGCTCAAAAGTAGTAATCGCCGGTAAGGACATGCAATGTTAACAAGGAGCACAAAATGCATGAGGCTCGGAGATTTATGAAGTAATCCATTAATCCGTACACTCCGCAATTCGATTGATGGCTGACTAACAATCGCGAGGTATTGAGTTCAAACTCCAGCAAGGTTTACTTTGGAAAAAAGAGTGTAAGTAAAGAGAAAAATCTGTAGGAGTGAGAATATGTAAAAACAAACTAAATAATTTGAGGATGACAAACTGCATATTTTGTTTATCTTTTTTTAGGACCTTCTCTTTTCATGTGTATGCAGGCCTTCCATTAGGCCTTCTTATTGAAAGCGACGACACCCTATGTTATTTGGAAAGGAAGAGGAATTGCAGATCGCTGGCCTACTGCTTTTGAAGGCGTTCCATAAGGCCTTCTAGGCCCTTCCTCTCGTCTCTGGAAAAATCCGAAACCAATATAGGCAATAAAACCCAAAAACCGGTGTCAAAATTGATACCTTGGAGAAAAAAACTATGTATACGAATAGTTAATAATGTACTCTATGTACATATATCCTAAGAAAGAAACCACAACAAATTTGGCTACAATTTCGTTTCTTTCTCAACATAATCTCTTTTTAGCTCGATACAGCTTTTGCAGCGATATTCAATAGCTTCAGGACTAGCTCCTTAAAAAAGCCATCAACCGCAGACGCCAACTCTTCGTTGTTGACAAATTTTAGAACCGACTAACCTTTTTTTCATGTATGGAAATAGAAAAAATTTCGAGGACGCGAAATTTGGCAGATACGAGTAAAGTGGGTGATGAAGCAATGATAAAACGAAACTTTTTTTTTCGGCAAATGCGGCATTTATTCTTTACTTCATCACTCAATCGCTGGAATTAGTTAGCATAATACCAGCCATTGATTGTTTTTTTCTTTTTAAGCTTCTCAATAAAAATTACCCACGCGCATTCAAAAAACACAGACGCCATGGCATTACCTACAGATGGAACTGCCACCGACTATTTTGGACACGATTCTCCCATTCTAATTCACTACCTTGACTATAAGTGGTGGATTCATACGAATCGGCTCATTCTCATACGAATCGGTTACGAATCGGCGCAAAAACTCAGCATTATTTCAGTGAAACATTGTCAAACACTATATTGAATCATCTTCGCGATGCTGTTTTTGCTCTATTGCGGCACTTATCTTTTACGAAGATTCCCCAATATGCAATGTATAGCACTTTTTGAAATGCCAATAATTTAGCTAGCTCACACAACTTGAACCGACCAATACCATTTTATGGATTTCCTTAACCGTTTCTGGCACGGACACCTTAATTGGTCGACCACTCCCGGGTGGGTCTCGGCAGCTCGTACTTACATACTTAACTTAATTTCTCTTTACACCCCCATGAATGCGGTATGGGATACTTCTAGCGTTGATATGAATAAACACGCTTTCTATTTTAGATTCACAACAAACGGCAGCTACTTGTTTATCGACGAATGTGAACATTACTGCTTGAGTAGTTTTTACTAGACATGTAGATTGACTCGACAGTTGTACTGCAAAGTTGCAGTCGTCAACATCGAGGCGGCCGGTAATGAAAGAATAATGTAGATGACTACAGCCGGGAAACGAACGACGAATCTCTTGCATGGTAGTCGCGTGTTGTAACCACTATGTCACGGCCGGTTCCAGCTCGGGCAGTTCGTACGGCCTCGTTTAAACTCTGCCAACCAATATTTTGCAGTCGTAAACGAATGAGGATAAAAATAAAGCTGGAATTTACATTTTCATTATCTTAAGCATACTTTGTTTTCTTTTAGAAATTTATATCCCGCTAATACTTTCAATTAAGAAATATCTTTTTGTGGTTTAGTTAATACGTTTTACTATAACCCTAAAAGTTATTCGCAATAGTAACGCACAATTTGCGAAGAAAAAACTTTATTCGCAAATAGCATAAGTTTATTCGCAATTTGTGTATGACATATATGCTAATTGATATTATCTGCAAGTAGTATTTGTTAATACAAAAATCACTTTGTTTTCTAGTAAGAAATTTCGCACCTAGTAGTTCTTAGTACTAGAGTTCTTAATTGTTTACAAAAACTTTGATATTTGTGATGCTATTATATGTCACTAAATAAAACACAGAATTTTTCTGCAAATATTTTGCACCGAGCAAATTGATATTTTTGAGTTGTACATAATTATAAGGTGATAAAAAATGCTACGTTGTTTAACACATAGCGGAACAACTTTTTAAACATCGCACAATTGACTTTTTTCCACAAACATTAGTAGAAAATTCTAAAGGATATTGGGTATGTTTATGACATAGTAGCTACTGTTACTGTTAAATTGTGGTTGCAGTAACCAAAATGAGAATTTATGTCGTCAAAAAAATACGAGGGTATTAGATTTAGTCGCACAAGTACATACGACCCATATAAATATAAATATCTAGGTATCTATACTATTTATAAAAAAGGTTATATGAAAAGGTTTGTCATGGGTTAACTTAATAAATAATGAACCAATTTTAAAAGTTCTTTTTTTAAAGTCTCACTATTTGGATGTTGTAAAGAGTGGTGTACTTTATTTTTTCAGTATCAAAAGTTAAATAACATAATTTTCATCATTAAGTTTTTTACAATTATATAGAAGCATAAGCAATTCTGATATTGATTAATATCTTAAAATATGATGTTAATTTATTAAAATTGAATATTCAGTATTAATATGTGTTTCTAGAAAAATACAGTGTGTTGATTGCCTACATTGTATATCGCGCATATAAACATTTATTGTGAATTTTATCCGATATGCACTGCGTGTGTAATAGTAGTCGTAGCAACGCACGCCGGGTCAGTTAGTATATATATTAAAAGGCTAAGAGCAATATACTTATCATCAAAAACAACAATTTTGTAAAATTTCGAAATCATGTTTTCAGTAGTGTTGAAAAATAGAAGGTAAAAATATCATTACTTACAAGGAATAATGCTTTAGTTGCATATTTATTAGTTAGATATATTAAGGTAGTGCCCTTTTGTACATCTCATACAAAAAAAATAGTTGCAATAATACCCTTATTGGTTTGACTTAAAGTTGTTGCACCTAACGATTCAACCTTATCTATTTGGCACAAAAATCTTTCAATTTGGAATTTGACATATTACATTGCGTTATATTGATATCCATAAGTTCATTAAATAAAAGGCATATGATCAAAATACATGTATAACATTGTCAGAACATAATTTCCCTTTACTCCCCATGGATGAGGTATGGAATAGCTCTCGCATAATTGTGAATTAACACAATTGTTTTTATAGACGAATGCGAATGTCACTGTTTATGAAGCTTTTACTAGAAATACTGATTGACTCGACACTATACTGCGAAGTTGCAACATCGAGGGGGCCACCGAAAAAAGAATATGTAAATGTAAAAGAAAATGAAACAGAACTATTGAGGAAAATCCAGGAACATATTGTTTGTTTGGAGCCCGATTTTATATTTCACAATGTGTTTTGACAAAAATTTGTATTTTTGTACTATATTAGCGATTTACTATCTCAACCAACTACCCAGCTGCGAAATTTGCAAGGACTTCTACAGTCAGGCATGCAACAAAGCCTTCTGAGACATTCAGACGTCATGTCATCAAGGCCTTTTTTTCTCATGCCTGAAAACAGACCTTATCTTTCCTTTCTGAAATATTGTGAGTACATGTTGAATCCATTCTATAAAGACCAATACTTCAAACCTTCTTCGAGAAGGGAGATTCAATGTTTTCGAGGATTTGTTATTCCACGATTCCGCCTCCCTTCTCATAGAAGGCATGAAAAGAAAAGACAACGAGGAAGGTGTTCGTGTGTTTTTCTGAAAACAGTTTATGATTAGTTTCAGTGACACAATTCGAATGCATCTTCATAGGCTAGGTGGTAGCATGGCTGACTAACAATCGTAAGGTAGTGAGTTCAATCTCCAGGAAGGTTTACTGTCGTTAGAAAAATGATAAAGTATAGAGGGAAATATATAGAATAAGGAAAATCTAATAATAATTAAAAAATTGCATATTTCTTTTAATTTTCAAGTCCTTCGTTTTTTATGTCTAGGCAAGCTTTTCATTAAACCTTCTTAAAGGAAGCGACGATGCAAGGCCTTGCCTCTCAAAGATACTCTATGTTATTTGGAAAGGAAGAGAGAATGCAGAGGGAAGACCTACTGACTGCTTTTAAAGTCCTTCTAGGTTCTTCCTTTCGCCGCTGGGTATAGTTGCGTACTTTTTTTTTATTTTTTTGTTTAGCTGCGTGTTAAGGCTGTTCCTAATTTTTTTTATCGTACATTTCGTACGAAATATTAAACTCAATGCCAGATTTAATTTGCAAAATAGAATGTGTGGTTTTTGACGTATTCAGTATTCTCTTAAACTATACAACCGATTACACTATGACACAAAATCAAACTTTTTGAAAAACAACCGAACGTGACTATATAGGTTCGATAGTACGAACGGAGCCGAGTAAAACCCTAGCTCAGTTTGGCTAGATTGGCTACCAAAATTTTTTTTTGGACCTCGTAACTTTTTGAAATCCCTTGGATCCCTTGAAAAAAGGTGACATCAGTTTTTGGCCAACATTTTTTACAGTTTTTAATCTAGCTCTTTCGCTTCTTAGGCAAAGTTGTAGCTAATAGTCCGCTATAGAAATTAATATAATAAAATTTCCCAAAAAAGTTAGACTTCCCTCGTTTATTTTCAAAAAACTTAGAAAAAAATTCTAATTTTTTTTACTATTTTGAATATAAGTCGTAGGGAATCCAGATTTTTTGCATACTCTATTCAGTGAAATTGTAGTTTAGGCAACACCGAAAAACTTCTCTGAACAAACCCATGCAATCTGAACAAGTCTAGAGATATTAAATGGGTCTCAAAACAGACTATCTACTTTAAACAAATCAGTTTTTTAGGAGTTCTGGACCATTGTGCAAAGTTTTTACTTGCTATCTTTACCATACTCCACCCCTTTAATTGTTCACAAAGAGCATTAGGGTATTCCATATATGTCATTTTTAGAATTTTGTTAAAAATATGTATTAACTGCGATGTTGGTCGTCAAGCTTCACCTTACATTTGTTTTTGCTAAAAACACGAATATATTGTGAAAATTTTTGTATCGATAGTTTGGCCTTAGGGTGTGCCGCAATGAGGTTAAAGTTCGAATTTGTTCTCAAATCAGTTTATTGCCGCTTAGTATTTTTCTTTTGAATTCAGACGAAGTTGTAATAAGCCATGCAATAGCTGAAGGGAAGACCTAAAATAGTATTTGTTTACTTTTACCATATCGCTTATAGACGCCGAGATATTTGATGTGGAAAATAGGAGCGGCGGAGCAACGCGAGCCAGGAAGCTAGTATCATAAAATTAAGCAACATAAATTTTGTATGCCATAATAAATATAATAAGTTTACATATTTTTTTTAAATTTCCACAAAATAAATAAAAAGAAACAATGTAAAAAAAAAACCTAAATTTCCCTTTACATCACATGAATGAGGTATGGGACAGCTTCTCGCGTTGTTGTGAATTAAACGCTTTCTTTCTATTTTTAGATTTACAACTAACGGCAGCTACTTATTTTTAGACGAATGCGAACGTCACTGTTTGAGACTCGATACTTTACTGCGAAATTGCTGTTGACAACATCGGCAATGAAAGAAAAAAATCGTCCGCCGATGAAAGAAAATGTATATGACTGGAGCCTTTTATATATTTTAAATTCATTTGAAAAAAATATATATGAAATAAATATGAATGGAGCCGGGAATCGAACCACTGATCTCCCGCATTGTAGTCGCGTGTTCAAATCACTATGCCGAGGCCACTCCCTATGTAAAGAGTTTTAATTTTTAACATCAAGTATTTGTTGCGAGATAAATCGAATTTTCACAAAATCGTTATTCCATACAAACATGTAAATATTGCTAGAAATATTTTAAAATTTTCGAGGATAGATAAAAAGTACTACTTTGGCCATATTTTGAAAGAAAAATTAAACTTATATGGGGTAAAATATTTTCTATCGATTTTGATAAGGTTTGCGATTTAGATTATCTAGAAATGTTGTGGACTTTATGCAAAAATAATACAGAAGCATTATACAGTGATACAAAAGCAAAAAACTAAAAATATGCTTAGGTGCTGATAGAGCAATAATATTTTGCCGCAGTCCATAGAGTACAGAAATTTTCTCGGTCACTTTCTTTAATAAATTTTTTTAACAAATTTTGTTCCTAACATTACAAGTTACAAGTTTTTTATTAAAACAAAAAGCAAATTTAAAATAAAAAACACTTTGTAATAATGCGTATGATCTCTCTTATTTTGAGTATGTACAAAAATGCCTTTCGGTTATCTTATTTATCAGGGTTTTTGGGGTTGAACTTTCTAAAGAGTCCCAAGCCACTATTACTGCCGATTTTAGCTTTGCAACGCTATTGTATTGCCTGATGTTGGAGTACATTTTATGAACAAGTATGCCCCCACATTTTCAAAAGGGTTCATGTCATGGAAACACGCTGGCCCCTCTAAGACTTCAATGTTTTCTGACCGAACCCAACCTTTTGCTCCCTATTGGAGTCAGTAGACGCAATAAATTAATTTCCAGTATGTCTCGTCGGAGTTCATACTCTTAGGGGTAATGCGACAGCTTGGAAAGGCCGTATGAATCCTGGAAAAATATTTACTATGTAATCTGAATGGCGTTCAAAATATTATAACTTAAGAAAATCCTCAAATAAAGTTGGACTCAGTATAAATAAGATGATTTTCAACACAACTACAGAAATTAAATTTTCTTCAATATGTATATTTTATTAGGAAAAAAAAATTATTTTCCTTTATTTACAGAACAAATCGTAGTAATCGAATATAATTTTTCTATTTTTACTGCTAAAGTAATATTTTAAAGTATATTGTCGTCCGGGGATTCATTTGCTCCATACGCCATTTTGGCAATTTTTGACTATCTTGTGTTATCGATACCAATTTTTTTTTAAATCTGCCATCCGTTTTTAACTATCTGTTCTGGAAATTGGAAATTTCGGGTCCACTTTGCTTTATATCCCTTTTCCCTATAGCTCTTTCAAACTTTAACCTTAAACCAGAATGGGTTTTTGGCACATAGAGCACATGAATCTCAAGACGACAATATGTTATCTAAAAAACCAAATAAATTCTGAATTCAAATGTTTTGTTTTTCAGACATTACAAATCATATCAATCACAAACACCGTCTCAATTTGTTGCCCAACTTTGCCGTCGGCAAAAAATTACCGACCCATTAATATTAGCAAATGAAAAAAATGTTTGGATTTTTTTTGTAATTTTTTTTTTAAATATTATTTTTATTTTTTTGTTTTCTTGTATAGAATGGTGGTAAGAACCGTTGACTTGTTTTTGTTTTTTTTTTGTTGTTTTCTTGTTTTGTATTTGTATCCTTTTTTCCATTTAATTATTATTATTATAATTACATATAATCGTATGATTCTGGTTTAATTTTTATAATTCGTTACTGATTTTTTTTACAATTTTATTGAAGGAATGTGTTTTTTTGTTTTGTTGTGGTTGTGGTTTTTTTATTTAATAATACAATAATTAATAAATTGTTGTAGCCATTAAATTACCATTAATTTGTTGTAATCTAGATTAAATATATTAAATATTTAGGGTATTTTTTCTGTTTGTTTTAAATTTCTTACAAATGTTCAACACTTAAAAATTTTTATGTTTTTATTTCTAATTTACTTCACAATTTTTGTATATATATAGGAATTTGTGTTTGCAAGTTTTGGGTATGTAAAAAAATACAAAGGAAAACTATAAATCAATTTTTTATACAATAAAAAAATGGAAAACATACAACACTAAAGTAATGTTTATATATTAAAGTGGTACAAATAGAAAAAAAATATTACACTCACAATAGGGGGGGATAGCAGGAACAGGTGGAAATTTATAAAAAAAAATAATATAAAGCAATAAAAAAAAAATAAAAAATTAAATTAAACAAAAATAAAACAATAATCCAAAAATAATGTAAAAAAAATATAGCTTTTACGACCTCGCGACCGCTTTAAGATTCATCACATAAAAAATATTAGAATTTTATACACTTAACAAAAACACGGGGCTGTGTGGAATGTAATAGTTAAATTAAGTTCTCTCTTTAAGTTTACATCTGACTTATAATCTAAAAAATTTCCATAAATTTTAACTAATTTTGTGTGTGTGTTTCTTGGTTGTCTTTTAACAGTTTCCCTTGGCGAAAAGGTCAAAAGTTTAAGAGAATTTAAGGGGCGTTCGTGTATTTCTTTTTCTTGGCTTTTTACAAATGTAAGTTTTTTTTTTTTGTTTTACCTACTGACTCTTGACTACGACGAAATAACTAAGTAATAGTTGTTGTTTTTTTTGTATTTTTATTTATTTTTTTCTTTAATTATAATTTTATACTAAAATTATTCTGTTTTTTTTTTTCTTTTGTTTTGTTTACGATAATAAAAGTTACCTACTTACTAATGACTTAACTATATACACAAGAGTAAATTGAGGGGTTGAAGGGGAATTTGGGTTAGAGTTTGTTTAAAGAATCGCAAAAATTAATAATCATTTAAGGAATTTTGGAATAAAAATATGTCTGAGTGTGTGTGTGTGTGTTGGTGTTAAAAAGTGTCTCTCTTTTGTTTGTAAATTGTAATTTTATTTTCTTTTGTAATAAAATTTACCTTGCAACAGCTTTAACATTGGTTGTTGTTATTCAATTTCTATTAACTGTAAGTAAGGCCACTTTTTAACACTTTAGATTTTTAATTTAATTTAATTTTTCTCATTTTCGTAGATTATTAATTTTTTACGATTCTTTTACGTTACATCTCGCCCGTCTCTGCTTGTTAATGTTTACGTTTTTGTAGCAATAAAAAGGGAGAAGGAAATATTTTAAATAATTAAACAGAATGAAAAAAAAAACTAAAATATTGTTTATAAAACATCACTTTGTAACTCGTTTGATTTGAATTGCCTTGTTTTTTTGTTGTTTTGTTTTGTTTCTTATGTTTTCTTTATCATATTACTTCTGCTGCGCTTCGTTTTGTTTTCAAAATATACATATATTTTTAAAAAAGTTTTTTAAAAACTTTTATCAGTTTAAATTTCTTTAAGAATTCTTCAATTAGTTTACAATATTTTCATGTTTTCTTTTTGCATGTTTTGTTTTTGTTTTTTTTCATAAAAAAAAAAGAAATAAATTCACTCATTTTAAAACAATTAATATGAATGGTCGTTAAGCTTAATTAACACAGACTAATGCACTGGTTCAGCTCTTGCTCTAGAACGCTTTGTGTAGCGCGAATCTATAAAAATCGCTCGCCGTCAGCGTGTTACACCGTTACAAACGTCTCTTTTAGTCTCGTATATAGGAGCGAGCTTGTTGGGGCTGGGGTGGAGGAAAGGGGAGAGGAAAACATTTGAAATCATAGAATGTGACATTGCAAGGACTTTCGGCGTGTTGAGCTTTGTTTCTGTGACCTTTCGTGAGTCTTTTCGGGTCTCTTGACAAATTGCCGATATTTACTTTAACTAGTAGCATTGCCTTGACTCCTTGAGAAGTTTTGGTAATCCCTTATCGTCTAAGTAAATATTCTATTTGCCTGCTTATCACCCTTTCTCGTCGTTTGTATCACTTTGCTTCTTTTCTGTATGTTTGTATGTTCTCGCTCTGCTGGATATCTTCTTCTTAGTCCAATATTATTCAACATATTCATTCCTCCCTCTATCCTTAGGACGACTCATAGCCAAACCATGCGGCTGAAGCTGCTGCAGCTGCAGCAGCCGTTGTATGCTATTCTCCGGATCCACCGAACGAATTGAAATGCCTTACCGCTCCCGGCGCCGCGGCAGCACCAAACTGCAGACTCCACTCGAAAAGGCGCCGCGCATGCAATTGCTGCTGTTGCTGCTGATGATGGTGATGCTGTTGCTGGTGCTGATGATGGTGCAACGTGTGCGGATTCAAGTTCAAATGATGCATACCAGCGCTGCCACTTACCCCCAATGCTGAGGACACCGAAGAGGGCGAGGCAGCCGACGAGGAGGCCTGCAATACGCCGCTGCTACTGCCCGCTCCCGGTGATGCTTGCGGTTGCTGCAGGTGCTGGTGATGGGCCGTGGAGTGTTGCAGCGCCTGATCGCTCGTGTGGAACAGGTGCGGATGATGGGCGGGATTTAAGTGCGGATGCTGGTGATGGTGATGATGCGCTGCGGCAGCGTTGTGGTAACGCATCGGATCTATGTACATGGCCGCTGCTGCAGCGGCGGCTATGCTCGAGGCTTGCTGTTGTTGCTGTTGCTGCTGTTTGACTTGCGACAAGTGATCGTTGTCGTTGTTGTTATTATTGTTGTTGTTGTTGTTGCCATTGGCAGCATTGCTAGATCCGAGCGGACTCTGGGGCGACATCACGTTCGTCGTCATCGTCGCCGAGGATCCGGCCGACGACGAGGGCGTATTGGGCCCGTGCTGTTGTTGGTGCTGCTGGTGTTGCTGGTGCTGTTGTTGTTGTTGCTGGTGCAGGGATACAGGAGTAGACGCAGCTGCAGCTGAGTTCGACTCCTGGATCTCTGATTGCTAGTGGGCCGCCAGCTGGTGGCCCGTCGCACTCTGCATGTTCTGGGGACTGAGCATGGGCGGACTATGGCTGTGGCTGTGTGTGCCCATGGGGCTGCCGTGCATGTCATGGTGCGGATGATAGCCGCCGTGGCCGTGCATATGGCCGGGCGGCATGCCGTCCATCATATCGCCGCCCATGGTGTTGGGCGGTGTCATGCGCTTCTCCTTCTGACGCCGATTGCAGAACCACACGCGCACCACCTCCTTCTCGAGTTGCAGACTGTCGGCCAGCGACGAGATTTCCTGAGCAGAGGGCTTTGGCTGTTTGTGGAAGTGCTGTTCGAGAGCTCCCTTTACGCTCACCTCAATGCTGGTGCGCTTCTTGCGCTTACGCCCCTGGGCTGCGATCTTGTCTATGCTGGTGGGGGAGCCGGTGGTGGAGTCGGCTTCCTCCAGCCACTTTTGCAGCAAGGGTTTCAGCTTGCACATGTTCTTAAAGCTCAACTGTAAAGCCTCAAAGCGGCAGATGGTTGTCTGGGAGAACACATTGCCATATAGGGTACCCAAAGCCAGGCCCACGTCGGCCTGTGTGAAGCCCAGCTTGATGCGGCGCTGTTTAAACTGTTTGGCAAAGGCCTCCAGATCGTCGGATGTGGGTGTGTCCTCCTCACCGCCACTCACGTCGCGATCGCCATGCATGTGGTGGGGATGGATGGGCAGCGAAGGAGACTCTCCCCTTAAGGCATGGTGCAGCGGGGCAACACCTTGATGATGAGCAGGATGGGCGGGATGTAGCATGCCGTTCATGGCATGATGGTATTGAAGCGGTGAGCCGCCCGTGGGCGCATAGTGAGCTGCAGCATGCACGGGGGCGTGCCAGGCATGCGGCGAGGCCATGCCCTGTTGTACTCGGGGTTGTTGTGACAGATGGGACATTTCCTGTTTGACGGCATCGGCGGGATGATGGTGTGAGTGATGTGACTGCAGAGCCCAGTGATCTGTGGGATGCAGCGCTGTCCAGGGATTCGAACTGAGACCGCCCGTGGGGGTGACTGAGCTCAGGCTGCCCGATGAGACACCGGCACCGCCGCCCGCCCCTATTGTGCTGGGACTGGGCGACGAGGGCAACTGATGGTGGGCGGCCGCTGCGGCGGCATGATGATGATGATGGTGTTGCATGTACTTCATTTCTCCGGCATCGGCGGCAGAGCGCGGCGAGGAGGTGTGGTAGCCACCGCCCAGCGCCATGTCGAGATCACCGCTCGAGGGTGTCATGTATGAGGTGGCGGCCATCCCCACCGCTCTAGGGCTGTTCAGGCCCTCCACGCTGGCGGGGTAGGGCTCCAAGTTGGGGCTCAGTTTAACGACTTTGAAAACCGATCTGTCAAAAGAAAGACCAGGGTCCCTATGCTCATTCCACTCAAACCGTGAGGCAACCGTCTTGAAGTCTTGCGTTGTAACGAAAATCAAAAAATTGTGTGGGACAGCAAAGGGCGCGCGCGTTCAAAGCTGAGCAGGCTTTCGGACGAAAGCAAAGCTCAACTTGAAAGTGAAGTCAGACAGACACGCACACACACGAAAAAGCGCCAGAGAGCACAGGCAGGCGGCACAGCAACAAGTTGATACTGGGGCGTTGACAAAAGTAACAAAATTAGCCGGCGGCTAAATTTATATTGCAGCAGCAGGAATGTAAACTTTGTCGAGTGGTAAAAACTTTAGATTGTTTAATGTGTTGCGTTTTTAAAACTTTTTGTGTTTACAACTTTTGTTTAATATTTTAGCTTTTTGGTAAATTCTTTGCTTTTTTAATCTCTCTCTCTATATGTTATATAGAACACTTGGTGATTGTTGTTGTGCTTATTTGCAGAGTTGTTGATAACTTGAACTTGTGAAATTATTATTTCAGCTTATTGTTGTGTGTTTGCTTTATTGACACTCGCGTTAACGCGCCGTTTTTTGCTTGCTTTAGATTTGTTTTCTTTTAAACTTTTTGCAAGATAGCTTTGCGACGACCACCGTTGTTGGGCTTAGTTGTTGATTTTTCCAAGTAGTAGTTTATTTGAATACCGATCCTCATTGAGATTCAAATTCCGTTTTAGAGATCTTTTACTCTTATTTGTTTTTTTTTTATTATTATTTTGTATTCATAAATTTTCTTTCTGATTTGTTTGTTTTGGGTTAACTTAAAAAATTTCTAACTATTTTCCATGTGTACATAAATAGCTGTTGCGATTGGTTGTGTGTTACTTCTTTTTTTTTGTTTGTTAATTTTTATTTATATTTATGCGGAGACTTTAAAATATTCACGTGTAAACTCGTAGAGCTATCGAAGTCAACTAACGTCATGCATCGTCAGACGAAGGTACTGAGAGCAAAGCAAAAGGCAAAGAAACTATACAACTAACAATACTGAGGAGACTACGACGACATCGACATCGACAACGACAAACAAAACACACAGAGCCAGAGCCAGCCAGTGTCTCGGAGCCACCACTCGAGCCAACGAAGCCGCACAGCGCGCACTATGGCCGTGTAAACGCACACACACACGAACACACAGGCACACTCACACAGCGACGGACAGGAAAGAAAACTCACGCAGCCACAATACACAGTTATCAAATGTGTACGGCGACCACACAACGTAGACGACGATGAGGATGAGAAGAACAAGCACACAAGCACAATTCCAATAATGAAAAGGCAAACAGAGAGTGTCTCAATTCCAATCAGTCAACTACAGTAAGGGTGGAGAGAAAGAGACAACCATAGAGACGTTCACAAGCAACCACTCACAGCGGAGTGAGAGAAAGAGAGAGGGCCTAACAATTGATGTAACATAAGAAAGAAAGAGATAAACGCTTAAATCATATTGGATTACCTTTACAAAATCCAAACGTAACAGATCCACACACACGCACACACCATAGACTGGAAATATCGAGCACAATAACAAAGAGCATGCACAAGAGAGCAAGAGCTGCTAGGAGTATAAGATGTGCTCTTGTTCATCTTCGAGGCAACCGTTAGCTAAGAGAGAGAGCTAACATCGACACCACCATATAACGGCACGAAGGCTCTCCCTAGTTATGTAGAGCAATGCGGAAATTCAAGTGCTCTTGCGGGAGAGGCACAAAGACCAGGGGCAACAACAACTACACCCGGAGTTCCAGTGTTACGCCTATTCTACAATACCAATGCCCATTCACACACGCGCTCACACACACATACGGTTTTCCAGTTAACCATCATCACAACATTGCGGCGAGCCGGGAACGAACAGAGTGACATTTTTAATTACTGTGTTTACCTTTGAGTAAGACAAAGAGAGCAAACACACTGTCGCCCGCCATCCTCATGGCTGGCCAGGAGAACGTATAGCCCAAAAACCGCAAACACCCTCATCTCTTTCACCCACAATGTACGACGAAGTACAAGTGAGTGCGCCATGAAGCGGCGGCCACTGGACAACATTGATGTACAACTGGTCTAAGAAAGTATTCCCCAAATTCTGAACCAAAATATCCTCCAAGGGGATGAAAATATCTACGTTCGCCGCAATGGTCCACTAACAGCCGTCGTCGCTGGCGCCGCATACTCTTAGGGTTTCCTTAAGGCCAACAACTGCTCGTCGTCATCGCCATCTCTTACTGTTACCCCAAAAAAGGAAGTCTCATACAGTGTCGTTGGTGTTGTCCTGTTAGAGTGTCGTCGTCGTCGCCGCTAACTTTGTCGACTCCGTTGTCATTGTCATTTTTTTTTTTGGGGGGCTCTGGTTGAACGGTATGCAAAGCGTTAACTCTAGTTGGACTCTGGCGGTTGTTCTTGAGCTGTAGACGCATTAAACGGTGATGGCGTAAATAACAAAACGTGGCGTGTTTTCCGTTAAGTCCGCGGAAAATGGGAAATTCTTAAGCGACTCAAGAAGAAAAGTCTGTCCGTCTGCTTGTTCGCTGCTTTAGTGCTGCTGCTCCACCAAACGTGAACATGTAAATGAGTAGGCAAAACAGGCAAACTGGTCAACGCGCACAACTTTTGCTTTCATTAACACCATGCGATGGAACTACAACTTCAACAATAGCTCCACTCCATTAGTTTTGTGAAAATTTCTTGTATTGCCACCTTAAGAATTTCGTTGGTCATCATTCTCATTGGAGGGTGTTTGCACCTAACTGTTATTCCTTATGGGCGCTCCAGCCCCTTAGTAATCGTTGGGCGCGTTGACTGTCACTGCAGTGCAGTGTAAAGGCATGTCGATGCATTGCTTTCTGGTATTCAAATGCTGGCAAACATATTGTTGGATTTTCCTGGTGTTATCGTGACATTCACACACGAACTGTCACTTGTGTTGTTTGTGGGTGGTTGGAGGTAGTGTTTTGGTGGGGTAAAGTTGGTGCAACGTATTTATGGAAAACCAAACCAAATTTGTGCGTAAATTATAAAATGTGGCAAGTGACAATAAATATTTGTTTTTAGAGACAGTTAGGCGAATCTCGATTTCAGTAAAACCGGCGAGAGCCATCATTACTGAAAATAATTACAAACAGTGCATAGTTTGGCAAAACATAAAGCAAATACCTACGTTTGATGACCAAATAAATATGTCTAAAGGGCCAACTTGTGCTTAAACTTTACTATTTTATGTATTGTTCACGTGTTCCTAGCGGACGAAGGACGAATGTCTTTTCACGTGGTAATGTTTGCTAATGTACCATTATACTGTAGTTACTGACTTCATTGTTGGTTAAAGTTTGTCGAAAAATAAATGTGATGGAAAAGTGTAAACGCGAAAATTAGTGAGCACAAAATGCAAGAAAATCCAATTTGGTCAGGATTAATGATAGCAAAATTTTTGAATTTACTAAGATCAACAACGTATTTGGTTTTTGAACGATATATAGTTGGATTATTTTTAGAAATGAAGAAAAAGAGGTAGACAAAATGGAAAACCATTTGTCGCGGTTAAAAGTATTTAGTTCTGTAAAATGCAATCCTGAGCACTTTGATGCATTTCCAGCCAAATGGCACAGCACAAGTACAAGCATGGCGCAAAGAATTTGATTTGTTGCAAAGGGCCTGCCTTGTTATAAAATACCTGAAGCAGTCTGAAAAATAAAACCGTATTGCTCGAAAACGTGCACGTTCTCTTCATAGCATAAAGAACTGACGAAATCCAATGCTGTATAATCGTGGACGTTAAGATCTATTTAAAAATGGATACGAAACAGCTTTCGAGCCGAAATTTTTCTTTTTGACGAATATAGTAGAGGAAATATAGAGCAAAAAATTTTTTTTATAAAAATGCTTCGATTTGGCTGTCAATATTCAGTTGTGGTCTTCACAGCAGGCCATTTCTGACGCAGACGACACTTACGTCAGAAGTTTACCAATCTGAATGCCTGCAAATAAAAACGTATTTTACTAGTAGTTCAATGGTCTAAAGTTTTGACATCGACCACAATTCCAAGGCAACTATTAATTCCTATCACATTGATGTCATCCCAAAGGACATGAATACACCCAACTGTCAAAATCCCACGACAGATTAACCCATATTGGGCAATTAAGAAGCAAGTATTGAAGAACAATTTTAGAATAATGAAATCGATACCAAACATTGCAATAAAATATAATAAAGTTGCAACTGAAGTAACAAGAAATAATGTGCTGCAGCTATTAAAGTATATTAAGATTAATGTTCAACAATTCTTTAGAAATAATGAATACAAAAAATATTATTTTTGCAAATATGAAGGCTTTTATTTGATATATGTATCAGTTTTACTTAATTTTTATATTTGTAAAAAAAAATATATATATTAATACAAATGCGTCCAGATTTTGTGTGAACAGTGCTTTATATATCGATGTAGTGAACAGTTTTTGAACCTTTGTAAATAATGACAAGAAAATTATCTGTATTTTATTATATTCCATAAGAAATATACTGTTACTAGTGGGGCCGGCAATGCTTCGCTATTGCATTTTAACTTGTAATATATTTCACATTAAGGTCTCCAAAGTACTTTGAAAACGGTACTTAAGCTCGATAATGATATGTTGAGTTTATTAACATATGTAACTAATTTCAAGCAACTCCTTAACATGAAAGTTAACAAATTAAGTGTTGTTGTTTTAAATTCTAAATATCATAGGCTCTATGACGATAGTAAAAAGTTCATCAGCAAAGTCATATCTGTTACAAATCGGAAACAGACATTCCGTTTAAGATCAAAAATCATACCTCTTATAGTTCATGAGATATAGCCCTTTTTATTTTCAAGTTGTATGGGCGGTGCCACGCCCCTTTATCCAATCACAACCAAATATAGCCAGGGACTATCTACAGGCCACCAATACCACTTGGTTAAATTTTCGTATCAATCTGTCTATTGGGAAAGCCTGCAGATCGGTTTTGAAAAGGGGCGTGGCACCCCCACTTCCACGCTGGATGTAATTAATACTGCTCCAACAACATATATACCAAATGTCATCTTCATACCTCTGATAGTTCATGAGATATAGCCCTTTTGATTTTCAAGTTGTATCAGCGGTGCCACGCCCCTTTATCCAATCACAATCTATTATAGCCAGGGACTATCAACAGGTCAACTGTACCATTTGGTAAAATTTTCGTATCAATCGGTCTATTAGAAAAGCCGTTAGAGAAATTTTTTAAAAGGGGGCGTGGCACCGCCCACTTCCACCTTGGCTGTAATTAATACTGCTCCAACAACATATATACCAAATCTCATCTTCATACCTCTGATAGTTCATGAGATACAGCCCTTTTGATTTTCAAGTTGTATGGGCGGTGCCACCTCCTTTGTCCAATTGGACCGAATTGTAAATATAAACCACCCGAGGCGCCACCCAAACGCATACAAACAAATTTATGCGAATCGGTCCAGCCGTTCGTGAGTTATAAAGTCACAACACACTTGCAACAATTTTTTATATATATAGATTAGTAAGAGTAAATTTTTAGGTCCGTAATGTTACTTTTGAACAAGGCAGCAAACCATCCGCGGTTTAAGATCTGATCGGGTTGAGTATGGTTGCGTTCATATAATAGGCATGAAGAAGCCGCGGCTACATTGTAGATATTACACTTTATTACGTATGTCGTAGTCGACTTTCGACAACATTCGAGCAAGGAGCAAGGACAAGCCCTATTTCCATCTCACAAACGACATCAGCGATGAATTATTTAAAGAACGACTAAGATTCGACGTGACTACGACATACATAATAAGGATTATTATATTTTTTAAGAGAAAAAAAAAACTCTTTCGCCAGATTCATGAGATCAAGGAATGGAAAATGGTAGATTCATTTGAACTCCGCCGTAATAAATCTGTGGTGAAAAGGAAAAACTGCTTAAGTCTGATTTTGCAGGAGAGCACTTTCCAAGTTTAAACTTTATTTTTAAAAACTTATGGTGATTGTAGTATAAGTAAAAGTCAGCCATCAATCAAATTCAGAAATTATTAAATTTTAAGAGCTATGGTAAAAAAAAAATTTTAGCTTAAGTCGACTTAAGCACTTCTTCCTTTTCACCACAGATATTATATGGAACATTCAGATTATTTTCATTTTGTTAGATTCGATTCAAAAGTAGTGAAAGCGTATAATTGACAAATATGAACTTTGCATCTAATGAAGCATAATATGGAGTGTTCACATATCAAATTGTACATATTCCACGCTAGTGTTCATTCCTCAACAAAATTTCTGTTGGCTGATCTTTTCGCAAACATTTTACTTTATAAGTAAATTTTATTTATGGCTAAACATTTGCATATAATAAATATTATAATGGACAATATTTTATTTTTTGTTGAGTAAGTAAAATATGTTTTTTTTTTAAAATAAAAATATGGCTTTATTTTTTGACATAATCTCCACCTAGAGTAATGCATTTTTGGTAACGGTCCCCCAGCATTTCAATACCGGTTCGAAAGTGTGAAGCTTCGAGGCCTTCAAAAAAGACGTTTGTTCTTGACCTTCTCATTTGAGTGTAATCCTTTTCCAGTGAGCTACTTTTTGAATCTAAGAAAGATGTAATAGTCGCTGATGGCCAAACGGCGGCTGATGGAATACGGTAGTAATTCTTTCAATTTATCGGTCGTATGACACGATGAAAGAGCCGAGGCCGTTGTCTTGGTGAAAACGACATTTTATCTATATCAAATTAGTGCGTTTGACACTGATCTCGACGTCCAATCGACCCAATAACGCACAGTAATATTGGTTACTGATTGTTTAAACATGTTCGAAGTAGTTGATAAAAATAATTCCAAGTGTTTTCGGCCGCGTTAGATGACTATCTCAGGGCAACAATCATTCAGCGAACTGTCGTTTAGACTCAGGTGTGTAATGATGTATACATCTGCCATGCATTGTCACATATTGAGGGTCACTCAAAACAATTTCTCGAGTTTTCGCCATGTTTTCTGGCGTTACTGCCTCCTCTGGCCTTTCTGAACAAGGTTCATTATTTGTGCTAGTACGGTTACGACGAAATTCAGCAAACCAGTACTTGACCGTTATATATGCTGGGCCAGATTTGCCTTAACACTTATCAAGTCATTGTTTAAAAAGTAAATGTGTTAAACTTGGATGGTCGCTTTACCTTCCCATTTAAAAACAAATTGGAAGTACTGTCTCTTAGGGAATAATTTTTTAATACTAACAATATTCATTAATTCTAAAACGGTTTCATAGTTGTCTATATGATATATTTTCAATTAAGTGTTTTAAAAAACTTTAATGAATTGAATCCGATTTAAGACATGTTTACCATTTTATCATATTTTCACAACATCGGTAGAACTGAAAGGTGTCCTCGTAAAATTCTCCCTAATGGTAAATTATATTGTAAATATTTTTATGGATTTTGTGGAAATGTATATTTTAAAATTGGCAAATAATGTTTTTACAAATTTAAATTAAAATCAATTACACTTTGTGGCAAAATGGCGGTAATTCTTTTACAGAATGAATTTCTTAGGTGAGTATATGAAAATTCAGGAAGACAAATTTTTTTTCGCGGTTGAGCAACTTGTACAAAGTTTCCTAGCCTGCGTATTCGGTTCATTTGAACGCTCTTGACTACGTCGATGTCGCTATACAGACCATGGTTCATATGACGACGGCTGTCGCCATTAACGATGAAGACTTGAAGACTCCCAGAATAGATTGATTCGCTTATGACATTACCCAGAATTCTGTGCTGTAGAGCAAAACATCATATCGATCGCTTAGCGCATAGTAGCAGAGGTTTGCGATTAGTACTCGTCTTGCCATCTTCAATTTCCACCAGACCCACTTCTGCCGACTGCTTCTCAATGCTTGAAAGGACTGTAGTAAGATCCCGCAATCTTCGGTCAACGATGTTTATATCATCGGCATATGTAAGCAGCATGTGACTTTCATTAAAGATGATAACAGTCGTGTTTATTGCAGCCTTTCGCATGATCATCTCCACTATTATGGTAGAAGATAGCATGACAGACTATCATCTAAAGCAGTCAACGGCGTAAGGTAGCCCATGGGCGCGGGAGACTCACACGCATTCGCTCACACATTGAACGAAAACAAACAAATGCATTCCGTCTCGCTTGAGCATTCCGAAGCGGTTGTGTAGACGCTTGTTATAAGCACGTCAATAAAAAAAAATGAATTCTTATATAATCAAATATTTATCAAATATTTACTGGATTTTTACATTATAATTTTGTTCATAGATATGAAAAACTATATAACAATTTCCTTCACTACAGTGATAGAGAGAAAAGAGCAACTCACAAACACAAACCCATATTGTGGTTGTATTGCAATGGCATTCACTGGGGTAAAGAATCTTACTTACTGAATTTCCCTTTGCACCCCATGAATGAGGTATGGGATAGCTTCTCGCGTTGTTGTGAAATTAACACGCTTTCTATTTTTAGATTCACAACTAACGGCACTTACTTGTTTATCGACGAATGCGAACGTCACTGTTTGAGAAGCTCTTACTAGACACGACGATTGAATCGACGCTTAATACTGCGAAGTTGCTGTCAACAACATTCGAGGGGAGCCGACAATGAAAGAAAATTTTATTTATTTTTTTTTTCTTTTAAGATGACTGGAGCCAGGTTTGAACCTGCGATCTCCCGCATGGTAGTCGCGTGTTCTAACCACTATGCCACGGCCGGTCCGCGGGGTAAAGAATCGCTTGGTAAAAAAATGACTGTTAAATTTGTTCCCATTTTCACTGAAGGCTTTGTGTCAGTCATTGCCATCCCGCAAATTCTTACCAGCTTCGCGTGGATACTAAACCTAGCCATAGCATCTAATAGTTTCTGTCATATGGTAGGTGTCAAACTGCATTTCATGTGCGACTCATGAAAGGCCCATTTTCCTTCAAATAAGAAACATGGATCCGCAATTGATAAGCGCTGTAATGCCTATGGTTTCAACAGAAAGTCGCTACTTTTTATGATCCTTTGCCTACTCTGTTCTTAACTCGCAAACTGCCGAAACTTGGAAGTTCACTGGCCGCCTCGCAGCTGTCCAATGAGTCCTGATTCCACTAATGCCACTAAATCGATACAGTCGTTGACGAGATAGAGGCCAAAACAATCGAAAATGTGCTAAAACAAAAAATATGGTATCTATGTGAACGATGTTGTGTTTCATTCTTAAATATTAATGATGATGATCATAATTTTGAAAAATTTCGATTGTTCTTTATTAAAACCAAAAATAATAACAAATTAGACATGGCCCTCCCTTTACTAGCGCCCTTAGTACCTATACGTACCTATTTAGAAATCCATGACATCAATATGACATTGTAAGCGAGCGATCTAAGTATTAAGAATGTCATGTGTTTGTAATGTAAAAAATGTCGTCCACTCATTATAAATCCGTTTAAAATAACACCTACTGACATCATCACTTACATCGTAATCAATCATGTTATCAAGCTGGTTTAAAACACTGCTTATAACGTAATTGCAACTGAAATGGCACTTACTGACATCGTCGCTTACTTTGTAAGCGAGAGCACACCGATGAAACGGCCTATGTCACTCCTATGCTAAATTTAAGGAAGGATATTATCGAGAGATTCATCACTGATTGCTAGTGAATATAGCTGTCAACATCGATTACGTAATGGGTATTTTACCGCTGCGTAATTGCCCAGTAGAGAAATGTCGTACAATTTGAAAAACTTACTAGATCGAATAATTTCAAAAATTTTTAAACTAGTTCTATACTAGTGCAAAAGGACATTTACCCCAAGTCTCGGACATGTCCAAGTTAAATCAGACAGTTGCTTGAAGAGAAGGATAACTAATTCAATGTCTATGGAGAACTAGTATGAAACTGGTTGTGAACCAATATCATTCACTACTGAATGGTTGAACAATACTTGCGTATTCCAAAGATAAATTGATATTGTCTTAAGTCCCGACTAATAACTTTTTTCCGTATCACCCTTACATGATATCAATCAATTGCTCAACATCAACTACTTTTCGCTCGTATCTCTTTAAAATCTTCCACATTGAAATGAAATTTTAGACCGCAATTAAAAGCAACAGCAGTAATAATTAGCAAAACATACACACACACCGCGCACAGCATAAAGCTTAGCACAAAATATTCAAATAGTCTAACCCCATTTATATGGCAGTTTTGCAAATAAACAAACAAATCAGCAAAAGAAAAAAAAAAGTGTTAAAAGTCAAAACAAATTTACCAGAAGCACTTGAAACAAAAAAAAAAAACAAACACCTAAATAAAAATCTATTTAAATTAATTTTTTGCTCTCTCGCCACCACTGACTGACGCTAATGTTTTGATGGTCTACGTATAATGTGATGGCAAAAAAAAATGCCGGTGAATTTTAAATGTTTATTGTGATTATCATAATGTTGTTGCTATACTACGGGTAGTTGTTGTTTGCAATCTTGGTGATATGTATATTTGAATTTTTGGTGTGTGTTGAGTGTTTGTGTTGTTGTTTTTTTTTGTGTGTGTAATTTGCGACAAAGTTTGTCACCGCATAGTGCAGACATAATTAAATCAAAAATCCTGTTTCGATGAACCTTAGCAAGCCAGGCTACCAGCTCTACATAGCCATAGTATAATAACCAACAATCAACGAAATCATCAACAACATCATCATCGCCATTGCCATCGCCATCCTCGGCGGAAAATTATGCTAAATAAGTCAGAACGCGCAAACGCACGCGCCAGTGTTACCTTTTTGTTCATTTCCGACCAAAATTAATTTAAATAATTTTAAGGCGAAAGCAAGAGACAGCAGACACAGGGGCACAGAGCAGGAGAGAGCCAGTAAGTGAGAGTCGAGTATGTGTAAACACAAGACTGACGTAGACCAAAAGGAAATTTGTATGTGTGTAAGGACTTGTTGCTGCTGCTGCTGCTCCTCATCGTATGCAAATCACTTTGAAAATACCAAAACCAAAAAAAAAAACATAGCATAAACGAAAACAAAAGTGGCAAAAAGGACATTTCATTCATACTTTTATACTTTTAGTCTGCACGTTGGCAGTGAACTGGTGGCTGGTTGGCTGCTTTGCTTGGCTGGCTGGCTGACTGACTGACTGTGAAGACTTGTCTGCCGGCTTTTGTTTTTCCTCACACAGTTTTTCTGGCTCATCTTCTTGTCTTTGCTTTCAGCTGACACGATGATGGATTTATGAATGAAAATGAGTCTGGGCCGTAACATCATCAGCATCATCATCATCATCATCGACCGTCGCCGCCGCATCAGCTATCGTCTTCATTAACATATTTCCACGCTTTATAAGCAAAACACATCCTCATCACCATCATAACAAACAGAATGGCTACATAAAGTCATTTTCAAAAACTTTAAAATAAAACAAGAGCAGCCAAAAAATATGACTTTTATTGCAATTGCTGCTATTTAGCAAATATTATACGTTTAGTATGCACGTTAGTATTGAACCTTTGAAATGTGTTATGTATTTGTCTAGTTAATATAACATTTGTCAACGCTGTTGTTGTTGTCTGTAAGACAACATTAGCATATTGGCGTTGCTGTTAACTGGCTTTAATATATTCGTGGCAGTGGTTATGGATGTGTTTTTTTTTTAGTTTTGCTTTCTTTGGTTTGGATTTTTGCTTAGTCAACTACAAGTACTACTTACTACTAGTACTATTTATTATGACACATCATGTTGGTTGTTGTGTGATGGAGGGGTACTGCTGCCTGCCATTTGTTTATTTTTGTGACATTAAATATTAGTGTTAAACTTCAACATCACATTGTTAGTTCTTTACTTTAATCAATTGAGTGAAAAATTTGAAGTAGTTAAAAGCTCAACAAAGATGTTTGGCATCTATGGGTGCACAAAAATGAGAGAGGGCATGACAAATTATCGTAAAATAAGTTCAGAGAGTAAATAGTCAAGGTTCAACTACCTGTTTTGAAAATATTTAGGAATTCGACTATGGGCAGGCTGTATGATTAGTTTCGAACATATTCCCTTAACTTTTGCAGGATATTTCAGATTTACTTAGTATAAATATAATATGTTTGTAAAGGGTGTGTAAATCTTAAGGACCGATGTTGATTTTAAATGAAACACAAATTATTTAGGAAATTATTGTCATTTCGTTTTATTATGATAATATTGGTATGGTTCAATTATGTATGGAAAATAATATTGGCCAAATGACAGCACCGACCTCGGCGGCACACCTCCATCCGATGATTCAAATTTTCGATGACGCTGAGGCATAATTGCTCTTGAATTGTTGCTGGCTTATCGACGTACATCTTTTCTTTCAAATAATCATCTTGGCGGCCAATCGACATCGCCAATACGTGAGATAACACGTCCATTGAATTTGTCGCGCAAAAGAGCCATTGTTTCGTTATCTGTGTGGCAAGTGGCACCGTCCTGTTAAAACCACATATCGTCCACATCCATATCTTCCAATTCGTTATCATCTCACATTAGCTATTACCATTCACAGTAACTGCCTTCTGGAATCTGCAGTTGCTGGAGTGTTCTATCCATATCTGCAGCACACTATACGTATGTGTAACCAGATTTTCATTCCAGTACTTACAGTAGAGAAACCCATTATCGTTAGCTTTTGCTTTTACTTTCTGGTAAAATGTTCTGGCCTCACCTCTGTTCCAGTATCGCTCTATATCCTCGTTCTCCTGTTCTTTCATCTAAGGTTTTTTTCGCTTGTAGTTTATGGGTCAACTTGTGCAACGAGTTCTGGCCCAGTGTGTTAAGTGGAAAATATTACCGATGTAGCTGAACAGCCACAAGAACAGCACATAGAACACTCAGACTCCAAACATCGGGTATGACGGCTGTCCATCGCCTTCCGCAACTTTGTGGTTTTTAAGCCATGCAATTGCCGTGCTAATCTCGTTTTGGCTCGGTGGCCAACCATCGTCGATGATTGGTGTGATTTCGACTCTTATGCTGCCTTCGGGAACGAGTACAGATCGATTGTGTTTCCTCCATATCTGCTGCACATTCCGAATATCAGTGACCAGATTTCCGTCTCCGTCCTTACAGATAGAGATCCCTGGTTCAAAACCTTTGCTTTTTACCTTTTGGCAGAACTTTCGGGTTTCACCTCTATCCCTTTAATTTTCGATGTCCTGGTTGTCTCTTTTCTTCCATAGACGCTTTTTTCGCCTCCTCTTCTCCTTATAACGCTCCGTCGCCGCACGCATCACCATTGGCTGCAGTTTTGCCTTGTATGCAGTATACATTTACTCAGACATTTCGGGACATTTATCATCGTACCAGGGCTTGTCTGAGCGTGGTTTTTCATAACCCAGTACAGCCGTTGCGGCAGTGGTCATAAAATTCGCAATAATGTGCAATTGACAATTAGGGGGTTGGTTCGATGTAATAGAGAGAGTTGGTTGGATTAGGCATTGGCTATCTCAGGGGTATGGAGCATTGTGCACGTGCGTTTTTCGCTCTGCCCAATCTTGTGCGCACCTTGGCTGTAACTAGGTGGTGATCCGAGTCAATATTTGCATCACGCTTGAGGCATGCCTTCCATCAATTACCATGTGATAACTATTCTTGAATTTTGATCAGGGAATATCCAGGTTGCCTTGTGGATATCTTTATGCGGGAATCTGGTTCCACTCACAACCATGTTTCTTGCCGACGCGAAACTAACCAGCCTGAATCCGTTATCGGAGGTGTTGTTGTGCAGTCTGAATTTTCCGACTGCTGAAGCAACAACATCTTCCCTTCCTATTTGAGCATAAAAATCTCCAGGAACAATTTGAATGTCATGTGTAGGTCATATATTTTCTCCAGACGATCATAGAAAGCATCCTTAATGTCCTTATCTTTGTCTTCTATCGGGGCGTGTACACAAATCAGCGTAATGTAAAAGTATTTCGCCTTGTTGCGAGTAGTTGCTATTCGGTTACTCACAGCGTTAAACCGCGAGACCAGATGTCGAATTATCTTGCCGACTATGAATCTACATCCAAATTCGTTTCTTTCAGCTTGGCAGCTATAAAAGATGTCACAGTTCTTTCGACGTGTGCAATCCTTTCTCGTCCATAGCATTTCCTGTATTGCGACCTTGTATTTGTCGAGGACATCCGCCAGTTGGATAGAGGCACCTTCTCTGTTGAGAGTTCCGACATTCCAGGTGCATATCCGATATATCCGAAATAATGGTCCTCATAACGTTTGCGGGAATCGTCAACCATAATAATTGGTTTTGTTTAAGGATCTGATCTGATCTGCCAAAGCCACTAAGAGAGTCGTTGTGGTAGCTTCAGCAACTTCTGTTACATATTTTCTAAGCCACATCGGGGGTAGCATGACATTAGGTTACTCAACACGTTATACGAGTGGATAAAAATGATCCAGCTCGGTAATAAACTCGAGGAGACGCAGGAGGTGGCGACCAAAACTTCTTTGGATGGACCAGATAAAAGACCTGTTATTAAATTTGGTGAGGCGAGCTATCAACGGAGCGCCAAAGACCGAAGTGCTTAGAATTCTTTTCTACGTGCGGATATTAAAACAGAAAGAGAACATAGACATTTATTTAAAAAAAAAGCCCCGTGGCCAAGGACAGATTTTTGGTCATAATTGAGATCTTATTTTAGATGGGCCGAAGCCCAGTGAGCGAATAAACAGCTTAACTGGAACTTGAAGTGAAGTCTGCAAAAGATCGAGTTCTTATTTACGGCGAAGAATTGACCGCCCCGGGTTATTCTGCACACTTTACTTATCTTACAGCGGCTAATAAAGAGCGCGTTGCGCCCATTTACGGCAGACGTTGTGGCCCTTTAAAGTCGACTCCCTAACATTTGGTAGCCAAATTCGAGACGACCGATCTTCAAATATATGTAAGTCGAAAGAGCGCCAGATCGACGAAGTGCATTGCCGCTGTAAGTTAAAGTGTGCAGAAGAAAACGAGGCAGTCAATTCTTTGCCGTACACAAGAACTCGAGCTTTCGTAGACTACCGTTCAATATCCAACAGACTCTGGACCTCAAAGTTAACGATCAAAAGAAATGTTTTTCGTCGATCTTGTGCTATTTCGACTTACGTTAGATGATCGTCCGCCGTACCGGTCGTCTCGAAGTTAGTGAGTCGAATTTGAAGGGCAACCGCGTCTGCGGTAAATTGGCGCTACGCGCTCTTTATTTGCGAACATTCATTTTGTATTTTAAGGACCTAAAAAGCAACATCTAAGCATTCTAACATACCCCGAATTCAAACACATCCCGTTTTCAATACTTTATCACATAGTATAAAATTGACAAATTTCTCAATACATGCAATATTACTCCACTATTTTGTGTAACACTTTTTTTTAAAGTCAGTGGCGTTAAATATGTAAATTGTGGCAATAAAAAAAAAACTAAAAAATCAATAAAAAGAACATACAGCTACAACGACAGCAACAACAACAAAAATGCAGCGGCGTCTATAATTTTTCTCACTTCTAAAAGCGTTTAATTCTATTAGTTTGTATGACTGTATCAAACATAGAATCGATGCATAATTTTAAATCTGATAACGACGGCTGGCAATGGTAAACACTAAAAAGTTCCCCCACTCGCCTCAACCGCCCTACCAACTCGTACCGCGAAAACGTGCATCTCATTAATGGCAGACAATTGAAAATTGGAAATTTAAACATATGAACAACAACAACAACACATGAAAACCACCATCAACTAACGCCAAAAAAAAATACAGAAATTGAAAACGCTAACCAGGTGATCGATGCCATAATGAATAGACTTTGCTGCTGCCCGTATGTACTACAATGTTATAGGGCTATCTATGGCATACGAAGGCAGAGCGAGAGCAAAAAAAAACAAAAAACATTAACGGCGCTAGGGACACAAGATAAATTATTGAACATCTATCAGTAGAACCGGGAGGAAAAACACAAACTAATTTGCATATTTATGTAGTTTTGGAAATGTCGAAAAAAACGATAACATTTCTAACAACAGACACATACACACACACACACACACACGCTATAAAAAAAACTGTCAAATCACTATCGATGAAGCAAGGGCATCACCATCGTTCGGTTCCGTTTCCCGTGTGCACGTGGATATTTCGCCTAAAAGGATTTTAGTTTAAGAGGTGGCACAAGTTGTGGCATAGGTACAATTTTTGCACCAACATACCCGACATAACCGCTTTACTGGAAATCCGATGGACGAGACACGGGTGCTCGCGCATGAAGACGTGTGACATCTACTATAGTGGCCATGCGGACAAACACGAGTTTGGATGTGGATTTGTGGTTGGCAAGAGACTGCGACACCTAGTCTCTAAACCCGGTGTGAACGTATAGCCACCATAAGAGTCAAGACAAAGTTTTTCCACATAACACTTATATGTATGTGCCCATGCTCCGACAGAAGAGAAAAGCGATTATGACAAAGACGAGTTCTACGAGAGCCTAGAAAATGTATATGACCGTTGTACTAGGCGCTTTTAATGCTAAAATAGGCAGGTAGACCGCATTTGAGCCTACCATAGGAAAATTCAGTCTGCGCACTGAAATTTTGAACAATGGCATCAGACTGATTGATTTCTCGGCGGTAAGAAATATGGTAGTTAGCAGCACTAGATTTGACCATAAATGGTTATCTCCAGATCAATTGACGAGAAATCATATACGTGGTAGTCGATGGAAGACACGCATCGAGTATTCTGGACGTACGAGTGATCAAGGGTGCGAACATAGACTCCGATCACTATCTTACCACAGTTAAGGTACGCACAAGGCTAAGCATGGCGAAAAACGTACGTAACCAGGCACAATGAAAACTGGACATCGGTAAACTGCGGACCACAGAGGTAGCGGACGCCTACTCCAACCAACTAACTCAACTGCTGCGGAATGATTCAACCCCTGATAATATTACATTGTAGTGGCAATATATAGCCGACTCCATAGAACGGACTGCGAAAAGCGTACTTGGGTTCTCAAAGCCATCTCAAGAAGATGCCTGGTACGATGATAAATACCGCAATGCCACGATGCTGCATACAGGGCGCGAGATATTCGTGAACGGCACAGGGAGCAGAGACGAGAGGCAACTCGTCTCTCTAGACGGAAAAAGAATGAGTTGAAGCAGAGACATGATGAGTGCACAGAGTTGCTCCGAAGTAGAGGAGAAGCCCGAAAATTGTACCAGAAAGTTTAGGCGAGAATGCGTAGAACAGGGTTGCTCTCCTGCAAGGACAGCGATGGTCAGCTAGTGACGGACCTGGATAACGTTCTGAAGATATGGAGAGATCATTTCAGAAATTTGTTGGATACGGACACCACATCAAAAGACCCCGCTCCAGATCATGACGAATGTATTAACTGACAACCTCCGAGCAAGAGCGAGATACGTGTGGCTGAATTGTTTAAGGCTGGCGGGGAGGAACTGATTAGGAGCATGCATCAGCTCATGGAGAACATCTGGCAAGAGGAGAGCATGCCCAGGGATTGGAGTCTCAGTCTGTTATGTCCCATATACAAGAAAGGAGATCGTAGTGAATGTAAGAACTATCGTGGAATAAGCCTATTACCAATTGCGTACAAGGTCCTTTCGAGCATATTGTGCGAACGTCTAAAGCCAATTGTAGAAAAACTAATTGGACCATATCAGTGCGTCTTTAGACATGGCAAATCTACGACGGATCAAATATTCATCTTACGACATATCCTGGACAAAAACTCATGAAAAGCAAATCGACACCTATCACCTCTTTGTCGACTACAAAGCTGCCTTCGACTCTCCGATAAGGAATAGGCTTTATTAGGCCATGTCCGGCTTTGGTATTCCTGCAAAGCTTATTCGACTTTGCAGATCTACCTTGGAAAACATTAAATCCTCGGTTTAGATTGGTAAGGATCGCTCTGAATCATTCAACACGGTAATAGGTCTCAGGCGGTATTTGTCGATTACAAAGCTGCCTTCGACTCTCCGATAAGGGCTATATAGAGCCATGTCTGAGTTTGGTATTCCTGCAAAGTTAATTCGACTTTGCAGATGTACCTTGGAAAACATTAAATCCTCGGTTTAGATTGGTAAGGATTACTCTAAGCCATTCAACACGGAAAGAGTTCTCTGGCAAGGTGATAGCTTGTCCTGTCCACTATTTAATATAGTTATGGAGAAGGAGATGAGCAAGGCTGGTGTCAACATATCTGGCACCATTTTCCACAAGGGCCTCATGTCACTACCCTATGCCGATGATAAAGACATCATTGGCCGAAATCTGCGGGATGTTTCTACAGTTTTCTCGTCGTTAGAAAAGGAGTCAGCAAGAATGGGCTTAGCGGCCAACGAGAACAAAACAAATATAATGATTTCGACGAACAAAGAGTCCTCTCGACGGGGACACACCGTCAACGTTGAAAATTATTGTTTTGAGGTAGTAGATGAAGAATTTACCTACCTCGGATCTTCCGTCAATAAGAAAAATAATGTCAGCCAGGAAATTAAGCGGATAATAGTGCTAGGATCCTAAGAATCGTGGGTGCTTACGACAACGGACATACAAAACCTGGGAGTATTCAAGAGAAAAGTACTCCGAAAAATATATGGACCTATCTGTGTCGACGGCGAGTTTCGCCATCGGATGAACCATGAGCTTTACCACGACATCGACGTGGCAAAAAAAAGAGTCAGAATCCAACGAATACGATGGCTGGGACATATTGCCAGAATGGATGTCAATGCTCCAGCAAGAAAGGTGTTTGAAGGCGAACCTGAAGAAAGGCGCAGAGCAGGAAGAACCAATCTTCGTTGGAAGGACCAAGTGGTTAGTGACATGCCACCATCTGGTAGGACTTACTGGAGAATGCACGCATAAGACCGAAGCGTGAGGAATTCATTAATACTTCAGGCCTCAAATTTATGAACCACGTTCGTACCTTGCCCATTTTTTACCTCTAACCTATTGGTTTAAGGACATGAGCTCAGTTTATGACTTTGATTTAGTATAAGTGCAGTTAGTGTTGACTTTATAACAACGAAAACTTGATGGTCATTAAATTATTAATGCAGCCAACTTGACAAAACGGATGATGCAAAAGTTCTTTTGTATGGGGATACTTTGACGTAATATTCTCAGATTGGAGTCCCAAAATCATGTGTTGCACTGTGTATTCTTATATTTTCTGTACAACAATTACAGTACCTTTTAGGTACATCATTAGTACCCTTCACGATTTTGTGACCCACATTCCATCTCTGTTACGAATTCACGCTTTTGGCGCGCACTTTTTTTTTGTTCCATCAACAACGAGCGTATTTTTTTTTTGCCAACTAATTTGCATACGTTAAATGTGTCTGTAAGTGAATCCTTACAGGATACACATGTATATCATCCAATAGAAGGGGTATGCAAGTATGTGTTAGCATATGAGTGTGTGTGTGTGTGAGTGTATATTTGTTAAATTTATGCTAATTTTCTTTTTTTGCCTAGCATGAGGTCGTCGTCCCCTAAAAAGGTACGAGTATTACATTGGGCCTTAGGTAAATTAATGGAAAAAGTGAAAGGATTCTCCTCCTCTTCTCTCTATACGAATTCGCAACTTTAAAAAGGTAACGCGAATTTTGCGTTGCTCGTTTAAATAGCCATCCATGCAAATTTAAGCTAGGAACCCTTTGATTTTCATGAGACACACATTGACTGTTATTTGCTTGCTTAGTTTCGTATTGGCAAACTTAGCTCAGCTGTTGTTACGAAGACGACACCTAAAACTACTCATCTTCCACGGATCGGATCCTTGTCGTGCATATCTCTTTACAGGGTAATTTGCGTGCATGCGTAATGAGTTACGATAGCAGCGGCGGGTTGGGATGGGTTGCGAAATGACAGGCGGCGGCATCTAGGGAAGGGGAGGAGGAGGAAGGGTTGACAAGAGCGCTTGTACTCGTATGATGACTTACAGTTCAGTTCATCTTTAAATTATCTTCGAAGATACTTAGTTGTGTGTTTGGGGATTTTGTTGTATTGTTGTTGTTTTGTTCTTTTTTGCACAAGACGGCCGCTGACCTTTTGCCCAACAATTGTCTTATCACTGGCAAAAGAAAAAGGGGTTGTTTGGGTTATCAGACAGACAACGGCTACAATTGCTATTGTTGTTCATCAAAAAGGATAGTTTGTTTGTTATACTTCTAAGTAAGTTTTTTATGAGAGTAAGTGTGTGTGTGTGTCTTTTATTATCTCTTCCGTTTTGGCGCGCAAATGTTTTTTCTTATAGTTTGTCGACAGCCGTACGCAAATTTGCCAAGACAATTGCAAAGATTTGCAATAAAGTAAAGGATTTGCATAAACAACAACAACAGCAACTACAATATAGACAGCGCCTGGGTTACTTAATGTCCTTTTTCGCAAAGAAGGGGTGAAGTGGCAAATTGCAGAAACAATTTGGTTGTTTTTTTTTTCTTTTGCTTTTCATTGCCATCAAGGAAATGCGAACATTAATTTTAGGCCAGAAATATGTCAAAGCAGACAAAATGCCAAAAGAAAAAAGTGCAATCATAAATTTAAATATCTGGTGGTCGTTTTTTTTCTTTTCATTGTTGAGAATGGGGTTAATGTTATGCATAATATATAGGTTAGATGGAAGGGAATGTAAAGAGTAATGTAACATAAAAAAAATAAGGTAAGTATGATGACATTGCCGAAGTAAAAACGTTTAAATAATTTTTTGGCAATATGTGAATTTTAAGCATTTAAGGCGTATCTAAAAATAAATAAATCATGCTACCAACATTATTGATTTACGGAAATCTTTTGAAACATTTTGGTTTTTGTTAAATAGTGAAATATAGAAGTAAGTATACTGCATAACGGTAATGTATTTCCTTCTGTTCCTGTAGGTTAGGGTAAAAATGCATAAGAATCTCATGAGATCATGAAATTAGTACTTGAAATAATCAAGTAAAAGTTTTAAATCAGCTGTAATTTAAAAAATAAAACTTTATTAATTTATCGGACTGCATCAGTTAAAAAGGACACCTGCGTTGGTCCACAATTTAGGGAATTAATAATAAATACAAAATTTAAAGACTTTAAGATTTTGTAGGTAAACATAACAGTGAGAACCATAGAAAATTCATTAACGCTTCTTTTAACGAATTGCATACCATCCAAGGACAAATTTGGGAAAGGTGTGTTGTATCAAAAAAAAAGCTATTCATTGGTATAATAAAAAGAAATTAAACAATTTTTATTAAACTTA
The DNA here is from genome assembly GCA_964034835.1 of Muscina levida. Taxonomy (NCBI): domain Eukaryota; kingdom Metazoa; phylum Arthropoda; class Insecta; order Diptera; family Muscidae; genus Muscina; species Muscina levida. Next base: position 18,482,436 of record OZ035883.1, on the reverse strand, counting down.
ACTATTAAGCTAAATTTTTATGTTTAATATGCGTTCGCATATTTTACATAAGGGAAGGCATTTTAAGACTAAGATAATATAATGCCAATATCAGCAAATTTATTATTTAGCCGTACAAAAAATTCGTGAAGACAATATTTTTACAAATTTAACAAGCTTTCAGAAAAACTATACATTGTCTTTATTTAGGGCACAATCACGGTAACATTTAGTATTTTATTTGTTCGGACATTTCTTGTCGGACGTTGCAAATTATTCCACGCGATAGACAGTAGAAAAAATTACATGTGGTTTATCCATCAACTCTCTGTAAAAATGGTGAAAATGGTGAATTTAATGGCATATTAAATTTTTTGCTATATGACACACTTTTTTTCGCAAAATAACCCAGTTTTTTTTGCGAAGTATTTTTGACTCCGACGTCAATTTTGGTTTTTATTTTTATACCATCACCTTTTGAGATGAGGGTATATATGTTGTCATTTGATACGAAAAAAAGTGTAACACATTAAAGGAGAAGAGTTAGACCCCAAGTATCTTAAGACCAAATTCGTTTCAGGACTTTTTAAAACGATTGAGCTATGCCCGTCTGTCTGGCTGGATGGCAGGTCAGCACGATAACTCGAGTAAACCTTAACGGATCGGTATGAAAATTTACCAGTATGAATATTTTTCAAAACGAAGTAATGGGACTGAAAATGGTACCTCCCATACAAAATTACCTATTTTTTAATAATTAGTGTTTCCTTCATAACCAAACAGACGGCCGGAGGAAATTTGAATTTGGTCAGCTTATTTATCTTGCAATAGTAGACAAACCTTTGCCACACCCCTTATCGTATCTCCCATACAAAAGACCGTACTCACCCCCATAGTCTTACATACATATCTTTTTTGTAAGTACATTGAATTCAGTCAAATTTTGCGTAAGTTGTACGGTTACAAAAAATGGACTGAGGAATGAATATGGAATATATCGGTTCACTCCTTCTGGTACCCCCCCCATACAAATAGACCTTTTTCCGGAAAATTTATATTTCTCCCATAACTTCCAAACCGGCACCTAGGGGACAATCAAATTTGGTCAGTTAATTTATCTTGTAATTGGAGGCATAACCTCAGAAAACCTAACTATTTCACACACCCCTTCTGGTACCTCCAATATAAATAACAGATATAGCCTCTTTTACATGCAAATCATTTTTGTATGTAAAATAAATTCAGACAAATTTTTCCAAGGTAAGCGTTTATTGAACGTTGATTTACAAGAAAATAAGATACGCTGTGCTACCCCCAATTGTACCTCATGTACAAATAAGTCAAATTTTACACGGTTTTGCTCCAGAGGCAGGCAAAAAATAATACATAAGTAATTTTATTTTAATTAAAAATAAAAAAAAAAAACTTTTTTTCTACCATATAGTGCGACATTATCTATTTTTTGAACAAAAAACACAAATTATTTAGGAAATTATTGTCATTTCTTTTGATTGGTAAGAATCAATTATGTATAGAAGAAAATATTGGCCAAATGGCAGCCGCGACTTCGGCGGCACACCTCCATCCAGTGGTCCAAACTTTCGATGACACTGAGGCATAATTCAGGTTCTCTGCCATTAATGTGCCGAATTATCTCATCCTTTAGCTCTTGAATTGTTGCTGGCATATCGACGTACACCTTTTTTTCAAATAACCCCAAAGAAAGAAGTCCAACGGTGTCAAATCACATGATCGGCCAATTGACATCGCCACCACGTGCAAAACGAGCCACTGTTTCGTTAGCTGTGTGGCAAGTGGCACCGTCCTGTTGAAACCACATATTGTCCACATCCACATCTTCCAATTCGGGCGATAAAAAGTTTGTTATCCTCTCACGATAGCGTTCACAGTAACTGCCTGACCGACCTCATTTTGGAAAAAAATACGGTCCGAAGATATACCGCACCAAACAGTCACTCTTGGTGGGTGCATTGGTTTTTCGACAATCACTCATGGATTATCATTCGCCCAAATCCGGCATATCTGCTTATTGACCAATCTACTTAGGTGAAAATGTGCCTCATCACTGAAAATGATTTTCTTCGAACATTGATTGTTGCCATTTCTTGCCACCATTCTGACCATGGACGATGTTCGGAACGGTCAAGAGGTATTAGTTTTTGAGTCAATTGCACCTTGTAACCGTGTAAATGCAAGTTTTTATGTTCATAAACGACGAGCGTGAGAGGTGCAATTGTTGGGTACGACGAGTTGAGGTGGACGGCCCATTAGCCACACTATCGCGAACAGCAGCAATATTAAAAAATCACGAAGTGCACGATATTTTAACGCCCATTTTCATAATAACTTTAACGCGTTGCTCGATTGTTGCATTTTTCAAATTGAGTTAGTCTGAAATTGAGAAATGTCAAATGAAATACAGAAAAGAAATTGACGCTTAGATGTGGTACACATTCAACATCGGCCCTTACAATTTAACCACCCATTATATTTTTTGATCATGAAAAAAATGTATTTACAATTGAACCCGGAAAGTGGCGCTGGGTGGATTTATACGGAAAATTTACCTAATGGATCATTTTAAGTAAAATTTTGATCAAAAGAACAATTTTTTATTGATAAACCCGGTAGTTGGCGCTGGAGTGGACTTATTTCGAGAATAGAAGAAATAACTCCTCCAAAAGGGAGCGGGGCATGTAAAACGTATTTTTTTTTAGGCTCAGAGATAGAAAACTCGATGCTCATAAAATATTTGGCAATTTAACTATGAGTATACAGACCAAAGTTTTAAGTTTGATTATTGGGTGGAGTTGGCTTAGCAAATGTATTGTTTATTCACAGAGCATCAAAATTAATGCACAGATAATACTTGGCACTAAATTTTAATTTCTATAAGTGGGCGAGTCAATTTAGTTTAAGCCTAGAGCGACAAAATTCAATGCACTAAAAGTACTTGGCACTACAGATATAAATATTCAGACGAAATTTGAATTTACAATCACTAGGGGAGGGATCGTGATATAATTGTACCTTACTCGTATTAATATTTATTTTCGATCAGAGGGCGAAGAAGGTATAGTGTGGCCCGTATAACATTTGAGTTACAGCTGCATAATATGGTAAGTATATATGTGGCTTCCATTCTTATGTTCTTGGATTACTTACCCCTAAGACGTATTTCATTTGTGTCCTTAGAGATTAGTACATCTCATAGTTAGGTATTCACAAAATAGCTTACGAATGGAACTAAACGACTTCTACTTAGCTTTATGCTCTGATACATTGGGAGATCGAAAAAATGAACTTAAATATTCTTAATAATAAAACGAATACAAAGCAAAAGTGTTTATGTGAAAACTCCATATCCAATGTTATGTATTTGTATGTATCAATTTATCAATAATTTTGGACGCAGGATAAAGTTAGAATATATCATTTACCAATTAAAAGATAACAAGTATTTTAAAGTTTTATTTTACAAATGTAATTTTTAGAGATCAAAAAATAAATGTATGTCCGGTACATTACTAAAAAGTCAGCTAGTAAATATAAAATTTCATAACCCTTACCGTTTTGGTGGCTCTGAAAAAAAAAGAAATGGTGTAAATTGATTAATATGGATTTTTATGATTTTGATTTCAATAGATTTTGTGAAAAGTTTCTTTTAAGAAAAATATTTTGATAAACTTATAATAACATTCTGCTACAGAATTTGTGGAGTGACCTAGTGCATGGTATAGGTCTGGTCGAGTACAACATGAACCTGCATACCAAAGTTTCCATACACCCTTAAAATTTTGACTTTCAGTTCAAAAACCGGTTGTTCTGATCTTTCCTTAATTATGCGCTGATAGCTTAATCAGTTTTGAATCTAATTTTTACAAGAAAATATGTCAGTTACTCGTGACAGCATGCAATGTGCAAAATAAAAAATATAAGGGCATCTTAGTAAAAAAGTGCAAAAGAATTTCTTGAAACTTAAAAAATAATGAAAATAAAAACTAAAGAGTTTGCGATTTCGAGGCAAACCCAGAAAGATGTGACAAGTTATTTATAGAACAATATATACATACTGTCTTTTCAAAACTCTTAATTGGTTCAAAACTGACTAAATTATCAGCTTATAAGTGATGAAAGTGTGTTAGGAAACTTGCACTATATCACTCCCCAAGTTCCAAAAGTATGTAACACCCTGCAATTGAAAAGGCAAAATAGATACCATAAGAAGAAGAACTAATAATTTTCTCCAGTTAAGATATTCTTCGACATTTGTTACCGGTAATCTTAATCCATACCTTTCCCCAGAACAACTTTGTAAAAAACAACGCAAATATTTTAGTTTAAGGAAATTTCGTAAAGGATATTCTTTTCCATATGTAGATTTCATATGTTGTATCAATTTTGTCCACTTGTTGAACGAAAAATCAACAATGTTTGGCTAAGTTTTGTATCAGTTGCATTTTTTAATAATTACTAATTTGGGTAGGTTTCAGTATAAGGTATATCAGTTGAGATGATTCCTTTTAGTTTCATAACACTATGACACTATATAGGTTTAGTTTGGCTAGATTGGCTACCAACATTTTTTTTGACCCTCTAAAATTTTTCAAATCCCTTGGATCTTAAAGAAAGGTGACATCAGTTTTCGGCCATCAGTTTGTACAGTTTTTAATCAAACGCTTTCTCTTCTTAAGCAAAGTTGTAGCTTATAGTCCGCTTAAGAAATTGATATAATAAAATTTCCCAAAAAAATTAGACTTTTCTCGTTTATTTTCAAAAAACTTCGAAACTTCACCACGTGCATGCACGTACCGAAGGCAATTTTCAGTTTGTTCTTCCATTTGTAACGCCCATAAAGAGGCGTGGTAGGTATGACAATATATTAACATATGTTAAAAAATGATCAGCGTCGATTTCGGAGACGATTTAAGGATGTCCGTCCGTCCGCCTGTCCTCGGGATTACAGCTGTAGTATAATAAAATTTTAAAAAATTTTAAAAATTTTCGTCAAAAGGAAAATTTTTCTAGAATAATAAAACAAAAAAAAAACTACTAAAAAAACAAAAAAAAAATTTTTTACCAAATTTTTTTTTTAATTTTGAAATTTTTTCCTCAAACTTTTTTTATTTAAAATTTTTTTTCTTTAAATATTTATTTTTAAATTTTTTATTTTAATTTGTAGACGTATATAATTATTTCGAGTCAAAACTCCACTCTGACTCGGACTGCCTTACTAAAAAAAGGTTGCAATTGCAGACCGACAAGATGCCTAAAAATTGCAACATAGTAAGCAAAAGCAGCTGAAAGCAGCAAATGTTGGGCATTTCATAAAGTAGCCGAAATATATTAACATAAAAGAACAGTCTCTTCACCGGCCGATACCGGCTAACTAAGTTATACTCTACAGAAGTTAAAATTCGGTCACCCCGGAAGTAGTGATTTCACCAACTACAATCTAGTGCACAGTTCAGGAAGGAATGAGCTGAAATTTGGTATGTTAGCTTCTTATATCTAAGAGGGGGTTTAATTCTAAGATGAATAAGATCGGACAACAACTACTCACACCTCCCTTACAAACTTCCCCTTCCGTTTTGAGCACAGGTTAAGTTCCAAGATAAGCAAGTTCGGAATAAAACTACTTCCACGTCCCATTCACAGTCCCGTTTGGGTGTGTTCGCCTGTCTTTCCACCGACTACAGCCGTAGTTTCAAAAATATCACGTTGAAATTTAAAATGCCAGCAAATATCGTCTAAGCGGAGTTCAAGTTCCTAAATGTGCAAGATCGGACAAAAACTACTTACATCTCCCATACCAACTCCCTATTTTTGGGGGTGTTCGTCAGTCTGTCTCCGCGATTACAGCAGTAGTTTAAGAGCTATCGAGCTGAAATTTGGTATGCGAGCTTCTCCCCTCTGGCAGTGTCCGTCTGTCTATCCCCCCGACTTTAGAGCTTTCGAACTGTAATTTGGTATAAAAACTTCTATTCACCAAGCGGTGGTAATGTTCTGAGATGGCCAATATCAAAAAAAAAACACTACTCTCATGCAAACTCTCCCTTTTTGGGGGGTGTCCGTCTATCTGCCCCTGCAATTACAGCCTTAATTTAAGAGCTACTGAACCGCATTAAACACAATGCATTAAAATGTTATAACTTTTCTATGTTTTGATGAGGTTCAAAATAGATCCTAAAAAACTATGCTTCCAATTGTCTTCAAACAAATTGAATGAGGATTATTTTGGTGGAATATTTCCATCGACTTTTTTGACTTCGTATGTGACCTTGTCGTCCTTATTTCGAGAAAAAATCGAAAAAGGGTATTAGAATGGGATTAGAATGTTGCTTAGAAAAATTTACTTCGGGTGTTCTAGGACAAAAAATCAATGTCTTTGTCCTTTTGGTCTCTTTTCAAGGCACTTTTGACCAGCATTAAATAAATTTTTTAATCTTTTTACTTCGAAATAAGAAGACGTAAATGCATTTAAAAAGTAGGTTTACTGTAACTAGTATTACATTCTTTCTGCGTGTGGCTGGTCATCTTTGGCAACAGTCCGACGTTTCGTCAGATAATGTGGAAACAATAAGTTCTATATTTTATACGACTTCCTATATGAATTCAAAAACCTTATGACCCTTTCAGAGTTAACATAAGAATCCTCGATGTCCGAAAACAACAACAAACTCTATAGTGTTTCTGGGGTTTCATCCAACTAAGCGGTAGCAACAAACCCAATAAAAAAAACACAACAACATGTTGTTGTCTATTTGACTCCTGATTAACAACATGACAACAACGAATAGAAGGAAATAACACTCATAGACTGACGCTGGCAATAGAAAGCGAAATCCAAAGTAGTTTATTCCCAGCTAAATGCTTAAATGCCATCAAAGGTCATGATGACGACGATGACGACGGCTACTACGAAAATGAGAGGCCACATGAAGAACAAAACACAAAAGGGTGCATCTCATTAACTCAACCGCGAGCTGGGAAACGCTGTCAATGCACAAATCAAACAAACTCAAATATGCAAATCAAAGGAGCCGGGCGGGAGCATAGCATGAAACGACATACATGGTAACCTTAATGCCAAACATTTAAAGCGAATGCACCAATGCCCCCACCGTTGCTTTGAATCGTAACAACGGCAACAATGATTAACAAAGACCTACTTTCCGGGTTACTCCCCCTTCCAGTTAGGTTGTTTGGCACCTTCTGACAAATGTTGGTGAGATGACATTAGGGCATAGGCAATAAATGTTGTATGGCATAAAGTAAAACGCCACTCCAACATAACTTAGCAAGCGGGGAAATGAAGCAACAGCGACCGGAAGTGGTTGAAAATTGCGAATCGCGATGGTGAAAAGTGAAGTTGTTTAGCGAGCGCGCAAACCTTAACGCGAATATGTGGTGAGTTGCTCAAAGGGGTTTAATTCTCAGTAAAAGTAACCCCCCAGCGAACAGGGGATGAAAATGGAAATTGCAGTTTGCCATTCATGACAGTCAGCGAAAACCAATAAGAAAAATTGGCGGTGGGTTTAAAGTTTCAATTCCATTGCGTGCCCTTAACCCTTTTAGAATTCTTAGTTTCGTGTATTACCAAGTTCAACATACAAAACTACTTGCTGGAGGTTTTTAATCTTATTCTGACATCACCATTTGCACCACCGCCTCGCCTTGATAACTTGTTTCTAAACACATTTAATTTGAGTTTCTGTTTTCTTTTTTTCTTCTCTTAATTTTATAAAAGACCCTAAAACTGTCGTGGTCATAAAACTTTTCTATCTATTTCTATGCTATTGTTATTAGTGGTTTATCTATATTTGTTAAGTTTTCTTATTTTATTATCTTTAAACTTCCATGGTTCTCATCTCATGATCGCCATTATCTAATCTGTGTCTGCGCTGGTTGGGGTGCATAAAAGCAGGCTTTTGTTATTTAGCTTTTTAGTGTGGCCATCAATGAGCTGAAATTTGATTTATTGTTGAAAACATTTCAAACTAAAATATTACACATTGGCTTTGTTTTTGAAATTGTCACCGATTAAAGATCGTAAAATCCAGAGTTTAAACAAGAGACGCTCTTCTCGAGACAATTGGGGAAAACACCCATGGAGTACAATCAGCGGGTAATGTGGTTTCACAGCTAATATGATTGGTTTCATTTTGAATGCGCTAATCCACTCTGTCCGTCCGGTTGGTATTGGAATTTTTTAGAAATCGCAATTTAATGGGTTTTCTTAGGGGGATAAAAAGAGTAACGAAGACAAGCGAGGTTGGTTAAGAAATTTAGCGAAAAATATAAGAAATAATGATAGTCTTACTTGTGGCTATTGATGACTTTGAAATATACCGATTTTGGAATATTTTGAATAAAGTAAGGTTACATCATTGCCATATTAAATTGTTGGCAGGGTTCCCCTCTTACTTACTTACTTAAGTGGCCCATTACAACTTTCGAACATGGTTCATAAATTAGATGCCGGAAGTATTAAAGTGCCAGCTGGTGGCACTTCGCTACCACTTGGTCCTTTCAACGAAGTTTGGGTTCGCCTTCAAACACCTTTCTCGCTGGAGCATTTACATACCTTCTGGCAGTATGTCCCAGCCATAGACGTCGTTGGATTCTGACTCTTTTAGATACGTCGATGTCGTGGTAATGCTCATACAGCTCCGATGGCAAAACTCGCAGTCGACACAGATAGGTCCATATATTTTCCGGAGTACTTTTCTCTCGAATACTCCCAGGTTTTGTATGTCCGTTGTCGTAAGCACCCATGATTCGGCGGCATACAACAGAACGGGTAAAATGAACACCTGGTATAGCTCTTTCTTAGTATCCCGAGATAAGATGATGTTACTAAAGTGCAGCCTAAGTACGCAAAAATGTCTATCGGCGTGCATTATTCTCTGCTTTATTTCTAGACTGAATGTTTTTATATTAGGTAAATTCATCTACTAGTTCAAAACAATAATTGTTAACGTTCAAGGTGCGTCCCCTTTTAGAAAACTCTTTGTTCGTCGAAATCACTTTTTTTGTTTTGTCTTTGTTGACTGCTAAACCTATTTTGCTGACTCCTTTTCTAGTGATGAGAAAACAGATGTAACATCACGCACAGTGCAGCCAATGATGTCTATATCATAGTGGCATGTGGCATGTGGCTTTTGTGGAATATGGTGCCAGACATGTTGACACTAGTCTTTCTCATCACCTTCTCCATAGCTATATAACATAGTGTACAGGACAAGCTATCACCCTGCCTGAGACCTCTTTCCGTGTTGAATAGTTCAGAGTGGTCCTTACCTATCTTAATAGAGGATTTGGTGTTTCCCAAAGTACATCTGCAAAGTCGAATTTGCTTTGCAGGAACACCAATCTCAGACATGGCTTCATGTTACTTACTCCTAATCGGATAGTCTAAGATAGCTTTGTAGTTAATCTGCTTTTCATGAGTTTTTTTCTCCAGGATTTGACGTAAAGTGAATATTTGATCCGTCGTAGATTTACCAGGTCTAAAGCCGCACTGATAAGGTCCAATTCGTTTTTCTACAATAGACGTTCACACAATATACTCGAAGAGACCTTGTACGCAATATGGAATAGGCTTATTCCACGTAGTTCTAACACTGACTGCGATCTCCTTTCTTGTATATGGGATATAACAGACTGAAACTCTAATCCCCGGGCATGCCCTCCTCTAGCCAAGTGTTCTCCATGAGCCGATGCATGCTCCTAATCAGCTCCTCCCCACCTGCCTTAAATAATTCAGCAGGAAGACCATCAGCTCCAGCCGCTTTGTTATATTGAAGACGGGATATTTCCACACATATCTCGCTCTGTCTCGAATGTGGACAGTTAATACCATCCATACCATGGATTGGAGCGGGGTCTTTTGTTTCGCCCTGTATTTAGCATCCAGGCATCCCCTTGAGACTGCTTTGAGTATCCAAGTACGCTTCTCGCAGTCCATTCTATGGAGTCGGCTATATATTGCCACTGCGAGGTAGTTAGGGTTGGAGCGTTCCGTAGCAGTTGAGTTAGGTGGTTGCAGTAGGCGTCCGCTACCTCTGTGGTCCGCAGTTTATCAATGTCCAGATGTCATTGTGACTGGTTACGTACGTTTTACATCAAGCTTAGACTTGCGCGTACCTTAACTGCGGTAAGGTAGTGATCAGAGTTAATGTTCGCACCCCGATCACTCGTAAAATCACTAAAAATAGCCTAGTACACACTTGATGTCATGGCAGGGGCTACGGTCATATACATTTTTTAGGCTCTAGTAGAACTCGTCTTTGTCCTCATCGCTTTCCTCTCCTGTCGGAACATGGGCACATCTAAGTGTATTGTGGAAAAACTTTGTCTTGCCTCTTATGGTGGCTATTCGTTTACACACCGGGTTAAACTCGTGCTTGTCCGCATGGCCACTATAGTAGATGTCGCACGTCTTCATGCGCGAGCACGCGTTTCCCGTCTACCGGATTTCCGCAAGTTGGATGGCGGGACCTGGTCTATATAACATTTCAGGTGCATATCCTCGTGTGCGGTGGTCGTCAACATTTTGCGGGGTCCATTTTATTCTTCTCTTACTTCTTTTCATTGCAATAGCGCACCACGTCGCAGTTTTCTCCTTCTGCCAGAATTTTATTACAGCCTCCCATTCTGGGTCAGAAGCTGACCAGGGTACCGCTCCCTCTTAGCCGACGTGCCTGGGTGTTAGATTTCGCCTTTCACAGTTTCCAGGCGTTACCACGTGGAGGTATTCCGTCCGCAGTAGTACCACGAATACCGAATACGCAGCTCTGTGGGTAGACTTGAAGTGTAATTGGCAAGGATCACTCTGGGTTTCCCAAGTTAAACCGATCAGAATATTACATTGTATCACAATCCCGACGACCGACGCTTTAGGCCACTACGGATCAGATATTTACGCTACGGTAGTTCCTGACGAAAACCCATGAGAGGCAAATCGACACTTACCACCTCTTTGGAAATTACAGATCTGCCTTTGATTGCCCCATGACACATCGACTTTTCGAAGTCATGTCTGATGGCATAGACTCTATCGGTCGGACGCTGTATGTACGGGGAAAGGAAGTCGTCGAAAATGAGCTTGAAAGTAAAAGAGGGCAAGACAAAATTACCAAGAAGGTAAGGTATCATTGAACAAAGTGTTATCCTGTTGGCTGCGCAGTCGAGAACTATTGATTTGAGGTGGTGGAAGAACTCATCTACCTCAGATCCGCCATAGGCAGAAAACATAGTGTCAGCGTAGAAATAAGACTGAGAATATTGCTCGCCAATAGGCGTCAATTTGGGCTAAGCGAGCAGTAATGAAACATCATCTTATCTCAAAACACCAACGTACTATCCTGCTGTATGCCTCCTAGTTTTGGATGGTTACACAGTCGGAAGGAATCCACCTGGCAGTGTTCAAGAAGAAAATTGCTTCGAAACATAAATTGAATCATCTGCGTGAACGACGAGTTCAGAATTTGGTTGTTGAATGAGGAAAATCCGAAAGGTATTCGACCGAAACTTCGAAGGTAGACGCAATAAAGACTTTGACAACTTTGGAAGAAACAGTTGGAGGAATCACTGACGTTGCTTGGCAGGACTGCCTGGAGACGACATATGGAGGAGGATGAATGAGGAAAATCCGAAAGGTATTCGACTGAGACCTCATAGGCCTGAGCAATAGAGGAAGACCACGACACCGTTGATAGGAACAGGTGGAGGAATCACTAATGGACTGACTGGAAACGACGCATGGAATGCTCTTTTCCTATCGGCCTCTGACTAAGACACTAAGATATGACTATGTTATCGAGTTGTTTTCAGGGCTACTGATCAATTTGTAAAAATTTAATTTCCCTTTACACCCTACGAATGTAGTATGGGATAGTATGGACTTGTTTATAGGCAAATACAAACGACGGCGATACTGCGAAGTTACTACCAAAAAAAAACATTGAGGGGGCCGCCGATGAAAGAAAAATGTAGATGACTCTTGAACCAGGAATCGAACCATGGATCTTCCGCATGATAGTCGCGTGTTCTTACCATCATGCCACGAGGTCAAAATCATTAAATTCATATTTTGTGCCAAAATTTGTGTCTTCTCTTGAACAAAATCTATGTAGGGTAGGTAAAAGTAAGATAACAGTACATATTTCCACAGATCATCAGTTAAATTTTTTTTAAATTTTGTTCTTAACCAAAAACCGAATATCTTCCTGGCCTACTGACCAACGTCAACACTTTAAATAAAATAAAATCTTAATTAATACTTAAGCAAAACAAAACAAAAAAATCTATGAAATCACATCGTAGTGAATATAATCCAGCTTAGAGAGAAGAAATACCAAATTAACAAAGCTATTTAATCTTAAATGATGATCTTGTGAAATCGTCATTACCAGTTAATTGACATCAACAGATGACTTCTTTTACTGTGGTGGTCTGCACGTTGTTTGTTTTTATTTTGTTTCTTCTGCTCGAGCCTCAGTCCACATACTGCCAATATAACAACATAAGACCACAAAATAAGCTCTTAATTTAAATCAAGATAACAATTTCGAATTGACATTAGACTGAGAGTCGGAGACGAAATCACAGATGACGCAGCAGACGCACGTTACACTTGGCCGCCGCCAGAGTAACATACCGTCTTAGAGGCCTAAATCGGATAGACTCTGGAGATGAACGACGACCATAAACAAAACAAGTTGCGGCCAAATATTTTCCCATCGTTTAAAACAGTGTGTCAAAGGCAAATGAAAACAATTTAATCACGATGATGACGACCAACAACAATAAATGGATTGAAAAAAAAATAAAGCATTTAAGTATGTAAATAAAACACGAATCGCTTATGTAAATGCTGTCTGTGTGAGCGATAAGTGTAGGCGTTGTAATTTTAATGTTTCCAGATATTATATATTAGGTAATATTAGCGGCAATTTACGGAAGTTTTCGTAGAGGCTTATTGGATCGGTTTTTGTCGTGTTGTAATGTTTGAATGTTTTAGCAAGGGGTTTGGTTAGTATATTTCCAAACGAACTTATATTATTTGTAAGTATGTCAAGAAGGATGATGGTTAGAACCCATGACTTACTTACTTACCTAGGTGGCACTTCTTTGCAATCCCATTGGATTCTATACTGCACGTAGAAACATTTAATAAGCGCCTCCATCTTCTGCGCTTCTTCTCCAGTTAGTCACACAAAGTTCTGGTCTTTCCAACGGAGTTTTGGTCGTCCACTTCTGCTTCGTCCATCGAATTCATTGTCGAAGGCTTTTCGAGCTGGAGCGTTTTTGTCCCTGAGTACAAAATGACCTAGCCGACGGAACCGCTGCACCTTAATGCATCCGACCACGTCAATGTCAGTGTACAGCTCATGATTCATACGACGCCGATACTCTCCGTTAACAATGATGGGCCCATATATTTTACGGAGTATTTTTCTCTTGAATACTGAAAGAATCGATTTATCTGCTTGTGTCATAACCCAGAATTCTGAACCGTACATCAAGACAAATAGAATCAGTATTTGGTGTAGCTGGATTTTTATTAGCAAGCAGGATTATTAGCATTATTTGTTCTGTTGATGGCGGAGCCTAGATAGACAGAATTATCTACCACCTCGAAATTATAGTTGTCAACGTTCATGAAGTTTCCCAAACGAGTAGATTCTTTGTTCGTTGAAACTAATAATTTCGTTTTGTCCTCGTTTACCATTAGACCCATTTTCGCTGATTCCTTCTGTAGACCTGAGAAGGCTGCAGTCTTATCCCGCAGTTTTCAATCGATGATGTCTACGTCATCAGCGTACGCAAGTAGCATGTGGCTTTTGTTGAATAACGTGCCACTGGTGTATACTGCAGTTTTCCTCATTACCATCTCCATCACTATGTTGGAGAGGTCGCACGACCTCTCGCCTTGTTGTTTTAGGCCTCGTTTGGTGTAGAATGGCTCCATAAGATCCTTGCCAATCTTCACTGAAGACTTTGTGTTTTCGCTGGAATCGTCAAAAAGATGGTACGTGTCGATCTGTTTCTCTTGGATCTTTTTCAGGATTTTCCGATGTGCCGAAGTATCTGGTCAGTTCTTGATTTACTAGGTCTAAAGCCACACTGATAAGGCCCGATCCAGTTGAATAACACTGGCTTTAGTCTTTCACATAGCACAATCGATAGGACCTTATATGCGATGGGTAAAATGTTCATCCCGCGGTAGTTGAAGCACACACTTGAATCACCTTCTTTTTTAACACAGGGCATAATACACCTAGGTTCCAATCATCGGGTATGCACTCTTTAAGCCAAAGAGTGCTATGACACAAGAGTAGACGTGTTTTTTCGGCTGTCCATAATATTTTAGAAAAAAGGTGGATAAAGTGATTCTTTCAAAATAATTTATGGTGCGATGTTTTCAGAAACGTAATCTATCCTCGAGCAGTACAAAAATAATGAGAAATTTAAAACATTTTTGCTAAAAAACAGGAAAAAACTATCGCAAATAATCGAAGTTAGTGAAAATAAAAAACATATGAAAATTCTCTTATACGCCATGTGAAATCAACTACAAAAGAGTAAAGAATTTGTAAATAGAATTTGTAAAGAAACAATTTAAATTGAGAGAGCAAAGAACAAGCAGGCAAAGATAACAAATGAATAAGTGTTATAAGCAATTTGAAACATCTTGGCTAGAATGCGATGTCACGAGAATGTTGAATATTAAGTAGTGAGAATCAACAACTAAAGTGAAAGAGACAATTAGACATTTGTGAGTGCGCAAAAATAATCTACTATACGGCATGTGGAACCACCTAACGGCTTAAATACAAAAGACTAAAGAATTTGTAAATAGAAATAATATAGCTTGAGCGAACAAAGAAGGAACGGGCAAAGAAAACCAACAAATAAGTGTTATAAGCAATTTGAAACATCTGGGCTAGAGTGTGATATCACGAGTGAGAATCAACAACTGAAGTGAAAGAGACAATTAGACACCTGTGAGAGTACAAAAATGATCTCTTATACAAATTGCTAAATGTACTTAATAGCCTATCCAGCTACTTACAAAACTTCATAATATAATAATAAAAGCAATAAGCATTGAACCTTGTGATCATCTCTATAAATTTAATTGATGTTATAATTGCAAAAATGCCGCCACAACAGTGCTCTAATTGCGAAAAAAAATTGCAAGGTACCAAATTCTTGACCTGTGGTCTTTGCCAAAAACATTTGCACACAAAATGCGCAATATCAAAAACTCCAAATCTTACTGAAGCAATGGTGGAGCTACTAATAAGCAGCAAGGGTGCCGTGTTGTTTAAATGCATATCATGTATAAAATCTCCAGCAGACCAATCATCAAGTGCATCAGACGTGGCATTAAAATTAGCTGATCTGGAGTCCAGTATTAGTAATCTGTTTAAGATGGTTGCAGAGGATATCATGAAACAGTTGGATGACATTAAATCGGACGTGGCCAATTGCACAAAGAAAAATGGAGAGACGGAAAATCTTGTTAATTCTAAATTTCATCAATTAGAACTAGAAAATAATACATTAAGAAGACAACTGAATAGAGGTGATATTTTGATAAGTGGTCTTCCATCTCACTTGCAAATAGATAAATTGCATGAAGCCGTGTTTAAAATTGGAGACCTTTTGGATGTGGAGATTCAGCATAGTGATTTGAATATTTGCACATATATTAGAAGCAAAAAAGTTGTAATTGTAAAATTTAACTCAATATATAAGAGAGATTTACTTTTCAAAAAATACATGTCAAATCGAAATATAAAATTATGTCAAATAACTGACTCTGATGTTGAATCTAGGATTTTTATTAACGATAACCTCACGCCGATGGCGTCTAAGATGAATTTCATATGTAGGAAATTGCTAAAGGATAAAAAAATTAAAAAGTTTGCTTTTATCAATAAAAATAAACCTGAGGTTAAAATTGTTTTTAATGATGGAACTGATCAGATGTTAGATTTTGAGAAGTTAACAGTTCTAATGAAAAAGCTTTCCATTCAGTCTATACATGATTAATTTGTTAAAAATAATTAAACACATGATATATAACCTCTGAACAATTAATTTACTTTTTGCTAACACTAATATGAATTCATAAATTTATTGCTGTGGCCAACCAATTTTAAATTAGCAAACTATAAAATTTATAAAATTCTCTACTTACATAAAATTGCTTAAAGAAAGGAAATTTTCAATTATAAAACTGATAATTGTAGAATATTATTCCTATAATTGTTAAAAAAAGAAAAAAATTTCTAAATTAAAAATATAAATTGTTGGATATTATTCTTAAAATATTATGAATTAGCCATTATAAACTCGAAATGAATAACATAAAAACGTATTTAATACATAAACTTTATTCTAGATTTAAGTTTTTTTATCATTTATCAAAAATATACATATTAACACGAATATGGAAGAAGTCAATGTTTTTTGAATATGACTAGTAATCTTGGTAGTATCATTAGCAAGAGTGAAGTAAGACATCTAAATCTAAAATCTAGCAATTTAAATATAATACATTTTAATGCACAAAGTTTAGTTCCTGGGCCCAGGTCGAATAAATTGGATGAAATAAGATCAATATTTTCGGGCAGTACCTTTGATGTTATTGGTGTATCTGAGTCATGGTTGAAAGATTATGTAGCAGATGAAGCTGTTAACATTGTCGGGTACCAATTATTCAGAACGGATAGGGAGGTAGGGCGAGGTGGTGGAGTATGCGTATATATAAAGAAAGGCTTTAAGGCAAAAATTGTATGTGAAATCGAAAACTATTGTGTATCTGAGGGTATATTAGTTGAAATCGAAACTGCTGATAGTATTAAGGTTCTTATAGGAATAATTTTTCTTCCCTATGGAGATATTTTAAGTTATGAAAATGACATTGCTCATTTTGTTTCTCAATACGAACATGTAGTGATAGTAGGAGACTTCAATATAAATCTTTTTGAAAGAAGCAGAGACATAAGAAATATGGCAGAGAATTGTGGTCTGACTTTGCTGCATAATGTCCTTCCAACGCATTTTTGCATTCAAACCAACAGCTCTTCTCTTATTGATTATTTTTTAGTTTCTAACATTAACTTGGTTGAATTAAAAGGACAATTTATGTTCCCAGTTTTAAACTCGCATCACGCTGCGATATATATTTCTTATAACATAGATAAGGTTATCTTACCACCTACGTACCAAATTAGAGACTATACCCACTTGAATACGGAAAATTGTCTCTTTAATTTAATGTCCTCGAATTATGCTTCCATTTACAGTACAAATGATCCTAACATTCAGGTAGACTTAGTCTCTAATATCATTTATCAGGCTTTCAATCAACATGTTCCCGTAAAGGTGGTATACGAGAAGAAATATTTTGATTGGACAAATAAACCTTGCATTAAAATTGCCCAAGAGCTAAGAAATTTTGCTTACAAAGCTTATATGGAAAATGCAAATCAGCTTACTTGGAGTACTTTTTGCAAATATAGAAATCGTCTTAAAAATATCAAAAGAAAAGAAAAGACGAAATTTACTGACAGTTTGTTCTCAGCAGCGACTGCTAAAGACATTTGGAATAATCTCAGGAAAATTGGGATAGTGAAAACTAATACTTCCAAGAGCCTAAATGTGGATATAAATAGTTGCAATGATTACTTTTTAATGCCCCGTTTGGATAACCCGCCTTTAATCGTTTTTGAGAGAGAACAGCCACGTGAGGATACTGGATTCTGTTTGAGAAATGTATCTGTTACAGAAGTGTGGTCGGCCATATGCCGTATTAAGTCGCAAGCAGTGGGAGACGATGGAATACCATTAAAGTTCATCAAGCTTGTATTTCCAGCAATATCAGTGCATTTGGTTCACATTTTCAACACTATTTTAACTACATCCATTTATCCTGAATGCTGGAAATGTGGGAGAATAACACCATTATCGAAAGTAAAGTTTCCTCAGCTATGTTCGGATTATAGACCAATAACTATTCTGCCTGTATTGTCAAAAGTTCTAGAGCTACTGATCAACGATCAACTGTGTTTATATTTAGAAGAAAATCAAATTTTATCAAATTTTCAATCAGGATTTAGGAAAGGGCACAGTACAACATCGTTAATGGTTGATTTGATTGATGACATAAGGAACAAATTGGGTGATAACTATACGGTGGCTTTAATTAGTTTGGATTTTAGCCGTGCTTTTGAGTCTATAAGTCACGAAACTATGTTAAATAAACTATAC
The DNA here is from genome assembly GCA_964034835.1 of Muscina levida. Lineage (NCBI taxonomy): Eukaryota > Metazoa > Arthropoda > Insecta > Diptera > Muscidae > Muscina > Muscina levida. The sequence continues at coordinate 18,464,145 of OZ035883.1, read as the reverse complement.
CAAATTTACAATTTCTCGTCATCAGCATGTCGCTTATTTAAATCTTTTTTATGTGAAAGAGCTCAGTATGTTCACTATCAAGGCGAAAACTCAGAATTGCGATGTACATATCGAGGTGTACCGCAGGGCTCTATTTCAGGGCCCACTTTGTTTTCAATATATATTAATGACATTTTTGATCATTTGAATTTTATGAAAGCACATTTATATGCAGATGATCTGCAGCTTTTAGCTTATGGCGACAAAGATTGCTTTGATCATTTTCAGAACTGCGTCAATGATGAATTAGCGAATATAGCTAACTGGTGCGAAAATAACTATATATGTATTAACTCGTCTAAATCAAAAGCTTTAACTTTTAATATCATGCCTAATAGAGCTGTTTCTTTTATGTTAAATGGTTGTGCTATTAATATTGTTAATAATATGAAAATCCTAGGTTTTGTTATTGACGATACTCTTAAATTTGAAAATCACATCAGGCAGGTAACGTCTAAAATTACCTTTTTGCTACGAAAGTTATATAACACTAATGTTTTTCTTCCTGTCAATGTAAGAAAACATATTGCAAGAACTTTGCTGATGCCACATTTAATTTATGGGTTAGAAGTTTACTCTGGAACGTGTAGAGGTAGTCTAGAATATTTAAAAAAATGTTTTAATCGAATTATTCGCTTTGTTTATAAATTAAAATATTACGATCATGTAACACCCTACAGTATTGAGTTTTTAAGTTGTACATTTGAAAATTTTATTGACCTTAGAACTCTTTTATTTTTTTACAAAACTATGAAATTTGGAATGCCTAACTACATTGTTTCTAAATTTGTATTTGGAAACTCTACAAGAACTAATGTTTTACGAGTACCCAGGGCACAAACGCTAGTAGTGCAGCGATCATTCGTAGTACGAGCTATACGGTTATGGAATTCAATAGTTCCATATGACAGCAGGAACTTTTCATTACCGTGCTGTAAGTTTAAAGAGATTGCAATGTCGTGGCTGTAAAAAATAATTATTTATGCACTTCACTTTTGCTAATAATATTCACTCTGGAAACATAATTAGATTATCTTTCATATTCGTGTTAATATCAATATTTTTAATATACATTATATGCTTATTTAGTTTAAAAAATTTAGTTGTATAATTTTGTAATTGTGTCGCAAACTGTGGAATAATGTAATCAGTTTGGCCATATCGGCTTTTGGATTACAAAATAAAGAAATAAACCGTGCGTAGGAGCTGGTGCATGCTCGTTATCTGCTCCTCACCACCGAACTTGAAGAGCTCTGCCGGAAGTCCGTCGGCACCGGCTGCTTTATGATTTTTCAGCCGCGATATTGCTCTTCTTACCTCGGCTTGACTTGGTGGTGAACAATCTAAGCCGTCGTCGACAATTGGCGTGATACGTTCACGTGCGCTGCCTTCTGGAACCAGTAGTTGCTGAATGTCTCGCTGTTTTACTGTCTCCTTGTGCAGTTCCCTAACAACACGGGTTACAATTGGCTGCAATCAGGTAATGATCCGAAGCAATATTTGTACCACGGATCACACGCACGTCCATGATTTTAGATGCAGGCCATCACTTACCACATGATCAATTTAATTTTTGGTGTTTTGACAGGAGGATAACCAAGTTGTCTTGTAGATATCTTTGTGCTGGAATCTGGTTCCACTGACTACCATGTTCCTTCCCGCTGCGAAGCTTACCAGCTTAAACCCGTTATCTGACATGTCGGTATGAAGACTGAATTTACCGATCGCTGGACCAAGAACATCTTCCCATCCTATTTTTTAGCATTAAAAGTCTCACAGAACAATTTTAATGTCGTGGCCAGGGCAGCGGTCGTTTGTTTCCTCTAGGCGCTCGTAAAATACATCTTTAATCTCATCGTCTTTATCTTCCGTTGGGGCATGAGCACTTTTTCTATGTCGTGTTTTCATAGCCAGTAAAGGACCTGAAGGCGGGAGGCTAGCCCAGATATATTTTAGACAAGCATATTGACTTACATATTTTACCCAATGAGAATCATGGGACAAACACAAAAACTATTAAAAACATTTCCTTAATGCAAATATTAGCTATACGGTCGTCGTCAATGTTACATACTCTGCACAAACCCCAAAAGACTTAGACAAACGCACATCGGAATTTATGAAGCTTTTTTCACCTACACTTCAGAAATTTCTTAAAGAAAAGCGTCTCCCCCCAACAATTCTCCTCTGCAAATAAATTTATATTAATATACAAGTGATATAAAATGTTAACTTCTTCTAACATTTTCCTTTCCATATCACTTCGCTTTCTTATCACCTAAGTAATAAACTCGAATTAACAAATTATTTCCTGCTGCCAATAGAAGTAAAGGGCTACAATTGCCTTTATCGCTTTAACCTTCAACATTGAACTGTAAACGAAAAAGAAAACAAGAAAAGCGTTAAAAGCACCACTACACCAAGTAAACCCTCCCAGGCCATTAAAAGGTGAATTTGATGTTTTTCTTTTTATTTATATTATATTCGTGTTCGGCCATGCGAGTTCAGTGACTGAAACGTTTGTTTCGTTTCAGGCAGGCGTTGGTGGCAATGATATCTAAATTTGTTTAGAAACTAACAAGGTAATAATACATAGTATATACACACATACTTAGAAGTACATACATAACAACAACGTACTGAGATACACACATAAATGCGTTGTATGTAAGTCTAAGCCATAGTTTAGGTGGCTTTTAACTGTATTAACAGTTGCGTCTGTCTACTCTGAGTGCGTTGTGGTATTTGTTACTCTGCACAATAATGGCGCATTGTATGAGAGCAGCGCGCATGCGCGTTGTTAATGTTAAGGCACCATCGCACACGATCGTACTTTACAAGGCCCCTAGATTGCACCTGTAACCAGGTGTACTAGCGTGTGTGCTAGTATGTGTGTATGCGCGCTCATGATCGTTTGTTGCTGCAGCAACTGCAGTTATTTGATGGATGTACATTTCATATTGCCGTTTGGTTTAGAGTTTTTGCTTTTGAGTTTTGGGGGGTATGACAAGATGTTTTTTTTCTCTTTTCTAAGCTGGGCCAATTGCTTCGTTGGTTGGTTACTGCCGGTGCTGCTTGATGGCTGCTTAGTTTGTTTCTATTTACCTTATGATTTGGCTCCAAACACCACACGTTTTTCTCAAACAATAAAACGAAGAGTTTCGGGCGTTTTCTACAAAACTACGCCCGTTGTAATAAACTGTTGTATTTTTTAATGGCAGCTACAAAACTAAAAGTCATGGGGAAGGAAACCATTGGAAAACGTTTGGGGTTATGGTGTAGTACATCAAATATTTGTGTACCTGTATGGTAGATATACTTACGTATTTGAGTGGCTCTTTACAACTTACGAACGTGGTTCAAAAATTAGAGACCTGAAGTATTTAAGAATTCCACACGCTTCGGTCTTTTGCGTGCGTTCAACAATTATTCCTTCCAGATGGTTGCACGTCGCCTACCACTTGGTCCTTGCAACGGTCTGCGCCGTCCTACAGGTTCGCTTTCAAACACCTTCTCGCTGGAGCATTTACATTTACAACATGTCCCAGCCATTGAAGTCGTTGGATTCTGGCTCTTTTAGCTTCGTCGATGTCGCGGTAAACCACATACAGCTCATGGTTCATATGATGGCGAAACTTGCCGTCGACACAGATAGGTCCATTTATTTTTCGGAGTACGTTTCTCTCGAATGCTCCCAGATTCTGTATGTTTGTTGTCGTAATCACCCACGATTAGGACGCACACAACAGAACGGGTTAAATTAGCACCTGGTAATGTTGTTTCTTAATATCCCGAGATAAGGTGGTTTTGCTACAGTGCTGCCTAAGTCCGTAAAACATATATTGGCGAGCACTATTCTCCGCTTGATTTCTTGGCTGACATTATATTTCTTGTTGACTTAAGATCCGAGGTATGTAAATTTATCTACTACCTCAAAACAATAATTGGACTCGGGAGGACTAAACCCATTTTTGCTGATTCCTTTTCTAGTGATGAGAAAACTGCAGTAACATCCCACAGATTTCGGCCAATGATGTCTATATCATCGGCATAGGCTAGTGCCATGTGGCTCTTGTGGAATATGGTGCCAGACATGTTGACACCAGCCATTCTGAACACCTTTTCCATAACTATATTAAATAGTGTACAGGACAAGCAATCGCCCTTGGCTGGGTCCTCTTTTCGTGTTGAATGGTTCAGAGTGATCCTTACCGAGGATTTGATGTTTTCCAAGATACATCTGTAAAGTCGAATTAGTTTTGCAGGAATACCAAACTCAGACATGGCCTTATATAGCCTATTCCTTATCGGTAAGTCGTAGGCAGCCTTGCAGTGGACAAAGAAATGGTTGGTGTCGATCTGCTTTTCATGAGTTTTTTTCCCAGGATTTGTCGAAAGGTGAATATGTGATCCGTCGTAGATTTACCAGGTCTACAGCCGCACTATTAGTTTTTCTACAAGTGGCTTTAGACGTTCACACAATATACTCGAAAGGACCTTGTACACAATTGGTAATAGGCTTATTCCACGGTAGTTCTTACATTCGCTACGATTTCCTTTCTTGTATATCGGACATAACAGACTAAGACCCCATTCCCCGGACATGCTCTCATCCAGCCAGATGTTCTTCAGATGTTCATTGATGCATGCTCCTAATCAGCTCTCCTCCATCTGCCTTAAACACTTCAGCCGGAATACCATCGGTTTCAGCTGCTTTGTTATTTTTAAGGCGGAATATTGTCACACTTATCTCACTCTGGCATGGAGGTAGACAGATAATACCATCGTCGTGAATTGGAGCCGGGTCGTGTCCATATCCAGTATATTTATGGAACGATCTCTCCATACGTTATCCGGGTCCGTCACTAGCTTGCCATCGCTGTCCTTGCAGAAGGTCAACCGCATTCTTGCCTTAACCCTCTGTTAGAATTTTGGGGCTTTTCTCTACTTCAGAAAAACTGTTTCTTTTTCAGCTCCTTCTTTTTCCGTCTAGAAAGATGAGTTGCCTCTCGTCTCTTCTCCCTGTGCCATTCACGAACAGCTCGCGTTGCCATTGGCTGCATCCGTCTCTCTTGTGGCATTGCGACATTGATCATCGTACCAGGCATCTTTTTGAGACGACTGTGAGTACGCTTATCATACTGTACTGTAAGTCGCTATAATTGCCACTGCGAGGCAATATTATTGTTGCGTTAGGTGGTTGGAGTAGGCATCCGCTACCTCTGCGATCCGAAATTTACCGATGTCCTGGCAACGTACGTTTTTCGCCATTCTTAGCTTTGTGCGTAGCTTAGCTGAGGTAAGATGGTGATCGGAGTCATTTATCGCACCCGTGAACACTCGTACATCCAGAACACTTGATGCGTGAATTCCATCGACTACCACGTGATCTGTCTGATTTCTCTTCAATAGATCTGGATATAACCATGTTTCCTTTTGAATATTTCTAAGGTAAAATCTAATGCTGTTATCTACCATATTTCTTGCCGCAGAGAAATCAATCATTCTGATGCCATTGATCGACGTTTCGGTGTGCAGACTGAATTTTCCAATTGTAGGCTCAAATGCGGTCTCCAAGAACTCGCGACTACCATGCGGGAGATCCGTGGTTTGATTCCCGGCTATAGCCATCTATATTATTCTTTCATTGCCGGCCCCTTGATGTTGTCGACAGCAACTTTGCAGTAAAAATGTCGTGTCAATCGGCATGTCTAGTAAAAAGCTTTTCAAACAATGACGTTCGCATTCGTCGATAAACAAGTAGGTGCCGTTTGTGGGGAATCTAAAATAGGAAGCGTGTTAATTCACAACAAGGCGAGAGGCATCCCATACCTCATTCATGGGGTGTAAAGGGAAATTAAGTTTTAATTAAGATCGGGGTATAGCCAAGTTAGCTTGTGGATATATTTATGCTAAAACCTGGTGCCACTCACTATCATGTTTGTTGCCGCTAACCATCACAGACCCATTGTCGGAGGGTTTAGAATGTTGGCTGAATTCACCGATCGAAGAACATCTTACCTTCAAATTTTGGCATTAAAATCTACCAGGACAATAGTTCCTCTAGACAATCGTAAAATGTATATTTAACATCATCTTCTTTTTCTTCCGTCCAATCCTTCAGATTGATACAATATTCCGCTATCATTCTAATCGGTGAACGATTCAACTAAATTGTCATTGTCAAGTCAGAAATGTTGCGTCTTTACAATAATGTGAGTTGCACACAACAATCCATTCATTACGGTTCACACCTATTCGTTTTAATAATAAAACAACAATTGTCAGCACCAATAGTTTTCACCAACCTATTCTTAAAAAAAATACTAAAAGTCAGGGTTTTTCCCAAGTCTCACGAAATTTACAACATCTACAACGACACTCCCATGCTGACCCATGACAAACCTTCCCTTGACATTATGACGTTTAACAAAACCACACAAAAAAAACAACTACAACAACAACATGTTATGTACCATCCAACGCCAGCGTGTGTAATGCACGTGATTGAACTTGTATTTGCAATTAGAAAATCAAATCACGATTTATATATTCGACAACAACTACAGCAACAACAATGGCAGCATTAGCAGCAACAACAGCAAGCCTTACAAAAACACAACACTGAAGAAGCCTAAGACTATTACAGTGTAGGTCTTAGCACTGCCAAACAGATTAACACATTTGTGTAACTACTTCTAGCCATAATAGTCCAAGACAACAAAAAAAACGTTTAGTTTCTTTAGTTTTGTTATTTTTTTATGAATTTTTGAAAGGTCCCATCATAGCAGCAGAAGAGGCACGGACATTTTTTCACTCACGCACCACCACCACCACAAAAACTCTATGAAACAATTACTAACTAACGACTAAACGATGAAGACGTTCGTTCGTTGGCGCAGTCATCGTCATCGACGTCAGAGACACTTATTTAAAATAGTTCCATACCCGACCACGATAATACTAACAACGCAATGCGCAAGAAACAATTGAGCAGAAAAAAAACAGTGTGTAAAACAATTATTGTTGTTTTATAGGACGTGCTTGGGGAGACCTAAACGTAGTGAGCTGATGATACACAAATATTTTGTTATTTTTTTGTTTGTTTTTTGGTTTGTTTTCTAAACCATAAAAATTTGATGTTTATGATTTGGGAATTTGTAAACTGAGAAATTCATAATAAAGGTATATAATTACCAACAAATTGGTGGAGAGGGGTGTGGGGGCTTGTACGCACGACTAAGTGTGAAGTGTGTGAAACAAAAGACTTAAGCAACGAACGTGAAATGAGAGTAGGGCAGAAAAGGTAACCCAAAGTTAGAGAGAAATATTTGCACTAGATATTCGAAATTCATGTGAAAATGAAATACTTTTACTTACTTGTGAATAATATCAATATGTATCCATCGATTGTTTTAGTAAAGGACTAATTTTATTTATAACTTAGGTGACTTCACGACCAAAGTTCGGTACAACTCCCATGATAAAAAACAATATTACACAGACTTCAAAGTAATTAAATATAGATTTTTTTGGTAAATTTACTGACGCAGTCGGACAAATTGCTCGAGATGTATGCTAAACTCAACACTTTTTATAGTCGCAAATTTTTTTAGGAATTTTTCCAATTCCAATTTTGGCAGAAGGACATAATTTTGGCTCAAGATGTATGAAAAAACCTGTGAAAAAGCCATTCAAATATAGAAATTTTTACAAAAAAAATACTTTACCATAGACATACTTAATTTCGACTACTTTGAAATCGGAAGACTAATGCGTTAAAATAACACAGTACAACACATGATTTTAGGACTCAATTCTGAGAAATGCACGTGAAAGTAGCCCCAAAAAGAAGAAGTTCTGCATCATTCGTTTCGTCGAGTCACATGCCATAATAATTTAATATCGATTTGAAGTTAGATAGTATCGTATAGCGAAATTTGTCACGTTTTAGGCTCTTTTGTTATATGGTATCGTATGATTAACATAAGTAATATTCAACGTAAATCATACGCCACGGAGTACAACAGTTTTATTGTAACGGCTACAAAATAAACCCATTTCAAAATCATTTGATGAATAGAAAAGTGAAACTGTTGCTTATGTAGGGAAACGTTGTATGAAAAGATTAAAGGAATAGTAATTCTTAATTTTTTTTTTAAATTTGTTTCAGCTCAATCGGGATAGTGGTTCTAGAATTATGTCAAACAAAAGAGCCAAAGCGTGACAAATTCCCCTATACGGTACTAACTAACTTCAAATCGATATTAATTTATTATGGCATGTGAATTGACAAAACGAATGATGCTGAACTTTTTCTTTTTGGGGCTACTTTCTCGTGCAGTTCTCAGAATTGAGTCCCAAAATCATATGTTGTACTGTGTAATGCATCAAAATAGTATAATGGTAGTACTGATGTTGAATTTTTTCGTAGTATCATGAGATAATTTGTGGATGGAATGGTGGATGAGAAAAAGTTGAAATCGGCCAAGTACCTTTGTGCCCTACATATCACAACGTCCGGATAGTAAAAGTAGCAATAAAGCTGCAGGCCTCTGTGCATGAAATAACTCTGATTTTGGTGGACATCTTTATGGTTTATATTCGGCTATATTGTGTTTCTGAGAAATGGAATGAGTCTTAGGTGGTTTTCATACCCAAGGCGGGTAAGCCCGTCCATGACTTCCCTAAGCGCTATAGACCACATACTCTCTTATCCTTGGTGCTTAACGTTTTGGAGAGATTAAGTGATATGTATGTAGGCTCTCGATGGAAAGGACTGCGCGGTATGTACAGGGGTATGTGAAGCCCTTTAACGATAATGCCTGGTATGATAACGAATGCCGCGATGCCACCCGGTAACAAGATGCTGCATACAGGGCCAAACTGCAGCCAATGGCAACGCGAGCTGTTCATGAAAAGTACAGGGAGAAGAGGCAGGAGGCGACTCGACTCTTCAGGCGAAAAAGACGAGAGCTTAAGGAGCGGAATAATGTGTGTACTGAAGATTATAGGAACAGAGGTGAAGCCCGAAAATTCTACCAAAAGATAAATGGTAAGGTACATGGAACAGGTCTTCCCTCCTGTAAAGACAAGGATGGTCATCTCGTTACTGACTCCGAGAGCGTACTGAGAATATATAAAGATCACTTCTGCAGCCTATTGATGTCTGAAAACTCGGCTGATGAAAACTGTGTACCAATTCGAGATGATAACATCGAGTGTCCACCTCCAAGCCAAGCTGAGATAACAACTGCCATATCCCGCCTAAAGAACAACAAGGCCGCCGGGGCTGATGGTCTTCCAGCTGAGTTGTTTAAGGTGGGTGGAGATGAGCTTGTTTTAAGCATGTAACAGCTCATAGAGAATATTTGGCTTCAGGAGAGCATGCCAGATGATTGGAATCTCAGTGTGCTATGTCCAATCTACAAAAAAGGTGACCGTAGTGAGTCTAAAAACTATCGTGGAATTAGCCTCTTACCAATTGCGTATAAGGTCCTGTCTAGCATTCTGTGTGAACGTCTTAAGCCAATTGTGGAAAACCTGATTGGACCTTATCAGAGCGGCTTTAGACCAGGCAAATCCACGACGGATCAGACATTTACACTACGGCAGATTCTTGAGAAAATCCATGAGAAGCAAATCGACACTTACCACCTCTTTGTCGATTACAAAGCTGCCTTCGATAGTCCCATCAGGCATAGACTATACGAAGCCATGTCTGAGTTCGGTATTCCTGCGAATATAATTCGTCTCTGCCGGTGTACCCTTACGAATACCAAATCCTCTGTTCGGATTGGCAAGGATCTATCTGCACCATTCGATACGACGAGCGGTCTTAGACAGGGTGACGGTTTGACATGTATGCTGTTCAACATAGTGATGGAGAAGGTGTTAAGGAAAGCAGCGGTTAACATGTCTGGCACCATATAATAATAATGTAGGCCCTCACACTTTGAGCACCTCTCAGCATGCGTACATCGCTGGAAGATCTGTCGAGGGTTAAGCTGCTTTCCTAAATAAAGAAGGGCTATTCAATAATGTGACGTAATGCTCAATAAGGAACTTTCTGGAGAACATTAATGTATCACGACTGTTAGGGAACTTAACTTTGAACACCTCTCAACTGAAAGATCTGTCGAAAGCGCTTGGCTTTACAGAGCGTAATCTATGTTCTGGTGATTTTACTTCAGCTGCCTTCTTAGATATAGAAGGGGCTTTCAATAATGTGACGTCATGCGCTGTAAAGAACTCTCTGTAGAACATTAATGTATGCATCACGACCGCTAGTGAACTGGGTGGATTGCATGTCGTCAACTCGGCGTGATCTTGGTGGAAGCTGCGTGAGAAGTACAACTACTAGAGTAGAGGGAGGGGTGGAGTTCTGTCACCTCTTCTATGACTCCTTGTGATAAACGTATTGTTTAAATCATTCAATGAGGATGGTAAGAAAGTTGTGGCATATGCAGACGACGTGGTCACCCTGATAGGTGTAAAATTTCTATCAACGATGTATAAACATATGCAAACTACCCTTATAAAGCTGCTACGATGGGCCATGATCTGTGATCCGGGGGGTGAACCCTTAGAAAACGGAATTATGGTTCTCTTTACTCGTAGATATAAGGTCGAGGACTTCAGGCCACCGAAACTGAATAGCGTGAAACTGAAGCTCTCAACGTAGGCCAGGGACTTACGCATGATTCTCGATCAGAAGCTAAATTGTTAAAAGAACATTAAGGGGAAGTTAACGCGTGCCGAAACTCTATAGCAGTGGTAGGTATAAAATAACGCACACAGTAATCTTGTGTGCTGTCGCACAACATTCACTCGAATTATATGCGTCATGCTCTCCCAAAACATGTGCTCTCATTCTTTTCCAAAAATCGGTGAACATTGCTTTTCTGTCTGTTCTTGTGTCTGTTTTTGTGTTGAATGTAAAACAAGCGTGTGTGATGTTGCTTTCATAACACTCAAGCAGAGACAGAATCTTTTGAAAACGTATAAATTGCTAATCTCGCGAGGTATGGGATACCTATATACCTAACGACCTATAATTAGATATGGATGTCGGGTTTGGTGGGAGAACCTTAATAAGAGTAACTTACTAATAATGCTCAACAATATCCTAAGGATGGTTGCAATGGGCATATCTGGGGCTAGAAAGAGCATACCCGAAGCGGCTTTGGATGAGTTCCTGTACCTTTCCTCCCTGGACTTGTACGTCAAGGCTACTGCGGCAAATTGGCATTAATCTACGAATATTTTCCGTCTTTTGGGTAATGACGACTCTTTTTATCTGCCACCTCTTGCTGACTTTGTGAAGTCGCCTTTGGGGGACTTTTGGGAAGTATCGCCCCCACAGATCTGAGAGAACCATCAGTGGAGCTATCTGGCTCTGCGGAGGCGAAATAATGGTAGTAAAAGTAGTTCTTCTTTACGAGCTCCGGCCAAGAAGTCTAAAGATGGAACACGCGCGGCCAGGTTAGCCAGTGTAGTTTCCTACCTACACTTTCTAGCCGAATGGTTAAAGGAATAACTTTTGTTGTGCTACGTAGTGGCTGTGGTAAAACTCAAAGAAACGTGAGTAAACTAAACATAATCACTAGATTTTGGAAGCACTTTGCCACACCAATATCGCTACAGTACGATTCTTGTTTCCCAGTCATCGACAACATATTATCACCCAATCATGTTAATGCATATTCAAATTTCTTTTTTTTTAATTTTAACAACTTGTTAGATATAAAAATGTTAATTAGTGCAGTGAAGAAAAAAACATACATACATACATCAAATTAACTTACTCAGCCAAAGCTACAACCTATCATTACTCATACACAAAACAATTTGTTACAATCTATCTATAATTTATTTCACTGAAATGAAATGGATTTATTCATTTAAATTTTATTTTTTTCTTTCTTAAATATGCAAACATTTTATATTTGAATTTATTAAATTACATTAATTTATAGCTCAACTTCCAGTTCAGTTTTAAATAACAAAAAAAAAAAATAAAAATTCATTCATTCATTCATACAGCCGTCGACTGTTGACTACCAACAGCAGTGTATCTCATTTTGCATATCTTAGGGGTACAAGTATTTCATGTGCACAGCGCTGTGTTACTGTTCTATATTTTATTAAGTGTTTATGTCGATGTGTAATTTTTCATTAGACTTCAAGACTTTGTTCTCGCTGTGTATTGAGTGTGTGTGCGTGTGTGATGCTTGCCTACAAGTGTACAACGGCTGGCGGGCTGTGTCTTTGCTGTAAGATGGAAGGAAATCTCGTTTAAGTACCAAATGCAACAGGTCTTTAGACGTTAGTTACTGCTGCCCATTGCAGTTGCATTTGCTTTCTTTAAAATGTGTTCTACAATCGCAGCGATCAATAGTTGTGGCGAAGGAACTCAATTGGGAGACATGTAGTGTGTTATCAAGTTCAGTCTCACTTTGGGGGTTGTTGTTATTATTATTGATTGACCAACAGCGACAGCCACACCGGCCGTTGGGCCAGCAGCCAAAGCACCTGATTCATACCTTATAATTACATTGCAATGCTAAGTGTGCGCGCGTGCTATAAATGCATTAAATTTGAGATATTTATTATATACTGTATAAGTATACTTTTTAATGTTTGTGCGATATTTTGTATGTGATTGCTAAAACAGACGCGCACAGCCCAGCATCAATAGCATGTGGCCAAGTAAAGGGGCAAAGGGAAACACATCAATGGTTGATGGGTGATGATCTTCGTCATGGCCAGATGATAATTTCATATGTAAATGTTGTAATACTGCAAAGCCTGGCCGACAGTGTAGTACAGTTTCCATATGAAATAGAACACCCATATAAAATTTTGGGATATTTTCAGAATTGACGTTTCTTAAGCAAATTCTGAATCAAACTCTGCATACTTGATGTAAAAAATACATCACGGAAATTTAAGTAGATGTTAGATTTTAAGCTATGCCATACCTTCATGGGGTGTAAAGGGAAATTAAGTTTTTTTAAGTTTTAAGTTAGATTTCCCGTTCCTCAAAGGGGTCAAAGGTTAGATTTTTAGTAAAACGTTTATTTTTTACCTCCAATGATTACGAAATATGGTAGTTAGCAGCACTAGATTTGACCATAAAAATATTCATAAGGCAACATGGTTATCTCCATATTAATTGACGAGGAATCAAATAGATCACGTGGTAGTCGATAGAAGGCACGCATCGAGTATTCTGGACGTACAAGTGATCACGAGGTGCAGGTCTCTAGGTGATGCCTGGTACACTGATGAATGTCGCAATGCCACTAGAGAGACAGATGTTGCATACAGGGCGAAACTGCAGCCAATAGTAACGCGAGCTGTTCGTTAACTACACAGGAAGAACAGACGAGATGCAACTCGTTTTTTTAGACGGACAAAGAAGGAGCTGAAGAAGAGACAGGATGAGTGTACAGAGTTTGTCCGAAGTAGAGGGGAAGCCCAAAAATTCCACAAGAGAGTTAAGGAGAGATCGCGTGGAACAGGGTTAAACTCCTGCAAGGACAGCGATGGCCAGCTAGTAACGGACCCGGATAACGTTCAGAAGATATGGAGAGAACAATTCAGAAATCTACTGTATTCGGACACCACTCCAGAAGACCCCACTCAAATCCATGACGATTGTATTTACTGTCCACCTCTAAGCCAGAGTAAGATTATTGTGATAATATTCCGTCTAAACCAGTAAGAAAGTTTCAGTCGGGCAACCCGACTTACATATACCCTCACCCTCAGTAAAACATAAAATTTTCTATAATATTGATATTATTACTCGATTTCTAAAGTGGGCGGGTGGTACATTTGTATGGGAGGTACCAGAAGGGGCGCGGCTAGACTTCCATTTTTTTCTCCCAAACTTTTTCCTGTTGCAGCTTAACAAGATACAGAATTTGTGTCAAGTGTATTGAGATTTTTACTCTATCTCCAAAGTGGGCCGCGTGGTACATTTGTATGGGAAGTACCAAAAGGGGCGCGGCTAGACTTTCAGTTTTTTTCTCCAAGACTTTGTCCTGTCATAGTTTAACAAAATACAGAATTTGGCCACGCTCGTGTCGAGTATATTTTTATTTTCACTCCATCTCCAAAGTGGGCGGAGTTGTACATTTGTATGGGAGGTACCAAAACGGGCGTGGCTAGACTTCCACATTTTTTTCTCCGAAACTTTAGCCAAGCTTCACTTAGTAAAGAATTTGGGCACGATTGCGTTGAATGCATAAATAATATAAATCGATTTCTAAAGTGGGCGGTACCAGATGGGTATGGGAGGTACCGATTGGGGCGTGGCTACACTTCCAGTTTTTCTCTAAAAAAAACTTTATGCTGCTATAGCTTTACTAAATACAGAATTTGGGCAAGATCGCGTTAAGTATATTGATGTTAATACTCGATTTTTCAAGTGGGCAGGTAAGGGAGGTACCGATTGGTGCATGGCTAAACTTCCAGTGTCTTTCTCCAAACTTTATTTTGCTATATCTTTACTAGATACAGAATTTGGGCACTATTGCGTTAATTATACTGTTATTATTCCTCGAATTCTAAAGTGGGCGGAGTGGTACATTTGTATGGGAGGTACCAGAAGGTGAGTGGCTAGACATCAACAATTTTTTCTCCAAAACTTTGTCCTGCTTTAGCTTTACTACATACATAAATTGAACACGACCGCGCTGGGTGTATTGATATAATAACTCTTAGTAATCAAGTGGGTGGGTGGAATGATATATTTTTATGGGAGGTACCAGAAGGGGCGTGGCCATGTAGCCCATTTGCAATACCGTAAGTAGTTTTAGGGAAATATTAGCTCATGCAAAGTTTCAAAACATTTTGTAGCGTCTTTTGAAAGTTATCGTGCGTACCAGCCGGAAAAATGGATAGGAAAAATTTTATGCGAAAAAGTCGATTTAGATTGTGTGAGCGGTGGGCGTGGCCGATTTTGATGAAATTCCAGTTTTTTTAATTTAGTCAATGTAATGCTCGTTGCCAACTATTAATGATCTCGGACCACTCCTTATAGTTTTTGTATACAAAATGTATAAAGCGATCCCACTGTGCTGCACCTCGGTCCTTTTTTTCAACTTGGTTCCAAATATTCTGGTTATATCTCTACTATACTGTAAAATTTTCAGGACGATCAAACTATTATTATGGCTCTTATAACGGTTTCTTTTGAATGGGGCGTGGCACAACCCACTTCCACCCTGGCTTTAAATTGCATACTGTACCAACAACACATACCTAATATCATCTTTATAACTCTTATAGTTCATGGGATATAGCCATTTATAGATTCAATTTTTAATACCACGCCCACTGATCCGATCCCGCCCATTTTGAATCATGAACATTGCTACCAAATGCATCCGTACAAATTTCAAGGAAACAGTTCTCCAGATATTGCGGTTTCAAAAATAGAGTTCAATGGGCGGGGCCACGCCCACTTGATATATCAAAAATTAAAGATCCCTATTTTTACCAATAATTTACCATACCATAGGTCCTATCTCTTACTTTTTCACGTTCTTCAACTCAACTTTCTGCTCATTTCAATATCCTTACTATAGACATCTTTGTAAAGATATAGTTATTATCTCTTCCATGCCGATTTTCAATGTTTCACTACCCTCAACTACAATTGTCACAAGGGTCATCAAACTACAAAGATTGTAATTTCTACTGTCGATAAGCCAACTTGAGCTTTTAATTATTTCTCTTCGTACAGTGTCTCATGCTGCAAACAGCTCACAGACATATGGCGTTGACCACCACAATATTTTACAACAGCTTTAGGTTTTCTTTTATACCGCAAAACTGTGGCACAAATGTAAAATTGTACTGACAGCGCCCTTAAGCGTTTAATAAATTTTATTTATACTCTTTTATCATTATTATTAAACCGGGACAGAATTCTCTTAAAGATTACAACAAAAAGTCAAGCAATAGCATAGTTGTTAAGGAGTTTCCCCTCAGCAAAACAAATGGTGGCACGCTCAGGTGTATATTTATGAATATGACATGAAATAGCCAAGTAGGAGTTTTCAATGAAATACGAATCAACTAGCCCTAAGGGCTGCAATTCTACATTTATAACATCATAGCGCGCAATGTTACAAGATCAACAAAACAAAACAAGTGTAAAGCAGTTGTATTTAAGCAAAACTGTTTGTGTTTGTTAAAAAACCTAACATCAATGTAACAATTTAATCCCTACAGGATTACTTAACACGATAATAAGCGCCACAATTCCAAAACACTATCAGTAAACAGACTCCTAATATTTATATAGCAGAAGAACCGCGAGACAATTTTGTATTATAATATTCCTACAACTTTGTATTGGCTGTTCTTCCTTGTCTAGTCTGCCCAAAAAATAGGTGGGCTCTAAGAAAAGCCACATAGCCACATGCTCAGAATATCACTTAGAGCGTTTTCATAAAGCTGTTTGTGTGAAAAACCTATAATTATAATTGAAATAAATTGATTTATATACAACATAAACGATCTGAGAATTATGGAGCCACGAAGGAGCCACAACAGCGACTACGGGACGCCCATCGGACGGACATTGGTACAGACCAAATGGCTTAAATTACGACTTTGGCCCAGAGACAAACTGAAGCTCAGATAAGGTCATGAGCAAGTGTCAATGTAAGGCATAAATAATTGTTACAACTGGTTAATGTACAACACAAGGAGACACAACACAAACAAACCGGCACGAGGTGGATAGACAACTGTCGGTGGTAGAGAACTAAAAACACTCTATGTAACTAAAGATATATCAAAAATATTTGAGATACCTAGGAAACAACCCACCAAAGTTTCCACGAAGCCGAATGAGAGCCATAGAAGTTTATGCGTTACATACAGACATATTTTTCTTGTATACATGTGTAACAAACACGCAATAATTAAAGAAATATCAAATAACTTTCGATCAAAAATATATTTTCCAAAGAAAGAAGAATCCTTCGTTCTGCTGCCGAAGTACGTAAAAATGTGTATTGGCGTGCATTATTCTCTGCTTTACCGTTCGTTGACCGCTAAACCCATTTTTGGAAACACCTTTTTTAGTGATGAGAAAACTGCAGTAACATCTCACAGATTTCGGCCAATGATGTCTATATTATCGGTATGGGCTAGTGGCATGTGTCTCTTGACATTTTGACACCAGCCACTCTCATCACATTCTCCATAACTATATTAAATAGTGTACAGGACAATCTTAACCGAGTATTTGGTATTTTGCAAGGTACATCTGCAAAGTCGAATGGGCTGTGCAGGAATACCAAACACAGACATGGCCTCATGTAACCTATTCCTTATTGGAGAGTCGAAGGCAGCTTTGTAGTCGACAAAGAGTTGGTACGTGTCTATCTGCTTTTGCATGAGTTTTTTTCCAGGATTTGCAGTAAGGCGAATGTTTTATCCATCGTAGATTTGCCAGGTCTTAAGCCGCACTGATAAGGTCCAATTAGTTTTTCTACAATTGGGTTTAGATGTTCACACAATATGTACCTTGGACCTTGTAGGCTTATTCCACGTAGTTCTTACACTCACTACGATATCCTTTCCTGCATATGGAACATATCAGACTGAGACTTCTATCCCCGGTCATGCTCCCCTCCAGTCAGATATTCTCCAAGAGCTGATGCATGCTCCTAATCTGCTCCTCCCCGCCAGCCTTAAACAATTCAGCAGGGAGGCCGTCGGTTCCAGCCGCTTTGTTGTTTTGAAAGCGGGATATTGCCACACGTATCTCAATCTGGCTCGGAGGTGGACAGCTAAGACCATCGTCATGGATTGGAGCTGGGTCTTTTGGAGTGGTGTACGTATCCAGTAGATTGCTGATATGTTCTCTCCATATCTTCAGAACGTTATCCCGGTCCGTCACTAGCTGGCCACCGCTATCCTTACATGAGGGCAACCCTGTTTCACGTCTGGTAGAATTTTCGGGCTTCCCCTCTACTTCGGAACAACTCTGTGCACTCATCCTGTCTCTTCTTCAGCTCCTTCTTTTTCCGTTTATAAAGACGAAAGACCTCTGGTCATTTCTCACTGTGCCTTTCAGGAACAGCTCGCGTTGCCATTGGCTGCAGTTTTGCCTTGTATGCAGCATCCGTCTCTCTCGTGGTATTGCAACATTCATTATCGTACCAGGCACCATTTTGAGACGGCTTTACCCAAGTACGCTTCTCGCAGTCCGTTCTATGTAGTCGGCTATATATTAGCACTGCGAGGTAATATGTTATAATCAGGGGTTGTTGAGTTGGGTAATTGGAATAGGCGTCCGCTACCTCTTTGGTCCGCAGTTTACCGATGAGTACGTTTTCGCCATGCTGAATCTTGTGCGAACCTTAACTGCGGTAAGATAGTGATCGTAGTCAATGTTCGCAACCCTGATCACTCGTCCAGAACACTCGATGTGTGTCTTCCATCGACTACCACGTGATCTATCTGATTTCTCGTCAATTGATCTGAAGATAACCATGCTGCCTTATGATTATTTCTGTGGTCAAATCTAGTGCTGCTAACTACCATATTTCTTGCCGCAGAGAAATCAATCAGTCTGATGCCATTGTTCGACGTTTCGGTGTGCAGACTGAATTTTCCGATGGTAGGCTCCAATGCGGTCTTACTGCCTATTACTTACTTAATTTCCCTTTACACCCCTTGAATGAGGTGTGGGATAGCTTCTCGCGGTGTTGTGAATTAACACGCTTTCTTATTTTTAGATTCACAACTAACGGCACCTACTTGTTTATCGACGAATGCGGACGTCACTGTTTGAGAAGCTTTTTACTAGACATGCCGATAAACTCGACACGTAATACTGCGAAGTTGCTGTCGACAACATCGAGGGGCCGGCAATGAAAGAAAAATGTAGATGACTGGAGGCGGGAATCGAACCCGGGATCTCCCGCATGGTAGTCGAGTGTTCTAACCACTATGCCACAGCCGCACACTGTGAGATTTAATCAATCTGGCATCTCGAAATTGATAAAAAAAATGTTTTCGTAACTCGCTCATATTTTTTTTTACGTGAGAAGAGACCCCAATTGTTACGAAAACAAACACAAAAGAGAATAAAAAAATGTTATTGGCGTGATAACAGCTATCAAACACGAGCAATTTCATAGCATGCAACAATTAATTTTCAAGCTTCCATTGATCACAAAAGTTTGAGTGATCAGGTCGAAGTTGTGAGTGTTTTTTTTTTGGCCTAAAATATTTTTTGTATTGAAGGTTATTACTTAAACTTAAAATTTTTGTTTTATTCAATATTTAATTTTGCACTCAAGTATTTTGAAAAAATTGTTTTATAACCACCTAAAAATTAAGACAAATTTTAAAGCTTTCAAATCTTTGATAGACTAGAACTTCCAAGTCCTACGGAGTTCCGTGATGGGAATGCCAGCAGAATCTTTGTTAGTGTGCTCAAAACAAATTTAAAAAATAAAATCCTGCCCATTATTTGCCTTTTTTTTAGTACGAGTGAAATATCGCGAGAAGAGCTATTTAGGATTTGGTTGAGCAAGGTGAAAATAGAAAAAACAGAAGCGGTCGAAAAGCATGTTATATCAATTTTTGGACCAGATGTTGACGATACCAGAATTAAAGATCGTATAAAAAAGCTTTGCTTCCAATTTCAATCGCGATGGAGCAAATCTCACCGTGATAAAGCAAGATTTATGCATGACAATGCTATTTGGCTAAGTTCAAAAATTTCTGCTGTTGATTTTG
The DNA here is from genome assembly GCA_964034835.1 of Muscina levida. Taxonomy (NCBI): domain Eukaryota; kingdom Metazoa; phylum Arthropoda; class Insecta; order Diptera; family Muscidae; genus Muscina; species Muscina levida. The sequence continues at coordinate 18,444,327 of OZ035883.1, read as the reverse complement.
CTCTTGATCACGCACCATCAACTTCAAAACAAATACCGCAACGCGGAAAGCGAGAAAAAGAGTTTGCTGAAAGTGCTTCGAGTACACAAAAACGGAAATGCAAAGAGTTAATATCTTCATGCATTCTTCCCATAGGAAACTTTTCTGAAGAAGCGCAAGAAGCACTCAATAAAGAGTCGATACAGTATCGCGAACTGTTCACAAGAAAAACGTCCCGAGGTGACACCAACATAGATTTATTGCATAGATCACGTCAGACCCTTTGATTGCAAGTTTACGTTTGCCCCCAAAAACCAAGCGTTCTACTTTACCTTCTGAGGTCATTGCACTTTTGTCTGACACCCAACTAAATGATGAATTTGGTGATTTAGCATAAAAAACTTTGCTTGCAGCTCTGTGGAATTTTTATTTTTGTATAAATTCCTTATTTTTTTTTATTTCTAATTTTCGCTTTTTATTTTTGTATAATTTGTATATAATTTCTTTATTTTGGTTTTTGATTAATATCTTATTTTGAATATTTTCCATTCTTTTAAGAACTTTCGTTGAATTTTTTAGTTTTTCCTCTTTATAATGATTTAGATATCAATAAATTTAACATTGAAACAACATTAACTTTTTATTTTTCTCATCTGCAAAGAATCATCGAAAACTAAAGTTCGAAACTTGAAGCATTTTATAGAAATGGTTGTATGTGGGTACTTATATCAATATATCGACAGGTTTTAGTTAGAAGAGAAAAAAAGAAAAAATATTGAATATAAATGTGTAAAAAAAAAATTGTCCCCAACTAGTGTTTTTGAGTATAGTTCGGAACTAGTCCCCTTTGACACTAGTTGGAACTAGTTATCTTTCACCATATTATAATCTCCTTATCGATCGTGCCAACTTTCAAGTTGATATCTCTAAAACTTCATATAGAAATTAATTTTGAGATGCTAGATTGACTAAATCTCACACTGTGAGCCGGTCCTGCATATTATAACATTAAAATCGCCTAGTACAATTTCGATGTCTTTGGCTGCAGTTTTGCCCTGTATACTTGGGCTACGGTCATATACATTTTCTAGGCTCTCGTAGCACTTGTCTTTTTCCTCATCGCTTTTCTCTTCTGTCGAAACAAGAGCACATATCAGTGTTATGTGGAAAAACTTTGTGTTGACTCTTATGGTGGCTGTACGTTCACACACCAGGTTGAACCGTGAGACTAGGTGTCACAATCTTCAGCCAACCACAAATCCACATCCATACTCGTGCTTGTCCGAGTGTCCGGTCCACCAGATTTCCTGTAAAGCTGTAGTCTTCTAGGACTTCCGCCAGTTGGATGGAAACTATACAGTGTTCTAACATTCCAGGTACATATTCTAAAATCATGGTCCTTAATTCGTTTGCGGTGGTCGTCAACATTTTGGGGGGTCCGTCTTATTCATATCTTACTTCTTTTCATTGCAATAGTTTAAACGTCAGTGGCGGGTTGCAAACCCAGCGCACCACGACACAGTTTTCACCTGGGTATTTTGGGTCAGGCGCTGACCAGGTTAACGCTCACTCTGAGCCGAAGTGCCTGGGTTTTAAGTTTCGCCCCTCACAGTTAGTCCTCCTCTGACGGGTGTCAAAGCCACGTTTCCAGACGTCACCACGTGGAGGTACTCCGTCCGCAGTAGTACCACGAATAATGAGCTCTGTGAGTAGACTTGAAGTGCAATTGGCAAGGATCACTCTGGGTTTGCCAAGTTAAACCTATCAGAAGCTTTACCTTGCATCACACTCTCGACGCCCGTGTTTTTTGTACATATATAGATTTCAAATATTCGAACTGTTAAAAGTAGAAAATATTAAAAATCAATTAATCGACTACAGATCTAAATTAATAAAATTGTCCAAGAATATTTATAAAATATCAGCGTAAAAAAACTGTATACCCCCTAAATCATATTATGACCAATACGAGATAGTTCCTTTAGTTATTACACTTTATTTGCCCTCTCTACAAGTAGACTAAGAACTATAAACTGTTGTTCTTAGATTTTCAATCGCTCTGCCATTACTTCAGTTTCTTTTATGATCGAAAACTTGAACAATCCCAAAATAAATCGATATTGTTTTAATAATTATTTATAACTAATTGAAATGCGTATTGCAACACTTCCTTTTATTTGGGTTTAGTTTGATCTTATCTCCAACAAATCTTCGACACTCATGTTTTTTGTTGTTTTGTTACTATCATGTTTCCCTTCTTTAAAAAGGCTACTATTATTGTGGTACGAAGGGAAAACGGAAGTAACGTCTGTAACTTCAAGGAATTAATAGCTATTTATTTGAGAACGTCGCCTTCAGTGAAAGGTAATAAAATTGCGTAGTCTATGATTTTGGTGTTATGGCACCAAAAACCCAACCAACATTTCAATTCCAACTCGTACTCCGTATATCTGTCACACAGGTTTGGTTTGGTAAGGTTTTCTGAGGTTAGCTTGGTTGATTGGTTGTTTCTTTACCATGAACTAAATTCGTAGGCATTTTGGCTTTCTTTTCTTTCAAGTGACACTATTTATTGTTGGTTTGCTTAAGGTTGATGGGTTTTTTCGCTCGATTATGCGTCTTGTGCGCAAAAACTGTCCACTTTGTTTAATGTCTCATGTGTGCTGTGTGTGTGTGTGTCGTTGTTTTTGTTTTTTCTCTCGCTGTTTGTAGGTTTCTTCAACTGTCATACTTGAAGCACTCACATTTTAGGTTTTGTGCGTTTTTTTTTGTTGTTGTTTTGTTTTTGCAATTTGTTGCGTTGTGCAACGTGACTTTGCGGCATATTTTGCTTGGGGGTTTTGTACATACGTACGTTTTCCTGCCTGTGCCTGCGTGCACTTTGAACGTGTCGCCGATATTGCTGCGTTGATTGCATTCGAACAAAAGAAAAGCCCCATCAGATTTTGCAAAATGAAATGTTTACGTCTTACAGCAACAGCAACAACAAAAACTTGCATATTTTAAACTTTACAAAAAGTAGATTTTTACAATGAAAATAATAAAATAAACTGCCGTATACTTTCTATGTTTGTTTTATGCTGCACTCAAGCTTTAGTTGCTAAGCGGATAATTTTGTTTGTTTGTCGCTTCGAATTATATGAAATGGCGCTTAATGTTAGCCGTTGGCTAAAACTGAAAAGACATTAGTTTAAACTAAATCTGTTGATGATATTACAATAGGAAAAAGAAGAATTACTGGCGACTTTGTTAAGTCTGCTAGTAATAGCGAGTGAGTGGTACGTGCTATGATATCTAGTTATCATTGCATATAGTATGTGTCTTAAGTCTTTTGATTAGTCAGTAATACATAGCTAACGAAAAGCTACTGTAATGCCGGTGAACTTTGTCGCTTAGGTTTATCTTAATGTGTGGTGGACTTTGTGCTTTAGTAGAAGTAATTTACTAGGCAGGAAAGGAGGTCACATTTAGCTGAAGATGATTCCCCAAGAGTCCTCACAAGATTACATACTATGAAACCACGCCTCATGACAATGTCTCTCAATGTTTCCAATGAAGACAGACATTTGAATACATGGGCATATGCTCCGACAGAAGAGAAAAGCGATGAGGACAAAGACAAGTTGTACGAGCGCCTAGAAAATGTATGTGACTGTAGCCCGAGCAATGACATCAAAATTGTACTAGTCGATTTTAATGCTAAAATAGGCAGGGAGACCGCATTTGAACCTACCATCGAAAAATTCAGTCTGCACATCGAAACGTCTAAGAATGGAATCATACTGATTGATTTATCTGCGGCAAGAAATATGATAGTTAGCAGCACTAGATTTGCCCACAGAAATATTCATAAGGCAACAAAGTTATCTCCAGATCAATTGACGAGGAATTAGATAGATCACGTGGTAGTCGATGGAAGGCACGCATCGAGTGTTGTGGACGTACAAGTGATCACGAGGTGCAAACATTGACTGCGATCACTATCTTACCGCAGTTAAGGTACGCACAAGGCTAAGCATGGCAAACGAACCATGGCTCAACGAAAGTTGAACATAGGTAAACTGCGGACCACAGAGTTTACCTATGGACGCCTACTCCAACCACCTAACTCAACTGCTACGGAATGCTCCAACCTCTGATAATATTACCTTTCAGTGACAATATATAGCGACTTCATAGAACGGACTGCGAGAAGCATACTTAGGACCACACAGGTAGCGGACGCCTACTCCAACTACATAGCTCAGGTGATACGGAATGCTCCAACCTCGCAGTGGCAATATATAGCCGACTCCATACAACGGACTGCATGAAGCGTACCTGGGCACTAAAGCCGTCTGATGCCTGCTACGACGATGAATGTCGCAATGCCACGAGAGACACGGATGCTGCATACAGGGCAAAATTGCAGCCAATGGCAACGCGAGATATACGTGAACGGCACAGGGAGAAGAGAAGAGAGGCAACTCGTCTCTTTAGACGGAAAAAGAAAGAGCTGAAGAAGAGACAGGATGAGTGCCCAGAGGTGTTTCGAAGTAGAGGGGAATCCCGAAAATTTAAACAGACAGTTAAGGCGTGAATACGTGGAACAGGGTTGCCCTCCTGCAATGATAGCGATGGCCAGCTAGTGACGGACCCGGGTAACGTTCTGAAGATATGGAGAGAACATTTCAGCAATCTACAGGATATGGACACCACTCCAGAAGACCCCGGTCCAATCCATGACGATTGTATTTACTGTTCACCTCCGTGCCACAGCGAGATACGTGTGGCAATATTCCGCCTTAAAAATAACAAAGCAGCTGGAGCCGATGGTATCCCGGCTAAATTGTTTAAGGCAGGTGGGGAGGAGCTGATTAGGAGCATGCGTCACCTCATGGAGAACATCTGGCTGGAGAAGAGCATGCCCGGGGATTGGAGTTTCAGTCTGTTATGTCCCATATACAAGAAAGGAGATCGTAGTGAGTGTAAGAACTACCGTGGAATAAGCCTATTACCAATTGCGTACAAGGACCTTTCGAGCATATTGTGTGAAAGTTTTAAGTGAATTGTAGAAAAACTAATTGGACCTTATCAGTGCGGCTTAAGACCTGGTAAATCTACGACGGATCAAATATTGAACTTACGACAAATCCTGGAAAAAAAACTCATGAAAAGCAGATCAAGACCTATCACCTATTTGCTGCCTTCGACTCTCCGATAAGGAATAGGCTTTATGAGACCATATCTGAGTTTGGTATTCCTGCAAAGCTGATTCTACTTTGCAAATGTACCTTGGACAACGCCCAATCCTCTATTAAGATTGGTAAGGATCACTCTGAACCATTCAACACGGAAAGAGGTATCAGTCAGGGCGATAGCTTGTCCTGCACACTTTTTAATATAGTTATGGAGAAGGTGATGAGAAAGGCTGGTGTCAACATGTCTGGCACCAAATTCCACAAGAGCCACATGCCTATGCCGATGATACAGACATCTTTGGTCGAAATATGCGAGATGTTACTGCAGTTTTCTCATCACTAGAAAAGGAGTCAGCAAAAATGGGTTTAGCGGTCAACGAGGACAAAACAAAAATAAAATGATTTCGACGAACAAAGAATCCACTCGATGTGGACGCACCGTGAACGCTGACAATTATTGTTTTGAGGTAGTAGATGAATTTACCTAGCTTGAATCTTCCGTCAACAAGAAAAAAAGTGTCAGCCAAGAAATCAAGCGGAGAATAGAGCTCGCCAATAAATGTTTTTACGGACTTCGGCACAGTCAGAATCCAACGACTTCGATGGCTAGGACATGTTGCCAGGATGGACGTTAATGCTCCAGCGAGAAAGATGTTTGAAGGCGAACCTGAAGGACGACACAGATCAGGAAGACCCAAACTTCGTTGAAAGTCCAAGTGGTTGCCGATGTGCCACCATCTGGTAGAACTAGCTGGAGAATGCACGCAGAAGAGCGAAGCGTGTGTAATTCTTTACTACTTCAGGCATCTAATTTATGAACCACGTTCATAGGTTGTAATGGACCACTTAAGTAAGTAAGTAAGTAATCACTGACATATACACAATTATCTTCTTTATCCGCTTGACTTGAAATCAATGTCTGCTGGTCGGCTATACATTTACTGGATGACCTCTTAGACGGGCCAATGACCTATCTTACCCTACTATATGATAGATTTGTTCCATTGACCCTCGGGCATAGAATTTTTCATTAAAAGGATTTCCAACCTGCTACGTTATGACGAACTATATTCTAATGCTTCAATTGTTTTTTGCTTGCTAAAATGTGAATCGGCGAGTCTCAACCCATTTACATCGCTTCGTAACCCAGCATTTACAACGCAAAAGGGCAGAAAACATCTAGTACGTTAATAAATCTAAAATGATCAACATAAAAAATGCAACAAATGTCACCCCGCTGGCAGTAGCTGCAAATCAACATACTAACATACATAAACCAACACATGCGTGAGAGTTGTGCTTCTGACTATAAAGTAAGGCGGTCTTTAAGCTCAATTTATTTATGGCTACAATTATTTTATTTTTAGTGTCATTGCTGGAGACTTCTTCGTGTTTCGTATATATATATATATAGTTTAGCAAGCTTGCTTTTATGTTTATAGTAAAGGTAGATATTTACTTATAAAATAAAAAAGTATGTTTCTTAGAAGGAACCTCTTATGCATTTCTCTTTAGAAGAAAATAAAAAGAAAACAGAATTCTTTTTTAGCCAAAAATATTAATACTCTAAACTGTAATGCACACACACAATTGCACATAAAGACATATTCATTAAAATATATGACTTTGAGTAGCAAATTGATGGTGATGTATCTGTTGCTACTGTTTGAGGCGAACGAAAACGAAATAATAAAGTTATCAGTTAGTATATTAAGCTTTGGGTTTGTTATGACGCTGGCACAATGGGTGCCAAAGTGAAATAAAAGTAAAGGTAATGTCCCAGCGTAATATTGTATCAGTTATTATAAAATAGCAGTGGTAAATGAATATGAGTTTTTCTATGTTTGTTTGCATTTTTAACTACTGTATAGCTACGAAACTGGAGTGACCGATCTTTTAGAAATTTGCACAGAATGTAGCTGTGTAGTGAAATTTAAGTACTTTAATTTTTTATATATTCAAGTGGGCGTGGCCCCATCCATTGGACGCTATTTGAATTCGCAATATCTGGATGACAGTTTCTCCAATCGCTTTATGTGGATGCATTTGGCAACAAAGTACGTGATGTAACAAAAAATGGGAGGGATGAGGTCAGTGGGCGTGGTATAAAACTTAACACTTTAAACGTTTGTCTCTCATGAACTTTAAGAGGTATAATGTTGTTATTTAAGATGTATTGTTGGTACGAACTGTGCCACAAACAATTTAACAGACATAATAATAGTTTGATCGTCCTGAAAATTTCACAGAATAGTAGATATATAACCACAGAGAAATACATAAAAAAATCGTCCATACATTTCACTGCCGCCCTAATGAGGATATATGGTGTAGAGTCGGCAAGAAACATGCTAGTGAGTCGAACTAAATTCGCACATAAAGATATGCTCAAGGAAACGTGGATTTCGCCTGTTCAAAAGACAAGAAACCAGATTAGACACGTGTTAATCGAGGAAGCCATGTCTTAAGCGTTATGTACGTATGTGCGATGCGCGGGTCAAATATTGATTTGGATCACCGCCTAGTTGCAGCCAAGGAACGCAAGTGATTAACATAAAAAACTTAATTTCCCTTTACACCCCATAAAAGAGTTATGGGATACTTCTCGCGTTGTTGTGAACTAACACGCTTTCTATTTTAGATTCATAACAAACGGAACTTACTTGTTCATCGTCGAATGCGGACGTCACTTTTTGAGAAGCTTTTACTAGACATGCCGATTGACTCGACACTTATATAGCGAAGTTGCTGTCGAAAACATCGAGAGGGCCGGCAATGGAAGAAAAATGTAGATGACTGGAACCGATAAACGAACCACGGATCTCCCCCATGCTAGTCGCGTGTTCTGACCATTATGCCACGGCCAGACTCTTTACAACATACGTCATAGAAACGAAGCTCCATAGAATCAAACATCGCAAGATTTCGTTGGGATTTATTCGCAACATATGTGTTTTGACGGTACTCGTGCACGCAGAATGCACTTTATACTCCGCTGAATGACGTCATGGCAATATATTCCCTCTGGCTGCTTTTGCATTATGTAATTCTTCGCCCCAACCCTTCGAGGATGCACTACGCAGGTACTAAGACTATTTGCTATTGTTTTTCGTACACTATGACCTTTATTTCTTTATGAAATGTGTTGTTAGGGTTGCAGTAATATCTTGAAGTCCTTCCGAAGTCCATCTATGTCATTATCATGAGCAATCCGCATTGAACTACTGTTAAAGATGGATATAGTCGTAATAAGTAACAAATATGTTGAGTGTTAATCTATAAAACCTTCCCTTTCATTTTTGATATTAACATCTTCCAGGACTATTCAATGCAATGGTCAGCGCAGCGGTCGTATATATTGGCTAAGCATTTGTAACTTAAAAACTTAATTTCCCTTTACACCACATGAATGAGGTATGGGGATAGCTTCTCGCGTTGTTGTGAACAAGCCGCTTTATTCACATTGTTCTTATGTTCCAGCACTTTACACTAAAGTATTCCACTTTAAGACGGATAGTGACACTGTTTTCTCATTAGAATACGTTGCATGTATTCATTACTTACAAATCGACTTCTATTTGCATGATGATAGTTTAGTATTGATATTATGTATGGTTTCCACCCCTGTCATTACCGTCGTTTTTTGAAGTGATATTAGTTTAAGCCAGCGGCGAAACTTGCCTTCTATGACATTCAAACGTCATGTGTTCAAGGCCTTGTTTTCACATGTCTGAAAACAGGCCTTCTCCTTCCCTTCTGGAATTTCCCGAGAACATGTCCCCTTCATTCTTTCAAGACCACTGCTGCAGGCCTTCTTTAAGAAGGGAGAATTAACGTTTTCGATGATTTGTTATTCCACCATTTCGTGTGTATACGCATTCCGCCTCCATCCTCATAGAAAGCATGAGAGAAGGCAGGAAAAAAAGGCTACAAGGAAGATATTCGTGTGTTTTTCTTAAAACAGTTTAAACATTAGTTTCAGTCACACAATTCGAATGCATCTTCATAGGCTAGATGGTGGCATGGCTGACTAACAATAGCGTGTTAGTGAGTTCAAACTTCAGAAGTGTTTACTGTCGTTGGAAAAAAATTTAAGTATAAAGAGAAATATCTTAAAATAAACTAAACAATTGGAGCAACTTCATTTTTTTTTTATTTTTCAAGTCCTTCTTTTTTCATGTGTATGCAGGCCTTTTATCAGGCCTTCTAATAGGAAGCGACGATGGAAGACCTTGCTTCCCAATGGAAGGGAAGGCAGAGCGCAGGCCTACAGACTGCTTTTGAATGCGTTCCATAAGGCCTTCTAGGTTCTTCCTTTCGCCGCTGAGTATAGTTGTCCACAAAGGTTTGATAAAGGCATGTTTAAACCAGGGAGTCCAGACATTCTTGATGCATTATCAAAGGTCGCATTTCTTTGTAGTAAGTATGAATATAATAGTCCAATAGCAATAAACATTTAAAACTTTTTTGAAATCTTTAATGATTTCAGTATTTATTTAACATTTCATATAGTACTTAACGATCAATTTAACATTTCCACCCACTGTGTCTTGGGGCGTATTAATAGACGGATGGATGACATGGGCTGAATTGAAATGACACTCGGCATGGAAGAGTAGCAGGGAGTCGTCAACGTTGCGAATATGAATGTGTATTTTTTTTTTAAAAATCTCCTGGTTTGTTTTAGTTTTTTGTTGGTTGTCTTTTCGATTTTTGTTATTTAAATTTTGTTTAGTCAAAACACGCACGCGTAGATTGGATCACAAAATGTTTAGCAAACACAACAACAGCAACAACAACACAAATGGCAAAAACATCAAACACCGGGCACTGAGCACCAGGCTCCCGTCACCAGCAGCTCTATAATTCCGAAATAAACAAATTGTTGCGGTGCTGTTGTAGTTGTTGTTGTCGCTGTCGTTGGGTAAATACCATTTTAGTAGAGTCTTTAGAGCAAATATCACACAAATCAATGAATGGTAGCACAGGCAATGGTGCTGTTGCTGTCGCTAGGCTTTAGTAATATTTGGTGAGTTTTGGGAACCTCTTTTTTTTTCTGTTGAACAATTAAATATATATTGGCCGTTGATAAGATTCTCCCCCTCTTCCCAGCACAACATAAAATGTAAAGAGTCCGCTAAGACATGAAATCGTTGACTGTTTTATTTCATTTGAAATTCAAAACGCGCACATTGCGGAGGTTAAACTATTTTATCATTGTCAAAAAATTGTCTTCTTTCCACGTTTCATACGCAGCCGCTGATGGTTTTGTGATGGTTTTCTTGGTCGCCAACGGCCATCGGATGGGGGCAGACGGTAAACAACTAAGTAAAAACCGCAACAAGTGGTAGCTTTTTACGTGTATATTTATGATTTTACTTACTACGTACTGTGTACGTCGTCCACCTGAGTGGCCACAAAGCGTGTGCGCACATGCGAATGTCTGTTATTTATAAACAGTAACGTTTTCGCAAAGAGACAAGTGAACAACGAAGAAGAAAAAAAACAAAGAATACAAATAAATGTTGGGCAGGAGATGGTAATTTCCAATAAGTATGTGCAAATTTTATGGACTTTTTTGAAAAAGGTAAATTTTTATTGGTACAATATCAAGGCCGTCTTGACTAAAATGGTTTTTTTTCGTGATAGCAGTAGTGGGAGTAAGATTGGGTATAGATTTAGCTGCAGGTCTAAGCAGCAAGAATATGTAGTGAGTATAGAATGCTATAATTTGCACATTATTTAAAAGAAACCACATTTAAACATAGTTAAGTTTCCAGCAAAGTTTTTCGTCCTTGGCAGCAGTAACAGAAATTCATCAATTAGTAACCGCCGTAAAAAAGAATTCCAAGCGATTCGGTCTTTTGCGCTCCGTAGATAGTTCGTCACACCAAGTTAAGATAACAGCTCCTACACCTGACGCATTTAAAGAAGTTTTGGTGAACCCCTTCTGCGCCGCCCATTAATATTTTTTTTCCGAAGACTTCCATAAGTGATTGATCCGCTTGTGTCATTACCCAGGATTCTGCACTGTAAATCAAGACAAGTAGGATCAGTTTCTGTTGGAGTTAGATCTTTGTTTGCCGAGAAAGGGCTTTGCCATTAAATCGCTTGCTTAGCGTCTAGTAGCCGCGCTTTGCGATCAATACTTTTTTCTTAATTTCCCTTTACACCCCGTGAATGAGGTATGGGATAGCAACTCTCGTTATTGTAAATTAACACGCTTTCTATTTTTATACACAACTGACGGCACCTTTTTATTTATCGACGAATGCGAACGTCACTGTTTGAAAAGTTTTTTACTAGACATGCCGATTGACTCGATACTTATACTGTGAAGGGGGCCGGCAATGAAAGAAAAATGTAGATGGCTGGAGGCGGGAATCGAACCCGTGATCTCCCGCATGTTATTTGCGTGTTCTAACCATCATGCTACGGCCAGTTGCGATCACTACTCGCCTCTTGATTTCTAGGATGACATTATTATTTTTATTTACGGCGGAGCCAAGGTAAAGAAAATAATCTATCACTTCAAAGTTATAGATTTACTTCTGCCGACTGCTTCTCAATGGCTGAAAAGGCCGCTGTAACATCTCGCAATCCATGGCCAAAGATATATATATCATCGGCATTCGCTAGTAGCATGTGACGTTTATTAAAGGTGGTGCCACTCCTATTTATTACAGCCTTCCGCATGATCATATCCATTATTATGTTAAAGAGATCGCATGACAGACTATCGCCTTGTCTGAAGCCTCGTTTGGTACAAAATGGCCCAGACTGACATTTATGCCTATTTTCACTGAAGACTTCGTGTCAGTCAGAGTCATTCCATCAGAGTCGTATAAGCTTCGCAGGGTTACCAAACTCAGCCATAGCATCTAACATATTCTGTCGTATCCCAGCAAACCGACATTGGTTGATATCTGTCTGACACGTCTGCACATTGTCTGAACACTTCTTACCGATATCGAACAAAATTCGGTATGACTCGTTGAAGGGAAATTTTATATATTTTGCTCCGATATATCTGATCGAGTTCGCAGCTATTTCGGAACTCTGTGTCGGAGAAAACAACAAAATGTTATTAATGAAACAACGAATTTCACTTCAGATTTTCCTACGATTTATATTCAGAAATCTTTCAGACATCGGTACGACATTTCGTATATCAGATTTGCATCAGCTGAGTAGGTCAGACATCGTAGCAACCACTTCATACGTTTTTAGTAACGATTTCGGATCCGATATCGGAAGATTTTGCCAGCTGTCGTATCGATTTCTGTCCGATGTCTGAACATTTTGTTTGCTGGGATCGGATTGTCGAATGTTGTCAATAAACAAATGGTAGGCGCTGATCTGCGCTTCTTGAGTCCTCTCCAGGATTTGTCGTACTGTGAATATCTATTGTGGATTTACCAGTTCTAAAGCCACACTGATAAGGTCCAATCAGGTTCGCAAAGATGTGCTTTACTCCATCACATAACACTCTCGACAGGACCTTGTATGCGATGGGTAAAAGGATGATCCCGCGGTAGTTGGTGCATACTTTTGAATAGCCTTTCTTAAGCACAGGACATAGAACGAACAGATTCCAATCATCGGGCATGTAATCCTTCAGCCAAATTGGGTTTATAAACTACTGCATGCAGGCTGCCAGTCCATTGCCGCCATTCTTAAAAAGTTCCGGTACGGCAGTCCATCGCCATCGCAGCTTTATTGCCAAGCTATTCTCGTTTTGGATAACCTACCGCGTCGTCGATTATTGTCATGATTTCATCCAGATTTCCATCTTTGTCCTTAAATGTAAGGGGTTCCCAGTTCCAAAATCTTTGCTTTCGGCCTTTTGGTATAACTATCGGGCTTCAGCTCTATTCTTGTTATTTTCGATATCCTGATTATCTTTCTATATGAAGAATATCTTTTCTTTTATGGACGCTTTTCCACCTGAAGAGGCGGTCTTTCAATTATATCGCTCCGTTCCGTAGAACCTTCGGGCTTCACCTCTATCCCCGTTATTTTCGATATCCTGGCTCTCTCTTTTCTTCCATACACGGAGTTTCTGCCTGAAGAGGCGTTTTATTTCCCTCCTCTTTCCTTTTTATCCTTCCGTTGGTGGTGGACAATCTACTTAGTCGTCACTTATGCTGCCTTAGGGAACAAGCAGAGCACGAAAATGTTCCAACCATATTTGCAACGTTTCCGTGACCAGGTGGGGGTTCCCTGTTCCCAAAACCTTTTATAGAACCTTCGGGTTTCACCTTTATCCCTGTAATTTTCGATATCCAGCCTCTCACTTTTCTTCCATAGACGCTTTTCCGCCGGAAGAGGCGTTTCATCTCCCTCCTCTTCCATTATATCGGCTGCATTGGCTGCAGTTTTGCCATGTACGCAGCATCCGTTTTCCTTAGACATTGCGTGACATTACTCATTGTATCAGGGCTTGTCTAAGCGTTGTTTTTCATAACCCAGTATAGTTGTTAGGGCAATGGCCATAGAATTCGCAATATTATGACACTGTGTGTGGGAAACATCAGAATTTGGCCGATTTCTTTGAAGTACTTGAGAGAGTTAGTTGGAATAGGCATCAGCTATCTTGGTGGTAGTCAGGCTACAGAACTTTTTTACTCTAGCCCTATAGCATTTTAAAGGTTTTTCTCAACCATAGTGGTTTCAACAAGAAAGGGCAATATGTCACAACTTCTACGATTCTTTGGACAAAAAATTATATCCATAGAGTTGCCATTAAGTGGTCACATTTTAGTCCAGGTTTATCCCCAATGGACCGTTTTCTTTGGGAAAACCTAAGAAGTAAAGTTTTCAACAGCAACCCAGTGTCTCTTGAGGATGTACTGAATGTAATCGCGAGGAAATACAAAACATTTTACGAAACTCTAGAGGCGATACCATTAATTACCTTTTTGTTGATTTTCTCAGCTCAAGGTCGCAGCAGTGCACAAATAAGCAAGGGTCACAAATGGATAATGTAATTTCTTAAATATAAAATCCCCAACTGTGAAAATTCCTAACAAATAATTTGTTATTATCGCATATACTTAGTCTTGCTTTGACTATCAATTGAAAAGTAAAAAGTCTTTTGGTCCACTATTGTATCATTATTTTTCTTCTGTATCGCATTTTCCACAAAATTCGAGGTTTATTGATTTTTGATAATTTGCTGTTTATTGCCATTCATGTAAGCACTCGATAGTCAACGATGGTTTTTATTAATGACTTTTTTGAATCATAAATCCAAGTGAGTCATGCGAACCAGCAATCATCTCGACTATAAGTTGGGCACATCATTAGCAGGTGGGAGGAAATACCTCCTAGAATGGAAATAAAACTACTAAAACCACACTGTCTATTGTTTGAGGACTAGACTGTAGCCTTCGATAGCTCAGCAATCCTGAGGTGCCGGAATCGATTCCCGACCAAACCAACATCGATGTTAAATGTCTTTTCAAATACTTTCGAGTTCTCCCGCCAACAAAACTGATCCTAGAAGCTTCCACTACAAAAATCCAGATTACGCAAGGATCAAGGAAAAAACGAATGATTTATCAACTTGTCAAACAAAAGAGCCTAAATCGGAGACAAATTCCCTTATACGATACTTATTAACTTCAAATCGATATTATATTATTATGGCATGTAACTTGACAGAACGAATGATGCAGAACTTCTTCTTTTTGGGGCTACTTTCACGTGCAGGCTACTTTCCCAAACACAATGAGCTTAAAAATGTTGTACTGTGCAATGGAAGCTTATTAAGTCACCCAAACCCCCGAGAAACACTCTTATTTATCACTCATGGAATGTAAAGGAAAAACGTTTTCTAAGTACTCAGCCTATCAAAAAGTTATCACACAACACACTTATTATAAAATATTTGCACTTTGGTACAACAATAACATCCGCGTTATGTGTAAAATCTTCATATACATCATCTTCAAAAATACTGACAGCAAATAAGAAAAACGAGCACACAACTAAAAAAGAAAGATGCGCTACACCTGATAAATATTACGCCAACACCACCAGCTTGATTACTAGGCTCCAAAGATGAAATTCGCTGTATAAAAACTGACACCGCAAAAATTAAGAGAGAAATAAGAAAACAAAAAATATTATGCGGAATATGAAAACGCCCTTTTTATATATCAATATTTAACAACACAGCAAAACACCGAATGCCAATGTATAAAAACTCATCTTCCGCTTGTTGTCCAACAGAACACAAACATACACTGGCCGTCAGACAGTCATACAAGATCCCACAAATGTTCACATTTGGCAGAATGCACGGTAGAACGACAAATGTACTAGAGGGTGTGTGTGTGTGTGTGTGTGTGTGTATAATAGATATGATCTGGGCTGTGTTTGAAAGCGTTTAAAGCGATCTTTAGTACGTGATATTGTTAAAAGGTTTTAATTGAAGCCTCTCAATTCACAAAAGCCACGAAGCCACACAAGCCCAAAACGTTTGGTGCGGATGTGGTACTGTGCCCAGAATGATGGCATGAAATGAATCACTCTCACCCGCCGCTCATACATACACTCGCACACACACACTCACATACGAAATGCTAAAAACTGGTAGCACTCTAAGTTGCAATGACGCGCACACTACGGGCAGCGTGTAAGGGGACTTGATTTCAAACACCTTGTGATTCTACATACAACACAGCATTAGCCAACAGTGGCTCCTGCTGTTGTTGTTGCTATAATTTTTCTGATTAAACTAATTTCGTTTGAACAAACTACAGCCATACACTAGTGCGCTGCTGCATTGACGCTTTGGTATATTGTCGCTAACATAACCTGATGTTTTGGCCAACTGTTCCTGCTCGGAAGATGTTCGTTCATTCACTCTTCTTCTGTGGTGTTCCGAAGGGGTCTGCTCTTGTGGTTCTAAAATTGTTCAACTTTCGTCGCGCAGTTTCTCGACGACCGGTGTTGGTGTTGCGTTGGCTGTTCATCCTAAAGTTATTTTAATAAACTGATGTACGTGAGAGGAATTTTCATAGTTTCCTATACGAACCAGCAGCGGCAGCAGCAACACCACCAGCAACTAGAATATTATAACTACCAACAACAACAACAACACAAGTAATAACTTTAACATGATTACATTTCAGTCTGGCTGATTTTGAATCGCACGCAGCAACATCATGAAGATGACGCAAAGACGATGAAGAAGAAAAATCTCAATTTACGTAATAGGCATACAAAACTCGTGTCAGCCTACTAGAGCTGCCCATCACATTGCTCGTATGTGCCGAGTCTCAATGCAAGGTAGTCTATATGAACACAGCTATGAGACACTACACTACTAGCAGTAAGAGCATGCGCGCGTTCATGTGTGTGTAAATGTGATATAATCGATTCGTTGCGATCATCATACATCCTATGCATCCGTCCAGACGTCCAGCAGCAGCCGTAGAGACAGCCATTAATCCATCTACAGATTCATCGATCGATCGATCGATCGCCATCCAGCCATCCATTCATGTTCATGTTGTTCACTCGATATAACAAAGTTTATAATTTAACAGTAGCCAACTACAGTAAATATTACAACAATTTTCTAAATGCCTTGTGACCACAACAGCACGGTTGCAATAACGGCTGCAGCAGCAGCCACAGTGGCAGTAGCCACTTTTATTGAACGACGTCCCCCTAACAACAACATAATATAGTTTAATGATAATAATAGTTTATTAAAAACAACACCACCACCACCAATATCATCAACGCTATCACTGACAGCAATCATAATTTCTGTTGAACTAAAACGAATTCCTGAGACTTTAAGGGCAAACCCTTTTCTATAAATTGTAACACTTTGTGTTTTGTCAACTCTTCGGGAAGTTGTAAAAAGAGACATTGACATAATTTGGCGAGTGGTTAATAAGAAGAATATGTCATAATAGCTTTTTTGTATTAAGTCTACATTCATGTTGGGAGTTGTCGTTGGCAAGTTTATATAGTAAATATATATATATTATTTATACACATAATCGACCGCCTTGAAAGTGCGAAATTTTTCTTAAATTGTTTCATTTGCCCTTTTCTTGGTCTTTATTGGACTATTAAGTATGTCATCCGTTTCCAAACTCGAATGTTATATTTTAAGGAAACTTTCATAGTTATTTGATGTTAAATATTAAATTTTATGTAAGGCCAACATCACAGTTCCATCTATTACTGTGAAGCTGGGTTGGGTTATGTCGATGGCCTAACTTTAAGCTAGTAAACAAAAGACTTAAGACACAAACTTGATAAGAGGCAATTGTTTTAGGATTTTGCATTACTTACTTAATTTACTTAATTTCCCTTTACACCCCATGAATGAGGTATGGGATAGCTTCTCGCGTTGTTGTGAATTAGATACACAACTAACGGCACCTACTTGTTTATCGACGAATGCGAACGTCTCTGTTTAAGGAGCTCTTACTAGACATGCCGATTGACTCGACACTTATACTGCGAAATTGCTGTCAACAACATTCGAGGGGAGCCGACAATGAAAGGAAATTTGTTTATTTTTTTTTTAAGATGACTGGAGCCAGGGTTTGAACCTGTGATCTCCCGCATGGTAGTCGCGTGATCTAACCACTATGCCACGGCCGGTCCCAGGTTTTTGCATTAAAAATGTTTATATTGAAGACGAGGATATACCTGCTGATAAACCTGACAATTCTGGTTTTGCATATATGCGACAAATGCAATTTAAACTTAAGTATTATAATCTGCTGGTTTTAGGAAATTACATACCTTTTTTTGGAAAGCCTCCATCATAGAGTGCAGTCAAAATTATATTGCCTGAAAAATATGAAAAAATTCATCACAAAATTTAAAAAAATTGTTGTTTTCTTTGTATTTTAATACTTTGTATAGTTATAAGAAATACTTTCTTCTAAGATTATTTACATAATTATTTGCAGTTAATTAACTTAACAAAACATCAGTATTGTTCAGACACCGTATTATTGTAGTCCTTCATCTAACTCCTGTGATTCACAAATTTTATATAAATATCTTTAAATTAGAATTTACAATTTTTGTTTCCAAATACCTATGTGACGGTAAGATTTAAGAAACCATATAAAAAGATCACTTAATTATGTGTTACGAATATGATCCTGAAAACTTTGATCCTTAATGAAAGCAAACTTCTTCAACCCATTCACGGCTGCAGCGTCTATATAAAAAACGTATTGTCTGAAGAAAAGTTTGGTAAATACAACGGAATTCTTCAGTCAATAGTAATGAATGCTGCGAGGAAACGATATGAGAAGAAGATTAGAGAGACAAAACGCCTCTTTAAACGGCAACAACTACTATGAAAAAGAAGAGAGAGAGAGAGCGAGGATAGTAAAAGTACACGGTAAGAGGTGAATTTCGACAATTATGTTTGAAGGTAACGTGTAAAGTATATAGAGCTTAGATCCTCATATGTATTGACAGAGATAGACATCAGATTTTAAACACTTAAAACATGCTGCATGTATGGAGGGCACTCTTTTTTATTCTGCTCGTTCCTGAAGGCAGCACAAGTGAAGAAATCACGTCAATCATTGATGACGATTAGAATCTCCACCACTACCTTGCCAAAACAAGGTCAGATATCGATTTCTTGTCTTAGAACACCCCGAGTAAACTTGTCTATGCTATCTTTTTGTAAAACATTTGAAAGTACTAAAGGCCTACATTAAGGTCCTTTTCTGGCAAATCTCGAAATATGGAACATCTAAGGAGTCGACATAGAAAGTTAAAATGCCCCTTAAAAAGATCCTCTTTCTATTTCATTAAAAGAATATGAACTTAAACAATAAGAAACATAGATTTTTAGAACTTATTTCAAACTCTATTTTAGGTTCAACTGAAAACTTCACCGGAGCCTTAAAAAATGTTCGACCTAGGGAAGATCTCTCCTCCTGGAATTTAAATATACTAACTAAAAATTTTCATTCTGTAAAGGAATTATTCCGCCCTTAACATCTTTGTTTCAGTGTGTTATAAAGCTGCCTTGAAAAGCAGTAAACACAAGTGACACGATATTCAAAAACCAGTAAGAAAGTTTCAGTCGGGCGACCCGACTTATATACCACCAATATACCATCACCCTCAGTAAAATAAAAAAAATTGCTATTATATTGATATTATTACTCGATTTCTAAAGTGGGTGGAGTGGTAAATTTGTATGGGAGGTACTAGAAGGGGCGTGTCTAGACTTCTAGGTTTATCCTCCAAAACTTTATCCTGTTATAGCTTTACTAAATACAGAGTTTGGGCACGATAGCGTTGGATGTATTGATATTATTACTCCATCTCTGAAGTGGGCGGAAAGGTACATTTGTATGGGAGGTCCCATAAGGGGCGCCGCTAGACTTCCAATTTTTTCTCCAAAACTTTATCCTGTTATAACTAAATAAAATACAGAATTGGGACACGATCGTGTCGAGAATATTGATATTATTACTCCATCTCTAAAGTGGGCGGCGTGGTACATTTGTATGGGAGGTACCAGAAGGGGCGTGTCTAGACATCCAGATCTTCTCTCCAAAACTTTATCCTGTTATAGCTTTACTAAATACAGAATTTAGGCACGATCGTGTCAAGTGTATTGATATTATTATTCCATCTCTAAAGTGGGCGGAAAGGTACATTTGTATGGGAGGTACCAGAATGGGCGTGTCTAGACTTCCAGATTTTTTCTCCAAAACTTTATCCTACTTGAACTTTAATAAATACAGAATTTGGTCACGATCGCGGTAGTTCTAATAATAATTATTATTAGATATATTATATTATTATTATTATATATTATAATATTAATCGATTTCTAAAGTGGGCGGTACCAGATGTATGTAGGAGGTACCAGATGGGGCGTTGGTAGACTTCAGTTTTTTTCTCAAAAACTGTATCCTGCTATAGCTTTACTAAATTAAGAATTAGGGCACGAGCGCGATGGATTTATTGATATTATTACTCCATATCTAAAGTGGGCGGAAAGGTGAATTTGTATGGGAGGTACCAGAAGGGGCGTGGCTAGACTTCCAATTTTTTTCCCAAAACTTTATCCTGTAATAGCTTTACTAAGTACAGAATTTGGGTACGATCCCGTTGGGTGTATTGATATTATAACTCGATTTCTAAAGTGGGCGGAATGATGTAATTGTATGGGAGGTACCAGAAGGGGCGGAGCCATGTAGCCCATTTGCAATACCGTAAGTAGTTTTGGGGAAATATTAACTCGTGCAAAATTTCAAGACATTTGGTTGCGTCTTTCGAAAGTTATCGTGCGAACCAGCCGGACATCCACCAGACAGACAGACAGACAGACAGACGGACATGC
This sequence comes from Muscina levida, assembly GCA_964034835.1. NCBI lineage: Eukaryota > Metazoa > Arthropoda > Insecta > Diptera > Muscidae > Muscina > Muscina levida. The sequence continues at coordinate 18,423,804 of OZ035883.1, read as the reverse complement.
CTCAAATGACTTAAAAAGTCACGAATCGAATTTGGTTCTAAGAAACCTAGGATCTGAAGTGACTCCTTCTATGTGTTACATTTTTGGGTCGTATCAAATGATATATACCCTCATCCCTTCGCAGTGGTGGATGATTTTGTCCACCTGTGGTCCGCCATCAATAAAACAAATAACTTCAGCCTTGAAATCCGGAGAAGAATCCTGCTTGCATTATAGACTTAACAAGCGATTTTATGACAGATCCCTCTCGCGATGAATACATGTCTTGCTGTATGACACAGAACCTGTGTAATGACATGAATCGGTTCTGCCAGTATACCAGAGGCAAATACCCTGAAAAATATATATGAACCCATCATCTTTAAAGGAGTATATCGACGTCGTATGAATCATTAGATGTACGAGCTTAATACCAACATTCACTTAATATGACGGTTGCGTTGACTAGGTCATGTTGTACGCATGAATGTAAATGCTCCAGCTCGAAAGTTCTTCGACAATGAACTAGATAGACTCCGATGGAAAGACCAGGTTACTAAGAACGTTGCAGAATTTATATACGTGCGACATATAATTCATTCATACGATAAGTAAAGCTGCATTCGTAAGTCCGAAAGATTAGATAATTAGACGACTTTTCGTGATGGCACTGCCCGATACAAAGTTCCCAGTGAAGATAGGCAAAAATCTGATAGAGCTATTTTAAACCAAGCAGAGGTAAATATCGCATGAATCATCAAGAGAAAAATACGATTACGGAATATTTGAATCCATGATCGTCAATGGAGAGTACCCTTTTCGTATAAATCATGGGCTATCAAAATATGAGCTGTTTAACGACATTTACGCAGTAAAGCGCGTCCAAATTGAAACCAATTAGTTGGCGCAGGAGGGGCAACCATAAACTTTATGAGTGGATTAGGTTAAGAAGTATTTTTTACAATATAGAAGACTTGCTTTGTTTCGACAATCTGATTCATGGCGAACGGCCTGTTTTGTACATATCGATGGCTAGAAATTAAAAAGTCGTCTCTCAATTTCACTGTAAGTAACACTTTGTTCAATAATGTGTTTTTATTCATCAACATTGTCCCCTTTTTGGGAGATACAATCATTCCAACGCTTTTCCAATATTTTGATACCGCCTTTGTAAAACGATTTTTCTCTGCCTTCCAAATAGGCGTTAGTTTCGGCGATTACTTCATCATTTGAGCGAAATCTCTTACCACGGAGCATTTTTTTAAGGTCTTTTAATCTGGAGAATACGGTGGATGGGGAAGCAATTCGAAGCCCAATTCGTTCAATTTTTCCATTGTTTTCATTGATTTGTGACACGGTGCATTGTCTTGGTGGAACAACACTTTTTTCTTCGTCATATGAGGCCTTTTCTTTGCGATTTCGTCTTTCAAACGCTCCAATAACGCTATATAATAGTCGCTGTTGATGGTCTGCCCCTGCTGGAGATAGTCGATGAATATTATTCCATGCGCATCCCAAAATACAGACGCCATAACCTTGCCAGTCAACTGCTGCGTCTTTGGTCGCTTTGGACGGCTTTCACCGGCTGCATGCCACTCAGCAGACTGCCGATTTGACTCTGGAGTGAAATGGTGGATCCATGTTTCATCCATTGTGATGTACCGACGCAAAAACTCCGACTTATTGCGCGTAAACATGTCCAAACAGCTCTTTGATTCATCGATTCGTTGTTGTTTTTGCTCCGGTGTGAGCAAACGCGGCACCCATTTGGAAAACACCTTTTTCATACCAAAATGTTCGTGTATTATGGTGTGTACACTGCCTGCTTATATGTTTAGAATGTCAGCAATCTCACTTTCACTTTTCGGTCGGTTTTCAGTGTTTTTTTAACGTTTTTCGGAATAACAGCGTCATTTACGTCAAAATACCACAGAAAAACACTGAGGCTCCTCTCCTTAATTTTGGGACGTAGAACACAGTGGTATACTCCGTTTTAAAAGATTAGGTCTAGTTTCCAAAATGTATTGTCTCACAAGCTATTTTTATATTAAAAAAAATCATTTCCCTTTACACCCCTTTAATGAGGTATGGGATATCTTTTCGCGTTGTTGTGAATAAACACGCTTTATATTTTTAGATTCACAACTAACGGCACCTACTTGTTTATCGACGAATGCGAACGTCACTTTTTAAGAAGCTTATATTAGACATGCCGATTGAATCGACACTTATACTGTGAACTTGCTGTCGACAACATCGAGGGGGCCGGCAATGAAAGAAACATGTAGATGACTGGAGGCGGGAATTGAACCTGGGATCTCCCGCATGGTAGTCACGTGTTCTAATGCCACGACCGGTTTTTATACTATATATGGAAAAGGGCTTAAAAAACTTCTTTGAAAAACATTACACAAGACAACAAAATCGAAAAACGCATAAAAAACCACTATACAATTTTGATGTATTGTGGTTCCATTAGTACAAATATAGTCAAAATATTTAATTTTTCAAGTCTGACTTCGGATTCGAAATCAGCGACCCCAAAAAAAACCCTTTAATATCTTGTTTTATGCCATTGGAAGTCTACTTCAAATTAGGGACACATTTTTCACACATCCGACCAATGTGCGGTGTACGCATTGTTTTTATAATGTTTTTTTTTCAATGATCATAACCCCAATATTTATCCTTAGGTTTTCATCATCATATATTTTACGTATAGTAGTTATTCTCCCAGCAGTAAGTGAATAAAATGAATTTTAATTTTCTATTTTTTTTTAATGAGGATGCAGTAAATTTCTGAACTTTGGAATACAGTTCCCCTTAAAAATCCAAACGAATCTGATATCAAAATTGATTACTGTCGTATGATGATTGTTTGGATTTTAAATATCTCACAGTTTTTTTCTAAATCTGACACGTAGTTAGGATGTGATTAACATGGACATACGAATGAAGATGGACAATATAGAGAGGTCATATCTTGTGAGGGGTGGTGTTAGCAAATACACGTGAATACTTCAGAAACTGTTATTTAGTCATTACCACAACAATTTGACACATAGTACATAAATCTAAAGCGCTTCAAATTACTTTCTATAGCAGACTTCTGAATCATAAAATTCCGAACGATAATGTAGATTATATAACTGCAACACTAACCCTTTAGAAGTTCACACTAAAGTACGTCCGTCGCCTAAGTCTTTCATCGTTTCACTTGGGGTTTTCCTTGATTGTGAACGCAAAACATTATATTTTTTGTGTTGTTTTTAATTTTATATTAATTAACAATCTAGTTTTCCAGTCAGTGGTGGCTAAAAGTGGTTGGTAATATAGTATTTTTTTTCATATTGTTGTTTTTCCTCTCGACTTTAAATTTTCTAACAATGATTGCATGTTGGCAAATGTATGAAAACACCAACAGAAACTTACAACTTCCACCATTTTTTCACACCATTCACTGTACAAATACAATAATTAAACAATTGTAAATAAGTAATAATATAATATAACAATAACTACGAAAGCAGCAGCAATCACAGGTAACAAAAAATAAAACAATAATATAACTAAAACATTAACAGTAACAACAACAGCAATAGCAACAAATAGCAATGCATAACAAAGTTATTATTATTAGTTGGTATTATTGTTGTTTATTTGGCCAAGTCTATTGTTATGGTCTTGGGTCTCGGCTCTGGGGGTCTCCCTTCGTTGCCATTTCGATCTGTCGGCGATGGTAGTTGTTGAAGTTTTTGTTTCAAAGTTCTCCGATTGCGTGCAAAACTACAATTAAAGACGGCAAAGTGGACAGACGGCTAGGCGAATAGACAGACAGGCAGACAGACAGACGGTCGTCGAATGAATGGATGCACAAAACACCAATCACTTCATGAACGAAATTCATTAAAATCATGAATGAATCACACGCATGTCCGCTGCCATTCAAACACACACACACACACTCACAATCGGCATTGCAATGGAAAAGTGCTGCAACAAGTACGCTCCACAAAGGTTGAGGAACAACAGGCACAACAACTGGTTGAAAGTAATGCGTCGTTTTATTTATAATTAACACTTTGAAACAATGCAACCTGTGTGAAGGCGAGAAATCCCACTCTAAACCTTCTGGGAATGTGTTGGGGCTGCGCGCTATTTATATTTGTTGGAAACAGAAAATATCAGTTGACAGCAAGATCAGTCTCTTGGTAAGAACACCAAATTGCTCCAGAAAATTATCACTTACTCTGTTGCAAGCCAATATTTACATTTGTCATACGAATTGCGTCTATGTGTTTTTGTGTTCTAGTCATATTTATTGTATCCTTTAACAACAAATTTACACAATTGGTCATTGTTAAATTTCGTATTAAAAAGATTATAAGAATCATCTGTTTACACCATCAACAAACCTCATGGATGGGCAAGAGTGAATGAATTGAATTAGTCTCGGCGGGGATGGAGTTTTTTGTTCAATGTTTTCTTTAGAAATTATTATGGAATTGTTAAAAACACAAAAAACATTGTTATGGACCATTGATGGTGGCGAGTGCGATGCTGATGTCATATTTCATTTGAATGGTTAATAACCTTTTGTTGATGTTTGATTTGTAATATTTTACGAATTATTTTCTTTTTTCAGCCCAATTAAATATAAATGAATTATATTGTGGTTCGAAAAAAGACGTGGGTCGTATTAAATACTTATGTCTTCTGTGCGGGAGAGGTACACGATTTTCAGAACAGCACGTGCGACAGGTTGTTATGGTGATATTTCCAGGAGGAGTATTCTTTTTCTCAGATGTTATGCAATACTTGCAACTAACCTGAGAGTCACATTTGAGAGGATCAGAAGCAAAGGGGTGCAAGTGACAAAAGTACATTTCGAGATATGAGCCTTCAAAGTTTCAAATTCAAGTACAAATGCAGATATTAATTCATCTTTTTTTCCGCTATACATCATTTAAAAAAAAAAACGTAATATCCCTTTACACCCCATGAATGAGGTAAGGGATAGCTTCTCGCGTTGTTATGAACTAACACGCGTTCTATTTTAGATTCACAACTAACGGCACCTACTTGTTTATCGACGAATGCGAACGTCACTGTTTGAGAAGCCTCTACTAGACATGCCGATTGACTCGACACTTATACTTGAAAGTTGCTGCCGACCACATCGAGGGGCGGGCTATGAAAGAAAAATGTAGATGACTGGAATCGGGAATTGAACCCGGGATCTCCCACATGGTAGTCGCGTGTTCTAACCACTATGCCGATTACCGAACATCGAATTCAATGGGCTATCAAAAGTTTCCACCCTTTTAAATCACCGGGACCCGATGGTATTTTTCCCGTGGATCTACAAAAGAATACCGAAGTATTGACGCCCCGGCTTTTAACTATCTTTAAAGCATGTCTGAAACTGTCGTATATTCCAACGAAGGTTGTCCACCACCTACAAAATTGTATTTAACCCTAAGGAGGGTAAGGCATCCCACACTAAAGCCAAGGATTTTAGACCAATCAGCCTATCTTCCTTCCTACTCAAAACTATGGAGAGAATAATTGATGCTTACATCAGATCATCTCTTAAGCCGGATGTCCTGTCCAGGGCTCAGCATGCCTACACGAAGGGCAAATCCACGGAAACTGCTTTACATTCGATAACCAGCCTCATCGAAAGATCCCTGAACTACAAGGAATACACTCTTGCTACCTTCCTGGACATTGAGGAAGCTTTTAATAATGTCAAACCTGAATCTGTAATTGACTCAATGGAACAGCTGGAGATTAACCCAGTGGCGCATTGGATCCAGTCTGGACGTGTCAAATATTTCCAAGGTGGCGGTTCGCGGTACTCCACAAGGAGGAGTACTCTCTCCACTACTATGGAATCTTAACATCAACACTCTCCTGAGAAAGTTGGAAAAAACTTGCTGCACAGCCGTCGCATATGCGGACGACGTGGCACTAATAGTTACAGGTAAGGATCCAAAACTACTCTCTGAGCTACTGGAATCTGCACTGAAACTTCTTTTGAAATGGTATCACGAATGTGGACTGGGTGTAAATCCGAGTAAAACAGAACTGGTGCTATTCACACGGAGATACAAACCAAGATTAAATGGAGTCGCACTTACACTCTCCGATAGTGCCAAATACCTCAGGCTAACATTGGACAGTAAACTGAATTGGAATCTGAACACTCAGACCAGGATTAGCAAAGCGGCAACGGTACTATACTGCTGTAAAAGGGCAATCGTCCTCAATTGGGGAATTAGAAGAACTTAAACTGGTTATACGAATCAATTATTAAACCCATCTTATTCTACGGATCAGCAGTCTGGTGACCTCTATTCGATCCGGGCTTTACAAGGAACATCCCGGATAGGTCCTATTATGATGATAGTGATAATGCCCTAAATTTTGGGGATGACAATCCTAATTTTCACGGATGGTTCAAAATCAAAAGAAAGAGCGGGCTGTGGAATTTTTTCGGAAGAGTTGAATCTGAGTCTATCAACTCATTGCGGAAAAACTGGACCTTATTGCTAAAGAGAGATGGGCAAGAGAACCCACCTGCACGGCGACTAAACAGATTTGGCCTACAATTGATATACAGAGGACACGATTTGTGCTGAACTTATCCAGAGTCCACTTGAGGAACGTCATATCTGTGATAACTGGTCATTGGCCGGTTGGTAAACACGCTAAGAGGCTGAAACTACCCTACAACGATTTTTGTAGAAGCTGCAATGATGAAGAAGAAGAGGAGACCACGGAGCATCTTCTATGTCACTGTCCTGTTTTAGGTGACCTGCGATACGAAAAACTTGGTCATAGGACACTTTTAGACAATACCTATATATCAATAGGCGAGGTGCGGAACATCCATGCCTTCATCAAAGCAACGAAATGGCTTGACAGCGACGTTGACCGATTAGAATAGGAACATTTGGTGCGGAAATCATAAAATGGTATCACAACGGAACTCATACTAGGACCTAAGTGAGCTGTGTTCAATGTGGCTGCCGAATTAACCTAACCTAACCACTATGCCACGGCCGGTCTCGCTATACATTACCACTAATAATAAAAATTGATCTCATCTGATGCTAGTAGACAGAGATAGTGTTAAAGAACTCCAACTGCATACTCAATTTTTTTTCTATCGGTCACTTGCACTCATTTGCTTCTGACCTCCTCATTTATAATATTATAAGTGTAGCGGCTGTTGTTTATAATTAATATAACAATTATCATTTTAACTATTTTTAAAAATTCAACAAGTATCTTATTGCTTAATCGAGTACCTGATAGTTTGTAGCTCTAATGTAAATGTTTCGTTTCAAATTGTAAATGTTTCAATTCTGTATTTTACTTCCATACTAGATGACTTTAAGGATTTTACTTGGTCGCACCTAAGCTCAAACTTTTGTAACAAATGGATCAGTCTTAATGTAGAAAGCGGCGAATAAAGTTTAATAAAACTTAACTCTTCTCGTTTTTTTGTCTTTTCAAAAGGCTTTTCAATCCTAAATAGTATTAAGACTCTAACAGACCTTCGTGGACTTTAGAGGCTAATACTACTCTGAGACCGTATACTGACTTTATTTGTCTTATTTCGGTCCAGAGAATAAATAAATATAATAAAGAAAACCCCTAATAAGTATCCCACTTATTACATAAGTCATAATCTTCTACATCTTTGGCGGTCTTTTGTCGAAGACTAGAACATATTTCATCAAGCCAGTGCATTAGTCCCAATTGGGCGCGCTTGATTTCATCGATGCCGTAATACAGCTCTTCATTCTTACCATGACGGTGCTCTCCATTAACGATTATGGGTACAAATATGTTCAGAGTACTACTCTCAAAGGCTACCAGAATAGCCTGTCTCATCGCCCAGGATTCCCAAAGTTATGTTTTTTTTTGTGATTTTTTTAAAAACCTGAAGTGATTGCGATAAACAGAGATATGTTTTTGAGGTCGAAACTGAAGGCGATTCTGCTGTTAGGAAAAAATCCTGACGTGCTGGAACCAAATGAACTAAAGATTCGTACTCAGCGCGTCAAAATACATAAGAAAAGTGTAGTCTGATTTCGATCCATACACTTTTTTTGTGTGGCCATATAACTTACGAATTTTATTTTCGAGGATCCACTCAAGGAAATTCAAAAATACCGCTTTCCTGTACTATGTTGGGCTTCGAAACTTTGCTAAAAATCTCTTTGAGATATTTAAACAGTTAGATGGTCAAAATTTACAAAATTCCCAAAGAAACCATCGCCCTGCCAGCTGTCAACATAATCTATATAGATGCCGGTCCGGTCCTGATCGGTCGTAAATTTACCTGGTCTGAAGCCACATTGATTAAGTCTAATCAAGTTCGTGCTTCAGTCTTCAACATAACATTATCGACAGCACCTTCTATACTTTTTCTTCTTTACTGGCAGTAAAAACAAAAAATTTTCTATCATTCACTTTGGTCTTTTGCGCTCCGTAGATAGTTCGTCACACCAAGCTTAGATAATAGCCCTTTCACCTAATCCATCTAACGAAGTTTTGGTCGCCCCTCCAGCACCGTCCATCGAGTTTATTGACGAAAACCTTTCGAGCTAGAACATTTTCATCCATTTGTACAACGTCTCCAAGCCAGCGCATTCTGTCCATTTCAACGCGCCAGACTACGTCGATATCGTTATACAGCTCATACAGCTCGTAGTTCATTCGACGACGATACTCGCCGTTAACGATGATGGGTCCAAATATTCTGCGAAGTATTTTTCTCTCGAAGACTCCCAGAATAGATTGATCCGTCTGCGTCATTGGCCAGGATTCTGCTCTGTAGAGCAAGATCACTGTTTGGCAGGATTAGATCTTCGTTCGTGAAGAGAGAGGGCTTTGTCATTAAATCGCTTGCTTAACGCATAGTAGCAGCGGTTTGCGATCAATACTCGTGTCTTGATTTCGAGGCTGACATTATTATTTTTGTTTATGGCGGAGCCGAGGTAGACAAAATTATCTACCACTTCAAAGTTATAATTTTCAACGTTCAAGCAGCATCCCAAACGATTAAACTATTTGTTCGTTGACACATATTACTTTTGTTGCCGTTTATCATTGATGACTGCTTCTCAAAGCTTGCAAAGGCCGCAGTAACATCCCGTAGACCTCGGACAATGACATCTATATCATCGGTATACACGAGCAACATGTGGCTTTTGTTAAAGATGATGCCAGTCGTGTTTATTGCTGCCTTCCGCATGATCATCTCCATTATGATGTTAAAAAAATCGCATGACAGACTATCCTTATCTGAAGAATCGCTTGGAAGCAAATGGCTCTGTTTGATTTGTGCCTATTTTTACTGAAGACTTCGTGTCAGTCAGTGTCATCAAGCAAAGCTTCGCGGGGAAACCAAACTCAGCCATAGCATTTAGTAGTTTCTGCCGTATCAGACTGTCGAATGCAATTTTGTAGTCGATAATCAGATGGTAGGTGTCGATCTGCATTTCTTGGGCCTTCTCTATGATTTGTCGTGGTTTATATATTTGGTCAATCGTGGATTTACTAGATCTAAAACCACACTGATAAGGTCCAATCAAGTTCGCCAGAATGGGCTTTAGTCTTTCACATAATACACTAGACAGGACCTTGTATGTAATGGATAAAAGGCTGATCCCGCGATTGTTGGTACACACACTTGGATCGCCTTTCTTAAGCACTGTACATAGAACACACAGATTCCAATAATGGTTTATGCACATTGCCAACTCATCACTGCCGGCTTTAAAAAGCTCTGCCGGCAGTCCATCGACACTCGCTGTTTTGCTATTGTTAATGAATATTCTTAATTGCAGTGGATGTCATTCTCTACTCCGTCATCAGTGATTGGAGTAATTTCGTCACTTGCGCTGACTTTGGCAAAGAGCAGAAAACAAAAATCTTCCCTCCAATAGAGTAGCACGCTCTGCGTGTCCGCGAACAATTTTTCAACTATACATTTGGAGATTCTTTTTCCTTAACACCTTTGGACTTCACCTCTATCCCAGTACTTATCGGCATCATCGCTCTCTTTATTGTAGCAGGATTTTTCTGATCCTCGGATTGCATTCAAAAATGTTGAGAAAGTTTATTGAAATAGACATTGGCTATCTCGGTGGTATGAAGCCCTAGTGATGGCTAGCTACATTTGCGTTTAGTAACAAGTGTTTTTGGCACTGCTTAATCTGGTGCGTACTTTGGCTGCAACTAGGATGTCATCCTAATCTATGTTTGCACCAAGCAAACGCTTGAGGTATGATTACCACGTAGTCAGTTTTGTTTCTTATCAGTTGATCAAGGGATTCCTATGTCGTGGAAATTTGGTTCTACTCACTACCATGTTTCTGCTGACGTTAAGCTAACCGGTCTCATTCTGTTGTCTGAGATATTGCTGTTTAGACTTAATTTACCGAATACTGAACCAAGAACATTGTCCCTTTAAATTTTAGCATTAAAACACCCCAGAGAAATTTTAATGACATTGCAGGGCCAAAAAAACTTATTTTCCCTTTACTCCCCATGATTGTGACATGGAAGAGCTTCTTGTTTTATTACACAGTAAAACATTTTTCAGTCCATTGATTTCCCCTATACGATACTTACTAACTTTAAATCTATATTAAATTATTATGGCATGTAACTTGACAAAACGAATGACGCAAAACTTCTTCTTTTTGGGGCTACTTTCACGTGCAGTTCTCAGAATTGAGTCCCAAAATCATGTGTTGTACTGTGTTATTATTGTTTTTATTTTTAAACTCACATAACCCAGCAATATCGAGATGGGCGCCGACGAATGATATGTAGATGACTGCGACAGGAATCGAGCTCTGATCTCTGCATATCAGAGATGCCCCCATGGCAGCGGTCATTGATTTTCTCTAGGCGGGGCGTGTCATTGCGGATATTGGCTATTTGGTCGCTTATTATGTTAACCGCGAGACCAGACGTCCACGCCTCTTATCAAATATGTATTTCCATCCAAATTTGTTTCTTTCAGCATGGCAGCTGTAAAATATGTCACAGTTCTTTTGTTGTTCCTGTATGGCAGTAATGTCTGTCTTATATTTGTCGAGGACATCCGCCAATTGAATAGAAGTACCATCTCTGTAGAGACTTCTGATATTTTAGGTATATATTCTTAAATATTGTTCCTTTAAATGTCTTCGAGGGTCGTCAACATAACTGGCGTGAAGATGCCACTTATCTTAATGTGACAACTTACACTGAATTGTTATTAATAAGTCATTGCTTTAAAATATTATTATGTAATCAAAATCTGACAAAAAAAAACTTTTTTAGTCCTTGTCATACAACGTCTAAAGTTTCTTAGATTTGACTCCCCTTGTAACTGTTTCTAGCATGTTGTAAAACATTGTTAACCTGCTGCTAAATAATTGGATATAAATGTTAAATTTCTCTGTAACTAATCAGTTCTAGAACCATCACAGATATTTGCACAACTTTACTATATAACGTAACTTTTTGTTTTGAACATTTGGCAACTGCATCAACCATCATCATCATCCATTGGCCATTAGTGAAATATTGATCTGATATAACACCACCCAAGCCAGGCTAAAGAAGGGAACAACCGACCACTCATAGCTACACATGTGTATGCGCACATACATACCGCTCATACATGTGTCCATCTGTTTGTTGTAAACACAACAATGCCATTGGTGCAGCTATGGCGATTGGAGTAAAGTGTTACGAACTTTGCATCGTCGAATCGTGTGTAACAATCTTAAGTGCAAACAATTGTCGATGGATGATTTGGACGGAAAAGCGAATGTGACGACCACCATGATGTGGTCTTGGCCATGGGTATTGGGACTGTAGTAGTTGGTCGGCGGTTGGTTGTTGTAGCATTGCAGTTTTGACTGACTTGCTACAACGGCTGGAACATACAACCTTTAGCATTGATACATCACACTGTGGCACTGTAATGATGGTTTAGTTATGTATATGAATGTTACTCTTCTCGCGGGGTCCTTTTTAACTTGAGGTGAGGTTTCAAGAAATTGATAAGAAAGTTGAATGGTTGGTCATCGGTAGGTTGCTTGTGCTTTGGATGATGGTGCTGCTGCTTGTGTTGCACTTTTTTGATATTTTTGTTTTTAATTAAATTTAACACCATAACAACAGCAACGTAGTAAGAAGAAAGGAAACAATTCCTCATATACGAGTATATTGTAACCGCCTAGCCACATGGATGGGAAATCACGTCCTTCGGCCTTTTTTTTGTTTTGGGACGTTATTTCTTGAGATTTTTTTTTTCAGGAAATTCATCAAAATATTTGACGGTTTTAATCAAAACTCATAAATCAAATAAATGTTCAACTTTATTGCCAGCTCCTCGATAGCTGTTCGCTTTTAATTTTTTTTTATATTTCTCTTTACTTTTATTTTGTTGCCTCAGTCCAGATCGTTGACTTGTTTCTGGAATTGCCCAGAGGTCTCGTGACCGCCATCCTTTTCCTTTTCATTTTCTTTTGTGTTTGGGCATTTTATCAAATTAGTTAAAAACTTTATAACGATAGATTTGCCTTAGGGCTTTATTTAAAGACCTCAAAACATGGTGATCACAGTATTTTTTTGACGACAAATCATAGCGTTTACAAAGATGATGGCCAATACAATTTGAAGGTTCAATGAAAATGTTTAGAGGACTCCATAGCTGTGAAGTTTGTAGAGAGAGAGAGGAGGCGGCGTGGAAGAAACATGTTCGGAAATATGACGTTTTAAACATCAAAATGATTGAATGCCATTGCATTCCGTTATATGGGGAGGATTTTAAATTTATTTATGGGGTAACTATCGTATGAGGCAAGGGCGTAGGTAGGAAAAAGTCTGAAGGCACTTTGGTTAGAGATATGTTAAGCTGCAACTGAGACAAAATAATGTAAATACTAAACACTAAATCTATATAAAATCTTAAAGTTACAAATATTAAAAATATTAAAAATATTAGATATAAAAAGTATTAAAAATATAAAAATACATTAAAAATATTAAAAATTTTAAAAATATTAAATATATAGAAAATATAAAAATATTAAAAATATTAAAAATATTAAAAATATTACAAATATTACAAATATTACAAATATTACAAATATTACAAATATTAAAAATATTAAAAATATTAAAAATATTAAAAATATTAAAATTATTAAAAATATTAAAAATATTACAAATATTACAAATATTACAAATATTACAAATATTACAAATATTACAAATTTTACAAATATTAAAAAAATTTAAAATATTAAAAATATTCATAATATTCAAAATATTACTTACTTAACTGGTACTTCTATGCAATCCCAGTGGATTATATACCGCACGTAGAAAAATATTATAAGCGCCTCGATCTTCTGCGCTTCTTCTCCAGTTAGTCACACCGAGTTCTGTAAGGTTCTCAGTAACCTGGTCTTTCCAACGGAGTTTTGGTCGCCCTCTTCTGCGCCGTCCATCGAGTTCATTGTCGAAGACTTTTCGAGCTGGAGCATTTTCGTCCATGCGTACAACATGACCTAGCCAACGCAACCGTTGAACCTTAATGCGTTTGACCACGTCAATGTCAGTGTACAGCTCGTACAGCTCATGATTCATACGACGCCGATACTCTCCGTTAACGATGATGGGCCCATATATTTTACGGAGTATTTTTCTCTCGAATACCGCCAGAACCGATTCATCTGCTTGTGTCATAACCCAGGATTCTGAGCCATACATTAAGACAGGTAGAACCAGTATCTGGTATAGCTGGAGTTTTGTTCGTCGAGAGAGGGCTCTGTCATTGAAACGCTTGCTTAGTCCGTAGTAGCATTTATTTGCAAGCAGGAATCTTCACCGGATTTCTAGGCTGACATTATTTTCTTTGTTGATGGCGGAGCCTAGGTAGACAAAATCAGCGTTTGAAAAAAAACTCACAAATGTGCACAAAATGTATACAAAACTCTTTTCATGAGAGTGTTTGAGAGGTAAATGTGACACAAACTCTGTACCGTTGAGCATGTTAACATGCAAACACATCTCGCTAAGTGTCGGAAAACGATGTTGCTCTTTTTTCTGACTCCCGTCGTGTGTGCGATAAAGATGACACAACTCATATGTGCACTGAGAAACGAAAATACCCAAACACGGAGTAACACATGAATATTCATATAGAGAAAAAAACACATACATACATATATTTACACATATACAGCTATATTTCTTCTTCTTCTCTACCAATCTTTTAGTGTCGCTCGTTTATGTGTGCACACCATCTTTGAGTGCTCAGGAAAAAATTGTACAAAAGAGTTTTGTTATGTGTTGACTCTGTGTGCGGAGCATCTTCTATCATTAAACTCTTGTGTTTTGAGTTCGCCTGCGCTCATTACCGACGTTTAAAATGTGTTGAGCAGAGTGTTTTGGAGTCTTTTCAATCCCTGAACAAAATTATCTACCACCTCGAAATTATAGTTGTCAACGTTCACGCAGTTTCCCAAACGAGTAGATTCTTTGTTCGTTGAAACCAATAACTTCGTTTTGTCCTCGTTCACCGTTAGGCCCATTTTCGCTGATTCCTTCTGTATCGTATACCCGAGAATGCTGCAGTCACATCCCGCAGTTTTCGACCGATGATGTCTACGTCATCAGCGTACGCGAGTAGCATGTGGCTTTTGTTGAATATAGTGCCACTCGTGTTTACTGCAGCTTTTCTCATTATCATCTCCATCACAATGTTGAAGAGATCGCACGATAGGCCGTCGCCTTGTTTTAGGCCTCGTCTGGTATAGAATGGCTCCGTAAGGTCCTTGCCAATCTTCACTGAAGACTTCGTGTCAGTCAGCGTTATTCCGCAAAGGCGTATCAGCTTGGCTGAAATACCAAACTCAGCCATGGCTTCAAGTAATTTCTGCCGTATCGGGCTGTCGAAGGCAGCTTTATAGTCGACAAAAAGATGGTACGTGTCGATCTGTTTCTCTTGGGTCTTTTCCAGGATTTGCCGAAGTGTGAAAATCTGGTCAGTTGTTGATTTTCCAGGTCTAAAGCCACACTGATAAGGTCCGATCAGGTTGGATAACACTGGCTTTAGTCTTTCACATAGCACACTCGACAGGACCTTATATGCGATGGGTAAAAGGCTGATCCTGCGGTAGTTGGAGCACACACTTGGATCACCTTTTTTCAGCACAGGACATAATACGCTTACATTCCAATCGTCGGGCATGCACTCTTTATGCCAAACCGTGTGCAAGAGCTGGTGCATGCTCGTTATCAACTCCTCGCCACCGGACTTGAAGAGCTCTGCGGGCAGACCGTCGGCACCGGCTGCTTTGTTGTTTTTCAGCCGCGATATTGCTCTTCTTACCTCGGCTTGACTTGGTGGTGGGCAATCTAAGCCGTCATCGACAATTGGCGTGATACCTTCATTTGCGCTGCCTTCTGGAACCAGCAGTTGCTGGAAGTGTTCTCTCCATATGTGCAGCACACTTTGCGTATCCGTGACCAGATTTCCATCACTGTCCTTACAGGTGGGGAGGCCATTACCGTATCCATTTGCTCTTACTTTCTGGTAAAATTTTCGGGCCTCACCTCTATCCCTGTATCGCTCAATATCCTCGTTCTCCCGTTCCTTCATCTGACGTTTTTTTCGCCTAAATAGCTGTCTCGTCCGTTTTGCTTTCTCCTTATGCCGTTCCCTAACAGCACGGGTTGCAATTGGCTGTAGCGTTGCCATATAAGCAGCATCCTGTTCCTCAGACGCTATGCGACATTCTTCATCGTACCAGGATTCGTCTGAGCGCCGCTTTTCATATCCTAGCATGGTTGTTGCGGCGGTTGCCATGGAATGCGCAATATGCTGCCACTGTGTATCGGGAACGTCAGAAGTAGAGGCGTTGTGTCGTAAAAGTTGGGAGAGTTGGTCGGAGTAGGCAGAAGCTATCTCTGGGGTTTGCAGCTTCGCGATGTCCAGCTTTCTTTGTGTTTGGTTACGTGCGTTTTTCGCTCTGCTCAATCTTGTGCGAACCTTGGCTGCAACCGAGCCAATATTAGCACCACGGATCACACGCACGTCCATGACACTAGATGCATGCCTGCCATCAATTACCACATGATCAATTTGATTTTTGGTGTTTTGATCGGGGGATAGCCAAGTTGCCTTGTGGATATCTTTGTGCTGGAATCTGGTTCCACTAACTACCATGTTCCTTCCCGCTGCGAAGCTAACCAGCCTAAACCCGTTGTCTGACGTGTCGGTATGCAGGCTGAATTTACCGATCGATGGACCAAGAACATCTTCCCTTCCTATTTTTGCATTAAAGTCTCCCAGGACAATTTTAATGTCGTGGCCAGGGCAGCGGTCGTATGTTTCCTCTAGGCGCTCGTAAAATGCATCTTTAATCTCATCGTCTTTATCTTCCGTCGGGGCGTGTACACAAATCAGCGTGATGTAAAAATATTTCGCCCGGATGCGAATGGTGGCTATTCGGTCACTTACAGGGTTAAACCGCGAGACCAGGTGTCGAAGTCTCTTGCCGACTATGAAACCACATCCAAATTCGTGTCTTTCTGCATGGCAGCTGTAAAAGATGTCACAGTTCTTTCGTCGTGTGCATCCCTGTCCCGTCCATCTCATTTCCTGTATGGCGGTGATGTCAGCCTTGTATTTGTCGAGGACATCCGCCAGTTGGATAGAGGCACCATCTCTGTAAAGAGTTCGGACATTCCAGGTGCATATCCTTAAATCATGGTCCTTATATCGTTTGCGGGGTTCGTCAACATTTGGGGGGGGTTCTTGTTTTATTTATTCTCCGTGTTTTCATAATAAATTTTGTTTAAGGAGAGTGGCTTATTAGGCCACCGCTCCCGATCCTAGTTTCTTGGGGTTGCCAAAGCCACTAGGAGAGCCTGTGTTGAGCTTCAGTAACTTCTGTTACCTAATTCCTAAGACGCATCGGTGGTAGCATGCCGATTAGGGTACTCAACGTTTCGCCTTCTAACTTCTAAGCGGTTGCTTTAAAGTCATTGCCCAGGGAATACTTGGTCTAAGACCGGAAGTAGTTAGCTGCTTGGACAGTGCCGCAAAGGAATCGATTCTGGTCACTCCCAAGTGAGTGACAATCAGTAACTTTCAGCCTCTGGGCAAAGTCCCATTCCCCATTCAAAATCAAAATATTAATAATATTAAAAATATTTAAAACTAGCTGGCCCGGCAGGCTTCGTCCAGCCTCCAAATTATTTTAAAAGATTTTGAGCGCAGTTGAAATCTAATCACGATTGATTTATTACTTGGCCTCTGAAATATTTAAATTAAAAGGGCGAGGTATTCCCGGACAAATTCAGTACTTCGTATAAATCTAAGAAATTACATTTGTAAGAATTTCTAAAATGTTTCTGCAGTGTCGTCCAGGATATGATAAAAACTTACTTATTGATAGGCATATATTTTAAAACGACATTTTTAAGTCGATTGGGTGATTGATACTTTAGGTGTTTGGTCTGAGGAGTTTGGTCTGAGCCATGATAGTACCTTGCCCCTTTTTATTCCAAGGAGTTCCAGTTTCCAAAAATCCCTTCATTTGGCTCAACAACCCTATTAACCGTTTGGTCTGGGTGAGAGCAACAGTTGTTTCCATTTTCGTGTTTGTCCCCTAAATTCGAAATGCGAAAAACCACTTAGTGAAGCTCTCTAATTCTATATTAAGTACACCAACATAAATGTTCGCCATTCTCCCTAAAGCCGTTTTGCGGTCTGGGTGACCATCTACAACCCATCCCTAACTTTCACTAAAATTTTGGGACAAATGGGGTCAACCGTTTTCACAATTAGTGGTGACATTAAAATGTACATCTTTTTTATATATATAGACTTCTGAATAACTATGATGTTAAAAAAAGTGACTAAATGACATGCCAAAAATTAAGTGTATCATAAGCTAAACACCGACAACTGGTTTCAAACATACATTCAAAATTTTCTCATGCCAAAAAAATCTTATATTTTAAGTTTGAGTAAAATCGGACAATCGATATAAATTTTCGAAATAATTCAACCCCAGCCAAATCAACTTCGGGTCCATATATACAAAAAAAATTCTCATAAAAAAACAAATATACATTCTAAATTTCAGTCAAATTGTTAATTCGTTAAAATTTTCATTATAATTCCACCCTAGCGACACCTACCGGGGCAATTTATACAACTAATTTTTTTCTCAAGGTTCCACAAACTTAAATACTAAATTTCAGTTAAATTGGTACACGCATTCAAATTATCGATATAAATCCACCCTATTGCCATCTACCGGGTCCATTTGTACATAAAATTTTTTCTGATGATCAAACAAACATAGGTTCTGAATTTCAGTTAAATTGGCCATTTCGTTAGAATTTTGATTGTAAACCGATCCCAGCGCCACCTATCGGGTCCATTTGTACATAAAATGTTTTCTCATGATCAAACGAATTATCCATTCTAAATTTCAGTTGAATTGGTACATGCATTCAAATTTTCGATATAAATCAACCCTAGCGCCACCTGGATTTGATTTTTTTCAACACAAACAATCTACGGAAAATTTCGAATCGAATAAAAAAAAATCAGCCAAATCGCTCCAGCCGTTCTCAAGTGATGGTATGACATACGTGGGCCATTTCATTTTTATATATATAGATATTAAAATTATTAAAAATATTAAAAATATTGAAAATTTTAAAAATATTTAAAATAAAATAATTTTAATATTCATAAATATAAAATTTTTAAAAATATTAAGCAAAACGTTGAAGAAAACATTAAAATTGTTTTTTTTTTAAACTTCCAACTTCTCACAGTCTCTCAGTAACAACATTAGAACATACGTGTCTCTACTGCACCCCTCCTTTACTCTACTCAGCATATTCCCCACTACCTCCCTGGCTACCAGAACCTTCAACGCGTGCAGCAGTTTAACTCTTTGAAAAAACATTTAATATCTGCATTGCTTCGCCACAGTATCTTTGCCACACCACAGTAATAGTAGTGTTGGTGACCCAATAATTATTGGAAATTGAGAGTGAAACTTAGAAGATCACTTTGCCAGCAACCAATAAAGAATTTCATACCCTAACATAACTTAAATGCCACAAGCGAGACCGTGTGCTGCAACCACCTTTTGCAACTCCCAAAACCAAAAATGAGCATGTTCATGGACTTGGATTTGAAATTCTTAGCACACACGAACTTAAACAAAAAAACAAAGATAAATGCCTTTAAGCTTTTTCAAAACGAAATGTATAACTTTCCTAAAAATCAATGAGTTATTTTCCAAAAAAAAAAAACAAAAAAAAACCCTCAAACAAAACAACAACCAAAACAGATTTTAACTAATAATATTACAGATTTGAACGCATGCTGGACGCACGCGACATCTACGGCGCATGCGGCCCATAATTTTGTTATTATAGCGGTGGCGAGGCTTTAAATGAGTTTTTGCGTGTCATATATGAAAAGTTTGTGTTT
Source organism: Muscina levida (assembly GCA_964034835.1). Taxonomy (NCBI): domain Eukaryota; kingdom Metazoa; phylum Arthropoda; class Insecta; order Diptera; family Muscidae; genus Muscina; species Muscina levida. The sequence continues at coordinate 18,404,270 of OZ035883.1, read as the reverse complement.
ATCATCAAATGATCATCAGTTGCGTGTTAAACAAAACAATAAAAAGCTAAATAATATAATACACACACATGACGATGATGATGATGATCGATTGGCTCTGATAATCCAACACCAATCCCCCAAAGATGATGAGTGAAATTTTCCAAGTTGTTATTATTTAATCAGTCGTCGTTACAATTATTTGATGTTGTGTTGCTTCTATCTCTTCTGCTTTTTTTGAATGTGGTCTGGTCTGGGCTTTCCATTAAGGATGTATCAGGTATCGTATTAGCGTCACGCAATTTCTCTTTAATCGCCCCAAACACTTTCACTAGTCTTGTGTTATTTTCGTCTGCTTCTCCTCAATTGCTAATAGCCTATGACGGTTGATTTCTTTGTTTTCCAAATCATACAAAGTTTGCTGATTTCAAAGGAATTTTTATTAGATTTCAGTTCAAACTGATTTCCAATGCCATAACAGAGCAGTTGCAAGAGAAACACACAGCCAGACACACAAACAAAATATGAACGTATTTTTGCCATTTTTTTTTGTCTTTATCCAATTCATTGACACACCCCAAAACAAATTTTTAAGCGTCTTCGTGTGCTTTATATTGCTTAAATGAAGACTTTTATTTTGATATTTTGTGTTGATTTTATTTTTCTGTTCACTTTGTTTTTCTGCCAGTTCGTCTGGTCTCGAGAAGATGTGTGGAGGCGCGTCAAGCCCTTGAATGACATATTTCTGTAATTACTGCAAATGTTTGATATTCTTTTGTTGCGAAAGAACGTATCCATAAGCACTAATGTAGGATTGAACGGCATGAATACGTTCGCCTGTAAAGTGAGACAAAGCGCATTCAATATCATTATGCAAAACAAAAGACTTAAGACACGAACTTCACTGCATACCTCATACTTCATAACCAACCAATTTGAAGTAAGAGAGAGTGAGAGCGAGGGACACACAAAAACTGAACTTATAAAAATATGAAACTATGAACAATATTACAAACATAAATATTTTGAAACATTCAAATTATTAAAAATATTAAAAAGAATTAAAAATATATCGCATAAATTGTTGTTAGTGTATCAAATGATACATCAAATTCGGCTAATGATCAGAAAAGTGTTTTTTATTGTTTGACATTTTTGGCCAAATTCAGTTTGTCACACACTAGGATGACGCGTTTAAAATAATAACAATATTACTAATACAAATATTAAAAATATATAAAAAATTAAAAATATTAAAATATTAAAAATATTTATATTTTTTTTTTGCAGGACGTATGGGAAAATGCTTTACGCATCTAAGGAAATCGTCAAACTCGTCGTATGCCGGACTCCAATATGATACCGGCTAAAAACCCACCACGTGCCACCATCGGGGGTTGATACCACATCGGAACCGCTTTCGCATTACTTCGAGGTGGCCCCTATGTGGTGCTTTACCAATTTATCTTTTTGTGCCTGAGTCCAGGCTCCTTTCAGTTTATTTAAGACACTTTGTCCATGTCCGTTTTCTTGCTACGGAGGACGTGTTCTACGAAGCATCTTACGGCGTTCCAGTTGCCCTCACTTATTAGCATTTTCGGCACAATACTCGTGGCTGATGTTGTACCGATCTATCTTTCGAGCTGTCTGCGCCGCTCGATCCAACGGTAACAATTAAAGAAGGTGTGTTCGGCGTCGTCTAAAACTTGTTCCTCCTCGTATATACAATATGGGGAATTACATTTTCCCATGCGGTTGAGGTACTTTCGGAAATACCCATGGCCAGTTAGCATCTGAGTAATGTAATAGTTCACTTCGCCACTTTTCCTATTGAACCACTATTTTACGTCGATGATCAGTTTATGTGTCTACCTGCCCTGTTTTTCATTCCTCCAACGAATTATCCACTTTTCTAATATTTCCTGCCGTATGGTTGCTGCGTTTTGTGTCTGACCCGTGTTTAGCTTGGCGTTGAAAATCATCCGGCGCTCCATTGCTTGAAAATCTATAGGTATCATTCCAGCTATAATTAGGACAGCTTGTGCAGATACTGTGCGGTACGCTGACGTCACCCGTAGAGCTGCTGTTTTCAGCACGGATAGTAACTTTTTTAGATCTGGTCAGAGTTTCTAGAGCCAGGGCCCAAATTTCCGACCCATAAAGAAGTACACTGTTACAGGCCTCCATGAGTAGTTTCCTCCTACTTGGAAGAGGTCCACCGACGTTCACCATGAGTCTGCATAGTTGTGCTGTTATCTGAGCTGCTTTTGACGTTGCGTATTCGATCTGCTTTGCGTAAGTCAGCTTTGAGTCCAGTCTAATCCCAAGGTATTTAACCGATGGCTTAGTGGGGATAACTAAGTCGTCTATATGCATTTCTAGCTCGATTGGAATGTGTCTTCTGGTTAGTAGCAACAGTTCCGTTTTGTGCATCGCCAATTTTAGGCCCTGGGAATCCAACCAGCTCTTGGTGCGGATCGTGACCTACCGTAATCTGCGTGGGGCGTCTTCTGTATTTCAACCTGTGATGACAGCCGCAATGTCGTCAGCGTATCCCACAAGGAAGGTGTCGTCCGGTATCTCTATCTTTAAGATCTCATCATAAGTGGCATTCCAGAGATCTGGCACCAAAATAGATACTTGCGCGGCGCCTGAAGTGATTTGCTTTTTTCTCATGCCTTGGTTGGTGTCATACTTCAGCACTCGGTTTTTTAGGTAATCTTTTACTATTGAATAAATTGATGTTGGGTTGATTGATTGCTGGTTAGGCAAATTGCGAGTGATTGTTGTAGCCTTAATAAATTTGCCTAAGGACCAGTAGTAGACCCAATAGGAATAATAGATGTGGACTGTATTTCGCTGTTTTGCCCTTGTAGGCCGATGTGAAGGCTAGCACCTGCGAGAGCTGAGAAAAGGGTTTAGTCCAAATAATAACTCAGGAAGATTGAGATATTATTTAGATAGGGAATAAATAAAAGAGGTTGGGAATTATTAGATTTAATTCAATTATAATTTTATTATGGAAGCATAGGTGCTTACCGTGTGAGTTGAGCTGAGGAACTGGTTTTTTTTACATTTCATTTTACAATATATGTCGGTTTACTAAACGGTTTATAAAAGTTTCGTTAATTTTAGATTGAAAAACAATTCACAATAAATGAAGTGTACTTTTAGTACAACTTCTTAAAGGGTTTTAAAAAGTACATTTTAGTTCACGTTTGGTACTTTTGCCGTTACAATAATTCAAATCAATTAAATAATTATAAGTAGTAACGTAGTTTATACAACTATTATTAATAAATACTTCGGGATAGTGAAAATTGTTTCCAGAGTCTGTATCACGTTCACCCATGCGAAGGTGTTTTTTATGTCTAGGACAGACCTCGAAAAGTGGTTTATATGTTGGGCTGCTTCAACGGTGCTAATTGCATCTTTTAGAGTTCCTATTGTTGATTTTCCAGGTCGAAATCCATATTGCCTTCGTGAGAGACCTCCTGCATCTTTTATGGCTTCATCGAGCCTAGGTTTGATTAAACGCTCCAGTAGTTTGCCTGCAGTATACAACATACACAGCGGTCTGTAAGATGATGGTGATTCTTGGTCACCTTTACCCTTGCTGATGAGAACAAGTTTTTGTTCTTTCCAGACATCTGGGAATATTCCTTCCGTTAGACACCCGTTATACATCTTTAGTAACATTTCGGGTCGATTTGTTGCTATCTCTTTGATGACCTCTGCAGGTATGCCATCAGGGCTTGGTGCCTTCCCGTTCTTGAGACTGCGAGCCGCTGTTTGCAGTTCTTCTCTGGTAAACAAGGGTATGTTGGTGTTGGATTCTGTTTCCGGATTTCAAAACTATTATAAATAGTTAAAACTGCTGAAAAAGGATAAAATAATTAAAATCATCCTAGTGTGTGACACTGAATTTGACCATAAATATCAACAATAAAACACTTTTCTGATCGTTTCGCCAATTTGATGTATCATTTGATAGGCTAACACAAAATTGATAACTAATCACTACGATCGACTTAAACTAACAAATTACACTGTATGAAATATTAAAAAAAAAATTAAAAATATTCAAAATATTTAAAAAATTAATAATATATAAAAAAAATACAAAAATCACTTAAGTAAACATTTACTTTAATGTTAATAAAATATAGTTAATGTTAATGTTAATAAAGCTAGTATCGCCAAATTATGCTGTACATAGCGCCATTGGAAATTTCTAGAATTTCCCCACAAATATTGATTTTTCTGCATTCTATCCAACCGCCATTGTCGTCCCTATTAACTAAAAAAAAAACCATGGCGGCATTTTCTTTATTTCAATATACAACCAACAACAAAAACAAAGCGAATACAAAAACCGCCAAATCGTGATTTTAACAAATTTCAACAATGTTTTTAACATCAAGAGATCACCCCGCATCATTCGACATGTGACTGAAAGAACTGGACACTCATATGAGTACTAGTACGATACATGTAGCACCAACGCCATCATCGGCATACAGGCAGCCACACTACCAGCCAGTAAGCCAACTAGCCAAGCTGGCAAAGTCACTCTGCACCAGCAGCACTAGAGGATCGTGAGTGCGGCTTAAATTCATTCATAAAGCGTAGCCAAAGTTTTTTTCTTGTTGTTGTTGTCGTTGTTTAAGAGGCATACTATATAACAAAAGATTGTCTCATGATTTTGCATAATTTTATGCTAATTTTGATGCAATATTTTTTCTGCTTTTTATTTTCATTTTGTGTGTTTTCTTGGTGCTATGGTTTTCAAACCCCACAGACACTGACTTCATTCTGGAGTTTGTAATGATATGGAACTTGTGCCTCGTCTAGTTCCATTCTGGTAAAGCCGAGAGAAAAAAAAACGCTAACATACACACGAGAAAGCCAGAAGCTTATTTTGAAAGGGCTTCAGCTATGCACGAGCATTCTTCGACACTCGTCGTGCATATGATTCGATTCATTTTAATAGGATGTGGCATCGGCCACAGCAGTATCATGTGGCATCATCACATGTGGCAAACAGTAGCAATTGTATTTTGTGTTGTATATGATGTTGTTATGACTTCAATATGTGCAGGACACGACATGGATGAATTATTATAGTAAGGAATTGTTTGGGTTTTGTTGTTGTTGTTGTTGGCTTTTTGTGACTGTTCTTTAAAACAATCTAAGTCTTGTAAATATGTGGACAGAGGTATATGAAAGGTTCTTATTCTTAGCTGGCCTATAGACTATAGCAAGAGAATGCCTCTGAGGGCTCATATGGTGACGATGTTGGTGTAGTAACATCTAGAAAGCTAATATGTTTTGCCAATCAAGCATATAAAGTGTTGCAAAAAGTTTTAGATTAATTCATAGGCCGACAAAATAAAACTGGCGTTCTGAGCTCGAGATAAGACCGTGACTATGATGTCACAGTCTTACCTCGAGCTAAGAATCCCCAAAGACTTCCTACAAAAAATAGGAAACCAAATGGATAACCAACTTGCGATGAATTTGACTTTATCATACTACGTCTAACCTATAATTCGGATTTTGACTTAATTTCAATTTAAGGATATTCAACATCTTGGCAAAAAAATCTATATTTTCTATCCAATTGCATAACGTCGAATAAAAGGCTAAAATGAAAGAAAATGTCATCGGCGAGACAGAGATACACACGAAAAAGACACAGTTTGGATGAGGATTCATAGTTGGTAGGAGACATACACATTTGGTCTGGCGGTTTAGTCCTATAATTGATCGAATACCCACTATCCTCATCAAGGAGAAATATTTCTACATCTCGCGGATTTGTGTGAGAGATTTTAATGCTAAAACTGGTATTGGTTTATCAATCGGAAAATTCAGGCTACATAGTAACATTTATCAATATTTACAGATTATATGATGTAAATTTCAGCTGCGGAAATTTGCGGATTGTTGAGTTATCTTCAATAGAACAAAGCGGCCTCATCGTTTTCGGTGTCATTTTTTGATTGTGTACTCTAAGAGAGGTCCTTAAATCCTTTATCTGACATTGACTAAACTGTAAATTTAGTCATAGATTGAGGAAATCAATGGATATACCGACTTTGGTATGCCTACTATGAAATTTAAATTTTCAGGATCTAAGAGAGGTCCTTGAATCCTTTGTCCGACATTGACCAAATTTATGATTTAGTCATAGATTGATGAAATCAATGGATATGCCAACTTTGGTATGCCTACTATGAAATTTAAATTTTCAGGATCTGAGAGAGGTCCTTGAATCCTTTGTCCGAAATCGACCAAATTTTAGATTTAGTCATAGAATGGATATGCCGACTTTCGTGTGCCTACTATGAAATTTAAATTTTCAGGATCTAAGAGAGGTCCTTGAATCCTTTGTCCGACATTGACCAAATTTATGATTTAGTCATAGATTGATGAAATCAATGGATATGCCAACTTTGGTATGCCTACTATGAAATTTAAATTTTCAGGATCTGAGAGAGGTCCTTGAATCCTTTGTCCGAAATCGACCAAATTTTAGATTTAGTCATAGATAGATGGAATAAATGGATATGCCAACTTTGGTATGCGTACTATGAAATTTAAATTTTCAGGATCTGAGAGAGGTCCTTGAATCCTTTGTCCGAAATTGACCAAATTTTAGATTTAGTCATAGAATGGATATGTCGACTTTCGTGTGCCTACTATGAAATTTAAATTTTCAGGATCTACGAGAGGTTTTTGAATCCTTTGTCCGACATTGACCAAATTTTAGATTTAGTCATAGATCGATGAAATCAATGGATATACCGACTTTGGTATGCCTACTATAAAATTTAAATTTTCAGGATCTGAGAGAGGTCCTTGAATCCTTTGTCCGAAATTGACTAAATTTTAGATTTAGTCATAGAATGGATATGCCGACTTTCGTGTGCCTACTATGAAATTTAAATTTTCAGGATCTAAGAGAGGTCCTTGAATCCTTTCACAGTTTTTAACCAAATTGTATAAATTGGTGTCATTAATAGAGGCTGTGAGATGTGCCACATACAATTCTCCTATGAAAACTCCTTCTATTGTTGGCCGCTCTTTGTATGAAACGGCAACCACTGTGCGTCGTACAGTGGGGTAAAATCACGATCTGGGCGGCCAAAATTATTTGAAGCAAATTTATGAAGCAGAATGTTAACAAATTACTCGGTGATGCGTAAAAACTAATAATATGTTAACATTTGGGGGGTAGAGGTTACGACCGTTTTAACACAAAAAATGGTTTTTATAAAAAATGTAAGATTCCAAGTATTTCCCATATATCTCCACAAGGTTGCATTTTGAAGCCCTACCTCCCTATAACTTTTTATTCGTCTGAATACCCTCTAACTATAAATGCATAGAGTAATAGGACATCCAGTATGTTAACTAAAGTGGTTCAGTAAAACCGCAGAAATTATGGTATATTCTTCCGCAGTAGGTAAATGGCTCTAAAATACAAAACCGCAAAAACCCGCATATTTTTTTTTATCCATATGAACAATACGATGTTAAAGATTATATATAATCACAGATTGAAGGGGTGAAAAGGGGTGATGCATAACTTTTTGTCCATAGATCGATTTTGTTACCCAATGAAATTGACAAAAATACCATATTTTTCAATGCTGCTAGTAAAGCAGCAGTATGAATTTGAATTATAATTTTATTTAGCTAAGTGTATTAAATAATATTAAACTACTTTATTATTTTCCATTTTACTTAAATGTTTAAACTAAACACACGCCTTCCCACAGCCTGCTAAAATTGTTGCTTTACCTGAGCACAACAAAATAGAAAATGCAAAATTAGCAACAAGTAACTTTAACAGCGTGTAGAAAACGAATGTAAGCAAAATGGAATGAAAAAATAACGGAATCTAGTGAAGCATTTTGTTCTCTTTACCCTACAATCGGAAATTATTAAAAACATTGGTTTTTGAGAAATCGAATTTTGGCCGCCCAGATCGTGAATTTACCCCACCGTGCGTCGGCAAGAACCATTGTATTGAGTGGAACCAGATTTTCATACAGATATGGATATTGTCGAACAAAAGACAAAAACCAAATTGATCATGTGGTAATCAATGGTAGGTATATATTAAGTGTCACGGATAGATCACCAACTACTTGCAGCCAAGGTACGCACGAGATTAAGCAGTGCTTAAACACTTCGCCAGGCTGCACACCACCGCGATAGCCTATGCATATTCCCACCAACTTTTTCAGTTACCGAAAACAAAAGAAAATAATTCTGATTTTACCGACACATATAGGCTAAATATTGCGCGACCTACTTTGATATGAAAAAATATACTTAGTCCTGTAGAGAACGTCAAGTATTGTCTGAGAAAAGGAACGATAGAAGGATAAGAGGAAAGAGATGAGATAAGAGAGAACGAAAATATTGAAACGTACAGGGCAGAGATCTCCACCTATAAAGATAGAGAAGGAACTCATTATTCTCAAACATATAGAAACATTTCCAAGGATTTGGTCTGGCGATAAAAGTGTACAAAACTAAATAGTTTTAACGTGCAAAAAGTCCACTCATGATGGGACTACTATGAGTTTACTCATATAACTTTGAAGTGGTCTTGCTCTACACCAGTGATGGGCATTTAATAGCCTCGCGAGGCTGCCAAGAATAGTTTTTTCAAGTGGAAGTCTCTGAATGAGGGTTATGAAATCAACACCACACACGCTTGTTTCGCATTCAAAGCATAAACAGACACAAATACAGATAGAGAAAAAATGTTCAGCGATTGTCGGGAGAGCATAAGAGCACGAATATTGGGAGAGCTCAAAATTTTCACCGTGTACATGACTACCACTTGAAGCAAGCTCACGAATATGTTCTGGGAGTCTTCAAGGGAAAAATACTCGAAAAATATTTGTATCCATCATCGATAACAAAGATTACCATCGTCCTATAAATCACGTGCCGTAGGAGCTGTACAAAAACAGACACAAATACAGATAGAGAAATAATGTTCAGCGATTGTCGGGAGAGCAAAAAAGCACGATTATTGGGAGAGCTCAACATTTTCACCGTGTACAATTACCTACCACTTACAGCAAGCTCACGCATATTTTCTGGGAGTCTTCAAGAGAAATATTCTCGGAACATATTTGGATCCATCATCGTTAACAAAGAGTACCATCGTCCTATAAATCATGTGCCGTATGAGCTGTATAACAACATCGATGTAGTCAAGTGCGTCCAAAGGGCATGTGGGGTCGTTGTATGGACCAGGAACTGATTGTAAAACTGATTTGATCTAAAGGGTGTTTATTTAGAGGCTATAACTTAAAAAAAAAACAATAAAACACAAAATATTTATTGGTATTACTAAAATTTAGGCTTTAATAACTCGCAATTGTCGTGATCCAATTTTTCACCACGTTTGTCAATAGTGCGTCGAATGTTGGCTTCTAAGTGATCATTCGTTGCTGGTTTATCAGCATGACCAAACATTTTGCGTCCCCCCGCAAAAGATAATCTAAATGTGTCCAGGTACATTTCCTGAGATAATTCAGTCACCACATGGTTTCACGCGCTGCATCTCATGTTCGGCCGTCTTATATATTTCCCCTTTAAATATTTTGGAATAATTTGTATGTATCAGGTAATGTTGGAACAGATTTCGGATTTAAAGACAATTGGGCCGATGGGGTGTGTGGTATGTAAACTATACTAAAGAGGGTTTTTTTCGGGATAACAAATTTCATCAAAATCAGTACGAATTGATACTAGCACTTCGTATTACAAGGATGTCCTTAACCCTGCAGAATGCTAACCGACAGTTTTTGATCGATACACCGACTCAGTCATTATTATATTTAAACCAGCTGTAATGAGGGATGTTAGAATATATTTTGATTCACTACACCCCATGAATGAGCTTTGGGAAAGCTATTTCTCCCTTTTCGTTCTAAGGACATATCCATGTATAGGTCCCTCATCATCACCTATTTTCTCATTGCCAGTTTCAATCCAAGGAGAATGGCGGAACATATCCTCAACCTAAGCTAACTGAGACCCAAATGAAACCTCAAATTTTCAAACATCCTCTTCCACTATAAGCCTCTTTTAAATTCACGCTTAACACACCCCTTACTCCTTCATGCTTAAAATACCTACAGACATTCGTTAGTTTTACGTGCAACGACAATTGCAATGAATTTCATTACGCCACCAAATCCGGTGCTACTATTGTCGAATTTTTGTTTTCGAATTCTTAATTTCTCGCCAACTGTAACGTCAAATATCTGTTGAATAATATCACTTCAAAAGCTGTAAAATGTCTACCTTCCGTTGATAACCGATAGCAGGGATCACCATCGGTCGCTTCACTACTCGTCTTAGTGTCTTCAAGATAAGATATCTCTTACGGTTGCTCCGCCGCGCCAAATGTATTCAACAGTTTGCAACTGCTCCCGCAACGCGTAGCCCTGAATGGGCTACGGTCAAATGATGATTTGATCAATTCTCAACTGCGTTAAAGTTGCATGAATGGTGGTTTGCTTGGTCTGCTACCAAGGCAGATAGACATTCGTATACATCGATGGATGGATCGATGGCTGGCCGACGGATGGTTTGGATGGTGGAATCGATGGATCGATGAATGTCAGCCACAGCATATAAATTGATGGATGTGTGTATTCTGTAGTGTCTCCTTTGTTGAGCAAAGTATCATCTTTTGCGTTTTTTGTTTGGTTGAAGGTTAAGCGTTTTTCGATTGCTGTTGGGACATCCGTCCATCCATCCAAATGTATAAATGGCTGTGCGTAAGGGTTGAGTGAGTGTTCCAGACGACAACATTCAATATCGATAATCTCGAAATGTTTAACATGCAAGATTACAACAATGGTCACACACATACAAATACTACATACAAACACGTAAACGTATATTGTTTTTTAGAGTCCGCAAACCACCAATGACGACGGCTTCTGTACTGTTCGAGTGTCCTCTATTGTTTCTGTATCATCATCAACATCTTTTCTTCGATTTAAATCATTTTTTAAGCGTAATGATATTCACGGATTGGTCAAGCCGAAATTGGAATGGAAGTGAACGCACACACACACACACATACTATGCCTACGGCAATATAGGCACATACATATTGAACTTTATACGGAGATACCTTTTTGATAAGTTTGATGGAATTGTGGTTTATTTTTGTCAACATCGATTGTTTCACTGTTTCAACGGAGGTCTTGTCCCTTGACGATAGTAAGTGATAACAACGTTTTTGAGTAGAGAATCTTTTGGGTTCCCGTTGACTTTGGGTATTTAATGGTATGTATGCAAACTGTAGAATTCACTTTTATTCTAGACATACGGTTAAGTAATTTAGGAGTCTAAGTATTAAATCTTCTTCTCTAAAGGCAGCAACAACAGAAATTTATCTACCAATAGTCCCACATAGAAGAGAATTCCAAGCGCTTCGCTTCGTAGACAGTTCGTCACATCAAGTTTAGATAACAGCTCTTCCAACTGGTCCATTCATGGAAGTTTTGGTCACCCACTTCTACTCCGCCCATCGAGTATATTGCCAAAGACTTTTTGATGCAATATAAACTCAGCCATAGCATCTAATAGTTTCGGTCGTATCGGACTGTCGAATGCAGCTTTGTAACCGATAAACAGGTGGTAGATGTCGATCTGAATTTCTTGGGTATTGTCCAGGAATTGTCATTGTGTTGGTCGTGGATTTACCAGGTCTAAAGCCACACTGAGAAGGTCCAATCAGGTTCGCTATAATGGGCTTTAGTCTTTCACATAACACACTAGACATGACCTTGTATGCCATAGGTAAAAGACTGCTCTCGCGATAATTGGTACACACACTTGGATCGCCTTTCTTAACCACAGGACATAGAACACTCAGATTCCAATCATCGGCCTGCATTCCCTGTTTATGATCTGCTGCATGCACGTTGCCAGCTCATCGCCGCGGCTTTAAAAATCTCTTCCTGCAGTCCATCGGCTCCCCCAGCTTTATTATTTTTAAGCCGTGCAATCGCCGTGCTGATCTCGTTTTGGCTCGGTAGTGGACGGACTACTCCATCGTCGATGATCGGTGTGATTTCATCACTTATGCTGCCTTCGGGAATGAGTAGAGATCGAAAGTGCTCCCATCATATTTACAGCACACTCTGAATGTCAGTGACCACATTTCCGTCTCCGTCCTTACAGTTGGGGATCCCTGATCCAAAACCTTAGCATTTTACCGTTAGGTAGAACTTTCGGGCTTCAGCCCTATCGCTGTAATTTTCGATATCCTGGCTCTCTTCCCTTCTTCCATAGACGATTTTTCCGTCTGAAGAGGCGTGTCATCTTCTACCTCTTTTTATTATAACACTCCGTCACTGTACGCGATGCCCTTGCATATGCAGCATCCATTTCTTCAGACATTTCGCGAAACTCCTTATCGTACCAGGGCTTGTCTAAGCGTGGTTTTTCATAACCCAGTAAGGTCAATATTTGTAGCGCGCATCACACGCTCGTCCCATACAATTGATACAAGCCTTCCATCGATTATAACGTGTTCAATCTGGTATCTTGTATTTTGATCAGGGAATATACAGGTTGCCGTGTGGATATCTTTATGCGGGTATCTGTATCCACTCACTACCATGTTTCTTGCCGACGCGAAGATAACTAGTCCGCTGAATCCGCAATCGGAGGTGTTGTTGTGTAGACTGAATTTTTCGAACGCTGAACTAAGACCATCTCCTTTCCTTTTTTAGTATTAAAATCTCCCAGAACAATTTTAATGTCATGTGCAGGGCAGCGGTCATATATTTCCTCCAGGCCCTCATAGAATGCTTATTAAATTTCCTCATCTTTGTCTTCCGTCGGAGCGTGTACACATATTAGCGCCTTGATGCGAATAGTGGCTATTCGGTCACTTACAGGGTTAAACCGCGAGACCAGATGTTGAAGTCTCTTGCCGACTATGAATCCACATCAAAATTCGTGTCTTTCTCATAGCAGCTAAAAAAGATGTCACAGTTCTTTCCCCGTACCGTCCATCGCATTCCATACAGGAAATGCAGCATTCCATACAGGAAATACGATGGACGGGACGGGGAAACAACTGTGAATTTTTTTTTTTTTTTGTGGTAAAGTCAACCTTGTTTTTGTCGAGGACATCAGCCATTTGGATAGAGGCACCATCTGGGTGTAGAGTTCGGACATTCCAGGTGCATATTCGTAAATCATGGCCCTGCCTGAGCCAAACAAAACTTTCGAATTCCTGACAGCCTCGCGAGGCTATAGAGTGCCTATCATTGACTTAGAATGTCGACACTGTTTACAAAATATGGGTCTATGGCACAAATAATCTTATACAATATCCATCATATTGTATTATAAATAAAATATTTTGATACACTTAATATCTACATATAAACAACTACTTTCACTTTTTAAATTTTCCAAAAATTTAAGACAAAAATCGATGCATTAAGAAAATTCTCATATTAATTTTTCAATTTAAAATTTCTGTTTACCAATCCGACAGACTATAGTAATTTATACGGTTCCGAAAATAAGTCAATTAAATCAAAAAATCTGTAACTAAAGGAAATTCGAATAATCTTGTATGTTAATACCAATCAACTGTACAACAAATGTACATCACTCAATTGACAGTATTAAAAACCAAGAATTTGAATATACCCCAAATACCGCCTTCCCGAACACAGAAACATTTAATCAAGCTCACAGTATTAATTTTTATCAATCATAGCCAAAGAAATTTAGAAATTCACTATTACCTGGTATGTTAATGTGATCCAATTTGTCGTGGATGTCTATACAGATAAAGTATCCGCCGGCGCTGCAGCCGCCTCCCTCTACCAACTTCTGTTCTTAAATTATTCCAAGATAAAATAGTAAGTGGACATTTTGTATAAATTATCAATGTTGTTGTGTATAAGCATTACGCGCAGCTAATGGCCGTTTTTTTATTTCGTTTTATTTGTAACGTTCTTTGTGGCTCAACTTCATCCAACATCCAAATCGATTAATGTCAATTTTTATGCTTTTCCCCAATGAATATTATTCGTTTTTTTCTGGTACAAAATGCGTTCATCAATTTTTCTCTCAAACTCAAGTGAAAAGTGATCTTGACACAAGCTGTGAGCCGCCATCATCGTTAGCAAGACAGTTTAAGAGAACAAAAATAAATAAAGAAACCAAAAAGACACAATCGGACACAAAATATTAACGCTGCATAAATTGTCATAAATTATTGGAGAAAATGAGAAAAACACAACAATAAACCTAACAGATCGTACAGATTGTGCCGAAGGGGGTGTTATTTCCTGCGTCTATTCTTGAGAGCGGGACAAAAACAAACGCGGCGAAACTGTCTCGGTTGTATTGACGTAAACGACAATGATGATGGTGATGATGATTTTTGTGTCTTTTCAGATATTGGTTTCCTGTTGCAGTCTCTTTGAAATGTTTTGATAAATTCGAGCGTTTATAAGATTAAATGGGGAATTATAACGGACTTTAGGGATATAAACATTGACATATGTTTAGAGCTTAATAACTTATAATTTGTTTTCATTGACATCCCATGAATGATATATAGAAAAGCATTGACTTATTACCACGCTTCCATTTTTAGACTCCCACAAAGGGACCTACAGTTTAACGAAAGACGACGCTTTGACAAAACTCGACTAACCGTGTTAAAATATTGAAAAAGTTCTAAAAATTTACCTAGAGCAAAAAAATTCGAATGGCCAATAAATAATTAATGCAGCCAACTTTACAAAACGAATGATGCAGAAGCTCTTATTTTTGGGGCTACTTTCGCGTGCAATTCTCAGATTTGGGTCCCAATATCATGTGCGGTACTGTGGAATTGTAAAGTTCTTTCAATTTCCCGTTCGGCAAAATGGCAGAAATATACATTTTCTCAAAATAGGTAATTTTGTATGGAAGGCTTCAGAAGGGCTGACTCACAACCTACATGTGGTGCACTTGGACAACGTTGTTTTGTGATATTTCTTTATCGCGAGCAGCGTCAGAAAGTGAGCGACGAAACTCTAATGGTTGCGCTAGCCATCCGCCTTTAGGACCTATACAGAGAACTCTCTACTGAGATTGAGATGCATTCTATGTGTGCCTGGAGAGAAAATATGATCGCTGCCCTACACATGATATTAAAATTGTTCTGGGAAATTTTAATGCTAAAATAGGAAGGGAAGATGCTCTTGGTTCAGCAGTCGATAATTCAGACTAGTTAGCTTCGCATCGGCAAGAAAAATGGTCGTGAGTGGAACCAGATTCTCGAAAGAAAAAAGCCATTAGGCAACCTGGCTATCCGCTGATCAAAATACAAGAAACCAGATTAAAGACGTGATAATCGATGGAAGGATTGTTACAAGCGTTATGGACGTGCCTGTGATGCGCGGAGCAAATATTGACTCGGATCACCACCTAGTTGCAGTCAAGGTTCGCACGCGATTAAGCAGTGCTAAAAACGCTCGTAACCAAACACAAAGGAAGCTAGACATCTCAAAGCTGCCAATGGCAACGGGTGCAGTGATGGAGCGTTAAAATGAGAAGAGGAGGGAGATGAAAGAAAAAAGAAAGTCGCAAAGAGGCGACCAAGAGAAGAATTTTGGACCAGGGATCTCCACCTGCAAGGACGAAGGCGGAAATCTGGTCACTGGCATTCAGAGTGTGCTGCAAATATAGTGGGAACACTTTCGATCTCTACTCGTTCCCTTAGGCAGCATAAGAGACAAAATCATACCAATCATCGACGATGGAGTAGAGTGTCCACCACCGAGCCACAACGAGATCAGCACGGCAATTGCACGGCTGACTTACTTACTTACTTAAGTGGTTCATTACAACTTACGAACGTAGTTCATAAATTTGAGTCCTGAAGTATTTAAGAATTCCACACGCTTCGGTCTTCTGCGTGTGTTCTCCAGTTAGTCCTACCAGAAGGTAGCACGTCGCCTACCACTTGGTGCTTCCCACGGAGTTTGGGTATCCCTGCTTTGCGCCGTCCTTCAGGTTCGCCTTCAAACACCTTTCTCGCTGGAGCATTTACATCCATTCGGGCAATATGTCCCAGCCGTCGTAGTCGTTGCATTCTGACTCTTTTAGCTACGTCGATGTCGTGGTAAAGCTCATACAGCCCATGGTTCATCCGATAAATATTTCGGAGTTCTTTTCTCTCGAATACTCCCAGGTTTTGTATGTCCGTATGCACCCATGATTCGGCAGCATACAAAAGAACGAGTAAGATTAGCACCAGGTAAGGTTGTTTTTTAGAGTTTCCAGATAAGGTGGTGTTACTAAAGTGCTGCTGAAGTCCGTAGAAATACCTATTGGCGAGCACTATTCTCCGCTTAATTTATTGGCTGACATTATTTTTCTTATTGATGGAAGATCCGAGGTAGGTAAACTCATCTACTACCTCAAAACAATAATTGTCAACGTTCACGGCGCGTCCCTATCGAGATGACCCTTTGTTCGTCGAAATCATAATTCTTGTTTTGTACTCGTTGACAACTAAATCCATTATTGCGGACTCCTCTTCCAGTGATGAGAAAACTGCAGTAACATCCTGCATATTTCGGCCAATGATGTCTTTATCATTGACATAGGCTAGTGGCATGTGGCTCTTGTGGAATATGGTGCCAGACATGTTGACACCAGCCTTTCTCATCACCTTCTCCAAAACTATATTAAATAGTGTACAGGACAGGCTATCAACCTGCCTGAGACCTCTTTCCGTGTTGAATGGTGCAGACTGATCTTTACCATTCTTAACCGAGGATTTGGTGTTTTCCAAGGAACATCTGCAAATACGAATTAGATTTGCAGGAATACCAAAACCCAGACATGGCCTCATATAGCCTATTCTTTATCCGAGAGTCGAAGGCAGCTTTGTAGTCGATAAAGAGGTGGTAGGTGTCGATCTGCTTTTCATCAGATTTTTCCCAGGATTTGTCGTAAAGTGAACATTTGATTCGTCGTATATATACCAGGTTTAAAGTCGCACTGCTATTGTCCAATTAGTTTTTCTTCAATTGGCTCTAGACGTTCACACAATATACTCGAAAGGACATTGTACGCAATTGGTAATAGTCTTATTCCACAGTAGTTTTTACACTCACTCCGATCTCCTTTCTTGTATATGGGACATAACAGACTGAGACTCCACTCGCCGGGCATGCTCTTCTCCAGCCAGATGTTCTCTAAGGACTGATGTATGCTCCTAATCAGCTCCTCCCTGCCTGCCTTATACAATTCAGCAGAGAGACCATCGGCTCCAGCAGCTTTGTTGTTTTTAATGCGGGAGACTGCCTCACGTATTTTGCTCCGGCTCGGAAGTGGACAATTAATACCATCGTCATGGATTGACGAGGAGAGCAACCCTGTTCCACGCATTCTCGTCTTTAATCTTTGGTAGAATTTTCGGGCTTTCCCTCTACTTTGGAGCAACTCTGTACATTCATCCTGCCTCTTCTTCAGCTCATTCGTTTTCCGTTCTAAAAAGACGAGTTGCCCCTCGTCTCTTCTCCCTGTGCCGTTCCATACAGCTCGCGTTGCCACGAGCTGCAGCCGCCCTGTATGAAGCATCCGTCTCTCTCTTGGCATAGCGACTCTCATCCTCGCACCAGGCATATTCTTGAGACGGCTTTGAGTACCCAAGTACGCTTCTCGCAGGCCGTTTTATGGAGTCGGTCATTCCGTAGAAGTTGAGGTAGGTGGTAGGCGTCCGCTACCTCTGTGGTCCGCAGTTTACCGAAGTCCTGCTTTCGTTGTGCCTGGTTACGTACGTTTTTCGCCATGCTGTGCTTAGTGCGTAGCTTACCAGCGGAAATGTAGTGGTCGGAGTCAATTTTCGCACCTCTGATAACTCGTACGTCCAGACCACACGATGCGTGCCTTCCATCGACTACCACGTGATCTATCTATCTATCAAATCTAGTGCTGCTTACTACAATGCCGCAGAAAAATCAATCAGTCTGATGTCATTGTTCGACGTTTCGGTGTGCAGACTGAATTTTCCGGTCTCTCTGTCTATTTTAGCATTAAATTCTGTCTAGTATGTCATGGCATGTATTACGTTCATATACATTTTCTATGCTCTTGTAGAACTCGTCTTTGTACTCATCGCTTTTCTCTTCTGTCGAAGCATGGGCACATATGAGTGTTATGTGTAAAAATTTTGTATTGACTCTTATTGTGTATATTCGTTCACAAACCGGGTTGAACCGTGAGACCAGGTGTCACAATCTATTGCCAACCACAAATCCACATCCAAACTCGTGCTTTTCCGCATGGCCACTATATTAGATGTCGCACGTCTTCATGGGCAAGCACGAGTGTCCCGTCCACCTGATTTCCTGTAAGCTGTTATGTCACCTTGTATTCTTCTAGAACTTTCGCCAGTTGGATGGAGACTATACAGTGTTCTAACATTCCTGGTGCATTTCGTCAAATCATGGTCCTTAATTCATTTGCGGTGGTCGTCAACATTTTGTAGGGTTCATGTTATTCTTTTCTGACTTCTTTTCAATGCAATAATTCAAACGTCAGTGGCGGGTTTTAAGCCCAGCGCACCACGTCGCAGTTTTCTCCTCCTGCCAGGATTTTATTTAAGACGCCCATTCTGGTTTAGACGCTGGGTTTTAGATTTCGCTGTGCTCTGACGGATGTCAAAAGCACGTTTCCAGGCGTCACCACTTGGAGGTACTCCGTCCGCAGTAGTACCACGAATACGGAGCTCTGTGTGTAGGCTTGAAGTGTAACGGACAAGGTTCATCCCGGGTTTGCCAAGTTAAACCGTTCAGAAGCTTTACCTTGCACCACACTCCCGACGCCCGTACCGTTGTTATAGTATTATAAATATATAATGTTCATATATTTTAAAAAAATTAACTTCATGTACAATAAAGAAAAACGTAAAGTACGTCAATTACCTTGCATGCGACCCCCCCAAAGGAAGAAATATGATTTCCTGCCATAACTCTTTATTTTTATTTTACACCTCATCACACACACACATTTATTGCTAATGTACTAAACATAAATTCCACCGAAAATACTTGGGAGTTTAAAGAGACAGAAAGATTGAAAAACGGCCTGTGGTGACAATTTGTTGTACAGCATCCTCGACGACACTATTTTCTGTTGCGTCACCAAGTACAGCAGGAAACAACAAATCGCACACACACACACACACTCACGACTATCACACATCGCACAATGGTACGAATAAACATTTAGTGTTAATATCCCACTGTCGACTACAGTTCACAGTGTGTTTATCAAGATCACACAATAAACATAAACACTGGGACGGACACATGGACCAACTGATGAACGGACGGTCATGTACTCGTATGTATATTGGCCCACCACCGACCGTGGCAGGATAAATTCAAGCATAGAAACAGCGGCCCCAACCATGTCAAGATCTCTTTGTCACGGTTTTCAAGTTGAGTGTAAATCTAACCTTTACCAATACTAACAGAGTTAAAGAGTATAAGAAAAACATACTAAATACTTGTATGCAAATATTTGCCACATTTCAAATTCATATTCCGTTGCTGCTTGCCACATGTGGCAAAGCAATGTTTTTGGTCCCCTCGCCTAAATTGTGAGAGGCGCAAAATGTAGAGGGCGTTTGTCCAAGCAGCAACAATGTTAGACAAACGCAAAGGAAAAAGTCGCGTGTTCACCTAACAATCACTCGCCCCGACCGTGCGTCCGTCCGTTCGCCCGTTCGCCCGTCGTTAGCCAAATTCCAAAGTGTGTAAAATGTACAATAGTTTTTATGTTTTTTTGTTATTTTTTTTTTGTATTTTTTGGGGCTTGTCGTCGTTAAATCTGACAACAACAATTGCCACATTACTCGTACAACAAAATAAATAGTATCATTTGGAAAATACGTCGAGTACCAGTCTGACTACTGCTGCTGCGGCATTGACTGCTACAATTTGTTTACTAAGCGCAATCATTTTGAAATGCTAATAATGCACAAAATGCTCGTTTCGTACTTAATATTGATTGAAATGGAAATTATTTTATATTCCGTACTCGACTTGAGTTGTCGCTCGTTATAATCGACGACACAACACAGCCCAACCGAACCCAAAACAAGCAACAACCACCAGTGTTGACAATTCTTCTACTGTGCGTTGCGCAGACGGGAACTAAATGGGCGCAAACAGTGGGTGATAAGTTCAAAAATATAACGACACTGCCTTAGCATCTGTCTAGTATGAAAAGAATAGTAAATTACAGATCACCTTGCCATGTCGCATTAGAACACGTGACTATCATGTGGGTGAACTTGGTTCAGGTCTTGAAGCGCAGCATTCTGTATTATCATTCTCATTGATCGGTGGCCTACTAGTCGTTGCATTTTGCAACTCCCGTGGAGTCGAGCCATTCGGCTTCATTAATTGCTGATGTTCGGAATTGTTGTCAGATGTTGCGATTTCCCAACAATCGTTGAACATTGTTTCTCTGTCTGTACTTGTGTCAGTTTTTGTGTTGAATGCGAAACAAGCGTGTGTGATGTTGCTTTCCTAACACTCAAGCGGAGACTGACTGCTTCGAATCGAACAAAACTTTCGGGTATGTTTGAATTGTCGATCGTGGCTGTGTGGAAAAAAGATTATTGTCGGCCTCACGAGGCTATGGGATGCTTAACACTGTTCTCAAATACGAAGCATGTTAACTCCCCTAATGTGCTGTCCACAACATCGAGCGTGCCGCCGACCAAAAATCGAACAAAACTTTTGGGTATGTATAAATTGTCGATCATGTCTGTGTGGAAAAAAACAGTTATTGTCGGCCTCGCGAGGCTATGGGAAGACTAACACTGATATCAAATAAGAGGCGTGTTTACTTTTCCAATGTGCTGTCCACAACATCGAGAGTGCCGCCGACCAAAAATCAATATATGAATGAAACAAGGATCAAACTCTTGTCTCTCGGTTGATAGTGTCGTGTTCTAACCATCAATTCATGGTCGGTCCTAAGATATATGTATGCGGTACTAAAATGATTTTAGATTGCAAAATTTGTATAATGTTTCTTACTACTAAAATTGAGAAGCTATAACTTAATACATGGTGGACCAAAAGTTGGCTACCATCTGAAACAGTTGCTGAGTCTATCAGAACTCTTCACAGAGATGGTGCCTCGATCAAATTGGCGGATGTCCTCGACAAATACAAGGCTGACATCAATGCCATACAGGAAATGCTATGGACGGGGTATGCATGCATACGACGAAAGATAGACACGAATTTTGATGTGGATTCATAGTCGGCAAGAGTCTTTGACATCTGGTCTCGCGGTTTTAACCTATAAGTGACTGAATATCCAGTATCGGCAGCAAAGCGAAATATTTTTACATCTCGCTGATTTGTGTACACGCTCCTGGAGGAAATATATGAGCGCTGCCCTGCCCATGATATTAAAATTGCTGTGGGAGATTTTAATGCTTAAATAGGAAGGGAAGATGCTCTTAGTTCCGCAGTAGGAAAATTTAGTCTATACAACAACCCATTGGATTATATGCCGCAAGTTATAAGCGCCTCGATCTTCTGCGCAACTTCTCCAGTTAGTCACACCAAGTTCTGTAAGGTTCTCAGTAACCTGGTCTTTCCAACGGAGTTTTGGTCGACTTCTTTCGCGCCGTCCATCGAGTTCATTGTCGAAGACTTTTCGAGCTGGAGTATTTTCTTCCATGCGTACAACATGACCTAGCCAACGCAACCCCTGCACCTTAATGCGTCTGACCACGTCAATGTCAGTGTACAGCTCGTATAGCTCAATATTCATACGACGCCGATACTCTCCGTTCACGACTATAGGCCCATATATTTTACGGAGTATTTTTCTCTCGAATAGTGCCTGAACCGATTCATCCGCTTGTGTCATAATCCAGGAATCTGAACCGTACATTAAGACAGGTAGAACCAGTATCTGGTATAGCTGGGTTTTTGTTCGTAGAGAGATGGAGGGCTCTGCCATTGAATCGCTTGCTTAGGCCATAGTAGCAATTATTAGCAAGAAGGATTCTTCTTCGGATTTCGAGGATGACATTATTTGTTTTGTTGACAGCGGAGCCTAAGTAGATAAAATTATCTATAACATCGAAATTAAAATTGTCAACGTTCACGCAGTTTCGTAAACGAGTAGATTCTTTGTTCGTTGAAACTAATAACTTCGTTTTGTCCTCGTTTTGATTCCTTCTTTATACCTGAGAAGGCTGCAGTCACATCCCGTAGTTTTCAACCGATGTTGTCTACGTTATCATCGTACGCAAGTAGCAAGTAGTTAAAAATCGTGCCACTCGTTTTTAATGCGGCTTTCCTCATTATCATCTCCATCACTATGTTGAATAGGTCACACGATACGACGTCGCCTAGTTTTAGGCGTCGTTTGATATAGAATGGCTCAGTAAGGTCCTTGCCAATCTTCACTGAAGACATCGTGTCAGTCAGCGTCATTCCGCAAAGACGTATCGGCTTCGCTGGAATACCAAACTTAGCCATGGCTTCGAGTAATTTCTGCCGTATCGGACTGTCGAAGGCAGCTTTTTAGAAGATGGTACGTGTTGATCTGTTTCTCTTGGCTCTTTTCCAGGATTTGCCGAAATGTAAATATATAGGCAGTTGTTGATTTACCAGGTCTAAAGCCACACTGATAAGGGTCGATCAGGTTGGATAACACTGGCTTTAGTCTTTCACATAGTACCCTCGACAGGACCTTATATGCGATGGTTAAAAGGCAAATCTCGCGGTAGTTGGAGCACACACTTGGATCACCTTTTTTCAGCACAGGACATAATACGCTTAGATTTCAATCATGGGGCATGCAGTCTTTAAGCCAAACCGAGCGTAGGAGCTGGTTCTAACTCGTTATCATCTCCATGCAGTGGACTTGACAACTCTGCTGGAAGTCTGTCGGCACCGGCTGCTTTATTATTTTTCAGCCGCGATATTGCTCTTCTTACTACGTCTTGACTTAGTAGTGGGCAATCTAAACCATCGTCTACAATTGGCTGGATACCTTTAGGTGCGCTGCCATCTGGAACAAGCAGTTGCGGGAAGTGTTCTCTCCATATATGCAGCACACTTTGCGTATCTGTGACCAGATTTCCATCATTGCACTTACAGGAGGGTAGCCCATTACCTAAGCCTTTTGCTTTTACTTTCTGGTAACATTTTTGGGGTTCCCCTCTATCCATGTATCGCTCTATATCCTCGTTGTCCCGTTCCTTTATCTGGCGTTTTTTCACTTAAATAGCTGTTTTGCCTGTTTAACTGTCTCCTTATGCCGTTCCCTAACATCCCGGGTTACAATTGACTGTTGAGGTGTGTGTGATGCGCAGTAGAAACATTCGCTCGGATTACCACCTAGTTGCAGCCAAGGTACTCACGCGATTAATAAGTGCTAAAAGCACTAGACATCGCAAAGCTGCATGGCACCGAGATTGCCAATGCCTATTGGAACCATTGGTTGGAACCAAATCTCTCAATTACTTCAAACAAACCCCCTCTAATACCGATGTTGCCGACAAGCAGTGGCAACATATTGCAAACTCTATGGCCAATGCCGCAACTACTGTACTGGGTTATGAAAAACCACGCTCAAACAAGCCTTGGTACGATGCAAAATGTCGCGCAATGTCTTGAACTAGATCGACTATCATGCGAGTGAAATGGGGTCGCCTTAAGTTGACTGTGAACGGTGTAGTTACCATAACACAGTACAACATTTTTCATCTCATTGATTTTGGGACTCAATTCTGAGAACTGCACGAGAAAGTAGCCCCAAAAAGAAGAAGTTCTGCATCATTCGTTTTGTCAAACTACATGCCATAATAATTTAATACCGTTTGAAAGTTAGTAATTATCGTATAGGGGAATTTGTCACGTTTTAGGTTCTTTTGTTATATTGTTATATGGTGGCGTATGATTATCATAAATAATATTCCTATTGCGTGAGTCTAAAAAAAAAAACAGTAGACACTATTTCCCCCACTGTGTTGTCACCGTGTTGATCTTGTGTCGACATCTTGTTCATTCCCAGCTACTGCTGTGCCAAAGCCGTCGCTCCACCCCGCCCTGAATCGATTCCTAATGATTTCTATGGATGGATATCGCTCTCAAATAAGTAATCGTGTTGTTGCTGTTGCGGCATGAATAAGAATGAAGATTTGCATTCATGATAGCGTATTTTTGTGCACAAACGGATGACAATATCATTCAAATAGAGGCGTTTTTTTTTTCTTTACTGATTTTCTGTTTTTGTTTAAAATTTATTTTATTTTTTTGCGGTTTTGTTTGTTTTTTTTTTATTTTTGCTATCTGACAATTTTGCAAATTGGCCATTTGAAAAAGTAACAAAAAACAACGATCGTAGATGGTGTTAACAACAAAAGCAACAACAGTGACAAGATCGCCTAAGTTGAGGAAGGATCATTAATAATTCGCCTCATGTTATGTGGATTAATATAAGCAGACAACTTCCTGATGAATTGAACAAATTGAATTCGCACAAATGCGATATATTCTCAGCGTGCTGCGATGACAGACAGCAGAGAATATACTTCAGACAGTGTTGTCATTCTTCCAAATGCGAAATATCAGAGATGTATCGATTAAATACTAAAATAGTGGACATATTTTGTCGGTAATTATGAGATGGATCGATGGATCGATTGAATGGCTGCGGATGAGGGACAGGTGCTGAAATCTCAAATTACTTTAAACTAAGAGGAGGAGCTATGCAAAATTAACAAATAAAAAAAATTATATTCATTCATGAAAGTAAGCACTAAATCAATTGTTTTTTGTTTAATAAAATGTGATTCATTAAGAGCCTGTTTCGATAATTATTAAAAAAACTCTTCAAATAGAATTGGTTGTCTTAGTTTATTGGCTTATTGACGAGTTCTTACTTTACACAAACCAGTGAAGGTTATGTTTTTTATGAAGGGTGATTCATTTAGAACCTTGTTTTTTAATATGTAGTTAAACACTTAGAACAGAATTGGTTGTCGGAATCTTTACTATGACCCTATATTTGTAATGACTCGAAAAGATAATCACTAACATTTTTTTTTTAATTAATATTATCTAAATATAAACCCCTATTACGTATGTCCTTGTCGACTTTCGACAAGATTCGACTGTTTTTTTTTTGATTTGAGAAAGATTAGTAATTATTAACAGAAATGTTTACTGTTGAAAATTTTTCATCATCTGATGAAGAAGAACATGATATGAATAACGTCATGACGTATTTCAGTCTCTCAAACGGCGATGCCATTTTTGAAAAACGACAATGATTCGATATACATAATAAGGGTTATTGTTCACAAATGCGAAATATGTGGTCTATTCACAAGGTCCAACTTTTGGTCACTACTTCCACCGGTATCTCGCAAACTACGCCAGTAGTGTTGGCTTTCGAGTCTTGAATTTAAGCTGGCTAATTGACGAAAATTGGTGACTTTTCAAAGAAAAGATGCAGGGGTGCGATATCAGACGGATAGTTGACAGGTCTGAAAAGCGATATTAGGTGACACAAACATGACAACCAAGCTCATAAACTACACCAAGCAGGGGATTTTTTGGATGTGGCAATAGTACGAGAATCTCTTCAGTTTCCTCTTTGGCCCAAATGCGACAATTTGGATGATCGTCACTGAACAAAATGCGGCGGGAAAACAGCGGGTCTTTATTGAGCTATTGCCGAGCCTGGGTCTTGTTATCCTTCAAACCAAAATCTTTACTTAACACTCGTCAAGTTGTTGGATATGAGAAACCAAGACGCTACTCAGCCAAACTGTCCGTTATAGCCGCAGTATTGTCTTCACTATGGGTTAGACGAGGTCTTATCGTACATTATGCTGAGCAAAGTGCCACACTCTCCGCTTTAGCCTCAAAACTCTCACTATAAATTAATGAGAACAAAGTCAACCCGAAATTGTCGGCAGCGGCGGCGCATAGGCTAATTCTTCGGCTTCCTTCTCTGATACAACGAGAGTCAAAATTGTGGATGGTATTAGCGTGGGCTTGGAAAATATATTACACTGTTGTTGTTATCAAGAAATTTATCAGCGTTATAGTAAATTGTATCGGTTAGAGGCAAGCCTACTAAGTTGATCGGTACCCCTAAAATGTCTTTATCACGTCATGACCTGGCCCAGCCTACTGAGTTGATGGTCACGCCATGACACAATACAGACATTTTAGGGGTACCGATCAACTCAGAAGGCTTGCCTCTATGATACCAAATAATAGCTATTTTCGAGTCCAATCCAATAGTGTGGTTTTTAAGACTCTGGAGCCCTAGAGAGTCCAAAAAGGGTCTCCGATACAATTTACTAGAACGCTGATAAAAAAAATTGCATGTCAAAAACTACAGCAGCGTTATGCACACTAGGGAGTCACAAAGCATATAGCAAAAACGTTATCTATAGAACATTCTAAGGAAGCTTTGCCCAAAAAAACAGACGTCTATAATAAATTCTTAGCCCGCGCAAAACGTATTCAGGCCATCTTCGTGTAAAAAAAATAATAGTGTTTATTTAAAGTGGGACCGGCCGTGGCATAGTGGTTAGAACAGTGGTTAGTGGTTAAGTTAAGTTTATTTAAAGTGTATAGGAAGCTACACCACTCAAAAGATCTTCTTGAAGTTTTGACAGCAACTATATGTATATCTCGAAGGAACAACAGGCTACATGAAATTTTGATATTATGTGGGCGTGACTACGCCCCTAGGACCCAGTTTTTGCAAATGCGATATATGAAAGACTATAGTGCCAATGGTTATAAAATTGTAGATTCATTTAAGTTATGTGTATTCCAAAGAAAAGTGGGCGGGATAGAATTAAGGGGTGTGACCCCGAACCACGGATCTCCCGCATGGTAGTCGCGTGTTCTAACTACCACGGCCGGTCTCACCGCCTACACGACACCATTTATAAAAATACAATAATCGGGAGTATTATTATTCTGAGCGACTTAAAATGAGGTGTGAATGCATTTAACACCAATATTCTTTATCAAGCCAAAAAAGTGCTGTATATATAAGTAGGCGTGGCCCTATAGTCTGAAGTTCTTCATTCGTTATCAGTGTACGTATTTTGAAGAAAAATAGGCGTAATTTCGCTTGACGGATTGACAGGTATTTTGTGAAATGTCCTGAATTTTCTCGCAAAGACGTTCCATTTACTCCCCATGAGGTCCTTTAGGGGTTAAGTCTGGGTTACCAAAAATGTCGCATACTATCGTTAGAGGTGTAACATGTGGTCTCACCTTTTTAAATCCACAAACTTTGATTGAAATTCTGCAGTTGTCTTCTTTTTCTTCCGTCTTCTTTTTCTTCGTCTTCTTTTTCTTCTCCTTCTTCTTCTTATTTGGCAGCAGCAACATAAGTTCATCCATCAGTAGTCGCACGTAGAAAAGAATTCCAAGCGCTTCGCTCTTTGGTTCTCCGTAGATAGTTCATCACACCAAGTTCAGATAACACATCACATCTTCACCTGGTTCATCCAACGAAGTTTAGGTCCGTCGAGAGTGGACTTTGTCATAGAAACAGCAGTTTGTCATCAATACTCGTCCCTTTATTTCCCGGCTAACATTTATATTTTTGTTTACCTCGGAGGCAAGGTAGACAAAAAGTCTAGCATTTCAAAGTTATAGTCGTCAATGTTCTCGCAGCGTCCCAAACGAGTAAACTCTTTGTTCGTTGAAACAAATAAGTTGGTTTTGTCCTCATTTATCACCAGCCCCACCTGCCGAATGCTTCTCTATGATCGAAAAGGCCGCAGTAACATTTCGCAGTTCACGGCCAATGATATTAAAATCAGCAATAGCATCTTATCAGTTTCGTATCAGTTTCGCAAAGTCGTATCAACCATAGCATCTAATAGTTTCTGTCGTATCGAACTTTGTAATCGATAAACAGATTGTAGGTGTCGATCTGCATTTCTTGAGTCTTCTCCAAAATTTTCCGTAGTGTGAATGTCTGGTCGGTCGTGGATTTACTAGCTCTAAAGCCACAATGATAAAGTTCAATCAGGTTCGCTAGTATTGACAGTAATCGTTCACACAACACACTAGACAGGACTTTATATGCAATTGGTGTGCTGATCTCGTTTTGGCTCGGTGGTGAAAGTTATGTACCATGGCCATGTACCTCTATGTATTCACTTTAACAACATATCCTCTTTGGTCTTCATAAAACTATTGACATTACTGGTAATGACACTTGCTGACATTACCTGTTCCATTTGAATTTTGTTAGAATGTTAATGTAAAGTTTTGTGAAGAATGCGGTATAAAGATTATCTGGGTACATCGAAGACGCTAGTTTGCTTTTGAGTATAGAGTCTAGGTTATCCGCAAACAAAAGATCGGCGTTTTCTGGATGATTTGTAGTTCTGTACCGGCCGGAAAGTGGTTCATTCATTGTTGTACCTGTCTACTCAAACTTCAGTACTTATTTTCTAATTAATTCGATGGAACTTCATTTCTATGCCGTATGTTGTTAAGAGCGTAAAATTTTCGTAGCGATATTGAAGAGGTATCGTTTTTTCGATAGTAATCACGTAAGCAGAATGCATTGTGTGCTCCGCTAACTGGCACCACGGCACTTAATTCACATTGGCTGCTCTTGCATTTCATAACCTGTCACGGCTGCTAGACGCATATAGCGATTAAAACGTAAACTGACTTTTGGTCCACTCTACATTTCATGGCACGTCCAATAACACCACCCGTTCTAAATTTGTAATCAAGTTTACAAAAAAGTAAAACTTCTTCTTGTAATCAGCAAAAAAAATAAAACTTTTCAAATCTAATAATCTAATGCTGAGAAAATTCTTACCACTTATTCCCCCTTACTCATCCTTGTTGCACTATGTCCTTATGTAGCTTAGTTAACATTCCGACAAATCCCACTCCCAATTACTCTAGGGATTCTAATTTGTCAATCAGAGAGAGTCGTGTAAACACACAATTCTTGTTACTTTGTATAACATTACGACCAACAGCCAAGCACTACTGCTGCCAATATTCTATGATGGGAACAACATTACAAATCATTGCTTGCCAGATTAATTCAAAGACAAAACCCTTAAGCAGCAGTTAACATAATTAATATGTGAAATCAATTGATGGAATTTAATTACTTGCAATGCCAGCACAATTCCGACATTGATTAGTAATGACAACAGCCAATGACCATTTTGAAGGGCTATGCCATGAGAAAATCTTACAAAGATTACGCGAATACATTAGAAATAGCTGGCTGATGGTGGCTAACTGGCGGGCTATCCGGCTGGCTGACTGACTGGCTGTGAATGTGAATGTGGTGGCTGCGAATGTGCCTTTTATGTCATGGCGTTCTTCAAGAATGCAATAAAACAACACTTGTGGCAACTTGTCACTGCAACACTTAGCTACAACAAACAAAACAAGTCATAATTCCATAAAGAGTTCGAGATCAGCACTAGCAGCAGCAACAACGAAGACGACGATGAAGATGACGATGACAACAACAAAAAAAACCACATCATACAATAAAATCTGCAGAATATAACTAGAAGAGAGATGAAACCCTAAGCTTTAAGATACCTACGTACGACCACCACTAGAAGGAGTGTTCAAGAGCTAGTAAATAGTAATAGGTACTCATTGCAGCACATCACATACTAGATGTGTTGCACTGCCCGTGTGTAAGTAGTGGTGGCGTATTTTGTTTTTATTTTGCACTAAAAATGGCGATTTAACATTACATTTGTGGTCCGTCCGTGGCCAGCCAAAGTGGAAGTGGCCATATTGGAATAGGGGAGACGATGTGAAATATTTCAGACCAAAGACAGCATAAAATGTGGTGATCAGTTCAAACAGCGTTGTGATATGCCATAAATGCCGAAAAACAATTAGAATTCTCAATGGAGTTTGGGCAAAAGAAAAAACAAACGCTTACACAAATCTAACAGAAACAAAACAAAGAATAAGAAATAAAACCAACCAACAGCTTTGCGATGCGATATCATGTTGATGAAATCGTTGTAAGATTTATAAACTAAAACACTGTGTTCCAGAGAGGGTAACATTAAGAGTATCAGAAATTGTGTACTTTTAGGCACTTTGTGTACTTTGTGACACAAAATGGAGGTTTTTGTCTGAGGGCGAAATAATTCTTTTACGGAATGAAAGCCTTAGATGAGTATATATATATATTGCACGTAGAAAATTATTATAAGCGCTTCGGTCTTCTGCGCTTCTTCTCCAGTTAGGCACACCAATTTCTGTAAGGTTCTCAGTAACCTGGTCTTTCCAACGGAGTTTTGTTCGCCTTCTTTTGCGCTGTCCATTGAGTTCATTGTCGAAGACTTTCGAGCTTCAGCATTTTTGTCCATGCGTACAACATGACATAGCCAATGCAACACCGTAATGCGTCTGACCACGTCAATATCAGAATACAGCTCGTACAGCTCATGATTCAGCTCATGATTCATACGACGTCGTTAACGACGATGGGCCCATTTATTTTACGCAGGATTCTGAACCCTACATTAAGATAGGTAGAACCAGTATCTGGTATGGCTGAATTTTTGTTAGTCGAGAGATGCCTCTGTCATTAAATTGCTTGCTTAGTCCGTAGTAGCGTTTATTAGCCAGCAGGATTCTTCCCCGGATGTTGAGGCTGACATTATTATTTGTTTTGTTAATGGCGGAGCCCGGTAAATAAAATTATCTACCACCTCGAAATTATAGTTGTCAACGTTCATACAGTTTCCCAAACGAGTAGATTCCTTGTTCATTGAAACTTATGACTTCGTTTCCTCCTCGTTCACCATTAGACCCATTTTCGCTGATTCCTTCTGTATACTTGAGAAGGCTGCAGTCACACCCCGCAGTTATCGAACGATCATGTCTCTGTCATTAGCGTACGCGAGTAGCATGTGGCTATTGTTGAATATCGTACCACACGTGTTAACTGCAGCTTTCCTCATTATCAAGAGGTCAGACGATAGGCTGTCGCTTTGTTTTAGGTATCGTCTGGTATAGAATGGTTCTGTAAAGTCCTTGCTAATCTTCACAGAATACTTTATGTCAGTCAATGTCATTCCGCAATGGCGTATCAGCTTCGCTGGAATACCAAACTCAGCCATGGCTTCGAGTAATTTCTGCCGTATCGAGCTGTCGAAGGCAGCTTTATAGTCGACGAGAAGATGGTATGTGTCGATCAGTTTCGCTCGGGTCTTTTGCAGGATTTGCCGAAGTGTGAATATCTGGTCAGTTGTTGATTTACCAGATTTAAAGCCACACTGATAATGCCCGCTTATGTTTGATAACACTCGACAGGACCTAATATGGGACTATACCACCGGCCGTGGCATAGTGGTTAGAACACGCGACTACCAAGCGGGAGATTACAGGTTCAACTCCTGGCTCTAGTCATCTTAAAAAGAAAAAAAAATTGTTTCATTGTCGGCTCCCCTTGAATGGGAAATAATTTTTTTTTAAAGAGGAGCACACACTTGAAACGCCTTTTTTCAGCACAGAGCTTAATACGCTAGATTCTTATCGTTGGGCATGCACTCGTTAAGCCAAAACTTGCGTAGGAGCTGCTGCATGCTCTTTATCAGCTCCTCGCTACCGGACTAGAAGAGCTCTGCCGGAGGGAAGTCGGCACCGGCTGCTTTATTATGTTTCAGCCGCGATATTGATTTCCTTACTTCGGTAATCTAAGCTGTCGTCGAGAATTGGCGTGATACCTTCACGTGCGCTGCCTTCTGGAACCAGCAGTTGCTGGAAGTGTTCTCTCCATATATGCAGCACACTCTGCGTATCTGTAATTAGATTTCAATCCTTGTCCTTACAGGAGGGAAGCCCTTCACCGTAGCCTTTGGTTTTCCTTTCTGGTAAAATTTTCGGGCCTCACCTCTATTCCTGTATCGCTCTATATCCTCGTTCTCCAGTTGCTTCATCTGACTTAGCTGTCTCGCCTGTTTTACAGCCTCCTTGTGCCGTTCCCTAACAGCCCGGATTACAATTCTTCATCGTATCAGGATTCGTCTGAGCGCCGTTTATCATATCCTATCACGGTTGTTGCGGCGGTTGCCTTGGAATGAGCAATATGCTGCCACTGTGTATCGGGAACGTCAGAAGTAGAGGCGTTGTGTCGTAAAAGTTGGGAGAGGTGGTTGGAGTAGGCAGCAGGAGTTTGCAGCTTCGCGATGTTCAGCTTTCTATGTGTTTGGGTACGCGTAAATTCGCGTTTTTCGCTCTGCTCAATCTTGTGCGCAACTTGTCTGCAATCAGGCAATGATCCGAGCCAATATTAGCACCACAGATCACACGCACGTCCATGACACTAGATGCATGCCTGCCATCAATTACCACATGATCAATTTGTTTTTTTTGGTGTTTTGATCGGGGGATAGTCAAGTTGCCTTGTGGATATCTTGGTGCTGGATTCTGGTTCCACTCACTACCAAGTTCCTTCCTGCTGCGAAACTTACCAGTCTAAACCCGTTGTCTGACGTGTCGGTATGCAGGCTAAATTTACTGATCGGTGGGCCAAGAACATTTTCCCTTCCCATTTTTGTATTAAAGTCTTCCAGAACAATTTTAATGTCGTGGCCGGGGCATCTTTAATCTCATCGTCTTTATATCCCGTCGGGGCAGGAGCACAAATCATATTCACCTTGATGCGGATTGTGGCTATTCGATCGTTAACAGGATTGAAACGCGAGACAATATGTCTCAGTCTCTAGCCAACTGCAAATCCACATCCAAATTCGTGCTCGAGAGCATCTTTGTCCCGTCCATCGCATCGTACCTAGATGGCGGTGATGTCAGCCTTATATTTTTTAAGTACATCCGCCAGTCGGATATTGGCAGCTTCTCATTTAGGGAATTCATTTTACTAGACATGCCGTTTGACTCGACACTTATACTGCGAAGTTGCTGTCGGTACAATATCGAGGGGGCCGGCAATGAAAGAAGAATATATTTTTATTTTTTTTAGATGACAGGAGCCAGGAGTTGAACCTGCGATCTCCCGCATGGTAGTCGCGTGTTCTAACCATCATGCCACGGCCGGTTCCATACATACAAAGTTCACCAAAAAAAGTTACCAATAATATCCGTAACTCATATTTTACCATCTCTGACCGACTCACATGTATGCGTATAACGCAAACGCAGAAACGCTTCAACTACGACAAATGTCGGAAACTGTGAAGCATAAACACAAATCATTTGTTTTCTATTAAATTCATGATATATGACCAAATTGAAATGGAAATTATCTTTAGCTAACACTACCATTGCTGCCACTGCTGCGGCTCCTGCTTTAGTGTCCAAGCAGCAGATTTTTGATATCTCCATTAGCAGAGTGACACTCATTGTTGTCGTCGTTGTTGTTGCCGGCGGCTAAAGCGTATGGACAGGGCGTTGAATGTCCTTATACCGGATATTTGGACCATTTATAACGACTCAGCTGTTTATGTTACGGAATGAGTTTTTTAACAGAGAGCGGAACAGGGGTTTTTTTTTATTTTTAACTACCAACAAAAGCTGTCGCGTGCGTGAGACTGTTTGTTGTATAGTTTTGCGGAAACATTAGCTTGGCAAAAAAATTGCAAAAGTTTCTAGTAATCACCACCAACCACCCACCCTATCCTTAGATAAATATATGATTTATAAAAAAAAGTAAAGATTTATTTATGTTTGTTATAAACGGATAAATTAAGATGTTTTGTTGTTCGCTGAGCGTGTTCACAAGTCATTACATTGAGGTATAGTTTTTAGGGGAGGGCTGGTTATTTCTGTACTTGTTTGTGAATGTTGCCGCAACGATGGAAGAAATTTGGCATAGCTGTTGTAAACAAATGTATTAAATCAAAAATTAAATGTTGTATTTTATATATTAAATTTACGTTAAGTGTATCAAATGATACATCAAATTCGGCTTACGATCAGAGAAGTGTTTTTTTATTGTTTGATATTTTTGGACAAATTCAGTGTGTCACGCACTAGGATGACGCCTTTCGAACTGCATGACGAGTTCATCTTAAGACCCCTTTATGTATTTTATATATAAAATTTTGAATCTGGTTAAGTGGACACCCAGCTGATATGATCAACTAGTGTGATAATTATTTAGTTCTTATCGGAATGGCTATAAATTTACCATGCTCTATATTAGTGGTAGACATAACAGAGCGCACGCACATTACAATATTATGTGCTTGTGTGTTCTCCCACTAATAGTTGAACCATATTTCTCTGTCTGTACTTGTGTGCGTTTTTCTGTTGAACGCAGTGATTGATTGTTTTGAATTAAACAAAACTTTCGAGTACGTATGTATTGGCTATCGTGTGTGTGTCAAAAAACAATTATTGCCATCCTCGCGAGATAAGATTTCATTGCTCCAAAACACATGTAAAAATTTACATAAAATACAGAATTCACGTTTCACATTCACGTATATAATATTCGTAGTAAATTTTTTTTAATGATAAAATCTTAAAAATAAACTTACCATTGTAAGATAGATCTTAAATTGGTGGAAAGTTTCACAAACGTAGAGCCAAATTCAAATTTTTAGATTCGAATTTAATGTTCACTGAAATAAAAAAGAAAATATGTTAATAAGTAAATATTTACCGGGTAACCGCATCATGATTGTATAGTAAAAAAAACATCAATCTTAGCAAATATAAATCAGAATTTATTGGCAAATTTAAAAGTATATACTTTCATAAATTGTCATTTCTAATATAAATTTGTAAAACATTTTAGAAAAATTAGGTTTAAAACTCAGTAAACTATGTAGAATTCTAAACTCAGACATCTACAACACATTTAAAGAATTTTAGATAAATTTAAATCAGGAATTCAGAGCGAAATGACGAACCTTGATTTGCTGGAGGGAAATCATCGAACTCTCTACAGAGATGGTGCCTCAATCCAATCAGCGGATATCCTCGACTAATATAAGACTAATATTACCGTCATTCAGCAGATGCGATGGACGGGACAGGGATCGACACGACGTAATTACTATGACATCCTTTCAAGCTGTCATGCAGAAAAACATGAAATTGGCCTCACGTTTATATTTGGTAGAAGACTAAGATATTTGGTCTCCCAGTTTTAACCTGTAAGTACCGAATAGCAGCTGTATTTTTTATAATTTTTATGCACACGATCCGACGCAGGACACTTAATATGCAATCTATGAGCGCCTGAAGTGTGTATACCACCGCGGCTCTGGTCATGGCATTAAATTTGTTCTGGAAGACTTTAAATGTAATGTAATAGGAAGTTAAGATGTTTTTGGTTCACGGCAAACCTCTGACATCGGATCCAGACTGGTTAGCTTCGGGTCGGCATGGAACGTGGCAGTAAGTGGAACCAGATTCCCACGCAAAAATATCAACCTGGATATCCCCTGATTAAAACATGAAACATGACATGAAACCAGATTGATCTGGTGGTAATCATTGTCAGGCATGTCTCAAGCGTTATGGACGTGTGTGTGATGCGCAGTGCAAATATTGACTCGAATCATAACCTAGTAGCTGTCAAGGTACTCACGCGATTAAATTGTGCTAAAAACACTCGTAAACATCACACTCGTAGACATCACAAAGCTTTATACCACCAAGATAGCCAATGCCTACGCCAACCAACAACCCGTATTGGATTATAAAAAGCCAAAAGCTCCGACAAGCCCTGGTACTATGAGGAATGACGCGTAATGTCTGAGGAAAAGGATGCTGCAAACAAGGCAAAAATGCAGCCAATGGCCTCTCAAACGCCTCTTCAGGCAGAAATAGGGTATATAGAAGAAAAGAGAGAGCCAGGATATCGAAAATAACAGAAATAGAGGTGAAGCTCGAAAGTTTTACCAAAAGGAAAAAAGGCAAATAAGAACAAAAATAAAAATATGTTCACGGACACGCAGAGTGTACTGCAAATATTGAGAAAACCTTCCCGCACTCTGCTCGTTTTTGAAGGAAGCGCAAGTGACACAATAACGCTAATAATTGATGACGGAGTAGACGACCGAGCCAAAATGTGTTTAGTACGGCTATTACACGGTACATAGTGTGTTGGTTAGTTGATTTCCCTTTACACCCCATGAATAAGGTATGGGATAGCTTCTCGCGTTGTTGCGAATAAACACGCTATCTATTTAGATTTACAACAAACGGCACCTTCTAGTTTATTGACGAATGCTAACGTCACTGTTTGAGAGGCTTTTACTAGACATGCCGACTGACTCGTCACTTATACTGCGAAGTTATTGTCGACAACATCGAGGGGGCCGGAAATGAAAGAAAAATGTAGATGACTGAAGCCGGGAATCGAAACCGGGATCTCGCGCATGGTAGTCGCGTGTTCTAACCACTATGCGACCCGGACCCGGCAATTACATGACTTAAAAACCATATAGGCTGCTGGAGGCGATGGACTGCCGGCAGAGCATTTTAAGGCCGGCGACAATGATCTTGCAACGTGCATGCACCAGCTCATAAAAACGATTCGGCTGAGTGATCTATGTGTTTAAAAAAGACGATCCAAGTATGTGCACTAACTACCGAAGGATCAGAGTTTTACCTTCCCTATACAAGATCCTGTTGAATGTGTTATGTGAAAGACAAAAGTTAGTCTTAACGAACATGATTGGACGTTATCAGCGTGGCTTCGGACCTAGTAAACACACGACCAGATATTTACACTAAGATAAATTCAGAATAAAGCTCAAGAAATGCAGAGTGACACTTATGATATTTTTATCGACTATAAAGTTACATTCGACAGTCCGTTAAGTCAAAAAATACTAGATACTACACTTACCGTCACGAAGTCTTCGGTGAAGACACTTTCAACCAAGTGAGGTTTTATGCAGGGCGATAGTCTGTCATGTGATCTCTTTAACATATTAATGGAGATGATAATGCGGTAAGCTGCGGTAAACACGACTGGTAACATCTATAATACAAATCACATGCTGCTAGCGTATGCCTATGATATAGTTATTATTGGCCGAGGGCTGCGGGATGTTACTGCGGCCTTTTCAAGCATTAAGAAGCAGTCGGCAGAAGTGAGTATTTTGATAAATGAGGACAAAACCAAGTCATTTGCTTCAACGAACAAAAAGTCTACGCATCTGGTACATTGAGTGAACGTTCACAACTAAAATTTTGAAGTGGTAGCCCAGCCAACCAACGGAGTCCGCTAGGTGCTCCGAAAGGACTCTCCCCACGGTGTGCTTACGCTACTAATGAGGCTCCGAAAGAAGTCCCCAAGGAGCATATCCGCCGGAGAAAACGGCACACTCAAAACATATGAAAAAAAGCAAAAATTTCAAAAATTATCTATCTGTCTCTGGCCTAATACTTAACAAATTCCCCTATACGATACTTACTAACTTCAAATATAAGAAAGTATGTATAGAGAAAGTAACTATTTCAATTTATTTTTATACACAGACAATGTTATAACATTTGAGTCGTTTCTTTAAAAGTCTGACTTCCTACATATAGCAACTTTTGATCCGCCTACTTCCTTATCAGACATATCAGAAATCCCCCTCTTGGTATTATAAAACAACCTCAGAGCAATGCTCAAGGTACGAGTACCTATAACAATACAAATACTTAATCGAAACCTATTTCGAAACGAAAATACTGTCGCCCGCTAGAACTTTGATCGTCCATTTGACTGACGGCACATCCGCATTTCAGTTCTAAACACCGCAAAATCAAAGGTAACGTAAAACAAACAATATTTACGTGCAAAAGACTGCGATATTTTCGTACCTACATATGTACTTGTATGTATGTACAGATGGCAATGTGCGAATATCAAACACAAAGGTCTTCCCATCCAATCGTCCATTCGATGTCCATGAGTAGCACGATGTCCACAGTAGCAGTCTCAGTGGCATGCATGTACTAGTGTCTATTTTAAATAACTGTACGAGGTAGTGCACAGACCCAACTGTGCGATGATCCGCGTCCATTATGAGCAAATGTCAAGCGCGATGGTAGGTAGCACACCACACCGGCCACAATAGGGGCGAACGGACAGACAGACGGTCATCAGGCTTATTTGCAATTCTGATGTGACAATTGTTATCGTTTTGTGGCAGTTTGAGCTTTTAGTTGTTGGTTTTGTTGGTATTTCTTATGGCATTTTTGAATGTGTTTTTTTTTTTGTCTTGAGTTTTCGTGTTGAAATCGAAACTAATGTGTGTCTGTCCGTCTGTCTGTCCATGGATATGATCATCAGAAGTGGAATAGCGGTGCTTGTTCGACATTTTTAAGTAATACAAATGTTTGATTCGGTAATTATTCCTTTTTATATGACCTCACAAATCGTTTAATTCAAATTTCATATGTTAAACATTTAGAACTACACGGATGTTCGTACAACAACTTGAATTTGATTAAACTATCCGGCACAAAGAAATTGTGTATGGAAGTATGGTTTGACTTGCTTGAGGAAGTTTGTATCAGCTGAGTTTTTGAAATGACAATTACATTAGAAAAAATTTATTTTACTTATGTATAAATAGTCTACACCTAGACTAAATACAAAGTACATAAGAAATTGGTTAGCAACAGCCGAGCAAAGTTTAGCCAGCCTATGCCATCAAAAAGATGATGGGGGGAAATAGTATTCTGGGTGCTCTGTCACCGCTAGAGACATTAAACCACAATTTATTTTAATATCAATTAAAACAAAAAGAATATTACTTATGATAACTATACGCCACCATTAAAACGTGACAAATTCCCCTATACGATACTTACTAACTTCAAATCGACATTAAATTATTTTGGCATGTAACTTGACAAAATGAATGATGCAGAACTTCTTCTTTTTGGGGCTACTTTCACGTGCAGTTCTCAGAATTGAGTTCCAAATCAATGAGCTGAAAAATGTTGGTACTGTGTAATTATCGTTTACCCACAGACCACCCACCATACTTACTTAGCTGGCACTTCTTTGCAATCCTATTGGATTATATACCACACGTAGAAAAATTTTATAAGCGCCTCGATCTTCTGCGCTTTTTCTCCAGCTGGTCACACCAAGTTCTGTAAGGTTATCAGTAACCTGGTCTTTTCAACGGAGTTTTGGTCGCCCTCTTCTGCGCCGTCCATCGAGTTCATTTTCGAAGACCTTTCGAGCTGGAGCATTTTCGTCTATGCCAGAACCGATTCATCCGCTTGTGTCATAACCCAGGATTCTGAACCATACATCAAGACAGGTAGAACCAGTATCTGGTATAGCTGGAGTTTTGTTCGTCGAGAGAGGGCTCTGTCATTAAATCGTTTGCTTAGTCCGTAGTAGCGTTTATTAGCAAGCAGAATTCTTCTCCGGACGTCGAGGCTGACATTATTTGCTTTGTTGATGGCGGAGCCTAGATAGACAAAATTATCTACCACCTCGAAATGATAGTTGTCAACGTTCACGCAGTTTCCCAAACGAGTAGATTATTTGTTCATTGAAACTAATGACTTCGTTTACTCCTCGTTCACCATTAGACCCATTTTCGCTGAATCCTTCTGTATACTTGAGAAGGCTGCAGTCACACCCCGCAGTTATCGAACGATGTCGTCTATGTATTTAGCGTACGCGAGTATCATGTGGCTTTTGTTAAATATCTTGCCACTTGTGTTTACTGCAGCATTCCTCATTATCATCTCCATCACTATATTGAAGAGGTCACATGGTAGGCTGTCGCCTTGTTTTAGGCCCGTCTGGTATAGAATGGCGCCGTTAGGTCCTTGCCAATCTTCACTAAAGACTTCGTGTCAGTCAGCGTCATTCCGCAAAGGCGTATCAACTTCGCTGGAATACCAAACTCAGCCATGGCTATGAGTAATTTCTGCCTTCTCGGGCTGTCGAAGACAGCTTTATAGTAGACGTAAAGATAGTACGTGTCAATCTTTTTCTCTTGGGTCTTTTCCAGGACTGGCCGAAGTGATTGATTTACCAGTTATAAAGCCACACTGATAAGGCCCGATCAGGTTGGATAACAGTGGTTATAGTCTTTCACATAGCACACTCGACAGGATCTTATATGCATGGCTAAAAGGCTGATCCCGCGGTAGTTGGAGCACACACTTGGATCACCTTTTTTTTTGGCACAGGACATAATATGCTTAGATTCCAATCATCGGGCATGCATTCGTTAAGCCAAAACGTGTATAGGAGCTGATGCATGATTGTTATCAGCTCCTCGTCACCGCACTTGAAGAGCTCCGCCGGAAGTCCTTTGACACCGGCTGCTTTATTATTTTTCAGCCGAGACATTGTTCTTCCTACCTCGGCATGACTTGGTGGTGGGCAATCTAAGCCGTCGTCGACAATTGGCGTGATACCTTCACGTGTCTTCTCTTCATATATGCAGCACACTCTGCGTATCTGTAACCAAATTTCCTTCCTGGTCCTTACATGAGAAGATCCCATTACCGTAGCCTTTTGCTTAAACTTTGTGGTAAAATTTTCGGGCCTCACCTCTAGCACTGTATCGCTCTATATTCTCGTTCTCCCGTTCCTTCATCTGAGGTTTTTTTCGCTTAACTAGCCGTTTTTATATCCTTACACGGTTGTTGCGGCGGTTTCCATGTAATGCGCAATATGCTGCCTCTGTGTATCGGGAACGTCAGAAGTAGAGGCGTTGTGTCGTAGTAGTTGGCAGAGCTGGTTGGAGTAGGCAGTGGCTATCTATGGAGTTTGCAGCTTCGCGATGTCCAGCTTTCTTTGTGTTTGGTTACGTGCGTTTTTCGCTCTGCGCTTTGCGCACTTTTGCTGCAACTAGGTGGTGATCCAAATCAATATTTGCACCGCGCATCACACGCACGTTCATGACACTAGATGCATGCCTGCCATTAATTACCACATGATCAATTTGATTTTTAGTGTTTTGATCGGGGGATAGCCAAGTTTCCTTGTGGATATTTTTGTGCCGGAATCTGGTTCCACTCACTACTATGATGCTTCCCGCTGTGAAGCTAACCAGCCTGAACCCGTTGTCTGACGTGTCGGTATGCAGGCTGATTTTAGCGATCGATGGACCAAGAACATCTTCCCTTCCTATTTTTGCATTAAAGTCTCCCAGAACAATTTTAATGTCGTGGCCAGGGCAGCGGTCGTATGTTTTCTCTATGTTTTCCCTCTCGTCTT
This sequence comes from Muscina levida, assembly GCA_964034835.1. Lineage (NCBI taxonomy): Eukaryota > Metazoa > Arthropoda > Insecta > Diptera > Muscidae > Muscina > Muscina levida. The sequence continues at coordinate 18,362,993 of OZ035883.1, read as the reverse complement.
TATCTTCCATCGGGGCATGAGCACAAATCAGCGTGAGGTAGAAATATTTCGCCTTGATGTGGATTGTGGCTATTCGATCACTAACCGGATTGAACCGCGAGACAAGATGTCTGAGTCTCTCGCCAACTACAAATCCACATCCAAGTTCGTGCTTTTCGGCATGGCAGCTGTAAAAGATGTCGCAATTTTTACGTCGCGAGCAACCTTGTCCCGTCCATCTCATCTCCTGGATGGCGGTGATGTCAGCCTTATATTTTTTGAGGACATCCGCCAATCGGATATTGGCACCTTCTCTATATAGAGTCCGGACGTTCCAGGTGCATTTCCTTAAATCATGGTTCTTATTACGTTTGCGGGGTTGTCAACATTTGTAGGGTTTCGTTTGTTACAATTTCTTTGTCGTGACATCATAGCAACCATCAGGGATTGTCGCTGACTATTTGCAGCTATTCATGATAGAAAAAAATATAACAAACGAGGTTACCCAGGTGCCACCACGAAGGAGGTTATGAGTCGACTTGAGAAGCAAGATTCACTTTACATCCCCAACGGCATCCACCATAATGTTGTTAAACTGAGTTAATTGCACAGTATTTTCCAGCTATTAAACTCTCTCTTAAACTCTACATGCACTTCCTTATCTCCTTTAAATTTAACACAACCCTTTAGGATTTCAATTTTTCATACAATCTACTAAGTTTACATTCGAAAGAATTTCCAAACCAGTAAAATAATCAATGTAAAGTTGTGGTTTATTTTGGTAGTAGTAAAATTTAAATTGTTTCGAACAATTTTTGTTGAAATGCTAATTCAATACTTCATGAATCCTTGCCAACAACAACAACAATACCAAACAGCAACAACTATTCTCGTAATGCCACAATCAATCTGAATAATTTAAGAAATTCCCAAATAGATAGAAAAAATCCAATCCTGAGAAAATTGTAATGAAAAATCCTACTCAACCACAAAGCTTGAGCAATTATGCAAACCTGACCACATAGAAAATGTCCGAGGTTTATTTGGCTCAGCAAAAAAAAGCAAGAAACGTACATCAACTTGAGCTAAAGTTACAGCTACAGCCCTTAGATACATTATGCGTAGTGTAAATTGAATAGAATGTTTGAGATTTAGTTCGTAAACCACAGAGACACAATAGTTTTCAATGATTTTCAATGATTTCCAATGATAACTCACGCTCACACTGAGTGGGCATTTGATTGGGATAGTGTTGATATACAATCTGTGTAGTCTGCAAGTGACTTCATTGCCAACACATCTTATCTGAAACACGTCCATCTTGTGTTCACATTAAACACGCAACGCACTCCGACTATCGTCTTCCTCTGGATTTTGGTTAGTTCGTGTAATTGCTTAGATAGTTCCTTGTAAAACGGAAGTATTTTCTCTCACCTCATGAATGTTTACACAAAACCTCTTAACGCTTTAAAAACCTCACCCATTTTCCACCACCGACACCAACACCACACATCGACATCTTATTTCCAAACAAAGTCATGCCATAAAGAAATACTAATAATTTGGGTAAAACAACGGGACTGAGTGATAACTCAATTGTTCGGAAGAAATTGACCTGTTCTCCTGGTCATGCAACATGTCCTCTTACTTACGTACTTCTATTGCTTATCTTATCTAAAGGTGGACATCGCGTGCACGTTCGTACGCCCTCATCCCTCGAATCTTTTAAACAACACTAAGAGAGAGAGTCAACCAAAACCAAAGCCAAGACGACAACAACGTCGTCGTATGACATCGTCGTCTATTTAGCAGGACAATTGTTGGTCTCCGTCGTCGTCTTCGTATGTCTGGCTATTGAGCGTTTCTTGTACTGTTAGTTTCCTGTGAATCACAGGAGATGGAGTAGCAAGAGAAAGATTGCACGTGTGAATTTTATGGTTTGTTTTGTACACCTAAAAACATAAAAATCCTAGATGAACGGACAGACAATAACAACCAACTGCTGCAGTGAGTGCAAAGGATACTACTAGTGTCATTGGTGGGTGCACTTGCAGTCAGTACTTAGATATTTTGATTTAGTGCTCATGACAACACGTAGTAGTACCTTCTTCCTGCTGATTGTATTGTTGTGACTTCCCATGAAATGTTAAGAAGAGTGCGTGTAGACAAGAGAAGGGGAGAGAGAGTGAGAGTGAAAGTGTTTGGCCCACATTGCGTTAGTACAATATTGAAAATGTGTCTATCACGACGGGGTCTAAGGGTTTTGGCTTGAAACGCCTGGCGCCTAATCTGTAGTTGTAATAAGGTTATGGATTGCATTTGCAGGTAATGCTAAGATGATTGTTAACAATAATAATTGTTTTTCTATGGGGAGGTTTTCAAGGCAATAATTTTAAGCGTAAATATAAGTATTTGGCTTACTATGAGGGCAAGTCAACAAGTGTTATGTGTTACATAACTTTTTAATAAGAAGCCTGTTTAAATTTCAAATGAATTTATCGCGTTGTTTCTTTGTGAAAGACAATACGAGCGAAAATATTTTTTTAAATCCAAAAATTATAAGAAAATAGATTACCAACGTACCAATTCGTTTCAAAATTAAAAAAAGGGCTATTAAAAAATGTTGTTATAAACTACTACCTATGTATATGGGCTTTCGGACCATTTGTCTTCTTTATAATGACACCACTCCGTATTCCATATCATTCATATCCCTTTGACAACCCAATCATTACAAATTGTTCAATCACTTCTAATTATATATCGAATACACAAATACTGCATAAATAATGACCACAGGATATAATAAATGATAACCTCTAACCCGAACTTAAGCGAAACAAGACGACACACACACACATTCTAGCAATTGTCAATCGAGGAAATAGTGACATTACCTCAATGATGATCTTAATGCCCCTATGCAAATTTATCAATTCGTCTTTCACGTGCAATCTCTTCTTCCATTGTCTGTCTATTTCTGTCACTATAAGAAATTATTGTTAATTTTACGTTATCAGCGAATGAGTGACGTCCAGTAGTGAGTTTTTCTAGTAATCTCGGTACTACATGAGTGAGACATGATCTCTTGTCCTGATAAGATGTAGTACAGACGTACGTACAATGTCTCCGTGTGTTTCATTGTTTTTCACAAGAAAGGACAATTGTTGTCTGTCATTATGGGGCATTGTTGCAGTACTGCAACCGCAACAACAACAACAAAATCATTGTAATAACAGAGTAATAAGATTAAAAGAATTGTATAGGCTGGTTGGTAGCAGAAAGTCATAAGGGCTGATCAGTGGCACCATACAAGTTTCTAGAGAAACGAAAGGAGTACTCTCACTTTCACTTACAAAGGAAATATAAACAACACTAAAATATATAAATATACAAATATAACAAATATATATTAAAATATAAAAATATAAAAATATAAAAATATAAAAATATAAAAATATAAAAATATAAAAATATAAAAATATAAAATATAAAAATATAAAAATCTAAAAATATAAAAATATAAAAATATAAAAATATAAAAATATAAAAATATAAAAATATAAAAATATAAAAATATAAAAATATAAAAATATAAAAATATAAAAATATAAAAATATAAAAATATAAAAATATAAAAATATAAAAATATAAAAATATAAAAATATAAAAATATAAAAATATAAAAATATAAAAATATAAAAATATAAAAATATAAAAATATAAATATATAAAAATATAAAAATATAAAAATATAAAAATATAAAAATATAAAAATACTAGCTGGCTCGGCAGACTTCGTCCTGCCTCCAAATTATTATAAAGATGTTGAGTGCAGTTGAAATCTAATTCCGATTGGTTTATTACATTGGCCTCTGAAATATTTCAATTTAAAGTGTAAGGTTTTCCTGGATAAATTTTGTAGTTCATATAATTAAAAGATTATTATATATTATTCTTAGAATTGCTAAAATGGAACAGCAGTGTCGTCCATGATATGATGAAGACTTACTTATTGTTAGGCTTATATTCTAAAACAAAATTTTTAAGCCGATTGACTGACATATAACATTCTCTGTTGGAGTAATGATAACACTTTGCCTGTTTTTATTCCAAGGAGTACGAATTTCCAAAAATCCCTTCATTTGGATCAACAACTCTATTACCATTTGGTCTGGGTGATAGCAACAGTTTTTCCCATTTTCGGGTTTTTCCCCTAAAAGTTCGAAATGGGAAAAACCTTTTTGTGAAGCTCTCTATTTATATAGGAAGTGCGCCGTTTGCGGTCTGGGTGACCATCTACAGCCCATCCCCAACTTTCACTGCAATTTTGGTCAAAATCGGTTTAACCGTTTTCGCAATTAGTGGTGTCATCAAAATGGACATCTATTTTTATATATAAAGAGTTTTCAATAATTTTGATGTTACTTTGATGACTTTCAAAGAATTAAGTATATCATAAGCTAAACTCCATCAACTGAATCCGTACATACATCCAAAATTTTCTCACGTCCAAAAATGCATACATTTTAAGGTCAAGTAAAATCGGACAATCGATATAAATTTTCAAAATAATTCAGCTCCGACCACTTCAACAGCGGGTCCATTTATACAAAAAAATACTCGTTATAAAAAAAATATGCATTCTTAATTTCAGTCAAATTTTTTAATTCGTTAAAATTTTCATTATAATTCCACCCTAGCGACACCCACCGCGTCAATTTATACAAAAAAAAATTTCTTAGGGTTCCACAAACACAAATACTAAATTTCAGTTAAATTGGTACATGCATTCAACTTTTCGATACAAATCCACCCTAGCGCCATCTACCGGGTCCATTTGTACATACGATTTTTTCTAATGATCAAACAAACATAGATTTTGAATTTCAGTTAAATTGGCCCATTCGTTAAAATTTTGATTGTAAACCGACCCCAGCGCCACCTACCGGGTTCATTTGTACTTAAAATGTTTTCTCATGATCAATCGAATATCCATTCTAAATTTCAGTTGAATTGGTACATGCAATCAAATTTTCGATATAAATCCACCCTAGCGCCACCTGGATTTGATTTTTTTCAACACAAACAATCTACGGAAAATTTCGAATCGAATAAAGAAAAAATCAGGCAAATCGCTCCAGCCGTTCTCAAGTGATGGTATGACATACGTGGACCATTTCATTTTTATATATATAGATAAAAATATTAAAATATTAAAATATTAAAATATTAAAATATAAAAATATAAAAATATAAAAATATAAAAATATAAAAATATAAAAATATAAAAATATAAAAATATAAAAATATAAAAATATAAAAATATCATAATATCAAAATATCAAAATATCAAAATATCAAAATATCAAAATATCAAAATATCAAAATATCAAAATATCAAAATATCAAAATATCAAAATATCAAAATATCAAAATATCAAAATATCAAAATATCAAAATATCAAAATATCAAAATATCAAAATATCAAAATATCAAAATATCAAAATATCAAAATATCAAAATATCAAAATATCAAAATATCAAAATATCAAAATATCAAAATATCAAAATATCAAAATATCAAAATATCAAAATATCAAAATATCAAAATATCAAAATATCAAAATATCAAAATATCAAAATATCAAAATATCAAAATATCAAAATATCAAAATATCAAAATATCAAAATATCAAAATATCAAAATATCAAAATATCAAAATATCAAAATATCAAAATATCAAAATATCAAAATATCAAAATATCAAAATATCAAAATATCAAAATATCAAAATATCAAAATATCAAAATATCAAAATATCAAAATATCAAAATATCAAAATATCAAAATATCAAAATATCAAAATATCAAAATATCAAAATATCAAAATATCAAAATATCAAAATATCAAAATATCAAAATATCAAAATATCAAAATATCAAAATATCAAAATATCAAAATATCAAAATATCAAAATATCAAAATATCAAAATATCAAAATATCAAAATATCAAAATATCAAAATATCAAAATATCAAAATATCAAAATATCAAAATATCAAAATATCAAAATATCAAAATATCAAAATATCAAAATATCAAAATATCAAAATATCAAAATATCAAAATATCAAAATATCAAAATATCAAAATATCAAAATATCAAAATATCAAAATATCAAAATATCAAAATATCAAAATATCAAAATATCAAAATATAAAAATATAAAAATATAAAAATATAAAAATATCAAAATATAAAAATATCATAATATCATAATATCAAAATATCAAAATATCAAAATATCAAAATATCAAAATATCAAAATATCAAAATATCAAAATATCAAAATATCAAAATATCAAAATATCAAAATATCAAAATATCAAAATATCAAAATATCAAAATATCAAAATATCAAAATATCAAAATATCAAAATATCAAAATATCAAAATATCAAAATATCAAAATATCAAAATATCAAAATATCAAAATATCAAAATATCAAAATATCAAAATATCAAAATATCAAAATATCAAAATATCAAAATATCAAAATATCAAAATATCAAAATATCAAAATATCAAAATATCAAAATATCAAAATATCAAAATATCAAAATATCAAAATATCAAAATATCAAAATATCAAAATATCAAAATATCAAAATATCAAAATATCAAAATATCAAAATATCAAAATATCAAAATATCAAAATATCAAAATATCAAAATATCAAAATATCAAAATATCAAAATATCAAAATATCAAAATATCAAAATATCAAAATATCAAAATATCAAAATATCAAAATATCAAAATATCAAAATATCAAAATATCAAAATATCAAAATATCAAAATATCAAAATATCAAAATATCAAAATATCAAAATATCAAAATATCAAAATATCAAAATATCAAAATATCAAAATATCAAAATATCAAAATATCAAAATATCAAAATATCAAAATATCAAAATATCAAAATATCAAAATATCAAAATATCAAAATATCAAAATATCAAAATATCAAAATATCAAAATATCAAAATATCAAAATATCAAAATATCAAAATATCAAAATATCAAAATATCAAAATATCAAAATATCAAAATATCAAAATATCAAAATATCAAAATATCAAAATATCAAAATATCAAAATATCAAAATATCAAAATATCAAAATATCAAAATATCAAAATATCAAAATATCAAAATATCAAAATATCAAAATATCAAAATATCAAAATATCAAAATATCAAAATATCAAAATATCAAAATATCAAAATATCAAAATATCAAAATATCAAAATATCAAAATATCAAAATATCAAAATATCAAAATATCAAAATATCAAAATATCAAAATATCAAAATATCAAAATATCAAAATATCAAAATATCAAAATATCAAAATATCAAAATATCAAAATATCAAAATATCAAAATATCAAAATATCAAAATATCAAAATATCAAAATATCAAAATATCAAAATATCAAAATATCAAAATATCAAAATATCAAAATATCAAAATATCAAAATATCAAAATATCAAAATATCAAAATATCAAAATATCAAAATATCAAAATATCAAAATATCAAAATATCAAAATATCAAAATATCAAAATATCAAAATATCAAAATATCAAAATATCAAAATATCAAAATATCAAAATATCAAAATATCAAAATATCAAAATATCAAAATATCAAAATATCAAAATATCAAAATATCAAAATATCAAAATATCAAAATATCAAAATATCAAAATATCAAAATATCAAAATATCAAAATATCAAAATATCAAAATATCAAAATATCAAAATATCAAAATATCAAAATATCAAAATATCAAAATATCAAAATATCAAAATATCAAAATATCAAAATATCAAAATATCAAAATATCAAAATATCAAAATATCAAAATATCAAAATATCAAAATATCAAAATATCAAAATATCAAAATATCAAAATATCAAAATATCAAAATATCAAAATATCAAAATATCAAAATATCAAAATATCAAAATATCAAAATATCAAAATATCAAAATATCAAAATATCAAAATATCAAAATATCAAAATATCAAAATATCAAAATATCAAAATATCAAAATATCAAAATATCAAAATATCAAAATATCAAAATATCAAAATATCAAAATATCAAAATATCAAAATATCAAAATATCAAAATATCAAAATATCAAAATATCAAAATATCAAAATATCAAAATATCAAAATATCAAAATATCAAAATATCAAAATATCAAAATATCAAAATATCAAAATATCAAAATATCAAAATATCAAAATATCAAAATATCAAAATATCAAAATATCAAAATATCAAAATATCAAAATATCAAAATATCAAAATATCAAAATATCAAAATATAAAAATATAAAAATATAAAAATATAAAAATATCAAAATATAAAAATATCATAATATCATAATATCAAAATATCAAAATATCAAAATATCAAAATATCAAAATATCAAAATATCAAAATATCAAAATATCAAAATATCAAAATATCAAAATATCAAAATATCAAAATATCAAAATATCAAAATATCAAAATATCAAAATATCAAAATATCAAAATATCAAAATATCAAAATATCAAAATATCAAAATATCAAAATATCAAAATATCAAAATATCAAAATATCAAAATATCAAAATATCAAAATATCAAAATATCAAAATATCAAAATATCAAAATATCAAAATATCAAAATATCAAAATATCAAAATATCAAAATATCAAAATATCAAAATATCAAAATATCAAAATATCAAAATATCAAAATATCAAAATATCAAAATATCAAAATATCAAAATATCAAAATATCAAAATATCAAAATATCAAAATATCAAAATATCAAAATATCAAAATATCAAAATATCAAAATATCAAAATATCAAAATATCAAAATATCAAAATATCAAAATATCAAAATATCAAAATATCAAAATATCAAAATATCAAAATATCAAAATATCAAAATATCAAAATATCAAAATATCAAAATATCAAAATATCAAAATATCAAAATATCAAAATATCAAAATATCAAAATATCAAAATATCAAAATATCAAAATATCAAAATATCAAAATATCAAAATATCAAAATATCAAAATATCAAAATATCAAAATATCAAAATATCAAAATATCAAAATATCAAAATATCAAAATATCAAAATATCAAAATATCAAAATATCAAAATATCAAAATATCAAAATATCAAAATATCAAAATATCAAAATATCAAAATATCAAAATATCAAAATATCAAAATATCAAAATATCAAAATATCAAAATATCAAAATATCAAAATATCAAAATATCAAAATATCAAAATATCAAAATATCAAAATATCAAAATATCAAAATATCAAAATATCAAAATATCAAAATATCAAAATATCAAAATATCAAAATATCAAAATATCAAAATATAAAAATATAAAAATATAAAAATATAAAAATATAAAAATATCAAAATATAAAAATATCATAATATCATAATATCAAAATATCAAAATATCAAAATATCAAAATATCAAAATATCAAAATATCAAAATATCAAAATATCAAAATATCAAAATATCAAAATATCAAAATATCAAAATATCAAAATATCAAAATATCAAAATATCAAAATATCAAAATATCAAAATATCAAAATATCAAAATATCAAAATATCAAAATATCAAAATATCAAAATATCAAAATATCAAAATATCAAAATATCAAAATATCAAAATATCAAAATATCAAAATATCAAAATATCAAAATATCAAAATATCAAAATATCAAAATATCAAAATATCAAAATATCAAAATATCAAAATATCAAAATATCAAAATATCAAAATATCAAAATATCAAAATATCAAAATATCAAAATATCAAAATATCAAAATATCAAAATATCAAAATATCAAAATATCAAAATATCAAAATATCAAAATATCAAAATATCAAAATATCAAAATATCAAAATATCAAAATATCAAAATATCAAAATATCAAAATATCAAAATATCAAAATATCAAAATATCAAAATATCAAAATATCAAAATATCAAAATATCAAAATATCAAAATATCAAAATATCAAAATATCAAAATATCAAAATATCAAAATATCAAAATATCAAAATATAAAAATATAAAAATATAAAAATATAAAAATATAAAAATATAAAAATATCAAAATATCAAAATATCAAAATATAAAAATATAAAAATATAAAAATATAAAAATATAAAAATATAAAAATATAAAAATATAAAAATATAAAAATATAAAAATATAAAAATATAAAAATATAAAAATATAAAAATATAAAAATATAAAAATATAAAAATATAAAAATATAAAAATATAAAAATATAAAAATATAAAAATATAAAAATATAAAAATATAAAAATATAAAAATATAAAAATATAAAAATATAAAAATATAAAAATATAAAAATATAAAAATATAAAAATATAAAAATATAAAAATATAAAAATATAAAAATATAAAAATATAATAATATAAAAATATCATAATATAAAAATATAAAAATCTTGACTTATGGTTCAAAAACCGGTCCTTTTGTCATAAATGAGCTGATAACTCAGTTGCTTCTGAATCAATTTTGGTAAAAAGACATTTCCAACGATAGATAACTTATCAAATGCTTTTGCCTCAAAGTTGCAAATATAAAAAATATTAAAACTATTAAAAATATAAAAGTATTTAAAAAATTTTAAATTTTAAAAAAATATTAAAAATATTAAGAATATAATAATAATATTTAAAATATTAATATATTAATATTAAAACTAATAAAAATATTAAAACTATTAAAAATTTTAAAAATATTAAAAGTATTATAAATGTTACATATATTAAAAATATTAAAAAAATTAAATATATTAAAAATATTACAAATACAGTCTCTATAACGAATTCCAAGGGACTGGATATTTACTTCGCTATAAAGAAAATTCGCTATATAGAAAAGAAAAACAATTCGTATTCATCTGAATCTGTTAAGAGATGTTTGTAAATAATAGCGAAAAAATTATTTGAATAAATTCGTTATATGGAGATTGAAAACGCGTCAATCTTGGAGTTACGGTCGCAAAAATGCGAAAATATTCGCTATAGGGAAATTCGTTATATGGAGATTATAATACACTCAAAGTGGACCCAAAACACAGTGTTCTTATAATTGCTTTGCAATAATGAAAACTTCGTTATATAGGAGTTCGTTATAGAGAGTTTCGGCTGTATTACAAATATTAAAAATATTAAAAATATTAAATATATTAAAAATATTAAAAATATTAAAAATAATATAAATATTAAAAATATTAAAAATATTAAAAATATTAAAAATATTAAAAATATTAAAAATATTAAAAATATTAAAAATATTAAAAATATTAAAAATTTTAAAAATATTAAAAATATTAAAAATATTAAAAATATTAAAAATGTTAAAAATATTAAAAATAATAAAAATATTAAGTTAAAAATATTTAAAATATTTAAAATATTTAAAATATTTTAACACACTGAATTTGACCAAAATATTTAAACAATAAAATAGAAAAAGAAAAAAAAACACTTTTTCTGATCGTAAGCCGAATTTGATGTATCATTTGATACACTTAACGTAAATTTAAAAAATAAAAATTTTAATATTAAAAACATTAAATGTATTAAAAATATTAAAATTATTAAAAATATTTATATATTCAAAAAATATTAAAAATATTACATATACAGGACGTTGAGAAATGCGAAGGTCTGTTGGATTAGGCGACATCTGGATGTAGGGACGGGAAAATTCGTATGGTGCCAAGTTCGGCTAGTTGTTTACAGCAACCCTTTGTATTGACCATTCACGATAATGCATTCGTGACCATTCACACCATTGGTTCGTGTATTTACTAACTCTGGCACTGTCATTTACACTTTCACATCTAGAGAACCCCTTTAGATACGTTTCCCACAATGACATACAGGCGAAGCCCAAAACCATCATCAATTTGTTTTGGTCAATGTACCGCTATTTTGACAGTTACCCGGAATCCAGGCAACCGAAATGTTTAGTTTGATTGTTGATTTTATTTACAGTTATTTCAGTATTTTTTTTCGCATTTTGTTTGCTTACAATTTCCAAACATTGAATTTTACAACTGCAAATCAGAGAAAATTTGCTTCATTAGCAAAAAAAAAAATAACTCAACAAAATGTGAACCCCTAATCGCAAAATGAAAGTGTTCAAAAAACTATATACGCAAGTGCTTTAATAACAATTCATTTTAACTTCAAACTCAGACATAAACATCTAAACAACTTGACGGAAAATCCAACTTTTGGAAAATATTTCCAATAATTTTTGTGTTCATTTTTTCCGCCTATTTTTTATGTGAATTACTACAATGCCAACAATACCCACGCGTTCTTTTGGTCGCAACAAAAAGTATTCCGGTGATGGTTTATCCCTATTGGGAACCCAGCCCGATTCACCGCTCACACGTAACGAAATCACAGAAGTTCAATTGAAGTGGTCATCGGGCATGCAGACTGGCTGCCCGGCCCCGCCATGCAAATATACATTCTGGTGGTCATCACAGCCTAAAACGATGGCTCGAAAAAGTGCCAAGGCCCAAAAGTAAGTAGAATCCGAATATACGAACTAATTGTTAAGCTATACATCCACGTAATACGTATAGCAAACAGTTTGGAGTTTCCGCTGTTTTGTTTTTGGCAACGGCCAACACCATGTGTTAAATCTATGTGCTTATTCGATGTAAATGAAACTTATGTACCTTCCACTTTTGGGGGCTCCTATTTAAGTACATAGTAGACTTGAATAGACAACCGTTAGAGGTCAAAATAACGCGAAGGTCAATGAACTAGTAGTTGGTGTTAAATCAAAAGCAGGCGAAGGAGCTGTTAAACACGACTTCTCGTGCTGTACGGAAGTGTTTCCATGTAATATATAGGAATCCAATTAAATCGTCATACAAGCAAATAAAACGTTTTGGTTACAATCATTTAAGTTGTCGTAACAATGACCTTCGTAATATAATACATATATGGGAATATTTTTGCAATCAAAATGTAATAGAATTTGATTTTAATCTTTGTGAAGTCGAAAAATTTGCCTAATGGGGCAAGCTATGTTAGTGTGTGTGAGTGCGCGCGTAATTCGAATCGGTTTACAAATTTATTTAGTGATATTACAAGCGTTAAATTTTGGAAAGGGTTTGACCACATCAGGTCATTTACAATAGAGCACTAATTTGCAAGACGTGTTGTCGCTATATTGTTATCATTCAATATTTTTGCGCGAGTTTAGACTGATTGGTGCGAAGGTGATTTTAATATGTGATAATGATCAAGAGGTTTTACATTTGAAATAAAAAACTAATCGATTAGTGAATCGTAAATATTTATATTCGTGTCAAACTATGGCGTGTGTGAAATGAAAGTAGAGGAGGTACTTGCAAAAGTACTTTATATTCGGTTATCTTTGTCCTTATAGAGTAGGTGGTCGATAAGAAGGGATTTATGGAAATTCGTACTGCTATGGGTAAAAGAGGCCAAATGAAGAATAAAACGGTTACCATGACCTAGACCAGACGACTTAAGCTATAATCGCGAAATTCAAAATTTTAAAAATTATAAAAATTATTAAGTTTATAGAATATTTGTACGATATGAAGCGATTTTTTCTGCCGAAAGAGAAAAATTTGGCATTGTCAACATTGGCAATTTTCGCAATTCTACCTATGGCCGTTGGGTCTGGGCTTACTTTAAGGGCTACCAGACCCAAGGGCTACCCAGACTAATAGGGGAAAACTGTAATCGCTACAATTTATATGGGCATGCTTTCAACAGAAAGGTTAAGAATTTAATAAAACTGGTACTATCGCCCAGACTAAACGGCTAATGCTCCAGTTACGAAAATTGAGACAAATATTTGTTTTATGGAGTATTCCAGCGGCACAAAGCAATTTTTCGACATTCTTATTTTTAGGGATAAAAAGTGGGGAAAAATTGCACCATCGCTCAAGCCAAACGGCTAAAAGGGTGAATATTTATCATACCCGTGCCTGATTATGTGTGTATGTTACCCTTATGGAGTATGAGAGGAAAAGGAGTAAGTAACTAGTACCAATATCAAGAAAATACAACCAAAGCTAAATCACTTAAAAATTGTTAAAGTAAAACAAAATTACTTTATAATTTTTACAATTTAACTCTATTGCTTAAACTCTCAAGAACATGGAGCAATGCGAGCCGTGAAAGCTGCTGTATGTATAAAAATGGTACTGTGCTTTTTTGTTGTTGCATTACAGAGCGCTTCATCACTGATCTTCCTATTAAATAGACTATTTGTTTTTTTGTATTTAATATGGGCGTGACACCACCCACACAAGGATCAACATAGATTTGAAATACTGTTACAGTGAGAACGTAGACATTTTGTGTGTTTTTTCACTTATGTGTTAAATTATTCAAAAAATGGGCGTTTTCGGATTGGAAGTCGGCCAGGTCAGCTAAGCTTTTACAAAGTGCACCAAAACTCTTCTTATTTTTATATATTTTATTATTTTGACACTGCTGCAATCTGAACCAAAAATTTACAATGAAGACTTGACGGGTGTTTTTTTATGAAAAGTTCCGCATTATATTTCGAAAATGTTCCTTTAATTCCTCAAGAGACACTGAGTTGCTGTTGAAAACATTACTCTTAGGGTAGTCTGTTGGGAATAAGGCAAGTTAATGTCACCAAACATCGTTTTGAGACTTTAATTTCCATTGAATTTTGTAGGGATTAAATCTTTGTGAAGAATGCGGCTACGTCTGGGCACATTTTCACGAACAATCTCCCTTACACACTCTACGTTTTTGGTATCCTTTGAAGATATGGCTGATTCATTGTTAAACCAGTCTTCTCGAACATCTACAAGCATTTTCCAATCAATTGAACCGATGTAACTTAATTTGACTGTCATGTGTTGGTCTATAACACAAGGGAACAAAATTGAACTTTTTGAGTGTTGTTTGGAATTCCATACCTGTTTTTTACTAATTTGAGGTCGCTGATTTTAAATCTAATCTCCATTTTTCTCCATCAGCTCGAATTTTTAAGTTACAGATACTAATCGTATTTTCGCCTATTTTCCAAAAAATTATAGTTCAAAAAATCATAATTTTTTTTTCATAAGCCGGATTTTAAAATTTTGTTTTTTTTTTAAAGATATCGTTGTTACCTTTGAAAAAAATCAAATTTTTTAATATCACAAAAAAAAATTACGGACAACGGCTGTTTTATCCAAAAGAAAACAAAAAAATTGCAAAAAAAAATTACACATTTTAATTTTCTTCACGCTGAAAGTTAATCGGTTGGGGGCAAATTGTTCTTTTTATTAGCTTTATTGAATATCATATTAAAATAGCTTTCTAAAACATGTATGTACATAATAATAGAATGAAAATTGAATGAGTTATGCAAAGTTCGGTGATAACAGATTTTTCGAATTTTTTGGTTTCTACCCAAAAAAAATTAAAATTTTGTATTTTTAAAAATCATGACAAATTTGCAAATTTATTTATAGTTTAATTTATAGTTTTGCCTCCTATTACAATATTAATTAACTGACCAAATTTAATTAATCGGCAGGTTTCAATTTGGAAGTTAAGGGAGAAATATTAATTTTCCAAAAATAGGTCATTTTGTATGGGAGGTACCAGAAGGGGTGATCCGATATAGTGCAAATTCATTCCTGATTCATATTTTGATAACCGTAAAACTTACTCATAGTTTGACTGAATTCAGTGTACTTACAAAAAAGATATGTATGTAAGACTATTGGGGTGAGTTCGGTCATTTGTATGGGAGGTACCAGAAGGGGTATGGCAACGGTTTCGATTTTTTTAGGGTTTATCTACTTTTGCAAGATAAATAAACTGACCAAATTTAAATATCCTCCGGTAGTCTGTTTGGCAGCTATCGAAGATATATTAATTATTCAAAAATAGGTAATTTTGTATGGGAGGTACCAGAAGGGGTGGGGCTATTCCGCCCATTTACAATCTCATAAGTTCGTTTCGAAAAATATTAATACTGATAAATTTTCATAACGATCCGTTAAGGTTTGCTCGAGTTACACTTTTACAAACATATTAATAAATGTTATTTCTGTATGGAAATCGCGATTTTTGTAAATTTAGTTATCTTAGTAAATTGTTGACAAAATCAAAAGTTGTACACAGATTTCAATGAAATATAGCTCATTTGATTCAAACTATATTAAACTAAATGTTTTAAGACCAACACTGTGATTTTTGTTGCATTATTTTTTTTTATGAATTTTTAAAATTTTTTTTTTTTTTTTTAGATTTTTTTTTTTAAAACTACAACGATATCTCTGAAACTACTAGGCCAAATTAAAAACAATGTAGGCACGGATTAAAGATAATTTTGTTGACGAGCTTAAGTTTTTTTTTTAATTGAATATGATGAACCGTTTTCAAGTTATTTAAATATTTGTAGTGGAAGTGCCTTAGTTTTGGACATAACGGTATATCGCGAAAAGTCGAGCTGATACAAAAAAAACCAAGTGCAGATTTGGATTCAGCGTCCCAAATTACCTTTAAAACAATATTCAGTTCTTAAACAACAAATACCTTGTTCCCTTGTGTAATCGAAGAATCGTCGTTTCGATAGAACTCTCGTACGCAGAATGCACGCTGTGCTCCGGTAAATGAGGCCATGTCACTGAAATCCCATTAGCTGTTCTTGTGTTTCGTAACAACTCCACCTAACCACCTGGAATTTCGACGCACCTGCCGATTCAAATGTAAACCGACTTTTGGTCCACTGAAATTCACTCACTGATACATTTTTTAGCTTTAATCCGTCTATATCTATGTGATTTAACTACGCCTTCACTGTAGTTTCTTATGTAAATGAAGTACAGAAAAAAAATTGATAAAACGGTAAATCGATGGTATTTATTTTTAACTTTTCTGTTTCCTCATTTTAATGATCTCAAATCATTAAAGATTTTATTCTTTCTATCTGCACAAATGTCTAAAATATTGACTGTTTATATTTGGACAAGGAAATAGTTGGTTAAACCACTATTTAATACTAAACACATGTGAGTCTACCAAGAACATAGGGTGAGGGTAAATTTTCGGCATCGGCATCCGGCCGTGGCATAGTGGTTAGAACACGCGACTACCATGCGGGAGATCGCAGGTTCAAACCTGACTCCAGTCAACTTAAAAAAAATTGTTCTTTCATTGTCGGCTCCCTCCAATGTTGTTAACAGCAAATTCGCAGTATAAGTGTCGAGTCAATCGGCGTGTCTAGTAAGAGCTTCTCAAACAGTGACGTTCCTATTCGTCGATAAACAAGTAGGTGCCGTAAGTTGTAAATTTAAAAATAGAAAGCGTGTTAATTCACAACAACAGGAGAAGCTATCCCATACCTCATTCATGGGGTGCAAAGGGAAATTAAGTTTAAGTAAGTATATAACTTAAATTTGACGTCATTAAATAAACCATAAGAAATTGATCGGCTTGTGGATACCTCTTTAATAAAAGTTACTTCTTGAACAATTGTAATTATACCTTTTCTATAACACTGTACAACCAACACATGATTCACAAAATCATGTGTTGTACTGTGTAATTATTCTCATTAAGGATACCCAAATTGTTAAGCTCTTATTCCATCAAATTTTCTTTACCTCATTTCCAATAAGCTAAAAGCCTTATTAAGATTATTTATATTACTTTCTATTCAGATAATTCTATAAAGAAATGAACTCATTTGCACCAAAAGCGTTTAAAAGAAGTTCTTCTACCTATATCGTTTATGATAGTCAAAAAGTAAAGTTCATTTCCTTTTATAACCTCAAAATAGACCAGATAATTTTGTATACTTAGTATTTATTAATTCACAATTCAAATAATATGTGTTCTTCACTCTAATCAAACGCATAAATGTTCCTTATAAAAACCACGAGTTCAAACACGAAACGAAGCCTACACTACTTCGTACTCCACCACATGAACGACATGAATGTTTTGAGTGCAGGAGAGAAACTCCTCAATACAAAATCCATAAGAATGGCATGTCAAAAGTTCCTCGAAGAAGAGTAAATACTTCTTAACGAATATAAATATACTTATATATAACCCCAGAAGGTCAGATGTAACAAAGGCTATTACCATATTAGCGAGTAAGTAATGGACTACGAGGAGCCTTAGAAAAGAACCCAAAACGCGTTCAACAACTGTCAATTATTCGGTTCCCAACCCCCATTCTGCCTACTAATATGTATGCCAGTGACATTGAAAATAAACCAAAATTCCATTTATTTGATGCGAAACGGATGTGCCGGGTTCAAAGCAAACTCTCTTCTTCTTCTTTAAGGGTTTCTAAAGAAGCCAAAAAAATTAAGAAATTTACATTATTATTTATTGCATGTGGTGACTTGTTTTGCATTGGAATGTCCTTAAAAACAAAAGAAAAGCAATAAAAAAACATAAAGAAGTAGGAGTATCGAAATTACTACAAATTAATCGAGTCATTAACTATGTAGCTGATGTTCGGTGTGAGCGTTTAACAAGTCATTCTAGGGAAGCAATAAAATAAACTAAAATACAATTACAAGTTAATACTTTAACGCAGGAGTGAAACAATACACTTGAGAGTGGTTATTTGATGTGTTTGCACTTGAAAAAGGAGATTTTTTTCTACTTTACGTAAAAGTTCATTGTTGTGTCGAATATAACAGAAAGTAATATATATTCGCGATAAGATATAAAAGATCTATTTCATTGATATAATAAAAATTAAATTCATTAACGTAATAAACTGACTCTATAGTACAAACATGTTAACTAAGAATTATTGTTGTGGAAATATTATAAATCAACAATAATGTCCATTTGTTTTACCACGTGCTTTAAGTTTCTACTCATTTCTAAATGAGTTATACTTATACTCTTGTTATAATTATACTCTTGTGACACCGAAGCAATAGGATTTTTTTCTAGTACCAGTGTAAACTATATGTTAATTTTAATTCAAGGTTCAAATATTTTCATAAATTGTAGTCCTTTAAAAAACGGGAGTTGAGAAAGTGGCACCAAATGACATATTAAACCAGTACCCAAATTTCAGCCAGATGTACTGACTAATAAATACCTTTACCATTTGAGCATCGTAGGCTCGTATAACACAGTGCAACATTTCTAAGGTCATTGTCTGGTGCCACCTTCGTACCCTGCTATTTTTGAAGTATATACCGAAACTAAAAAAATCCCCAAGGGACTTGGCCCCATCACATCGAAACATTTTTTTATGAAAACTCCAATATTTTCACCTCAACACGATTTTTTGACCATTTTTACGGAGTCCATATTTGATAAACCGTTCGGAATTTTTTCTTTTTGTCTTCGGCAAAGTTGTAGATCTAAACCAGAGCAAAAAAAGCCTCAAATAGACCGACCCAAAAAAGTTGCATCCAGTGCATAAAAACTGGTCGGATTTGTGAAATCAGCGTTCCAAAAGCCCCTTAGTGCTATGTTTCATGCGTTTCAGAAGTCTTCTTAATTTTAAGACTACATTTTTCAAAATTGTTATCGACAGAAGGGCAAAAGGGCAAAATAAGGAAAAAAGGTAAAAAGTGGCAGTTTATCTTGGGTCATTTCGATAGGGGAAACATCAAATTTTAACGTAGTGGTAAGGATTTTGCTGATGCTAGGTGATTTAATATAAGTTTAAGTCCTAGAAATTATAGTTTTATAGTTTAAACTAAAATCTACCGTTATTTATAACTCAACACATTTCGCCTTAATATTTTATGAATTTCGGCCAGAAAATTCTGATTTCTGACCAATGTGGGATGAAAAGGTAAATGAGTAATTTAGTACTAAAATTTCATTATGGGAGGTACCGGAATGGCCACGTTTAGATATTCGAACTGCAGAAATAAGTTAGAACTAAAAAACCCTACCAAAGTTACTGGTTTCAAAAGTTTTAGCCAGCAAAATATTTTTTGGATGAAGGTTATTTGCATAGGTGGTATCTGAAGGGGCGGTATAAAATAAACCACTCATACAATGCACTTTATGCGTATCAGGACTCTGTAGGTTAGAGCTGGGGACTGAGCCTATTACCTTTATTGGAGGACCTTAATAAGAGTAATCTACTGAAAACTTTTGCCAAGGTTTAAAGGACGGATGCAGTGAATTTTACTGTGACGAAAAGAAGCTTACCACAAGCGGGGTTTCCTATTCAGAATGTATTTGTCTTTACGTGGTGCAGGAGTTGGTACATACATCGAGGACTCACATATAAACCTTTATTTTTGGCTGCAGGCTGAGGTAGTAGCCCTGCAGCAGTCGATGGGAGCTATTATAACCCTTAGTGAGGATGGCCAAGCTGTAAAAAAAAACAATAAATCAATTCTACATGGTGTAAGCCGAAGTTGTTGAAGAACTACAAAGAGAAGTTGGATAGACTAAAGCTCCTGCATATCAACCTCTGTTTGGTGCCAGCACATTGCGATATTAATGGGAACGAATCAGCGGATTTACTGGCTAGAGAAGGCTGCATCGATATCTCAAAACGACTCACTTGTGGATGTTCATCCGCCCATCTGACACCTAGCAAACTTTGGATCTCCAGAACCAACTGTATAACTGCAGACGGAATATAGCAGATCACGATCGAAATACATGGTTGGTCTATGTGGGGGCGATTTGAGACTTGCCTGTCAATTTCTATCTGGTCACGCTATATCACACAACTTACAGATATACAATAGTCCCTTACAGGACTACTGTCGTGTGTGTGAGGAGGAGGAGGGCAAGATTTCGAAGATAAGCAAGAGTGTCTCCGCTTTATCGGAATAAGTTATTTACTAGGTTTAATAACTTAATTTCCCTTTACACCCCATAAATGAGCTATGGGATAGCTATCTATTTTATAGCAGATCACGATCGAAATACATGGTTGGTCTATGTGGGGGCGATTTGAGACTTGCCTGTGAATTTCTATCTGGTCACGCAATATCACACAACTTACAGATATGCGATAGGCCCTTACCGGACTACTGTCCGAGGAGGGCAAGATTTCGAAGATAAGCTAGAGTGTCTCCGCTTTATCGGAATAAGTAATTTACTAGGTTACATAACTTAATTTCCCTTTACACCCCATGAATGAGGTATGAAATAGCTTTCTATTTTTAGATTCACAACTAACGGCACCTACTTGTTTATCGACGAATGCGAACGTCACTGTTTGAGAAGCTCTTACTAGACATGAGGATTGTCTGGACAGTTATACGGAGAGCCGACAATGAAAGAAAATTTTTTTTTAACTTGACTGGAGCCAGTTTTTGAAACTGTAATCTCCCGCATGGTAGTCGCGTGTTCTAACCGGTCCCAAGGTTTCATGCGGTACCTTTATGATCGACTGGGTCCATTTTGCAAGGGTTTTTTCACGATTCTTCTTTCTACATCTTAAACTTTATGTTTAGTATAACTTTTGTTTATATAATTAATCTTTGTTATGATCAATAGGTCACCGAGTATAGTGAGAGCTGATCTGTGATTGGGTCTCCGACATTGTGCGAAATTTCAACAAATTCGGTTATGATCAGAAGAGAAAGAATAACATGACCTAAAGTCACAGGATAAATTAAGTGCTATAAAAAACATGAAAGGGCTTCCAATGACATCAAATTCATAACCATATATGTATTTAAAGTTTCTCGTCAAATATGTTATTTTGTATTAAAGGTACCGGAAAGGGCGGCATGAATGTACATTTGAAAAAGTTTTTTGGTATTCTCATACAAATTTTAAAAATTATGATCACTTAAATATTTAGGGATTATGCCCAACCTAATCCATATCGCAAGATATATTATGCGTTGCAAACTAATAGAAATTGCAAAATTTCAACTTTGTTGGATGCACTTTAATGTTCAAGGTGCAAAAGTATTTGCAAAAGTGAATGGGTAATTTTATATGACAGATACTAGAAGGTTTTCTTTGAATACCACTATTACACTTCCGTCCGTTTTTGTTGTTGTTGTTGTAACAGCTGGAGGAAGTAGCTAGGGTGATAATTCTTTATACTGATTTTTAATTTATCGACACTAGATCGATCATGTAATCCGATTATTTTACGATCATTGTTGGCAACACTGTTTCGTTCCTTTGTAGATAACAGGTTTGTGTCAAGGGATTGTTAGGTGTTGTTGTGAATTTTAACCCCCAAATTCCTTCAAAGATGGCGCCACCTGGTTTTGTTGTTGTATTTTGCGATGTCGATAAATCATTTCCTTTTTCCTTGGTCCTTGCACAATTTGGACTTTTGTAGTGGAAGCTTATAGGATGAGTTTTGTTGGCTAAGAATTTGAAAGTATTAGAAAAGTAAATTTTCATCGATGTCATCGATTTGTCCAGTGCCCCGGCCGGGAATCGAACCTGGCACCTTCGGATTGCTTATCTACTTCGCTACCACTGAGCTATCGAAGGCCGTCTAGATGGCTGCTGGACACAATAACTCGAGTAAACCTTCCCTGATGAAATTCTTACAATACCTTCCATGTAAAATTACATATTTTCCTGCGGGTAGTTGAATTTTGTCAGATTTATAATCCTGTAGTAGAATTTAAAACTAAAACTGAATGTTCGTCGAATTCTCATCAAAACTATAACCATCTCTCCCTATCGATGCTGTTTCAACCTACACAACAAACCGTAGGTCACGTCGCACTACAATATCACAGTGTGTGGTATTTTAACCTAAGACGGACGCCGCTTACCTCAAACGCCTTGATTGTACCCATCCTGTCTCACAGTAGAGAAACCAAATTTTAATACCACTTTATCACACAACTTAACCTGGCCATTTCATTTGCATACTACCCCCTAAACCCCAACAGCAAACAGCTGTTTCATCGTATTTTTATTCAGAAATCCTGCGCAATTACCAGCCCCTACCTGCGTTTCACCTAAACCCCATTCGTAGAAGCGGTGGCGGGAGCGTGAGTTGTATCAAGTATTTATTTAAACCATAAGAAGACCAACAAAACACAAACACTAAAGTTGTCGTTCGTATTGACCATCGGTATTTTTCGCCGCTCTGTTGGTTAGTTAGTTAAGGCTCGTACTTAGTATGCCATAGTGCCGATGATGACCAAGTTAATGTCGTGTGCCTAGCATATGTTTTGGTCATTTCGTGACTGAGAGTTGACCGCTGTGCACGCTCGCAACGCAGGATATATTCGAAAATCGCGAAACGGTTTTTACTTTCTTTCTTCTTTCTTGTGTTGTACTTTACCGGTGCTTTGCATGGACATTATTGATTTGTGTGTGGACGTTGAAAAAAAATATACTATAAACGTGTGTGAAAAACCCCCGTCAATGGCTTAGATTACGACAAAAACTACATGAATAAAAAAAAATGTTGGAGTTTTTGAAATTTAAATATGAAAACGTTATAAAATAATACAAATAATGCAAAACGTGGACTCTAACAAAGAAAACGAAAATCCGCAGCACTTCCCTACAGACGACACAGCAACTAAACTTCTACACAGCAGCAGCAACAACGACATCAACACTAACGACACCAACTCCAACGATATTCCTCTAACTAACCACATTTCTATTGCAACTAACGGCGAAGACTTGTCTACTTATAATAATTTGGATAATACATCGACTACAGCACCTAGACCTAAATTTTCCTTTGCCTCGGATTACACGCCCTCAAGGCACTTCTCGTCATCATTTGCCGCTCCATCATATCCCTACGAAAGTAATTACACCAC
Source organism: Muscina levida (assembly GCA_964034835.1). Classification (NCBI taxonomy): domain Eukaryota; kingdom Metazoa; phylum Arthropoda; class Insecta; order Diptera; family Muscidae; genus Muscina; species Muscina levida. Next base: position 18,339,071 of record OZ035883.1, on the reverse strand, counting down.
CAATCCTGTTTTGGCATCGTCGTTCACTGTCCTAAATAACGATTACGGTGGTTCTGCGTTCACTTCGAAACCCAACGCCATAGTGCACCCCATAAGACGCTCTGAGGAGACGGCACTGCCGAACAGCAATGTGCTTGGCCGAGAGCTTAGGATCACTGGTTATCCGGCCCCGGGAAGTTTGTCGGTAACCCATCCACAATATGGACGAGATGTGCGCAATTTTGCCGAAGAGCTTAAAAGGAAGCTAAGCTTTCTGGACGAGAGTAGTGGAAGCCGGGAATTAGGTTTAAGTCGATTCAAAAATTCACCACAAAATGTAGGTCTAGTGATAAGGGGTGACGGATAGAAGGTGGAAGTTTACGAAGTAAATTGGAAGGGTCAGATTTGTTAAGACGATGGAGTTGCTGATTTTGAATGGCGGAGTAAAGTAAAACTCTGTCGCTTTAGTTGCCATAGCATTGGGACCAGTGTACCAGTGCGTACCAGGTGTTGACTGCATACATTATCGAATTGGAATTTATGTCTGAACTATCTGTGTTTTGGCCAATGGGGGGCAAAATGTGTAGAAATGTAATTCTAAAATTTTTTATTGTGACAAAGGTGGAGATATCGATTTTTGGTCTTAGAGTACCCCAAGTTAAATTTTCTAAGCAACATTTTTGTAGAACATTTGAATATTGCAAGGTCCCATTTAAAGGTCCTTTTCTGACGTTTCTTAAAATAAGGACGAAAAGGACACTTAAGAAGTCCAGATAGAGAGTTAAAATATTCTACACAAAAAATCCTCGTTAAATTTCATTAAAGACATCTGAACAAAAATGCGCTTAAAATGCGCTGTTCACACAGTGCTTTGGAAAGAGACAAAGGGCTAGAAAAAGTCTAAAGATATTGATTTTTTCTTATAAAGCAGCCCAAGTAGAAATTTCTGAGCTACAGCTTTGTAGAACATTCAAATGTTCTAAATTCTCATTTTAAGGCATTTTTCTGACTTTTCTTGAAATAAGGACGAAAAGGACACGTAATGAGTCGAGATAACATAAAAAATGTAAAATGTTTCACAAAATAAAAATCCAGTTAAATTTCATTGAAGACTCTTGATATCGAAAATGCAATAAAACAATAAGAGACATAGTTTTAAGGACCTATTTCAAATTCTATTTTTGTTAAACAGAAAACTTCACCGGGCCATAAAAAATTTCGACCTAGGTGAGAATAATTAAAGAATTTATTTCATTCCCCAAAAATTTGGTCCCCTGTGTGATTAATGTTCGAGACCCGTGTCTGATAATCGCGTTTTCCAACATTTATGCTTATGTGTATTTCATTCAAGTTCCCTTCCTTATTTCAAGGTCTGTAGAAGGCATATATAAAAGAAGGCAAAAAGAAATGTGTTTGTGTGCGTGTTTTCGTTCATTATCCTAACGGCGAAAGGAAGGACCGTGAAGGCCTTAAAGAACAACTCCAAAAGCAGTCAGGAGGCCTTCCCTTTGCATTCTCTCTTCCTTTCCAAATAACATAGGGTATAGTTGGGAGGCAAGGCCTTCCATCGTCGCTTCCTATAAGAAGGCCTAATGGAAGTCCTGCATACACATGAAAAAATAAGGAATGTAAATTTAAAAAAAATGTGCTGTTGGTCAACCTCAAATTGTTCAGTTTTTTTTAGATATTTCTCACTTCTATATATTTCTCTCTATACTTACACTTTTTTTCCAACGACAGTAAACCTTGCCGGAGCTTGAACTCACTACCTGGCGATTTTCCATGCTATCGTCAACCTATGAAATGCATTGGAATTTTGTGACTGAAACAAATCATTAACTGTTTTAAGAAATACCCACGTACACTTTCCTCGTTGCCTTTTTCTTTGTATGCCTTCTATGAGAAGGGAGACGGAATGTGTGATCACAAGGAAACCATCGTCGAAAACCTTGACTCTGTCTTCTCAAACACGGCCTGCAGCAGTGGTCAATTAAAAAAATGAATGTGCTCGGGATATTTCAGAAAGGAAGTAGAAGGCCTGTTTTTAGGCATGTGATAACAAGGCCTTGAAGACATGACGTCTCAATGTCTAAAAGGCCTTGTTGCATGCCTGCTTGCAGAATTGCTTGCTAATATCGCCGCAGGGCTACCACGTTGCATATCATTTGTGCTCCCTTTATTTTGTCAGACGTGCAGAAGGCATGTAAAAAAGAAGGCAACATGGAAAATGCTGATGTGATTTTCGGAAAAGAGTACATCATTAGTATCGAGTACACAATTCGAATACATTGTTTTAGCCTTTGTCTAAAAAGTTTTAAGAATTTTTCAATAACTGTTTTAAGAAAAACCCACGAACACCTTACTCGTTGCCTTTTCTTTTCATGCCTCGTACGGAAAGTGTGTACACACGGAATGGTAGAATAACAAATCATTAAAAACCTTGATTCTCTCTTCTCAAACAAGGCCTGCAGCAGTGGTCTTTAAAAAATGAAGTGAACATGTGCTCGGGATATTTCAGAATGAAAGGAGAATTCCTGTTTTTAAGCATGTGAAAACAAGGCCTTGAAGACATGACGTCTGAATGTCTAAAAAGGCCTTGTTGCATGCCTTGCTAATATTGCCGCTGGGCTACCACGTTGCATCTCATTTGTGCTCGCTTTCTTTTGTCAGGCCTGCAGAAGGCATTTAAAAAAGAAGGCAACAAGGAAGATGATCGTGTGTTTTTTTAAAAAGAATACATCATTAGTTTCGGGCACACAATTCGAGTACATTATCTTAGCCTTTGACTGAAATGTTTCACAAAGAGGGAATCAAACGACCATCTTATGTGTCGGTCATACATTTGACTCCTCTAGGGGCACCTTTAGGGTAGTTAGAGCGGTGGGAGCAAAATTTATAAAAAAAAAATTTATTTTTGTATGGCAGGCCTCTTAGAGGGTGAATATTGGGGGGTAGGTAGGGTAGGTAGGTATTCGATTAAACTTTATTCGAATAATCGATTAATCGTGCCAAAAAATTAACCGAACATTTTCAAAATTCATTCATTGACTCGAAGAAATCAGAGCGTTTAATCGATTAATCCATCTTGAAACACTTCTACAATGTGGCAGCACATATGGCAACGGTTTGCGAACAGATTTCATAATATTTCACACATTTCGAACAGATTTGATAGTTTATTGACAGAAAACGTCGTTTCAATTATGTTGTTTACTACTCACACACGCACACAATCCTGTTTTTTACATGGGAGAACGTAACTGAGGGAAAAATGTAAATGATCATGATAATTAAAAAAAAAACAAAATTATTTTTTCACAGGGGTAAGGAATTATGAGCTTAAATCGATTTTAAATCGACTATAGTTGGGTTTTCGATAATGCCGTCTTCGACAAAGTTGTTTTAAATAAGTCAAGCTTATTCGAAAACACAACTAAAGCTCGTCGAAAAAAAAAAATTTATGATACCGTTATTGTAATTCAGCAAACTAGTGATGTTTTCGATTCCCCGTGTAAAGCCGTCCTCTCCTGCTTTGTCTTCAAAATTTTTTGTCAAAAACTATCACAGTGTTCTTTTAAACACTTCTTTCCTTTTTCTTGTTTTATTCGATTAGTCGAATAATTTGATTGGGTTTTATTCAGTTAATAGTCAGATTGAAATTTACGATTAACCATTAACCGAATAATCAAAAAACCCGAATAAATGGTTACCCTAATAGGTATGTTTGGTAAAGACGTTAGGAGGGATAATATCTGGGGTTCAGTCACACATTTTACCCCTCTAGGGGCGACTCCGGGGCAGTTGCGGGGCTTGATGTGGATTTTTTTCGCCTTCCCTACTAACTTTGACCACGATGCGTCGTCTCGTCTACCTAAGGAAACCATCTAGGTGCCTCTATAATTCATGAAAGAGTAATGCTTATTGTAAATAAGAAAACTTTGTAGCAAACATTAGCCAAGACACCATATGTATGTGAATGCCTTTCAAATTCGTCCTTACCCATCAAGAGAATAAAACCCAAATTATAAAAAAAAAACAAATCAATGTATTTTTTTAACAACTAAAAATCTGACCCTTCCATTATTCTTCCGCTCTTCGACTCAAACATTACTCCTATTGTTCTTTTGTTCGATTTCCTTTGGTTGTCGTTTTTCTTGTGTGTTTTGTTTAAACTTTTAGGGCAGCAATCAAGAGGCACTTTACCAACGGCCGCTTTTCATTACCACTGTACCACGAGGCATTTTCCTGCCACCGCCAAAAGAAATTACACTCGTTTCGCCGACACGTAAACGGCAATTGTACGCGTATTCCTCACATCCTGTCGTATATAATGCCACGACGACATCGTCTTCGTCTTACCAGCAGCAACAACAACAACCACACCAACATGAACAGCAGCAACAACAACAACAACACACAACTGACCACCAGTACACGCATAATAGTCATAAACTAAAAGCCACAAGCCATCACCACCATCAATATAGCCAACGAAACTATTCCCCCCCAGCAATGGCCAAGGACAAATATCAAAATATTCGTAGTGGTGGCGGCGGCGGCGGTGTTGGTGGCTTTAGAGAGGGGGCAAGTGCTGGTGGTGGTAGTGGCGGCGGTAGAGTTGTGATCGCTTCTGCTGATAAAGATTTATCGGCTACCTATGCCGCCACCACAACTTTGCAACAACAACGTCCAAACGGGGTTAGGGGGTCATATGCATCCGCAACAACAACGACAACAATGCCAAATGCCCCAGCATTGGGTGGCATTAGCATTACCAAACAACAGTTTCAACAACAACTCGAGCAAAGCCGCTCGAAAAGGTAAAATAAAAAATAACAATAACAAATAGGATACGTTAATATTTAATCATATGGATACGTGGAAGTATTAACTAACTACTCATTGAATCATTTTGAAATGGAAAATTCATGAGGTTTTGGGAAAACCTACAGTAGAATTTCCCAAACGATTTTCAAATTTTATTATGCCTCTATTAAATAATTTTAACCAAAATATATATAACATATCGTGACCTATGACTGCATGTGAGTAAGCGAGAGAAAGGACTTAAGTGTGCTCTCTCTCTTCTTCATTCAGCCATTACCACGTTCTGACTACGTTCTCTCAAACCAGTGATGGCAAATTTTATAAGACTATTAGAGTGTGTTAATTTGGAATGGAGGATAATAATTTACTAATTCATGTTTATTAACATTAACCATTAATTAAAATTTCAAATTAATTAAGGTCACTTGTGGTGACATCTTCTCCTGGGAAAAATGTTTTTTGTAGGATAAAGAAATATCGATTTTACTCTCTCCAATAAGAATATGTAAAGAAAGAATGCGGTGAGGTAAGAGTACGAAAAGTATAGCGTTTCTATAATAATGAAGTACTTCATAACGTGCTGATAAGTAGGGAAGAATGAGTGTTACTACATATTTCAAAACATCTTAGAAATTTGGGTAAATTTTTTTTCTTTTGGCGAAATTTTATTTTGAGAAAAAGTATTTAAGCTTGAGAAGTAAGGAAAACTGATGAGGGTGCATTTCGTTCGATACGAGACATGTTGGAACGCATTGAAAATGGCGAGTTAGACTCTAACGGCCTTATTCATAAAAACTTATAACAGGTTTATTAACCATTTTTAAGCAAATTTTGAGAAAACAGAATTCATAAACGATTCACACCTTCAATAAGATAAAGTAGGTTAGTCTCTACTTTAAAACTGTAGGTCCCTTTCCGTTAGTCTAAAACAGTGGCAGGCATATGCCGAACTCACGCACACAACAATATGGTATGCTTGGGTGCTGTCGCACAAGAACCCAGAGGTGAAATTTGCACGGATGCATCAACGCCTGAGACTTTCAGATGTCATGTCTTCAAGGCCTTGTTTTCACATGCCTGAAAACAGGCCTTTTCCCTCCTTTCTGGAGTATCCTAAGCACATGTTCACTCCATTCTTAAAAGACCAATGCTGCAGGCCTTTTTTGAGAAGGGAGTATCAAGGTCTTGAGACGATTTGTTATTCCACTATTCCATGTGTATACACATTCCGTTTTCCTTCTCATAGAAGGCTTGAGAGAAGACATGAAAAGAAATGGCAACGAGGAAGGTGTTCATGTTTGGTTTCTAAAAACAGTTTATGACTAATTTCAGTCACACAATTCGAATGCATCTTCATAAGCTAGATGGTAGCATGGCTGACTAACAATCGCGAGGTTGTGAGTTCAGACTCCAGCTGTCGTTTTAGACCACGAGCCAGGGACAAATTTCCAGATGGCGCACTGGGATGCGGGAGATCCCTGGTTCGACTCCCGGCTCCAATCATCTAAATTTTTCTTTCATTGCCGGCTCCCTTGAAGTTGTCGACAGCAATTTCGCAGTATAAGTGTCGAGATAATCGGCATGTCGAGTAAAAGATTCTCTGGAAAGCATGTTAATTCACAACATCACGAGAAGCATCCCGTACCTCATTCATGGGGTGTAAAGGGAAATTAAGTATAAGTTATTTATGTTGACGTGTGGTCTTCGTTGATACCATTTTCGCACCGGTGTGTGTGAGCTTCACATTGATTGCTTGAAGCTTTTAACACTTAAGGTTGTGATAATGAGTGGAGAAGGCACAGCAAACGGCACTAATGATGATGGTTTGGCAACCATCGAAATAGCTATCTGCCCTGCCAGCTGTCAACATAATCCATTTCACACGAATCTTGTAAAACAAATTCTATTAGCAATAATAGAATAGATCTCAAACCGAATAATGAAAAACATATTCATAGTTCTTTACCAATTTAAAAAAAACAGTACAGAAATTTCAGTCAGATAAACTGACTGATAAATACCATCACCCAATATAAGATATTGTTTAAGTTTTGAGTTTTTAAAATTAATAGATTTTTAATTGAAATAAAAAAGGGGTAGCACAACGTGTCTGATTTTTTGTTTCATAAATCAACTTTCAATGAACGCTTACCTTGGCAAAACTTGTCCACCCCGACTAAAACTCATTAATTGCTTAAAAGAGTTGTGTAATGAAGTCTAGTGAAAGTCAACTGGCAATCCGTTGTTGGGTTTAACAGTAAGACCTCGTTAAATATGTAAAAAAAAAATAAAAAAAAATCAGTAATTTTCTAATTTTTTATTGTTGAATAAAAATAAACGGTAAAATATATTCCGCAACACTAAGCGTGTTTTTTGTTTGCCTTACATAGCAGATTCATAAAAGTGAAACATCTTTGTAATCGCCTTTAAATTGTAGAAGTTCCAGGCTTTGAAAGTTTTAGCAGCACTAAACAGACCAACTTTGACACCCTGTATCGCCAACTGTGTTGACATAGGGTGCCTCTAAATACAAAATTCTGAAAGCCTGACTCCTTCTCTACAAATGTCTAGAACATTTCGAAATGATCAGAACAATACTTTAACAGTTGTGATATTATTACCGTGATTTTTTCAAAATTTCTATTGTGCTACAATAGACCCTTTAGGTCACCAGTAGAGTGTTCAAATACCTCCTTTTTTTAGAAACCCGGTTTCCGAGTTATTCGAAAAATTGATTTTTTAGAAAAATCGGATTTCGAATACAGCATTTGAAAGAAAACCGGTTTAACCGGTTTTTTCGGGTTTTTCCCAAAAATTTAAAAATATTTATAAAAAAAAATAATTTGGTTTAAAAAAATGCATTTATTTAGGATGTAATATCAATACACCCAATGCGATCGTGCCCAAATCCTACATTTAGTAAAACTATAGCAGGACAACGTTTTAGAGAAAAAACTGGAAGTTTAGCTATGCTATGCTCCCACACCCATCAGGTACCACCTACTTTAGAAATCGATTAATATTATTAATAGATCCAACGCGATCGTGACCAAATCCTGTTTCTAAAAGGGCTCAAATAGGAAAACATTTTGGAGCACCAATTTGGAAGCATAGCTACGTACCTACTGGTACCTCCCATACAAATGCACCATTCAGCCCACTTCAGAGATGGAGTAGTAATATCAATACACCCAACGTGATCGTGTCCAAATTCTGTATTAAGTAAAGCTAAATCAGGATATAGTTTTTAAGTCTAGCCACGCCCCTTCTGAGACCTCCCATACAAATGTACTATTCCGCCCACTCTAGAGATGGAGTAGTAATATCAATACACGCAACGTTGTAGTGCCCAAATTCTGTATTTATTAAAGCTAAATCAGGATAAAGTTTTGAAGAACAAAACTTTAAGTCTATCCACGCCCCTTCTGGTACCTCCCATACAAATGTACCACTCCGCCCACTTTAGAAATCGAGTAATGATATCAATATACTAGAAAATTATATATTTTACTGAGGGTAAAGGTATATGTAAGTCGGCTTACCCGACTGAAACTTTCTTACTGGTTAAAATAAGAAATAATATGCAATTTAAGTCTTCAATTTTGAGTCAATTCATCTGTTTCGTTTTTTTAAAGCTTGGTACAAAAAACACTCGATCACTTATTGTGGAATAAGCATTTATTGCCAAAAGAGCGTTTAGAAGGATGTTGAGCTTGTCTGTCCTTTTATTAAATCTATCGAAATAGTTGAAATCATCATATTCTCTTGTGTCATTGCAATTTGTTTTCACTGGTGGATTTCGAATGTTATTTATTGTCCTGTTTAAATCGTTGCAAAGTCTACCATTAGGAGCTTCCCCCATCTCACAATCTAAACTGTTACTAGACTCAGCCATTGTTGGGGAAATTGCAGGTATTTAATGTTTGTAAACGAGAATGTTTTTAGAAGCTTTTTAAAGTTTTAAAATTTAATTTCAAAATAATTTAGAAAAATCGAATTACATTTTATAAAGCAAAATGTCTTTAGAAACTTTGTAAAATTTTAAAATTCAATTTCAAATTAATTTAGAAAACACTTTTAACGTTTTGTAAACGATAATGTTTTTAGAAGATTTGTAAAATTTTAAAATTCAATTTCAAACTAATTTAAAAAAAACCGAGTACCCGAAGGAAAAAACTCGGTTAAACCGGTTATTCGAAAATGGCATTTTTGCAAAAATCGGCATACGGTTTTAAATAAAAAAACCGGTTTACGGTTTTTCGGTTTCGGTTTTGAACACCCTAGTCACCAGCTGACGATCATTCCACCAACGTAGGCCAGCTGACGTTTAGTTTTTATTTAATAATAACGTAAAAACTATCATCTGACGAAGTTTTAGCCGGGAGAAAATGACGGAAATTTTTTATTTTTTTTTACATGTTGTTCCATTAATCATTCAACAAGTTTTCGTCCGGGAGGCGATTGGTCATGAAAATCTGTTCCTGGCTCGCGGACTATTTACTGTCGTTGGAAAAAAGGTGTAAATATAGAGAAATATATAAAAGTGAGAAATGTCTTAAAATAAACTCCAAAATTTATAGTTATTTTTAATTTTCATGTCCTTCTTTTTTCATGTGTATATGAATTCCATCGTCGCTTCCTATGAGAAGGCCTTGCTACCGGAAAACGTAAACAAGCTTAACAAATTCAAAGATTTCATTATAATTTTATTACTTAAAAGGCGTACAAATGTCGCGTTCGCCATCCTGAAAGTAATTTACTGTTCCTAATTTGTTATAAGTTAATCCATTTAATTTCAATAGATAATTGTCAATTATGTAATTATGCTAAATAGCTTCCCCAATTTGCATTAGAAACTCGTAAACAACCCCGTACTAAAAATAGTACACTAAAGGCTGTATACCTTCACTATTACCTCTCAATTTCGTAAACACCACTCTCTACCTCTCTTTACCTATGCATGTGTGTATTCTTCACTCTTATATGGTTTTAAAAAATGTAGGGTAATAAACTATTTAAAACATATAATTATATTGTTTTTAAAATCATTTTGTTTTTGTGCCCTAAATATAAAACAACAACAATATAAAACAGCGTTGACATGTAGAACTAGCAAGACCAATTACAAAATGAGGACAATATGTAGAATACAATACAAATCAATTTGTGTATGACTATTATCCTGTATAGTTCTCACATGGAGGTGGGACTTGATACACATGTCACATGAGCCAACAATAGAAATTACGCCTAACTATGACGCGACATTGATGGGGAAATTGTTCCACCAAAACTCTTTTAAGTTTTTGGTGGTCTATTTTAACATGACTAATAAGAAAAATATTAACATTTGTTTTGTTGGCTGCGGGTGAATGTCCTGTAAATAAAAATAGTCGTAAAGGACTATATACTAAGTATTTAGTTGTTGTAGGCCTTGTTTCGACTTGGAAGTACTAAAGTTTGCTTAGCATATGTCAACATCTATCTGGTGTTATATGTGAGTTTTAGCTATTCTCCATTAATTGTGAATAAATACGTAAAGCTAAGGTATTTTTCGCTCAAGGAAATTAAAGCATTTACATTTCAATATTACTTTCAACATACGTTCATATATGGTGTGAATGTGCAAATACACTCAAAGAAAATATATATAGATATGTGGTTTATAAATAGTCATGATATTTAAGCCATATGAAAAGCAAACATGGGACTAAAAGTTATTAGGCTGGGTCAATAAGTATGAGGTGTAGACAGAATTTTTGCTATAAAAGCTTCTCAAAAAACCGACTTTCATTATTGCCTTTAAACTGCAGGTCCCAACTGACTCAAATGCTAGAAGCTGTTCCATTCATAGATGCAATAGAAAAATAAGTTAGTTTATATTTATTCTAAAACAACCACAGAATTTCTCTCTGTGTGTATACACAATCGAAAAATCACGAATGTCTTCTATTCACATACTACAATAGGCAACTTTAATGTTTGTTTGCACTTCCGGTCTTACAAGTATTTCAATGTGCAAAGAACATTCCCTAAGTCTTAAGAAAAATTTGCATAGGTCATGAGTTCAGGATTTTTTTTTTTGTTTTGCTTTGCTTCTCTTCATTTAGCCAGCCAAGGAAATTTTGTGGTCTCCAGGAATAAAGGATTTGTATGCAAAACTCACATGAATGGATAAAAATGTAGAAAACGTAAACCTTCAGATGTGATTGCATAAATTTACATTAATGTTTGTTGCAATTTATTAAACACATTCAGCAAAATTACTGTGGAAATTTTAAATTTAGCTGGTGTTTCTTTACGAAAGGTCAAAGGTTGTCATTGAATATGAGAGGGAAAAAGTGGAGGAATAGCGAGGCATTAATTACTCTTATTAATTTTATAAATATGTTACTAATTTATTTGCATTCCGTTTTCTATTACATATTTTCATTTACAGAGAAACCCCACCTGCAGAACCCTACAAAAATGTCATGTACGATAGACGAGTCATAAGAGGCACAAACTATGGCAGCAATCCGTTATTGGTAAGTGTTGAAAATGTTGCTGTAATATGTTGATGTAAAAATGTAAACACTCTATATATGCCAATATTGTAATTAACTGAAAGGCAGGTAATGTTAGTGGAGGGAACAATTTGATACACGAGTCATGAAACATTCATTTGCCTTACAAAAATGTCTTTAATAGCACAGTATAACATTTTTCAGCTTATTGTTTTGGGACTCAATTCTGAGAAATGCACGTGAAAGTAGCCCCAAAAAAGAAGAAGTTCTGCATCATTCGTTTTGTCAAGTAACATGCCATAATAATTTAATATCGATTTGAAGTTAGTAAGTATCGTTTGTCACGTTTTAAGCTCTTGTTTGACATAACTCGAGAACCACTAGTCCGATTTAGCTGAAACAAATTCAAATACAATAAAGAATTACAATTCCTTTAATCTGTTGATATAACGTTTTCCTATCTAAATAAGCAAAAGTTTCACTTTTCCATTCATCAAATGATTTTGAACTGGGCTTATTTTGTAGCAGTTACAATAAAACTTTTGTACTCCGTGGCGCCACCACATAACAATATAAAAAAAGAGCCTAAAACGTAAAAAATTTCCCTATACGATACTTACTAACTTTAAATCGTTATTAAATTATTATGGCATGTAACTTGACAAAACGAATGATGCAGAACTTCTTTATTTTGGGGCTACTTTCACGTGCAGTTCTCAGAATTGAGTCCCAAAATCATGTGTTGTACTGTTTAGTACTAAAAGAAAATTGAATTGTTATTCATATCAAACCGACTGATATCCATAACTCCTAAGCTGAGCGCCTGATTGCAAAAATGACCTTAATTTGTGAACACTATATTATGATGAGGAATCCCTCTCAATATGGCAATAATATCTCTACGAAGAAGATAGAAAATCAATGAGATCCATATGACAACATTTAAATCAGTGAACGGCAGCCCAATACTACCACAATATGAGTTTGTGTTGGGGAGTTGTTCTCTTCCCTCTCTCACTGTAGTGAAGGTAATTGTTGTATAGTTTTTTTCATAACTATGAACAAAATTATAATATAATAAACCAGGAAACATTACTGCCGTGCGCGTGGCAATGTACATTAACATATAAGAATTCATTTTTACCGAAAAAATGCATTGTTTTATTGTCGTGCTAACAAGCGTCGACACAACCGCGTCGGACGAATGCTCAAACGAGACTGAATGCATTTGTTTGTTTTCATTCAATGTGTGTGAGAATACATGTGTGGCTCTCTCACTCATGTTGCCCTTGGGCTAGCTCTCGCGGTTCGCTGGTTTAAATGCATTTATCTCCGAAACTAAGCCTCATAACATGTCTCTGGGATATCTTCACTAAGAACATGGAAATTCGATAAGATTTATATGACAAATTTTAAACGGATTTATCTCCCAAACTATGCGTCTATTTTCTAAAAAGATAATAATATGGATATATCTTTATCAAGTAGATGGGAAATGTACAAGATGCATATGACAACCTTTTAATGTCTTTATCTCTTAAACTGAGCGTATAATTGCAAAAAGGATGTTAATTTGTGATCATTATATTAACTTGAGGAATCCCTCATAACATGACTCTGGGATATCTCCATTAAGAACATGGGAAATCGATGAGATTTATATGACAATCTTTAAATGCTTTTATCTTCTAAACTAAGCGTCTAATTCCTAAAAGGAGCTTAATTTGTGATCACTACATTATTATGAAGAATCCGTCATAATATTTATATGAAATCTTTATAAAGTAGATGGGAAATCGATGAAATGCATATGACAACCTTTAAATGTCTTTATCTCCTAAACTGAGTACATAATTGCAAAAAGGATGTTAATTTGTGTTCACTACATTATCAAGGGGAATCCCTCATAATATAGCTATGATATCTCTATAAAGAAGATGAGAAATCTATGAGACTCATATGCCAACTTTTAAACGCATTTATCCCCTAAACTAAACTTCCAATTTCTTAAAGGATCTTAATTGTGATCACTACATAATGTTGAGGAATCGCTCATAATATTTGTATGAAATCTTTGTAAAGTAGATGGGAAAACGATGAGATGCATATGAGAATATTTAAATGTCTGTATCTCCTTAACAGAGTGCATAATATGGCTTTAATATCTCTATGAAGAAGATGAGAAATCTATGAGATGCATATGCCAACTTTTAAACGCATTTTTCTCATAAACTAAGCGTCTAATTGAAAATATGTTCTTACTTTGTGATAACTGCATTATCGTGAGGAATCCCTCAATAATATCTCTCTAAAGAAGATGAGAAATCGATTATAAATGCACTTATCTCCTAAACTAAACATCTAAACGCAAAAAGGAGCTTCATTTGTCATCCCTATATTATCATATTGAATCCCTTAATATCCAGCTGGGATATATCCAGCAAGCAGATAGAAAACCGATGACATTCATATTACAACCTTTAATGGCCTTTATCTCCTAAACTAAGCATATAATTATAAAAATTATCTTAATTTGTGATCATTGTAAAAAACTTGAGGAAACCCCTTATAATCTACCTGGAATATCAAAATGAAGTATATGGAAAACTGATGAGTAGAGCAAGGATTTTTATGCAAATGCATGAAATAGAAACTGTTACGTTATCTTACGTATCATGATTCGTTGTTGCATATTATGCATATTTTAGGAAGAATACGTGTTTTTGCATATTTATGAGCCTATTTTAGCAAATTTTACAATAAATGCAAGTTTAGCTGTTTTATTCCTTTAAAGTGACATTCAATCGTTTTTGCATATTTATGCGCATATTTTAGCAAATTTTGCAATAAATGCATATTTTTGTTGCATATTTCCCCCCTTTTTTTTTGATTAAAAATCACTTTAAAAAGTAAACTGCCGCCTTTGACTTTTTGTTGGACATCTGTGGGTAATGCTTTATAATTTGTTACACAATATTTATCTGAATTACAAAAAAATTTAATTTTTATAGGACGAAAATTTGACTTTGGGAATTTTAAATGAAAAGACGATATATGCATGACAGAAAATTTAAGCTTTAAGTAGACAAAACCATTCAATAGATAAAACCAATCCCTCATAATCTACCTGGGATATATCTTTGAAGAATATGGAAAACTGATGAGTAGAGCAAGGAATCTTATGCAAATGCATATTTTTTTGTGGACATCCTAAAATAGAAACTGTTAAGTTATCTTTACTTATCATGAAATTTCCTTTAAAATGGCTTTAGGGAAAATACGTGTTTTTGCATATTTATGCACATATTTTAGTAAATTTTACAATAAATGTGTGTTTTTGTTGCATAATTTAGCTGTTTTATTCCCTTTTAAGTGGCATTCAATCGATTTTGCATATTTTACGAAAAGTATGTGTTTTTGCATATTTATGCGCATATTTTACAATAAATTCATGTTTCCTCCAGGCTTAATGCAGTCAAATATTATTATAACAAGAATTTTAAAGAATTTGGCGAATAGTGAAAGAGCTTCACGATTCCGATTCGAGATCGATTTAAAATTAATATTAACTTTATATGTACATATACGAGTTTAAAAATTAATTTTGTGTCATTTTTTGAAATACAAACATACAAATTTCATTTTAAATAAAATTTAAAATAATTTTTAATTGCATATTTTGTGTTTTTAGTGCATATGTATGTATTTTTGAATTATAAATGCATGTTAAATGCGCATGTTTTAAATTTGTATTGCTTTTCCTACTGAGAAGATTCGTACGACAACTTTTGAACGCATTTATCTTCTAAACTAAGCGCCTAATCGCAATCGTATTTGGCAGTCGGCAAAATTATAAATACTGCCAATGTGCGGGTTCATTTACCATTTACATTTTTCATGTTTCATTTCTCTTTGCTTTTGGGGCCATCGTCGATGTGTGGTCGATTATCACATATCTCCCAATAGGTTTGCTGGCCACCTAGTTTCCTATGTAATTGCATGGTTCAACAAATTAATTATTATTATTGTTGGCGTGTTAACTGACTATTAATAACGTTGTTTCATTGCCGAAATTATGACAGTTAGCCAATATAAAGTGGTTTAATTTTTTGCACAAACTACTAATCATCGGACAAGTTATTTAAATACCACTACATCCTCATTCAATTCCATGTCCCATTCTTTCATCTTTTCAGGGTGACTATGATCCCTTCAACAAAGCCGCTGAATTCCGTAGACGTCAGGCATTACGCAAGAAAAATGTTAGCCAGAAAAACCAACGTAATGTCTTGGGTACCCCACCACCCGTTACGGGTAGACGGCATGAGGACGTTCAAACAGAAAAATATTTGGAAGAGCTGGTGACACGGCCGCCTGATTTCTCAGTGGAAACTCAAACCGATTTATTCTTAGAAAAACCACCTACACCACCATACGTACCGGCAAAGATTGGCGTCGATGTGGGCACAGAAATTTTGGACGGAGAACTCTTCCAATTCGATGCAGAAGCACAGCCCATTATTGATGTGTTGGTAGATAGCACACTGGAGTTGAGTATTCTGGAGGTGGCCCACGAGCAGGAAATTGATCTGATACGCCAGCGGCAAGCAGAGTAAGTATGGAAATGATGGGAAAAGTAAATCATAAATTAAGTAATCATTACGCCTCTTTACAGACTTCTTGCCCATCGTGAAGCTGAACTGGCCGAACTTCGTCGTTTGGAGGCTGAAGAAATTCGCTTGCAGGCCGAGAAGGAAAGACGTCTGCGTCAAGACTCCATTGCCAAATCTTTGGATGATGAAATGCAGCAAGGTGTTACAGCCGCCAAACTGTTACAAGGTCACATTGCCAGCATATTACCAGAGATTTTGGATAATCTGGAACCTGCCACCGATGCGGCGAAGAAGGAGAAACTAATGCAAACCCTCTGCCCCTGGCTATCGGCCGAAGTCGCCCAAGAAGTTGGCCATATTGTTGATTCACGTGAAATCCTAACGGTTATTATACAAGAGATTATCAAACAACGAGCAGAAGTCTATGCAGATTACAAGGAAGAGAGTGGCGAAACCAAACTTGAACATATTGATGAAGAGGAACACGAGACCACTGAGGAAGCGTGTGAGCCTGAAACTGAAGAGGAACCTACCGGCCGTTGTCCACCCGAAGTTTAATTCGTCCGTTACTTAAAAAGCTCAATGTCCGAATGTTTGCTCACAAACGAGTAACATCTGTGACTTATTTTGTTTTTAGTTGTCGTCAATTCTAAAATGTTTGGTTTTTCCGACATGTTTTCGAGCTTTTTTCAATATTTCGCTAATGTTATGTCTGCACTAAGCGTGGTTTCGAAAATGACAAGTTTTTTTTACAAATTTTAAACATGAATCAGCTGAATGTCCTGCTAAATAGCTTTATTGCCAAAATCAGGTTCAGTTTAGAAAATACCCTGATTTCGCAATGAAATGATTTTGTAAATACAAGAATCAGCTGAATTCCTAACTCATTACTGAAATCATGCTCAGTGAAGACATGGTATACCGAAACAATTGAAAACATATTGGAAATGGTATTGATATTGTACGACGATCATAATTAGATTCTAAATTGTTGGTAATGTTTAAAACATATGCACTTTTCTTGTGGGCAAATGACTTGAAATGAAAATTTTTGAATATTGTGACCAATTTGTAACGCTTGGTTTTTCAGTCATTAGCTCCGAATGGTGTTTGCTCTTATATTTTTGAATAAATGTATATACATTATAAAAGCAGTTTAAAGTAAATGATTTTATTTTTGCTGGTAAATATTTATCGCATTATTTCCTACAATTTGGAATGACGTTGGATCCGAGAGGTTATTTTTAAAGGCTGTAGTGAAAAATGGGTATCCACAATGGAAATATAAAAAAATTAATTTTTCACGTGATATTTAAAACCAGTAGACGTTCTGTTCGTTGAACCCATAAATGAAACTTTTTAATTCGTTCTTAATTTTGGAGAATGCTGTGGTGACGTTAGAAATGAGTTTTGCATACACTTTACAAAACAATTTCTTTCGGGTTTTGAATAACAGGTAAATTAGTTTGTTGACATGAAAAGGTACTAATAAAAAAAGAATAAAATTAAGCTAAAATACATATAAAACACAAGGATCATAATCATTAGCAGTCTAAAGATATGATTTTAGTGGTTGTGATTATTGTTTTAAGCGAAATTTTTATGAAGTACGATATCGTATTTATTGAGCAATTTTTAATGAATCAAAATGAAAAGGGGAAGTTATATATAAATAATAACGTGATTTTAAATACTTATTTTGAATACTTGACAGTAGATGCAATTATACTCAAATAAATCAAAGTATTGTTTATTTGTTCTTATACGATTTTTTGTTAATTTTAAAACAAATATTTTTAAAGGAATTTTTTAATTAATAGAAAAGTTAAATTAAAAAGCTAATTAAAAATGTATTAAAAATTATTACCTTTTTACCGATGTTTTCAAACCTAATTGTTTTCCAGAACATGGCTGTATTACAACGTATTTTGGAGATATCTTCAAATATGTTTATTATAATTGTGGAGCAAGCTAAAGAGTTTATTTTCTAATGTTATGAAAATGTTTTTAATTTTCTCTAATTGGCAATTGTAAAATGCGAATTCTTAAACAGTTACGTGTGAATTTTGTGACGAACTGACCTCAGTAGGCTTGCCTCTAACAGATAGAATTAACGTGAAAGTAAATAAAAAAAAATGCATCCCAAAACTAGAACAGTGTTATCTTAATACAACTCACCTTTCGCATAAAAGATGCAACTCTTTTTTTAGAATGAGAATTAAATTGTACATATGTTATCTTGTGTTTCTTTTCATAAGCGTGTTGTTCGATAACGCATACCATATTTTACACGCCGCTGTTTAATATGCGAACGATTTTTTTTATCGATTATAACCGATTTTTTCCGATACCGTTTCGACGACTCATGTTTTTCTCGAATACACTTATGACATGACACTTATTAGATCACAATTTTTCGTTATTTCCGTTATTTTTTCATATACAACTACATTATTTTACTCGGTAAAACCGTCCTTCTTTGATTTTTTGACCTTTAACATTCCGATGCTGTAACGACGGCGAATTTTTTTTCGAATACACTCCCGACATTGATCTTCGTACTATGGTATGGAAACATAAACGATTTCTTCTTACCACGATTTACCGCGATTTATCACGTTGCCGTACAACCGATTATAACCACATTTTATACCCGTTTATTCGCTTTGTACCTTTGCCGATTTGTTGTTTTGCGGTATTTTTTTACTCTCTTTAATTTGTATGTAGACAAATTATATATTTGTGTGCAATTTTATACAAATAAAGTTTAGGTTTCGTTTAGTTGTAAAGCTCCATCATCTATTCCAATTTATTTTACTTATTTGTGCCATTAGCTATTTATCTTTTACAATTATTCTCAACTAATTCCTTTGAATTTCATTGTTATGTCTTTCGACCATAATAACATTTTAGCTTGTATGCACTGATATCTGCGACAGCAACAACGAAATTGTATTTGAAAACAGAAACAAACTGTTTATTAACGTAAACAGCCACACAAATGACAATGAATATTCACCACACTCTACTTTGATTTCCTTTTCCGAGTATATCAAGTTCCGACAATAATACACGATCTTAGTTATTAACAGCTTGCCGGTTTGCCATTTTGCTATTCTCCATTTCCTTTTGTTCTTTATCTCCTTATTTCCATAGTCTCTCTGTCCCTCTCTCTCACACACACACGTTATTTTCTCATACCGAAAATTATATGTGATTTGCATGGCTCACACCCAGCGGCGGAATTTGAGAGGCCTTCCTCATATAATGCATGCAGTAGTCATTATTTGGGAATAACATTTCAAATAAGGACTACAGATCGCATGATTTTTCATCAGATTTAGGCATTTTATGGACTGAGCTGCCAAAGACATGTAAAAAGAAGGCAGAGGGATTTCATACACATCCCCTCTCGCATCCAAATAACAGGGGTATTGCATAATTTGAGGGTGCACTGTATAGTTTTTGATTTATTTGCAAGTCATTATTTTTTCATGTGTATGCTGGCCTTCCATAATGCCTTCTAATAGAAATCATCCATAGGGCCCCTTTACAGAAAGTTTCCATCAGGCCTTCTTATAGAAAGCATCCATAAGGCCTTCTTATGGAAACCGGCGACGGAAGGCCTTATTTTCCAATGTCACGCAATGTAAAAAAAGAAAGGAAGAAAGAAGGCCAAGGAAGGCATACTGGATCCAAAAGAAGGCCTTCAAACTCATGAACGAAGGCCTTCCTTCTCATGATTTCCGCCGCTGGGCATTTGTGGGCCAACAAGTGCATTGCGGCACACACACACACTTATACATTGTTAAACTTTTTGTTCACTTTGTATTTGTTTTATTTATCTTGCAAATTAACAAAGCATAACTTTTCGCAGCAGCCCAGCGGCGGAATTTGAGAGGCCTTCCTCATATAATGCATGCAGTAGTCATTATTTGGGAATAACATTTCAAATAAGGACTACAGATCGCATGATTTTTCATCAGATTTAGGCATTTTATGGACTGAGCTGCCAAAGACATGTAAAAAGAAGGCAGAGGGATTTCATACACATCCCCTCTCGCTTCCAAATAACAGGGGTATTGCATGCCTTCTAAATGGAAAGAATTGTTAATACGTTTTTTTTTCAACTTTTATGAAGGCCTGCCAGAGGCCTTTGAAAAGAAGGCAGAGGGATTTCATACACATACCCTCTCGCTTCCAAATATAAGGGGTATTGGATGTCTTCCAAATGGAAAAAATTGTTAATTTCCGTGGAAGGGGTTTTTTTAAACAGTATATCATTAGTTTCAACCACACAATTCAAATGCATCTTCATAGGCTAGACAGTTGCATGGCTGACTAACAATCACGAGGTAGTGGGTTCAAACTCCAGCAATGTTTACTGTCGTTGAAAAAAAATTTAAGTATAGAGAAAAATATATATAAGTGAGAAATATCTAAAAATAACAGGTGCGCTCTCAAAAAAACTAAATAATTTGAGGGTGCACTGTATAGTTTTTGATTTATTTGCAAGTCATTATTTTTTCATGTGTATGCTGGCCTTCCATAATGCCTTCTAATAGAAATCATCCATAGGGCCCCTTTACAGAAAGTTTCCATCAGGCCTTCTTATAGAAGCAATCCATAAGGCCTTCTTATGGAAACCGGCGACGGAAGGCCTTATTTTCCAATGTCACGCAATGTAAAAAAAGAAAGGAAGAAAGAAGGCCAAGGAAGGCATACTGGATCCAAAAGAAGGCCTTCAAACTCATGAACGAAGGCCTTCCTTCTCATGATTTCCGCCGCTGGGAGATTGCGATTGTTGTAAATTTGTTGTTTTGTCCATAAAAACTATTGTAAAGTATGGCTGCCGCTATGCATGCACGTCTATGCACAATTTACAATTGCTGCCGTGTCCGTGGACTTTATATGCAATACATCTGTTTGCACATTAAATTCATTAACTAAACATGCAAATCTTTGTGACTTGTTCAATTATGGTGTGTTTTTCAGTTTTATCACAGTTAAAATTATCTTTTACTTATTTTTTTTCAGTATTTTTCGACGGACACGATTTTTTGCCTACATTAATTAAGCGCTAACGGTAAAAGAACTAACAAAATAATCAGTGTTGCTACTGAGAATGTGAATGCAACCCGTATCAGGGATGGTAAAATGAGTTACACATTAGGGTATGTACCTTTTGGATACACAAGGTAGATATTTGAATTTAAGATATTCTTTTGACGATTTTATACCTAAAAGCTCTCATTGCAGCTTTGTTTTTCCGAATTTCTGAATTTTTTCAAATTATTAAATACTATAAATAGAATGTACAGAGACCATAATCTAAAAAAAAATATTTTTAGATTGTGTTTGGCATTATTTTTTTGACTGGACAAACATTCGAATTAAAGTATTTAGTGATGTCATATATTCGTGCATTTTTCGCCGCAAGGACTAAAACATTTTTGGGACCGGTAGTGGCATAGTGGTTAGAACACGCGACTACCATGCGGGTTCAACTGCTGGCTCCAGTCATCTTAAAAAAGAAAAATTTTCTTTCATTGTCGGCAGCAACTTCGCAGTATTAGTGTCGAGTCAATCGGCATGTCTAGTAAGAGCTTCTCAAACAGTGACGTTCGCATTCGTCGATTAACAAGTAGGTGCCGTTAGTTGTGAATCTAAAAATTTAAAGCGTTTTGATTCACAACAACTCATTCATGGGGTGCAAAGGGAAATTAAGTTAAGACTAAAACATTTAAAGTATTCAGTGATATCACATTTTAGGGTTTCTTGCGCCACGGAATAGTAAAATGAATAAAAAAAATGTAGGGAAATCGTATTGAAGTGTTACACAGAAAAATATGGAAGTAATATTGCCCAACTTGACTTTGGTGTATTCTATTAGTATGAAGACAAAAAAAGTATTATTACCCACGACAAAAGTGCAAAAAAACCAAAAAAAATCCAACTTTTATTGATGAAAAAGCCAAAATCTTCCGCAACATATTTTCATAAATAATTGTTTTGAAAATTATAATTTTTAAAAAATTTAATTCGGCGAGAAAGCTTTTAAAACTATGGCTCGAAAAAAAAAATAAACATATTAATGATTAATTTGTCTAACAAACATCCTTTGAAAATATTACAGAAATTATTCTCAAAAAAAGAAAAAAAAATAATACAAAAATTGGGCGATATGATTTTTTTAATTTGTATGCTTTTGTCCCCGTTTTCAATTGTTCAACAACACAAACAAAAACTTTCGAACAGTCAAACTCTTAAAATTTGTCGTTTTTAATATTATAATATTTAGAAAATTTAATTGTATATATAATTTCCTGAAAACTGAATTTGTTTTTATCAAAGGCTGTTGATGTCAGTCCCATAAAACACACGACTGCAAAGATCTTCAGATTAAAATTAAAATATTTTAAAAACAAACCCGGTTATGCTGTAACGGTTTGCATTTCTATTATACCCTAGATACAAACCAAAATAACCGACAAACCACAACCCTATTGATCATCTCTCGCAGCTGAAACACTAACACTTGCCAAACACATGTTTTGTTTTCGCTATCCTTCACCTATCGCATTAAACAATTTTATGAAATCGCTCAATGATTCCAAGGAGTTGATCCGTAACCATCTGTATTACGTCAATATTTTCACCAATTTTCTTTTTTTAAGCTAAAATTATTTTTATGCTGAGACATAGTGTAAGAATAGATTAAAGGTATTGTAATTTTAAATTTTCTACATTTATTTAATACCCATATCACTATACCGCGTGAAGTTTATAGCATTTTTCAATATTTTTTTCACAATTTGACGTGATACTCCCATTTAATGGGTACCGATCAAATTGCCTCTAACAGTTAGAATTTAACTTGAACGTTGATAAAAAAATTAATACCAAAAACTAGAATAGTGTTACCTAAATACAACTCACCTTTTGCTTAGCAGAATCTGTCATCGAGATACACCTCTTTTATAAGATTGGGAAATGAAATTGTATATTTTAAACGTTTTTTTCATAACTGTGATGTAGGTACGATAACTCATACCAAATTTAACTCATCGTTGTACATTCACGACATGAAGCTTAGTAGATCATTACTTTGCATACGTATATTATTTTTATATATATACCACAATGTTTTACACGTTAGCACTCGGTAAAACCGTCCATCTTTGATTAATTTTTACCTTTAACATCCCGATGTTGTAACGACGGCGAATTTTTTTCGATTACACTCCCGACATTGATCTTCGCATTAAGCAACGAAAACGTAAACAATTTGTTCTTACTACAATTATTACTATACA
This sequence comes from Muscina levida, assembly GCA_964034835.1. Lineage (NCBI taxonomy): Eukaryota > Metazoa > Arthropoda > Insecta > Diptera > Muscidae > Muscina > Muscina levida. The sequence continues at coordinate 18,315,830 of OZ035883.1, read as the reverse complement.
CTACACGATTTTCCGCGCTTTATCACGTTACCATACAACCGATTATAACCGTCCGTTTTACCCGTTATATTTCACTTTGTAGGCTGCTTTCTTGTTTTGCGCTATTTTTTACTTTTTGAAATCAGTTAAACGTGTATGTTGAAAAATTATTAATTTGTGTGCGATTTTATACAAATAAAGTTGGTGTTTAGTTTCAACTTCATTGGCTTAAGTATTTTTAACTTTGACTTAGTTTTGAAGCTCCATTATCTTTTTCCAATTCCATTTGCTTATTATCTATCATTGTGGTATTATTTTTCACAGTTAATTGTAAATAATTAATTTGAGTTTTATTATTATGTCTTTTGGCCATGTTAACATTTTAGCTTGTATGCACTGCGACAGCAACAACGAAATTATATTTGAAAACAATAACAATCTGTGATTTACTCTTTATTAACGTAAACAGTCACACAAATGACAATGAATATTCACCACGCTCTACTTTGATTTCCTTTTCCGAGTATATCAAGTTCCGACAATAATACACGATCTTAGAATTTAACAGCTTTACGATATGGCATTTTGCTGTTCTATATTTCCTTTTGTTGTTTATCTTCAAACTTCCATGGTCTCTCTCTCTCTCACACGTTATTTTCTCATACCGAAAATCATATGTGATTTGCATGTCTCACATTTGTGGGCCAACAAGTGGTTGCACTGCTGCACACACACACACACTAGTACTTTGCTTAACTTTATGTTCACTTTGTATTTGTTTTATTTAGCTTTCAAATTGACCAAAACTTTATTTTTCGTAATTTTCACATTTTCAAAGGATGATTAACAGTTTGCAATTGTTGTGAATTTATTGTTTTGTCCATAAAAATTATTGCAAAGTATGGCTGCCGCTTTCTATGCATGCACAACTATGCACAGTTCACAGATGCAGCAGTACCCGTGGACACTACATGCAATACTTTTGTTTGCACCGTAAATCCATTAATTACACATTCAAACCTTTGTGATTTGTTTAATTATGATTTGTTTCTCAGTTATATCACAGTTAAAATTATATTTTACTTATTTTTTTCAGAATTTTTCGACGGACGCGATTTTTTGCCTACATTTTGCTCTAACGGTAAACGAACTAACAAATAACCAGTGTTGCTATTGAGAATGTGATGGCAAAACGCATCAGGGATGGTAATATGAGTTACGCATAAGAGAATGTACCTTTTGGGTATTCAAGGTAGATATTCGAATATAAGATATTCTTTTGACGTTTATATATCTAAAAGATCGCTTTGCAGCTGTGTTTTTCGGATCTAGTTAATTTTTCTTTTCAATTAATCAATACTATGAATAGATTGTACAGAGACCATAATCTAAAAAAAAAATATTTTTATATTGTGTTTGGCAATATTTTTTTGACGGGACTAAAACATTCGAATTAAAGTATACAATGATATTACATTTTTGGGCTTTTTCCGCCACAGGGACTAAATTATTCGAATTAAGGTATTCAGTGATATCACATTTTTGGACTTCTTCCCTCACTGAATAGTAAAATGAATAAAAAAATTAGGGAAATCGTATTGAAATGTTACACAGAAAAAAATGTCTATGTAATATTGCCCAACTTGACTTAAATGTATTCTTTTAGTATTAAAACAAAAACGTCCTATAATCCACGTCAAAAGTGTAAGACAAGCAACAAAAACCAACCAACAAATGGGAGTTTCCAAAGTAGCGGTCGTTACCGATTTTCGGAAACTGTTTAATAAAATTCCAGCCCCCAAAAAAATTATTAAAATTACCTTTTGTATAAATTTTTTCGGTTGCTACCGATGTTTGAACTTTCATAAGTCCAAAATTAAGCAATCCTCGTGGTATATTTGCTTAGGTTGGAATATTATTTAAAAAAACTCCGAAAATCGGTAACGACCGTTACTTGGTAAAACCCAAATGTTTTTTGATAAAAAAAAAGCAAATATCTTCTGCAAATCTTCATAAAAATTTGTTTTAAAAATTACAGTTTTTAGAAATTTTAAAACTATTACTCAAAGAAGAAAATAAACAAATAAACGATTAACATTTCTAAAATATACTTTTTTGTATTTAAAATTTTACTAAAATGTTACAAAAATTGTTGTCGAAAAATTTAAAAAAAAAAATATTACAAAAATCGCACAATATGATTTTTTTTTAATTTTGTTTCCTTTTACCTCCGCTTTTAATTGTATGACAACACAAACAAAAACGTTCGCATCATCAAATTCTTAAAAGTTGTTGTTTATTAAATTTTCATTTTTAGAAAAATCAAATGTGTAATAAATTTGTTAAAAACAGAATTTGTTTTTATCCAAAGTTTTTGATGTCAGTCAAATTTTTTGAATAGTTTTTTATATTTAATATTTTTTATCGAATATTTCGACAAAGATCTTCAGATTAACAAGAAGATTAAAATTGAAATATTTAGAAAAAAACCGGTCATTCTGTAACGGCTTGTTTTTTCATTATACCCTAGATACAAACCAAAATAACCGAAAAACCACAACCCTATTGATCATGTCTGGCAGCTGCAACACTGACACTTGTCAAACACATGTTTTGCTTTAAGTTTATTTTGTTTTCGCTATCCTCCACCCAACGCATTAAACAATTTCATGAAATCGCTTAACTTCGGTAATTTATTCTAGATTGACTAACCAAAACAGAAACTTGCGAACTACGAAATCATCTAAAAGACTGAAATAATGTCCAAAATATTCACACCTACAAATCAAATTCGTCTTACCAATGTGGCAGTGGTAAGATTAAAGAAAGGTGGAAAACGCTTCGAAATAGCCTGTTACAAAAATAAGGTGTTGTCCTGGAGAAGTAATGCGTAAGTTTTTCATTAAACTCTAAATATAAGCGAAAAATTATATAGTCTTTCATACTATTTTCTCAGCGAAAAAGATATAGATGAAGTCCTGCAAACGCACACAGTTTTCACTAATGTCTCCAAAGGTCAAGCGGCCAAAAAGGAAGAACTTTCCAAGGCTTTTGGTAAAACGGATGACACGGAAATTTGCAAAGAGATCCTGTTGAAAGGTGAACTACAAGTGTCGGAGAAAGAGCGACAATCGGTACATGACACTCAACTCAATGGTATCATAAATAGTGTGGCCGCTTTGTGTGTTAACCCAGAGACGCGTAGACCTTACCCAGCCACAATGATAGAGAAATCTCTAAAAGAGGCACATTTTTCGATAAAACCAAATCGTAATACCAAACAACAAACGTTGGATGCCATTAAATTGCTTAAGGAACATATGTCGATTGAAAGATCTCGCATGAAGTTACGTGTGTCGTTTGCAGCCAAAAAAGATAATGGCCCCAAATTGAAGGAAGCTCTACTAAAGCTAACTACATCTGTGGAAAATGAAGAATGGGAAGATGCTACGTTGCACATGATTTTGTTAATAGATCCAGGAAACTATCGAGTAATCGATGAATTGGTACGAAATGATACCAAAGGCAAAGGTTTAGTGGAACTACTCGAATTAAAGGAAGTTGTAGAAACAGATGAAGTCTTTTGATTAGTTTTAACAATTTTTTTTAAATATATTATATGTATGGTGACATAGGTATATATGATGTGTGCCTATATAAACAATAATTTATTAAATAAAGATATTTTTGTAATTACCCTAACATGGTAAAATGTATTTTTGAGGGAAATTTATTGATAATACGATGTTTTAGTTTAAAGAAATGAAATTGAAGAAGAAAATATTCAGTAAGGAAGGGGATTTATATATGGATGCTTCGCTTGGCAAATTGAAAAATGTCAGTGATTTAAAATTAAAAAAACTTTAAGTGGAAAATTTTTGATCAACACTTAGTAGAAAAGTTTTTAGGAGGAGATTGCCTTTGAACATAGACTCAGTAAGAAAGGGTCTTTATATATGGATGCTTCACTTAGCAAATTGAAATATGACAGTGATTTAAAATTAAAAACTTTATTAAGTGGAAATTTTTTGGGAAACACTTAGTAGGAAAGTTTTTAGGAGGAGATTACCTTTGAAGATAGACTCTTCCTGTAGAAAACATTTGTACTATCCCAAAGGATCTCGGATGCGTTTTTATATACAAAAAGTGTCATAAAAAATGTTTTTAATGTAGATAATATTTCTCCACCCAAAAACCTAAATCATATTTTAATCTTAAACTGTTATAAAATTTACAATAAAAACAAAACGGTTAGCTTTGGAAGTTTTCATGTCTTTTATTTAAACACCTGACGATTTTAATTTAAACAAAATGAATCTCTTATTTTAAAACACATACAATTTCCATTTGTTCTTACACTGCATAACATGTGAGTCAAGATTTTATCTTTTCTTTTACAATAATAATTAAACACAATACAAATTAATAAACTACATCAGCAAACATTCATTCATTTATTTGCGCTTCTTAAGATTTTCAAACCGTTTCGATAGATCATCAAAATCGATGTCATCATCGTTATTATTGGGCTTGGCCTCATCCGATGGTAAGTCAGGCAAATCCAGGGGAACATTCGGTAATTGTGGTAATTCCATCGATGGTGGCGGTGCCGTAGGTTGAGCAGCTGGTGGTGGCATTTTACTGCGTGGCTGTGGCTTAGGCTTATTTGAGTTCTGTAATGAAAAAATTATAAGAATATTAATGAGGTTCACTGATAAAATAGTTAAGCATTCTTTCAGTTTTAGAGCATTGTGACATCCAATATTACGGTTTTCTTAGAATAATAGTTCAAAGTGAAAGGCAAGTGAGATTTAATTTATTATCTGACCTGTAAATTAAGTGGGTTAATCGAAGTGTAGCGTGGCGGCGGATCATTGTGCATTTTTTGGCGCTGTTTTTTTGCAAAATAAAAAATCAAATTAGGGGAGGGAAAAAAGAAAATATAGCAACATAAAGAAAATAAATAAAAAAATAAAATAAAATAAGGGTTATCGCAACAGGATTTAAGAAATGTTCTGTATGATACCGTATAGGAATAATTTAATTCTAAATTAGAAGTATATTTTGTTGAAAAGTCTAGTCGGTTCTCCAAGTATTTAAGCTATGTTGAAGTTTAATAAAAGATAAGGTAATAATATTAAAAGTAGCAACTATTCACTGAAGGTAAGCAGTTCTTCCATATGTCATTTATAAGATGAAAAGGAAATTGTTTTTCTAATCAGCATTTTGCTTTATCACACAAATTTACTAACATTTAAATATTTAACAAATAGGTAGTAGTGTTGTGGGCGGGTGCCCTTCAACCAGAAATATAATATATATCAAATTTCTGGTAGAAGGATACTCGTTTACATAATTGTTTGAAATAAAGTAAAACAAATAAAACATTTATATCCAACATGCCATTACTGCATGCCCACGTGGTAAAATATAGAACATTTCGTTATAAATTATTTACATATGGATGGAATGAATGGTATTACTCGGATTAATAACATAACACAATGAATTACACATTTTAAATGGATTAAAAGCTAAAACAAAAACTGGACGGCCACAAACACATATGGTAATTGGAAAACGTACCAAAATATTTGTATCTATATCTTCAGCACCACCACCACCAGCGGCAGATGCTGATGGCATTTCGCTATTAGTTTCCTCCTGTTAGTGTATTAAATTAATTGAGCCATTAAAAATTAACAAACATGCGAAAAAATAATTTCAATTTTGGACAACAAATGTAAGTCTGACATATTTAGGTTAATTAGTACTTGGTAACATTGTAGCATATCGTGCCTAATATTTCGGTAAGGCTAGCGCAGCGCTTGCATGTGGAATTTTTTACTATTATATAACCAAATGGCGCTAATTGCAGGAATTTTAATAATTTATGCATATTGTAATTTATATAATATTGGCCAAGAGGCTTTAATTACAAGATTGTAAAAATAAATGAAATGAATTGTTTATATACATATATATGTTTATATTTCTACATGATAACTTAAGTTAAGTAAAAATTTCATAAAATACATTTAATTATAATAAAACAACATAAAACATAACATAAATAAATAAAAATAAAATATATTGACTTTTAATTAAAAGTTATAAATAAATTAAATTAAACAAAATAATAAAAAATATAAAAAAAATAAAACCACAAAATAAAATCAAAAAGTAAATAAAAATTAATTTAAAAAATATACGATAAAAGAAAATATAACAAAGTAAAATAAAATATAATATATCAAAATAAAATAAAACAGTACAAAATATAAACAAAATATTTAAAATAATTGATGTGTGTTAAAATAAAAGAAAATAAAAAAAAAACAAAGTAAAATAAAATATAAAACAAAATAAAATAAAATAATACAACTTTTTTTGAAACGTAAAGAATTGTTAATCAAAGAGAATCTACCCCAAATAACACAGTGCAAAAAATTTTATGGGCGGAATAATTCCTTTACGGAATTAAAGCCTTAGGTGAGTATATTTAAATTCCGTGAGGACTGATCCCTCTGGGTCGAACTTTTTTTATGACCCGGCGAAGTTTTTAGTTTATCCCGAAATAGAGTTCTTAAAAATAGGTCCTTAAAAAACTATGTTTCTCATTGGTTTTGTACATTTTCGATATCAGTTGTTTCCAATGAATTTTGTAGAACGTTTTAACTCTCTATCTCGACTCCTCACGTGTGCTTTTCATCCTTATTACGAGAAAAGTCAGAAAAGGTCCTTAGAATGGGACTTTACAACACGTAAATCTTCAACAAAAATGTTGCTCCGAAAATTGTACTGGAAGTGCTTTAAGAACAAAAATCGATATCTCCAACTTTTACTAATCGTTTTGTCTCCTTCATCTTTATTACGAGAAAAGTCAGAAAAGGTCCTTAGAATGGGACTTTACAACACGTAAATCTTCTACAAAAATGTTGCTCCGAAAATTGTACTGGAAGTGCTCTAAGACCAAAAATCGATATATGCAACTTTTACTAATCGTTTTCTCCTTTCATAGCACTGTGTGAACAGCGGTATCACGAGATATCTTGCTAGGACTGGATTGAAGATAAACCAGATCACTATTGGAACTGGATAGGAGGTCCGCGTAAGACGACTAGTTGGAGTAATCACGGGACACTGCGACGTCAGAGAATTTAATGAGGAGGAAATTGAGACTATTGAGCATTTGTTATGCCATTGCCCATCTCCTCATAAAAGAAGGAAGCAATTCCTCGGGAAATGATTCTTTGATAGTCTCACTGAACTGCCGTCATGCAACATGGAGAACCTGGTGAAGTTCACTGATGGTTTGAGCTGGCTTAAGGGCAGAGGATCATAGTATCCCCACGTAATCTCACTACTTGTATAATGAAGTTGAATGAGAGAACACTCTGGAATTTTTTTTCAGCACTTCTACCTTTTTTTCACTGTACTATTCTTCTGAACTTTTTATTATATTGTAAAATATTCTTCCCTTTATATTTCTCCTTTCCTAAATCAGGACAATCACAATGGACCATAATGGTCTCCAAGTGTTGTAATGGCATGCCCTTAACCTTAACCTAAACGTAGAACATTTTCGATATCAGATGTCGAACAATGAAATTTAGCGAGGATTTTTTTGTGTAAAATTTAAACTCTTTATCTTGACTCCTTACGTCTCCTATTCATTCTTATTTCAAGAAAAGTCAGTGACTTTACAAAATTTCAGTGTTCAACAATAATGTGGCTCACAAAATTTTACCACTTATTTTATATCATTTTAAAGCACTGTGTGATTAGCGACCTTTTTGCAATCCCCAAAATTGACCTACATACAATACGACCTGTGCTCCTTAACCATAGAGGAACAAGAGTTCCAGCTTGAGGTTCGACTTAAAATAATATAATTTAAATAGCCCTGGAGTGTAACTGAACACAATAAATTATGTCTATGGCTGTCATTTAGTTGTCACATTTGTGAGTCCATGTATAAATCTGAACTGTAATGGGATGGCGTGCAGCGGCTGCTGCTGTTCATTTTTGGAAAAATAGGACCGATGTCAATTTAACCATCTACCCATTTTTAGAGAAAAATTTTGCAAATGTATATGTTAAATTTTACCCAAAATCTTTTCATTAGATTTAATTAAAAACGAAACAAATTTCTTAACCGATCCATCTGTTTAAAATTGTTGTTGGAACCATTCTGTACTGTTTTATATATTTTTTTATATCGCCACTGTATTTACAGATTGTTACATGTTATTATGATTTCGAAGCCACTCATGCAAAATATTTCTTTGTTTGTTTAGCTCATATATTGTAATACAGCTACAGCCTTATTGTATTACACAAAATTCTAAGCTACCCAATAATATATAATTATTGCATACTAAATTATATGGCAAAAACTCTACCACAGTAACTACTACATACTAGCATCCCTAAAACTATTGCATTTGTTGACCAATAGCAATTTGTTCAAATGGAGTTTAGAAAATATTCGTGTTGGCAACTTACATTAATAAACTGCGTATTTAAGTCCTTAACCTCATTGCTAGGTGCTGAAACATTTGGTGGTATATTATAACTGAAAGGTGGTGGTGGATATCCACCTCCAGCTCCACCGCCGTAGGGTAACGGCGCAGCAGGATGTCCTCCACTGCCGCCGCCAACACCACCACCACCACCTCCGCCATAAGGTGGTGGATAATTAAATGGTTTGTTCGCGGGCACCTCTGGCATTTGAGGCAATGGTGGTACTGTAGGATAACCAATAAAACCCATTTGTGGAGGAGCACTTCCACCACCCAAATTATTACGATCTGCTAAATCTATTAATGATTGATCTTTGTCTGTAATAAAAGAATAAACAAATTTATGTTATGCATGAAATGCTATGGCAAATACAAATAAGTATACATTACCTTCTTGTCCCTCATTTATAACCTGTGGATCTGGCTCGTATTCGATGTTATAGTTCTTGGCAATTTCTATTAAATACTTTTCCACCAACAATTTGGGAGGCGCTTGTAGCTGTAGCTTATGCATAAGTTTTTCTGAAACTTGATGGTCGCCGGTGGCAGTTCGTGCCTTTTCGGCAAATTGAGGCCCATACTTATGTATGAAAATGTCCGAAATGACTTTCAATTCAGCCACATCACTTTGGAGACGTGGACAGACCCACACCACACTGGAAACAGCTTCAGCTATGCCATCATCCAATTCTTTCATTTGAGTGACCAAACCAAAACGAGCCAGTATCAGGTCACAATACATTTCAACCACCTCCATGGCCTCCACCAAGTAGTCTTCCCTATAATTTAGGCATAGAGAATTATAAAGAATTAACTATTTGTCAAACACAAATTATACCTTATGATGTGTTCAACTCGTATGCGAGCCCTCTCCGTTTTCCCAGTGGCCAAAAAATCTGCTATTTCCTTTCTTGACTTTTGTGCAATTTCTGCCTTTTTCTTTTCCAACAGTTTTAAGCGATTGCATGCCAACCGTAAATTGGTTTTTAATTTAGTGTAATTGGGACCGCTGGAGAACATTTTGACTCCGTTAGGGGGTTTTTAATTTTTTTTTTGTTAAGAACTTCACAGCAATTCTGGTCTGCACGGTTTGCGACCAAATTTATTACAAGACAAAAAAAATCACACACAACTCCACCAATCTGTCTAATTGTAATGACTCATTAACGATTACTGTCTACTCACAACAAAAAATATATGACGGTATGCAAACAGAATAGAGGAAAAACAAAGATTAGTTCTGCTCAATGTGACGTCACAGCAGCGAGATGCCAGACAGAGTGGCGTTCAAGAGAAAGGCCCAAAATACCAGAACATGAATAAAAAAGAAAAGGAAAAGAAGTAATTTGGTGTATACGTATATAAAACGATAAAAGGATAATTGTTATTAAAAAATAAAAATTAAATATATAAAGAAAAATTGCAAAACATTTTTATAAACAAAAATTAAATATCTAAAATTTTTTTTAAATATTTTCTTACAAAAAATATTATATTACAATGAAAATCAAAAATAACAAAATAAAAAATTTTGCAAACCATTAAAAAAATACTAAAAATATAAAATTATAATACATATAAACAACGAAATATATACAGGAAAAATGAATATCATACTAAATTCAAGAATAAACCCAAATAATATTTTAAACAAAATAATTATTTATTTAGTTATAGTTTAGTGATAAAATCAAATTTAAGTTAATCATATTTTTATATTTGATTTTTAATATTATCTATTTTATTTTTAAAAACTGTAGAATTTTTGAAACCTTATATAGTGCAAATGGTTCAGTTTTACTTATATAAGTATACAAATAAAAAAATAAAATTACACAGCCAAATAAATACTACAATTCGTATAACCAAAAAAAAAATATCAAATTAAATTAAAAATCAAAAATAAAAGTGCAAATATTTCAAAAAAAAATTATAAAAGTAGAATATAAATAAAATAAATCGATAACAAAATGATTCAAAAAACAAAACTATTTGTGTGTTTTTTCAAAAAAAAAATTATCTTTAACTTAATTTTTGAAAAACTTTTTTTTTTTAACAAAAAAAATCAATTCAAAAGTATACCTATTTCTATTTTCTTTAAAAACATATTTTTTATTAAAAATTTAATTTAGCTTTAATTTACTATTTAAAAAAAATATCAATATTTAATAACGTAATAAATTTTTTTTTAGTAGCCATTTAAATTTCTTATGCTGTGTAATTGAACTTTTTATGATTTCTAAAAATGTTCTTGTTAGTTGAAAGTGTTCGATAGGTTGACATATTATCACTATGGAATGTTTTAATACAGAAATTTGGAAACTACAAGTTAATAGAATTTATAAAGTTTCATTACAATTCCAGATTACTTTGACAAGTAACTTATCAATAGTAAGATTACTCTATATATACAACCACAGCATCCCGAGCACTTTATTTCATATAAATCCCATCTTTCAACTAAAATTAGTGGCAACACTCTCTATTATTATTTTTATAGAGTGAAAAACTACGAATATAATAACAAAGGAAAATATAACAAAAACATACATGAAAGTACTACTCTCTTGCTGCGACAAAACAATACAGTGGTAAAGAGAAAAATAACATTATGGAAAATGAGAACGAGAGAGCAAGAGTGTAAACAACATAACAACAATAATACTAACCTCACAATTCCCATCTAAACAGAAACATACATGGTACGACGACACCAACCAGTTATGCGTTGATTATATTCAAAAATATGTAAATCAGTACATGATAAAAGGTACACTTAATACGAGTTTAAGTACTTCTAATGTCAAACATTAATTTGTTTCTGTAAATAATTTCAATTTAAAGAAAAAAAATACTATGTCCGCTTGCCATGTATGTTCATCGTTTATTAAATTCCAGACATACATGGTATGAGAGCAGTACAACAAAAACTATACAGCCTATAAATGAGAGACAGCCTATTTAATGGCAAATGATCTGAAGAGTGGAAGAAAGGTATGGGGGTTGTTTTTTGAGACAGCTGTTTGCTGCTGCAGCTATTGATGACTAATGGCAGACGAATGAAAGAAACAAAACAAAACAAAACTCCAAAGTGAAATTAATTGTATTGTATCATAAACAATGAATCATCGTTATAATATGTACATAAATATGAAACATTTTAATAAATCGTTAATTTTGTTACAGTTTTTAATCGATTTTAATCTGTTTGTTTGGAATGAAGTTATTTCAAGGATATATGTTTTTATTAAGCTGTTACTTTGTTTTGTTTACTTGTTGTGCTTATTATGTTATGTGATGTGACCACACTGTCTCATGTTATATGAAAAAAAACAGAGAATTTGTAATAACTTTGCATACATGGGAGAGCGCTAGTGTTTGTGCGTGTGTGTATGGAGCAAAAAACCCGAAAAACTTATAAGAATAATAACAGAGAGCGTATTTTTGTATATTTATGAGAATAAAAACGGGTCTAATTATTACTCTTTCTCTCTTTCTCACTCTTGTACTCTCTCTATGTAAACGTTAACCTAACTTTTTGCTTGAAAACATACATGGCACTAATGAACATACATGGCATAATATAGCGCTCAACCTTAAATGTTATGAAAAACAAAAGTTTTTCCTGCTACATCTAATGTCTAATGGAAATTAGTTACTGATAATAGTTTTAAGTTAATATTGGCCCATAATTGCAATAACAACTCCTTGTTTTTGTATTAACATAGCACAAAATCTACTCAACATTTACCATGTATGTTTTCACTGCAAATTCAATGTTTGTTTACTTCACATCCATACATACATGGCTAACATAACATGTTAGTAGTAAATACAATATAAAGAGAAATGGCAAAAGAATAATTTTGTATTTCGTTTACTCCTGTCCACCCCTCCATTGATCTGTTGTTAATGAGTGTGGTAAAGAAGTGGGTAGTTGTTGGTAGCTTCTTTCGGCAAAACAATGAATAGAAGAGCAGTGTAAACCATAGAGCACATGCAGTCGTTCTTTGGACAGAACTCAGCACGAATTGTAAACAACAGAAGGAAACGGTAAAAATTGTATATAACACACATTTACAATAAGAAAGGACAAATTCATACGGAATGTTGGATGCTTTGGCATCTTGCATCATCACGTGGAGGAGGTATTGCCTTGCGTGAAATGATAATGAGAATTTGAACAATTATATAGAAATTTAGAGTAGCTGTATAAATGGAATAATAAAAATAGTGCTTAATTAAAAAGTTAGGGTCTTTATTATTAATTTATAATTAATTATATCATTACATTACACATAAAATATTTAAAAAATAAATTTCTGAGCTATTTAAATAAGTCGTATTGTTGTAATTTAATAAAAATCTTCCGCAAGGCCTGTACCTGCTAAGTTTTAAGTCATACCTCTAAAAACGACAATTTTATTAACAAAATTCTACGGCTTTTTGTTTGCAAGGGCAAACGATTTTAGGAAGTTTTTTGTTTCTCCTGTAAAATTTTTGAAATGTAAGTTACGCCTTTTTTGATTTCATATGACGATGTTCATATAATAGAACCCTGCGCAAGTGCTCGTGAAGCTGTTTGAAGTGTATTTGCATTATTTTTATTTCATGTAATTATTTAGATTCTGCAAACAAGACATGTACACGACACGGTATTGTTTTGATAGACACAAAATAAAAGCAAGAGAGCGAAAGGGAGTGTTTTGATCAAAACAGTGCTTTGAAAAACAAGTGCACTTATGTTATGCACTGCAGCGAATGATTCAAAAAGTTCTTTCATCGTACCAAATCGTACGATGTATTGTACGAAAAAGTACTTATATTGTGAAAGTACGATATATTATACCAAATAGTACGATTTATTGTACCAAATAGAACAATTTATTCTACCAAATCGTACGTTTTATTGTACAAATTGCACAAATTATCGTATCAAAGTCTTTTTGTGCAAAACAAAAGATCCCCTTATATATTTTTCCCCTCCTTTCCAGCATCAATATCAAAACAGTATCATTTATGTATTTTTATTTTTTTGTAAAGAATAATGAATTTTATTTTGTTCATATCGTGTTTGTTGTAGTTAAATTAGTTTATAAACCACCTATTATGATTTAGTTTTCTTTTTGCTTCTTATTATTGTAACACAGTTTGAAATGGTTTCTTTCAAATGTCTATTGTAGTATTAAAGTTACGTTTTGTTGTTATATATAAATAAATTATAATCATTAAATGTAGCTATTTACAGAACCTGCATAGAATAAAAAAAAAACAAAAATAAAAAAATATTGTATGATTATACAATTATGTATTATTTAGATGTTTTAGGGAATTACAAGTAAAAAGGTGGAGAGACAACAATAAAAACGAATTACTCGTGCCATCTGTAAGCGAGCAAACTGTTATTTATTGTTAATCACGATACTAATCTAATCCATCTTCAGTCCTATTAAATAAAGAGTTAAACGCTAAATGGGTTTGGGTGTAATAAATCTAAATAAATCAAAAATTGGTAATGAAAATAATAATAATAAAAAAAAAACAGTTCTTACGAGTATTAAAACAAGCAAAGGAGATACGCGCGTGACTTAAATAAAATCAATTATAACAAAAATGGGATGATGAGTGATAACAAGATGTTCATGAAAATGAAAAAAGGCATGACCGGAACAGACCAATTTAATGAGAATTATGGGTCCATTTTGCGTATTTTTGACATGTTTGTCGTGCGCTGTTGTTGCTGTTGGCCTTGTGCTGATGTTGGAGTTGTGCCTGTGGTGGCACACGGGTTAGAGGAGTTATTCATGGATTGTGGACTGGATTCGTTGCCTGAGGCGCCAGATATTTGCATTCTTCGCTTTAGCACAATTTTACGTGCCTGTGTCGGTACTAAGGCAGGCATAGTAGGGGCTGCCGTCGTCGTCGCAGGAGTTGGGGGCATTTTAATGGGAGTTTTACTTTTGCTAGTGTCATCAGTGGACTGATCATCCATGTCACCAGTTTGATTCTCCTCCTGTAAATATAATATACACACAAAGAATTAAATTTAAATCACATTTTATTGTTATCACAGTGTGTACTTACATCATCGTCATCTTCCATTTCTTCTTCCTCAAATTCTATATTAAAGCCATCTGGTTCCACCAGTTGTCCATTGAGTGTGGGAAATGGAATTTCTGGCAATATCACTTTGTTGTTGGGACCGTTGCGGTCGTTCATCAATTTTTGCAACAAATTCGAAATGTCTTCACGTTTTCGCGTTACTGTCAGTGTGTCAAACCAATTGGCCAACTGTTTAATAGGGACTCTGTAGTCACGTATGGGGTCCTTAAAGAACTGTTCCACATACTGTAACAAATAGAGTCCACAATCAGTGAAATTATTTTGTTGAGGAACTTTAACACAATGTCCGGGCATGTTATCCTTATTGAATGTGTGCAAGGGAGCCTCGGGCATCTTTATCTTGTATTCACACGAAAGGTAATCACGTAGGGTGGCGACTACCCGACTGCGGGATGCACCGGCCAATGAGTCAAAAATTAAAATCAACGGCTGTTTAATGGCCTGATGCGTGGAGTTGTTGGTAGTGGTTCCAGGTAGAACCGGTATGGCAGGTTGCGAATTGTTAGTGGTATTCGAACTAGAGTTTTCGAAATCACTGTCTTCCGACGCAAGGTCGCTTTCGTCACCTTCAGCCTCATCGCGCTCACTGTCCTCATCGCCCACACCACAGATATCGTTCAAAACATTGCCACTGTCGCGCTTGGAAAGCGGTGTAATGGTAGTATTACCAATTTGCAAGGCCACTTTTTTGCCCTCTGTAAAAAAATATTGAGATAAGGGATGAGTTAAATCATTCTAATTCAAACACGATCAAAGTACTTACTTGTTTTCTTAACTGGTTGCAATTCCACCGGTACACCAGTTTCAAAGGTAACCGGACCTTTGAGCCGTGGAAAACAAATTATGGCCAAAAACCAATGCGATTGCTCGTTTATGGGTATAATGACGAAATCCTTTTCAAAAAGATTCACATTTTTAGTCCAGTTTTGTACGCGTGCATGACGCTTCTGAGCCGCCGTCACTTTGACATCTTTATCCTGTTGAATGTGGCGTGTCAGCGTTGTCAAACGCTTGTAGAAAAATGTACTAAATATATGTGTACGGTCTTTTTGTGCCTCTGGAATGATGTGGTCGTGCACCCATTTCAAATAGAAATCAATGATAATATCGTTCAGGTATTGATCGGTTGCCAGACACATGTAGTCTTCTGTGTTTATGGAAATGCCACCTTTACCGGGAGGATAGATCAAAAGTTGCCGAATCTCGTTGGGTTGTAATTGAGTGGTTGTGCCAATAGTTTCACTGTAACGTAAAATATATGGGAGTTTTGATTTGAAGTCAAGGGACATGTTTAAATTATGAAATTAAATTAAAATAATTATTGTACTTTTTTTTGGTACTATAAAAGTACTTTTTGATACAAAAAAAATGTTCTTTTTGTTTAAATACATTGTACTTTTTGGTAAAATGAATTGTGGTATTTAGTACAACAAAAATACATTTTGGTGCTTTTGTACTGTTTGGTACAATAATTGTAAAATTTGATACAATAAATTTTTCAAAAGTAGTAAAAAATTCTACTGTTTTGTACAATGAAGTACTTTTTTGGTACTCCTTTATTGCGTTACACTTCTTCTTGTATTAAATGATAATGAGCCTTATCCCTATAATTGGGGGTATAAGAATCTTATACTCTCACGATAGACTCACCTATTATTCTTATTGCTGGCCAATTTTCTATCAGATTCTGCGGCTCTTTGTAGTAGATCTTGAGCATCAGTATCTGATATCTCATCCAAAAAGTCCCAAATGGAACGTATAACGCTTACAGCTTGTTCTGACAACACTTGGAATTGAATAATGATTTTGCGCATCTGGTTAGGTCCATTGGCTGTAAAATATGTAACTAAAAACATAAAGAAAATTGTAAATTAATGAAAAAAAAAATTCCAGTTGGCATTTCACACAATTATTTACCTCCTTCCAATGGTTTTGCTATTTCTGGCATCTTTAATGATGTTCGTATGTACTCGGCACAATTGCGTAAAGTATAAAAGCACAACATTGAATCGGACGATTTGGAGAAATGGGCAATGATCTTAACCACTTCTTGTTTATGTATGTGTAAGGGAAATGTTTCTGATGCATTGGTTTCCAAGGGCGCCACTATCCTTATACCCTTGGAGGTTATTATCACCTAAAACACAAACGAGAAACAGATACCAACGCATTATAGCAACCTTTATCAATAGAGCCCATAAGAAGAAAAAACTTACCGGTTCCGGTGGTTCAAATCGATAGCTACCCAGACGTACTAGTTTACAGGGCAGGCTGCAATTCAACTTATCGGCACAACCCGAAAGATCAGTAACATCTTCGCGTTTAAAATCTATACAAAAAAAAGAAAAGGTATAAATGTTACCAAACCCATTCACAAGTAGAGCGGATAATACAAGAGTGCCGCACGCATATTATATGGTGGATAGAGAAGAAAACGTGTTGGACGACGAAGCGACAAACATGAGAGCAAATACAACAGTATACAGCTTCAATGTTAATCGACAATTGATTTCTCTTTTATAACTAGGAAAAGCTGAATTACCATAAAAATCCATAATACTATTAGAGATGTAAACTTTTGCCTATAAATTATTACAATCTGTTTACTCAAAATTCGATATTGATTTCACAAATCGGAGTAATGTACAAGTCTCGATATTCGCTAAATTTTCACTAATTTTCTTTGTGGTTAATATTTATTGTTCGTTTTGCTTTAGTTGCCCCTAGAAACCAATGATGGCGTCCAAATGTCAAAAAAAAGAAACGACAGCTCGGGTAGACATCTGTCGGCGAGTAGTAACATACAGTGTAAATGTAGAAAATAATATGGCAAGTACATTCATGAAGCAAACCAACAAAGGCGAATATGGAGTGTGCAATTTGTCACAGGCAAGTGTTGCCAGATTTTACTTTGTATTTGAAATATAGGAATAAGTTATTTCTTCTACTCTGTTTTGTTGTTTTGCAGGTGAGACGACATCATCGATTGGAAACTTTGATTGCAAAGCTGTGTCGGCATTCGTCATAATTGCAATGAGCAAAAACAAGAATGTTGGCTGGGCCTTGGATTGCCAATTGGAAAAACGGTTATTTTTTTAGTAAAATTGAACTTTTGTTTTCAAAAATATTTAAAGTTAAAGTGATTACAAATCAAAAGTGAATTTAATAAAAAAAAATTAAGAGAAAAAATGTAGAATGCAATATAATAAAAAAAGTCTAAAAGAAAATTGCTTAATTAAAAAAAATTTACGAATTCTTTAAGTGATAATCTAATTTGATTTTAAAAAATTAAATAATGCCGAATATTTCTAATCTTTAAAAAAATTTGTAAATACGAAAGCTAACCAATTTTTTTTATATTTAAATTTAATTTTAACGTCATTTATTGTAATATACATACATAGTCAGTTGTTTGGCCAATTTATAATATTCATAAATCATTACAATTTCCAGGTGTAGATGAAAAAAATCCACATTTTTTTTTTTAAATATTTAAATATAATATTTTAAAAATAAAAATATAATATTTTAAAAATAAAAATATAAAATTTAAAAAAAAGCAATTTTATGTGAATTAACCGAAAAGGTATGTATTAAGTGTTGGGCAAAATTTATTATATTTATTGAATAACCAATTTATTTGTTAATCGAAAATTGTAAATAAAATTTAGAATAATGTACGTACGTACATATATATGTCAAATTTTCTTTTTGTCGTTTTTTTTCTGGCACACTTCTGGAATTATTCATTTTTTCCTTTCACATCCAAAAATATTTCATTTCTATGTTATTTGTATGACAAATAATAACTAACTAATGACGAATAATTATTTGTGGCACAAATAAATAGATAACAGTTGAAATTTGAAATCAATATATTCCAAATAACAAATAACGATTGAAAATTTTACTGAATATTTAATTTTTTTGATTATGTTGTTTTTTTTTAATAATATTATAAGTACCATAATTATTATCATATATTATTATAAATTTTTTTTTTATTGAAGTGTTAATGATGTGGTAGTAGAAATTTGTAACCATATATGGCCTTAATGGCTCGGTTATTGAAAATTGTATTAATAAAAATAAATAAATAAAATAACGTCCAACACTGTTCGCAACAAAATAAATTCAAAAATGTAAAAGAAAAAAAATCAAAGGTACTCATAAGAAGAAACTGGGCTATAAACTGTACAAAACTTCTACAAATTATGTAAGTACGATTAATCAATCAATTTTCTGCAGTATACAATTAAAACTGTCTCCAAACATTTTCAGATTTCATTGTAATTCATTCCAAATTCTAGCAACCCTTATTAAAAATATATTTTTTTTTTTCAAAATATTAATTTTGAAAATCCAGTTTATGCGGGTTTTTAAGGTCGTTTAATCGATTTTTCGAATAATTAAAATAAACATACATATATTAAAAATATCTGCGAAATGTAAAATAACATTTGATTTTTTGATTGTAGCTATAGCTAAAGACTATTTTCAAAATAAATTAAGGCCCAACCGGCACATTCAAATTTTACCACTAAAATCATGTTATTATGAATGCTTTAAATGTGAAAAAATCTTTGCATCTATTGTAAAAATCTCTTCCACAACTCATGTTACCCCCTCCTATTACTATACAAAGCGCTGCAACATTACAATTGTTTTTATTACAGCAAATTGTTCATAGTCCAACCACAAAAAATAAACACACAATACTGCCTGACTTAAACATAATTGAAAACTTACCATTATAAATTAAAGCTTCGTCTGTATCCGGAATATTTGGCTCAAATGCCAATGGCTTGTATGCAGTTAATAAAGTTGTAGGCGATGAATTCGACGACTTAGCCAAACTTCCATACTGTAAGATAAAAAAAGAGCGCATATTAATGGACATGTTCCTTTTATCTTCACTATGGTTATTACTTACATGGGCCATTCCTTTGTTTGATGACTCGTCATCTTCCTCGTCACTGCTTAGTGTTAATATAACTGGCTCTACCTCAGCTGGCCGACGACCAGAGCGTGTGCCACGGCCTCTGGTTGATTGGGATCCGCCACGACCTCTGTTGGGTGGTCCATTGGGATTATAAGACGCCGCTTTGCCCCTTTGTGTTGTGGGTAATGGACCTTCGGGGCCATGGCGCTTTTTATCCATCGATAGTGGTGCAGAAGACGATGGCGAATCACTTGATCCTGATGACGAGGAACTGTTAAATCCACCCATGTTGGCGGACGATGTGGTCGCTTGTTTAATGGCCACCTTTTTGGGAGGTTCGAGGAACACACGCTTGCATCGTTCGCACTTGGAATGGTCGTAACCGCTAAAACCACAGATTTGACAAATGGCGTAAAAACCTTGTATAAGTTTGCGTTGTGCTGCCGGTTCCTCTGTGACTTTCGTTGCGGCTGAGCTGGCGGTGGTCAGTTTTGGGGCGGTGGTAGATGGCTGCTCCTTGACAGCACTTTCAGCTTGTGCTGAACCACTAGCTACAGTGCCTATGGCTGCCGTAGTAGTTGAAACAGCTGCTGATGTTGATGCCGTCGTTCTTTGTGCTGGGCTTTCCGTGGCGCTGGTGGTAGCGTTTGTAGTACTATTTGCGTTGTTGGCCGCAGCAGCTGAGTTTTGTTGCAAACTTTCTTGTTGTCGGCTGATCTGTAGGCTCTGTTCCGCACGGGATATTAATTCACTGGCCGATTCCTGCACTGAGAATCCAACCGTTACCACAAAGTCAATATTGGCGCCGGGGTTCTCGACACATTGTATTGTCGTGTTGTCATCAAATGGCACTCCCACTTGTTCTAGGAGGTCTTGCACCGTACAAGATTCTCGTGGTAGGGTAAATGTGATAAGACGCTGTTCTCCTGACACCAAAATAACCAACATTTTGGCACTGTTGCGATCCTTCTCAGCCATCTGTTGGCCGGCTCTGTTTTGTAGAACATGCTGTGTTTGTATTTCGTAATTATTGTGGGACGTCTGGTAGACGGACGAACCAGCAGGTGGTCTATTCGTCACTTGACTCGAAGTAGCTGTTGTGGCCGTTGTGGCTGCGGCGCCAGATTGTTGTTCTTTGGTGACGATGTGCTTTTGCGGCGCCACCCGAGCCACAGGAATAGTTGTACCAGCGGCTGGAACCGAAATTTTAGCACCACCTGGAGTCTGTTGTAGAGGTTTTATGCAGGAATTGGCGTTTTGCATGATTTGGCTGCTGGCGTTACGTTTTTTATACTCGGCCAGCGTCATGCAGCCATTTTGGGAGAGACGGCTGTCCTCATCGTCCTTGGCATTGATGTAGGTGGTCAGAGTTGTGCCTGCAATTTGACCAGAGTTTGGGGCAGTTGTGCCCGATTGACCCGCTGACAACGCGGCGGAGGCTTGCTTCTGGCCATCTTTTTTAACGAATACAGCTTGTATGCTGTCTTCCAAGTCCAGATCAAAGTTACCACCACCACTACTACTGGCACTTGCAGTGCCAGATGAGGATTGTTGGGGACTTTGTTGCTGTTGAGGAGACGGTTGTGGTTGTTGTTGTTGCGGGACTCCCAGAGACGGCGATCTGAAACGGGTCGGTGTGCCCGGCATCCGCGGTTGCGATTGCACTAGGTGCACCTGCTGATGGACGCTGCCATCGGTGAGTTGGGTCCTATAGACTTGCCTAATGCCAGCATGACCTTGACCAACAATTTTGGCTTGCTGCAGAGTGGCTAATTGTGGACTACTGGCCATAACCATAGCGCCGCCAGCTGCAGCTGCGACTTGTACACCACGTCCAGCTACTAAGCCGGCTGCTGCACCACGGCTAGCTCTGCCACCGCGTCCTCTGGCAGTTGTACCACCTGCAGATGTACTGCAGCGAGGCCGGGGTGTACGTAGAGTTTGCCCGCCACCACCACCCATAGTTCCGGAGGCATTAAATACAGCTGCTCTGGGCACGCCGGCAGCTCCTCCAGGCATTCGGGCGATCAATGCTCCGCGAGGAATTTTACCTCCCCGAGCAATGCCCGCTGCGCGTATGATGGTGGCGCCGTTAGGTGGCATTTGCGGTTGCTGCTGTTGTTGGGGGTGCGGCTGTTGTTGTTGCTGCAGCTGTATGTGTTGCTGCTGCTGGGAATGCGCTGATGTCTGCGACATATTTTGCTTTGGCACCTGTATTTGATGATATACCACACTTTGTTGCATCTGCTGTTGTTGTGTCGGAGGGGGAGGTGTCTGTTGCTGTACCTGTTGGTGCTGCTGCTGATGTTGCGCTGGCACAACGCGTGCTTGTTGCACCAAATGCGCTGCGGTGGGATTATGGTGCATCACGTTCGTTTGCAGATGTATATGTTGCTGTTGCTGATGCGCCGACTGCTGCATTATCGTCTGCTGTTGTTGCTGCTGGGCTGTTTGCTGTGGTGCATACATTACCCGCTGGTTGTTGTACAATACACGCTGTTGTGGCATTTGTTGGCGCATTATCAGCTCTTGCTGCTGGGGCTGTTGCTGTATCAGCACCTGTTGACGCGATGGCTGCTGGACAATGAGCTGTGCGTTACCCAATATCTGCGCGGGTTGCTGAGATTGCATTGTGTAGATGATTTGAGGAGGCGGTTGCTGCTGCTGAGCACTTGGTGACACTTGATGTTGCACCTGCACCTGTTGATGTTGCGGACTTTGCAGAATGTGCTGCTGCTGCTGTGGAGGCGGCGGCGGTGGCTGTTGATGCAGCATCTGCTGGTGGGTCTGCTGTTGGGGATGCGGTTGATACTGCTGTTGCATGGCCTGTGGTGGCGCCTGTTGGATGTACACTTTCTTTTGTTGCTGCTGATGCACCAACTGATCCGTTGCATAGTAAAGCTGTTGCGTTTGTTGTTGAGGTGGAGGCTGCACCTGCTGCATTTGATGCTCCTGAGCAGCCTGCATATGTTGCTGAGGATCTTGTGACATTTGATATGCGGTTTGCATCTGATGCTGTTGGATATCCATAACCTGATGTTGCTGTGTTTGCTGTTGTTGTTGCTGATGTATCAGCACTTGCTGCTGCTGCTGATGTTGAGGTGGGGGAGGTGCCTGTGGTTGTTGCTGTTGTTGTGGCTGCTGCTGAAGCACTTGTTGAGCCTGCGGCTGATTCATATCTTCCCCCAAGATGGTGTAGTGTGTGCCAGCCTGCGGTGGCTGGTATTGTGTTGGGGTGCCTTGTGTTTGGTATACCACTTGGTCGTTTTGCAAGAGCAGTGGTTGACCTTCGTCCAAATGTATTTGCTGTAATATGTAAATGGAATTTAGTAAGTTGTACATAGGCGGAGTCGGTTTAGGTAAAATAATAAATGAAAAAATATGTTATAGTGCGAACTTAAAAAGAAAAAATCTACTTTAATCTTAAGTTAGTACTTTTGACACGAAAAATAACTTGGGGTAAAAACACTTTGTGTGGCAAGTTACTTACGGGGAAAGTAGATCTACTTCAAATAAAAATGTGGAAATTTAGGTATTGTGTTCTCTTGTTTATTTCAAAACAATATTTTGTAATAATTTTAGTTAAAAGATTAGTTAAATTTTTCGTTACTTAGTCTTCTTGTGCGGAATAAAAAAAAATGCATATATGAAAAAGTAAAGTTATTTAAATGAACAGGACAGGCTGGAAAATCTGAAGATAACATAATCTATAGTTCATTTTATTTTCATTCCTTCTCTACAGATTTGAGTACTGAATTTAAGTAACTTCTCATCATTGCTACTTTTAGATTTGTATGTGAATTCTGGACCCTAATAGAACATTGAAGTGTTTAAGACATAAGTGCGGGGGGTACTTGGCATTTAGTTCTCTTAAGAGTCGTATGCGCCATTTGTTTTCTTCAAACAGTTATACAAATTTTCCCCATCAGAAAAATCTCCTATAACACGAAAACCAAAGTCAAAACTGTCGGTGGCGACCATGGTGCCCTAGGGAGCTCTTCTATTACAAAACTCTATGTAAGGATTTACCTCCATAGGCGTATTTTCGGAAGCAGTAGGTGGAACTATTATGTTGTATTATGTATACTGTTGTAGACAACAATAGTCGGGCCGGGTTATATGGTATGAATGTATGCGTACACACAATATATAATACCTATTGTATTATCACTGTTCATTTTAAATTTTTTCTCATGTATTGTGTATTTGCATAAATTTTTTGTTATTTTATTTTTTAATTAGTGTTTTCTTGTTTATTATGATTAATGTAGACAAGAGGCTGATATAAAAACTCGGACAGCCAAAAATGTCGCCTTCTCTGAAACGCATTGGAGAACTTTTCGAAGGAAACATGACAGTCGATATTATTGTCAATGCTTGGTGTAAGGTCGTCGAACGTTTTTACAGAATCAAAACCAGTGCCGCCACAATTAAGTAATTACTAACTAAAAGGAAATAGAAATGTAATCTGAAAACTATTCCCTAATTATATTTAATGTGTTCGTCCTGCAACGAAAGGCATGAAAAAATTTCCCAAGGATCTGGAGTTTTTGTTGTTGTTAAAAGAGTGGTCAATTCAATGGTACCGTAACGATTTGTAATAATTTTAAGTAATAAGAAATATTTAATGTACTTTGTAACAATTGATTTTGTTCTTGCTTTTTCAACGTGAGAAAATATTTCTGCCATATTATCCGCATAACAAATCACACTAAACCCAAAGGATACAGGCTAACTTAAGAAACCTATAGAAAAATAACTATCGATGGATGATGCAAATGAAGCACCTTCTTTGCTACTAATTTTTGTAGGCAAGTAGTATTATTATTTGGAGGAAACAGTCAGTGCCAGTAAAAGTGCTACGTAAGGCCTTTGTTGCCGGCGATCAGTACCTCTGGCAGGTTAAGTAGCACATGTTGCGCATGCATAAATAAAAGGCAAATTTCTTTATGTTCCTGCGTACCCTTATAGCTTCCACTAATCGTTATATTTAAAGCACTAATAATATTTACTATGCAACTTACAATTGAAATTAACATTGTCCTTATTCTATAACAACGATCTTTTATCTTCTCACTTTAGATTATTGATTAAACTCTCTTATCCTGATTTGACATTCCACCTATACAACTACATTGCCAGCATATTCCAAGGACATTTTTTTTAAATCTAGCGTTGCAACAAAATAAATTAGAAAAAATAAATAAATAACGAGAAAAATGAACCCAAAAATTTGTTAGTAATTAAAACTATGAACCTGTGCTCGATTTGGATTACTGACACCATCATCGCCGGACACATGAAGCACGATATCCGTTGTATAAATCTGTTTCATTTCATCACTCAGAGGTTGTACTTGATAGTATTGGGCCATTGTGGCAACACTGCAAATGTAAATAGGGAATAAAAAAAATATATGAAATGAAAATCTTCACACACACACACACATGTAATAACAAAAAAATATGCATATAATCAAATGAAAATTCCACCGTTCCATATAATTTTTATCAGAAATCAAGCAAATTATTAACACAATTTTGAAATTTTATTATAAAAATTTGGATTCTTTTATGTTTCGAATAATACACAAAAAATTACATTGAACAAATTCACGTCACACACGAAAAGGCATTGAATTGAAGAAGACGACATCGATTGATTTGGCTGCCACAGCCATTAAAAGCGATGTGATACAAAGAGGATGGCCAAAGAAAAAATCATTTTGTTGCGTATCCAAGACATTTTTCACTTACCTTTTCTTGAAAAACGTAATCCCAAACGTATGGTTAAACTATTATCAGCTCGTTTTTTAATATATTCTAACGCCGTACTATCATTTTCTTATAAAATTTACAAAAGAAAACTGCATCGATATTCACTGAAATGGCTTTCTTCGCTTAGAAATTAAATATGGCGTGTGGACCTATTACCAACATCTCGTATGGGTTTTGCACACACATACACAAAAGTACACAACACACACGGCAAATGGCAACATTGCCATGGTTGCATTTCAAAACGACAGTTTTGATGGCGCCATCAGGTGGGCGGTAGTCTTAGCTCTTTTGGCATTCCGCTTTGGCCACTCATTATCGGTTACATTTGGCCATATTCGTCCGAATAGTGGTACCACTGATTACTTTACTTTTTTCAGCCATATTCCGTGGTACCACTAAACAATTTATTCACTGGCTTTGCACGGAACAATTTCTTAAGTATTTTATTAAACATCGTATTTGTTATGAACTTTAATATATTTCACTTAATTCAAATAATGCTTCGACAGCGCTGTAAAGCGCTGTTGTATTTTAAAATTTAAACGTTATTTCCAAGCGACGATTTTCTTTAGTTCGTATTGACACCGTTTACGAGAGTTTACTTGACAAACTTCTGATTACTTTTGATTTTTTTCGTTTATTGTTTTCTATTATATTCTATGTGGTGCGATGCTTCTTCTTTCTGCTGATGTGAAATAACTAAAAGATGAGAAAGAGTTGCCAGAGTTAATAAAAATTATGATATACATCAATTATATTGTGGATTAATACCATGTATTCTAATGGGAGTGACCGAAATTACGTCGGCGTTTCAGACATTAATTTCTAAATAAAGAGTGGCAAGGCATCAAAAGTGAAACGGCCTAAAGTGCCAAACACCATGTCAGTCGAGATATGCAATTTTGCATATTTTCTGATTTTGAACCAATTATCAGCTGATTATTGTATGGAAAATCAGCAGTTACATAATTGGAATTACATAAAATCCGAAATTACTTAATATCGAGGGCAGCGTGGAAGTGCTAAAATATCATTTAGTTTCTCTGGAAGTAAGGTCTTAAGTCAGAAACTGCAGTTTTCGTAATGCATTGTTTAATGTTTATGTTTTATAAAGTAAATAATAATTTATCATTGTAATTTGTGCATAGAACATGGTGTGTGGGATATTATTATAAAATTGAAATATAATAAAAATTATAAATAATTATTTACTATATAAAACATAACCATTGAGCACAGCATTACGAAAACTACAGTTTCTGACTTAAGACCTAATTCCCAAACGTCACAGAGTTTATTAGCCTTTTTACACCGGAACGCATTTAACATATTTCCGCGTTAATCCGCATCTTTGATGGATGCGGCCAAAATCCTAAAATTTTTACATGTATTTTGTTGTTGGAAAGATGTTAACATATTTTCGCATCCATGAAAGATGCGGAAAAATACACTGAGTTGTACTCTAAAAATTGGAATTTAAGCGATTTTACTCAGAGCTAAAAATGCGAAATGCTTAAAAGTGGTTTTACACTGCAGTTTCGCATATTGTTAAATGTTGTCTAGCTCACACATTTTTCAATTCGCCTTGTAAACCTGCAATATTTTCCTGCCACAAACCTACAAACATTATTTCGAAGGCAGTATTCCACGAAGTGCGAATGCTTCTAACTAATTGGAAGGATCATTTATAAATTTTTTGGCAAAAATTTAAGTTTTTGTCCGTCCATGTTGTTTGGCCTTCTTTCCGATGAATGTAAACAAACAACGGAAATTGTGGTGGCCGGTTCTACATTACTTAGAAAAATCGCTTAAATTCAACTTTTCAGAGTACAACTCTGTGTATTTGTCCGCATCTTTCATGGATGCGAAAATATGTTAACATCTTTCCAAAAACAAAATACAAGTAAATTTTTTTTTAGCATTTTGGCCGCATATGCGTAATAATGCGAAAATATGTTAAATGCACTCCTGTGTAAAAAGGCTATAAAGCGCACTTTAATTATTTATTCCTTTTTTAGAAATTTGTCTGATTTTCATTTCATTTTGCAACTCTTCATTATTTTGGATAATTTTCGCAAAATTATAATCAATTTATTTAGAATCTCACCCAAGTCATATACCATTTTATTACAGACCACATTATCAGACATATCTAATGGATAAATCCTACAACAAACACAGACAGCTATAATGATTACATATTTTGCACGGTCAAATTCGTATTTAATAACAGTGGTTAGATCTTGTACAATTGTACTTTTGTTTGTACCCATATCATTCCTAATTCACACACAAAATACATCTCTGTACTTTGCTTCTGAGGAGACGTGTCAAAATGAAGAGAACATAATTGCCGTGCTGGATGGAGAAAAAGTTTATTTTTCGATACACGGCGTAGATTTCTTTTGGAAGGTATTTAAAACACACAAAAAAACTCGAAAGTGATGAAAATTTTTGAATCAAAACTAAGACAGTCAACGTGTAACATTTATCCCTTGCAGATACGTTTACTAACATTGGGAAAATTTCAGCATAAACGTGTTCAACAAGTGTAGTGGTGGTTAACGAATGCATCGTCAGGAGGTACTGTAGAGAACAGCAACAGCGGTAGCAGCAGCCAACAGCAACAACCTACCACACAACACACCTAGTAGAATACCTACCAACCAGACAACCCAAGCATTATTCACAGACGGAGTAGACAGTCTACTAATCCTTAGCAATGGCTGGACAAAAGTTTCAATATGACGAGAGTGGTGGGACATTCTATTACTTCCTTTTATCATTTCTCGCCTTAGTTCTGATACCGACGACCATCTACTATTGGCCACGCAAAAAGAAGGAAGGTGAGTGTGCAGTGCAATGCGAAAGTGATTGTGCAAAAAACCGCAAGCTTATCTTAATATATACATCCAGAATGGGAATCAATCTATATTTTATAGGTTAATGTGACGTAGACCATGTCAATGGGAAAGCCAAGACACTGTTTCAATTCTAAGTTTTACCTTATGACTAACGACTAAACCTAAACTATCACCGTATCTGTGTGAACAGCAACGATGATGGTGGTTACGTTCCAATTATTTAGTTATTCTATGTGTGTTTTCTTTCAATTTGTTCTCAAGTTAATGGTGAAAGCGTAGAGAGAGTATTTACTGCTCAATTGCATATGTATGCGTGTTGTTGGTATTACGGCGGATTATTGTGTAGATCCCTACATACATACGTATATACTACATGCTCGTTATGTATGTGCATTTCCATGTGATAACTTCAAAGGGGGCATGGCACAGTCAGACAACATTTGCAGGACTACAGCCGTAACAAGACAGACATTAGTTGTCCATTATAAAGTAAATCATAGATTGGCCCTGTTGCTATTCCATCTGAGCACTAAACGATGTATTGCCTTTGTTGTTATTCCGTCTGAGTTAAAATGCTAATCTTATCAGCCCCAGAAAATATTAATATTAATTAACATGGTTTTCAGTTTCTTGCGTAGAACAAATTTTTACACTACACACTTGGTTTATCGCACAGCCTAAACTAATAAATATATTGAGGAATTGGTAGCGGATACAAACCAAATATTTGTAATGCACAACCTGGAGAACAAAACCCTGTGGCCATGTATTTATAAATAAACTTGGGCTTGGTATTAAGATCTTTTATGATACTTGATCATGACTGTCTCGAGATTAAATAAACATTAAGATGAAGCATCTATTATTAAATTCCCGCATATATATATTTTCTCGTTATATCATAAATTCATATTAATATCTTTTATTTACGCCGCTTGAGAACTACACGATTTCCTTTAATCTTTGCAAGCTAAGAGTAAAATGAAAACTTCAAACTCGCTTTCTGCTGAATCGATTTTTTTGTCTTTTTTTATCGTAATCTATTTTCCCAAATACAAGTTCGAGTTGTTGTCAAAGATGGGTAATGACGAAGTGGTTAACTTAAGGCTTATTAAGCATAATTTTGACGTTAGCTAGTCTTTTGATTTTAGGTAAATTGCAGGGTCTTCACCAACAGTAGGAAATAATTGAAATACTGAGGTAATTTCATTCAAGTTTTCCATGTTCCAAAAAATATTACTTTTGCTTTACATCCCACGAATGAGATATGGATGAGCTTATCGTATTTAAGTCATTTGCACGCTTGTATTTTATGACTCATCCAACGGGACATACAGTTCAATAACGAATCCAATCGTCAACTGTTTGAGAAGCTTTTACAAGACAATTGGAAAACCCCAGTCTCCCGCATGATTGTCGCGAGTTTTAACTTATGTCACGGTCGGCCCCATCATTACCGTATAACACAAAAATATGTTACCTTAGTACAGAACCCTGAAATACAGTTCTGGTAACTTCTAATATGTCTAAAGAATGATGTAATTAAAAATACATATTGTGTATATAAAGAGATTAAAGGCACGTTACTCTAACGCACACTTGCTTATGACAATGTGTTAATATTATAAAATTAGTCTAAAGCAGACTTATTTGTTAACTTAAAAAATATGCATTATGTTAGAGCACGTTCGATTAAGAGGAGTGACTTTGTAACTTTACTAACATTTTAATTTGAAAGTGGGTTAAAATTTTTTAACATTGTAAGTTTTGTACTATTGATTCTCTTAGCTCAGAAAAGCTGTAATTCTGTACCAATAACTTTTTAAACATATAAAACATAATTAACAGCCATCTAAAGACAACAACTTCCGACGTAGTTGAATCCAGAGCTGTAAACTAATCATTACAATTTGTACTCATTACTGCTCAATTACAAATACAAGTACATTTAAAAAGGAATTGAAAGTTAACTACAATTCTAATTACATGAGGAATTGGAATTGAAACTAAAAGTCTCAACTACACAGGTAATTGTACTTGAAAGTAATGATTCCTAATTACATTTCAATTAGCTCAATTACTTTTTGATTACAAGGAATTGAAAGGAATTGACGGAATTGGGAGGAATTGGAAGGAATTAAGAGGAATTGCTGCAATTTGGAAAGGTCCGTTATGTTAAAATATATTGCTCCCACTCTCCTTTTATAAATTTTTTTATTGTTGTGGAACTTACAATTTCTACCCCTTATTTCAAAATTATTTCAATACCTTTCCAAATTGCAGCAATTCCTCTTAATTCCTTCCAATTCCTCCCAATTCCGTCAATTCCTTTCAATTCCTTGTAATTAAAAAGTAATTGAGCTAATTGAAAAGTAATTAGGAATCATTACTTTCAAGTACAATTACCTGTGTAGTTGAGACTTTTAGTTTCAATTCCAATTCCGCATGTAATTAGAATTGTAGTTAACTTTTAACTACTTTCGAACATGGTAGGTAATGATTACTTGTAATTGAGTTTACAGCTCTGGTTGAATCAAACGAAATTTGATAAAAGAAATAAACCAATATTATTATAATTTTATTAATAGATTCATGTTATGTATTACAATTCAATATTAGTGTTAGTATTATTGGTTAATATATTTATGAACTATAATTGGCGAAGAATTTATTGCTGTAGCCAGATTGACAAAAGTTTAAAAGTTTTTAGCAAATCTAATTTTTCCTTTTTTTATATAACATAAATGTAATGGAAATGGAATATAATAATTGATTAAACCTCAAATTCGTTCATTATTAAGGTTCTAAATTTCATACATGATTCTAGATATAAATATAGCGAGTTGAAATTGATGCCATTTAAAATATATATTACTTCATTATGGTCTAGGGAAGTATAGCCAAAATGTATTCTTCTTATTTCTCTATAAATAGGACAAATACCAATGAAATGGAATGTATTTTCAGATTCGTGCATGTTGCACATTGTACTAATACCATTAGTATTGTTCTTGAAGCATCTAGCATTAAGATCTAAAGCCCACACTTTGCTTTTATAATCAGACTCGCAGAGAATACAGTTCGTGAAACTGGGAATTCGAAGCATCGATGACAAATTGTTCTCTCTCCTTAAACGCTACGATATTTTTCCAGTATAGACATACAAAACTGTCATTAATGTGAGGAGAAAAATTTACCGTATTACTTAAATTCACCCATTATCTAGCCCAAAATACGTTCATTCTTATTATCGTTTCCGCCAGTATACGAGGTAATCTATCTGGACTGGAAAGTACACTGTTCACATAGGAGAAGTGTAGTTTCAGTGAAGAAATATAAAGTTAGCTAAACCCAGTTTCCAAGTATAACACATAATTCGGAGCATTAGCTGGAAGGTATAGCATTTTCTTAATAAAAAAACGGAACAGTTTCTCTGCATCATATTTTAAGTAACCCCATATTTGAGCAGCATACAACATTATAGATTTTGACGCAGCATTAAAGATTTTCAATTTGTTAACATTTGATATCTTTGTATTATTGATATATTTTGACCATATCGAACTTATAGCAACTTTGGAAGCAGAAAGTTTGTTCCTTAAATGACGTCTAAAAGACAAATTGTATGTTATGTCCACCCCAAGATAAACATAATTATTATTTTTATATTATCTTCCTAATAGTTAGCTCTTTTAACTTCCTACACAAAAGCATAGCTTTTTTTCTAAATCTTCTATTTATTTTTTCTCGATAGAATTAATATGACTTTTTAAAACTAAATTTCAAACCCATTTATAAGGTAAATACAAGGTACAACAACAAAACATTAACATTCTACCAAATTTTTGAAGCACCAAAATAACGGCTGTTAGTGTTTGAAAAAAATCTCACTTCTGTTTCCAACTCAGACTTTTGATTATTACTCCATCATACACGCTCAACTGTTTGCACATATGGTTTTTCCCATTCTGCTTAAATAAATATTTATTAGGTATATTAAATATTTACACTAACACAACACAACGCAAATTATGTTTGTTTTCAGATCCGGAAAAGACGAGAGATGAATGCCAGTGTCCCGATTGTCTCAAAAAGAAATCCATTTTGGCTGCTTCAGAACCCTATCGGGCATTGAAAAATGTTTGCATCCGTGTTGGCCTGGTCCTTGGTTGGGCTCTCTTGGTCTTCCTGGCCTATCGTGTTTCACAATTCGACTATGAAATGGCCAGCTTTGATCCCTTTGAGATTCTCAAAATTGAACCAACTGCTTCAAAGGCGGAAATTAAGAAAGCCTATCACAAGTGGTCGCTTGTATTGCATCCTGACAAAGAGACGGGTGATGAGAAAGCCTTCATGATGCTCTCTAAAGCCTATCAGGCATTAACCGATGAAGTGGCCAAAGTTAACTATGAAAAATATGGTAATCCTGATGGTCCGGGTGCCATGTCATTTGGTATTGCACTGCCGTCCTGGATTGTTGAAAAGGAGAATTCCGTATGGGTCTTAGGTCTATATGGTCTGATATTTATGGTTGCCTTACCCTCAGTAGTGGGTATGTGGTGGTATCGTTCCATTCGCTATTCGGGCGATAAAGTGTTGTTGGATACAACACAGATGTATTTCTATTTTATACATAAGACGCCGCATATGTTGTTAAAACGGGCGCTTATGGTTTTGGCTGCCAGTTTGGAATTTGACAAACGTCACAACTCTCAAGTGGTGGAACGTCAGTCGGACAATGAAGAGGTGCCAGCGGTAAGTACATTTTTTAGATATAGGGTAAATATTGGTTCTAA
This sequence comes from Muscina levida, assembly GCA_964034835.1. Taxonomy (NCBI): domain Eukaryota; kingdom Metazoa; phylum Arthropoda; class Insecta; order Diptera; family Muscidae; genus Muscina; species Muscina levida. The sequence goes on along the minus strand of OZ035883.1, from coordinate 18,282,821 downwards.
CGATACTCATAATTAAACGATTATCAAATTTCAAATAACATTGTAAATAAAATATTTTTTAATGAATACTAACAAAGCATCAATAGTTAGGCTATTATCGGGTATTTAGAATATGTAGCGTCTACCGCTGTCATTGGTCAATTTTTTTGTTAATAATTATTGGTTTTTTCGATTAATAATTGCAATAGAATTATATTTCTCATATAAAAGGTCCATAATTTTGACCACACATACAGAACAAGGATTACTTTAACTAGTCGATTAGCTATGAAGAAACTCTTTCATAATTTCGAAGCAATTTCTTAACTAAAATTATGACTCGATTCATGATCACTGTTGGGTTATATTAACCCTAAAAATGTTTAACATAAAAATTTCTATTACACAACTTTTTAATTCCTCTACTTACCAGCGTCAACATTTTTTAAGTCACTATCATTTGATAAAACAAGCAATTACTACAAAACATCATAAAAGAAATCACAGACTAGACATTAATGAGAGTTAGCTCGAATAACACCTTGTGTTTTAATACACCAAAACAAATTTTAAATACCTAAATATATGTTTATGATTCAAAAAGGTCGTATTTGAATACACAACATATTGTAATACAAAAAGTTGGTTTCTGTTGCTTCAAGTCCATTTTCCGTAATCCTATTCCATGCGATGTTATTACCAAATATTTAAACGAAAAAATTATATACTATCATTTCCACTCTGTCTCTAGTCTTTTACTTATTTAAAATCCTTTTTTTATCAACCTCACTCATTTCCTATTTTCAGCTTATACGCCAGCTTCCAAATTTAAATGAAAAATGTAAAGAACACCCACTGTGTCGCATGTATTCCATTAAAGCTCGCGCCATTTTACACGCCCACTTATCACGAATGCCACTTAATGCCGAAACATTAGAAAAGGATCGCCAGTTTATTGTCAAGAAATGTCCTTACTTAGTGCAAGAAATGGTTTCTTGCGTTCATCAGTTGGTAATGTTGGCATACGCTAGACGCGTACCACGTTTACCAAGCATTGAGACAATTGAGAATTGCATGAAAATGTCGCCGATGCTTATACAGGCCTTGTGGGAATTCAAATCACCACTATTGCAATTGCCCCATGTTACCGAAGATCATCTGTATTTTATGAATAAGAAAAGACATATAAAGAATCTGCAACAATTTGCTCAATTGGCACCCGAAGAGAGTCGTCAACTGTTGAAGAATTTGTCAGAGCACGAATATGAGAATGTTATGAAGGTCTTGGGAAAAATGCCTCTTATTGATTTCTCGATACGCTGCGAGGTTATTGATGATGAAAACACTAATGTTGTTACGGCTGGAGCTATAGTTACTGTTACAGTTACTTTGGTACGCAAGGATATGAAGACACTGTTTGGCGATTCCAAAGTACCACAGAAACAAGGCATCAAGTAAGTTTGGGAAAATTATTTTTAATCATATATATGCCATAAAACTATACAAAATTCGTTTCTTTACCTATAGGGATGATGTCCAAGAGGCTGGCGGTGAAGAAGAAGAGCCTGCAGCCGGTGCTGCGCCTGTTAAGAAAGCTTCCGCCTGGGCTAAACCTCGTAAGGGTAAAGGCGGCAAGGGTGGCAAGAAACCAGCTGCCAATCAAAAGAGAAAACCTCCACCACCTAAAGCAACTACCACCACAACTGCAGAAGCACAACAACAACAAGAATCTAAACATGATTCGGATGCTGATTCAGATGCCGAGGCTAGCGATGTAGAAGAGAAGGATTCCAATTCGGGCAGTGATGAAGAGAATGAGAAACAGCCTAAAAACAATTCCTCTCTAGATGATGATGACGATGAAGAATGGGAACGTCTGCAGGCTAAATTGAATAAGCGTGAAAAGTTAGAAGGCAAATCACGCATATCGCACACGGTGCATTGTCCCTATTTCCCAGAAGAGAAACAAGAATATTGGTGGACATATATCTGTGATCGCAAATCACGCACTTTGTTGACAGCACCTTATCACGTCACAAACTTAGTCGAAAGAGAAGAAATTCAACTGAAATTTACAGCGCCACGTTGGCCCGGCATTTATACGTTTAATGTGTGTCTGCGTTCAGGTATGTAATACAATGACTGTTTTCTGTTACAAAAGGTAGTAGTAGTAGTACGAGTACATGACTACAACATTAAGCGATTGTTTACTATTAGTGGAAAAGTTTTCAAAGCGTTGCGGTTAAATTGGTAATGAGGTATAGGAGGCGATGAAATAAACTCATGTTTTCTTGTTATAGGAAATGTACTAAGGTGAAAATTTATAGGATGATTGTTATAAGGCATATATTCGGTTATCGTTAAAACTTTGATTTTATCTGAATAGTTTTTCTGGTAAAAATATTAGTTTTTTTTTTTATTTCTTCGATATCAATCAGTTCCTGGGGAAATGAAATGACTATAGTAATGATTTCCAACTTATGCGAAACTATCGAATGCCACTCTTCAAAGCCTGAAAAAAAACATTTTAATTTTTAGAATATTTTTCATATCATCTAAAGGCGTTTTCTATTGTTCAAAATCGCAGATGTTTTTAATTTTTATTTAAAAAAATTTATTAAGAGCTTAAAAGTTATACTTTAAAGTTTCTGAGAAACTGATATTATTTAAAAAATTATTATCAACTTCCGCTAAGCTACCGAAGGGCCATTTTTATATCTTCAAGGTTCGACAATTTATAAGATTGTTAACAAAAAATATACCAGCAAAAGTCTAAAATATTTGTCACCATATAGAAGACCCCCTGCTTTTTTTTCAAGATAAATTTACATTGTATTAAAAAGACAAGAAAAGGTATCCAAATAAAATATCAAAATATCCAAATAAAATAAATAAAGAAATGCGACATTAACATCCACACGTAATGAAACCGCAAAAAGCTAACATATTTCATTTTTAAATCACAAATCTCATGTGGATTTCACTAGTTTCAATAGACATTATAAATTTGGTATCCTTTAATCATGATTTTCTTATTAATTCTCTTTTAGATTCATACCTTGGTATGGACCAACAGCAAGAGCTTAAATTGGATGTTAAGAAAGCCCCAGCACCACCCACAGATCATCCACAATGGGATTTGAGCGAATCGGAACATGAGAATAATGATCAGCCTGAAAATTTGAGCGATTACACGACTGACACTTCTGACGAAGAAGATTCCGAATAAATAAACAAACTAACGTGACAAAATGCCCACATGTAAACCACCACCACCAACAAACAAACAACCAACCAACAAACAAACATCCTTCCTCTACGACATACATTCAAGATTCTCCCTCCTATTATTACTAACAACTAATTTTTTTATATAGAAACATCATAATTGTATCATGCATAAAACGACGAGGGAGATTTGATAGAAGCTCCTCCCTCCTTCTCTTTTACTTGTAATTCCATCAAGACAAAAAATGAAATATTTTTGAAACACAAAATGTATTTTTGTTTTAGACAATTTCTTTGTTTTTCTTCTCGTTTTTTTTAATTCTTTTTATTTTAACATACCATCCATCAACAACAACAACCTGTGGGATGTAGCTGAAGAGCCTACAACAACAACAAAACTGATGATAATTTCATGAAGAAAAACAAGTTTAAGCGTTGAGTTATAGTTAAAATCAATTAAGCATTTTTACTAGTTTTGTAATAAAGGAATAATTTTATTATTAAATTAAAATAAAAAAATATGAGAAAAAAAGAGTATATTTAAACACGTTGTGTTTTTGTTGTTATTATACAAGGCGAAGATATTTGTGAGAATGTATATGATGATAAAAGTTGTGACCACCCACACAACTTGGTGTAATGTTTAGATTCCAGTGGCTTTTTGTTCACTCTCAATAAATTGATCCACAATATTCTTGGAAGTTTGTCCTTGCTGTTTGCTTTCTAAAGTTTTCTGTTGCAGCTGCGTAGTTATCTATATTTGGGAAGGAAACATTAATAGAGATAAAATCAAACATCTTGGGGAGAGGTAAGGAAGAGGTAAGTATTATGAACCACGTCGGATTAACGTATTTATGTGTTATAATTCTCAAGGTGTGATTTATATAAGAAATTAAATAAGTTTTTTTTTATTCTAAATTTTCAAAATGTTCGTTTCAAAATATTTAAATTTATGGCATAACGATATTCTTTTAATAAAAAAATCATAAATTAGCAAAAAACCAGTTCATCTGACCACTGAATTAAATTTTGAACAACAATTAAATATTTTTTTTTGTTTATTTAAAAATATCTTTTAAAGTCAAAAACAAATGAAAATATTTAATAATAATTTTTTTTCTATTTAATTGTATTAAGCATTTATTATTTTTTAAAACTTATGCATTTAAACTTAATCTTTTTAATCAATTTTTAATTAAGAGCCAGAAAGTATAAACAAAAACAAACAATTCAATTATCTTTTTTGACAAAGAAAGTAACAATTATTTAAAAAAAAATGTTTATTTACAAATTTTCTGCCCTAACTTATGCTTAAGTGACATTAAATTCGCCAATTGTCGACTTGTAATTTGTGGGAAAAGCAAAATATTTTACTTCGATAATAATAAACTATACCATTATGGCAAAAGTTGTGTTCGTTTTTGAATAAAAAGTTTTTTTACTTGACTAGTATTTTATGAATTTTAGAACAAGAGGGCATAAAATGAGATGTCTGAGACAAGTGGAAGTCTCTTGAATGGTCATAAAAAAATCTGATATGCCCTTATGTCTCAATAAAATTTCAAAACTGTGAATCGCATTCTATAAAATTAAGTCCTATCTTCCGCCTTAAACCAGTAATGGTTTAATTAACATTTCCACAAAACTCAAATAAAAGTCGATTCAACGTTGCAAGCGGAATTGAAACTACCAAATAATTGTAATGGTTTCATATACCCCCCGTTTGTATTATGATTTCAACACATTCCTAACTCTCCCAACATGAAAGTGGTTCAATATACTTGTCTTTTTATAATTTTGTTTTAAAGTTAGTTACTTAAAAATTTTTATTGTGTACATATTAATGTAAAATAAATATTTACAAGGATTTGTGCTTTCAACCGGGGAAAGTGATTATCAACTAGTAAAATGTATAATCATAAATTAACATTGTACACATAATGTTAGGGTGTAGTTGGTGGGGGGTGTTTTAAGTGCGTTGATTAGCGGTGTTGTTGGTCCTTTAAACCGTAGGCTTGTAGGGTGATTGCGTGTGTTGGGAAGATGTACATATTACTAGAGTTGCTTAAAAAAGAACAAAAAAATAAACTACAGCATACAAATTAGTCATATTCGTGTGGTGGTGGGGGTGTGTATGAAATCAGTCATGAATCATTAGGTCGTATTTTTGTTGAATTTGTGTCTGCTATTATTCGTGCTATTCTTCTTCTTCCTCTTCGGAAGTTTCACCATCGTTTGATGTTTCTTTCTTAGCCACGTCAGCTGCTGTTAAGGTTTCTTGAGCTTCAGACTTTGTTTTTTCTTCTTTTGTGTCAGTTTTAATTTCATCATTTGCCTCACTTTTTTGTTCTTCTTTAGGCTTTTCATCATTTGGTTTAACTTGTTCATCTTCTGCTTTTGTAGATTCTTCTTCTTTTTTATCTTCTTCATTACTTGTAGTTTTATCCTCGTGTTCTTCTTTATTATTTTCAGATTTTTCCTCATGCTCTTCATCATTACTTTTTTCAACGTTCTTAGATTCTATATCATCATCCTGTTGTTTGTTTTCGTCGTCTTTCTTCACATTGGAGTCCTCTTCATCTTTGTTTTCTGTATCATCTTTATCGAGGTTTTCTTCTTCCTTTTTAGCCTCTTCACTTGCAGCTTCTTCTACTTCATCATCTTCTCCCTCTTCATCGCTACCTTCAGAGTCTTTGTCATCTTCTTCCTTTTTGGAGGAGTCTTCACTTTCTTTATGGTCCTCTTTTTGAGTGTCATCATCTTTGTTCACTTCAGTTTCATCTTTTTTGTCATCTACTTCATTTTTGGTATCCTCATCATCTTTTTTATCCTCTGTTTTTAATTCATCATCCTGTTCATCTTTGTTCTCTTCCTTTTTGTTTTCATCGCTTTCCTCCTTTTTACTCTCCTCCACGACGTCTTCTTTTTCGTCGCCTTCATTATTATCCTTTGCCTCGGAATCCTTTGATTCTGTATCTGTATCCTTTTTCTCTTCACTATCATCTACATCCGTTTCCTTCTTAGATTCAGCGTCCTGAGTCTTGAATTGTATTTCAAAATGGTTGAGGTGTATTGATAATTTTCGTATGGGGAAAATATGAAGATTTATTAAAAAAAATGCAGGCAGGAAGGAACTGTTTTTGTGAATTAAGAAACAGTGATAGCGAGAAATTCAACTCAAATGACAGACAATTACTTTTTAACACAACGCAAGATAAACCTTAACATGCATGTGGTGGATCACTTTTATTAGCTATGCAAATCCAAAGAATCTATGTAGCTTTTATAAAAAAAATTGATTTTTAAAGAAAGTAAGCGAAGCTGGGCGGACATTGAAAATTGTTTCAATGGAAGTTTCCATAATTTATTCAAAAATTAATAAAATTATTTATTTGTTAGATATTTGTTAATAAAATTATGTGTTGAACACAAATTTTTGGCAGCAAGATCAATTTTATAATATTTAAGCTTTTCTTAGAATAGCTAAACTCTAATTAGCAAACATGCAATTCTATTTGTAGTCTTATCTTAAATTTTAACTTTTTTATCAGAATAAATCCTGCCAAAATAAATAATATTAAAATAAGTTTTAAATACAAATTTTTTATTTTTCTAATTAAAAACTTTTAAATTTTAAATATAAATTGTAATTTTAAAAAATATTTGTCATATTCGGCCTTATTCCCGTAGACGTCGTCGACGCAAAACGACGTCGTCTTGTGACGACGCTGTAAAATCGGTATTCTCGTAGTCGTTTTCGATAACTATCGGTTACTATTGACACAAATTTGGTATTCTGTAAGGAAATGTGACGACGACGTTGAATCGAAACGACTCTGAATCTGTCGTCACAGTTGTTAGTAACGACTTGAAACAATTTGAAAGAATAACTTTAGTTTTTGTAAATTTAAAAAAGGTTTTGTTTAATGACGTCAAGAATAACAATGTCGAGTAACAAATAGGGGCTTGGAAACAAAATCCCTCATAGGTACAAGGATTTTGTCTAATTTTAAGGGGTAATGTGAGAAAATTGGTGAAAAACAATTTAATTCCTTTGGAGCGCCTTTAAGAATCCTTTGCGGTTGTAGTTACGAATCTGGTCTTCTTTATTTGTAGCAAAAATTTTGATATGGGTTCCATCGACATATCCAATTACTCCAGTAAATCCTGTTTTGTTAAAAAAAATTTAGTTTATGCTTCCGATTTGTCATCTTCAGTTACTTCCAATTGTATCCAAGGTGGACAAATCACCTCTCTAATGCATTCAGACAGGAATCTTGCAAGTTGCAACTACTGGCTGCACTTACACTTAGGTTGTAAGGCCCCTGTCCAAAGGAACTCAATGTTGCTGACAACTTAATTATGACTGAAAAATATGTCCTGAGTTCACTTTTCATGATAGGAACTATTTCTATAGGAACGATTACGTAATTAAATGCTGCCTTATTAAGACTTAAGTAGTTCTCGAATCTAAAAAAAAGTTGGAAGGCCGGCCAACAGATAACCTCAAATTACGATTTTAACACCGATGAACAAACTCGTTATTTGGCAAGTTTAAGATCATCGGATCATAGTCGAAGTATTATCCTTTCCAGTATAAGATTATTTTTACTTTCCTCATCGCTTGAATCTAAATCGGACACAAAAAACATTTCTTCACAACAGATAATAAAAGTCAAAATGAATCAGCTGATGTACAAATGTTACATCAGCTGTTGTTATTTCTTTCATGTTATCGATTACTAGTTGACGTCGTCTCATAGTAGTTACAGAATACCGAAATAGCATTTATGTGACAACGATGTTGACTCGAAGTGATGTTGACATAAAAACGACGACAATGTCGACGACGTCTACGGGAATAGGGGTGATTATTAAAATAAATTTTACTTTGCTGTTGAAAATATACAATTTGTGTGCTTTCATTTTTTTTTTTACAAATTTTTAGTTGGTTGTCTGGAAGGTGAACTTTTGGGGGTTCGCCCCATACTAGTATTATTTCCTACTAGAAATCTGATCCAATTTGATATAACCATTTTTCGGACCTGTCGTGGTCTAATTAGATCCCGTTGAAAATGAATTGAAATCAATATTTCCAAATTTCTAAGAAATATATGAACATTTCAAAACAGAGTTTAAAATTTTTTTTAAATTAATTCTACAAAAAAAAAATTATTTTAACTCATATTTATTGACCCTTTTTACAAATTTTTATTAAAAATTTTGCTTTTTTTCTATGATGTAAAAATTTGTCAATCATAGTTTCTAAATTTAATAGAGAATAGACATGAGTCGTGCAAATTGAGTAATACCACATTGATTCTAGCAATGGCCATGAGTTCGAGACTCACTTTTATTCGAATCTTTTTTTGTTATTGTATATAAACAGCGACAGCAGCTAAATTTTTATATATTGGCCATAGTTAGAGAATATAACAACAAGGCAATTTGGAGCAGAGCGTATATATCACATATCAGCTGTTTGGTGAAATTCAAACTATAGCCAAAGAAAATGGTTTGGTATTATGGATTCTGTATTAAACATTGTTTTACTATATCTATATAGCCATTCCATAGTTATAAGTAAAGCTGACAACTCTTACTTTTTTCCTTTCATGCCATCATTTTAAAGCAGCTAAAGTCATGCAAACATAAACACTCAAAATATAACTTCACCAACCTCGTCGTCGTCGTCGTTCTCCTTTTCAGCCTTTTCACCTTCATCCGCCGTTTCTTTTTTATCATCCGAAGCTGTTTCATCGCCTTCTTAAAAAAGTACAGAAACTGTAGCATTGCAAATCAAACTTCAAATCTCTAATACCCAATTGTTTACCTTTATCTTTGCTCTCTGCACTCGATGACTCTTGTTCTGCTTCCTTTGTAGTTTCGGTATCTGGTTTCCCGTCGCCGTTTTCACTATTTTCAGTTTTTTCGGTATTCTTTAAAAATTTTATTGAAACTTTCATTAATACAAGAACTTTGGCTGAAGCTTGGCGCAAAGATGGACGCATTACATTGGCGGCGAGCATTTTATGCTATGTATATTACGATATCGTTCACGGAAGAGAGTAAGTAGCATGCAGCGTGTTAAGATAGATTTATAGAGCGAAAGAAGAAGAGGAGGACACACACGAACGCAAATGAATAAGAAAAAAAAAACAAAGATAAACAAGTGCTACAACATTAGTTCATCGGATACACAGAAGGTTTGTTGTCATCAGGGGGTGTTGTTTTGGTCTTACTTTCAATGAACAACTCTATGCTGGATGTTCGCGATTCAGATCCAATTACACAGAAAGCGCGTGCAATCTATAAAGATTTTTTTTTGTCGGTATGCGAGCAATAAAGTTCCACTATTGAAGCTTGTCATCCTTGTAGGTTTTTTTGTTGTTGTTGGTGCGTTTTGACCTCCAGTCGTTGTCACATCGTATATATACAAAATCCAAAGACACTTTTTGTTGTGGCCTTCTTTGTGACTGTAAATGATGATGTTGTGTCTCTCCTAGTGTATGTATATCGTATTTCTTTTATTTTTTTGATTTTCTGTTTTTTTTTTGGTTATTTACAAAATCTAAAGCTTAATTTGAAATGCCTTACGGTTAGTGTTAATTTTTCAAAATACAAATTTTTATTTAATGTTTATTCATTAATATATATAAATATTACATAGTTTATGTATCATTGTATGCTTGCATATATTATAAATAATATACTTTTAGTGTGGTTTTTATGTTGTTATGTTTAGTGTCAAAATGGCATGGAATGGAAGGGAGGATAGAAAAGAAATATAATAAAATAAAAAATAAAATAAAAATAATAATAATAAATAAAAATAATAAAGAATGTATGTAGGGAAAAGTGCGTTTCTCTGAAAGAGTGTCAGTGGAAATGTTCTGTGTATGTGTATTATTATATTATGTCTATGTTTTGCAATAGTGCTGCTGTGTCAACCATTTATAGTTGTTGTTTAGTTGAGATTTGTTGTGTTAAGTTCAGTTCACATTTAAATTAATTGCCTGGCAAATTCATTTATCAGCTCAAAAAACAAAAGACTACAAATTTCAAACCTCAGCATTGTCTCCCTCGGCAGCAGCCTCACCACCATCCTTGGCAACTTTTTCTTCTTCTGTGGTGGCCGTTGTTTCACCTCCTTCATTTTCTTTATTCTCACCGCTATTCTCCTCACCATTGGCTTTTGTTTCACCATTTTCCGCACTTGGTGCAGCTGTTGCTGGCGTTTCCACCACGGGAGGAGCAACTTTTAAGAATTGTTCCAACGTATCGATTTCGTTGGCTAAATCGAAGGCATCATAATCACCGCAATATTCTTCTTCGTTGAAAATTTGAGGTGGCAAGGCATGTCTTGGTTCAGGATCGCTAACGGTTGCTCCATTGCTGGTCGATTTGTTTTGCATGAACTCCTTGTCAGTTTCACGACCGGGTTCTGTAATATCGATGGCCTCATATTGAATACTTTTGCTTTCCAAAATCATAAGAACTCTTTGCTGGCGTTTTTTGACCTGTAAAAGATATGGGAAATTATAAATTAGTTCTGGTTGACGAAAGGCGGTGGTGTTAAGCTAAGGGATCGTGTGTGGAGTATGTTAATGTAACGGACAAGGTATAATGCTACATCACATGTTTAAATTTATAAAATTAATAAAGTTGATTTAATGTTAGTCTAATTGTTTGGTAATCTAACTGAACATTGACAACAATTACATTGAAGTGGTGGATTTTTTTAACAAGCTCAGCAGTTACGACGTCATTAGACTGTATAATATTTGCCTGGACATGAATAAGGTATTATTGCTTGCACACAGATGCGTTTTTTGCAATGTTTCTCGGAATGAAGAATACTCTAATAAGCAACAAAAAAAGAGAAAAGAATCTTAAAAAATTAATTGCAAAGTATGCAGATTTGTAGAAGGAGTACCAAAAGTATTCAGGAGTTTTTAGTAAATTATAAGCATATTTCCAAAGTATCGTCAATTTGTATAGATTTTACTTTTTTTAAAGTAAAAAAATAACTCTATAATAAGCTTGTAAATTAACCAACTGCGTGTTATTGCAGGTAATTGCTTTGGCGTAGGTGTCGCTATTATATTGCACATTTTCACTTATCTAAAATATCTGGGTCGGGGACTACAACACAAATGATATCACCCTCTTTTTCATTAGCCCTAAAAACCAAAACAAGATATACATAAGTGAATGTGTGTATGTTTGTACAACAAAACTCAATCAATGATAATAGAATGGAAGTTGAAGAAAACTTATAAATTACCACATTTGAAATTGGTGATAACAAAAATGTTATTGAACACACGAACACGTCTAGCACGACATAGATGAATATACATATATGACAGGTTGGATGGAAATATATTTTGTATTTTTTTTTTGCATTTCTATAGATAATTAAATATGTAAGCAAATAACATTTTTGTTATTTCGCTTTATGGTTTTGTAAAAAAAAAATATTTGGATGACTCAAAAATTACTTTTATAAATCAATGAAGTTTTCTGTTTGTCATTTACCTGTAGGTGTTGCTTAATATTATTGGTTATCGTAATATACATATAAACACATTTATCTAAAATATTTGGATGAATCATTTTGTATGTGTAATATACAAACACACAATACTATGCGTTTTTCATTTTGTTTATATGCACAACTATATAAAGTAATACATTTTCATTTATGGAAAATTAATAAATGTTGTCGTTTAACGACCCTTAATCTTTCATTGCCATACGGTACGACAAGCGAATATTGAACAATGGCAGTTATTTTCGTCTTTACTTTTTGTAAGATTAAAATTAATGAAAACATAAAAAAAATCCATTATATACCGTCGACAGCTCTCCATAAAACATGAATTCAGTAAACGGGACCAGATAATTAATCGAAAAGTCTTAGTAAGAATTTCTTATCAGGCATTAAATACCTCAAATTGTTGTCCATTTCAACCGAAGCGAACGCCGCTTAAAGAAACATAGTGGATTGATTGAACTTACAAAGTGTAATGGACAACCACATAGCTAGTTGTACAATAGTATAATATTTGGATGACACAATGCATTCTTAACTCAATTCAAGGACACTTGGCTACACAAAAGTTTACATTCATAGGCTATTCTCGCTGTATATGATTCTATTGGAATATGCTATACACATATGAATGAATGTGTTTTAATTTTGCTACATCACGTTTTTAAACGTGTAAACATCATCTTCATGACAAATTCAGTGTGATGTCCAAATAATTTATGCAGTTTTTTTTCTAATGAAAAACAAAGACATTGAAATTAGTTGGAAAAGATATAAGGCAATAAAATTCAAATTTTTGCGATATATTTTTAAATAATAATTTATAAACATAAATGTTGTTGAACTTTTAAACATAAATAGCATAAAAGTGTATGTTAGTACGAGGATGGGCAAAGAAGTTGACGAAATACATAAACAATAAAATATAAAAATTTACTGAGGAAATTTAGATAATGTGTAAGTAGATTTATTGTATAATAAAAAAATTTCTAACGTCTTTGTAATCATTGTGTTCTTTTACAAAATGAAAAACGAAATACGAATAGATTAGTTTTCAAAGTGTAAACAAACCAAAAGCTACGACATAGGCTGACATCCTACAAGTCTGCACATTGTCTGAACTCTTCTTACCGACATCGTACAGCTCGATGAAGGGTTTTTTTTTATTTTGCTCTGACATGTCTGATTGAGTATGCAGCGATTACGGAACTCTGCGTCGGAAACAACGAATTTCCCTTCAGATTTTCCTACGATGTACATTCAAAAATCTTTCAGACATCGGTACGACATATCGCACATCAGATTTCTCTCAGCTGAGTAGGTCAGACATCGTGTCAACCACTTTTTACGTTTTTAGTAACGATTTAGGTCAGGCCTAAAGACTTTGGACAGAAATCGGTATGATGCGTCGCAAGAACATCCGAATTACTTCAGATATTTGGTAAGATATCCGTCCTATTTCGTAACAACGCGTTTAATTTCCCTCGATTTACATTAACAAATCGTTTAGACGTCGGTATGACATATCGTGCATACATCAGATTTCCCTCAGCTGCGTCGGTCAGTCTTCGTGTCAACCACCTTATACGGTTTTAGTAACGACTTCGGCCCGATTTCAGATCCGATATCGGAAGATTTTGTCGACTGTCGTACTGATTTCTGACCGATGTCTGAATATTTTTTTTTTTCCTGGGTAGTCAGTCTGCAACCGTTATGTATTTATATGTTCAGTTGAGTTATACATTAAACTATTCCTTCTATTGACATTATAATGTTAAAATCACGAATGATTACAAAAACTGAACTACTTCGTCATCAATTTAACTAACTTGTTCTTCATCATTTCATTTCAGTTAATTTTATTTAATACATACACAGCAATAAAATTGGTCATTCTAAAACTAATAGAGTACATAAAAAGTAAAGTACATCTAAAACACAGCCAATGACATTAATAAGAACCCAGAAATTTGAACTGCATTTTGCTGTTTTCCTTATCAATATGTTGGATTAAACACAAACGGAATGACAAACTATTCTTCATTTGGTGTGTAGAACCTCATGATTTCTTTTTTTTTTCAAGTAATATTTTAACAACGACCCTCGTACAACATATTCGTACATAAATAACAATCAAACTGAATCAAACAAAACAAAAACCTGTTTAATTCTTCTTAGCCAAAAGTGGCAGAAAGACGACACCAATATCCAAGCGAATAGAAATGATAAAGGAAAAACCTTTACTAAACGGTATTTGAATACATCGTCGACAAAAGATTGTGATAAAAGAAAGCGGTGAATGGCAATTGAGAGCGGCTACACCATTAAACATTTATGTATAAATACCACATATTCCCATGTATTTTTAACTGGCAGTAAATCCAAATAATTGGCTCAACTCAATTTGCATAATACATCAGAGGCCCCTCACTCACCCCTTTCACAATGAAAAACAGCCACAACTAATCCCTTTATTCCATGGCAGATGAAATGCGGAACACTCAAAACAGAATGTTGCTTCAATTAGCACACAGTCATCTATCTGACTGACCCCCATCCAACTATTCCATCCGTTCGACCACTATCCCCAATCCATTCTCTCAGCATAGATATCTATCATAAATGGCACAACACATTATTAATGCCAGAGTGGTGCTGAAGAAATGACAGGGTACTGTTGTGGTGCCCCGCCCACATAACATTAAAAAACTACTCTATATGGTGGAATCATAAATACAAAGCACACACACACACACTTGCTCGAACACATCCAACAACATTACAACAAACACTCACCTCCTTATTGCCAGACATGCCACTGATGTACACTTTCAAGACCATGGTTAAAGTGTCGTTGTTCTTCTTCCGTTTGCAATTGTCCAATAATAAATTAACTTAATTCAATCTGAATGCGCGACGATGCGTGTATGCAAAGTGTATTCGCTGTTTTTTTTTTTGCAAAATATTCTTTATTTGTTGAGAAAAAAACGAAATATTTTTAGATTTTATACTTTTGCTGCGTCGACGTCAACGTCGCCGCTTTTGTTTCTCGTTGTTTCTCACCAACAAAAATTGATTGCTATCAATACGACGTCGCCGACTCCTCTTGCTTAGCTAACAAAAAAAAAAGAGCAAGATTTTTTCCGTCACTTTTCCTTTTATTTCTTATTGTATTCGTTTGAGGGCAGTGCTCCCAGTCTTAGGATGCGTCGTGTAGTATGCTTTCAAAGCAATAAAGTGTCGGTTTGGATATAATTTTTAAAATTATAAGTAAATAATTGCACAAATGATTCTTCTTTATTGCCTGCAGCCACTTCACTTGCTTTATTCGAAATAAATTTACAAAAGCAAATGAAAGTACTAAACATAGGGTTGTCTTATTTGGTATTATCGAAAATAATCGGTTTAGTACACAAAGTTGAGTTCACTAACAGAGTTGCAATGAGCAGAAATTGCCGCCGTCAAATATGTTGTGTGATTGCTTTGAAAAAAGTAGCCGTTATAAAAATAAAAATTAGGTGTATGGCTAAATTTTACACAAGTAATCAAAACACACGAATGCGTACTATTATTTCAGCAGTTTTCATAACATATTTAAACGAAATAAAAAATAACTATTTAAAATTGAAGTCATACAATGGCGCTCTTATTGGGCTAAACAAATTTTGAATTTTGATATCCGAAGCTAACTGGTGGAATTGCCATTTAAAAAATAAAGAAGTTTGATAACCATAATAAAATGGATCTTTTTTTTAACAAAATTTTAAAAGTATGTTCAGGCAAGATTGAAAAGATATTCTCTGATATTCTGCTAATAATTCGCAATAAAAAATAGTGCTGTACATAAGTTTCTTTAGTACAATATTATTTAGCAATAGCAAATATTAAATTATAAAAATATGATCTCAAATAGAATTTTAAAGCCAAATTTGGTTTAAAAAGAACTAGTATAATTAAAAAAAGATTTGATGCGTAAAAAATAAAATGTTAAATTAAATAAAATATATATTTTTTTTCAATCTTTCTATATTTTCTAATTTACCACAGCAAAATGAATCCTTTTTTAACAAATAAATAATGAATATTTTTTTTAATAAATGAAATGAAAAATAAAAAACATATATTCTGGTATTCTGCTGATATTTCGCAACAAAAATTTTGTGCTGTACACAAGTTTCTTAATTATAATTTTATTTAGCAATAGCAAATATTTGGAAAAAATAAGATCCCAAAATGAATTTTAAATCCAAATTACATTTAAAAATAATTATAATAATTAAAAAAAATATGATGCGTAGAAAAATAAACATTGAAGAAAAAATTTAAACTTAAAACAAAAAATGTAAAATATTGATATGAATTAAATAAAATAAATAACTTTTCACAAAAAATAAAACATAACCGCCTAAAAATGTTAAATTAAATAGAAATAATTTTTTTAATATGTTTTAATCTATTTATATTTAAAAATTAAAGAAATATGAACGTTTTATAAAATATATGGACTACAAAAAATAAAAATACAATATTTTTTTCAATCAAATACATTTTGTTTTTAAAAGAAATACAAGGATAACTTTGACAAAAAACATTAAAAAAAATTTTAAATATTTAAAAAATTAGAAAAATGATATTGTCATAGTTCGGTTTGAGATCAGTTCTATTGGCAATTATTTATTATTGCCAATAGGTTTTTTATCAAGAGTTTGTGAAATGTATTATGTTGACAGCAGGTTAGGCGTATGACGTCATTTCGACATTAACCACAATGTCTCGTCAGCGCCCTTTGCTGTGCCTTCTCCTCTATCATCACAAACCTTAAGGGAAGAAAGCATCTCAAAGTTACAGATCAACAATAAATAAAATCAAAAATTAGAAAAATTTTAAATTTAAAAAAATTTAATAAAATAAATTAACAAAAAATATAATTTTTAATCTAGAATGTTATTTTTTGCAAAAAGTATTGAAGAAAAGTTGAAACAATTTAGACTAAATAATTTGTTTTTTAAATTTTAAAAACTTTAATTAGTTGACTTAGGATTTGGTGATGAAGTAACAGTTTTGAAATATATGTAAAACACCACAAAAAAATTTTATTAATTTTACAAATTCTATTTTTTTTTTAAAAAGCTTTAAAAATATAATAAATTAAAAAATAAAAATATTGAAAAAAATTTGAAAAAAAAATTTTATTGAAATTATTTTGAATAAATAATTTGTTTTTTTTTCATTTTTAAAAAATTTAATAATTTGTCTAGGTTTTGGTGCTGTAGTTACAGTTTCGAAATATATGTAAAACCTCCCTACAAAGTTGACATTTAAACAGTATTTTGCCGAAAATGTCCCATACGGGTGGCAGCTAGAGGGTTAAAATGTTCTCCTGATTGTTTTTATATAGGTCTCCGAAGACATGGAATACTCTAAACGTATTTTTATAGATGATTTTTCATATTCTTTAAATGGACTTTTGACCAAAAAAATCAAACTTCAAACCACTGTAATAAAAAATTGTGACGTAGTGTTGCAAAATGGAGTTTAGGGTTTTGTTACTGAGGTCAAATACAATCTTTTGATACTGGTTTGGTTCACCCTCGAAAATGTGTGTTGTGTTTGGCTTTTTATTTAATTGATTTTTAAAAATTAGAAAATATCAACCATGTTATGGAAAACAATTCGGTTTGAAAACAGAGCAAAATCTGTAAAAATGTATTAAAAAGTATTAAATTTTTACCGATTTTGCTGTTTTCAAACCGAATTGTTTTCCAGAACATGGTTGTTTGTGTTTTTTTTCTCAATTTGAATTTCTTTATTAAGAAATATAATTAAGTTATTCTTTATTTAATTATCTATCGAAAATGCCTTTTAAAAAATGTAATTTTTTCTATTAAGCTATGGAGTCTCTGTGGAGGCTTGGAGTCTTTTTTAGATTTTTCCAAAATTTTATATTCGGAAACCCATAACTTTCTCACAATATTTTGTAATTTTTTATTTGAGAAATTCCGCGTTTATGCTATTGTTTTAGCACTTAAAAATTCAATAACACATTTGCCGTAATCAAGTGTACCAATTTACGTTTATACCCCTAAATTCAATATTAAGAGAAAATTACCTAATTTTGGTCTCTTCTATCAACATTTACTCTAGCCATAAGACGAGTGTTAATTTGAACTGTAACAATTAGAAACATTTTATTCGATGCTAAAAAATATTGTATTATAGTTGTGCAAGAACCATTTCCTGACAAGTCTAAGCTTTTCACTCTTCGCCCATATTCAAAGTAACAACAACTCAGTACATATTTTTCTTTTAAATTGTCTCTTTTTATTTATAAAAATGGCATTTCTCTAATCATTAAAGTATAGAAAGTGTTTTTTGTTTTTGTATTCATAGTAATTATATTATAGGCAGAAAGTAAAATAATAGATTTTAATGTTTTTAATCGAGAAAAATGTGTATATAAACTCTAATGATAATATAATAGCTGAAAAGAAAGCAAATGAAAGTACAATTTCAGTTATACAAATTATAATTATATACGATTAACCAAATGATGAGAAGAAGGATTGCTTATTTGAAATCATATGAAGAATGTTTAAAAATATATTTAGCTTGTAATTTAAGACGATAGAAAATAATTTTATAATTATGCAAGAATTTTGTATTCATGATATTTTTTTGTTAAATACATATTTTTTTTAGAAGTTTTTTGTTTTTCTCTGTTTTTTTATATTTTGTTTATAAGTTAATTTATAAAACTATGTTTATATTCTGTTTCATTCATTCACTTTGTGGAGTTTTTCTTTTGAGGTTTATTCTTTGTTAAATATATATATACATATATATATAATATTGTATGCATGTACGCGTATTTATTAAATTGAGAAGTCATTAGAACCAATGTACTAAAAAATAAAAGGAAATGCAAGTAGTCATTGCCGTTTTGTTACTCCCTTATTAAATGTTGTAGTACAACAACAATAAGATCCAGCACATTTTTATGTTGCGATTGTTTGAATGATGATTTATTTTGTATTTGCATAATGTTTGTTGTTGCCAATGCCAAATACATAATATTAGAGCTCAGCCAAAGGAATGGTGAAGTTATATAATTGTAATTATACGTCCATTTCTTAATTAACAAATCATGAAAATAGAAATTTCATTAAGAAATATGTAGTTTTTTCCACAAACTTAAGTTGGAAAGATAGGTGCCGCATACTTAACGTGTAGGTTTTATCATAGTTTTTAAAAATGCGTTAAACTTAATATTTATTTTTATTAAGAATTAAAATAGCTTTATAAAGAGTACATTTTATATGCGTTGCAATGAAATACAATTTGAATTTATTAGGGCACTTTTTAAACTTTAAGAAAACTCGTTTATATTAACTTTTCGAAATGGTTTTTAAAAACAGCTTCAAAAAATATCTTCTCGGAGTCCGTTTGAGATCAATTTGAGACTCAAATTAATATTGAATTTGAGAATCAAACTCTTCCGAAATGATATAGGCAAAGAAAATCTGTTTGAAAACGTTGGCTAATACTCGAGTATTTTATAGAGACGTAAGGAAAAAGATGACACACGACGGTCCACTGCAATAACTGCTTCTCAAACTGTTCTATCTCTAGAAAGTAAGGATTTAAATGTAGGTCTTATTCTGTTCTGTCTTATTAACCCGTCAAGAAATCAAAATGTAATTTTCTGTTGTAGGATTGCTACCTCTCAAAAAGCAGAAGCACACAAAACATATATGTATAAACAGTAATAAATATAGTTTGCAATCCATAATTCTTTAGGAAGTCGTTTAATTTTTTATCACGATTTCAGATAAAGTCAAATAGTTTTTAAACTGAAACAGAAGTATGTTTATGAGTTGAATTTGAAATCTTGACGCAAAAGGACGAATTTGTATAAAAATGTTTTCATATCAGCTTAGTTGCAATAATGTTCCAACATTAAAGAAAATCAAATGATTTAAGTTAGTTTATGAGTTAAAATTTAAATTTTGAAACAAAAAGCCACATTTTTATGAAAATGTTTTAATTGTTAAAATTTAAATTTTGAAACAAAAAGCCACATTTTTATGAAAATGTTTTAATTTAAATTCAGTTGACTGACAATAATTTTCCAAAAATAAAGAAAACTATTTGAGTTTAAACTTTGTCTAAGCGAAAATACAAACGATTTTCTATTGAATTCCAAATTTGTACATCCGCCGCGTTAACGTTATTTTGTTAGGATTTGATTGTCCCGATTTAAATGGAATTAGCTAATTAGTACCTTTGGCTAAACTTTAATATATGTATAGTTTTAAGAGCATGTTATGACTTGCTTATGCTGCTGTTTCCTCTGATCTTTTAGGCATGTTGTATATATTTCTTGTTTTTTGTATTTTTTTTTTGTTGTTTTGTAATATATTACTAACATTATTTACTAATTTATAAATTATTAGTTCTTTTTGTTGTTTTTTCCTTTGTATGCAATATATGTTGTTGTATGTATTTGTTTTCGTTTTTACTTATAATTCACTTCACATTGTTTTTGTAGCAGTATAGAACTTCTTAGTGTTGATTTTGTTGTGGTTGTTTTTGTTTTGTTTTTAAGTTTCTTTTTGTAATATTAAAAAATAATTATTGGTATGCAAATATGTTTAATGTTTATCTTTTTTTGTTTGTAATAATTTAACCTGCAGGTATAATGAGGTGTCATTTTTGTTGTTGTGGTTGTAATTAGAATTGTTCTTAATTATTTTGTTGTTGTTGTGTTTTCTTATTATTTTGTTGAATTGTTCCATTGCGAACAATAAACGGTATTGTTATTTTTGTTAAAACTAAAATATTTAATTAATTCGAAATCATTGCAAGTAGGCAGGGAGTAGGAGGAAGAAAAAGTACAAAGAATCGTAAAAAAATATATATAATTTTTTTCTTTTCCTTTTCCATAGAAATTGTTTGGGCTGTTTTGTTTCCAATAGTTCAGCTTGCAGTAAACAAAATACACACATTCGAATATGAACGAAAGAAACGAAAAGTTGATGATGGGATGGGATCGGTTTGTGATAAAAAAAAAGAAATATGTTTGAAGAAAAATAAAAGATCCTTAGCGCCTACAAAAGAAGAAACTTATGGTTACGCCTGAGGTCCGAGAATTATGACAGATCTGTAAGAAAAATTAGATAAATTTAGTTTTAAGGAAAAGGGAGAAGAAAGACGAGTGGAGTGGTAAACTTACAACTGGGAGCTGCTTCATAACGTCTTTGTATTTGATCATAAGTAAATTTGACAAAAGCATCATATTGCTCGGCGAGCTTTGTAGTCAGTACACCATCATATTTCTCACGTAATTCATCTTCGCGTTCTTTTAACATGCGCTCACAAATTAATTGCACCTATAAAAAAATGTGTAATAATGTTATTCGAGATGTTATTAGCAATGAACATTTAATTACTGTTTTAACTACATATTGGATTAACGTTGTTAAATAATTAACTAAGAACAACCAAAAAGAATCAAAAATAAATTTCAAACACGTCAACTTATGTTCAAAAAAATTGATACTACTAAAAAATTAAAGATCAATTAAAGACTAAAATTCGTAACTTTTAAATCCGAAACAGTCAATTGAAATTCAAAACACTTCATTTGATATTCAATACTCGATAGTCTTTGGAATTTTTTTATTTCAAGTAGAATCTTTGAATATCGCCTAACAAGTTTTAACTTTAAAATGGAAAATTTCAACTGATGTTATTTGAATTTCAATTGAGAATTGTGTTGTAAATAAATGAACTATACATATTCAAGAAATTTTAATAACTCTATAAATAAAACAAAATTAAAATACACTATAGTATGTTGAACACGGGTAAAATATTATTATTTTATTTGCATTTATTTTTTTATTATTATATGGCGAAATATTCGGGGGTTTTCGAAATCAGGTAGTAAATCTTCATTTCTTTGTTAACAATTCTATATTGGAATTTCACTTGCTTTTAAACACAAGTACAATTTTCTATTTTGCATTATTTTATCGGTCATACTATGACCATAACCTTGCTACCTACCAATACCCCGATAACAAATCGTCTATATCGATTATTACTCACCTGTTTAAATGTAAATAACGCCTTCTCTGGATTGCGTACAATACTTGGTGGGCTATCAGGACGTCTGGGGCTATCGGGTCCCATTTCTGAACCACTTGATTCCGAGTCTTGCATACGTTCAATGGCGGCCGAGGTGAAAGGCAATTGTTTGCGTCTGTGCAGTCGTTTTATCTCCTCCCGTATATTCTGTGACATCTTGTCTGGTGACATTTTTGACGTGCTAGCCTCGGCAAAGGGGCTGGGTTGAGGTTCACGAATGAAACGACTGCTTGGCGATTGAGGATTTGAGCCGGGTAAACCACCATCGTGACCCGATGTTGATGTAGTGGAGGAGCGTGATGGCGATCCACTACTGCCTGTTTGGCCAAAGGGATTACAACGTCGTCGCTTGGTGGGACGTTGATTTATAGCTTCCCAGTCTAATGTGCGTTTGAGTGTAGCGCAAGCCATTGTGTTGTGAGAATCTTAAATAACTGGAGACAAGATAAAGGTAGAAATTTTGGTTTTGTTTTCCTGTTTTGTATCGTGGAAGTTCTATAGCAAAAAGCGAGGAATAAACAAAAGATGAAATAGGCTATTATAAGTGAACATTTTTGGTAATATCTATACATAAACTATTTAGAATAAATTAAGTTGAGTTTTTTAATTTAATACGCCAAATCCAATAGATATTTAAAGAAAATTAATTGAAATTCATAAATTATATTTAAAGCAAAAACATTATTCATAAAGTTTATTTGAAATTTAAAATATAAAATACGTCAAATTTTAAAATTCAAAACTCATCAATAGAAATTCGAATGTTTCATTTAAAGTGAACTAGGAAAGAATCTTAAATTGCCATATCACTTCGGCCTTAAAGTACTATACAACTAGTAACATTCATATAAAATGTTTGAGTAGAGTGAGTTTCTGTTTAATTTACTTATTTTATTTAATGATGCTAATAATAAAAATTTAATTTCAAATAATTATTTAAAAAATATATATATAAACCTTTCTTAGTCCTTCTTTACTAACAGCTATACCGTTGTTTTTTGTGTCTTAAGACTGATTGTTGTGCACTAGCAAAGAAAGTGGATAAAACTAAAGCCCCAAGATATGTGTTGCATTGCAAATGTCCTTTCCACATCAGCAGCAGGTGGTAGATACATACATATGTACATGCATATCACCATATATACATAGGTAGATAAGGCTTTGTGTATAAATGAATACATAGCACGCATTAAGGATAATAAATAGAAAGAATGGACTATTTCTTTAATACGTTCTTCATTTTGTTTTTGCTTTTTCTTTTATACGACAACCATAATAACTCCTATTTTGTAATACTATTCGGCCGGTCGTACGATTGGGAATAGTAATGCATTTTTTAGTTTATTTTTCTTTTGCTGTCGTATTCTTTGTTACTCATTGGAGTGAGGACGACGATAGAGTTGCCAATAGTTATGAATTCTCTAAGATTTTTGTTTGCCCGTCATCCCTTATGGGAATAATTAACTACCATATTTCGTTATTTGGAATAAAGTGCTAGCATAGTCAAACCCTCACCCAAACGGAAATGGGTATATCGATATCTAAAAATTAAAGTTGTATCTTTATATTTTCGTACTTTACGGAAGGAGGAAAAAACTAAATAAAATCGGAGCGATTTTGTACTGCATTTGTTACTTACGGATTTTTAATGCTTATAAAATCTTTTTTTGTTAACATTATGTGAGAGTCCTTTATTAAAATATGCAGAAATTGCGATTTTGTAAAAAAAAACAAGATACCTTTATTTATTCATCGATATATCATTTGATACGAGAAAATGTGTAACGCATTAAAGAAGAATTTTATAGAATTTTAAGTAGGCATTATACCCCAACCCTTCTGGCACCTCCCATTTAAAATTACATATTTTAGGAATATTAATATTTCTACCGTAACTCCCAAAACAGCATTTGGTTACAAATTTGACACACCCCTTCGGTTTCCTCCGAAAGTTCTGCAAATTTACTAAATTCAGTCTAATTTGCAAGTAAATCGCTTTAAAAACTCAAACTCTAAAATAAATGTTGGTCATATCGACCGACCCCTTTGGTACCTACCATACAAAAAGAGGGTAATTGCATTTGGTCAGTTTAGTAGGCAGAATTTCAGAATACTCATACAAAATGAATACGAAACTTTTTCCTAATATCAAAATTGTCCTGGTATAGTTAAATGCCGTTGACAATTATCTAAACATCTCATACAAGTTAGTTATATTACCCAAAAATTAAAAATTTTCAATAATTTGAAAATACCTATAATATAAAAAAAGATCTCTTCATTTGTTAGTGACTTCATTAACAATTCTACAGCATATCAACAACAAAATAATCTTAGAAACTCAACTTTCATCCTCCCTTTTTTGATGAAAATATCTTTAAATTAAGTTGATAAATAAAAAAATGCTTTTCACTAAAAAATAATAGACCAATTAATTTAAATCGACACCAAGTTCGTCGTAGACCTGATAATAGCATGGTTGGAATCGTGATGATAATAATTTTAATTCAAGTACCTACACATATGGGATCATCATAAAACTTTAAGGACCCCTATTTTCCTATTTTTCCATATCTGCGCTTTAGCCAAACCATTAATTAGTTAACCGTAATTAATGTCTAAATGATTCCACCCACAGCTTTCGAAATTACGCCTATGGAGGTACAAAAATAGATATAGGTTTGTTGGTCCAGAATTCCATAGAGATCTAACAATAGCATAACTTTAATCGCGGCAATAATACCTTCAATTTATGTACCCACGCATAGGGGGTTGTAATTAACCATGGGGTAGGGTACCATGGGTGAAGGCGCTTTGGTTTTAGTTTTTCTCGGACCCATCTGAAGAGGATTGCATCTTCACTTTTTCCAACCAGACATAGCCCGGTAAATTGCAAATCAGCACCAAAAAATTGCCTATTTTTCAAACCCAAAAAAATTACCAACTAGTAAGTTAATGGTGAAAATAACATCCGTAGGTCCAATATAATTGGTCCACATCTTAATAGAAGCATAATTGGAAGAAAAACTCTCCAAACGATATATTATTGGCATAACTCAACACAGAAGATACCACACGATTCCCATCCAAATAATATTTCTAGGTTTCCTTGGGCATAGCACTCCTGATCATTTCTTTTATGTTAACAATCACTTCCTTTATTTTATTTTCTTCTATATAATCGCTTTAATTTTTTCTTTTTTGAGCACTTGGCAACTCTGATTGCCTTGCATCCCTGTCCTTTGTATTACCGCAAGATTGCATTTGTTTTTATATTTCTCTAAATGCGCCTTTGGTTTCTCCATTTCAAAGGAATGCGAGTTTATTATCCGTTCTGCTGCTATCATTTTACATACAAACACACACACATGAACGCAATACATATCTACGTGCATTAGTATATACGCAACCAAAATGACAATGTGTGATAAAACAAAACGGAGAGACAATAAGAAACTCTCGCTCGCTCAACACATTTGTCAAAATGAGTGAGTAAATATCAAAATGGAAGGCGAAAAGCAAATGACAAAAACTTAAAATACTACTGTTGTTGCTGCTTTTGCATTTCGACGAATTTCACAAATTTGTATAATAATAAAGTGTTTATTTTAGCAACTTACATGTTTTATTGTTTCAATATTTACTTTTTATTTTGTCAGTTTAAGTGGAAGAGTTTCTTCCTCTTCTATCTTTATCTTTGGTTGGCTGAGTACTTATTTTCTCGCGCACACACACACAAACACTCTCGCACACGCTCACTATAATCACACGCACAAATAATTGCTTATTAGATTATTCAAAGGCCACTTTTAATGCACAATTCAAATTGTTTGCATTATTTATAAATTGTATAATCTCTGTTGTTTAAGTAGTTCTATTTTTGGTAAGTCTTTTTTTCTATTTGTTTGTTCTGGATAGTTGTTTTTCCAAAATTATTACTAAGCGATTTCTAGGTATATTCCTCCTCAAAAAAAATATGTGAGTACAAAAACCAATTTGGACATCTAAAAAAGCAATATGGCTGCGAGAAGGTTGGTAACCGTGTTTTTTTGTTTTTATCAATTGACATAAGACAACTATAGCCGTCTCGCCATGGAGCGCAGGGTTGCTATTCGCGCCGATACTGTTATACAAATGTAGTGTACGCAACGGGAGATGTGTTCGACGTTGAGTTATCGTTTTTTCCCTACATATGAGATAGAAAATTGGAGACCTTGGCGGCACTCAAAATATAGGAATGTGGGTTAAACCGAAACCAATTTAAGAGTAATGCTTATTTTTGCGTCCAAGTTATGCCTATTCTTTTAAGTCATTAATATCGGATTTGAAAATTTTACATAACAGAGCAATTTATGGAAACCTTAATCTAAATTAAAATTTTGGAATATTTAAAAAAAAAATCAATTTATGGTAATGTTATATAATAAATGTTTTAAAGAAAAGTTTGAAGCACAGGTGCATTTAATCTTTGCATGGATTATTTTTTGTAAAAAATGCCAGTAATATACAATTTAGGTTTCTAAAAAATTTAAAGAAATATTAAAAAAAAGTTTTAGGAAATACTAAATAATAATTTGTAAGTAATAAAGAAAAATTTGACTTCCGGTAAAATTGCACTTTGTCGGTCTAAAGTTAGTGCCGTGGGCAATAATTTATCAACTCGCCTCTCTCAATTTTTTTTTTTACAATATATATGTTATAAGAATTAAAATTGTAGTTTTTATTGTGAACTTATTACGTATTTTTTTATTTGCATTTTTAGCAGTTTTAATATTTTTTTCCATTTATTTTTATTTTATTACATTGATTCATTAACCGAGCCATTATGGCCTTATATGGTTACAAACTTCTACTCAATTTAATTTAATACATTTATTATGTTATAAAACCAATTAAGAATATCTTATTATTAGAAATAGAAATATAAAAATCTTAATTTACATAAAAACAATTAATGCAATGTTCAAGATTAAGTAATAAACATCAAAAAGAGCGATAACAAAAAAATCAAATTGGAAGTGATAACAGATTAGTATAATCGCGGAAAAAAATATTAGACTTGAGATCTCATGTCTCATAGAGATGAAAAAGGGAAAAATGCAAGAATGCAACAGGAACTACACAACATAACTATAAAATTAAATTCAAAGCTAAATTGGATTTGATTTAATATATTGAAAAAGTTTATTTTTAAATGTAAAAAATGAGTGTTCAAAACATCTTAAAGTACAAGGTAACTTGTTGTAAAATCTTGAAACCCTGACAAGAAAAGATCTTTCTAAAAAGGAGGATAATCTTGGTATGATTAATTGAATATATCTTATTGATCTACTAAATTTAAACATATTGACTATTGATTTGGAATTTGTTTCAAGCTCAAGACCAGTGTTTTTGAAAGAAGTTTATAGCAGAATGATATTCTCATAATGCCAGGTAGTCTGTACAGCTGTTTCGGATTCAGCCACGAATCCTCGTCAGCAGACTTTGGTATAATGGTTGCAAATTGTTCATCAAGTCTTATGCACCAGAATCTCACATCGAAATGAGAATTCTTTCTTGAGTGCATAGACTCGAAAAACTTCACAACCATTCACTACGAGAAACCATTTGCTAAACTTCTTGTTTTGCTTTGTTTATGTTGAGAAAGCCGTCGGCTTTCAAACAACATGTTTTTGTTGTTGGTTTCGCAACCAACAGATTTGCCATAAGCATTATTTCAGCTTTGCGGCTCGCCGTGCTCTGCGTCATCATAAATAAAGGAGATTTTGTTAAATAAATTTTGTAAAAATGTAACAAGTTTCTTATACGTATTTTAATTTTTTTCTGTGTATTTTTGTCATACGTCGTGAGATTTTACCGGAAGGAAATGGTTTCTTCCCAGATCTTTTAGAAATTAATTACTTTTAATAATAATTATTAATACTAAACTTTTGTCAACAAATTGTGATTTGTTAGTAAAAAAAGTTTTTTTTTTATAATTTGATGACTATGTATTTTTAAGAATGAATTCAAAAAAATTTAAGTCTGCAGTCTGGAGTGTCGACACTCGTCCGATTTAGTAAAAATTTATGGAATATATTAACTTTGCTACCCTGAGTATAATCATGATATTTTTTATTGGGAGAAATTTATAGTTTAGAAGATATCGCCATTTAAAGTTGGAGCATATATATATTTATATCTCCGTTCGGATGATGGATCGAGTCTATATATATATATCGTTGGAAACTTAGGAACCTCTTACCTTTATATAAGGATATAAGGATTTTTTTGGAAATAAAAATAATTCATTATAAAACGTCATGGTCCAAATAGGTTAATTTTATTTTTCAGCACATAATGGGTTAATAAAATAATTGGTATATGCACTATTGGAAAGCCTTTTCAGAGATATATGTATAGACTCGATTCATCGTCAGATATCGGAGAAATATATATTTCTAGGTTTCAACTTTAAGGGGCGATATCTCCAAAGCTATGTCCATTCGCAATAAAATTTTTGTTTTAGACTAGACTTGTCCATAGACTAGACTTGTTCCAAATTTAATGCTACTAATTAAAAATTATATACGTTAGATTGAAAAATAAACTTGTCCGTGTGAACTACAAACTCATCAGCAAAATAATCGACTGTAAATCAGAAACAAAAAGATTTTCGATAAAAATCGATAATGTTATGTCCATCTCTGTTTCTTGTACTACGAACCACGAAAAAAAAACTCTTCGCTAATCAATTGCGAAAATCTTGTTTTGTTGACGCTTTCACAAACAAAAACTAAAGATAAAAGTGACGACATTTGGAAGTAAGAATAACATAATTACAATAGTTCGACTTCACTGTAATAAACAAAACCAGTGGAACTTCCTAAACAAAAAAAATAAAATGTGATTGTGCAAAAAATTAAAAATGCCAAACCAAAATATGACAAATTTGGGAGAATTAAAGAAACACAAAGAGGATGTAGTGTGAGTGATTTATAAAAAAAAGCACGTGACAGTTGTCTAAAACAACAAGAAACCAATATAAACATATATAAATATAAACAACAAAAAAGAATACAAAAAACTGCCCAAAACAGATTTTGCGATTGCGAATCAGGTGCATTTATTCCTTTCATAACAAGGAACGTAAGACAGAACAACGCCAGGTAAATGTTTACCACCACCTACCGCGAATTTTCTGTATACATACAAAAACGACTTTGCCTGACTTGGTTTATAGTTCCGCGCTTTTGTTTTATTTTATTTTGTTACCGGAAGGCGTGTTGTTTATTGCTCGTGTTTGCGTACGTTGGTGTGTGTGTGTGTTTGCTTAATTGTGTGTACATTGTTTAGTCTGTCATTTGTTATTTAAAGAGCGTCAAATATATATTTGACTCGAAAGATGTGAAATTTCGGAGAAATGTAGAACAAAAACAATCTGCAAAGTACGAACAACAACTGCTAGTTCTTTATTACCGCGCAGAAAAATACAACAACAACAGTAGATCAACTGGGCAAAGAACCACAGAAGAGAATGTAAACAATGTTGACAACTCTAATTGCACTATAAGAACGGATAGAATAGGAAATTTGTACATAGTAGCAAAATAAGCGGTTGAAATTTTTTAATAAAAGGCGATCTTCCTTTCGTGGTGATATTTTTTGGTTTTTGTAGTTTTTGTAATATAAAAAACGTAATTTCCCATTACTCCACATGAATGAGGTATGGGATAGCTTTTCGCGTTGTTGCGAATTAACACGCCTTCTATTTTAATTTACCAAATAACGGCACCTACTTGTTTATCGACTAATGCGAACGTCCCTGTTTGAGAAGCTTTTTCTGCTGAAAACACATCTTAGAACTGCTTTCAAGAGCTTTCCATCTTAATTTTTGAAGTTGTAAAGGTATAAAGATTTTTAACCCCATACTAGCTTTTGTCCCACCCTATCAACACATAGATAATAATAGGTAATAATATGATTCAAATGGCCCCATTTCTTATACTACAAATTTGTGTAGAACTTTAAAAAAATATTCTTTTTAAATAGATCTTTTTCTACTGTTGTTGACAACACTTAGTAACATAACGACGGCATCCACGAAGTCTTTTTGTTTACGCTCCCAATCTTCGTGAGTACGAACAACGAACATCTGCGCCTCTTCTTTGGTGTGAACAATAACAAAAGAAGTGAAGAAAAACAAAGTGAGTGCCCGAGTGGCCCATTGTGAGTGAGTGTGTGTGTGCGTGTGTGCAAGTGAGCGCAATATGCCATTATCATTGACGCTCACAGTTTTTAGTGATCTGCGAGTTTTCACTTGGCAAAGACATAGTTTCTTCTTAATATTTGTCTATCTGTGGTACGTTTGGCACTTTTACTCGTTGTTTTGTTGTCGCTGAAACGCCTTAAATGAAAATGGAATGAATATAACAATGTTCATCATTATCATCGTCATCATATAACACCAGAGATACAAAGTCTAATTATAGTGAATTCGCGAATGAAAAAAATAAAAATCAGCACACAAGCAAGCAATTGTAATAATTGAATTAAAAGTGTATTGCACACAAAATAGTTTATAAAATGAGATTTAGTCCAAAGCGTTTAAAAAATCAATTGGTGCGAGTTCTTAAGAACCAAAGGTCTCTTCGAATGTTCTACAATTAAAGTATTTTCATTTAGTGCATAAATCTTTCACAGTGAGCAAAAAGAAAAATAATCTGCAAAAATACAAAAAAAAAAAGAAATTTAATGAAAAGCAAGAAATGAAATATACTAGAAAAAGCAATCATTATTATTCGTAACAAAAGGAATATGCAGAAAATGAAATAAACACAACAAAAAAAGAAACAAGTATTGTCGGTCGTTTTGGAAAAATAAAACACACACAAAAAAGAAAAACAAAAAATTAAATGCATTGCTTAAGAGATACAAAGGCCACACAATGGGTTAAAAGTAAAATGTTAAAGTTTGTTTACTTAAAAAATTAACGGTGTTGTTTTTTTTCTCAACATTTCAAACATTCCCACGTCAATGACAATGACAACAGGAAAAACCGTTATAAAAATGAAGTCATTATTATCGTCGTCGTCTACTACCACTATACGAAAGAAAGTTAAATATTAAAAACAAAGCAACGGCAAACAACGACTTATCAAAAACTCACGAAGCTAAAATCCAAAACAGAACTGAAAATATCAACAACAACAGCAGCAACAACGTTGTACAACATATTGTATCTTCTACGCCGTCATTCTCTTCTTTGCCTCGAGGGCATTTGCGAAAAATAGTCTACACATCATCTACTTCCCCACCACAACATCATCATTAACTCTTCTTCGTATGTCTTCGTTTTCATACTATGGCCTTATTGAACAAACTTTTCTTTCCCTCGTCGTCTTCGTCGTCCTCTTCTTCTATACCAACAGCAGCACCATTGCCAGCACCAACATCTTCATCTTGTAATTCTCAAAAAAATGCAGCAGCGGCCGCCGCCGCCTCTTTATCACGTACTTCATCATTGGCCAGTATTTTGACGGCTGCAGCTGCTGTTAGTGTTGGTGCGGCCGCTGGTACTGCAGCTGTTGCCGCCAGCAACATAAGCGCAACCGCGGCATTGACCGCAAAGACGTCGTCACAGCAACATACGAAATATGGCAGCAGCAGCAGTGGTGGTGGCGCTGGTGCTGGTGGAATTGGTGGCAAGAAAACGAGTTACAACAATCAATCAACACATTCGAAAAACTATTTAAGGTAAGCGATTTTAAATTTTTTTTTCATTCCTTTTAGTAACTTTTTTGTCTATAATTTTCGCTAATCTATGCGAAGTGGTGTGGAATTAAGACTACGATAGATACAAATTGGAACATGCGCTCGTATTGAGACATTAATTTAGTTGCATACGGTGTACTTTTATGTGAAACTCTGTTTGTGTTGACACAAACACAGCCGCAAAAGAATACATGCAGATACATACGCTTGCATAAAAAATGTTGATGAATGAATTGCCAATGCAATGATTGCTTTAGCGCACTAAGTATTCTGTTATCGAATTCTAGGGTTTTAGTTTTTTTCCGGTAAATCGATATGCAAACATATACATATAATTTTTTAAATGAAGATAAAAATTGAATGAATGGGAAACTGTATTTTATTATTTTTGTTATTAAAGAGGACACTAATTGCTCCTTAATGTGTTTCTAATCCAAAGAGGTCGTTTACAATTGATAGCAAATATTTACAATTGCATAAATTTGCAATCTTAAATGTACGAAAAAATTCTAAAATGTTTCTAGTGAATATTTTGTCCGAGTTGATTATTGTTCTATCCATCTGCGGGCCGAGCGAGTAGTGTGGCCCCTAAAAGTTTTTCCAAGTGTTTACAGCTACTTTAAGCTCTAATAAGAAAAGACCACATCAGAGCCAGAATTATGGTTTGGAGGCCATCTACGTATAGGTAACACTTATGACAATATGACAATTGCTTCTGATTTAAACTTATTAGTATGTATTGAAATTTTTAATTTAATGCACAAATAAAGCAAATATTTATGGAATAAGAAATCTTCCAAATGTCCCTGAGGTTCTAATCAAAAGCCCTATTGTAGTTTATTTAAAATTTTCAAAGATCACCGATACTCGTGTGTTCAAATCGTCATGCAATGTTCGGAAAGGATAGGAATAGGAACTTTGGACAAAGAACAATATAGTTCCCTTAATCCCATTGATATAACCACTATAGTCACCATTATTGCAATCGTATTTGCTGGTA
Source organism: Muscina levida (assembly GCA_964034835.1). Taxonomy (NCBI): domain Eukaryota; kingdom Metazoa; phylum Arthropoda; class Insecta; order Diptera; family Muscidae; genus Muscina; species Muscina levida. The sequence goes on along the minus strand of OZ035883.1, from coordinate 18,250,155 downwards.
TCTACTGCAATTCTGGGGCGAATAAAATTGGAACTAGTAAGTGGTTATGGAATCCAAAGGTGTTTTTATGTAAAATTTCAAACAAATTTAAAGTTCATATTTATAAAACAATATGGGCAATTCCTTTGGGACGGGTGTGATCATGTTACTCACATTTTTGGTTATAATTCAGAAATAGAAAATTTATTATTGAAAAAAGCTGTGATTTCCAAGAACGTTATGTTTAAAAACGTTTAGTAACAGGTAGACACTGAAAGAACTTTGATCTCTGCTCAGAATGTCCATTATAAGAAAACGACGGGTGCGACCTTAGGTATTTGAGCTTTTACAAAATTATGACTTTCAGGTTAAATTCCGTAAAATTGGTAGAAAGTCCACAATTATTGTGATGTTGGTTAACGTTTTTTTTTTTATTGTTTTTGATTGTGTTCAGCACTTACTGTTCACAAAAAACTACTTTTTCTTAATAAAAACTTTTTTTAGGCCACTGCAGAGTCGATATCTGAACCCGATCGAAAACCTGTGGGCTTACCTAAAACGCGGGCTGGGAGAAACGAAGGAGCCCCGAAAAGTATTAATGAGCTGTGGGATTGGCTTCAGGGTGAATGAAACAAAATTCCTGTATATTGTGTCGCTAAACTTTGTCAATATACGCCAAATAGGATAAATCAGTTGAAAAAACTAAAAGTAAATTGGATTAAATGTTAAATTTAGATGAGAAAAACCTTGGAGCAAAAGTGTGCCAATGGTCTGATTTGGAAAATGTTTTGTTTTAATATACATACAGTTATGATGTTATTGCTATATATTGCCACAGTTATATTTTATTGCTTTACATATTTTACAGATGCATATTTTAATTTTAACAAAAAGTTTGAAAAAAATTTAATAAAAACTACAAAAAAAAATTTATTACGTACTTTGTTTAAAACATTGGCTCATTTTTGCACCACAGTGTATGTTTCAGATTTTTTTCATCAGGCACAGTTTTTAAGTTATTTGGATTTTAATTTTGTCAGCATTCTTCTTGTCGTATTAAAATACATTTTGCAAAAATGTAATGAAAACTTTTTTTGATCCAACAGAATCTTTTCTAAATACTGTAACCGGTACTAGTAGAGCTTAAAACATGAAAAAATTGAAACAACAAATATGTATTTTCTATTAGTTAAGAAAGTTTTTTTATTTATTTTATGCTGAATATCCTTGCAGTGTTCTAAAATGTTCCAGAGCAGTCAGCGAATATTTTTCTGGGTATCTGAATTGTGATACATTTAGTGATTAATATCATGATTTCAAATATGTTTTCAGATTTTTTTCATCAGGCACAGTTTTTTAGTTATTTGAATTTTAATTTGTTGTCCTTTCTTTATGTTGCTTTAAAATACATTTTGCATGAATGTAATGAAAAGTTTATTTGATCCAACAGAATCTTTCCAAATACAATAACCGATACTAGTAGAGCTTAACAAGAACAAATATGTATTTTCTATGTCTTAACAAAGTTTCCAAATAAGAGGGCAAAAATTCACTTTCAAGGACATGTTGCATCCCAATTTTATGTAGAATATTTAAAAGAGAATAAGGTGATTATAAAATAGAATAGGGCGATAATTGCAGCCGAAAAGGCATGTTGTTGGTGTTGTCACCTGTTTTTACTAAATTTTTTAAACAATCGCCTCCATACAAATTTTTAATGGAAAACAAATCTTATTTGCAAATAGCCAAAAAACTATGCCTGATTGTATGCATTTGAATTTCTCATTTGAATAATCTTAGAAATATATAATGAAACACAAGAAGGGTTTTTACCCTTGTCAAACAGTGTTATCATACTTCACCCCGAATAGGGCTTCCATACAAAAATCAATATTTTATAAAATTTGCTCCCACCGCTCTAACTGCCCTAAAGCGGCCCCTAGAGGGGTCAACGAATGAATAGGAAATTAAGTAAGTAAGTTATAACCACATGCCACAAAGGTCGCTTTAATTTCTTAAGAGACACTGGGTTAGTATTGGAAATTTCGTTTTTAAAGTTTTTCCAAAGGAAAAAGTCCAAAGGCTACATTAATGGCTATCAATGGATGTCGCTATTGTCCAAAAAATTTATCGAATTGCATCCAAGCATGATCTTGATGCGTTAAACCCGTTTCTTTAAACTCCTGAGTTAATGATCTTTCCTCATCATGACTTATTAATGCATTTCAATCTCTGCTACTTTGGAAGGGTATACCGGTAATGCATAAAGACGCGCTAAATTTCATTACTTAAATATTACTTAAAAGACTAACAATATTTTACATTAATCCACATCAGGTTTTTGCGGACACAAATTAGTTAATTTTACACAACAGTAAATAAGCAGGAAAGGTCATACAATTGAAATAGATTCTTCTTAAAAGACTCCCAAACATTATCTAGTTGTTATGCGAAAAATGTCAACACTACATACAAAACAAAAAAAGGATTTACTTCGCATCAATCGTTCCTTAATGCGTACAAAGCTCAATTGCCACAATGAATAGTTCACTTTTTTTTTAGCAAGTTAACAGAATTGACAGTCATGCAACAACAGTTTTCATTCCACTCTACTCTGTTGTTGCTAAAACTACTTAGAGAATGAGTGGAATATTAATTATAATATTATTAATTATGATTATTTCTCGTTAACATATAAATCCGTCAATATGGCACAAACGAGGTCCAGAACGTTAACACTTAATTAACAGTAATAGCGGTAATATATCCGATTGATTAAAAAAGCCTTCTTCTCACACAATAGACCCCCATTAAGGGCGCATCTAAATAACTAAATGCGTTTGTTTGTTGTTGTTGCATCTAAGTCGAAATAATTATAATAGAGCGCGGCAATACAACAAACGTTTTGCACTAACAATTGCCATCACAACAACTAATTGATAATTTTAATGTTTATTTTTGTTGTAAAAAAGTAAACATTTCGCTGAAACAAAGCACTCAAAAAATATTTGCTCAATACACTTATCAACAAAAAACCAATATCATCATTGCGGTGGGCTATGCTCCCTCGATCGCTCGCCTTTGCTCCATTTCCCCTCTTACTTCACTCGTTCTCTCTTCACTTGTTGCGACGTTTGCTTGTGTGGCGCTGATTTTTTTGTTTGTATTTTCTTGACTGACGGACAGAGGAGCAAAAGTCAAACATCTGTTTATAGTTAATGTGAGAATAAACAACAACAGCAACAGCAAAACAATCGCAAGGAAACTCACTCACTGACAGAATGAACCCGAAAGAAAGAAGACCAATTGTTATTTATTTATTTATTTATTTTGTTGGTTTTTTTTTGCAATTACGAGGGTTATTTATAATGTGCAAATAAACATAAATATGTTTGTAATTACGATTGTGTGTATAGAGTTTTCCCTTGTCGTGTCTTGTCCCTCTGTCGGTTTCACTTCGATTTTGTTGTTGTTTCTGTGGTTTTTGTTTATCAACCATAACTTCTTAATGGCTATTGAAGAGGATCAAATGCTTAGTTAATTTCGCCGAAGAGGTCTGACTGGATTTTGTTGTTTTCCCAACACCTAAGTTACCCCCCGCAAAAAAAGAAAATAACATTCAACCACAAAAGAGGGGGCGGCGGCGGTAGACTTTTCGTAAAGGGAGTGATTGTAGTGCAAAGAGTTTACAAAACGACGCTGGCGGGCATTGCGGGAGGGAAAATTGACAAAGAGTGTGAACAATACGACAAAGTTTTGGTAGGTATCAGAGAGGTAAGTGGGTGTGTGTTTGTGTATGTGCACAATTCAGCCCACCCCATACAAAACAGTCAGGCAGGCAGCAAAGCAAATAACCAAAGCAACAGGCAGCCAGAGCCTCATTCAAGCAGGCGGTGGCGACGACAACGACGACGAAGACAACGGCGTTGGCGGGAAGTTAGCCAGGGGCGGCAGGCGGTAAGCGGCAGGCAGCCATCAGACAGGCATTCACTCTTAAAATATAAATAAAAAAGCAATCACATGACTCGGTCGATAATCATTGTACGTCTCTCGTGATTATTATGTCATACAACAGTGTGTGTGATAGTAGTGTCCGTGTGCATGCATGGGAATGTGTGAGCGCGTATGTGTATTTGTTGGTATCGCTATAGTACTAATATGAATGGATTTTGTTTAGTGTGGTCCCGCTTGTTTAGTTAGACCAATTCATTCACCAATAAATGCGAGGAGACCACTTAATTATTATTCATGCGCTTATAGTTTTTGCATACCATGAGGAGATAAAATATTTTCGATGTTTATACCTTTATTCTCAAATCTTAAGCACATACGGTGTGAAGGCTTATGACCAGCATTTTAATATGGATCTAGTTCTATGTACAGTGCGTGAACCATTATAGCAACATACGTACATATGTAAGTGGGGAAGGTGGTACGCTATTTTTACTGTTATAACTAGTCTAAGCTCTAGATGTTGATTATACAGTAAAACCTCGGTTAACGCGACTGATAGGAAATCAAGCCTATTGCATTGACTGAATTGTTTTACTTACCGAATCCCAAAGATTAAGCTTTGGATATTGTAAAATCTTACTAATTTTTTAATTTTAATTCGGCGGAATAAAATTTATTAATTTATTAAAATAAATAATTATAGATATTTCCCAAAAATACGTTTATTTTCTTGAAAACTTGAAAATGTAGAATATAATTTGAAATTTCCATATGACTTTGTATGAAAACAATTAAATTTTGAGAACTTCTTCAAAAAATTGGTTTTTGAAAAAAATTGTATACATTTGTTTGAATCTTAAACTGTTTGAACAATTTTTTTTCCGAAAGAAAATAAATTCTATGATAAAAAAACAGTAAAAAACTAATATGAACGATTTAGAGAAAAAGTTGCTCTTTTACAATTTTTTTTTAATTTGATTTATGTGTTTAAATATATTTTCAACAAGCTTGACTTATTTAACACAACTTTGTCGAAGACAGCATATCCTAAAATCCATGTAAAGCTTGTCGAATATCTATTAAACCCCTTAAAACATTAATCAAAGTAAAATAAAGCTTTAAAAAAATTTGTATTAAACCGTCATTGTAACTTAAAATAATAATGATGTGTCCGAATTTAGGTAAATCCGTCGACTGCGGCCTTATCTTTAAACATTTTTGTCAAAAACTATCACATTGCAATTTTTTTTTAAAAAACTATTTTTTTATGTAATTGTTTAAAAAATTCTTAACAAAATAGATTATTGTTTCCAACATTTTTTAGTTAAATATTGTAAATTACATTTTTATGTTTTTATTTAAATAAATTTTTTTTTTTTTAAGTTTAAAAGATTTTTTAGGGCGTTAAAAGTCTTTGTAACCAGGCGCCGCTATTTTATATTTTATAAATTCATTGGCGAAATTTAAAAGATTTTAATTTTAGCTTAATTTTTCATTAAACTAATTTGATTTAAAATAAATTAAATTCATTAAATATAGAATTAAATTATATCATTGTAAGACTAATTTAATTATTTGAACAAAAAATTTCTATGTGATGACATTTAACATAAATAAATAAAAATTTTTAATTGAGATTTTGAAAAAAATTTAATTTTAAACTATATTACACAATTATAAATTAGGAAAAACAGTATTTTTTAAATTAATTATTTTTCTAAAATTAATAAAAATTTTTTTTTTGATTGTGAATGGTCAAATTCATAACTATGCTGGACATTTTCGGCTGATATCTACTTCACATGCATATGTTTGGCATAATTGTAGATATATATACAGCTGATGATGTACCATTGTGCATCAGTTCGTCACAAAGGGGTCTGAAGATGAACTCGTCATGGAGTTCGAAACGCGTCATCCTTGTGCGTGACACACTGAATTTGACCAAAAAATATCAAAAAATAAATAAAGAACACTTTTCTGATCTTGAGCCGAATTTGTTGTATCATTTCGATACACTTAACGTAAATTAATATAAAAAATATTTAATTTAATAAATTAACTTAATTTTTTTTAAATTTATAAATATGTTTATTTTTGTATTTTTACTTAATATAAAAAAAACATTTATTTCTTAAATTAACACTAAATTTTTTTTCATTAAATGCTTTATTTAAAAAATTATTTTTCTATTTTTTAATTTAGAAATTTCTTTCTTTAATTTTTTTTTAATTAAAATTGTTTTTAAAAAATCATTTTTAACATTAATTTTATTTTCTTTGAAGTTTTTAGTGGTGCGAAAATGGAGGTCTGACTGTTATATGATTGTTGCTTGCCAAATTATATGCCCAAAATTTTATAATTAAAACAAAAAATTTCGTTTTAAACTAGTTAATACTACAAAGTATTTGATTTTATCCAAATTCCTTCCACCTTTTAAACTTGATTGAAAATTTGTATCAGGTTTTGAACAGCTAGAACAATGCAGCGTAAGCTCGATTAAAGAAATATGTATATGATATGCGCATTATTTTGCCAAAAAGTTTTAGAATGAAACTCATTGCAATGGTAAAAAGTTTAATTGAATCAACGTAAAAATTTATTAATTCAAGAGGCATTTAGTGTGATTGCATTTAGAGTAAATACGCTAAGTGTGTATGTAAATATAATAGAGTATTTTCATTATTTTTTTTTAATCATAGCAAAAGTTAACAGCAAGCGATCCCTCTTTTACCCCTTTTTAAATAAAATTAAACAATTAAATGCTTATTAATAACTTAATAATATTATTACTGCGTAGTTAAATAATTAAACAATGATCCGACATAAAAGTTGTGTATGCTTCCTTCCACCAAACAATAAACTTTAGTTTCATTTTCCTCCCCATTCCGGGGCCTAAAGCATTGATAACACAATGATGGTTGGTTGCTCGCTCGCTTGCTCGATCGTTTACCGCCTATGAATGCCTGACTACCCAACCCCTTTGTGTGTGCTCAGTGTTAACTGTCACATATTCGACATATTTATTTGCGTTCATATCTCTCTTTTTCTCTGCTTCTTGTAGGATGATCATGTGAGAATTGATATTAATAAACATTTAACATGTGGCACGTGTTCCATACGTAATAAAAATTTTCCATTTCGATCCAGTGAAACCTACATTTGGCGCTTGTACGTACTGACGAAGTAGTATAGAACCAGTTTTAACAGTGATTAATTTAATTAACAGCAGCCCCGTAAAAAGAAAGAACAACGGTGTGCTGCTGCAGCCTTTGGTACGGCCGGCCGGCCGCCCCACAAACACAATAAATTATGTTAATTAACAAACTGTTTAAAATGACAATTGTGATAATAGTTGAGACGGACGGACGGACGGACCGAAAGAAAGATGAGTTCGTTACGCGTATTATACCCAGATGTGATAATTATTTCTGTTGTGCCTAAGCAAACACAGACGGGCCGACATCATTCATAAATCGCCGTGCGAAAATTTCTATATGGCAAAGTTAATTGGTAACACTCTTAAGACAATATCCAACTAATTTTTAAGTTTTTATTTTTAGCAATGAAATCAGTTTGTTAATAAATATTTAAATTTTATAAAAATATTGTCCAAATTTTGAAATGTTGTGCGTGCGTGTTTGTATGTGCTTTTGATCTCTAAATCAAAATTGTTTTTCCTGTTTTGTCCAGTTTTTGCTGGCAGGAATTAACCTTTTGCTTTTCAACAACAACAGAACAGAAAAATAATAACATTCGATTTGCGAACTCTTCATTAACACCCCAGAGATATATTCGTGGCGATGGTTATTTTACACTTTTCGCTAATTATGGCTCGAGTCACGAGATTTTATTGTATATAAACAAAAACAAGAAAAAAAAAACAGCAGAAACAGAAACAGCAACGCAATTGAAATAACACCAACCACAATCGTAACTACCTACCTACATATGAGAAAGAAAACAACAAAATATTGTTGTATATCGATACGACGACGAGTATTATGTACATTCATTTGTATATTGTGGTATATATATGAGCAACTAAACTGACGATACTAAAACAATGACCATAAATGTCAATGAATGTTGAGTGAGTGTATGATGGAGCAGTGAGTTTCTTGTATTCCACACGATGAGGTACATACGGCACGTACTCTTGCACCGCCCCCCAACAAGAAACCGCCTGTCGCGACTACCGACTACAGATAGAGACGACGTTACCTTGAAGTAATGCGGAAATGCTAAATAAGGTTCAATAATCTAATTCGTATTGCGAACATAAATTTAAATAATTAATATTGATGTCAGAATTATAATTGAAAAACTATTTGATAATTTGTTTAGACAGGGAAATAAAATTTGCAAAAACCTAAATCGTTAAGAAAGTTGGGCTCAACCTCAAATGTTGTAATATCATAGATAGAAAAAAACTAAGGTATATTAGAGACTTAAGTGTAGTATTCATTTTATTACCCTTACTGCATAAAAGAGCCTGGAAAGATGCAATATCGCAAAATTTTTCTATGAACACGAAATGCATTTTATAAAAATTTGAAATTTTAATAATATATAAAATAAAATTATGTAAAAAATTTGTCTGTTGTTTTTTGGCCAAACATAGACTGACCAAATAAAAATAAAAAGAATTCAACAAATATATTATATATAAAAAAAACAAAAATGTAAGAAAAAATAGTAAATATATCAGTATATAAATAATAATTAAAAAAAAAACAAAAAAGTTAATAAAAAAATTAAAATAAAGTTAACAAGAAAAAAATAACAAACAGTTTAACACTTTTATTTATATACTTTTTTTTTTCATTTTATTTATTTATTTACATGTATATTATTGAACAACGTAAAATTTGCCTCTGCGCCAATAAGGCATTTTAGAGGCATGTTGGCAAAGTTATTTAATGTAATTATAATTACATGTAAGATATAGTTACATAACCATAAAAAAAATATAACATTTAAAAAATTATACTACATAAGAAGCGTTTCTATATTTTGACTTATGTAGTCTTTGAGTGTAGATTTAAACTGTGAGATAGTATTTATGTTTTTAATAACACAAGGTAGCTTATTATACTCAACACTACCCATGTATTGAATACGCTGTTTTGTTTTCTCTAATCTACATCTGGGGAACCTCAAGCTTCCTCTATTCCTCGTATTAAACGCACTTTGACTTTGAGAAAACTTTACCGTTCGGTAACCAATTTGATTGATTTTATATTATTGTATTTATTTATTTATTTTAATTCCTTCAATTCATTAAATTGGGAAAATTTTATAATTTCTTCAAAATCCTTTAATTTTATTAAATGAACGGTTAAGAATTCTATGAAAATAAATTAATTAATTTAAACAAATAAAAAACAGTGCTTGTTTTAGAAATTAGTTATAGACATTTTTTTGAAATAACTAAAAACGAAACCCGTACATAAATATATGTATAAATATTATTTTATAAATAAAATATAACTGGCAAAATAAATAAAATAAAAATAAAAAAATTAAAACAACAAATAAGATCATAAATGAAAGAGAAATAAATAAGAAAATAAAAAATAAATAATGAAAAAAAGTTATAAAAAACTAATAATAAATAAATATATTTAAAAAAAATAAATTAAAACAATAAAAATACAAATATGAAAATGAAAGAATAAATAAAAAATTTAAAACAACAAATAAAATGAAGAATAAAAAAGAAATAAAAATAAAAACAAAAATTTAAATGAAATATTCATGAAATAAAAACAAATGAAAAAAAAAACAAATTATTAGAAAATAAATAATGAAAAATAATTTATAAAAAATTAATAATAAAAATACAAATAAATAAAAAAATAACATACAAAAAAATCAAAACAAAAAATAAAAAAAATAAAGAAATATATAAATAAAAGAAAAATTAAAATAAAAAATTATAAAAATAATAAATAGAATAATAATAATAAATACATTTTTTTTATTAATATCTAAAAATAAATAAAAATTTAAACAAACAAAATTAATGAACAGAAAAAAAAAAAAAATTTATGAATAAAAAAATTATATAGGAGAAAAAAAAAATAATATCAAAAAATACAAATAAATAAAGTAAAGTTACATAAATAAATAAAATGAAATGAGATGGATGAATATTAAAAAAAGGAGATATAAATAGTAACAATAAATAAGCAAAAAAAAAAAAATTATTGATTCATATCTATATTTTTGTTACAAATAAATTAAAACAGCAAATAATAAAATATATAAATAAAAGAAACATGAAAATTAAAAAAAAATTAATTAATAAATAAGTAAATAATTTTTTTTTTAATAATATCTAAAAATAAAAAAAATGTGAACAAACAAAATTAATGAATGGAAACATAAAAATTGATGAATACAAAATTATATATGAGAAAAAAATATTAATAGCAAAAAATACAAATAAATAAAATAAAGTTGCGCAAATAAATAAAATAATATTAGACGAATAAATAGTAAAAAAATGTGACAAAATTAATAACTATAAATAAGCCAAAAAAATAAATAAACAAATTGTATATATGGGTATTTCCTGGCGTTGCGGACGCACGTTTTTTTCTTCTTATTTTGTAGTTTTCTCGAAGATTATGTTCAGATTTTGGACAGTACTACAATGTTCTTTGAATGAAACTTTATTTAAGGTGTTGTATACAAAATTATAACTAACACAAAGAGCGTTATGGACACCCACAATTTTCCATAGCCACTTGAAGTGTCTATGAAAGTTTGTGAAATTTAGCGAAATTTCATATATGACAGTATATTCTTTTTTGTAAAATAAAGAAGACATGTTGGGGTAAATAATATTATAAACAACTAACTTCACATTTAAAATAATTTTACCTTTTATGCAAATCCAATCCAAATGTGCGTTGCGGATACACGCATTATTCTATAATACAGATCAACTAAAAAAAAAACCAATACCTGAAAAATTATACTATTTTTCTGGAAGGTGCTGCTATGCACTACAAAGGATCTGGTTTTCCTAAAACCCCCAAAATCTTTAGTTACGGGTAAAAAACACTTATAAGCCAGTTACGCGAATATATATGAACCGAACCGATTTTAAGTTTCTCAGCGGATTTGGAAAGAAGACAATTTTCAACGATATATATAGTTGTTTTGTTAAAGTTCAATAAATTCATTATATGATTACAAAAACAACAAGTTAAAAATATACAAATTTTTTTAATATAAAATCGTCCTTCCTTCCGCTGGAAATACCCATATAAAAAAATAATTAATTCGAATAGAATTTCTGCATTTTGTTTTTTAAAATTTTTTCCGTTTTACGTGCATATCTTTGTTAAACAATATCTTTCTATTATTCTTTAATTTGTTTTATTTATATTTTTTTATTTATTAACTTTTTTGTATTAAATTGTAATTGCTATAATTTTTTCTAAATTTATTTTTTATTAGTAATTATTTATTTTAAAATTTTTTGTTTATTTTTAATTATTTGTTTTCTTTTTATTTTTCAATTTTAATTTTTACTATTTTTCTTTATTTTTTAATTTTTTTTTTTCTATTTATTTTCTTTATTTTTTTTTTTTTAGTTTTTTAATTTGTTGTTTTTATTTTTTTTTTATTTTTAAAATGCTGTTTATCTTTTATGTTTATCTTTTTTATTTCTTAAACTTTTATAAACTTATTCAACATTTCTTTAAATTTATTAAATTCATGTATTCTCTTATTTACGTTATTTTTTTTTAACAATTTATCGCTTTGCTTATAAATTTATTTTATTTTTTTATTGTATAACTTTTATAGCTTTATCTGATATGGTTTTTAAACAATTGATTTCATTCAAATATATTTCAAGTGTTAATAAATTTCCCTTCGATTTGTTGATTTAAAAAATATAAACATTGTTTCCCGACCCCCTCGCTACTCTCAACAACATAATATTTCCCACGATATCAGTGCGTGTGTGAGTTCGTATGTGTATAATATCGTATACTCTGTCCGAGTTGTAAATTGAACAATACGATCAACTGTTGTGTGTGCACAACATCAATCAAATATTGAATATTGGCCCAGACATCTCCACCTACTTACCATTAATTAGCAATTATTGCCCGGGTGGCTGTAGGTGGCAACGCCAGTCAACATTTATTAGATCGCGCAAATAAAGCCATCCATCCATTACATCTGTCCCGCCTCTGTGTGTGTGTGTGTATGTGTTACTAGCTGAAATGCTCGTTGTAATACGATAGGTTTTTTTTTATTACGATTTCAAAGATAAACAATTATCATTCACATGTAAATGATAACAAATAATATTCTCGCCATTCATCATCATCGTCGGGGTAAACACTTGAAGTTGTAATGGAAATTTAACATCTGTCTATCTGTAAATGTTAAGTCAACTTGCTGACAGCGATTGTATTTTGCTTGTAAATTAAAAGGTCTTCATTGTTTTTGTTCGTCCCCCTTTTGTCAAGCGAACAAAGTATTTACAAATTTGGGTTAAATGGGTGACTGGTTACTAGCTGTTGTGTTGTGTTTGTTGTTTCTTTTTTTTTTTAGAATATATTTTATTGTACATTTTGATTAGACATTGCGCTAATGAATTTTTAGAACTTTTTAAGTTTATAATCGAAATTGTTGTAAATCGTCAATTATGGCCATAAACAAAATTAGCGTTTGTTTGTTATTGAATCAATCATATATAATTTTCGGTGAGTGACAGTTATCTTTAATTTACCGATAATTTTCTGTCATTATTATGGCCAAAAGTAATATATTATATAATAGACATTGATATTTGATTGTGATCTTTGGGCCCCCGTAAATTTTGTGATTCTCTGTTATCACGAATTGTTTCATAATTAAAAATTTAAAAGTTCCAAGGGGGATATATGGTAATGGCTCTGAAATAAGTTTGAGGAAATTGAAAGTGTTGGTGAAGGAGGATGATAGTATCATCCTTTGGTGAGATTTTAACTACAAAAAATCGATTTGAAAAATCGGAACATAGCGCAGTAAACTATGAGATTCTTTTCGTATAGTTTTGCCCTTTACCCTTTGAATCTCTTTGTCTTGTGCAACATTTTATTTATTAAGGGCTTTAGCATTGTCATAATGGCGATTTTGGCATCATTTTAGCAAGACATTTAATAGCTGGATGTATTAATTTTATCTGAAATAAGACGCTATCAAAAGTTTTGTTTATAAAAATATCATTTGTATAAAACATATCCCAGTAAACCATGAGAGTCTGTTGTCTATTTTTTTAAATATTGGTGACCCTTACCCTTTTCAACTTTTATAAGAATATTATTGCACCTTTTGTCAATTATGAGTCGTGTCATTGTTTTAAGAGCGATCTTTGTATCATTTTCGCAAGACATGCATTCAGTATAAAGTTTATCTGAAATATCACGCAATCAAAAGGTATGTTTAGGATCGCTCTGAAAATGTTTTACTGGGATACTTATATATCTTTATGGTGGGATATTATGCCTCACATGTGTAACTTTAGGCCAATACTTGCAAAGCGTACTCTCTCACGTGATATACTAAAATGAAAAAACTCAAATTCAGTTTGTGTGAATTTCGTTATCACAATTGCTACCACTTAACAGGGAAGCTTTTTTCTAACTTGTTAATACTATCTTTGCTATCGGGTTGTTGAGGGTTTTCTTTATAAACTTAGACTTGGCGATTTGTATTGATTTGGTCAGACGTTTACATTGGAAAGGTCACCAAGCTGGGATTGAGTTTATTTTTTAAAGAAAAGTTTAAACAGAAATTGTTGCTATTAAAGGGAAGCATTAATTTTTTTTGTTTTATTTGTTATTTATATTTTCATTCTAAACTTGCCACAACAGTTTTTCGAAAGCTAAGCAGTGTCAGGCAAAACCGAACGCACGCATACACAAACATTATGTATTTGTTTATGTGAATGTGAAGCAGGCCTGCGTGATGTTGCTTTTACAACACTCAAGCAAAGACTGACTATAGAATGACTGTTTTGAATTCAACACAAACAGAGAATCTGTGTGAAAAAGACGGTTATTGCCGTGCTCGCTATTGAATGGCTAACACTGCTTTAAAGCTTCACATTTTAAATTATTCATCTTATGTATGATATTTCAGAGAGCTTTTCGTATTCAGTGAGTAAACACGTCTTTCGTATAGAAAAGCTTTGATCAACCACATGTTGATTGTTCGACTGCTCAAAGTGCTGTTAGACACAAAGAAGCTGTTCAAAAACGATCAATTTTGTATTTGATGAAATTAAAACCTAGAATTTGGTTTAACATATTAGTACTAAAACAACTACCGATCAATTTTTGGGTATGCTTAAATGGGTATAACCAATAATATGATGATAAATCAACCGTTATGTTGTAGTAAAAATCAACAACAAAAAAAAACCAATAATTTCCTGTACTTTCTTACAACAACAACAACCACAAACGTATGTTTAGCAAAAATATGTTAGCAACATATGGGTTTAACTATCTTCAATTTATTTAAGAACTTGCGAGATAACCAGTGGGAATGCCCCTCTAGTGTCTGTCCAACGTGTTTTATTTTTTTAATATGCCATTAAAAGTTACCTTTTTGATCTGATTGTCAAACCACTTGATATAAATATTTCAAGAGATACCACGTGACTATGAAACTCATATATTATGACTCACTAAAACTTTTGGTTGTGTTACTTGGTGACAGACAAATCGTTTAAAATACTTTCGAAGCTTAGAAAGTAATAAATTAATGCTAAATGTGATCATGTGATTCAAATAAAGAAAACGTAAAAATAAAACTCCAATTAGAGAAACAAGCCAGCCGATCAAAATAACCGGAAGAATTGAGAGCTAAAAAACAGGAGATTAGGAATATATAAATAGAAAATGATTATAAAAGGTAATCATATAAACGTTTTAGCGTGAACCACATTTTTTAGCATCGGTAATAAATTCCATTAAATAAGGTTCAAATGCAACTTTCAACTGATTTTTTATTAATTTTATTTATATTATTTATTTTATTTATTTTATTTATTTTATTTATTTTATTTATTTTATTTATTTTATTTATTTTATTTATTTTATTTATTTTATTTATTTTATTTATTTTATTTATTTTATTTATTTTATTTATTTTATTTATTTTATTTATTTTATTTATTTTATTTATTTTATTTATTTTATTTATTTTATTTATTTTATTTATTTTATTTATTTTATTTATTTTATTTATTTTATTTATTTTATTTATTTTATTTATTTTATTTATTTTATTTATTTTATTTATTTTATTTATTTTATTTATTTTATTTATTTTATTTATTTTATTTATTTTATTTATTTTATTTATTTTATTTATTTTATTTATTTTATTTATTTTATTTATTTTATTTATTTTATTTATTTTATTTATTTTATTTATTTTATTTATTTTATTTATTTTATTTATTTTATTTATTTTATTTATTTTATTTATTTTATTTATTTTATTTATTTTATTTGTTTTATTTATTTTATTTATTTTATTTATTTTATTTATTTTATTTTATTTCATTTTAATTCCTGTGTTCAATTTATTAAGCTCGATTTATTGAACACTGGAATTAAAGATAACTGGTCGAAAAATAACCAAAATATTATTTTTTTTTATTTTTTTTATTTTGTTTTGTTTTATTTTATTTTATTTTATTTTATTTTATTTTATTTTATTTTATTTTATTTTATTTTATTTTATTTTATTTTATTTTATTTTATTTTATTTTATAATGTTTATTTTATAATGTTAGTTTGACTTAACGATGTCATACTGTTTGTGTATTTTGGGGTTGTTGGAATTATAGCTCTATTAAAATTGAAATTTGTATTATCATCAAGTGGTCATACTTAAAATTAACAAGTGTTTATGACAAATTTTGAAAGGAAATTTTAAAAACAATCACTTCACATACATTCCTATACACAGAGGAAGAATGAAGGACATTTAATAATAGACAATGTTTTTTCCCACTAAAAAATACCATTGATAACATGCATAACAAACAAACTAATTAAATTCTATTGACTATAAAATATTTATGATAAAAAAGACTGCGACTAATTCTATCTTATGATCACTATTTACTACTAATTAACAAACGTTTACAAGAAAGACGTCTAGAAGTCTACCGCTCGCTAACAAACGTCGTCTTGTAAATTGTTTACAATCCACCACTACCAACACCACTAATTTATACGATCATGCACAACAATACAAACTGTGGTATAGTAATTTCTGAGTATTAAGTTGCCTTTATAATATGATATTTGGTGTAGTTATTAGCAGTAGTTGCCGTTCGTTAGGTGGACTGGTGGTTATTGCTGATGGGGGTTCCCCCTCGTGTTTGTTGTTCAAACCCCCAAATACATTAGGTACATAGTGGCTGGCGATG
Source organism: Muscina levida (assembly GCA_964034835.1). Taxonomy (NCBI): domain Eukaryota; kingdom Metazoa; phylum Arthropoda; class Insecta; order Diptera; family Muscidae; genus Muscina; species Muscina levida. Next base: position 18,233,759 of record OZ035883.1, on the reverse strand, counting down.
GTGGTGGTGGTGTCGGTTGATATCATTACGAGGAGAGCGCGTGCTTTGCAATGCCATAAGTCATATGAGTTTTGTACCGTCTGATGATTAGGAAAAACGACAGACAACGGAGGGAGTAATGGACTGACGAAATGAATTGTTTTGTAGTTGATTAAATTTATTTATTTGCACAAATATCTTATCAGTTTATTCACACAATTTGTTTATTATTATTTTTATATCCAAATAACTTAGTCTCTACCTAAGTACTACCGACTAATAGCAATATGAAAAGAGTATAACTGCTGCCATCGCCTTCACGACTCCTACCCGCCCAAATTTCATATCGTACGTCAGCATTGCTAGAAGTAGTACTATTATTAGTATTATTATGCCTTTATACGATGGTCGACGATCTCATATGATATCGTAGCAACTTTTCAAGAAAATGACTTTCATATTTTTTGTTTATTTGCTATATACATATTGATTTAATAAAAATGCGTGATGATGAATTATGAATGACTGACGTTGTTGGATAGGTGATGACTGTGCGTCATATGTTATGTCTAAGTTGATTTTTTTTATATTTTTTCAAAATTGTACCAGAATAATTATCAGTTTTTTTTTTAAAATAATTTTGGTCTGCTGATGGTAGTAAGAGCAAAAGACTCGAGTGTGCTATTTTTGGCAACATGAGAATTGCTTAAGTATACATTGCATTCCTAGAAACTGTTAGATCACACAAACACTTATATTGTAGTTGTGCTACGGTTGATTTATCTACCAAAGATATAATCAATAGTTTAATGCGCGTATGACAGTTGAGTTTGAATAATGATTTATTTTTCTTCATTAACCATGTAGGTGTTGTTGTTGTTGTTGCAGTGAAGTAGTTTTTTTTTAAATCAAAACATAAAAGAGTGTGTATTTGTAGTAATACCACGGAAGCGAAAAACAAAATTCAGAATTCCTGGAGGTCGCAAAGATGATAAGTAAAACCACTGGGGAGCATAAAGATATACGCTCCACTGGAAGAAAGAGAATCATAAAATACATTTTAATCAGCGTATATCTTTATGCTCAACAGTGTGTAATGTACTATATGAAAATTAACAATGGCTATAAATTTGTTTAAATGCTTGATCTAATGGGCGTGGCAAAACTTTTTTAGAACTAGAGAGACAAAATTTGATACACAGATAGAAATCGGCGCCTCAGGTTCAAATTTGCAGACCAAATTTTTATTTTCGATCAGTGGGCGGAGAGGGCTTGGCCGAACTATATTTAAGTCATAGAGAGATACAATTTGATATCTTGGTAGTACTCTGCTCTACAATTATGAATATGCAGACCAAATTATGATTATTGATCATTTGACGCAATTGGACGTGGGAAAACTGTTTAGGGCCGTTAACGAGCTTAGGAAGCATTTCCAAAGAATGTCTGAAAGTGGAATATGTCAGTATGTACTTATAACTGTAAGACAATTCCGTGAGATATGTTAAGTAAATTTTTTAATATTCATCAACTAAACCACGCGGTAGTTAGTCAACCATTTCACTTTCGGTATTCGAATCGTATAGCATTGTTTTAAGAAAAACCCACTAACCCACTACTGGTTATCTACTTTTGTTTACATGTCCTCTTCAGGCCTAAAACAAAGAAGGGGGGAGCATGAATAAGATCCACCATGGTATGACAAATGAAAAAAAGACACAAATACCTTCCTTTTGCCTTCTTTTTTACATGTCTTCTAAAGGTCTGGAAAAATAACAATGCAAAACCTTATTTTATTTTATTTTCTTTATTTTGTTTTCTTTTGAGGATTCAGTCCAGGTCCCATCATTTTTCATTATGTATGCCGGGGCGCTGGTTGTCGAGGATATTACTTTCCTAAGTCTACTTACCTCTGCGTTTTTTTCGACATCGTTGGTGTATTTACTCCATAAAGATCTTTTTGCCTTTTTTTTTATCAGTTTCTTGAAGAGTCTTAGATTCTCTTTGTACTCATCCCATTGGCCCGTTCTCTTGGCCTTGTTAAAGGATTTGCTGGTTTTCACCTAGGATTCCGTGATTTAGAAATGTCGTCATTCCACCATGGATGCCTCTGCTTCTTCCCATCTTTTCGCCTTGGGCAAGATTTCCTGGTGCATGCAGGCAAGGCGTTTGTAGCTTTTCCTACCATGCTGTCTAGCTCTAGTGGGTTATCAGAGGTGTGGTCAGTTTTATTCGGTAGGAGTTTGTTAAGGTGTTTTATGTAGACCTTCCATTTCATCCGTCTTATGTTGAAGGTTTCTATCGGCTTCTCTATTTGAACAGATATTTCAAAGGAGATGTACTGGTGGTCGGAGAAAGAGTGAACATCTTTAACTTGATCTTTGGAAATTGTTAAGTCTATAACCTGTTCGGTGATTGAGTTAAGAAAGGTAGGAGTATCTCCCTGGTTATGAACTACTAAGTTTCTACTTAGAATGATCAAAGGGTAATAATCAAAGTGTAACTCACCACGTTTGTTGATTGATTTACCTCCCCACAGCGTGTGGTGCGTATGTGCATGCATTCCGTCAATGAGGGTGGTCTTGTTGTGTTCCGCCGTTAGTACTGCAAGGCTTTTCATATGGTAGACTGTTTCATTTCCAAACATATTATTGTAAGATCTTCGTTACCAAAAGTATTTGACAGAAATGTGACAAGCTATTTCCGTACTAGGATACATGCTGCACTTAGAGTGGTGCAGGTTAATCTGTACAACCCGAAGATTGGTGTTGGTGGAGTCGTCGTCATCGCTCATTTGCAAGTTATTCTTATCGGCCTCCTGGAAAAGCTTCCCTAAGCTGACCATGGTTGATGCCATGGATTCAGCATCGGAGCAGTGCTCTTCTTCTGCCGGTTTGTTGCTTATTTTATTTTGCTTTATTTTATATTTTTTGTTTTATTTCATTTTATATTATTTTAATTATGCATTTTATTTTTATATTATATTATTTGGCTGAAGTGCAATGCGGGGGGCGTGCCCCCTAACGCATTCGTCTTGGACCATAATGTGTTCATGATAACTAAAATAATTAAATTTTTTAAACTTTTTCCAAGATTTTTTCAAATTTTTATTGGTATATCCCGGAGACCCTAACTCGGCCCAGGAGACCCGTAGGAACTTCAAAATACCGCCGTTGGATTCGTCTCGAAAGTATCTTTCATTTGAGTGTCCACACATGGGGGGTTCTCATAGAACCCAATGGGCCCCTTTTGTTAGGCCCCCAGGCCCCCGTGGGCCTTAGCGCCAACTTTGACCTTGATTTTCGTGTTTTAGGGCGTATTTTGGAATTTTTTTTGGGCTCCCTCCCCATATTCTGCACTTTTGTCTATTATTTTAATCATGTATTTTATTTTTATTTATATACAATAAAAACATGCGGGTTTTGTTTTTTTTTATTATATTTTATTTTGTTTTATTTTATTTTATTTTAATTTATTTTATTTTATGTTATTTTTTTTTCATCTACAATAAAAACATGCGGTTTGTATTTTATTCTATTCTATTTCATTTCTTTTTATCTTATTTTATTCTATTCTATGTTATTTTATTTTTATTTATTTTATTTTATTTATTTAATTTTACTCAAATTTTATTTGATTTTATTTAATTAATCTGTTTTGTTTGATTTATTTTTTTCATCTGCAATACTTTTGTTGGTAGTGTTCAAAACGTCACTTGTTACTTTGTTGCACTGCCGTCTTGATTAACGGCGTTTTACTGTTCACTTATTTTGACGTTATTATTGCAACCGACTGATAATAAAATCTAAGTTATTTTGAAATTGAAATTGATTCTATTGATTAGCATGAAGTGTTCGTACTCAAACTTTGACAAATTTAATGACTCGTCGTGACAAATATTGAAAGGAAACTTTTTAAACAATTATTTGGCGCTTTTTTTTTCTAAAAAAACACGAAAGCAAGATACTCTAGTACACACTAGTATTTAGATGGGCTGTATTTTCCCACAATAAAAATGATAACACATTTCAAACAAAATTATGAAATTCGTTGGAACATGCGGTCAACAAAATTTATAAAAAAAATCTATTTTATTTATTTATTCGAGCTCAGAACATCTAGTTCCGAACTCGAGATCAGACTAAGACTACATTATATCATATCCAAATGAAATATTTGACGGGAATCTACTTATATTTGTTTTGTTTCTATAAAAGTAGTGTTGTGTTATATGTAACAATTAGCACTAAAAAGAAAATTTTCACCCAAGACAGAATGGTGATTACACATTCTGATAGCATATACAACATTTATCTAGCATATGTTTAGTATTTCATATATTTGCCATCGACTGTGTTTCCTATTACGGCCACTCCTTCCAAACGTTATCCTAAACGTGTCATTAACAGCAATGTTTGTATTCATTTATTTTTTTACGTGTGTATTTTTAATTCCCACAGTGAAAAAGTAGGTAGAGAGCGTGCTGAATAATTGCATAGGCATTTTCAAACGTAAAATGAAATTAGCTGCCAACATTGCAAAAACAACTTAATTACCTCTAATGATTCTAGTATGGTTGGTGGCTATATTCTATGGCTTTATATTTCATGTAGGTACATTGCTAGCAGCAGTGGCGGTGGCGGCATCGGCATCAACTTGTCTCTCACAACACAATATCTACTAGATATTTGCGAAATACATCACAGAACTCGTGATTTCCACCGCTAAGTAATCATTATAATTTACCCTTTACCCACCCATGTTTGTAGCGGCCGCCGCCATCATCGTCATCATCATCATCATGATCATGTACCTGGGTGGTTGGCCGTTGTACTATTTCATTTAAATTAAATAACCGTCATACGAAAGTGATTATATGTAGCAGCAAATGTGTGGCAATTCGTTACGTTTGTTTATGAAAATCTCGAAAAATGAGGGAATTTTGCTGTTGTTGTTGTTATTCTTGCTGCGCACAGTGATGACTAGGGTGTGCAACACCTTAAAAATTGGGGAAAACATTTTTAGAATTTTGCGAATAAGCATATGATTAACAGATAAACGTTTAAAAAGAAAATAACACACACAACAACAAAAGAAAACAATCTATACCATATTATTTTGTGATATATAGATACATATGTATCTATGTATGTAGTTTGAGAAATTTCGTTTATTCCAAGAATATTTCTTGAAATAAATTCATTGTCTTTTTTCCAAGTGTTAAGACAAGTACTAAGTGCGTTCACGTGAGAAATGTTGTGCAACGTTCGTTTTTCTACTCACCACAACTAAAGTTTGACAGCAGCAGATAAGTTTCAATCAATTATGCTTGACCGCGCATTAAAATCATCGTTACTTTCACAGATAGATCGTTGTGTGTGTGTATACAATGTGGTGTCGAAAATCGTAGAGTTACATATATTGGAAAAATATGTCACTAACAGCTAATCGTATTTAAAATAGGAAACGCAATATTGCAGAACTAAATTAAGTATCTTTTCATTGCCCAAGAGTTGTACATATCAAAATTCTGCTCTGTGTGAATTTTGTAATTTGATTACATAAAAAATACTTGTGGCAATTTTATTAAAAAAAAAAAAAAATATAAATCGAAACAAGAAGTAAAATGGTGATTTTTTTTTATTAATAATTTAGCAAAGCTGTGTATGTTTCAAATGACAGTCTATAAATTGAGTTGAATAAATGTTAACATGGTTGCTTCCAGAAGTGCTAAAACTCAAATTCAAGATATATGTTTATGTAATCGGTAAGTTAGCTTATGCAATATGTTAAAACCACGCCCTTTTAAATAAAAATGTGAGTTAATTTTTTTTTTTATAAAAATGTGTGGTTTTTTTCATTAAATCGTATTAAATTTAAAAATGTTTACTGTTTTTAAAACTGTAACTTTTCAACTTGATGAATTTTTACAAAACATATTAATATTAAATAATATTTGTATTATTTAAATTTTTTTGGTTGTGTTTTATATTTAAATTTTAAAATACAAAAAACTGATTTAAATATGTTTTAAAAATATTCAAGAAGTAGACCAAACTTGTAGATTTTGGAGTTCTTTGTTAATATGGTAACAAAAGAATGTAAAATGTCGAAAATACTAAATTAAAGGGTTTCAGACAGCGAAGTAATATTTAAGCCAAGTATGGTCTGAACTTTGGTTGGTTTGGTTTTCGACCAAATATGTGATTACATTTTTAAAATTACCAACAACTTTTTGAGCATAAAGCCGAAAAATATTTTTTTTTTTTTAATTTTTATTAAAAATATCAAAAACAAATCGGAAAATGTTTTTAACTAATTGTTTTAATTGATGGCCTTATAAGAACTTATTTATTATTTGTTGAATTTCTGTTCATACTTCAACACCTGTCTTTTAAATAGAAAATTAAATTTTAAAATGTTATTCAACATTAAATTTACATATTACTGAAAACATATTAATATAATTCATTCATTCATTATTTATAAAAATTTTGTATTCTGTATATAGCAGAGATAAATGATTTTATTTAAAATCATATTTGAATTTGTTAAAATAATTTTTAAAATTTGCTTAATAAATAGACAAATCACGGGACTACTAATTTGTACTTAAAACAACGTTTTATTTAAATATTTTTATTTTAAATATTAAAATATTTATATATTTTTTATATACTTTTAAATATTTATTTTTAAGTCACAGCAAAGAGTGTTGATGAGATAGTTTGGCATCCATTTCACATAACTCTTATAAAACAAACTCTATTAGCAATAATGGAAAAGACGTTGAACCGAACGATGAAGATAAATTCATATTTTTTAAATATTTTTATATATATATGTGTATTATGCTGGCATGTTGTGAGCTTCGAGGATGATATCTTCGCACCTTTGTGTAAAGTTCTCATTAGCTTTAAGGCTGTGATAATAGAGAAGACACATAAAACGGCGCTGACGAGACCTTATGGTTAATGTCGAAATGACGTCATACGTCTAACCTGCTGCCACATAATACATTTCACAACTCTTGTAAAAAACCTATTGGCAATAATAAATAATTGCCAATAGAAATGATTTTAAACCTAACTATGACAATATCATTTTTAAATATTTTTATATATTTTTTTATATTTTTATATATTTTTATAAATTTTTAAATATTTTTAAATATTTTTTATATTTTGAAATATTTTTATATATTTTTAATTATTTTTTTTATATTTTTAAATATTTTTTTAATATTTTAAATATTTTTAAATATTTTTTATATTTTTTGTTCAAATATTTTTATGCAACATTTTCTTAAATTCATTTCTTATTTAGAATAAATATAATTTGTTCGTGATTTCTTTTGAAATAGTTTAAATTTTGTTAAATATTTTATCTAAATAAATTTATTTTTTTTAAATTAATATTTTATTTAAGTTAAATATAATTTGTTTGTAATTTTTTTTAATGTTTCAAATTATGTTAAATGTTTTATTATAATAAAAAATTTTTATTTATAACATTTAAACCTTTTTAAAATTAAATAATTAAGTATTTAATGTAAATGTATAATATTTAAAAATGAACATTTCTTATTATTCATTTATTTTAAAAAAAAAAATTTGGTTTATGATTTCCTTAATGTTTATTAAAAAAAAAAATAAAAATATTAAACATTTAAATTTTTGTAATAAATTTAATTTTTTTATTTTTTTTTTTTAAGTAAGTAAAATGTTATTAATCGTAATTCTTTTTAGTAAATTTCAGATGATTTTTGTAATGTTTTTGTGATTAATTTTTTTTTTGGTTTACTTTTTACTTCTTAAATTTTATATTTATTTTTATTTAAAATAAATTTAACTTTTTATGGTTAGTTTTTTTTTAATATATTTTTGTTTATTTTAATTATTTATTTTTATTTTATTTATTTATTAATTTAAAAATATTAACTAAAATTTATTAAAATAAAATGTTACTTTTGTATGATAAAGTTTTTTCACTTTTGATTTATTTAATAAAATATATTTTATTTTATTAAAACATTAAAATTTTTGAATATATTCAAAATAGCAACAATCAAAAATTTTCTAACTTTAAATTTGTAGATAATAACATTTTATTTTAAAGTTTATTTTTTAATATTATCCTATTTTAATATTTTATTTTTGTTTAAATTAAATTAAACAAAAAAATATTTTTTTTAAAAAATATATTCTATTTAAAAAGGATAAAAATATAGTTTTCTTTAAAATTGAATATAATTTTTTAAAATACAATATATATTTTTTTAAAAATAAAATATATTTTTTTTAAAATAAAATTTATTGTTTAAAAAAAATTTTAATTCTTTTTTTTTGTTAATTTTTTTGTTTTAAATTTATCTCAAATGACCTCAAGCCTAACAAAAAACCAATATTGAAACTAAAAAAAAAAAAAAAAAAATATTACAAAAAAAATTATTATCACTTTAGACAATTTCAATAAAGTAAAAAGACAAGGGAATTAATTATATGTGCGATTATAAATTTTGGTTTCAATAAAAGAGTTAGACTATATATTAAATAAAAAGCGTAGCATTTTTATTTTATATTTCTAGATATGATATTTCTGTGTAATACTTGACCCATCATACCAACTAAAATATAATTTAATATTAAAAAATATTTGGATTTTAATGATTTGGATAAAAAGTTAGGTCTTCCGCCCTAACCAATTTCAAAAGTGAAAAAATAGTATCTTGATACACTTTTTATATTAATTTAATAAATTAATAAAAATTATAAAACCCAGCAAATTTAAATTCTTTTAAGCTGTGTAATTTCTTTACTTTTACCCCAGTAGAACAAATGTACGAAGATTCATTAATATCTCAGACATAGAATAAAATGTGTGTAATATTTTGTTGTGCATATAACCACTTCCGACTATCCTCATTTTTACGTATGCATCAAGATAAACCATTTTGTTATGTTTAAAAGGATTTTTACTTTCTCGCCTTTATTTCCCAAAAAAAAAAACATAATTTATGTTTCGCAACAGCCAAATTCCTAACATTGTAACGTTTCCCAAATATTTGGCAACGGACAAAGTGTTACCTTTTTGCTCCATCCTAGTGCCAGACGATTGGTGCTGATGAGAAGATCAGGCAAATCATCCAACAGCACCCAAAGTGGGGTGTGTGTGTGCCTTTATTTTGTTTTGTTTCCCCTTTTTTCTTTTCATTTTACTTGATAGGCAATTCGATATCTGGACACATCATGTGAGCAAACCATAAATCGTGTTCTACTCTACTAGTAAGCGTCAAACACACCGACCGACCGACCGGCCGACATACCGGCTGGCTGGTCGACAGACGAGCGCAACAACGAACAAAGCGCGCGCGAATGAAATAGAGATGTGTGCACTCAGTGGTCGTCGGTAGGTGTAGGGAGGGCAGTGTGTGTGTGTGTACCAACGACGCCTAAGTTGTATAGTAGGGGGTTTGATGTTTAATGTTTACTCTAGTGACTATTGCAAGCGAGTCAGTCATCAACGAACTCGCGTCTGGAAATCATGAAAGCGATAAATGTTCGGAGGATCTCAAAACAACACACACAAGTAAATAGCAGTGATCGTCGTTACCAACGATGCGAAATACGAGTTAATCGTGTGTAATCACAACTTCTTAAACTCTCTGAATTGGCCACTTACTCTCAATCAAGACTCTTGTGATATTCATCGTCATCTTTGTGGCATAGTGGTGGTGTTGGTGGCGGTTAATTGATACGAAATTGGCATAAATCGCGCATTCGTTACCTTGAACTTCAGGTTCTCAAATTGGTACGCGTATAATAGTGGTTGTGTACATATTACGAACCACAAGAGCTAAAGCGTCGCGCGAAGGTTCGAACCAAACTCACTTAGGAATACCATTGGCGTGAGTAAATTGGCGGCGGCGGGTTACTTCACTATCGTTGCCTGTGTTCCACATTTGCACATCTTTTAATCGCGCGCGTATTATGTTTGGTATTTTGAATATCTAAACAACGGCAAGAAATCTTATCAGTTATGTGTTTGTTGCTGCTCTTGCCCCACAAAATAAAGACGGATATAAAAACTTAAAAGCAAGAAATTCTCTCGTGTGGTGCTGATGGTGGTCCTATGTTCAAAGGTTACACACCGGCAGCACAAAAATCCCCCAATTACTACAACGATTACCATTGTTATCAATGTACACAACAAATATAGAACCCGGACGCTCTAATTAAATTTGAGTCTTAAAATACTTTCAATATATATACAACAACAACAACAATATATGAAAAGCCGCATAAACTTAAGACGCAGACAGTCTTTGCAACACTGGACTACGGAAGACGCATGAAGGCGCCACTGTTTTTAAAAGTTAAAGAGTGAGTTTATAAAGCATTGTGCATTGCATGTGGTGTACCCACGGTCAGATAAATATCTACTATATACTATATGTAGGGGATTCTTATAAAAATCTAAAAAAAGAAGAAAAAACTGTTTTAAATTCGTGCCTTAGTTGTTATTGATGATGTTTTAAACCCCTCCACACAAATAATAATACCGCCCTGTGATATTTCCGCCGCTTCAATCACCACTTGGCTTTAGAGATCAATAGCGAATTGTTATTTATAAAGCACTTTGGATTATATATGATCGATCGTATTTCGATTAAATGTAGTATATTCTAGTAAGAGAGCACATTGTGATAATACACGTACGATGAGTACATTTTGCAAAACAAACAACCTACCGCTACTTGAAGAATAAATCAAACATTTAGAAAATATATAGCCTTTATTAGATTAGATGATGTTGTATGAATTTATGTACCGCATTGATAATCAAATGCGATCAGATATTTAAACTCTAAATAAAGAAACAGCAACAACAAGATATATGATCAAATTGCATAATACATAGTTTAAATGGTAATAAAATTAATAGATTATCAGAGATATTGATTTGTTGTCTTAGAACACCCCAAGTAAAATTTTCTAAGCAACATTTTAGTTCAAAAATTTAATGTTCTAAATTCCCATTTTAAGGTACTTTTCTGAATTTTCTTGAAATAATGATAGTTTACAAAAAAATCCTCGTTAAATTTATTTTCATGTACTAAACAATTAGAAACTTTCGCTTTTCACACAGTGCTTCGAAATGACAAAACGGCACTGGGATCAATCAATTGTTAAGTTTAACTAACAGGATTTGAAATATTACTTTCTGATGAGAGTTTTTATATAGGGGCAATTCCATTGGGACGGGTGTGACCATGTTACTCTAATTTTTGGTTATATTTCATTAATAGAAAATTTATTATTTATAAAAGGTATGACACTTATAAAACTTGATTTCTGCTTTGAATGTCCATTAGAAGACAACGACGGCTGTGACCTTAGGAATTTGAGCTTTTACAAAATTAAAACTCAGGTAAAATTCTGTACAAATTTTCCGTAGAAATTCCACAATTATTGTGATGTAAGTTATTGCTTATGATTGAGTTAAGTACTTAATGTTTGCAAAAAACTGCTTTTTCATAATAAAAAACTTTTTAGCTAAAAAAAGACGGGTGTGACATCATTTTACGACGGGTATGACCTAGTAAAATAAACTTTAAAAGTATAAAGAAATTAAAGTTTTTTTAAAGTTCAATAACACAGTACAACACATGATCCCTAGGTTATTAACGAAAAACTTTTCGTATTGGGGAAAAAAATCCACAACAAACCCCGCAACTGCTCCGGAATCGCCCCTAAATGGTTGAAATAAGTGACCGAAAGCTAACATTTTTCCCAAACATACATTTTTCCCTAACTACCCCACCTTCAGCCCCCAAAGGGGGCTTCTATACAAAAATCAAATTTTTATAAAATTTGCTCCTACCGCTCTAACTGCCCCAAAGCAACGCCTAGAGGAGTCATGTATGTATGACCGACCCCCAATATTTTTGCAACCCCAACAGTTACTCAAAACATATTTACCCTCTATTCGCAACCCTTAAGGTAGTTTCCTTACAATTTTTTTATTATTATAATTTTTTTTTTAAATTAACTCCAGCCGCTCCCATGGTGCCTCATAGAGGGGTAAAATATATGACCGACACACAGTAGTATTTCCATCCTAACATTTTTCTCTAAGAAAAATGAAGACTGGCCATGGCCAGTAGCGAAAAAATTGCATGTCAATCATATTTAAGAAAACCCAAACATTGTGTTGTTATGGATTATGGCAGTCTTCATTTGGAGTGGTCAAATATTTTCTGTAACTTAATGCGCAAATATTTAAATAAATGTTAACAAAATCTTTTTAATTGAACTAACATTGTTATTGTTGGAAGTATTAATGTTTTAACATGTAAAGTAACAATGTTATTAAACTTTTGCCATATTTACAGCGACGGGTGTGACACAAAATTCGTATATTTCTATTTACTTAGACAACATATATTATACAACATACAAAGCCGAAACTTTATTAGAAAGCAAACAGAAGATTCGTCTTTTCTGAGATAACATTTATTACTTAGCAAGATAAATGGATTATTAGAAAATGTCCTAGCGTATTAAAATGGAAATGAGAGTGTTCGTTATATGCTCATTACAAAGTGTTGCCAGTTTGATAAAAATTATGATTTTTTTTCATTTGTCCATAATTGTCGTTTTCGTGTACATATTAATCGACAGATTTTTTTCAAATATGGAATTATATTTTTTCCTGTATAGGGCCGTATAACGTGGAATTGCCCATGGATAAAAGTAAAATGTATTTTTTTTTTTAATTTTAGTCTTCGTCCCATTACGTACCACAAAAAATTAATTTTTTTTATAAAAAATTGAGACAAATTTGTTATTGTCTGAATATTTTTTTTTGCAGACAACTGTTCAGAAAATTTATTTTCCGACTTTGAATATTATTGTACAGACAACTGTTTAAAAAATTTGTTTTCGGAATTTTAGGAATATTGATAATTTATTACTTGCGTTTTCAGGAAAAGATAGTGCAAATACTTAGGGATGGGTTTCGCAATGCTGAAAACATTTTTTAATTTATATTCAACCGCTCTAATAAATCTTAGTTTCTTATACACAATAATAGCACATCTGGTCTAATTTAAGTAATTAAACGACGACGAACGACACTTTAAAATTGTTTGTTTGTTACTAAGTAACAAATATTTATAATTAATTGTTTTTTTTTTTTCTAAACAGAATATGTATATTTAAAAATTGTTTTTTTTACGATCGTATCGCGTCATATCATGCAGTTTCTTTCATCCGACTATTATTGGCAATTACGGCGGCCAAATCACGCAATAGCACTTTCCGACTTGACAGTTATACAATTTCACACGAAATTAAATTTGCACTTATTTATTTAGCTCACATGACATTTTGTATTTATTTTGTCGTATTCGTAACGACACAAACAATAATAATTGTCACGATATCGTTTTCTTATACCCTGCTCTGCATTATTACGAGGTTGGGTCAGTAAGTTGTTAAATTCGTGGCAGAAATTAGACTCTAGATTGAAATGCGGCCGGCCAAATGTAGAGAAGTGTAAGAATAGGAATAGTTATAAATAAAGCAATATTCCTTTATTAGTTAAAATATTAATGAAATACAAAAAGAAACACTTGTGCTAATGACCTTATAATAACTGAAGATCATTTCTATAGTCATTTAGAGATTCTTCTTGATGGTTAATTAAACTTAGAATAAAGCTAAAACTTCAGTTTAAAACTGAATATGAATGTCCTACAAATTTCTGTTATTTTATTGCATTTTAGTTTTATTGTTTTTTATGTATAAGTTTTACAATTTATTGATAATATTTTGAAAAAATTGGGTCACTTCTGTCTAAGTTATTCCACGCAACAAAATATGATACCCTATTATATTCTTAGTCCCAATTTTGATGTTTAAAAAAATTATTATTAAAATTCTTTTAATAGTTTTTGGGTTTACCTGTTACATACATTTCTTTAATTGTTATCAAAATCGGAATCTACGATAAATTCTAAGAAAATTTGCCCAAGAAACCATTGGTCAAAAATCAAAATCGAGCACCCGTATTATAAAAATAAAAAAAACCAATGGGGACCACCTTAAGAGTTAAAGATAGAGGGTAGATATGACCTGAGAAACTGTTGGGGTTGAAAAAATATTGGGGGCTGGTCATACATTTGACTTCTCTAGGGGTGACTCCGGGGCAGCTAGAGCGGTGGGAGTAAATTTTATAAAATTTTATTCTGTATGGGAGCACCTTAGGGGGTGAAGATGGGGAGTAGGTATGTTTGAGAAAAATATTAGGAAGAAAAAATTACTAGGAGTCGGTCATGCATTTGAACCCTCTAGGGAGATTCCGGGGCAATTATGGGCCTTTATGTGAATTTTTCCCCAATACTAAAAATTTTTCGGTAAAAACCGGGGGTTCGATTTTGATTTTTGACCCATGGTTAGTTGGGCAGATTTTCTTAAAATTCGATTTTGATAACCACTTGGTGCATTTTTTTACTTCATACTAATTGACCCTCTCTGATATGCAGTTCTTTTTATAATTTGTATAACCTACATGCTCAGACCTTTCTCAATATCCTCTGAATTTTAAATGAACATCCAACTTTAATCTTTGCCGATTTTTAATTGATATTTATATAATTTTGTAGTTTCATTTTTAATTTGACAAACTTTTCAAATTTATCACATGATCTTTTCAAGGTCATCGGGATGTTAGCCATACATAACCTTAAAAAGTCTCACAAAAAAACCTCCACTCTTATCCTCAAAACTTTCCTACTACTACTTCAATAATACTCCGAAACTTTAACACTTTATCTAAAGGGTTTTTTGTTGGTGTGCTAACAATAGTAAATACATACATACATATATTTTCGCAACTAGTCACACACTAATGCTGATCTTTCAATTAGCATTAGCTTTTCTCTCTAACAGTCGAATTCAATGAATTGAACGAAATCGATTGTAGTTGTGATTATTTTCGATTACTCGCGAAATTCTCATATGTCTCAGACAAACGACCACCACAGCCGAGCGATCTACGTGTTTAATGTCCATGACCGAGAATTTGCTTCAAGAGACGGATGAGCGGTGAGGGCGGGGGGTGAAGAGGGGGTACTTGGTATGTTCTTGGGGATGGTCTACATGAGCAAAGGCACTGTGCCGTGCCGCTTAATGTGAAAGCGAGACGGAGAGAGAGAAAGAAAAAGATTATCTAAATTTAGAAAGCACGTGAGTGATATTACTCACGTCAAGAAAAGGAAAAATTTATAACAAATAAAATGATTGAAAACATTTTGTTTGAATGACGATACGCCGCGTTTGTTACTCGTTCATGCATGGACACGGAGAGCGGGGGGCGGTAGATGGGCCGATACAACAATACTAACAACTAACACTGCTGTTGTTGTTGATGATTGCGGCGGCGGCGGCGTTGCGGAGGTAGCCTAAGATGGTGGGTGGTGATATTTAGGTTGATAAGACAAGGTGAAGAATAGGCCAATTTCATAACCTAAGCCAATTAATGGCAAACAAGTTTGCACATTTCTTTTGTGTTATTTGCAAAATACTTATGTCGTATTTCATTATTGTTGGTTCCTGTTGTTTTATGATTCTTGATAGCAAACTAAGTGATGATTATCTGTAATAGAATGTCTTCATCAAACATTAGACCACTCAGCAGTCGT
This sequence comes from Muscina levida, assembly GCA_964034835.1. NCBI lineage: Eukaryota > Metazoa > Arthropoda > Insecta > Diptera > Muscidae > Muscina > Muscina levida. The sequence continues at coordinate 18,218,074 of OZ035883.1, read as the reverse complement.
TAATGAATTATTGAGACTGCCTAAGAAATTATAAGGAAGACAATTAGGCAACTATTGAGGTGTGTACTTAAGTGTACTACTACTACAAGTAATTATAGGCATCACACAGTACTTGAGAGGAAGATTAGACATTTGATGACGATGAGAATATTTAACCTAAAATCAAAAACAATTGTTATTTACCATATGTATATTAATCTTTTAATAGGCAATTCATTTGTTTTTGCTATTCAATTTATTTTTATTTTACTACATAATATACTTTAAAACAATAATTAAATTTTTACGCTATTTTTCTTTTCATTTCAGTCAATTCCCATTTGATGTAAGTCAGGTGCGCATCTTGGTCTATCGGGAATGTGACACACGTGGCAGACGTTTACTCTTCGATTCGAATGCCTTGGAGAAGGTTTATCTCAAAGAACAAAATGGCAATAAGAGTGGCCTCCTCAGCAAGGGAAGCAGCAAGTCGACACTGTCGTCTATTGTGGGCCAGCATTCGCAATCAATACAACAACATACCAGTAGTTCAACAAGCCTTAACAATAACCACAAGGAATCTTTATTATCGGATAAACTTCATAAGTCAAACGCGGCAAATAAAGGTCATTCCAATGGTGGTGGCAATATCATTGAAGTTTGTGATGAATATGGATATAAGGTAAATTTGCAAACACAAAAATACATATAGTACTAAATTCTTTGTTGTATAAATTTTACTCCAGGAACACATTTTTTTTAAATACCCTAAAACTATATTAGAATAGATATTTATTTCATCACATGATTTTTCGATATTCAAAAATGGCGATCCCTGAGTATATTAAGGCGCGTTCAGATACATGTATCCCTCGATGAATTTATCTAATCTGTGAGCGAACTTTGAGAGATAGGATTGTTTAAGTAATTTACTGTCGACAAAACTTCCGGGAAATAACAAAAGGCAGAACCATGAGGTTTTATATTATAGGAAATAAAATAATATTGAATAGTACTCTTCGGATGCATAGCTGTATCCGAACGGGCTATATAATATAAGAATTTAGTTTTCATGATAAGGGGGATGAGTAAGATAGCTCGCAGCGTTAGCGCTAGGTGGTTGCGAATAGAGGGCTGTAAAGAAATTTGTTTAAATTAAAAAAAAATTAAAATTTTCAATTAAATAAAAATAACTTTAAAAAATTTTGTTTATAGATTTTAATATTATATTAAAAAATAACAACAAAATTGCTAATTTAATAAATTAAATTTTATTTTAATATAATTAATTTTCTTTGTTTAAATTTAAAAAAATATATTAAAAATTTTTCAATTATACAACAAATTTAAATAATTTTGTTTATGTATTAAAAGAATTAATTAAAAGATAACAACAATATTACTAATTTAATAAATTAAATTAAATTTAATTTTATTAATAAAATTAATTTTAAAGGGAGCAGTAAAAAAATTGTTTAAATTTAAAAAAAAATAAACTTTTTAATTATACAACAAATTTAATAATTTTGTTTATATATTTAAATATTGAATTAAATTAACAAAATAACTAATTTAATAATTGAAATTAATTTTATTAATAATTTTATTAAATAAAAAATATTAATTTTTATTTTATAAATAAAACATTTTTTTTAATTTTAAATAAAATTGTAATACAAATTGGAAATACTGCGTTTTTCGCATAAAAATTATAGATTTATCTCCCTAATATCCAAATACAAATTTTAAATATTAAAAAAAAAACATATTTTTTTAAATAAATTTAAATTAAATATTACGTTTAAAATTATTTTTGTAATTAAAAATTATTTGATTTTATTACAAATAATTATAAAATAATATATGTAATATAATAATATAATTATAAAATAATTATTAATAAATTTGTTTTATAAAATTGAATTGTAATAAAATCAAATAATTTTAAATTTTTTAATTTAAATTAATTAAAAAAAAAATATTTTTTAAATTTGCATTATTGCTCATATTTTTTTTTAAATGTTAAATTTGTATTTGGATATTAGGGAGATAAATTTATAATTTTCAACCGAAAAACACAATATTTCCAATTTGTATTACTATTTTACTAATTTAAAAATTTTTTTTTTAATGGAAAATTTTAAATTTTTTGATGCATTATGGTCTTACGATTACAAAAAAAAATCGATATTATTATGTAGCATGTAATAGCACTATTCAAAAATCATTTCTTTTTAATACCCCCCCCCCCCCCCCCTCTCTTTCAGCACAACCGCCCAAATCCCGCTGACATTTCCGGTGTGGGTGAAATGGTTTTCGGCTCTCTCGCTATGTCATTCAGAGGTACCTCTTTAAAGGTCCACTGGTTGCAGACACCCCCGCGACTCTTGTGTTCACAAGTGTTTCTGACACCGCTGAGGCCCAACAATGGTCACTCGCCATATTCTACATTTTCCACAAATAGCCTTGCTACCCCGCGCACTTCCATATGCAGCGAACATGGCTCGATAGACGGTCTGTCGTTGGGCTCATATTCGCTACCCTTCTCAATGGGCCTTGGCCGCAATCAAAGCCTTACACCCAGTGATCTCAGTACATCGGTGTCATCGCCCCTCGATGTACCCTCCATAGACCAACAATCCATATTAACTAGTACAGACAGTAGTGCGGCTGACAGTGGCCACAGATACTCATCCACCTACAGTACGGGAACAGATTCGGGATATTCAGGTTTAAGTCGTGGCGGCCAAACGTCCTCCGATCAATGGTCCTCTTCGTATCAATATTCAACGCGTAGCAGTTTGGGTTCCGTGATGTCGGAACAATCGGATAGATTGCGAAAGTTTAGCATAGATTCGAATACATACTCAAATAGTTCGGGCAGTGGCAATGCTTTGAAATTATCCAGCGATGGTAGCCTACAAAGAAGAATATCGCGTAATATGGTGACCTCATTCGAGAATGAGAATTCCATGAATGATCTAATTGGATTCGTGACCGATCATTCCACGAATCTGACTAGTAGCGGAGGTGGTGCTGGGGGCAGTGAAGGACTCAATCTGGGCGTGAACTATCGCCGGTGCAGCGTTACAAACAACGAATCTCGTAGTAATCCTGAAATGGGCCGAAGGCGGGAGGGGGCCAATAACATGAAATCAGTATCGCGCAGAGCTAAATTGGGCTTGGCCGTTTGCATAACCATGAGTGAATCGTTTGAGGAGGAGATGGAGCTGTTCTGCAGTGAACACATAGCCTTGTTCGAAAGTATGCTAAGCCGTGTGCGTGCTAGTACGGAGAGAGCGTATATACACCACAATCAGTTTTTGCAGATTATGGTGCAAATTTGGCAAGACACTCAACAGTGGTTTGTCGATTTGTTCACAGCCCCCCGAATTAAATGCCCCATTTGGTTGAGCATAACAACAAGTGGCAGTAAATACTCGAAAAATGTAGCCGAACGTTTTATAAAGGAACTGTGTTGGCTTTTATCGTTTGCTGATACCAAAGATACAAATTTGTAAGTAGAAGACAGTACATAACAATAGCAATATATATCAATCATAGCGTTTACTTTTTCTTACAGTTTTGTCAGCACTATGTTGACTGCAATATTGACCCATCATTTGGGTTGGGTACCCACCGTCTCGCCCTTCAACTCGTCATCTTCCACAGCAGCTATAGAGCAAAGAGCAAAATTGTTGGAAGTCTCTCAGAAACATCCGTACAATGCCCTGTGGGCTCAAATGGGTGATCTGTTTGGCGCCATTGGTATACCACCCAAGCTGGCCAGGACGGTAATATATGGCACGGAGAAACTGTCCATCGAGAGACTCTTAAATGTCCTAACTTACTTTATACGCTGTGGCGAAGTAAGGAGAGCTGGCAAGAAAGAAGTTTTCAATAAAGATACGCTAAACGAAATTGTTGCTCAGAATAAAAATGAGGCCATTAAAAAATCAACTATGTTCGCCAGACAAAGGTCATGTAATGAAGATAAAGGCGTTACCCTGGGCAAAACCTTAACCAGATCTCAAACGTGTAAGCAAAATCTTAGTTTACACGAACTTGGCGATAGCTGTGGTATTCTGGAGACAGATGAAGACTACTACGATGAAGAAGGCAGCGATTCGGAGGATCTGACAGATTCAATGCTGCGCACCTATAAGAAAAATGAGATTCCAACTGTCCTAGCCTATAGAGATTCCCGATTTGTGCAACAGGAATTGCGTATCGGTAATTACCTCATGGACACGGGCATTGAAAAGAATTCCATGCCACAATACCAACAGCACAAGTACAAAGCGATGAAGAAGAAATCTGAGGGTAGAATACGCTTAACTTTGACAACACCCGACAATGTTGAACTGAACGTAGAGGACACCACATTGAATGATGAGGATGGTGTTATGGAAGCTATAGAAATGCCAAATGAACTGGAAAATGAACAACGCAAAAAGAAACCATTCTTCTGGAGTATGACCTCTGCCAACGTAAAAGAGGGACTGCGTTTAAATGATCTTGAAAAGCTACAACAATGCATGAAAGCAGACGGAAGAAACCCTCCAAAGAATGAGGACAAAAAGAAGGCATCGCAACATTTATCCCTATCGGATCTCATAACACAAAACAGTATGGGCAAATGCGATCGCATGTCCTGGGGCATCGAGCCAGTCAAAGAAAACGTTAGCCTCGAGGAACAAATTCACTTTGATTATTGTCAAAAACTTTTTGAACGCGAACATGGCATATGTATAAACAAAGAAAATGCAGAATCGGAAGTGGTGTTTGTGCTAGGCGACAATGAACCCTTGGTGAACATTAAAAGAAGCACTGAAGATTTAACCACAGATGTCACGGATTTAAAAGCTATCACAGCAACAACGACTGATTTCCAAACGGAACAATTTTTATGTCCTCTACATCAGCGCATACACAATCCCAACAACACGGACAGTGCCAGCACTACAACAAATAACAATGCGACACAACAACAATTAAAGAAACACTCAGGAGTTAAGTTTAATTTTGAACAGTATCCGCAAATTGTTACAAACTACATGAAAAGTAAAAATCTACTTATGCCCAACTACGATTTGCTAATTGACAAATGCTCCAAACTGGAGGCACAAAATAGCCCGAAAACAGCCGATGCAGCTCAACAAATATCTACAAACACATTCCCTCAAACGCAAACATCTGCCGCCGCATCATCATCATGTGTAGTGTGTAACGGTCTGTTAAATGCCTATCAAACTCCTTCAAATGCCACCGAATTGGAATTTGAAACCGATGAAGTACATAGATTTCCCAGTAACTCACCAAATGTTGCAGTCGGCAAGGCAATAACCACACAGCAATCGCTAACGACTGTCAGCTCACAAACATCAGTACAAACATTAATATCGTACCCTCAACAGGGCGGCAGTGGCAACGCCGATGAAACGACAGATTTTAATGCAAACGATGAGACGAAAAGCGCTAATGAAAATGAAACACCTATTGCGAGTCCCAAAGGAGAAGGACGCAAGAAAATGTTTAGCACAAATCAAAAAAAGTATTCCTCTCAACGCGGTTCGGTATCATCTGTGGCCGCTAAATGTGCGGCGGCAAATGACGCGATGCTGCTATTGAAGTTGCCTATACCCGGCATAAAAGAGTTGCCGCAGGAAAATGAACTGGGCGATGATATGAAGTTGCCGGTTGGATTTATACCATCGTTGTTCCTAAATGTCAACGATCACTATATACCAGATATGGTGTTACAGGTAAGGAAGGAAGGGTGTTGCTTTGAGATATGTATATTAGATAAATTAGTATGTTCGGCTAATACAAAATGCAAATAATATGAAAATGATAATTGATATGTATGATTACATTACACAGTACAACATTTTTCAGCTCCTTGATTTGGGGCTCAATTCTGAGAACTGCACGTGAAAGCCCTTTTGTGTAACATAACTCGAGACCCACTAGTCCGATTTAGCTAAAACAAATTTAAAAAAATATGAATTACAACTCCGTGGCGTATGATTTATATTATTACTTATGATAATCATACGCCACCATATAGTATTTATGGAATGGCAAAAGGGCAAAAGTGCCTAAAACGTGACAAATTCCCCTATACGATATTTACTAACTTCAAATCGATATTAAATTATTATGGCATGTAACTTGACAAAACGAATGATGCAGAACTTTTTCTTTTTGGGGCTACTTTCACGTGCAGTTCTCAGAATTGAGTCCCAAATAAATGTGTTATACTGCTTTAAAGAACTTTTTGGTACAATAAAATGCTATTTGGCATAAGAATTTCTTGGAACAATTATAGAAGATTTTTTGGAAAATAAAAGTACTTTGAACTAATATAAAAGTTCTTGTAGGTACAATAAAAGTACTTTTAGGTACAATAAAAGTACTTTTAGGTATAATGAAAGTACTTTCTGTACAATGAAAGCTTGCTGATACATTACTGATACTTGTTGATACTACTTTCGGATATATTAGCAATAATTTTTGTACAAAGATACGTGTTGATACAATAAAATTTCTATTTAAATCAACAAACGTATATTATGTGGTACAATAAAAGTACTTTTGGTACTAAAAATGTACTTTGTGGAACAATTAAAGTACTTTTGGTACAAAAAAAATTATTGTTGTACAATAAGTACTTTGGGTACATAAAATTATTTCTTGGTACAATAAAAGTACTTGTCGATACACTAAATGTTGATACAATAAAAGTACTCTTTGTTATAATAAAAGCACTTCTTGGTACAATAAAATTCAATTTTAGTACAATAGAATAAAAGTACTCTGTGGTTCAATAAAAGTACGTGGTGTTAGAATAAATGTACTTTTTGGAACAAAAATGTTTTTTTAACATATCAAAATATTTTTTTTTATATATATAAATTATTATATGAACTCTCTCTATTTTTTTCTTTACCAGGGTACATTTGCCTCTCCCTCTAAATGGGAAATGAATCTACGAGAAGACTTAGCGCTGGCCGCTCATTCCGCTTCTCTTATATCACTGCCCGCCGAAAACATTGCCATTATAGCAGATATGGAAAAATGGGATGTTAAACTAATATCATCACAATCTCAGCATTTTCCCTATGCGGGCGGTCAAAGTTCTCCCGTAGGCATGTCTCAATTAGTCTCTTCTATGCTGGAAACTGTGCAAATTATGAATAGCTCTGGCATATCAGCATATGAGGTAAGTTATTAAAAAATGAAATATCAAATAATATTATATTTATATATTTAAAGAAAAAATATTTATTTATAAATTAGAAATTAATTAACTCTTACTCTCTCTTTCTCTTTCATTTTAGTGTTTATCATTTATGGAATCAAAACTACAAGAGATCTATTTGCATTCGGAAACGTTAGCGGCTTTCCTACTGGAAACCGACTTTTGTTCATTGAGTGCCGTGACGACGGCATTAAATCTATCCGAAAATGATGTGCCACTCTTACTGTCGATTGCGTCCATACACACACCTCAAATAAGTAAAAAATGTGGCATAAGCTTTAGATGACAAACAAATTTTGTGTAAAAACAACAATAATCGTATGAATTACGTACTTGTACTATGACATTGTATTATATGAACTCATCAACTCATCATTAGCATCCATTGTAAATATTATTCATTATTTATTATCGAATTCAAACGCGCGCTAATAGAACATCATCTGTAGATGTTAGGTCAAACACACATTAAGATATTTGTCGACGATGATGATGATTTTTTTTTCACTTTTCATAAGATTGCCAATCTAATAATGATTTTTTTTACAAACATACATACATACATACATAGATAGTGTATAGTAGCAAACTAACGAATCGGAAGTATTTATTTAATTGAATAAAAGAAATATTTATGCTTTAGTTGTGTAAGTTTAGTCATAGTCCCATCTTCTTAAGTCGTAAGAGGTAAACAAAACAGGAATTTAACTGAAATCAACTAATCGTAAGCAATATTTATGACCATTTTGTAATAATAATATAACACACACTAAGAAAAACATGAATAATTGAAATTAGTATTTGTTGTTTTACTTTGAGAACATTTAAGAGAGTTGATGCGAGAGGTAAGTAATAATTACCTAGTGGGGAACAATACTAGTTAAGAACTAGTTTCTTACATTGACGCTATAGAAAGCGAACTAGTTCGCTTACCATACAAAGTAACATGGAGATGTCATAGGCTGATATAAAACTATTTCGAACTAGTACGTGTTTGAACTAACTAGACAATTCCCTAAGAGCCATTAAGAGCCAAAGGAATTAAGATAAAAACAAACAATATGATTATAATTTTATACATTCAAATTAAATGAGATTTTTATTACTTCCAGAGCAAAAATAGTTCAAATACAGAATTACCACAAATTTTTAGTAAAATTTTTGTAATTTTTATTTTAGTTGAAACTAATATGTAAATCTTAAGCTAATAAATATAACCATTGGAAAAAATACAAATGTTTTATCTTATAATCTGGATGTTGTTTATTTTCGAAAATTTCTTTCCTTTTATTTAAGAATTGGATTCAATTGTTTTACCACAAATGCCGAGATTATTTATCTAAATTTAGTGTAAAAAAAAACATAATTCAAATTCGTAAAATAACACATTCCTATCTATACATTTGAGTTATTTGGAATTGTATTCAAGAAAATGTTGGCGGGCGTTTGGGGGCTTTACTGCTATAAATCAAAGGAAAGGTATTTAAATACTAAAATAAAGGGGTACCAAAAAAATCCACAAATTTGGAAATATATTTTTGACTTTTTTGATTTGATATTATTTTTTCTTATATGTATGAATTTTAGACTTAGGATGAGATAAGGTTGTAGCGGTGTTAAATCTGGAACCTGGTAACCCTACTTTTAAAACCTGACCCAAAATCATGTCTATAAATTCTCTAAATTTGCGGTCTCCAGTGGTTCAATACAAATTCCAGTATTTTCGTAATAGAAGGATTAAGAAAACTAAACAAATTATGTAATATATTGCTGAAAGTAAATTCTTTATTTGAACCCATTACACCATTTCCGATTGGAATTCAAAGAAAATCAATTGAAAATTTAATATACCATTTGAAACTCAAAGTTGAAATTCAAGTTTTTTATTTGAAATTCAAAATTTCTGTTGAGTTTTAAATTTTAATTAATGTTTTGAATTTCAATCGTCGAATTTTAAATTTTATTTGATTAGTTTTGAATTTAAAATAATAATTTTAATTGAATTTTAAATGGATTTTTTGAATATCAATTGACGAGTATTGAATTTTAAATGAAATGTTTGAATTTCAATTGATTTTATTTGAGTTATAATTCAAAATGGTGTAGATTATGGTCTTACCAGCACGGGGAATGAATTCAATTTGAAAAAAGAATGTTTTTGGAATATTGTCAGTTTAATAATTAATTTACTTGCATTTGTAACAAACCTGCGGGGGAATACACTAACGACTAAACGAAACAATTTTCAAAAAATTATTTTACTTTGGAAACTTTTCTACCATAATACATACATGTAAAAAAAACTTAGCTGCTCGCGTTTGTTTGTTTAGATTCACAACTAACGGCACCTACTTGTTTATCGACGAATGCGAGCGTCACTGTTTGGAGAAGCTTTTACTAACATAGACATGCCGATTGACTCGACACTTTGTATAGTGCAAAGTTGCTGTCGACAACATCGAGGGGGCCGGCAATGAAAGACAAGTGTAGATAACTGCGGGAATCGAACCCGGGATCTCCCGCTTTAGATCCCACACTACTAGTTTCTGGAAAATTTCATATAAATTAGGCAAGTAATCACGTATTGGTTAAGTAAAGATGTAAACGCGTAATACCAATATTTGTTACCTTTAGACGTAAGCAATTATATTTTTGTTTTGTATACACAAATAAACCTTATATCATGTGCGTGAATGAAAAATGGCAATTATTTTATATTATTTAACTAATAAATTAATCAACAATTTTCTTTTTGTAGTTAAATGTTTATTTTATAGTATTCTATTTAATGTTTTTGTTGTATCAAATTCTCATCAACAAATATTTATTTATATTCTTCTATAATATATATTCTATAATTATCATACAAACAAAAGGGCGCTAACTCTAATAACAATAAGCAAAAAAAAATTTTATACGATTTGATTAGAAAAATTATTCAAAAGTTATAAGAGAAAAAAAATATAAATATAGATGATTGTAGATATAACGAACGAAAGGAATGCCTCAGTGTTGTTGTGGATTGGTAAGCTTAGCTCAAGTAAATAATTTTATTGAAAATTTTTGATAAGTATCTTAACATAACCAGTCGACAAAAAGTAAAATAAATGTAGGCAATGCTTGCTTATAGTTTTGATTGGGTATAACAATTGTTGTAATAAATAATTTCGAATATTTAACAATTATGGTTATAATGATATGTCTTAAATTTAGATTCGATTTTTTTTATTTGGAATTCATATTTAAATATTACAAATGTTATGAAAAGTTACTTAAAAATATAGGTTGTCGCATGAGTAAAACAAAAGAATTTTTAGGTAAAAATTGATAAATGAATAATTCAAATATTTTTCGAATTACTTAGTCTAGCTAAGCTGATTTGAACTGTGTTAAAGCTAATATTACACTATCTGAGTCGTCCTTACCAAAGATACCAACTGATTTGCTCTCAAATGGCTATAATTAATAAATAATTTAGACTTGTGAATAAAAATTATTCAGATTTTTGGTAACTAAAATAGAAATCGTCGCTGCGCCGACCAAATAAGTTAAGTGTAATTTTTCGATTTTTTTTTATTTCATTTTTCATAGTTCTTGCGGTCGTCCATCGACCCTCAAATCAATTTCACGATATCTTGACTGGCTTGGAAGTTATCAAGATCTAAAAAGTGTAGAGCGTATGAAAAATGTAACAAAATAAACAAGTTTTTTGGCTCTCCTGAAAAGAATGTGAAGAGCACTTGACTGTTCTGTTTGGCGCAGCGACGAAATGTTACTGTCTTTGTTTTTGTTCGGGATTTTTTTTGGCATCTTACACAGATGAGAACTCAGCTTGTGCAGTCATCGATTTAGTAATTAAAAAAAATGGAAAAAATAATTTTTAACACAGACCAACAAAATAAAAATAGTTCTAGCCAATCTGCCAAAGTAAATGTGGACGATGTTGATATGTGCGTTAAATGTAGGTGATAATATCAGCTGTGTAAAATGATAGGTGATAATATCAGCTGTGTCATCGGCTCACTGGAATTGCATACCGCTATAATTTAATGAAATGAAAACTAATTGGCGATCATATTTTGAAAATTGAACACAGACCAATAAAATGACGAATATATATAAGTCCTAGCCAATTTGCAAAGGAAATGAGAGCTTTAATGATATGTGCGTTAATTCTATGTGATAATATAATAAGTGCAATCAGCAGCCAGGAATTTCGTACCATTATGATTGAATAAAATGAAAACTAACATTAAAGGAATTGCAACAACGTATTAGACACCAGTCAAAATCCATAAATAATAACTAGTGACCGTACAAATAAATTGCGGAATTGTTTTTCTACACCATTTCCAATTGAAATTAAGAAAAAATCAATTGAATTTCAAATAGTAAGTCATTTAATATTCAAACATTCTTATTAAAATTTAAAACTGGTCAATGGATATTCAAAAAATTTCATTTGATATTCGAAACACATTAATTTACATTTTCCTTTTGAAATTCGAAAAATATCAATTAAAATTCACAACTTGTCGACTGGAATTCAAAACTCGTCAATTAAAATTCAAAATTTGTCACCTGAAATTCTATAATGTTAAGGTGCAGAGTGTTTTAGGATCGAAGACCTACAATTTAAGATTGTTAGTTGTTCCATGGCAAATAATACGTTTTGAATTGCGATTGACGAGTTTTGAATTTTAACTGATGTGCTTCGAATCTCAATTAACAAACTTTGCATTTTAATTGACAAATTTTCAATTTCAATTTGACCTTCAGATAATAAATTTAGTAAAAAAAATTGAAACACTTGTACTGCACTAAGGCTATAGTAAAGATCAAATTCAGAATTAGTTATTTATTATGAAGTCGGTCATAGTATCAATGCTTTTACAACTAGTTCCAATACCTTTGACATTTGCAATACATAAAAACGGATGTTGGGCCGTTAAAGTTCGAAGCCACAGAATCAATGCAAAGGAATTTAAAAAAATAAGTAAAATTATTGTTTTCTAATGGAATAAAAATAAATGCAATCAATTTTTAATAATGAAAAAAGAAGTCCCTTAAATAATTATCAATGCAATTTATGACTTAATGCATTAAAGAGTTTAAATGAATTATTTTTTTTTGACTTTAATTCATTACGAATTATCTAAATCTTGAATAAAATTCAAGGTAATTAAATGAATTATTCTATTTTGACTTCAATTCATTTCGAATTATCTTAATTTGGAATAATTTTTTTTTACCAAGAAAAGAATGGTATGATATTATTCAAATCAATTTGTCAAAAATGATTTGCAAATCATTCCCAATTCAAATGAATTTGACAAAGTGAATTGCAATTCTACTTCTAATTCAATTAATTTAAATTAATTCAAATTAATTAGAAGAATAAATTTGGAATTTATTTCCAAATCATTAGAATTTAACTGATTTTGTAAGCATTAGTCTCGTTTTGTCATCCAACTCATTTACTCGTTACATTCCATAAAAATACAGTCCCTAAAAATTATCTGCTATTATCAGAACATAAGCAAATTAAGCAAACCCTAAACACATTGCAAACTATTATCGCATAGCCTTCTATTGGATTTTTGTATAGAATTTAAGTTTTAGAGTTCATTAAATATGCGATAGCTGAAATGTTGCATTTACATAAAATTATTAATCTGTACAAATTTGCGCAATGATAAATGTAAATAATAGAATAAAAGCGAAGTCCCTACAAAAACATTGCTTATTTTGACTCGGTGCACTACAAGTGGATTTAAATTTATAACCCTGTAATTAACATTTCTATACAGTTATTAGTTATTAAAGCAACTGAGATAAAACGCCTCAAACCGCTATATTAAAGCAAATATATAGCCCCTAAAAATTGTTTGCTATTATCACATATAATTCTATTATTTTTTGTTTTTAGACATGTATCCTTTCGATTTTTATATTGAAAATCTATAATGATTACAATCTATGTTATACGTCCCTATCAACACCACCACCACCACCAGCACTACCACAGCACTTACCTTCAAAGGGAAAAAAGCTATTGTTGTTGGTCTGTGTATAATTTGTATAATACTTAGAAATTGATTCATTTATATTTGCGCTTTCTACTACTTGGTACTTGGTTTCTTTTTCATTTTATAACAATTTCTTGGAACTGGTATTCTCCCTATGGGTATTGTTATTTATTACAGATTGATGAGGTTGTTGATGCTGCTGATCTTTTAGATTTTGAGATTTAACAACTGCTTCCTTATGCATTAAATTATCACTATTCTTATTACCGTGTAATATTACCGTAGACAACATCGAAGTTGCTGTTGAATTTTGTGTTGTTGTTGTTGTTGGCTTGTTTGAGCTAAAGTCTGGTGGTGGTATATCTTCCTTTCTATCCGTATTTGGAGAAAATTCCACCTGTCGCGTTGCTGCCGTTGGTGTATTTGTTGCAGTAATTGTAGTAGATGTGGCGGCGTTTCGTTGTTTGGCTGAGAAAACTCCTCGTGGTACGAATAATACGTTTCTCGATGAGATGGTCAAATGGGGTGCTTCTAACCATAAGCGATGGGTGGTTAACATTATTGTATCTTTAAGTTCGATAATCAAATTAAATAACTGATCGATTATTTCTGATACAGAATCAAACTCATTGGGTATTATGCCGTCCACGGAACTTTCAAAGTAACTAAACATAGGGAACCATATGCGAGTACGATTTGAGTCACGTTGCATGAGGGCCTGGTTGTTGGCCAATGTGTGATAGTACAAAAACAACCGTGAAGTTATGTAGAAGGCCACAAACACATCAATGGAATAGTGCTCGTGGGCAGCCAAGATGAAAAAGATGCCAAACATGTTAAGCAGCCAACTTAGGGTATGAAGAAAGTACAAATTTCGAGGGGTATCTAATAGAGGAGGAAAAAGCAAAAGAAAACAAGCATAGGCGTTATATATACAAATTGTGTGATATTCTGCTCCTTTCAATTGTTAATCATATGTATTCATATATGTATTCTACTTACATTCAGTTATGAAAAAGTTTAACAACGTTAGCGCAACCGTATGACCACTAAACATATAATCACCACATGTGCGTACACCCTGTATGGACATGCCCAATCCACTCCAGATGGTATAAGCCCTCGATATACGTAAGTATATGGCTTCTGTTAGCGTTAAACTTTAAAATCATAATAAGAAAAAAGCACAAATTAACTATCACCGCAAACAAAATATATCCAACAACGCCGGTTATATAATACTTACGATGTATCATCTATTGCATAATCATTTTGATTACACTGCAAATGTGTACCGGGCACACTAAGCGATGTTATTAACATTGTTACACAGCGCAGTAAAAACACTGTTCCAGCCAGTGCAAAGAATCTTCTTAGTATCACCATGCGATATTTGTGAAAGATGCAGACGCATGCCCATATGCTGAACAACAAAGTGCCGGTTATTTCGCACATGTGAAATGCCCATGGAATGTGGGGCACATTATCGAGAAATATATCGGGTAAGGGGGGATAACGTTTCATATCAGGCACTCGTTCATGAACAATCACCATTACAAATGATGTAATCCATGTGACAACAAAGGAATAACCTGTCGAATAGAATGATAGGACAGAAAAATTAGGCAATTAAATATGTTAAAGCAGAAGGATTGTTAGGAGTAAAAAATGGAAAAAATTAAAAAAAATTAAGTGGTTTTAATTCTAGGGCGTAATCGTTATATAAAGGACATGCAGTGCATTCTTTTAAATGGCTAGTTAATCTCATACCCAAAGAAAAATGATTGCAAAAATACATTTTACCGGGAAAGTACGAAAAAAGGAATATATTCTTATAATATAGATTAACCTTGGATTGAAATTATTTACAGAATTGAAACTAATAAATTGAAATGACGATTCTCATACAAAGTTAAACAGTACTTTTGATATTTGATAAAAAATCAAAGTTCATTTTGGTACAAAAAAAGTACTTCTTGGTACAATAAAAGTACTTTTTGGTACAATAAAAGTAAATTTATTTCAATAATAGTACGATAAATAAAAGATTTTTTTGTACAGTAACTGTAATTTTTGGTACAAATAAAAGTACTTTATGTTACAAAAAAGTACTTTTTGATATACTAAATTGACTTTTTGTTACAATAAAAGTATTTTATGGTACAAAAAAAGTACAATTTGGTATAATAAATGTACTATTTGTTACAATAATTGTTTTTTGGTGCAATTTGTTCTTACTACCCACTAGGGAATCGTAAAACTAGTTCAAAAACGAGATAGTTCAAAAGTGTGAAATTGTGAACTAATCCCAAAATGAACTAGTTCTTAACTATCGAATTTTGAACCAGTTAAACGTTATTAGCTGGTGAATATGAAAAAGGAAATTTTGAAATAATTTCAAAAGTTATATTTCGAAATCACAAATAATTCTAAATTACTTTTAGATGAAAAATATACATTTCAATTTTTGTATGTATTTAATTATAATATTGTATTTGTCACCCACATTAAAATGTATTTTGGACGTCGTATAAGTTTTTTTCCGTATTTAAAATACAAGATACAAATAATACTAGTTCTTATTAACCTTTTTGAAGAAGTTCCAAATTAGTTAAAAGATGGCAATAAACTACCACCCGACTATAATTTCTGAACTAGTTCTAGTACAAAAGGGACAAATCCCCCCATGCCTAGGACAACTACTTGTTAAATGAGGCAGTTGCCCTTTTTGAAGAAGTTACAAACTAGTTCAAAGGAGGCAATCTACTACCACCTGACTAGAATTTCTGAACTAGTTCTAGTACAAAAGGGACAAATCCCCCCATGCCAAGGACAACTACGTGTTAAATGAGACAGTCGCTAGTTCACTGTCCTATTGAGAACTAGTATTTTACTTGTTCCGAACTAGTATTTTTCCCTACTGGGAATTTTTACAATAAAAGTACTTTTTGCTACAGTTAAATAACTTTTTGGTACAGTAATAGTAGTTTTTGTTCCAATAAATTGTACTTTTTTGTACAATAAATTTTTATTTTTATTTATTTATTCATGATAATAGCCATAAACTATTAATATTTAGACATTCAGGAATATTTTTTTTAATTTAAAATTTAAACTAAGTAATAGATTTAAAAAAGAACTGTACTTAAAAAGAATACGTTTAAAAAGATAACAAAAATTCATCAAATTTAACTAAATTTACTAAAAATTTTAGCACTTTGACAATGCTGAAAACACTATCATAACATTTCTTAACTAACTTTATGTCATTGCGGAAATTTACCCCTTACTTTTGAGATTGTTGTTAATCGATTGTAGAAATCGTTTTTAAATTTCTACAGGAAATGCGATACTCAGTGACATATATTGCCTTTGCAATTTGTTTAATCATTAACTGTAGACATTAAGAAATAGCTACAAAAAAAACTTATTACAGCGATAATATATTTTTTTGCTACATATATGTAGCTACAGAAATTGTATAGAAATTTCTTTGCGACAAACATTACACATTCCTATTCCATATGCTAAACCCAATTAACTTCCGAAGCACCTTGCCATTTATATGCCAATTTACAAGGCTACAATACCAAAGGTCATTGTTTCTAATCAATGTAAATACAATTATTGTTGTCTTAGTATTCACCTACAAACTTGCAAGAAAACAAAAGAAAAACGAGTAAACAAAAAAAAAGGTTTGGCATCTTATCGTTTTAAATGACTCAGTAAAGTTCAAAGCAAAGTCATCTATTATTTCTTATCGTACATTTACCGCTTTTCATAAATAATTAAAAATTGCAATTTCAAAAAGCGTCTTAGTTCTTACGGGGACTGCAAGTATAGGGACGCCAGGACGGACGCACTCAATAATAAGCTGCTAATCTTAAGTAGTTGTGTACTACCAAATGCATTGACAACAATATTTTGTGTGAACTAAAGCGTCATGTGATTGCAGGAGATATCTGCTTTTGAGGTCTTAACATTACTTTCATTTTAGGTATAAAGTTATAGGTATATGGAATAAAAACAATTGCACACGAGATCTATTTAAAGGTTCTTCAACTTAAATTCAAACGTTAATGACGTTTCTTTATTGTGCTCCAAAGCAAAGCAAAGCGAACGACCATGCACTCGCTTAATGCCTAACAAACACATCTATTTATAAATTATCAAACGTTTAATTTCGTAATTGATTGATTTCTGTGTAACTGTTGATTTGTTTTTGGTTTTAAATTGCTCAAATGTACAATACAATATATATGTATGTATGTTTATGACCTTTCTCTAAATAAGTTTACTTATTACAAATGCAGACGTAAGAATTCATATGTTGTCGGCGTATACATTTAGTTTATCATTACACGCGGATGTGGGAATTGAAAATTTCTTAAAATAACACAAATGTGTATAATTATAGTTAGTAAGTGTAATGAGAGTGACCACATTTGTTGCATGGAATTATAAATAACGTCGAAATAGCATTTGTGAAACATTTAAAGTTAAAAAAAGAAAAACATTGTGGGTTATATTTATTTTAAAACAATTCATGTACGTCCATGCTGATAATAGGGAGGGAGAAATCCTTGCGCGTGGCCTTAATCATACTGGGATATTAAGTTTCGTTATACTCGTGCTATTAAGATGCAATATGATTAATTTTATTAGTTCTTAATTATATAAATAATTTTCTAAATTGACTTCACTGCGAACGTTTAGAATATCTGTCTACAAGTGCAAAAATTAAGAGCGAATATTGCATAATATAATTTAAAACCAATAGAAAATATATGGTCGCGGAATTGAGTAAGTTTAAGCCATCTGAGTTTGTCATGGTTGATGTGAGGGGTTTTATTTTTTTAAAAAAAGCTAAATTTTATCAGGCGCTCTTAATGACTCATCAAGAATAAAAAAGCAGTTTCTGAATAGTTAATTTAATTTTTCGAACAAAAATTTTCCCTCCAAAAGTTTAAACCTTATTTTTTATTTCAACAATAATTTTTTTGAAAATTGGAAACTTTAAAGCTATATTGATCTTATTGCCTATGCATTATATAATTTCCTAAAAATTTTAAAGATTTGTCAAAAAATCGGTTTGGTATCCGGTAAAACGCATTTGACAAAACGTAAGGAATTTCGACTAAAAATTTCGGTCATTGTGCTTTAAAATTAAATAGAATATCTTTTATAGAGTTAATAAAGAGGAAAATAAAAATGAAATAAATTGTTGTTGTTTTTTTATTTAGAAATAATTTGATTAAAAATCAACGACGGGAATGTATTCTAATTTTCAAATAATAATCTATTTATTATTTATTTCTATTGCTTAATGTTAATAATTTTCTGCTTCTGTTTCGCCCGAGGTACGATTTAAATCGAATAATCGGTGTCGAAAAATATCACATTCGATCGGGGAAACCTAACTTAAAATTAAAATAATTTTTTTTTTGGAAAAAATTTTTTAAGTAAAAAATTATATTCACCTTTTAGATTTATTTAGATGTGATCTGATTTTTCAACAATACAAAACAAGAGAAAAACAAACACGGGAATTACACTGTTTTTTCAGTTGTGCCAAAAACAATTTCTATGCAATTTTGTCTGATGGATAAAGGTTGACAAGAGCTTGTGTGGATTATTCGTTGATGACATTGAAAAATTTAAAGTAATCTTAGTTTACCAACAAAACCTTGTAAAGAAGCTTAAGCTTTAAGGTAAAAAGGGGAATCGTGGGGAAAGAATTTCCTCCATTTCTCATGTTTGAATATTAACGGTCAAATTCAAAAAATACAACACTGGTGCTGGACATTTTCGGCTGATATCTACTTCGCATGTACATGTTTTACCATTCTGCATCAGTTGGTCACAAAGGGGTCTGAAGATGAACTTGTCATGGAGTTCGAAACGCGATATCCTAGTGCGTGACACACTGAATTTGACCAAAATATTTAAACAATAAAATAAAAATCACTTTTCTGATCGTAAGCCGAATTTGATGTATCATTTGATACACTTAACGTAAATTTAATATATAAAAACACGATCGACTAAAATTAACAATCAAACTATTTATTAATTTTTTAATTAATTTTGTAATAATTTTGAAAAATAATATAAAAAAGTAGCGCAATTGTTAAAAATAATTTTATATTTATTACCACCGGAAAAAAATTTAATAAAATAGCGTAATACGTACTTTTTAAATCTGCAGAATTTTGTTATTTTATTTCAATTCAATTAAATTATATTATCAATGCATATTTTATTGGCAATATTTTTTTGTTGCCTTTTTATTATTGTTGAAATGCAATTTACAATACCCTTTATAAATTATTTTTAAAATAATTTAATTGAATTCAATTATTTTCAATTAACTTTATTTCATTTTTTCAATTATATTTGAGGCTTTTGTTACAAAATTATTAAATACATAATAGTAAAGGAAATTACATTAAGCTACAGTATTATTACACAGTGCAACACATAAATTGGTGCCGCCTTCGTACCCAGCTATTTTTAAAGTATATACCTAGACTAAAAAAATCCCCAATGTATTTGGCCCCATTACACCGAAACATTTTTTTATGGATACTCCAATATTTTCACCCCAATACGATTTTTTGACCATTTTTAGGGAGTCCATATTTCATAAACTGTTGGAATTTTTTCTTTTCGTCTTTGGCAAAGTTGTAGATCTGTTGGAATTTTTTCTTTTCGTCTTTGGCAAAGTAGTAGATCTAAACAAGAGCAAAAAAAGTGTCAAATAGACCGACCCAAAAAAATTGCATATAGTGCATGAAAATTTTAAAAATATGGGAAAAAGGCTATTTTTTCATGATATTTTCACTTTAAAATTATGATTATAATAAGTAATATTCCACATAAATCATACGCCACGGAGTACAACGAAAAAAAATTTTGTGTGGAAAACATCATGAAAAAATATCCTTTTTCCCCATATTTTTGCAATTTTCATGCACTGGATGCAATTTTTTTGGGTCGGTCTATTTGACACTTTTTTTGCTCTGGTTTAGATCTACAACTTTGCCAAAGACGAAAAGAAAAAATTCCAACAGTTTATGAAATATGGACTCCCTAAAAATGGTCAAAAATCGTATTGGGGTGAAAATATTGGAGTATCCATAAAAAAATGTTTCGATGTAATGGGGCCAAATCCTTTGGGAATTTTTTTAGTCTCGGTATATACTTCAAAAATATCTGGGTACGAAGGTGGCACCAAACGACGACCTTAGAAATGATGCCTGTGTTATTTTTTATTTTTTATTATTTTTTTTATTGATTTTTATTATTTTAATATTGTATTTTATTAAGACAATATTAAATGTAAAAAAATTTAATTTATAAATGAAATAATCCCTTATTTTTATAATGGTCAAGATGAAATTTACTCGAAACTTTTTAAAGATTTCATCTGTAAAACATTTTAAGCATTTGTTAGTCTTAATAACATAGTATTAATACACACGTATCTCACTATCTGAGAATTAGCAGCTGTTCACTACGAAAGTTAAACGAAGAATTACAAATTAAAACTACAAAGTAGATTATGCGAATAAAATAACAATAATGATCTCAAACATTCAACGCAATAAGTGACTACTCAATGAATATTTTTATCTTATATTTATTTGCATTAATCATTGTCTGATTTTTCCCACATTTCGTTTATTTGTTCCGCAATTAATTTCCACACAGCATGGGTATATCATAAAAAGAGCGTGAGCAAACTCCTCCTTAACTGAATGACCCAATACTGAATCAGTGTTGGAAAAATGCGAACTGAATAATTTAAATGACAAACATAAGAATTCACATTATATATAACATGTTTTTAGAGACAGGCTTTATTTGGATACTTCACTTGCGATGTAAAATATGTTCAAAAGTGAAAATATGCAATTTGTAAGCGATTTTTAACAAAAATTTAAAAAAAAAAAAGTATAATTATAATTATAGGTGAGCCATTCATACGATAATTCTAGTTCAGACAAAAATGTAGACTACATCCCCTGCATATGTGACACGGTAGTGGACAAAACGGGATTTTATATTCGATTTTGGTAACTTACGCTTTTTTTCTTTTCCTTTCTACCCTTATTTTTTTTTTTGGAGCATGAAGAGCGTCCACTAACGGCAATATGCAATTTGTATAACTTCAATCTATCCCCATCTAAAAGATTTGACCTAAATGGCATATCATAGCGACTTTGGCCGATTTTGCACACAAATAAATAAATTAAAATTAAATAAATAAATCCTTCGGAAAAGTCCGCAAATAATACTTGGGATCAATACTACTTTGACTATAAATCACATTCTTACATATGGGCATCCAATTTAGGTCATACTATACTATATACTAATTTTATACCTATCTTTGCCACTTACCTAGACTAATAGCAGTTTTAAAAAACTCCGGAGGAATGTTAGCAGAGCAGCCTTCCGACACAGATGAAATTTCAGGCGCACAACTTTCGCAATCATTGAAGGTGTCCAAAATCGAACCACATGGAATGTTGCAATTTCGTCCACTACATGTTGTATGTATACCACAACCACCCGCCGATGCATTCCGATGAATATGACTGTGATTATGATGTTGATTGGGTTGATGTATGGGTGATCCATCTATTCTATAATTAAGGTTATTTCTAAGATTTCCATGTTTACTAAATTGCACATGTTGTGCCGCTGCACTGTGCAATTGGTGCATCGTTGCTGTTGTTGAATTCGGTAGGAAATTAAAACACTGCTGCTGAAGGCGACTTATTGTTTGCCACAACTTTTTAAGTTCACCAAAGCGTAGACTATAATTGAGGCGATAGCGAAAGTCGCGCACATCTTCTTCCGTTAGACATAAAAGGACTTGGCCATCAATTTCCTCCAAATGAAGACATTTTATGACATCTGGCGTAAAGAGTTTGCAATTCGAGGCCCACTGGACCACGTCGCTAACTTGCCACTGCAAAATGACATCTCTTGTTAAATGATCCTCTTCCCCGTTGCCGCCGTGGTGAGCCTCCTCTTCATTATCGGAATTTGTGCTGTCCGTTCGTTGATGGCAGTCATCTCCATCACATTGTATTTTTGGTAGATTTCTTGTCGTCACTTTGGATTGCGAATTATTCATAGTTCACGCACTTGTGTTCATTCACCTTGATAGCAGTGCGGCGGTCTTTTGGCCTTTCTTATTCAATCTTATTTTGTTTTTGTTTATCCTACAAAGTGAAATTTCTCTAAATA
The DNA here is from genome assembly GCA_964034835.1 of Muscina levida. NCBI lineage: Eukaryota > Metazoa > Arthropoda > Insecta > Diptera > Muscidae > Muscina > Muscina levida. The sequence goes on along the minus strand of OZ035883.1, from coordinate 18,195,541 downwards.
AAGACGTCGTTTCAATGAGGTCACACGCCGCCTCAATTACATTCCCGTTTACAAGTTTCTTTCTTTCTTTTTGTACACACACACAAACTACACGAATTTTACTTGTTTTTGTTCGCTTCTTTTGTTGTCACGCACATTTGACACATGAATATTCTAATTGTTAGAATTTTTCATTCGATTTTTTGTTATTCGTCTCAATGCATAATAACTGCAACCACTCACTCTATAATCAATGTAAATTACATTTCGAAAACGGCAACAAAATATTGAAATGAATCAACAAACGGAATTTTAGCGAATATTTCTAATTGTTTCTCTCTCTTTGTCCAACTTTCATATGAGAGCAGAGTTGAATTTTAGTAGTAGTAGGCAAAGGGTATTTTTTGTAAACAGCCGGTTGTTTTGGTGAAAGTTGAAAATAAAAACTAACGATAACGATGTCAATAAAATGTGTGGAGTGTCATCTCTAGTAACATAAACTAAAACCTGGGTATCCCATGGAATCCTTGTTATAAAATAAAATATAAAATGTTCATTTAAATAAAAAAAAAGTTTAATTTTCTTATTTAAAAATTTTAAATAAAGAAATTAAAAAAATATTATTATTAATTTAAACCAAAATTTATATTAGTCAGTAATATAAATATGTTTAAATATATAAATTATTTAATACAAAAATATTTATTTGTAGAAATAAATATACATTTGTTAACTTTTTACAAAATATTCAAATTCAGCTGTTAGTTGCTTGGGTTGCTCTTTGTTTCCGATAGTAAAATCAATAATTTGGTTACTGGGACACAAAACCCGTGATAATTCTGATTCGAACATAAACCGATTTCATTTGAATATGACACCAGCGTTATTTTTTTACCGTGTTCAAATCCAATGCCACTGCAATTTGACTTAATGGCAACACTGAGTTGTTGCAATGTTTATGCTTTATAATTTGAATTTAAATAAAACCCATTTACTTACTTACTTAATTTACTTTAAATTATTAACTGTTTTTAATTTAATCAAAAATTACGAAAACTGCAATTTATTAACTTCACTTTTTTGTGGAATTTATAGTATTCAAAAATTTAGCATTAATATATTTTGAATAAATCCAAAATTTGAAATGGAATAATCAAGTTTTGACGTGGCTAATTGGAATAATTAAGTTTTGATATGTGCCCTAGAGGAAAAAACAACATAAAACATGTTATGTTTAATTTTAATATTTTAATATTCAGTTTTTCTAACTTATTTATTTTTGTAGCAACACATTTAAATCAAAATCAAACTTTTTTCTCAAAATATTTTAATCTTTCCAGCTAATTATTTTTAGTATAATACCTTTTTTTGGTTTGACCTTTTCCGAAATTTCATAATTTTAAGGTACTTCTTCGCCTTTCTCTTAACCTAATTCTGCCTTGGCTTTGAAGTCCTCAAAAGTTACCCACAAGATCTTACTCTGATGTGGATGGTTTTATATCCTCATTCTATCTTTAATTTGGTCCTTTTTTGAGTTCCCACTTTATTCTTTGTTTTTGTGATTTGAGGGGCGTTTTTCCCATATATGTACAGCAATATTAAATTTTTTTAACTTTCAGTATTTACATTTTGTTTAGTATCCCACGTCACATGTTTATTTCAAATAAAAAATGCCTAATTAGTAGTTTCCGACACGAAACGCTTTTTATGTTGATTAAGACCTCTCAGGTTTTTATTCTTAATAAACTTTTATTGTAAGACTTTATGTTTCAATCATTATTTTTCATAGCTTACGTTGAATTAGTTTCCATTTTGTTTAATTTAAATAAATATATATCAATATTTATATATATAATATGAAAAATTGTTACGTCAAATCGTTTCAGTAGCTGCATATTCTTTGCAAGATCTTAGAGGACATCCCTCTCTTTCTTCATTTTGTTTCGCTCTTATAAAAAAGGGGAATTAAAAAAATTTTAGGAAAATAATTAAAAATACCTTCTTTTTGTATGGTTTTTGTTGTTGTTTTTAATTCAGAATGAATGAACATAGTAATTTTATATTTATAAAAATTAAATCATTTAATGATTTGTAGCTAAAATATTAAAAAGTAAAACAGAATAAATATATGTTTATATAATGTAATAAGAGAAATGATGTTGAAGGAAGTGTGATTTTGATAGTAATGATATAAGGTTACATATTTTTGTTGTTTTTTTGTTTTACAGAAAAGCTCAAAGCCAACCTCTTATACATCTTGTTTTTTTTCTTCGTTTCATACATTAAATATAGATTCAAAAGTTATTTTTTTATTTGTTTAAAGTTATTTTGCAATTGTATTAATTAAATATTTTCGAACGTTATTAATCTTTTTTACAGTCTATGAGAACGACGAATCAATAAAATATTAGTGTTTAGGTGCTATAGGATTTTCCAATTTTCATTCCATGATAACTATAGACGCAATTGAAATAAATCCATTTGAGATATAGTAGATTCGTACGTACATCCAGTGAATGCGTGCTGTAAAGATTATGGCGCTTATTGATTTTAGCAATTCGATTACAAGTGTTAAGGGGTTTACACATACCTTTCGCTTGTTGTTTTGTTTTGAAATATTTTTCTTTATTATTATTATTAATTTTTGTATGTTTCATGCGTTTTTAAATTCTGAGATGTGGTGTGATTTCTTTTTGTAAAAGTCCTTTTTTTATTAATTTGAAATTTAAAATATGATCTCCCCACAACGTTTTGAATTGTTTAACTACGTCGTTTGTTGTTGTTTCACTTCTGCTGTTCTTCTATGTTAGTTTAAGTCTACATGTATTATAAGTTTACCCAAATTTAGTCTTTGCTTGTTGATGTGTCCATGGGACTGGCTGGTTGAGCAAATGTATTGGTGGCTCCACCACTTGCATTGGTTGGTGTAAAAGCAGAATTGCTACCACTAATATTCGTATTCGAATTGGACGTATTATTAATTGTATTGGTGAATGCTTGCGAGTTGGAAGAGCCAGGGGCAGATGTGATGGCATTGTTACTAAGCAGAGATGCCGAGTTAAATGATAAACGTTCACTGCCCAAACTATTGAGGAACCCCGAAGAGGGTCCTGTAGCATTTGAGGAACATGATGAAAATAAGCCACCAACAACAGTGGGACCAGCACCGGTAGATCCGGACAAGACATTGGGAGCTGAAGTGTTAAGACCTAACATAGGTGTGGGCAGTGCTGGCTTTATAAAACGTTCACTAGCACGGCGATTCTGAAATGAAAAATGGTAGTCGAAATTGAAATTAGGTTGTTTAATATAATAAATGGTCAACTTAATATGTTAATATTTAGTACTACTAAGCCTATTAGGTCACAAATACGTATTACGCAGCATTACATTCCTGAATATTCAAAAAAACTTAGAACTAATCATACTTATACAAAAATTATTTCTATGAGTAAGAAATAAAAATAAAATAAATACAATTATTTTAATTAATCATTCCTTTAACCGATCCAATTAGGTCTTATATGGTTAAAAACTTCTAACCAATTCAATAAATTAAAGTTTTAAACTACAGCTCGGCAGCAATAAGAGCAGCAGCTTTTGTACATCTTGAGTGTTAGTTTCATACTCTTTCATCTCGTATTATAACATAAATATTGTAATATTTTATTGTGTAACTTACTGAAGTATTTATTATTTATTCTTTTCATATATTTCTTCATACTTACAATTACTTGACCGCATGCGTAGCAACGGTTATGTTGTGAAGTACCAGGACTCAATGGGCGGCTATTAGATGGACTATGTGATACCGGACTACTGATAGTACGTTGACGATGAGCATTTAATGCTGCACTACTCAATGGAGCACCTGTTGCCAATATGTTCTCATTGTAAAAACGTTCTTCGTCCATTTCTAAAGAGGATTCCGACTCCGATAAATGGCGACACAGTGCCTCACGTCGCTCGACCTCTTGCTTTAGTTTACGCTGTAGCCGAGCGTTTTCTTCGCGTATTGACTTTTCCTCTTGGGCAAATTGTTGCAATTTCTTGGTGGTCTCTTCTTCAGCAGAAGCTAAATTAGCACGCAAACGTATAACTTCTGATCTGAGCGTTTGTATGTGAGAACTTATATTGGAGGCAGTATCTCCGTTAGCGTTTGTTATATCACGTGGTGTTGTTGGATCCGAAACGGGTTGATCCAATTTAATTTGAAGCAAACGCTTCTCGGTTTCAAGTTTATCCATACGCTTCCATAGTTTGTTAACTAACGCTTCCTGTTCCTGTTCCAGTGTATTTTCTAGCTCGACCATTTCTCTTCGCAGCTGTTCCAGATTTGTCTGTTTATTGTCCGTTTCGGCTTGAAGTTTTTCAATTTTTCTCATTAGCTTATTGACTAAACATTCTTGCTCCTGTTCGAGTGTCTGTTCTAATTTACATTTCTCTTGACGTAGCTAGAAGATTTAAATAAATGAAACAGTTAATATAGATTAAAATTGTTGTGGGCAAATTGCTTTTTACCTGATCCAATTTTCTCGATAAATCATTTGTTAGACATTCCTCTTCACGTTCATAGTGATGAGCTAATGTTTCCTTTTCTTTTTTCAAAGCTTGAATCTTTTTCAGTAATGTATTGGAAATGTATTCTTCCTCTTGTTCGGCCTTAGCTTGCTGTGAAGACAAATTGGGAAAAATCATTAGTAAAGATAGTTTTTACTTTGTATAAATCATAACTCCTGCAAATCTTGTTTAATTTGAATGACACTATTTGGTAGTATTTTTTATTATCGAAATTTCTTTTTCATGGAAGTCATTAATGTGGGTCTCTGAAAGTTTAAAAAAATTAAATGAAATTATGTATAAATTAATCTACGTACTGCTTCCCAAATCACTCCTCATGAGGTAAATAAATAGGCAAGATACGGTCCAGAGTCGCGGTAGAGAACTAAAATTTTTGATACTGTTAAATATCCACTCATAGGGGTAATAATCAAAAAGTTGGGTAGCATCAAGCTTTATTTATGGAAAGGGAAAACGATGTCTGAAATGCATACATGTAAGGCTTTACAGGGGACAACAACAGGAAGCACGCAATGTTACGTAATGTCGCTGGTATTCTATAGAAACCAATATATGCCTATCTTTCTTGTTCGTTGGTCTTTAAAGTCTTATAGTCCTAACATTGCATTATAAGGTAGACAAAAAATTTGCAGATAATGTTTATGTAACAAAAGCTTCAATTCAATTTTCTTCATATATCCTATACTAACAATAATTTGTATTACCGACTTAAAATAGTTCCAATCTACTTATATATCTACTTATATAATTGTGGTCAATGTAGCAAAAAAAACTTTAGTCAAAACTTACAATAATAACCGAAGCCTGTTTAAGAGTACGATTCTCCTCTTGTACAACTTTGCATTTAATTTTCATGGTATCCAGTTCAGCTTTAAGGACTCTAGAAAAAAATATCAGTAATAATTTTTGAAATTCTATTAAAGTTCATGCAATTATTCATACTTATTTTGCTGAGTTAGAGATTCGATGCGTTTTTGCAGCTGCTCCCTAGACACTGGGCTTGGAGGCAGCATGGTGCCACCGTCCAATGAGCTTTCCGATTCACAAGGGCTTTCCATGCTGAAAAACGAACAACAAAAAATTTTAAAGAGCCAATTATTTATATGCTGGAGAACATTCCAGAAGTTGTAAAAAAGTTTATTAAAACATATTTCATCGATTAACAGATATTTTGATTTATTGTTCCTTTCGTTCCACATTTCACAGTAATGACAATGCCAACGGAGTGTGCAGAAAGAAAATCTTTGCCTTTTGTTTCTCGTTTTCTGCTTATATTACCCCACTGCAATCTCGTTGCATGTTTTGTCTACGACGGTGTGGACACAATGGCGCCGCCTGTTTGCCTGCAATGTGCTGCTGCTACAACTTTCGACGGTAGCGAACGCCGCGACGGACGGTTATGCCTTTTGTCTTCTTCCTTCGCCGCAACCACATTGCAATTTCAGTTCCTTATTGAATCGTAGTAATTTACTATGAATTTTCATTATTTTAGAGTTTATTTACCTCGTAGTAACTTAATTTGTTCACTTTTGTTAAGCTACGTAAGAAAATCCTTTGACACTTACTTGGGCTTTTCTCTTCGTATTCGTTAGCTTCGCTTCTTATGGCCTGCACCTATTTCCTTCTATTCGTTTTTTGCAAATTTTTTTGTTTAGCTGCTTTTTTTGGCTGCTGTCGGCTGTGGTCGCCACTGCTTTGTAGAAATCGTACGATGTTTCACTTTGTATTACTTCGACCTTTTCGGGGCCTTTCACACTTGTGTACGCACTTAAATGTTCGAAATCACAAAAATATATTTTCTATGCGCATTGTTGGAAAGAAATTAATACTATTTTACGCTATATTAAAAATGATCTGAAACGATTTTTCAACTTGTTCGGAATTACAAAAGAAAAGAGAAATGAATGACGAACAGTTTGGCGAGAGAGTTGCCGGATCATTAGAATAATTGGCATTTGCACGAAAAGCAAATTGAACGGTAGGTGACAGAGTTTTCGAAGTTGGTTATTTATTTCTGATTGGAAATAAGAGTTTGCATCGGTAAAACGAAATCTTGTGGATTGGTTACTGTTTATTGCAACGTTTGTTTTGGAATCAAAATGTGTTTTTTCTGTTATTTTGGCAGACTTATATAATTCTCAGTTTTGGCGCAAAAAAAAAACGCCTGAATATGGGATGGATCGCCAATTTCAAAAAAGAATATATCATTCGTCTTCAAACATCGGAATGATAGGTCAAGGTTGGGACCGGGGCCAGGGGATTCTTAGGAGCACAAAAATGGGCCCCTTGTGTTCTATTATGACCGCATATGCGTGGCTACACTAATGAAATATATTTGTAAGACGAATCCGGTGGTGTGAATTTCAAGACCCTGTGGGACTTTTTTAATTTTATTTTAATTAAGATGTGTTCATAACGATTGATAATATCCATAGTTTTAATACCCACATACATAGATATTCATTTGTATAATATTAATTTTGCCTCAAAACTGACGATAGTGTCCCAACAATAATAGGTATAATAAGTCCAACCGACTTTTATAATCTTAAATAATACATTATTGGATACGACTCGAAAATGTCTTTAATTTATGTACCAGCACATGGAGGAACTCCACTGAACCCACAGAGCCTCTTCTTAGGGCTCCCTTGTTTTGACCTACCATTCCGAGCCCATTATTATGATCACTAAAATTGTGCTTTATATCAGACACCCTTAAACACGAAAACGAATGTTAAAATAATGTTAATAAACCATATTCGGGGAACTAAACTAAATATAATACCATGTTATCAAACATTTTTTTCTAGTACATTTTATTAATTTTATTTTTTTAATTTTACTAACCCTACTCTATATTTTCATAAAATTTATAAATAGTTTTGCAAACAAATTCATCTGCAGACAATATTTAGTTTCTTATGCGGCGCAATCTCGGTCTCTGCTCCAGATGCTGAAAAACATATGACATTTGCATTTGAAATGGTAACTCTATGTAGTTGCAGACAACTTCGCGTTTATTTATTACGTCTTTGTCGAGTATTACAGTTCTTTGTATAGTTTTTTTCCTTTTTTCTGCTTTTGTGATAGCTATTTAAATCAACAGAACTTTTAAAACAAAACAAAATGCTACCTCAATACAATAACACAGGCAGAAAAATATATGTAAATCCAAATTTTAAGGGGCAACAGCAACCTCAACTCCATGCAGATGTTATGGAGACGACGGTTCTACCACGACCTCCACACATACCAGCGAATGCTCATATTAATCCATTGTTCCTGGAGCAGCATCAAATCAATAGGCCAAAAATACACATGAATCCAATGTTCCTATTGAAACTACACGAACAGCAACAAAAGATTTCGCACTCTGCGACAGATATAATTAAACCGCCGGAGATGGGTACCGATCTGCTCCATGCCGCAGAGACTAGAGTAACTAGTGCTAGTGAACCAATAGTTTGTTGTAATACTGATGCCACTAGTAAAAAGTGTTTGCCAGCTGAAGAGAGGAAAATAATTTGCAAGTCAAAAAATCGTTTGATCAGAGAGCCAGCTTCAAGGGCGACCATACAGAGACCCTTACCACTGCAACCTCCGCCAATTCAGCCACAAACGTTGGTGGTTGTTAGCAAACGAAAATTAATAAGGAAACCTTTGGGATCACTTACAAAATCTCCAAGTAATGTAGAACAAATGAATACTGCCGCTGTATTGACAAAGACTGCCAAGACCAAGTATAAATTGGATAATCGAATTGTTAGAAAGAAAGCATTATCTATATCACCATTTTCAACTAGAATCAAACGAAAATCGTTTGTGGGTCAATATGCATTGAGAAGGACTTCCACAAGTCTCAACCAAAACCCATGGAAACAGAGTTTGTTAAAGACTACAAAGGTTCAAAGCATGAACAAAAAGCTTGAGCTTTTAAATATAAACGGACTTTTGTACAAATCAACGCGAAATAAACTGCAGCTTAAGGACGTGTCGAATAAACCAACAAATGTCATTTCAAAGTCAAAGAAATCTACACCCACTCAGGCGAATAAAATTTCACAAGGTCTAACAATATTTGTAAGAGGCACAAAGTACGTTATGGATACGCATAAGTTTAAACTTACCCGTGTGTCAATTGCCGATAAGGATGTGAACTCATCTACTGTCATTAATAAATCACCGTCTACCCGTAGTAGAATAGATATCGGCGGTTATACTTACGTCTCAGCCCCCTCGGCAAGAAACGTGTTTATACGTACAACGAACCATTTGGCACGCGCCTACGTCCATAATGCCAAGCAGAAAAGTCTATATGTTTTAACTAAACATTTACAGAAATCAAACATACCTTGTCCAATTTTCCAGCGTTTAGGAAAATGTGCATCTTTTGAGCGTGGAAAGTGTTCGAAAGTTCATAATAAATTACAAGTTGCCATTTGTACCAAGTAGGTTTTGTTATTTTTATTACATCATTTCGAACATTAGCTGCATTCCTTCTTTGTTTTTAGATTCCTTCGTGGAGAATGCTTGAATTCTAAGTGCCTCTTATCTCATGACGTCTCGTTGTCTAAGATGCCTGTTTGCAAGTTTTTCCTTCAAGGCCTGTGTGTACGCAATGACTGTCCCTATTTGCATAAGAAATTAAGTGATAAGGCTGAAGTTTGCATTGATTTTCTGAGAGGATTTTGCAAATTGGCTGACAAGGTATGTGCTTTGATCAACAATGTTTATATAGTGGACAAGCGAATAACAAAAATAACGATAGCTAACAAAAATTGATTCCCTTTTTCATATTTATGTGTTATATCATGTCGTCTAACTGTCGACAAAAAATATATCGAAATTTTAACTTTGAAACATACGAGTAGTGTTTGCATAGAAAACAAGTTTTGTACATAATTAATCTGAGAGTTCTTAAGGAATAATTATAAAGTAATATGTCAAGTTTAATTAAATAACTAGTAATCTGTCGTTTATATATACGAGCCCCTGTAAAAACATTTATCTTTCTTTAGGCAAAGATCTTTTTAATATCATACCCTAACGATGCAGAGTATTCTTTTGTACTTGTACAACATTGCCTTTTTATGTTATTACTATTAATAAGAAAATCAGTTAATAAGAAAATTTCCTCTTTCTCCTTTTTTCCAAAAAATAACATCTCAAGTGTAACAAACGCCATGAATTCGTATGCCCTGACCTAGAACGCAATGGCACATGTACAAGTAAATCCTGCGTATACTGCAAAACTAGGCTAAAGAAGGAGAAATTGATAGAAACTAAACAACACAAAGCACTGCATAACGCCAGTTTGCACAAGGAGGATACAGCAAACAAAGCCGCAGTAACTGCCGCAGAGGAAACTATAGAACCTTTAACCGGCATGCGTTACTTTATAAGCAAATCTGGGGAAGATATGAGGCCTGACTCTAATGACGCCAATACAGAAATCATTAGTCATATGGAGTTGGAGGAACAACATTCACCAGCAGCAGTAGCTGTAGAAGAAGGTGTAAGAAAACGCCCTAAGCTAGGTATTTTGCCAGCTTTTATACCATTATGATTGTGGGAATGGATATAAATGACAAAGTCCAGGTACATGCATATTTGATAATTTATACAAACTTAATTATATTTCCATAGCTTTTAGTTTATATAAGTAATTTTTTGTTTGTCTGGAAAAAATAAGAAGACGTCATACTAATAAAAGTAATAAGATAAATAAACTATTTAAAATAAAAAACAATGTTTTATTTGAGAGCTGGGGAATCATTACAATTTCATATTTATTACATTGCAAAATGTATCGCATTTCGTACAGGCTTAATACTTCCAATATGTTACTGTAAATTAAAGTTAAATATAAATTTGGAACTTAATTGAAAAAAAAAATATGGATAAAAGAAGAGCTGTTATAACGATTTAACTAATTAAAATATTTTTCTTTGAACCATATTTAAAAAAACAAAAATATAAATTATATTTTGTTTTGCGTATTATAACACATCGCCAGTTGTTATTGCAATAAACAATGTATTTTCTTAAAATCCAAAAGAAAAATCAAATTTTCCAAACAGTTGAAATTTTACTTATTTTCTACACATCATTTTGACGTAAACCTTGTGAGTTATTTCTGACTGAATCGAAAATCATTTCATTTTTATTTCAATATTGTAAAAAAAAGCCATAACGGCCAATAAACTATATTACATTGTAAACAAATGCCTGGGTTATATCAAAAATTTAAATTACTTAACAATAAAAATTATTCAGATACAATGTACCCAATGGCTCCCCAGCCATAAATGAATTAAAAGCAGCAAACCAAGCAAAATAAAAGTAAGTATCAATAGGTCCTATCAGAAGTAACACACCCAAACACATTTTTAAAGGAACAAAAAGTTTATAGAGCAACATCAATAAAATGCTGAAAAAGTTTTAATCGAAATATGTACATTATAGGAGTGCGAGAAAATACGCAATTCATAGGGCAATCGGTTCCAACAGCGAGCAACTCTATAAGACCTCGAATATGATGATCTCACGTTTGGTTTGACGTAATTACAGTCAAGTCATACTATTTTTATATAATATTTAAAAAAATGCATTATTTCTTTTCTAAGCCATTCAATTATGCGCTGCATACTCCCCAACCTACTAGCCTGCATAGGCTTTCTTTTAAATTTGTATAGCCATAACGTTTTAGAGTTTAAATTTTGTCTCTGAGAACAACTTATTTTGATTTGGCGGATTTTTTTTAAATAAAATAGCTGTCCCGTACAAACTTTCAGAAAAAAAATTATTAAACACAAAAAGCCAATACCATTGTCATTGTTGAACTTAATATTTTGTTCAATCCAATTTGAGTTTTTATTAAGAAAAAGTGCATTAAATAATGAAAATTATTTAAATTTTACAACATAAATGGAAAATTTAACAAAATAATTAAACTCTTGTAATTTTATTCTTTCTAGAATTATTTATTTAATTCTTAAATATGTATTGTTGTTGTTATCAAATACGAAACACAAAAAATATATCATTGTAGTGATAGAATAATGGCTTAAACAATAAGTACATCATTATGTGATGTGTATACATATGTATGTATGTATACATGTATAAGTTAAACAAACAAAAAAAAACGCAACTCAACACTTGCATTGACAGATGATGATAAAAGTGCATAAATAGAATAATACATGAAACCAATTTAGAATATAGCTACTATTTATGATTTCACTTTTTTATGTGTTAATGCATTTCTACATGAAATTGTTCTATTTTAAAATACTACTAAAATTTGTGTATAAAGCATGATTTTCTTAATGTTGTTTTCATCATTACTATTTTATTTATTTAGATTACTTCTAATAATATTCAAAAGAGCATATTTATGCATTCGCATCCAGTTTTGATCAGCTTTCATTGTGTTATGCATGTATATATGTGTATATATATATATTGGAATCAAGTTAAAGGATTCTGGGTGTTGGGTGTCGGTCGGTTACCTGAAAAACAGCTGGGATTTCTTAAAAACTAAAAAATCAATATAGTACATGTATATAAATTTCGTGAATAATAGATAGGTAACATGTAGAGATAATATGATTTCTTCGTTTGTTCTTCCTTTTTTTTTGTTTTTTTTTGCTATTAGGTGGTACAGTGTTGCTATGTGTCATGAATAAGGAGTTATGATTTTTCATGTATATTTTGATGTATGTATATAAATTATTTATGCATTGTAATATGATTTTTTACACATGTTTGCAATGTAATAATGTGTGTGTGTAATGACAATAACAATAAGTGGTTATGATAATATCAATAGGTTATTAGGTAGGAAGTAGGTAGAGAATGTCTCTGAGCAAGCTTTGCATAAAATATCTAAAGGAAAGAATTAAAAGTAGAATGACTTTTCAGCAAGTTTTGGGGCACCAATGTTTGATTACGCACACGTTGGCATTTTATGAACAGCATTTTTTTTATAAGAGCGGAAGAGTTGAGTTTTATAACATAAAACTGATTGACATCCAAACATTACATTTTTGTATATGAAACTATTTCGACTTTAGTCCGGTAAAAGCTAACATCGGAATCGTTGTAAACCTGAAGCTTCCGTTCAGTGCAGGAAGCATTTACATAAATCATAATTTATCCATTCATTCAATTTCCTTGAATATGAATATTATCTTATGAATATTGTAATTTCCTTAATTTTGGCCATGAGGCTATTAAGTACAAGATTAAATCAATTAAATGAAATTAAAGAGCGTTTAACTAGCAAACCTTCTAATTTATATTATAGGTGTCCTATAAAGTAATAGCTGTTCCATATCAAAGCTTATTGAAAATTTCCAATGCAAAAAAATTAGATTTTAAGAAAAAACTAATATAAGGATGCGCACTATTTAACTTTAAATATCAAAAGGAGCAATAAAAACAAATCAAGCTACACTTTTTGTGATGATTTTTGCAAGGTTTTAGAGAAAAAGTCATGACAATTTTTTTCTTCTGTAATTTATAAACAAACACGATAAGTGACAACAAGAATATATAAAAGTTTATCAATATAATAATCGTTAAATAGCTTTTAGGGTCATTTTAATGATTTATTGGCAAAAGCCTTATGCGAAATGGTGAACGTCATGCATAACCTTTCTATTTCATGGAGGGTATGGAGGGGAGTTTTAACTTATTATTTTCTGTGTAAAGTCTTTAAGCTCAAACTAGATTTATGGAATTGATATATGAGTGTGTGTGTGTAAATAATGCATTTTTAAATAGAGATCAAAGTTTATATGTTTTTTACACATATGTATAAGCAATATAATAAATATTATATATACATATGCATATGCTTGTATATATATTATATATAAAGGAGGATAAAATATATAGAGCACATACAACAGTCGAAAGATAATCTTATAAATTATTATGTAGTAATATCACATTAACAGAAATAAACAATGAAAGAAATAGAGGATAGAGGATAGGCATTAAGAGATTTTGTTTGAGTATTCTATAGCGTACATATTTTGGTGCATGTACGTATGTATGTATTTTCTTAATATACTTTCGTCATGGTTTCTTTGCAGTTGTTTTTTGTTGTTTCTCAATGTTTTTTAGAATCATATTGCTTAACTTTTTCCGGTATGGCTGCTTTCTCTAATGCGGTGACATACGTCGATAGCTCATCTAAAGATTTTACATAAACCAATTTACGCCAAAATTTCGTGCTGTGAAAAAAAGGACAACATTTACAAAGTTTAGACTCGGAATGTATGTACATATGTAGGGCATGTAGGGTTATTTAATTACATACCTTACAAACGGCCTGGTCATCCAAATAATAGATTTAATCCAAAATGTTGGATGTACTAAGTACATATTCTTTAGGCTTTTTCTTAGACGGCGATCTAGAAGTTGGTAGCACCTGAAATTTGTAATGAAATCAAAGTGTTTTTTGAATATAAAGATAAAATTAAACACTAAGTAAAATTATAGTATAGCGTAAAAGTGTGAGAACAATTTACATTGATTTCTCATATTAACAAAATATAAATAAATATAAAAATAGCTCTATATATCAATAAAAAAATCAACCTTATTGTTTTTATTTCACAAATTTAATTCACTTTATATTTTATACCAAGAATTCATTTTCTGAAAGATTTTTTTGTATGTGTTAGAAATATTTTTTTTTTTAAATTAGTTATAATGAGGTTTTAGGAAGATATTTCTACTAAATATTTGTATTGTTTTTTCCTGTGTCTATAATTAAAATATTTTTTTTAGATTAATTTCTTATTTCAAATAAATAACATGGTTTGGCAGTGAAAATAAACAGAATACACCCTCAAAATCTAGTTTTTGTCTTGTCTTAAAATCGATTTTAATTTTTAAACCGGTTCTAGAAATGCGAAAAGTTAAGCTTTCCAAATATATGTCTCAATATAATAATGGCCTACGTGCTGTAGAAAATGTGCTATTATAAGCTATTGTTATTTTGAGGGGACTTTATATATGTTTATAACTTAAAAAAAAACTTAATTTCCCTTTGCACCCCATGGATGAGGTATGGGATAGCTTCTCGCGTTGTTGTGAATTAACACGCTTTCTATTTTTAGATTCACAACTAACGGCACCTACTTATTTATCGACGAATGCGAACGTCACTGTTTTGAGAAGCTCTTACTAGACACGACGATTGAATCGACGCTTAATACTGCGAAGTTGCTGTCAAACAACATTCGAGGGGAGCCGACAATGAAAGAAAATTTTATTTCTTTTTTTCTTTTTTTAAGATGACTGGAGCCAGGTTTGAACCTGCGATCTCCCGCATGGTAGTCGCGTGTTCTAACCACTATGCCACGGCCGGTCCCTATGTGTTTATACTTCCTGCAAATCTATGCACTTAGAGCTTTTGGTCATCCCTACAAAATAGCAACAAAAATTAGATAACTGTAATGTTTTCTTTTGTAATCGATATATTTTTACTTTTTGTTCATTACTGCATTTAAATCTAACAAGTGCTAAGTTATTAATATTTTTCGAGCAACACAACTTTCAGACCGTATAATAAAGTCAAATAGTTAAAGAAAATGTTTTGTTGTTGTTAATTTTCTTCAACTTTTTTAAATATTTTATATAAAAATTATTATAATTTTGATTATTGTTAAAAAAAAATCAAAAAAAATATACTCACTTTTTCAACCACGGGAATGGTGGCATATTACGACGACTTGACCCTCCATGGAGGTATATCAAAACATAATCATCCGTAACCAACTGCTCCAATGTCTTCACTACATACAAGAACAGATTGTCCATAACATAACTATAATCGGTGCGGGATCGATCGGGTAAATGGCAGGCACAAAAGATGACAATAGCATTATGACCACCAGCTTTAAGATAGCCGCCGTGAGATAGAACACGCTTGTATGGCTCAATGACACGCATATCAATATCGCGAGTACGACCATCTGGCAATGTGATTTTTTGCCAGTTACGTGAATCACGTCTTTCTTCTGCGGCTGAGTATTGCGGTAGCTGATTACTTGAATTAGACCGGCGGGGTGTAGGCGTTAGAATGCCGGTATGCTGATGACTTGAAAACCCGTCGATGTCGACATCATCATCGTCGTCCGGCAACAATTCTGGGCCCTCACAATCATCATTATCGTCGTCGTCATCTAGGCCGTCTATAATAGAGCTGGAAGGACTTAGGGAGGCTAAATTATGTTCCTCGTCGCCATCAAAACTGTGATTTGATATAGAGTCCAACGATGATATATCTTCAGCCTTACGTGCATTCTTTAGATGCTTATTTTGTGCGCCTGCGTTCATTCCGGCAACGCCGACCTCGATTTGGCCATTTTTGGGTATAAGTGTAACAGTCTGATTGTTGGCATCCACAGTGGCCTGGTATTGAGATACATTTACCTCCGAACCACTACTCAACAAATCAGGACTACTGGCTCGAAACAAAGAGTTCTTTAATTCGTGAGATTTCGAATTGTTTGCGGCAATGCTGGCAACCTTTAATTTGGATGCTTCGGAATTCTTATTTATTTTTGCGGTTCTATCACAGCCGATGTTTCGTGTATTTCGTATAGCAACTTGTTTTTCATCTTCCAACGGTAATGACTGAGGTATTTGTATATGCAAACGCTCTTGGCTGGGCACGACATCGGGATAATTCTTCTTATGCTCCGAATTCTTTTCATTCAACCTCACCTCATGCAGTTCGCGCTCAGCGTACTCGGCCTCCGAACCTGTGGGCGATAGCATCAACGGATGATTATCGGCCAAAGTACGAGCAATATTGCGCCTTTGGGGTGTTGTCGCTGTGGAGGACGCATCGGGCAATGTTATTAGGGATAATTTCTCCATTGGTCTCACAATACGATTATCTAATAATGTCTTATTAAATTCTTCGTTGTCATTGGTATAATTTTCCAAAGAGCTCGCACTTGAATTCCCCAATCGCGAGTGATTATTGTAGTCCGAATTCTTGAGGAATGGCAAAGACGATTCAAGACCTTTGTCTAGACGTATAATGACGTTATTTTCATCCAACGAATTCGCTCCGGCCGAGTCCATGGAATTGGTTTCAGATATATCCATTTTGCCATCAGATTGTGGACTGTCTTCGGATGACTGCAATAAACTGCCGAAGAAATGTAAATGTTCCCCCAGTTAAAATTAGAAACTCCAAAATATTAAACAAAAGGCACTGTAATATCGATTTGTCATCATCATCATCACCATCGTTATTACATTACAACAAATATTCAACGTGTGTAGTGTCTATGGGCTGAGTCCCAATGAAAATACAACAATTTCATGTAAATCACCTCATTTTGTCCGACAATGTTAGTTATATTATTGGGAATTTCGTTGTTGTCTTGTATTTAATTTATTGTAAATGTAACATTTTTGTTTTTCATCTAAGTTCTTCACACATAAATACGAAAAAAATATTCACACTAAAAACCAAGAGAAAATTTTATACACAACACACAACAGTAGAGCTGCTGTAGGAGAGTTGCCATTATTTAGGGATTTGTGAGGTTAACACAAGATGTATTAATACAGGTGGCGTTAACTGCCAGCTGGTTTTAACTTTTTTCTGATTTTGGTGCCTCTGCACTGTCAACTTACATACACTCGCTGAGTTGCGCCTTTCAGTTGTCAAAATTTTGTATGGAGATTTTGACACTAGAGAGGAACTACACAAAATAAATTGCCTGTGGTTGTTGTAAAGCCAAATTTGTTGTACAGATAACTCCACCTTGTTTAATACATCTTGGGTTAACAATACAAATTTACAGTACGCCGGTAAGATATTACAACGGCCTTTCCTTTACATTGGCAAATTTTGAGGGAAAAAGGGAATGTCACGCATGGGGAGCTATGCATCCTGTTAAAAACTCGTATATGTGGGTATTTCATTAAAGGTATTATTGCCACGATTTCAACCATACTATTATTATTCTGGGCCAAATAATAGATTATTTTTAATTTTTTACTTTTTTGTATTTTTTAACTGTGTATTTTTATTGACATTTCTATTTAGGGCCTTTTTTAAAAAAAATGTACGGCGATTCTGAATGAAGTTAGAAATAACTTTTAATTCTTTTTATGAAATTTTATTTTTTTTTTTGAATATTGTTTGGATAAACGGTTAAAAAGGATTAAAAAAAAGTTTTTGAAAAATTTTTATTTAAATTTTAAATTTGATTTGGGTATGAATAAAACGATAGATTTCTATATAAAAAATAATGTTAGGAAAAGTTATTTTTTATGGTAATTCTTTTTATTATTTTATTTATGTTTTTTGACATCCAATAAAAATTGAAAATTTGTGAATAGAATCCAAAAAAAATAAACATTTTTTAATTGATAAATAAAGAATTTAATGTTACCAGTACGGACTAGTTTGTGAAATAATTTTTTTTTACCAAAAACTTAAATTTTTTTGCCTAAATAGGTCTAGAATAGCCGTAGAGACGTAAAAACAAACTTAGTTGGAATCGTGGCGATACTGCTTTTAATTTAAGAATCCACACATATGCCGTCATCGTAGAACCCAAAATCCCATGGCTGCCAGCGCCAACTTTGACCTTTTTCATTTTTCTCCGAATGGACTGAAGAGGATGGCATATTCAGTTTTTCTGATTAAAACTCGCTCGGTAAAGTCCAATTTAATCCAAAAAATTATTTTTTTCAAATCAGTTTTTTTCTATAATTTTATTTTTTTTATCACATTGTTTTAAAAATTTGCCTGTGATTAGATGCCTTATGAAACAACGCCATGAATTTACTACATTTTTTTTACAGTGTTAAAAATAAATAACAAAGTTCAAAGCCGATAGAATTGGTGTCGCTTTTCATTTCGTTATATTAAGGTTGGCTGGGAACTGTGTAATGACATACAGGTGTAACGGTTGTGACAGCAGTAGCTGCAGCTGTTATCTTTATTTCAATTTAGGTTTACGTGGTTTCTCTAGTTGCAACCGGCGTAGCAGAACGTTGAAGGACACCACTAACAGAACATTCCGTCAAACAGTAGAAACCCACTAGCATTTCATTCAACATGTCTAAATTGGCAAGAGAAGAATTACTGTTGCTCTTCGACGTTGATGGCACTTTGACAATGCCTCGATCTAACGTCGAACCAGAGTTCGAAGAGTTCATGTATTCCCAAGTAAAACCACGGGCAACTATTGGCATTGTGGGTGGTTCAGATTTAGAGAAAATGTTCGAGCAATTGAACGGCCGCAAAATTTTGGAACATTTCGATTTTATATTCCCTGAAAATGGTTTGGTGCAAATCGAGAAAGGCGAAGAGAGGGGCAAGCAAAATATAGTAAAGCATTTGGGTGAGGATACCCTACAGCGTTTCATTAATTTTGTGCTGCGTTATTTGTCCGAACTGACGTTGCCCTTCAAACGAGGAACATTCTTGGAGTTCCGTAACGGCATGATGAACATTTGTCCCATTGGGCGGCAATGCTCTCGCGAGGAACGTAATAGCTTTGCAGCCTATGATAAGGAACATAATGTGCGCAGCAAAATGATTGAGGTGTTGAAAAAAGAATTTGCTGATGTGGATTTGACTTACAGCATTGGCGGTCAGATAAGCTTTGACGTCTTCCCCAAGGGTTGGGACAAAACATATTCCTTGCGTTACATCGAGGCCCACTATAAATTTAAGGAGATTCATTTCTTTGGTGATAAAACCGAACCTGGCGGTAATGATTACGAAATCTTTGTCGATCCCCGTACTATATCCCACAAAGTGGAAACACCCAAAGACACTAAGAGATTTTTACAAGAGCTGTTGGGCTTAAGTTAATATATATTTATATAGAGTTATCCAAAGTATCAAAGTGCATTTACATGTTGTAAACTTTTTGAAAAATTATAATATAAAGCCTGTTACGAAAATCAACACTAATCTGTATCCATTTCGGAATCTTCCTCATCATCATCATCGTCGTCCTCGTCATCATCTTCATCACTTTCATCCGAATCTTCGCTATCACTATCAATCCAATCGTGAGCATTCATATCATTAGCAATGAGTACCTTCCATTCTTCCAATTTGTGCAAATCCAAAGCATAAAAATCATTGAAGGTAATTTGTTTGCTGTCTTCTTCACAGAGACCACCGTAAACGTACAAAATTCCTTTGCACACACAAAGACCAGGATTCATTCTAGGGGAGGGTACATTTTTCGGTCTTCTGTTGGGAAATAAACTAGGCACCTTTGGCAAAGCAGGAGTAGCAGCAGAAGATGTGGGTCCTGCCACGGTTATCGTAAATATACCATCAGTTGTAACAGTTTTTTGTGCACTTGCAGCCGCGTTGTCATCCATTTCTACGTCAGTGGCCTTTGCATCTTTTTTGTCCGCCTTTGTTTTTTTGTGAATTTCCATCAGACGCCATGTCATGGCGTTGACATCCAGGGCCAACAGGTCTTCGCCAAATTGTCCTTTGACGTCTTCTTCATCTTCGTCAATATCCATGACACCACCAAAACAATAAGCTTTGCCATTTGGAGCCGAACAACAGCCAACACTGCTGCGTGGTAGAGGTTTATAACCACCACATTTAGCGCTGATCCATTTGTATTTGTTAGACTCAGGAGCATTCTCTGTTAAAGATAAAGAGATGCAATAGGAAGATAAGAATCTCGATAGCATGATGATAGCAAATGTCGCAATTTTGAATATTGAATTTCCGATATACCTAACAACAAATTATATTTGACATTGATATTAATATATCATTTCGTCCACTCAATATAACAATAGCGTATAAAAGCATATTTTCTACAGCACATAGGCTATTATTATATAGAGGGAACGATTTGTGCTCAAGACTTTTCATACATTCCCAGTAGGGAATCGCCAAACTAGTTCAAAAGTATGGAATTACTAAAAGAGCTAACCCTTATTAGCTGCTGATTAAGAAAAAGAGAATTTTTATATAAATTCATGTTATATTTCGAGAAGACAAATAATTTTAAATGACTTTTAGATGCAAAAGTATATATTGCAATAATATTAAAATTTTCACCCACTTTAAAATGTATTTTGGACATCGTATATTTTTTTTGTATTTAAAATACTAGTACAGCGCCAGCTCAAATTTTCTAAAATAATACTGGTTCTTTTTTGCAGTAGTTCCAAACTAGTTCAAAGGAGACAATCAACTGCCGCCCGACTAGAATTTCTGAACTATTTCTATTCTAGTACAAAAGGGACAAATCCCCCCAAGCCTAGGACAACTACGTGTTAAATGAGGCAGTTGCTAGTTCACTGTCCTATTGAGAACTAGTATTTTACTAGTTCGGAACTAGTATTTTTCCCTACTGGGATTCAAACGAGTTCAATAAATGCTTACTAACGTCCTTTAACTTTGTAACTATGTATGTACTTACTGTCAGGGGTTAATGCAAACATATCTGTGTGCGTTATGCCGCGATCAACATCTTTTTTCATCTGCGACTTGGTATAGCCTCCCCAAATTAATATCTTTCCTTCTGGCGTAGCAGTCATACAACAACCTGACCTCGGCGGCGGTATAATAGCACCACCTATCTCCACTTGCAGCCAAGCATAGGATTCCAATGAGAATATATGCATATCATTGAAGTAACGATACGACTGATTGTTATCATGGAATCCTCCGAAAACAAAGAGTTTCTTTTTAGCCACGACCATGCGATGACCACTGCGTGCACTGGGTCCATTGGGAGCATTAATTTTCTCCCATTTACGGCTCTTAAGGCTCATCATCCACAAATCTTTGTAATGGTAAAACTGCATTTGAGAGGGGCTGGCATGCTCACCGCCGAAAAGCTAAAATGTTTATGGCAAAACTTAGTATTTTTTTAATGACACCACTAAAAATGAGAAACATACCCACAATTGCCCACCGTCAGTGGCCACAGTAACTGTCTGATGACCACTTCTGGGTGCTGGTCCACCAGGCGATTTCACTTGCTTCCATTCATTTTTAGGGATGTTATAAAAGAATAGTTCGTTGTAAACACAAACACGTTGACCATTGAAAAATTCACCACCAAATAATATTATTTCTTCTTTTTCTGGATGAGCCACTAATGAGAAATTCGATCTTGGCGTAGGTGGCGTGGCACACAGTTCCTCTGTAACTGTCTTCTGGCGAGCTTCCTCTGCTTCGAGTCGAGCTACGACTTCAGCTATGTCGGCCTAATATAAGTTATTGGATATTAAACATTAGAAATAGATTTCTTTAACCACAACAGAAGCCAATACAATTACCTCTCCCAATTTCTCCAACATTTTCTTTTGCTTGGCAGCTAATTTTTTGTCTGTCTTCATGGCAGTCTTTTCGGCTCCCTTGCCTTTTTTCTTATTTTTATCCTTTTTGCCCATTTTATATTAATTTAACTATAAAATTCTATATAAAAAAATCCAACTTTATATTAATTTGTGAAAAAATTGCCGCTATACTGGAGAATGAAAACAAATCAACAAATGTCAAATACGCTGTGCACGTGTTGGTGTCTGACATCAGAGATGAGAAACTGGCTAACAACAATAAATAATTCGTACTGGGCACAGTGTTGTTCGGCCATATAGTTAAGCACTACATTTTAAATAAAATTTAAGTGTAGAAGGAAAAAAAATAGACTGTACATATAAACACTAGGAATTTAATAATTGAGGAGGTACTTTGTAGATCTTGACTATTCCACTTTTTGAGGTTTTGCACAATTTGAGAAAATAGTTTTATAGGTATGACTATGTGTTTCACCCAAAATTTTGGTGCATTATTAAAGGCGCTGAATGAGGTTGCGGACAAAAAATTGTCACGCCCATCCACCCCCAAATTCGCCCTAAAACTCGGTCAAAGTGGGGAGCGAGGCCCTGGGAGGCCAAAAAATGCTTCCCTTGGGTTCTATGATAACCCACTATGTGCAGCTATCCAAATTAAAGATATTTTTAAGACGAGTCCAAAAAAAAGCAATTTTTTTATTAAAAAAAAATAATTTAAATTTAGAACATTAATGAATGCTTATTAAAACCCTATAGTTTGAATATCCACATATACATACATATGTATATGTTAATTTATATACCATCAAGATACGAGAAGAAGTGTAAGACTCCGAATACCTTAGGACCAAATTCGTTTCAAGATGATTGAGACTTATTTGTCTGGGTTTGTTAATGAGCTAAATAGCTCCACCCCTTCTGGTACCTCGGAAACAAAGTTACCTCTTTTGGAAAAATAATCCCCCTTATTATGTATCGCGTAGTCACGTCGAATATTTGTCCTTTTTTAAATATGGCATCGCCGATGTCGATAGTGAAACTAAAATACGACTCTGTTGAGTTCTATTACAAATTATGGTATTTTGTAAATCGTTTTTGAGAGTGAAATTCGACAGAAACAGTCGTAGTGTATTTTACCGGTGACAACATCGAATTAAACGAAGAACTTTTTTGAAAATGAACAGAAAATAGTTGAAAAAAACGAAATAGCATTGTAATAAAAAAGATTTCTTTTCCTTTTACTTATTAATGGATGAAAAACAACAATATAGCAATTTGCTTAAAAATCCAAACTTTGCAAAAAGGTACCATAAAAAAGAATGTTAAAATAAAGGCAATGGAATTTCATAAAAGGTAAGGTGAACAGCATTGGTCCTTCCTCACGCAACTCCGAAGGATGGATGAAAGTAACATGAAGAGTAATGATTCATCTACGTACAGTACTTATTGTAGGTTGCGCAAGGCACAGATGGAAATCATTTTCAGATCCTTTTTGGCAACCTTCAGCGAGGATTCGCATAGTTGCTGCAAGTTGGGATGCCTTAGTAACTCGCGTTGATCGACATTCGTCCTGAAGATGATCTCACATTGCATTTAGAACGTCTAATAGCATTCTTGGTCAATCTAAAATTGCTTTTAAATTTGTGAAAGAATATAAATAATATAGAATATATTAAATACAAATTCTAGACGAATCCACAGATATCTTTCACGAAACTTTGAATAACGAATATGTTTGACCGGTGTCTAAATTTTCTACGTAAACTTATAAGTTCCTGACCCTTATCATGTTTTTTTTATCGGAAGATGAACAATTCTGTTAATTATTACTTACTTTATTTAAATAAAAAAACAAACAACCGAACAAGGAGTTTATGTATCTATCAGCTGTTTTTAGCGACAGGGTGCCCAAAAAAACATTATTTCCAATTTCCAAGTACAATCTATTACAATAACACTCACGTTGAATGTTTTACATGATACCAATGAAAAGTAAATTTGACCGTAACTACGACAGTTGCCGAAAGTCGACTACGATGCACGTAATAAGTTGGAATATTTTCCAATGTCTTCCAAAAGGACAGCATTCAAATTTGTATGTTGTAAAAAGAGCCAAATGATCAAAACCTAAACCTTTGTCACACCCCTTCTGATACCTCCCATACAAATGACTGAATTGACCCTCATAGGTTTAAATACATATCTTTTTTGTAAGTTAATTATATTTTGCGTAAGATGTACGCCTATGAAAATTATACTCAGGAATGAATGTGAAACCCGAACCCTTCTGGTAACTCCCATATAGATTTACCTATTTTAGAAAAATAATATTTATCCAAATTTAAATTCAGTTTAATTATATTGTAATAGTAGACAGATTTTAAAAAAAATCCAAAACCTTTGTCACTCCCCTTCTGGTATCTCCCATACATGAGCCTCATAGTTTTACGTACATTTCTTTTTTGTAAGTACACTAAATTTAGTCATACTTTGCGTAAGAAGTACGCTTATGAATATTTGACTTCGGAATGTATATGGACCGCCGACCGCTTCTGGTACCTTCCATACTAAATTATCTATTTTTAGGAAAATAATATTTCTTTCTTTACTTTCAAACGGACGACTGGAGTATTCGTCCATAACTTCTAAAATTTCACCAGTTTAATTACGTTGTAGTAACAATGAAATCCTCAGAAATCCAAAACCTTAGCCACATCCCTTCTGGTACCTCCCATACAAATTATAGAATTGACCCTCATATATTTTTTGTTAGTTCATAGAATTCAATCATGTTTTGCGTAAGATGTACGCTTAGCAAAATTTGACTCGGGAATAAATATAGGCTATCGACCGGCTATCGACTTCTGGTACCTCCTATACAAAATTACCTATTTTTGGAAAATTTATATTTATTTCATTGATATTGTTTGTTTTTGACACCATAACTATTATTAAACTAACGCAATAATTTTCTATTATAAATTTTTCTTTTATTTTTGAAAAAAAAAAAAATTTTTGAAATTTTTTATTTAATTTGTTTATTTATATTCATTTGAGTTCATTTTAATAATATTATCTGTTATTATCTTTCGCTAAAATTAAAATACAATACATTTAAAAAAATTTTAAAATTAAAAATATAACGTCACTTTTTCTATTATTAAGATATGCCATGATCCTAATAAGATTTCAAAACGTCTCGTATAGATGATTTGTAAAAAATGTTCATTATCAGAACGTATTTAGAAGCACCCTCAAATATGACTATTAAAAGAGTAAACATTAAATATTAAAAACACTAACCGGTCCCTGCCGTAAAACTTTTTTTAATTTTAAAATAATTTCACTTATCCGGTAAAATACTTACCACTTCTGCTTTATACATATTGCAAAAAGTAAAAAAGACATGTTTTTATTATTTTATTTTAATGTTTTTATTGTTTTTTTTTCTCTTTCTTTTCGGTTTGTTTTAATGTTGCTGTGTTCTCATATATTTCTATGTTTTTTTTGTGTTCTATAATTTGGTTTGTTTTTTTTTTGTCTTGTAATTTTTTCACAGTTCACAACCTTACAAAATGGAAAGAAACAAAAATAATGTGCGTTATAGAACATAATACAAAACTATCTTTAGACGTAATGATAAATCATATTTAGATATAAGTTAAAGATTTTATTATTTGAAAGGACCAAGAATGCTGGATTGTCGTATGAGATATATCTTTGAAACTCAAACCACAAATACCGACAGATCTCGATCGTTTCAATGCAAAGTGGACTCAGTTACGTTAAGAAAAAAAAAAAACAAAAAACAATTCTAATTTGGGTGAAAAATTCAAACAGGACTGTGATTGTTGTTTTATGTTATAAATGTTATGCTCTTGTGGCTTTTTCGGTTTTTTTTTTGGTATTTCTTTTGTAAATTTTATGTTTAAACTTAAACTAAAATATATAATTTATGTAATTTATTATTTGCAATTGTAACTGTTTGCGCCTGTTTTCTGGAAGTTTCTATTATAATTATTATTTTTGTTTTCTTTTTTTCTTTAAATAAGTGCTAAAATATTGTTTATTTCAATATACATAAATATGTATGCATGTATTGTATGTATGTATATAATTATAAGTTTCTTTCTCTATGTAGTGTTTGATTTAGAGCTGTGAATCCAACTGTAGTCGCTGGCTTGGTTTTGATTTTTCAAAACATATATGAAAATTACATAGAATTTGGCACATTATACATTTTCTTATCGTTTTGCTTTTTTTTGTATTTATTTATTTTTTTCATTTAAAAAACTACATTGATACGTATTTTATGGGAGAAAAAAGTAGATTCGTAGATTTATGTTAAAATATAACGTAATTTTTTTTTTTTTTCAAGAATGAAACTAATATACATTTGGCAAAGAGGTAGAAATGATTAGGCTTTCATGACCTACGAATCGGTTAATATTTAAAATATCTTACAAAAACATTGGTTTTGGGGCATCTGTGAAACTGTAAAATTGTGTGAAATATGTTTAGAGCGATAATTTAAATAATTGCAGTGGAAAAAAATAAATATATTTTTATCATATGAAAAGGTCTTAGCAGACCTTTTATTCATTTGTATTCATTTAACGGTCCCTACCGTTAAAAAAAGAATCCGCAAGGTATTAGAAATACTACTAATATGTAAAATTCATATTAATAAAGTGAATTTGATATAATATTTTTGAGTATATCCACAACCATTCGCACATTTTTATCAATTTTGTTTATCAAGTAGAAAATATATAAGAGATCAATTTTCGTATGAGAATACCATTTTAAAAATATGTATTAACTTTTTATGACTCTGATTCTACATGGCTTGCTTTACAGTGCATAATTATGGTTAATGACACAAGCATATCAATCTTTTCTGGGAGTCTTCGAGAAAAAAATACTTCGCAAAATATTCATCTTTAACGGCGAGTATCATCTTCGAATGAACAATGAGCTGTATGAGCTGTACAACGATGTCGACGTAGTCAAGCGCGTTGAAGTAGACCGAATGCGGTGGCTTAGACACGTTGTACGAATGGATGAAATGTTCCAGCCCAAAAGGTCTACGTCAATAAACTCGATGGGCGGCGACCAAAACTTCGTTGGATGGACCAGGTGAAAAGCTGTTATCTACACCTGGTGTGGCGCTAACTGTCTACAGAACGCAAAAGACAGAAGCGATTGGAATTCTTTTCTACGTGCGGCTACTGATAGATGAATTTTTGTTGCTGCTGCCAATTAAGCAGAAAAAGAACTTCTTTTGAATAGGAGATGGGGAATACTTATTTGTGTAGAGAAGTCCTCTCGCCGACCCTTCTCAAATATAGAAAAAGACTCGTAACGGATTAAAATTTGTGTTAAATATTTTCTTATAAAAAAGTTGGTCCTACGGAGTTGCTGTAGACAACATCAAGGGGACCATTCATCAAAGAATATTGTAGTTGAGAAATTGCAAATTTGAAATTTATTTTTGAATTTAAACAAAATGAAATTTTAAAATTTTCGTTGTAATTTGAATAAGGAATTTCAAATTTAAATTAATTTAAATAATATATACCACGTTTTATTGACGAATTTTGGATTTCTTAATTTTTTATTTTTATTGAATTTGGTGAACCGTTTTTAAATTATTCAAATATATGTAGAGTGACATGACGGAATATCGCGAAAAGTTGATCTGATACAATAAAACCTAGTGCAGATTCGGATTCTGCGTCCCACACAAACTTAAAAACAACATGTAGTTCTTAATCAACAAATACCTTGCTCCTTTGTGTAATCAATCGCCCCTATTCCTGTTGTCGTCATCGACGCAAAACGACGTCGTCTTGTGACGACGGTGTAAAATCGGTATTCTCGTTGTCGTTTTCGATAAATATCTACGACTATTGACATAAATTCGATTTTCTGTAAGGAAATGTGACGACGACGTTGAATCGAAACGACTCAGAATCTGTCGTCACAGTTTTTGGTAACGACTTGAAACAATTTGAAGGAATAATTTTAGTTTTTGTTAATTTTTAAAAAAATTTCGAGTTAAAGGATTTCGAAGAGGAACAGTTCCGTCCAGTTTTAAGGGGCAATGTAATAAAATTGAAAAAAAAAAATCATTTGGACCGTCTTGGCTCCATCAACACATCCAAGAACTCCAGGTAATCCTGGTTTATTAAAAAAAATCTAGATTTGCACCCGATTTTTCATCTTCGAGTTGTATCCATTGTGGATAAATGACCTTTTTTAATGCATTCAGTGTTTCGACCAGAATCTTGCAACTACTGGCTGCAACAGTCCAATTTAAAATGCATTGCCTACACTTAGGTAGTAAGAGCCCTGTCCTAAGCACCTCAATGTTGCTGACAACATTATAATCACTGTAACAGATGTTGTCGTGAGTTCATTTTTTATTATAGGAACTATTTCTTCCAGCACGTAATTAAATGCAGTCTCATTAAGGCTTAAGAAGTTTTTGAATCTTAAATATAAAAAAAGTTGGAAGGCCGGCCAACAGGTAACCTCAAAATAGGATTTTAACACTTATGTACATATGAACTCGTTATCTGGCATGTTTAAGATATCGGATCTTTGTCGAAGTATTTTCCTTTCCAGTATAATATTAGTATTGCTTTTCTTATCACTGGACTCTGAATCGGTCACAAAATTTGTTTTCATAAAACACATTAAAAATCAAAATAAATCAGCTGATATATAAATTTTACATCAGCTGTTATTATTTCTTTCATGTTATCGATAATCAGTCGACGTCGTCTCATTGTAGTTACAGAATACGGAAATAGCGTTGATGTGTCATAAAAACGACGACGATGACGACGACGACAACGGGAATAGGGGTGAATGATTTTTAGTTTTTTTAATCGAAAAATCATCTTCAGCGACGAGGGCCATTTGTATGGTTACTAGCGCGGGTCGATTTATTTTTCGACAATTTCCTTATTATTTCCTTATTCTATGGGTTATTCCATGAAAATTTGCCCAAGGAACCATACCTCTATCGTTAAAATCGAGTCCCCTACTTTTTGTTGGTAGATTTTGACGTTCGTATGGAATATTACCTACACGTTCACATCCATAACTCAAAAACTATCGATCGCCAGTAGTCGCGTTGGAAAGGTGAGCTCATTTTGATCAATTTACAAAACAAAAAAATCTCCAACATTGTTCCAACGGTTCAAAAGTTACGGGCATTTTTGGCCAAATTTTGGACCATTTTTCCAATTTTTACATGATTTTGTCCAAGAATGGAAAAATGGTCCAAAATTTGGACAGAAATTACCGTAACTTAAATAAATTGATCAAAATGAGCTCACCTTTCCAACGCGCCTACTGGCGATCGATAGTTTTTGAGTTACGGATGTGAACGTGTAGGTAATATTTCATACGAACGTCAAAATCTACCAACAAAAAGTAGGGGACTCGATTTTAACGATAGAGGTATCCTTCCTTGGGCAAATTTTCATAGAATAACCCATAGAATACGGAAATCATAGGGAAATTGGTGAATTTTTTCACTCCCTACAAATCGACACGCCCTAATGGTTACCTATGGTAAGTCACGACGTCAACTTACACGATGTTCACCATGTATTAATGCATTCACTATTAGGTGCGGATTTTGGACTGGCTACCGAATGTTTTATATAGCCCAAATAGCCCAATTTTATATAGCCCAAATTTAACAATATGGCCTCGTTAAAGGAAGCGCTAAGTGCCACACAGCGATCGCCATGATGAGCATTCAGCATGAACGATTTGGAGGTATCGTTATATCTTGCCTAGGTTACGTTAATTGGCTACCAATTTCATGATATTTGACTGCATTAGACTTTTTTTATTGGCCGCACTGAAGCCGTGCTTATATTCCTATAAGCAGCAATCATCCGAGATCCTTGAAGTCAACATTACCCAGGTCATCGCTCAGATTCAGTCGGAGAACTGTTAATATAAAATAAACAACGGAATGTCTTCTTGGATCAAACATCGAAAAATGTTTCACATTGTATGAGTAATAATATCGATACCTTCCCATAAGAATGTTTTAAGCGACACTTTTTTCGAAAATTACTTTTTGATGTGAAACTATACTAGAAGTTAAGCGCCAGATTTTGGCCTGGGTTTCGATGCCCTATCATGGATGCAAAGGAGCTCGAGAGAAAATAAAATTGTATCAACCGTCAAGTTTTCTTACTGGAATAATGTTGCACCCTGAAATTTGAAATTTTATCTGATTAAACTTTTGGTTGTGCAATGATGTCAAGTTTTGTATTGTGAAAATCGCTTTCCAAATATGACCCTTTCAATAAAATACACAAATAAATAACTAAATGATACGTTTTTTCGTTTCCTACACAATTTTAGAAATGTAGCTTAATACATTTTTATGGGAAGGTATCAATATATATATATGTCAAAATTTTTTTTGTCCTAAAGGAAATTAAATTTGGGGAAAGTTTGAAAAAGAATGCTTTAAAACGCTCAAAATATTAAATCCATTACAAATCTTGAAGCAATGTAAAAAATACATCATATTTTCACCCGTATAATCGTGATTTGATTATATTTTTTGGACAAATTTATAATATTTCCAAATTCCTCCCACACGATGTTACTGAAACTTAAGCACTTTTCTATGAATGAATTCGATTTCAATTCGCTGAGATGCCCCAAACTCTTTGGATACATAAAATATTTTTTTCTTTTGACTAAATCCAGAAATTCGTAAGGTTACGAAGATAAATCATTTCACAACCTCCTCCCCAAAATCTTTGGTAAAATAGAGTTTTTATGAAATAATAAACTAAACTAATGAAAAAACATTTACTTAAAACAAAATTGATTTTTCTTTAATTACTTTATTGGACTTGTCTTTTGTTGCATTTGTTGTTGATTTTCTTCGCATATAGTAATTTAACGGTGGATGCTTGTTGTTGTTCTTATTATTTTTTGTTTTCATCTTCAATAACATATATATTTACCAGATTTTTTGAAATTAACGTAAGTGTACGACGAAATGCTTCCGTTGTTGTGTTTGAATGATTGTTACAAGACGGCGAAAAAAAGAGAAATTATTTCGTTTAATTTTGTAATAATATCATTGAATTTATTTTTGTTTTTAGTTTTCTTCCTTATTTCGTTTAGAAACTCATACAACAAATTAAAATTAAAATTTGTATAAGACAAAAAAATAAGAGTAAAAATTACAACAATTGGTATAGAGATATTAAGGAAAAAATTATAATTACAAACTACTTTGCTTGATTTTTTATATAATTGTTTTTAATAATGTAGTAATTATATATTTTTTTGTGTGTGTATTATTTTTCACGTTATCTTGTTGTATTTTATATATGTATATATATATAAACTTTTTTGTATTTTTGTGTTTATTTTAGTTGTAATTGATAAAAGCTACAATTAATTTGGCAATTGATGGGTTTGATTTGTTGTTGTTGTTTTTTTTGTTTGTTTTGTTTTGTCGTTTCTCTTTTTTATCATTTTTGTTTTTCTCGTTATTCTTATTTGTTGTTTTATTACTGACACATTTCTCTTAAAAATCGTAAAACTACTTGTAGTTTTTTTTTCTTTTTTATATGTTTTATAACTAAACATCTTTTTTTATATCGATAAAAATACTTAAAAAAATAAACAATTTAAAAAATATGAGGAAAATATTGGAAAATTTATTAAAATTATAAAACAAAAAAAAAACACTTTTTTTGTTGCTATCGATATTATGTATTATATGTATAATTAAAATTAAACTTTGGCTTTGTATTTTGCTAAAATTATATAAGAGTTTTCCCATGAATGAAGACAAATAATAAAGAACATACTTTAACAATAATGAAATAAATTCGCAATTAGTAATTGTAAACAAAAAATATTTCTTTTGTGTGTTTTGTTTTTTTCTAATTGTTTTTTGTGTTGTTGTTGTTCTAGGTAGTAAAATTTAAAATCTTTTTTGTTTGTTGTCTAACAGGAAGAGGAGGACGACATTAGTTTACTTAATTTGTTTGTTTTGTTTTTTTTTTCTTCTTTTGTAAGGAAATATTTTATTAAAATTTCTATTTATGAGCAATTACTTAATAATTTTAAATTGTGAGTTTTTTTTCTTCTTTAATTTACAATTTTTATTTTGAGCATTTGGTAGTAGAACTTAAAGTTATGTAGTAAAAATTATTGGAGGACATTGAAAAAGAGCGCGTTTTTAGTAGAAAAATAGAAATTTTTGGCGGCGGTATAAAAAGTTTAGAGTTAGCAGGAAGAAATATTTTTTTTAAGTTTATCAAAAGTGACGGCATTAAAGGAATTATGGTTTGTTTGGAAAAATTTGTGGTCTGAAAAAATGAAGGAGCAGATATTGTGCTAAAAATTATTAATTATTTATATAAATTTAGAAAATTATTATTAATTTAATTTTTTAAAAAATTATGTAAATATTTATATAAAATTAAATATAAATATTTATAAAAAAATTATATAAATATTATTCAAAAATTTATATAAAATTATATAATATTTATGTAAAAATTTATATTAATATTTATACAAAATTATATAAAATTACATACAAAAAATTTTATATAATTATATTTAAAAAAAACTATATAAAATTACATACATAAAATTTTATATAATTATATAAAAATTTATATTAAAATAATATAAATATTTATATAAAAATTTATATTAAAATAATATAAATATTTATATAAAAATTTTTATAAATAATTAAAAAAATTTTGTATAAATATATAATTTTTTTATATAAAATTATATAAAAATTAATATAAAATTTTATAAATATTTATATAAAAATTAATATAAATTTATATAAATATTTACATAAAAATTTATATAAAATTATATTAATATTCCTATTCAAATATATATTCATAATTCAAAAATTTTATTAAAACTAATTATATAATTAATGTATTAATTACATAATTTGTATAGTTTTTATGTAATTTATAAAATTATATAATGTATATAATTATATATTTATAAAATTATATAAATTATATAATTATATATTTATAAAATTATATAAATTATATGTTTATATAAATTATATTAATTACGCAAATTATATTATTGACATAAATTACATAAAATTATTCAAATTATAAAAATTACCAAAAATATATTTATTAAATAAATCTATTGATTATAAAAATTATATAAATAACATAAATTATATATAGATTTTATATAAATTATATTTATTGTATAAATTATAAAAATTCCATAAATTATATAAAAATTTATTTATTATATAATTTTTTTTTTCTCAGACACTACCAAACAATAATATAATGTACGAAATAAATTTTTTAAAGAAGTAGTTCTCCGCCATTAAAACAATAAACTTTCTATACAACCTCCAAATTTTTCATTTAATTTTAATATTTGTGCTAACAGTTTCGTGTTACGTTTTACCGTTTTGATTTCCAGGAATATTCACTAATGGAAAATTATCATGCACATGTGTGTGTGCGTGTAATGGTTTTTAAATTTTAGTGTGTGTGAGTGTGTTTTAGATGTAAATTCAGCAATATAGTATTTTAAATGATTTCAAATAAGTCTGGCATAAAACATCTCAAGCTTTACATGTTTTGTTTTTAGTTGTTGTTATTGCTGTTTATAATACAACAATAATATCTTTTATGCGAAATCATTACTTGCAAAGTTAGTTAAAGAGTTTTCTTGAGAGTATTCCATGGTCGGTTTTAAAAAGTGCATCTTAAAGTTGTTGTTGTTGATTTCTGTTTTTTTTTTTGCAGTTGAAATTTAGTTGCTTGTATGTTCGTATATTATGTAGTATGTACATCTAAACAATTGCACAAAAATTAACACGCTTTGAACTGCTGTCGCGTGTCATACATTCATACATTTAAAAATAAAACACACTTAGAGAAATATTTTCTTGTTTATGTTTTTTTCTTCTTCTTATTTTCTTAATAGCTTAAGGGAAGAGGAGAGTTTGGTATTTTGTTTTTTTTGTTGTTCTTGTTGGTATTTTGCCTGATTATCTTAATTATTAAAAGTATCTTTATAATAATTATGGCTTTATGTTACTGTTTTGTTGTTTTTGTTTTTTTTGTTATTTGTAATAATAATAATTTGAGCATTTGCGTGGTATTTTTAATATTTTGTTTCGTTTTGTTTTTTTTTTATAAATGTAATGTAGCTGTCTTATATAAAATAATATTTCACTTGTGTTTTTTTTGTTTTGTTCTTTTTGTTAGTTTTTTTGAACACACTCATACATTTACTTTGTAATAATTATAAGTTTTGTTGTTTTTATAATAATTTGCCTTTTGTTTTTTGAAATTTAGAGTAGAAGTTAAGAGTAAGGAGGAGGGGAAAGAATATTAATTTTTTTTTGTTAAAATTTAAATAGTGGGTTTTTTCTTTTTAATACAGTAGATTGCTTTTTTAATAAATTCTTGTTGGTTTGTTGAAAATTATTATTATTATTATTAATAATTTTATACAATAAAAAACTGATTTTTTTCTCTTTATTTTCAAATGAATTTGAATAGCTTAGGTTTTAATTTTTTTTTGTTTTTTATATATTAATATTATTTATTTAGTTTTTTTTTTTATTGTATATATCAAGGATATGTCTACGTTTTTCACTAAAATATTTGGGTTTTGTGTGTGTGTGTGTGTGTGTGTGTTTACATTATTACGTAATAAGTTGTATATGTATATATGCTTAAGCATTTTGAGTGAGAGAAATGCTTTAAATTTATAGCTGCCAATAATAATAATAAAATCAGAAAGTTATAAAATAATTATAAAATATGATGTATAATAAACGATTGCAATTTTTGAGAGAAACTTAAAAGAAATAAAACATCAGTGCATATGTAAACAACAAAAAATTAATAAATGAGTAAAATATTAATTTAAAAAACTTTTGATTAAAATAGAAAGTCTTTAAAATTTTTAATAAATATGGGATATTTATTAACAAAAATATACTATAGTTGAATTTTTCTTTGACTTTACCATATATCAATTTTAATAGCGGGCCAAATTTTTAGGTTTACTAAAAAAATATTACACTTTTTTGTTTAGTTTATTAAAGCTGCATACGAACTATATTTGGGTCTAGATTTTACTTCAATGTTTGTATTTATTTATTATTTTAAACTTTGTTATTTACTTGGCGGGATTTAGAATTCGCCTACAGCTTGAACTTAATATTAAAGAATTAATATTGCTCGATTTTTAATATTTGGTGGTCATAAAGTTGGCAATAATAATACATAGATTATACAATACAATAATCTACATAGATTATACCTAAAAAACCTGCATGGAAAATAGAAAACCATAAAACCTCTCTGGGTCACAAGTGATGTTGAGAATTCTTATTTAATATTGGGAAAAAACAATGGAAATATAATTGTTAGAAAATAATTTTCAACTTTAAACTGGGGAAAGAAATATGAAAAATTTGTAAAGACCTTTTTAGATTTGTAATTCAGGAAAGATCAATTAAAATTCAGAATTTTAAATTGAAAATCAGAATTTCTACTTAATATTCAAAAACGAACAATTGGAAATCACAATTTTTACTTGATATTCAGAAAAGACCAAATAAAATGCAGATATACAATTTGAAATTCAGAAAATACCAATTGAAAATCAGAAATTCTACTTCAAATTCAGAAAAGAACAATTGAATGTTCAGGATTTTAAATTAAAAATCAGAAACGAACAATCCAAAACCAGAGTTTCCACTTGATATTTATAAAAGTTCAAATGAATATCGGATTAAAATTCAGAAAATACCAGTTAAAAATAAGAAATTCTACTTGAAATTCAAAAAAGAACAAATGATTTGAAAAACAAAAAGTATCAGTTTAAAATCAGAAATTCCGATTGAAATTTAGAATATACCAATTAAATTTCTGAAATTCAGAAAATACCAATTGAAAATCAGAAATTCTACTTGAAATTCAGAAAAGAAAAATTGAAATCAGAATTTCAAATTGAATTTCGAAAAAGACCAATTGAAAATCAGAATTTCTAATTGAAATTCAAAAAATATCGATTGAAAATCATAATTGCTCCTTTTTGAATTTCATTTGTTCTTTTCCCAATTTCAAATAGTAATTCTGATTTTAAATTGTTCTTTTCTGAATTTCAAGTAGAATTTACGAATTTCTGATTTTCAATTGGTTCTTTTTGAATTTCAAATAGAAATTCTGATTTTCAATACAAAATTCTGATTATATATAGTTTATAATAGTTCTTTTTCTAAATTTCATGTAAAATTTCTGATTTTCAAAAAATCAGAATTGGTCTTTTTTGAATTTCATTTGTTCTTTTCCGAATTTCAAATAGTAATTCAGATTTTTAATTGTTCTTTTCTGAATTTCAAGTAGAATTTACGAATTTCTGATTTTCAATTGGTTCTTTCTGAATTTCAAACAGATATTCTGATTTTCAATACAAAATTCTGAATACCGATTGTTCTTTTTCTAAATTTCATGTAAAATTTCTGATTTTCAATTAATGTTTTCTGAATTTCAAGTTGAATTTCTGAATTTCAATTGGTGTATTCTGAATTTCCATTAAAATTTCTGATTTTCAATTAGTCTTTTCTGAAATTCAAAAAGAAATTCTGGTTTTCAACTTAAAATTCCGAATATCAATTTTTCTTTTCTGAATTTCAAGTAAAATTTCTGATTATCAATTGGTATTTTCTGAATTTTAACTTGAATTTCTGAATTTCATCTGGTATTTTCTGAATATCAAGTAAAAATTCTGATCGTTCGTTTCAGAATATCAAATAGAAATTCTGATTTTCAATTGAAAATTGTGAATTTCAATTGATCTTTTCTCAATTACAATTGTAAAAGGTGTAGTTCCTAAAAATTTCATTCATTTAAAATTTTAAAATTTTGTTTAAAATATATGTCAACTTTTATCACACATGTATGTACGTAAAAGTCAAGAACCAAAACTTCCTCTTTGTATGTATTTTTTTTTTTTGAAAATTCAAGTCAAGAAATTTTTAAAAAATTAATATTAATAATTTTTTTTTTATAAATGAATGAATTTTTTTTTAAATCGTTGAGTATTTTCTTTTTTATTTATTTAAATGAGTATTTTTTTTTTGGTTAAAAATTTGAGTATTTTTTTTTAAAATTTAAGGAAAAAAATATTCGATACACGTTACAATAAAAATAATAAAAAATAAAATATCAAATAAAAAAAAAACAATAAATCTCTCACATGAAAATTGCCTTTTTGTTTGTTTTGTACATAAAATTAGTTGCCAATGATGATTTAAATAAAACAAATTAGTATATAATAACCCTATAAACAAATGTCAAACGTATGTTCTATATATATAATTAAATGAAGAATAAAATATCATTAAAACAAAAAGAAATTCGTTGGTAAGAAACTATAAAGTTTAAAAATTACAGATCTAAACAATGATTGAAGAAATCTAATATAAAAACTTAACATAAACTTAGGCTGCCGTATCTAGCGCAAAAACAAATATGCTCATCATATTTAAGATATTCGCCAGAAAAGTGTAAGAGTTCAACTTTTCTGTATACAACTACTGAATTGTAATTTCTACATTGTAAATAATATAAATGTATGTATGGGTGTGTGTTAAAATATATAACTACTTCTTTATATAATGAATTGATAATGTGTAAACAGCTATCAGCATTACATTAACTTTACCACTTGAACTAGAGAAATATTACACTGACAGAAATTTCCAAAATAAATAGAAAACATTTGCAAGTTCAATAATATTTGGTTTAAACGCGTGATGCGTCATATGTGTGTGTGTGAGTGTTATCAAGAATTTGTATGGTGGTTTCCACAAAATAGAAGCCCTAATGTGTTTTACTGTTTTTATTTGCTTTGTTTTTGGTATTTGGTACAAATCTTTTAATAATTAAGATCTTGTATTGTTTAAACTCTACAAAAATGTTTGTAAACTATTTTGTTTGCGGTTTTTTTTTTCTCTTAAATTTCTGGACGACATTGAATTTTTTGAACAAAACTACTTTCGTTTGTTTTTTTCTGCTTTGCTATAATCTAAATACAATATGTAAATTGTGTGTGTGTGTCTGGGTGAATTTCGTTTTGTAGTTTTAATTTTTCAATAAAAATTATTTTTGTAAATCATTCGTTCCTTCGAACGCACACGATCGTCTCAGCTGCTTAATTCTGTTGCTGCTGTTTTGCGTTTTTTTTTGCATGTAATTTAAAACTCCGTGTTGGACATTTGGTTTTTTTTTCGATCAATCTCAATACAGTGGTGATGAAGACGATGATGAGTACCTCCTATCAGCGGTTGTTGCTACATTTTGTGTTTGAGCATTCTTTGCATTATTTAATATATTTAAAGTAATTGTTTTTTAACATTTTGTTTTCAACCAATAGTTTCCGATGATGAGCATTTTTGTGAGTGAGTGTATGAGAGATGTTTCAATAATAATAATAATATCTTCTTTAATATTATTGAATTTAATAGGGCGTAAAGCGATTAAATCCTCCGCGATACATGGTTGCCTGTGAAGAGAAAATGATCAAATTAGTAAGTAGAAAATAAGGAAACATACCAATATGTACATATATTGGTACATAATAAAACTAAAACTTACCCCATAGCCGGGTACAGGTCCAATGCCATGTCCCAAATAAGGATCAGCATATTCTCGTGCGTAACTAAGGTCCATCGGTAAGCAAAATAATACAGTAACGTAGAATAAAAGAAATAAACGAAAAATTCATATTAATTCATGTCATCCTATTGACTTTCTTAATGTAGGCCTTGTACGAGTAGTTGTTAGTGTTAATTTGGTGGATTTTTGTTAATAGTTTAGGTTTTTTAGTTTCTTCTTTCGTTTTCTTTAATAATTGCTGATTTTTCGAAATTGTTAATTTTAGTTAGAATTTTGCAATAATCTTCTAGTAAATCTTTTAGATATTCAGTTTTTCTTATCTTGCTTTTTCTACAAATAGAACAAAAACAAAAAAACACAATAAAGTCAATATACGAAGTAAACAAAAATAAAAATTAAAATAAAAAAAAAAATACAAAAAAAAGATATAAAACTAAAGAAAGTAACAAATATAATAAAAAATTACAAAGAAGAGAAATAAAAGTTCAAAGTGGCAATATAAAAGTAAAGGTATTATAACAAAAATATTAAATTTTTAAGGTGTGAAAAAAATAAAACAAAAGATTAATTATTAAATATAAATTAAAAAAAATACGCCATATAACTATTGCAACATATAAAAGAAATTAACACCAAATAAAATAAATTATATAAAAGGATTAAGGCCAAAGAATTTTTCCTTAAGATCAAATATCTGTGGTTTTTAACAACCAACCGCTAATCTCCCAAATCTCTTTATTCAGGAGAGAAAAAATACGATATGAAAATTGCGTTCACCATAAAACTTGAAAAACTCAGGCGGAGTGTATAAAAGACATTAATATGATATTTTTTACACAATATGAATTAGAATATAATGAACAATTCTTTATGGTTAACTCAGAAATCAAATTTTTTGTGATTTGAGCGATATGTGAAAAAGCGTTTCCTTTTAAAATACTAAATTTTTCAAAGTAAAAAAAAAAAATTGTAGCAAAAAATTTTAATAAAACTAAAGTTTAAAAACGCGACCACGTCTCTAAATAACAATTGCCTGGGAATTTTTTCCCTATTTCTAATGAAATCATCCCGGGATATTTTTCTCTTTTTATTTATTGTAAACTAGTGGGCCCGGCAATGCTTCGCTATTGCATTTTAACTTGTAATATATTTCACATTTAGGTTTACAAAGTACTTTGAAAACGGTACTTAAGCTCGATAATGATATGTTGAGTTTATTAACTTATGTAACTAATTTCAAGCAACTCCTTAACATGAAAGTTAACAAATTAAGTGTTGTTGTTTTAAATTCTAAATATCATAGGCTCTATGACGATAGCATCAGCAAAGTCATATCTTTTACAAATCGGAAACAGACATTCCGTTTAAGATCAAAATTCAATGTAGTAGCGGTAACCGTCTGTATACTAACTATCTCTTTGGGCGTAAAAAACACTTTTGACATGCCTTCTCCGCCTATTGACCGAAAATGGGAATTTCGTTTGAAGCTTTATGCCTTTAGCCATAAAAACCTCTTTTGCCACGTCTTCTTCTCACATGGATCAAGAATATTTCCGAATACTATCTTTGTATTGAACTCGTATTACCATTCTATGAGATAATTCGGTCACCAACGTTTGGCTTTACAAAGTGATGATCTCACGCGCTGTATGGCATTTTACGCCGTCGTGTTGGAACCATTTCTCCTTCAAATAATGTGCAATGACATGATAAATAAAAAAAATCAATTGATCGTCCACTGGTTTTAGTTCTTCTACCAGTTGGATATATGAATATAGGCCAAGATCTTTCCTCAGCATTTGCAGAGACCGAGTTGCTGAGAACGGCGTCGGTTCGATAAATTCGAGTCCCCTGTCACACTTACGTCTACAGCGTTGATGGCTTCTATTAGCTGCTCAGATGGATGAGTATATGCACCATAAACTTCACAAAGGGCAAACAGAACGCGCATTTTGAAAATAAATTTGCAAGATTTGTAAACGTTTTTCTTGTGTAGTCTTTACATGGTGATTTTTCAAAGAAAGTCTCAATGAAAGTCTATCACACTTCACACACCTCGCCTGAATGACGAATTGGTTGACCTTTTGGCAACAAAAACTGTAAATGGGGTTTTGTTGGGTGTCAATCGTACATTAAAAATCCACATGTATCAAAATCCCAGCTGATACTTTTTTAAAGATTAAAGGATTTTTCGTTTATTTACTCCGTTTTGCGCTTCTTTTGGAAGTGACGTTCGTTGCCCCATGATTATTGAAAGCGTACAGACTTCAGCTTTAAGACACTTCTATCAAAATTTAAAAATGCACTAAATTAAGCTTTCCCAGCGCGAGCTAGGAATTGATGTTACCCACAAAGTTTATTGGTGACATTTTCTAACAATTCATCGTAGATTTGGTTACAATTTTTGCGAATAAAAAAATTGGCCCTCCTTACTGTTCATATCTCTAGGCGAACTGCAATATACTGTGGAATTTTGACAGTTATAACTGTTTATTTTTAAAGGGGTGTGGTACAGCCTACTTCCACTCTTACTGTAATTTATACTGCAACCACAACATATGTAACAAATCTCATCTTCATACCTCTTATAGTTCATGAGATATAGCCCTTTTTATTTCCATGTTGTATGGGCAGTTCTACGCCCCCTTATCCAATCACATCCAAATATAGCCAGGGACTATCTACAGGTCATTAGTACCACTTGGTAAAATTTTCGTATCAATCTGTTTATAGGGAAAGCCTGCAGAGCGGTTTTGAAAAGGGGGCGTGGCACCCCCCACTTCCACGCTGGCTGTAACTAATACTGCTCCAACAACATAAATACCAAATCTCATCTTCATACCTCTGACTGTTCATGAGATATAGCCCTTTTGATTTTCAAGTTGTATCAGCGGTGCCACGCCCCTTTATCCAATCACAATCTATTATAGCCAGGGACTATCAACAGGTCAACTGTACCATTTGGTAAAATTTTCGTATCAATCGGTCTATGAGAAAAGTCGTTAGAGCGATTTTTGAAAAGGGGGCGTGGCACCGCCCACTTCCACCTTGGCTGTAATTAATACTGCTCCAACAACATATATACCAAATCTCATCTTC
The DNA here is from genome assembly GCA_964034835.1 of Muscina levida. Taxonomy (NCBI): domain Eukaryota; kingdom Metazoa; phylum Arthropoda; class Insecta; order Diptera; family Muscidae; genus Muscina; species Muscina levida. The sequence continues at coordinate 18,153,815 of OZ035883.1, read as the reverse complement.
ATACCTCTGATAGTTCATGAGATACAGCCCTTTTTATTTTCAAGTTGTATGGGCGGTGCCACGCCCCTTTGTCCAATTGGACCGAATTGTAAATATAAACCACCCGGGGTGCCACCCAAACGCATACAAAAAAATTTATGCAAATCGGTCCAGCCGTTCGTGAGTTATAAAGTCACAACACACTTGCAACAATTTTTTATATATATAGATTAATATAAAACAATTCCCCGGGAAGAATGTAAATTAATGGGAGAATTTGATGACAAATTTTAGGAAAATTTTGGCCAGCAAATTTCAAGATAGTAGTACAAAAAAAAATTTAAATATTTAATATTTAAATGGAAAGTCTACCAAATAGTACTATTATTGTATTGTAAAGTACTTTTATTGTACCAATATGTGCTTTAATTGACCGCAAAAGTACTTATGTTGTACTAAAAAGTAAATTTATTTAAAAAAAGGTCCATTTATTATAACAAAATTGTGCAGCAAAGTACTTTTGTTACACCAAAAAGTAATTTTTTTTTAAACAAAAATTACTTTTGTTGTACCAAAAATGACTTTTATTGTTCCAAAATGTACTTTTATTGTACCAAAAAGCACTTTTGTTGTACCAAATGTACAATTTAATTATACCAAAAAGTTTTTTTTGTACTAAATAGTACTATTATTGTATTGCAAAGTACTTTTGTTATACCAAAATGTACCTTTGATGCCCCACAAAGTACTTTTGATGTACTTTTATTGTACTAAAAGTATTTATTGTACATTTATCGTTGCAAAAAGTTTATTGTTGTGTTTATTGCACCAAAATTTACTCTTTCTGGCAAAAAACTAATATTATTGTACCAAAATGTACTTTTATTGTACCAAAAAGTACTTTTATTGTACCAAATTGTACTTTTGTTGTCCCAAAACATACTATTGTTGTCAGAAAAAGTACTTTTATTGTGCCGAAAAGTAAATTTTTGGTACCAAAAAGTACTTTTATTGTACCAAAATGTACTTTTGTTGTCCCAAAAAGTACTTCTATTGTGCCAAAAGGTAAATTTTTGATACGAAAAAGAATTTTATTGTACCAAAAAGTACTTTTATTGTACCAATTAGTACTTTTATGGCCCAAATAGTACTTTTATTGTGCCAAAAAGTAAATTTTTGGTACCAAAAAGTACTTTTTTTGTTTTTTTTTCGTTTTTTGTTGTCCCAAAAAGTACTATTGTTGTCCGAAAAAGTACTTCCATTGTCCCAAAAGGTACTTTTATTGTACCAAAAAATTGGTACCAATTAGTACTTTTGTGTCCCAAATAGTACTTTTATTGTGCCAAAAAGTAATTTTCTATACTAAAAAGTACTTTTATTGTACTTTAATTGTACCAAATAGTATATTGGTACTAAAAAGTAGTTTAATTCTACAAAAAATTTAAGAACTATAATGGTTCTTACTTCACTTCTTGTGTATATTTTCCATTTGTAATGCCCATCAGGGGGCGTGTTAGGTATGACAATATATAAATATTAAAGATGTCCGTCCGTCCGTCTGTCAAAATGATTTTTTCAAAGAAAATTTTTACATATTATCAACAAACTGCAAACTGTTAGAAACATTTTCTAATTTTAAAATTAAAGAAAATTTCTAAATTTCTTCAGAAAAAAGTAACCTTTTTATATAAAAAAATAATATTATTATTACGAATTTAAAGCAACCAGATATAGCAGTTTCCCATAGTTAGGCAGTTTGAATTTTGGAAATTATTAAAATAATTCCAGATTTTACGATTTATAAAAATTTTCAATATTTGAAGCATATTAACGAATAACGTTTCAAAAGCCATTTTTGCAAAACCTGTTATCTTGCGGATAACGGTTTACGAAATCCTTACGCATCGCTTAAATACCAAATTAGCCGAATTTATGAACGTTATCACCCTCAAGAACGTTGTTAGTGCTTCACAACATGTCAACATTTTGTTTGCTTATTTAGCTGGTGGCTGATACTTTTTAAACGTTTTTTGCACAATTTGAATTTTGTCGTGTAAAACTTTATTCGCGGCTGTGCTTCATTTGTTGACATTAAGAAATAAATAATAAAAATAATAATATTTAATATAAAATTAAAAATCTACATGATTCATTTAGACTTCCTAACCCAAACCGTGGCACTTTAGTATGATGTTATACGTATGATGTATATTAAACCGGGTCGGTCCCCATACAAATTTTTTTTTTCTCGAAAGTCGAGGGCAAATATTAAAGATCACCTCGAGACAACTTCAAAAAAAAATTTTTTTCCTCCCCCACCCCCCGGAAAAACAGCCAAAATCGTTTTTTTATCACTGCTTTTTTGTTTGTGGCTCAATCGTAACATACAAGGCATCGGTGTATAGGTTTCGACGAGTGCTACATTTGTCCTATAGATGTCGCTGACAAACGACATCATCTTGTAATAATGGCCTCATTTAGAGCGATTTCTACCCCTAAAATTTAAATATATTTTTTCCTAGGATTAAAGCCCTTTAAAAACCAAGAACATTTTGCTTTGGAAGTATACAGTTTTATTCAAAAACATAAAAGTTACGTATGAAAAGATGTATTTACAGCATTAACAAAAACATTTTTTTATGTTGTTTGCATTATTATCTCAAATTATTGCATACTTTATAGCGCTGACGGAATATTTGTATAAAAATGATTCCATACTTTGTAGCTTAAATTGTTGTAGAAGTCTTAACGACATCGAAAAAAAATTAAATATTTTCTTGAGATAATTCATTTTTAATATAGTTACCGGCGAAATATAATTTTTATTACAAATAACATCCCAAAAAGAGCAAAGATATGTATGTAATTACAGCAAATATTGGCTCAAGTTCCGTTCACGACTTTCTAATTTTGCAAAAAATTTTCATATTGATTAGTCATTCCAAGCGCTGATTCACTTACATTTCGCACAAATGTTCAGTGTTGCAAATTGCATGGGAAGAATACAAGTGCAAAGTTATGTCTATATTTTATTATTAATACTTCGATTGTGGAGCAGGTATCTTTATAATTTCGTTTCTGGAATATTGGTGACACTGAATACCTTCAATCGCATGTTTAAAAACACTGTTTGCGCTAAAAAGTATGCAATAACTTCTATTTCATTTTTTTCGATATCGCTAAGAAGTATGCAATAATTTTCTGTAATAATGCAAGCAGCAGGAAATAATATTAGTGTTGATGCTGTAAATACATCTTTTCATACGTAACTTTTTTGTTTTTGAATAAAACTGTATACTTCCTAAGCAAGATGTTCTTGGTTTTTAAAGGGCTTTAATCCTAGGAAAAAATATTTTTAAATTTTAGGGGTAGAAATCGCTCTAAATGAAGCCATGATTACAAGATGATGTCGTATGTCAGCGACATCTATAGGACAAATGTAGTACTCGTCGAGACCTATACACCGATGCCTTGTGTGTTACGATTGAGCCACAAACAAAAAAGCAGTGATTAAAAAACGATTTTGGCTGTTTTTCCGGGGGTGGGGGAGGAAAAAAAATTTTTTTTTGAAGTTGTCTCGAGGTGATCTTTAATATTTGCCCTCGACTTTGGAAAGTTTTTTTGGTGACCCGGTCTAATGTATATACAACCACATATACCATAACTCATACGCTGTGAAATACTATGATGCGCGACACATTAAATAAATAACGATCGTGTCAGTACTGCAGAGAGAGTTATTACAAATAATTTAAAAAATATATAAATCTTCATAATTTGTACACAACATTTTAAAGCAGAGAAAATCAATATAATTTTGTTAAAGCTTTTTCCCAACTTAAGTATAATATTATAAATTAATATTATAATAACGTCCAAATAATTCGTTCATTCCTATTTATCAAAGCAAAAATTTGTTAAAAATTAAAATAAGTTTTGTAATTGTCTTTTGTTAATTTTGTTAAGTTGTTAGTATTTACGATTACTCGTTCGTCATTTACTCATACAAATTAGCCTCTAGTAAGACATCTTTATTGTCCACCCAAAACTTACCCCGCAACGGTGGCATAACCAGCGAGCGCCGGTTGAGCTGCAGCAGCTGCGGCTGCACCATAAGCTGCTCTAGTAGCAACAGCTGTATATGTAGTGGCGGCCGTAGCATATGCCTGTTGAGCCTGAGACAATGGTGTCTTTAACAGAGGACCAGCAGCCTGTAATATTTGCAATAAAAACACCCATTAACGAACTTCTACGATCAGGGGTCAGTTAGTAGTTAAAACAAAGCGAAATAAAAACGCCAGTTGACAAAAGTTGGTTGAATTGTTTTGTTTTTTTTTTGGGTGAGTTTTTGTTATTAGTGAATTTATTTTTTGTTTGTGTAGAACATAAGTAAATTCGCTGATGCATGTATATAAACAGTGGTGTGTAATTTTTAATTTTTAATTTTTAATTTTTAATTTTTAATTTTTAATTTTTAATTTTTAATTTTTAATTTTTAATTTTTAATTTTTAATTTTTAATTTTTAATTTTTAATTTTTAATTTTTAATTTTTAATTTTTAATTTTTAATTTTTAATTTTTAATTTTTAATTTTTAATTTTTAATTTTTAATTTTTAATTTTTAATTTTTAATTTTTAATTTTTAATTTTTAATTTTTAATTTTTAATTTTTAATTTTTAATTTTTAATTTTTAATTTTTAATTTTTAATTTTTAATTTTTAATTTTTAATTTTTAATTTTGAATTTTTAATTTTTAATTTTTAATTTTTAATTTTGAATTTTGAATTTTGAATTTTGAATTTTTAATTTTTAATTTTTAATTTTTAATTTTTAATTTTTAATTTTTAATTTTTAATTTTTAATTTTTCGTCACCACTGCATGTCAAGCATTTATCATTTATCTAGCAAATTTACTTTGTTCTACACATCATTTCATATTATTATGCATGTTATCTATTGTTTAAAGGTAAGTTATGTTTTTTAAATATTATATTAATATATATATATATAGTGTGATATGACTTGACGTTTATTGCGTCAACTTTACACAAAAACAAAAAGTAACTACAATTAATTTCAAACTAAAACGTGGAAAACAGAGAATTGTATTCTTTTGTATAGAACAACATTCCATAGTAGCCATTGAAGAAGGTGGGTGCTTTCTCATCGACAATAACGTCATCAAAAGTGCGATTCCAAAAAAAGGTTGAATACAACAGACATACAGTAAGTGAGAGTGACACAGTACAATCAATCAATCAATAAAACATTAAAATACATAACGATGCTATTACAATTGGCAGTAAAGAACAAAATAAAATAATAGGAGAATAATATATATTTATATGTATATAAATGTAACACAACGCTCTATTAAATATGAGTAAAAGAGACAGATAGTAAGAGCGGCCAGATAAACCCTTTAAATCACTTAAAATTAAAATTAATTATTAACATGCTTTAACATCATTTGCAATTCTTTAAAATGTTCCACAAATTACAATATAGTTGTATTAAAGTAAAAAAAAAATTCCAACACACAGCAACACCTTGAAAACTAAAAGACTGTAATTAAAAGAATTTGTTTTTGTTTAGTTACTAATACTAGTTTTAATTAATTTGTATATATGTATATAAGTTTTTCCTTATAACACAAACGAGGGAGAGCGCAAGCGTGCCTTTATGTTTTGTGAGAGGGCGTGGGGGTCGTGGTTCAAAACGGGGTTAGCGTCAAGGCTATTAATATGAAGATGCAGCATTTTATTAACAAACATTTAATGTGGACTTAGGGTGGGGAAATTAAAATAAAGGAGGAGAAGAGCAATTGTTGATGCGGGAAAACTTGAAAGAAAAAATAAATTATTTTATTTTATTGGCACTATTTTCACTATTCACTTTACTATTAGTGAAAATGATTAATTAGTATGATTTTCATATGATTTTTTTTACAGAGAAGTAGCTTTGTCCTTGGACCCCCTAGAAAATCGAGCACAATTTCAAGAATCCCCTTAATAGCTTTGCTGGAACAAATTAGGGACAATTTTTTTAAGTACAGAATTACGAGACTTTGTGGCATGAAATGACTTCATAGACACATCGCTTGACAATACAAAAAAAGTGTCCTTGTGGATACTTTCCTTTGTAAGATTATTGAAAAATAAATTTCTATATTAAAAATGTTTTCATAGACACTTTACTATAGCAGTTCCATCTTTTGAAGACACCTTTGCTACATGAAAGCGCTTTCAAGGACACATATGCATATATATATGCACTGACATCACAGATATGTCAACTAGGGTGGCAGCGAATGCAACTTTGGTTTTTCGGTAATGCCCGAGCGAAATATTGTATCTGTTGTTATTAAACGGCTATGGTCAAAATTTGAACAAAATCGGACAAAGAGGAGGACTGTTTCTCCTATCCTTAAAAAATTGTATGGAAGCATTTGTGATCCAACAAAAAATGGGCGAGATCGGATCAGTGGGCGTGGTGGTATAAAACTTTAAACTTTAAAACGCTTTATCTCATGAACTATAAGAGGTACAAAGCTAAAGGCCGCCCAGACATGCCAATTTTTATATATGTTTACGAGAAAAATAAAATTTCTTAATAGAAAAATTACTAAAAACATAGCCTGACCTTTGACCTCTTTGGGCACGGGAAATAGTTGTACGATTTTGCTCAAATTTTCGTCATATATTTTTTACATCAAATGACTTACTTACTTAATTTCCCTTTACACCCAATGAATGAGGTGTGGGATAGCTTCTCGCGTTGTTGTGAATTAACACGCTCTCTTTTTTTAGATTCACAACTAACGGCACCTACTTGTTTATAGACGAATGCAAACGTCACTGTTTGAGAAGCTCTTACTAGAAATGCCGTTTGACCCGACACTTATACTACGAAGTTGCTGTCAACAACATTCGAGGGGAGCCGACATAGAAAGAATTTTTTTTTTTTTTAAGATGACTGGAGCCATAAGTTGAACATGTGATCTCCCGCATGGTAGTCGCGTGTTCTAACTACTATGCCACCACTCGTCAACAAATACAACCTATCTTCTTGAAATCTTTTGAATATAGAATCTGTCTTTGCAGTAAGTTTTCTATATGGAACACAGTAAACTTTTCTGTATAAGGCGTTAATTTATAGAAATAGTTCTATAAACTTTCTTACTTATTTCTCCTTTACATCCAATGAATGGCATATGGGAGGGGGCCTCCGATGAGCGAGACAGCGATCGAACCATCATACCACGGTCGGGTCCTTTTCTATAAACACACATGTATATTAAACGCGTCTTCAAAAATAATTTTGTATACAAAAAAAGTGTCCGTAGGGGAAAATGTGTCCATTATATAAAAGTTGCTTGTTTTTAAGACACTTTCGATACATAAAAGTACCTTTTATGCATTTGCGTATTTTAAAAGTATTTTCATGAAAACTTTAGTATGTATAAGGAAAGAATTAATATGAAAACTTTTTTATATGAAAATCATTATTATTTTTTCTAAAAATGCGTTTGTAAAGATAGATATGATAATGAAGACGTCCCTATGACATTTTTTTACTTATTAAATCATTTCATTAAAGATAATTTTGTTACATAGGAAGGTTCTCCAAGGACACTTTTATTTTTGTATTGTCTTTACAGACATTTGTCTAAATTATTTGTATAAAAAGTGTGTTGTTTTAATAGATATTTTTCTTAGTTTTCATAGACATTTTTCTATGATACTTTTATCAATGAAAGTTAACAGACAATCCAATTACAGACTTTCCTATATGTAATGTGTCTTTATCAGATAATGTTCTTACTATAAACAAAGTGGTTTCATAGCTAGAAAATTCATAGACATTAAAATTTCTATACCAGAAGTGTCCTAGTAGGAATTATCTAAAGACACCGAATGTGGCATGATGTTTTGATGACATGCCTATCATGCATATGACCTGGGTTCGAGACCTATCAGAGCCATATACAATTCATTGATTGGCGGCCCCTCGGTCTTGTAGACAGCAACTTCGAAATAGTTGAGTCAATCGGCATTATCTAGTAAAAGTTTCCCAAAAAATCTAATGTTCGGATTCGTCGTTAGGTTCCGCTGTGTGAGTATAACAATAAAAGCGCGTCAACTCACTTTAACTACAAAAGCTCTTCCATATCTCATTCATGGGATGCCAAAGGGGAAAAAATCGGCTTCATAGAGAACTTAAGAGTAAAAGTTACTCAAAGACTATTAACTAACGTGTCTTTATATAATATTTTTATAAAAAAATGTACTTCACAATGCTACTGAAGAGCTCTAAATGATATACATATATAAAAAGTGTACGCCTAAATAATAGCCTGTTTACAATTACTTATCTTCCTTATAGAAATGAGAAGATACTTTTCGTATAATAACAAGTCTATGAAGAAGATATAGAATAGTGTGTGAACTAAATTGCATTTCGTATGGAAAAGTGTTTTGTTAAGCAAATTTTTTCTTTTAGCTATGACGATATATGATTTATGGAAACGAGTCTATGACGAAGACACAATAAGTCATAGGAAACTTATTCTATGATACATTTTCTTTTTGAGACGTGTTTGCTTATATAAATCAAACTATGCAGAAGATATAGAAAATGTTATTTTGTATAGTGATTATCATACGCCACCATATATCATTTATGTTATGACAAACAAAAGAGACTAAAACGTGGCAAATTACCCTATACGATACTTATTAACTTCAAATCGGTATTAAATTATTATGGCATGTAACTTGACAAAACGAATGATGCAGAACTTCTTCATTTTGGGGCTACTTTCACGTGCAGTTCTCAGAATTGAGTCCCAAATCAATGAGCTGAAAAATGTTGTACTGTGTTTTTAAACAATATCCTTGAAGTCTTTTTTCAAAAGTTTCCATTTTGCATAAAAAAAACTTATTTTTTTTTAGTTTCTCCTCTAAACATGCAACAATTTCTCTTCCTGTATTGCGGTAAAAAGGGACAAGCTGCAAAAATTTAACACCAACAAAAGGAACACATACACGCACAATAAGGTGAAAGGATTTAAAGGGGTTAAGTGGCGGCAGTGGTAGTGGTGAATAGCTTTGGCGTATTAACAACGAAACACATGGACAACAAACGAACAACAAACGAACATAGTAATTCTACAAATGAATAATAAAGAACGAGCGAGCGAGAGAGAGAGAGTATCTCATTTGAATTTTTTGTTCTTTTTACCAAAACATTCTGTGGTACCGGTATGCGGTTGATCGTATGTGGGTTACTGTTTAGCGTTGTCACAGTGCGGCGCTGTAAGTTTTAAGTAGATTTCGATAATGGGTATATTTAGCATATACTTTTAACAGATATTTTTGTTTTGTATTTTTTATCTCAATGTAAAGATTTAAAATTTTTACAATAAAAAAATTTTTAAGTGATTCATATATTTGTATGTGTATATATATAGTATATAGGAATGTATGTATGTAGTGTTTATGATATTGATACGTTGATACATAGAGAGAGAAGACAAATGGTACAACACAATAAAAATGAAATAAATGCATTATATACAAAATAGAAGAGGTAAAAAATAAACGGTATGAATATGTTAGCGGGCTATGAGTAAAAGACGTTTAGTGGGTCTGATGAAAGTATAATAAATTAAACAAAAAAAAAAATAAACCAAAACGATAGAATAAGAGTAGATACAAATCAAAGAATATAAAAAAAACTTGTACCTATAAACTACAGCAATATAAGCTACAGCAAATGTTGGTCTAAGAGTTAGTAAATTAACTTAAAATAACTGACTCTTAAACCAGCAAATATCTAAAAAATATCTAACTACACAGAGTTATATATGCTTATCACTTGCTTGAGTATTCTACTTTCTATATAAATCTTAAAGCTTACTTTAATGCATTAATGTACATATTTATTTATTTAATATCTTTTATAAGCAAATTTATTTCTAATTGTAATTATACGTGAAATAAAGATTTTAGGGATAATGTCTCAATGATCGTTGTTTTAGTTCAGTGTCAGACAAATCCGAAAGCACGCACACACAAATATTATGTGTTTGCGTTTCGGTGTAAAGCAAGAGTGCGTTGATTGCTTTTGCTTCAACTCAAGCTTTGTTCACGTACGTGTGAATTGTCGATCGTGGCTGTGTGGAACAGACGATAATTGCCGGCCTAGCGAGGCAATGCAGTGCCTGACACTGTTTTAAATAAAAATAAATCCATACTATTGCTTGAATGCTGATTTTCATAATACATTGAAGCCTATTATTCTTTTACATATTTATTTATTCCATCCGTTATTTTAAGAAATTTATTTCAAAATTGCATTATATGTGATCTTAACACGTTATGGTTATTGTTTCTTAGATTGCTGTTTGGGATCATACGTTCTATGATTCTGAATCCTACAACATTTTATTTCGAAAAGTAATTTCAACTTGTGCCAAGACTTAAAGAAAATGGGTGATGTAAAAATTTAAACTTTTAGGAAATTCTATCAAGATCCTGTATCTTTACCGGCAACAGTAATATTATTGAACTCCTCCGAATCAAAAGTTATAGCCAATTATGCATGACCATCACACTAGAAACTTATTAAGAATATATGTATTAATTTTTTTTTTTTTTTAAAAAACAAATGATGTATTAGATTTGAATTCGCTGAACTAAGTTAAGTATATTCTATCATATTGCTACCATACTACTTTGACAAATTCCATTTAATGTGAAGCACTTGTTATGAGTCTATAATGATATCCCTAAGCTCATTAGCTTAACATTCACACTTTAACAAACTTGTAAGCTCTCTAAAAATTCTGTCGTTCTAAATTTAAAATTAACTACTGGTAAATGAAACTTTCACTAACGAATTCAATAGATACTTAGCGTTAACTTGTAAATAACTTTTGCCAACCATACAAAGGATTACGCCAAAGAAACTGTTCTTCCTTTCAACAACAACAACTAAAAATAATTTCCCTCCCAAACAACAGGGAGAAAGCTCAAGACTAAGTGAGAGTCAGAGAGAGAGAGAGAGAACTCAACTTAAATATTGTGTTAAGAATACTAAAATTAATATGGATGACAGAGGACAGGCGGTAAGAAATCGGGAAAGTTTAATGAAAAAAAAAATGATTAAAAGGAAAAATATAAAAAAAACGTGCTCTAAAAAATAAATGGGAAAGACTTTGTAAAAAAAAAATTAAACAAAATTGAATTCATGGAACTAGTTGAGAAACAAACATTAAAGTACATGATAAGTATGAAGAGGAAAAAGACATGAAGCTGCTCTAGTTCTTAAAGTTGCCTTCACCCGCATAGTGTTTTGAAGTCTTAAGAAATACTTAGAGTATGAGTGATGTAAGTAAAAAACTGTAAGTTATGAAAGTTGAAGTTATCGTAATTACCAAATTATCGTAATTAGTTTGAGTCAAGGAATTTTCGTATTATACAAGAAATGCAATGCAAATTTTAAATTTAAATAAAATAAATTTATATAATAAATATAATTAAGTATTTAAAAAAAAAAATATTTCATAAATATAAATGTATTTAATTACATTTAATTAATTCAATACATTGTAACTTACAAATTTAATTAAAATGTTTAATTCAAAAATATTTACATAATTTAATTAATTGATTTATTTTATTTAATTAAATGAGTTTATTAAATTTTTAAAATATTATATAAATTTAACATTGATTCTAATATTTTATAAATATATCAATTGATTTATGTTTGTTAAATTTAATGAATTTATCAAATTTTAATAATATTTTTTAAATTTACCAATTGATTTATTTTATTAAATTGAATGAATTTATTAATTTTAAATTTAAATAAAATAAATTTATATATTAAACATAAATTATAAATTTTAAAAACATAAATGAATTTAATTGTATTTAAGTCATTCAATAAATTATTAAATATGAATTTAATAAAAATTAAAAAATTTAATTATTAATATTAAAAAAATTTAGTTATTGATATTTAATTTATAAATTTTTTTAATTAAAAAGTTTTCATTATTAAATTTTTTTAAATTTAACAAATGTTTTTAATATTTAATAAATTTATCAAGGATTTTTGTAAATATTATTAGATTTATTTTCTTTAGTTTTTATTTATTAGATTTTATCAATTTGTTTAAACTAAAGGATAATAACATAAAAATGAAAAAGATGATTAATTTATAAATATTTTTTATTTAAAATTTTTTATATAATTTAATATTACATAAGTTTATTAATTAATTTATTTTATTAAATTTTAATAATATTTTATAAATTTACCAATTAATTTTAATATAGAAAAAATTTATCGATTGATTTATTTTTTTAGAAATATTTTTAGATTTTTTTTTAAATTTTATTTATTATATTTTAAATTTTTTTGAAATTTAAGGAAAATAAAATTTCAATTTAAAAAGTTAATGTAATAAATAATACATAATATTTATGTAGTCATTTATTATTTAAAACAAAATTATATTTTTTTAACTTTAAAATTATTAAAAATTTATCAAAATTTAATTTCATAAAGTTTACAGGATTTATTAAATATAAAAAAATAAGTAAAAATTTATAATTTTGTTTAAAAAATTAACTTTATAAAATTAATAGAAATTTATGTTAATAAAAATTTATAGAATTTGTTAAATTTAAAAAATTAATTTAAAAATTTTTTTAAAAAATATTTTTTATAATTTATTAAAATTTGATTTTTTTTGTGTTTTTGAAATTGTATTTTATTAAAAAAAATTCCTAATTACTAAATTTATAATTTTTTTTATTCAAAATTTTTATATATTTTATATAATTTTTAATTTAATTAATTTATTTATTGATTTATTTTATTAAAAATATTATATTATATAAAATTAATAAAATTTAATAAACTCAACAATTGATTTTAATATGTAATAATGTGATTTATTTTTTTAAAATTAATGAATTTGTTGAACTTTATTAATATTTAATAAATTTAACAATTGATTTACTTGATGAAATTTAATGAATTTTGTAAATATTATTAGATTCATTTTACTAAAATTTGTTTTTAAAATTGTATTTATTACAGTTCGCTATTTTTTTAACTTAAGAACAAAAATTTATATTAAAAATTAAATACATTTAATTTCATTTAAAATTTAAACAAAATCTTATTTTTAACTTAAAAAATTTAAATTTAATAAAAATTCATTAAGTTTACAGAATTTATTAAATTTAATAATAATATGTGAAATAATATATAAAATTTGTAAAAATTTATAATTTTGTTTAAAAAATTATATAAAATAAAATTTAGAAAAAAAAGTTAATAAAAACTTATTTATGAAATTTATAGAAATTAAAGTTAAAAAAAATTTTTTAAATTTATAGAGTTCATTAAATTTAAAAAAAATATATAAAAGAATTATAATTTTATTTAAAAAATTAAATTTATTAAGCTATAATATGGAAATTTTTTTTAAAACAAAAATTTTATAAAAATTAAAAACACAACACAAACACAATTTTTATAAATTTAAAAAAATTTTAAATTTTATAAAAAATTTTAATTTTAAAGTTGATTAGAAGTTTTTTTATACATATAAACAAGAAACTTATGTTCGTTTCTATTAAAAATCTGTTATTAATTTCTTTTAACTAATTGAGTATTCATTGTATCCCATTCTCAAATCATTGATTCACTTGCTCACAACTTTCATAACTTACATTATCATGATGGTGATAGTTGATAGTGAATGTGTAATATATTATGTATAAACATCTGTGTACATATGTACATAATGTAGTGTATTTTTTGAAAAAAAAATGTGTACGACAATTTCGCTTAGTTTGTTACTAAATTATACTATCAAGTATAGGAAAATTTTTAACAAAAACCAATAAGATTTACATTAAATATAAATATCCAAATAAGATCGAGGGATAAAACAGACAATTCATTGTTACTTGTAGAAAAAAAAAACATATTAAAAAAATTATTAAGGACACGAAATAAATTAGTAGATTTAGCTCTCATATTATGTTTTTTTTTTATTTACTTAACACTATCCAAAAAGGTACAGTACGACCAAAAACATAAAAAAAACTTCAAACCAAAAACTTAAAAGGACCAACAAGGATTTGCATTGAAGTGAAAGAAAAAAAAAACAACAAAACCCAAAAGAAATAAAAAACTATTATTACAAAAAAAAAAGAATAAAGCATAACCCCAGACGTGGAAGCCACAAATACACCACCACAGACAGTGTTGTCGGGGGATAATACGTTCAAATTTTTTTGTACATTATCAAAACAAGAGTGACCAATAACAGGATAAAAAAATTATAATCATAATAATATGGTTGATAAGGATGTGGATGGATTGAATTGAATTTCAATAAAGTTTTTTTTTTTTAAAGTAATAAAAGGAGTCATAGAGAATTGAAAAACAATGATTACATTTAGAATTGCTGCTGGCTGTGCTGCTGGAACTTCGGTGACCGGTTTGGCTGCCTGTAAAATGTTATACACATTTATATATATAATTTATATATATGGAACGAGTACATAAATATATAAAAAAACATAATAATTTATTGAGAAAAAATATCACTTAAAATTTAAAGAAAAACTAAAACAAATAAACTTAGCCCTAAGTAGATTATTATTCCCATTAGACAAAAAAACAACGTATAAACTTATGGTACTAGAATTGAGGGGTTGTGGCGGAATTTTTATGAGATCCATTAGCTCTTTGACTTACCTGAAAGCGTAAATTGGGATCGGCGGAAGCGGCAGCGGCTGCTAAGTATGGATCAAAGTAAACACTGTGGAAAAGTGCGAAAAAAGAATAGACATACAATGATTGATAAAAAAAACTTACAGCTATTATAAAGAAGTCATACAGAGTTTTAGAGGAAGAATCATAAGAGTGATGTTAAAGTCGTAGAGAAATGGAGAGAGAGAGAGAGATATAGCTCTCTCTCCCGTCTTCTCTGAGAGTACTTAAAAGCAAAATTCATTTGTTTTCCCCCTTTTTTTAGCTGAAAATTGTAAACTTAATGATAGCTTACAACGAAAACGAAATCATTTGGCACTTTTACGATACGATAATATGCATTTGAACAACCAAAGTATTGTTGCCACAATTTATTTTGGGAGCGTATAAGCTATAAGGTGTCATGTACTGTTATAGTATATGATATTGCGCTGGATATGTTGTTGTAATACTGAAAAAGTTTCATTACAATATTTGGTAAGAAACTTATGTATCATTGTTTTACCTTTTTTATATATATATACATATATTCATATAAATTCATGTGTTTTATAGTTAAATGTTATTTTAAATTGACTGATTTAGGAAATGTAAATTTATATTTTATAAAATATATTTTTTTAATTTTGTATATAATAACAGCTTACAGTAAATGGTGATTATGTTTCCTTGGGGCAGTATACACGTACATAATTTTTTTTCTTTACATTAAAATCTTAGTTATACATATAGTTCTTAAATTAATAATGATAATGCTTCCCGAGGTTGATATATGACAAAATCGGTTCTTCTTTGTGTTGTACATTACTACGAAGTAGATCAATATTTAACTACTTCTGTAGGTACAATACAACAGCTGAAAATTTTAGAAATTTTATAAATATTAAATTAATATGTGGCTGATTGTTTTTGACCGCTTGGTAACAAAAAAACAATTGGAGGTCTTGCTTAGTTGTCGGTTAAGTCTTTTAAAATATTGCAATAAATTGCCGAGCCCCATATCGTATAGTATTAACTTTGTAATTACTTAAATTATAGAGAATATTGAAGTTTGCATGATTTGAATGATTTTAAATAAAAATATATTTAGTTTAGGAATTTTTATCAGATATATTAAAGAAAATTCACATTATAAGGTTTAAAGAGAATACGATCTAGAGCGGGACTCATAGTAATCTATTGGACTCTTATTAATATATCATACATTCATTTGAACTGGTTGTTCGTAAAATAGTTAATTTAATGAACGATAGGGGGCGCTTTGTTTGTTATATTTAAGAACAGTTACGTTTTTTAGAAGGAAAGAAATTCAGCGTTTTTACCAAGAATATTACATTCATTTTTTGATTAATTTTTTTGCCGGGTCATCGCCTAACGAAGGCATAATTCTGCAGTTTTCTTAGATAATCGCATGTTCCATATCCTATTAAATACAATAATACGATTAGAAATGGTTTTTTGTCTTTTTGGAAAAAATTGTCTGAAAAAAAAAAACAGAATTAGTGGTAAACTTTGTCGATTAGTTGTTTACATAACAAAGTTTACTAGCAAAGCTTGAAAACAATGCAAAAGTTGGTGAGGCATTAAACCACAAAAAATAAGTTGCAGCTGGCGTATGACTAGATCCTCAGATCCAAAAATTTATTAATCTATATATCCGTTACATTTAACTAAATCGTCTTAATTTCATTTAGTGGACGATAGTTTGATATATTATAAAAAACGTCGGCGAAAACCAATACAACTAACGAATGACTGCAGATCTATACACCAGGTAGTCGTTAGGGATATGGACCGTTTTAAAATTTGCAAGTGCACATAATGACCGATAGGTGGTGCAGTATTACGGTATAAGAAAACCACAATTCTAAACACCTTTTAAAGGTACTGTAGTAGTAAATTACAATGTAAATATATTGTATTATACTTAAGATGAGAAATGATTTGTATTCTATATATATACGCATTCTATATGTATAACAAGTCCTGAATTCATAGTATTCTCTCTCGGCAACTAAAAATTCTCTTGCATGTCATATAAAAAAAAAGTATTCTAGAATACAAAGATTTGTTTTTTTCTTTTTGAAGAAGGACAAAAAATTGATGATTATACAGGATGGACCAAAAGTCTGTTTACATTTCAAAGATTAGTTGTGAAGAGCAGACACGGCGGTGTGGGGCGGGGGGGTTATGAAATGCAAGAGCAACCAATGGGAATTTATTACCAAGGCCTTATACAGCGGAGTACAACGTCCGTATTATTTGGTGGGTGGAAATTTTTTGGCAACAAGTGATATATATATATAAAAGAGGTGATATTTATAGACCAGCTCGTAGCCCAATGTCCTTTTTCTTTAGGATTACCTTTAAAGTAAAGTTTTCACCAACAATTCAGTGTTTTTTGAGGAATTAAGAAAAGTGATATCCCATGTTTATCGCGAATGACTTTTTTTCTTTAGGGATACCTTTAAAGTAAAGCTTATACCAGCAATCCAATGTCTTTTGAGAAATTAAAGAAACTTAACCGCGAGAAAATGCCGAAAATTTCTCACTGAAATATTTCTGCTCCATATGGATGTTATAATATTAACATATAATATATATGTTAATTTATCTTTACGAATCATGAAATCTTCTTCTTTGCATATTGTGGAAAATTTTTCAATACTCGGAAATCTTCGGGTAAAAGTTGCTTTATAATTTGTTACACAATATTCATTTGAATTACAACAGTTATTCTTTTTCTAATCGTTGCAGTGCCTAAATAGTGAAGGCGGCAGGGGTGTTACAACACTGTTGCATGTTAATTGTTTATCGAAATGAAGAATATTAACGGTCATTTTACTGGAATGAATTCTCTTCTTTAAAAAAAACTTAATTTCCCTTTACTCCCCATGAATGAGGTATGGGATAGTTTCTCGCGTTGTTGTGAATTGAAACGCTTTCTAGTTTAGATTCATTACAAACGGCACCTACTGTTTAGTGACGAATGCGAACGTCACTGTTTGAGAAGCTTTTACTAGGCATGCCGATTGACTCGATGCTTATACTGCAATGTTGCTATCGACAACATCGAGGGGGCCGGCAATGGAAGACTGGAGGCGGGAATCAAAATCCGAGATCTCTCGGAAAAAATCTTTTTAAAAACGCCTTCGCGTGTACAGATTTTAAATGAAAGATTTGGCTTAATGCAGTCAAATTTTATACCAAAAATTTCGAAGAATTTGACGATTTGGTGACTCTTATTCCACATCGATTTAAAATTTATTATTTGAATATGTACAGTAAAATAGTGCATTTTTATTTTTTTTGTCAAAATTAATGTCAATTTTATTTTTAATAAAATATTAAATAATTTTTAAACTGCATATTTTATGAGTTTTTAGTGCATATTTTTGAATTTTTAATGCGTGTTATATGCGCATATTTTGAATTTTTTAGTGTATTAAATTCTTTGTCCTTGTCATTATTATTAAACCACACATTCACAATATTGAAACTAAGTGCGTATGATTAATATAAAATTCGTATAAAATTACTCATACGTTATGCATTCATACATATGTATGTGAGTAGTGAGTACAATATGCAAACACGCTACTTGTGTACAACACAAGACTTCGCTCGGGGTCGTCAGTCAACATCATCAGCAATGACCAGTTTTTAACTTATCACTGATGAGATTTAATCATTTGATATAATTAATCCAACTTGATTTTTTACCTGTCTTTCACCCCTACTTTACCCCGACTTGGAACTTCTCACCCCTAAATTGGCTGTTGCACTGTGTTATATGAGACTAGAAACGCGATACAGCCTTTAAAATTTCATATATATAGAAGGTTACCTTTGGATCATACGCAATACACCTGGATTATAGTTCATCGAAACTATTTCTAAGGTCTCTCTCGATCGACAGTTTTGAACATTTCCTAGAACATGTTTTTCCTTCTAGTGTATTTTTTTCTCCTACAGTTGAATTTGTTTTATAATTTGTTTATTTTTATATATTAGATGGAATTTATTTCAAATTAGACTATTTTGACTATAAATTTTAACGACTTCAAGAGAATTTTTAAGTACCGATATAATTCTAATATTTTTCTTTTTTTTCTACAATAATGAAAATTAATAAAAACCGACTTCTCATTAATTCAAAGCAATAAATATAAATATAAAATAATAAATTCTTATTCTTACATTTACAATGACGAAATAACATCGTTTGTGTCGTGTACTCACTCCCCGATGGAGTCATTTATACAAATTTAGTTGCAATACAAAAACGCAGCACAACCATTCTTTATAGAAGTCTACATGTAGTATTCTTAACAGCTGTTCATGTTTTGTTTTTGTTGATAATGCTGTTAGCCGGCTGCTTTCATAGTGTATGAACGAGAGACAGACAGGGGGAGAGAGAGAGAGATAGACAGGAGGCGCAGTTAACTTTTTTTGTATTGTTAGAAATCATGGCGCATCTGACCCATTATAAGGAGTTAAAGGGATTACAAGAATTAAAATCATCTAAACAACTCATAAAGGAACACAAAAGCAAAACGTGTGTACAAGTTTACAACCCAAACATGAGAGAGATAGAGAGAGTAATTAAAATAAAGAAAAAACAAACGCAATAACACTAAAGAAACCCTTTGAACCACAAACAAAATAATAAAGACTTTTACAGTAATTAAGTTAACCACATTTTGCTTAATAAATATATGATGCTTGATTTTGCTTGCTTTTTGTGTTTTTTTTTTTGCAGTTTAATATTTAGCTGATCTCTTAAAACGAATGTTTTTTTTTTTTGCTTTGTTGGTCATTTCAAAGTTAACATACACTGACATGCGCCTAAATATATGCAATAATCGTTATCATTAGGAACGAATGTATCCAAAAAGTTAAGTAAGAGAATATTACAAGTACAATGTTCATACTAAAATGATTGGTATTGGTTTCAATAATCAATATGTAGTAATTATATGTAGTAGTAGTAGTAGTAGTAGTAGAGGTAGCAGTAGTAGTGGTAGTGGTAGTAGTAATTCTCACAAAAGATAACGTACAACTTTCCTATCTTTTGTTTATACACAACAACAGTAGTGGGCATTCATCACAAAGTAAAAAAAAATCATATATATAACAAAACCAAATACAGAGATATATAGATATATTTATATATATAGAGAGAGAAAGAGAGCAATAGACAAAAAATAAACCATTTGAGTAAGACAGCGCTATATGTATGTCTGTAAAGAGGTACATATGTAAATATAATTAAGTTGTTTTTTTTTTAACATGCATACGGTGGATCCCCATGAAACACAATCAACATTTCTTATTTAAATTTAATTTCAAATATTTCGTCTCAAAAATTACAGCTATTTACAATGTAAAGAAAAACATAACATTTCATGTTGTTTCTCTTTCTTCAATACAAATTATATTTCGTTACAAAAATTGTAAGGCCTAAAAATGCGTTTTAGTATGAATTATATGAATATATGTATATATATATATATAGTATATAATAAATTGTTGTTGTAATGACAATAACATTAAACGGAAAATGAAAAAGACAATAAATAACACAATTAAACAAATAAATATGTATGTATGCGAGTACTAAGCTAAGATTTGTAGTAGTTGTTTGCAAATGGCAAAAGGGCAACCCGAGGATGATAAAACTAATTGTTGTCAATGTTTTTGAAGGGAAATAAATGGAGACATTTATTGTATAGAATGGTCTCAGCTTTCGTTAGGTGGAGCACTCTTGATCCACCCCAATGAAATGGTATCCGTTCATTGCCAAATTGGTAAATATATTTATACAATCTCTGGAAATTTTATGTATATTTTCTTTACCAAAAATTTTGAAGTTTTATCTGGAAAAGTCCGCGAAAATTGTTAGAGAATTCGAAAAGTGGTTTTGGCATTTAAACTTATGTCTCAGCTTTTATAAAGGACTAATATATATGTATATACTACAAAAACTTAAAACTTAATTCCCCTTTAGCTTCTCGCGTTGTTGTGAATTAACACGCTTTCTATTTTTAGATTCACAACTAACGGCACCTACTTGTTTATCGACGAATGCAAATGTCACTGTTTGAGAAGCTTTTACAAGACATGCCTATTGACTCGACACTATACTACGAAGTTGCCGTCGACAACATCGAGGGCGCCAGAAATAAAAGAAAAATTTACATGACTGGAGGCGGGAATCGAACCTGGAATCACCAGCATTGTAGTCGCACGTTCTAACCATCATGCCACCATCATGTTTTTTTGTGAAGACGTGATTGTTTTGATTCTGTAAACAAAACAACGGTGTTGTTTTGGTAAAAAAAAAACAAAACAAAAGGAAGAGCTCGTAAGAGCAAAAGAGTGTAAGTTTTGATCAAAAAAGGATTTTGTAAAACAAATGCACTAAAATATGTAATGCACGGCAGTAAACGATTTAAACCAAAATTTGTTTGAAGCAAACAATTTTTCTATTGTACAAAATAGTAAAATTTATTGTATCAAAATGAACAGTTTATTGTACCAAAATGTACTTTTGATGTACGAAAAAGGGTCAATTTATTGTACAAAATGACAATATATTGTAGAAGAAAAAAGTTCTTTCGTTGTACCAAATAGTATAATTTATGCGATCAAAAAGTACCTTTATGGTACCAAAAAGTACATTTATTGTACCAAAAAGTCCATTTATTGTACCAAAAATAACTTTTATTTTTTCGAAATGTACATTTATTATTCAAAAGAGTACAATTCATTTTACCAAAAAGTACATTTATTATACCAAAAAGTACAATTTATAGTACCAAAAAGTTATTTTAATGTACCACAGTTCACTTTTGTGTACTTAAAAATAAAAAGTACCACAAAGTAAAATTTCTGTACCAAAAAGTACGAAAAAGTACTTTGGTATAAAATAAAGTACTTTGTGGATCGGAAAAGTACTGTTGGGGCAATAAGAAGAAAGTACTTTTAACCGTACCAAATAGTACAATTCATTGTACCAAATAGTAGTTTGATTATACCAAAAGGTGCTTTTATTGTAATAAAAATATTTTACCAATACCGAAAAGTACAATTTATACTACCAAAAAGTTCTTTAAATGTACCACTAAGTACTTTTATTTACCAATAAGTATTTCTATTTTGCCATAAAGTAAAATCATTGTACAAAAAGTACGAAAAAGTATTTTGGTACAAAAGAAAGTACTTTTTTGATCGGGAAAAAATTACTTTTTGGTAAAAAAAGTACTTTGGTCCAAAAGAAAATACTTTTTATTGTACCAAATAGTACAATTAATTGTACCAAATAGTAGTTCAATTGTACTAAAATGTTATTTTAAAGTGCCAAATAGTACATTTATTATACCAAAGTACAATTTATTTTACCAAAAATTATATTTATTATACCGAAAAGTACAATTTATAGTACCAAAAAGTTCTTTAAATGTACCACAAATTGTTTTTATTTCTTTAAAAGTACTTCTATTGTACTATAAAGAAAATTATTGTATCAAAAAGTACTTTGGTACAAAAGAAAGTACTTTGTGGATCGGAAAAGTACTTTTGGGGCAACAAAAGTAATTTTTTGTAATAAAAAGAACTTTGGTACAAAATATAGTACTTTGTACCAAAAAGAACAATAAAAGTACTTTTTAGTAGTCTGGTACAAAAAAGCACTTTGTGCAACAGCAAAGGGATTTTGGCCCAATAAAAGTACTTTTTGATACGATAATTGGGCATGGGCCATTAAAAGTACTTTTTGGTACAAAAATTCACTTTTGTCCAAAAGAAAGTACTTTGTACCGAAAAGTACAAAAAAAAGTACTTTGTGCAACAGAAAAGTTCTTTTGGGCCAAAAAAAATTACTTTTTCGTACAAAGAAGTACTTTGGTGCAAAAAAGTACTTTGTGCCGAAAAATACATTAAAAGTACTTTTAAGTACAAAAAAAATACTCTGGCACAAAAAAGTACTTTGTGCAACATAAAAGTGCTTTTGGGTCAATAAAAGTACTTTTGGAACAAAAAAGAACTTTTTGGTATTTTCTTGCATTTGGCTTTTATTCATTGAAATGACTCGCGAGCTGCTCTATTCCTAAAAATTTGCTATTAGCTCGCGAGCTCGGCTCGCGAAGCCAGCTCCCTATTTGAGAGTTCTCTTTTCGTCTCCTTAATTAAGAGGGTCTTGAGGGTCTTGACTCACGAGTTAAGAGCCAATTTTTAGGAAAAGAGCAGATTGCGAGCTATTCAATACGAACCCTGATCTTAAGTACTTAAGTTTGTATCATAAAGTTTTGTTCTTGTACCCAGAAGCAAAAACTGCATTTCGCTTAGTTATTACTTTTTTTTGTTTTGAAGGAAGAGAGCTATGAAATAGCATTAAAGAAATTATAACAACTTGTTCGCAATAAAGCTAACTTGATGTATAGCTTTTTTTGGTATTATATATATTACGAAACGTTTGCAATTTTTCTATAGAGAAAATTTTACTGAATAGATTTTTTTAGATATTCGTAATACCCCTTCATTTAGTAAATAACGTTTATTTATCTTTAGAAAATTTTTCTATGATTTTCTTAATAAGGAAAATATGTCTATTTTCATATATAAAACTTAAAACTTAATTTCCCTTTCTAACTAACGAATGAGATTAGGTAAAGCTATGTCGACTATTTCGATATCAGTTGAGATATTAAATTAGTTAACGGAGTTTAAAATCTAATCGCTTTATCATCCCCTCTCGTTGCCATTACTTGTGAGCCAAGTTAATTGTGTGTAACCAATAAAAAATAAACGCAAAAGACAGACGGACAAAGAGCGAGTTATACAAAAGGTGGAGGGGCACAATGGGCGATTATGTGATTTGTATTAATATAACAACAATCAATAGTAGTAGTAGTAGTACGCAGCTCTAAAAACCCTTTTACAAAATTGCTCACATCCTTAGTTACATAATTAATTAATTGTTTGAATATACATTTTTTTTGTGTTTTTTTTTTTTGCTTTTCAATTCATTTTCATTTACCAAACATGCTTTCGGAGAGAAAGAATAAAACACACACACACATACATACACATAACAACCTTGTTTTTTGTTGTGATTTTTGGTTGGTTGGTTGTTGTTGTTGTTTTTTGTAGGTTATTATCAATTCCAAACTAATTTTACTTAATTATTTTTGAGGTTGCGCTTAGTTCTGTTTTTTGTTGTCAATTCATTTAATTGGATAATTATTTAAAAAAAGCTATTACATGATAAGATTACATATGTAGTATGTGATAAAATGCAAAATTTATTTTAGAGTTATGGTTTTTTTCGACTTGGCATTGAAAAAAGTGCTAAATTATTTCCAAAAGTACATAAACCCAAAAAAAAAGGAAAAACAAGAATTTTAAGTCTTTTAAGTCTACAACAGAGCAATGAAACATTATTGGTATGTACGTATTTTTTGTTTTTGTAATATTTAGTTGTAAGATTTAGTAAAGCACAAACTACAAACTATTTAGAATAGAAACAAAGAAACAAACAAAACGAACAAAAAAAAAAAAAATAACAAATTAGTAACAACACGAGAAAAGCGATGAAAACGTTGTGAAGGCGTGGTGGAGAAAATGTCGACGGTAGGAGGAGAGAACATTTCGAAATTTCTAATATAAAATAATTTTTTTATTAGATTTTTGTATATATATATCACCTGTTATGAAAAAAATACCTCTGGGAAGAGCGAGTGAGATATGGATGATCTCCCTACCTAAATGTCGACGGTAGGAGGAGAGAACATTTCGAAATTTCTAATATAAAATAATTTTTTTATTAGATTTTTGTATATATATATCACCTGTTATGAAAAAAATACCTCTGGGAAGAGCGAGTGAGATATGGATGATCTCCCTACCTAGATATTTATGAATGTAGATTTTTATGAATGCTATGAATGTACGGTGGACATACTGTTATTTGACCTTTTCTTATATTAGTTGTATAAGCTAAATATGTTGACTACAGGACTATTCGAAGCATAACAAGTTGACTGGCTAAAGTGTTATAAATTTTCTCTTAAATATTCTGCCATCATATTGAAGAGGAGTTATTGTGAATTTCTCAACAATTGCTGTTGGTTTGTGGTGTCACCACATTTGAATGTGCTATCGATAAATTAACATTTTATGGCCATTGTTTTGCCACACTGTGGCCGAACAAGACTTAAAATGAGCATCTTTTTATATAGATAGATTGATAAAGTTTAGTTAAGAGTGTGAAATTGTGTAACAAGAATCTTTATATTCGACAGCATAACAAGTTGACCACAAAACAACAAAAAAAAAATTTTTAAATTAAATTTTTAGATCCGCAAATAAATTATGTCACCATATTAAAGGACATGAACGTTAAAATTTATAAATTAATTTTGTGGACTTTTTAACTGATGCTATTGTTTTATTTTGACTCGAGTCCGAATCGAAATTCGATCGGCGTGGAATATTTTCGAGGTCATTGTCTGGGGAGTGAGAAATTCCAAGTCAAGTTAAAGATACTAGGCCGGTATAGTAAAACCCCCACAGGCTTTGGCCTTCTCAGGCTCATTTTGCTGAAGAATGAAATGAGAAATCCTAAATGTTTATTGAGTTGTAGTTGAAAAACTAAGCGAACAAACATCAAGATACGGAAAAAATATAAAAGGTCATAAACAAACGTTTGGCCCGAGAACGCTAAACACTTTACTATACAGGCCAAGTACCTTCACCTTGACTTGGATCTTCTGAACCCCCAGGTTGGCTGTTGCACTGTATTATAGTGTTAGTTGAGTACGAGTAGTACACATTTTTATATATATCTATACTTTTATTCTATTTCTTTACTAATAATATAAAGATGGGAAATGTTTGTGAGTTTGTTGGTTTGTATGTAGAGGGTAATCTTCTAACTAGTCATCCGATTTTAAAAATTCTCTCCCCAATAGAATACTATGTTATCACAGTGTAGTACGGATAGAGCAAAGCGAAGGCACGGCGTAGGCACGCACTAAGAAGGGATTATTAGAAATTCGAACTGCAAGGGGTAAAATGGGCGTGGTACTGCCCCAAACAACTCGAATTTTGCAATGGCTGTGTATCTTTTAAACCATTTTAGGTACGAAATCAAGATTTGACACGTATATCAGTCGTATAAGAAAAAATACTTTGTTTGCGGGCTAAGTGGGCGACGCCACGCCCCGTTTGAAAAATCGTTATCTCCGCGAAATAAATGGACTGACTGCAATTATATTTTTCGTTTTATGATACAGTTCATAGGGCCTCTATCGTAGGCTACATGAAAACATAATAACACAAAGAGGCGTGGCACCGCCCACATAAACCGAAATTTCAATAGGTCATATCTCATTAGCAATGAGGTAATGGGCGGTGCCACGCCCCTTTTGAAAAAATGTAATCTCGGCGAAATAAATGGACTGATTGCAGTTACATTTTCTTTGTTTGATACTGTCCATAGGGCCTCTATTATTGGCTACATGAAAACATAATTACACAAAGAGGCGTGGCACCGCCCACACAAACCAAAATTTCAATTGGTCATATCTCACGCGCATTTAGAGGTATGAAGATGAGATTTGCTACGTATGTTACTGGTACAAGGAGAATTGCGTCTCGTTGGGAAATGGGAGGTGCTACGCCCCTTTTGAAAAATCGTTATCTCGGTGAAATAAATGGACTGATTGCAATACATTTTCAATGTGTAGTTCTATCCGTAGAGCCTCTATTATTGGCTACATGAAAACATAATTACACAAAGAGGCGTGGCACCGCCCACACAAACCAAAATTTCAATTGGTCATATCTCACGCGCATTTAGAGGTATGAAGATGAGATTTGCTACATATGTTACTGGTACAAGAAGGATTACGTCTCGCTGGGTAATGGGCGGTGCCACGCCCCTTTGAAAAAACGTTATCTCGTCGAAATAAATGGACGTATTGCATTATAAAATGTTCACTGTGAAGTACTATCCGTAGGGCCTCAATCAATGGCTACATGAAAACATAATTACACAAAGAGGCGTGGCACCGCCCACACAAACCAAAATTTCAATTGGTCATATCTCACGCGCATTTAGAGGTATGAAGATGAGATTTGCTACGTATGTTACTGATACAAGGAGAATTGCGTCTCGTTGGGAACTGGGAGGTGCCACGCCCCTTTTTAGAAAAATTTTATATGAGACCAAATAAATGGACTGATTGCAATTATATTTTCTTTGTTTCATACTGTCCATAGGACCTCTATCATAGGCTACATGAAAACATAGTTAGACAATGAGGCGTGGCACCGCCCACACAAACCGAAATTTCAATAGGTCATATCTCATGAGCAATGAGAAGTATGAAGAAGAGATTTCCTACATATGTAAATAGAACATGGAAAATTACGTCTCGCTTGCAAATGGGTGGTGCCACGCCCCTTTTGGAAAACTTGTTAAGTCTTGTTAAAATTGCTTACTGGCTGTAGATGGAATGATGAAATTTGGGGAGGTTGTTCCCCTTTCGAGTAAACGTCAGCTAAGAATGACTTTTTTTTGGAAATTCCTATTTTTAGGCGTAAAAATTACCAATAAGGGATAAAAGTTATACCATCACCCAGACCAATCGGCTAATGCTATAATCGCGAAAATTTATATGGGTATGCTCATTGTCGAATTGGATTGAAGCTTTTTTTGAAATCCGATATTTCCGGGTAAAAAAATAAAAATGATACCAACGCCCAGACCAAACGGCTAATGATGTAATCATTATAAATTACATTGACTTGTTCCCTATGGAATTAGAACGAAGCAAGGAGGGTTTTTAAGATATTCTTACCCCTAAAAGGCCGAAAAGGAATAAGACTGGTACTTAACGGCTCCGCCGCCAACTGGGATTTTTAGAAATTCGAACATTTAGGGGTAAAGTGGCCGAAAAGCCCTAAAACTGGTACCATCACCCAGACCAAACGGCTAAATCTATAATCGTATGAGTCGTGAGTCGTTTGTGTTTTACATCTAGTATTGTCGTGTAGAACTGACCAGATGGTTGGCTCCACCCCACTAGAACATACTACTATTCCGCTGTTAAGGCCATTTTAGTTGTGTGATACGAATGTATCTTTTGAAATTTGAATTTTTAAATTTTCATGAATTAGTATTTATTAATTTTGTTTGGTGTTTTACAAAATAACGCCTATTCCGAAATTTTTTATTCTCAGTTAACATTGAGAACTTTCTATAGTAAAACAATTTTGACTTCCTGGTCAAAAGATTAGTAAGATGACCTTTTGTAAGGTCACGTACAGCATTAATTTTTATAATAGGTTAAAATATATTGCTAATACTGAAGTTAATTAAAACTGTTGCAGGGGGCTTTTAGAAATCTCGACAAATATGGTCAACATATTTCCTCAGACGAGATTTGCACAAAAAATCCCTCATTTTTACAAAATAACACCCAATTGAATTTGTGTAAAAATTGTGCAATTCAACCTAGCCTATTACTTTTACTAATACTACGAATAGTTGCGTTTTACAAAATAGTACAAAGGCAACAACTTTGCCATGAATATTAAACTTTCTCATATACATATTCATAAGGTTTTTTATTTTTTAATATTATGTCTGCTTGTATTTATAAAAAACATTCTCAATATTCTTCAAATATTATTGTTTAACCGTTGCCGTTTATAGATCTAAGTAAAACCACGTTTTGCAGAAGAAGACAAACTAAAACTGAAATTTATATCCTTCGTTTAAAGTGATGCCCTCGATTTGCGTTTTACGTAATAACAACCAATTGACTTTGAGAAAAAATCTTGCAATTTAACCTAGGCTAAAATAGTAAACCTTTTCATTTTAATAAATATAAACTTATTAAAATTATTATTGAATTTTTTTTTAACAAAACTAACATCTATATTCTTCGAATTTATTGTTCTTAGTCGGGATTTGCACTAAAAAATAGAAAATTTTTAAACTTCTACTTAAATAATTTTGCAATTCAACCTAGCCTAGTATTTTATCTAATACTTCGAACAGTTGCGTTTTACAAAATAGTACAAAATTGTCTTTTGGGGAAAAATTTTGCATGAAACCTATCCAAAAAAATTTAAACTTTTTTATATTCATACATTTAATTTTATTATTTTTATAAATTTTTACAAAAACTAACCTTAATGTTTTTCAAAATTCGTTTTTAAATCGTTGCCGCTTATAGATCTAAGAAGCACCGCTTTGTACAAAAGAAGGCAAACTAAAACTGAGATTTAAATTTATATCCTTCGTTTAAAATGTTGCCCCCAATAAGCGTTTTACAGTATAACCCCCATCTGACTTTAAGCTAAAAATTTGCAATAAAATTTATCACTTTCCTCAATTTGTTTTTACAAATTATTTTCACTTCGACGATTTTCGACATTTTCTCTTCCCATCCACCCTAAACGTTTTCATCGCATTTCCTTTCGCCATATTAAACAAAAATATTAATCAAATCTATATTTCTAATTTATGCATAAAAATCAAAATTATTATTGTTTGTCAAATCTACTTACGGTGCATATCCATGCAATTGGCCACCAGCTGCCGCGGCATTAGCAGCGGCTGCAGCATTTGCTGCAGCAGCCATGGATGCGGCAGCGGCTGATTGTTGTGCGGTCGGTTGTGCGCTACCTAAACGTGCGGCGTACGCAGCCACCGCAGCATTCTGTGCATTCTGGGCGCCCGAGGCCGATTGAGCAGCGAGTGACTGTAACTGTTGTTGGGCACTGGGCTGCATGGATGCAGCGTTGGCGGCAGCATTAGCCGCTTGCGACGGTTGCACTTGCAAAGCTTGCTGGAGTCCAAGATGTTGTTGCTGGTGGGCAGCAGCGGCCGCAACAGCAGCGGCAGCTGCCTGATGACGTTGTTGCTGCTGTTGGGCAGCCACAGCAGCGGCCAGGGCTGGATTGAAGGGTGCACCGACCATGCCAACATGACCACGTTGGATGGCCACACCGCGCATAGCAGCAGCCGCTACAGCAGCTAAGGTGGAGCAAAATCACAGATCGGTCCAAGGGGCACACATAAATAAATTTTGGGAGTTTCCAGACATTTGCGTTGTTGTAGGTGTGAGCGATGAGAGAGTCGCGTATTGTGATATATGGGTGTCATAGTGTAGTGTAATGTAATGCAACGACATTTATGTGTAATAATGTTGTTGATGACGGTTGGTGATGGTCGTGGTAGTGATGTAGATGGTGAATGTGATTTGTGGTGTGTTAGCGATTTGATTTGTACAACAACAAACATGGACATCACACATTTAGATAATCAAAGGAAACGTAACATTTTCATAGCCACGAAAAAAATGGGAAACAAAGTAACATAACACAAGTGGTTGTATTTGTTCGTTGCAACATGTGTGAGTGTGAGTGTATGTTTTGGAAATTCGTGTTACATGTAAGTGATGAGTGATGACAGGTGATGGTGGTGTTGTTGTTTGGGAGTGATGTAACGTTATACAAAGATGCACAGAGAGGGAGTGGTGTTGGATATGTTTATGTTTTTTGTTTTCATGTCCGGTCGCAGATCGGTGGTGAGTTTGAAGTTGGATTGTTCAAGTTCAGTTGTAGGTTGTAGGTGTTTTGAGTTGTTTGGTTTTTGCAAGATAATGTCATATATTTTTTGAATTGATTTTGTATTCCAAACAAAGTATATATTGAAAAGAAAAGAAAAAGACCATAAAATGCATGCGGTTAGTTTTTTTTCACAAACTTTTTTTTTGTTTTTTTGTTTTTGATTTGATGTCATCATAAATATATATAACTCATTGGATTTTGTTGCTTTGCATATAGATGTAATAAATATATGTCTATATATATATTGAGAGAAAGAGATAGAGTAAATACAATGTAAACAAATCTAAAAATATAATAATTAATTAAAGAAATTAAAGAAAAACAACTAAAATTAAAACATAACACAACATCTTCAACTCTATAGTAATTGTTTCATATCAATATTGTAGTTGTAGTAGTTGTTGTTGTGTTGAGTTACCATTTTGCAGAAATATTTACAAGAAGTTTTCATACATTTTTTATTACGTCAAATACACATTATGTTCTCAACAGAATCATTATCATCATCAGCATTATCATCATCATCATCATAATCCAACAACAAAAAATACATAGTACAAAATGAATAAGAATAAGAAAACCCATTAAAACAACCAAACCCCTTAAATGCTAAATATACGAGTATATGAAAAACAATTCCAATGAAAATAGAAAGCCAACACAAGGAATATGTAGCTGTAAAGTTACCAAAGGATCACAGCAGCTCATAACAAATAATAATAATAATAATAGTACTAGAAAACATAACACTAATCTACAAACATTTTTGGTTTTTTTTTTGCGGGGGGATATGAAGTGGAAGTACACTGAATTTTATGTTGGGATAGAAGAAAGTACGAGCATAACTAAAAACAGAAAAATATTGTATGTTAACTGTACGTGTTTTAAATAAAAACGAAAAATATAAACTTTGGGTTATCATATTTAGAATAATTTTAGCTTTATGTTGGTTAAAAAAATTCGTAAAATTTTTAATTATAAAGATATCAAAATTTTAATATTTTTTTTATAATTTTCGTAAAAATATTGTTTTACAAATGTACCGGATTCGAAATCATTTCAAAAACTTGTTTTTATAAACTTCAGGATATTTTTTATTAAGTAATTTAAAAAAATTATTAAATTATATTTATTAAAAATATATAAAATTTAATATTGAACTCAGTAATGAAATAAATCCAAACTTTTAATATATAGTTCATTAAAATATTTGCAATTTTATAACATATTGCCAGTAATATAAAAAAATTGAAAAAAATACGAAATATATCGAATAATTTTAAAATTATTTAATAAATATTTTTTTTATTATTTTTATAAATAATAATAATATTCATTTAAACATTTTCGAAAAATTACAAAAAATATCAAATAATTTTCAAATTATTTTTTATATAATAATTTATTAATTTTAAACAACATTTCGCATTATATAAATTGTTTAAAATAATCTTAACTTATTAATAAATGAAAATTTTTTTTCAAAATGTTTGAAGAAATCTCTGTGTATTTGTAAATCAAAATTTTTTTAAATGTAATATATATTATTAAAAAAAAATTATTTAAAAATTTTTCAATACTTTTTGGAATTTTGTTTTTATAAATATACCGAAATTTATTGAAAATAGATTCGAAATAATTTTGAAATTTTTGTTTTTATAAACATCAGAAGATTTCGATTAAGTATCGCAAAAAAAAATTTATTTTATCAAATTTTATTATAAAAAATGTAAAATAAAATATTGAACTCAAAACTTTTAATATATAGTTCATTAAAATTTTTGCAATTTTATAAACTTATTGACAGTAATATAAAAAAATTGTAAAATTTAAAAAATGAAATTAAAAAAAATTACTTAAAATATTGATTGATTTTAAAATTATTTTTAAAATAATTTATTATTACTATAATATTAAATTAATATAATATTTAATAAATAATAAATTAATATAATATTTTCATCAAAAATTACAAAAAAATATCGAAAAATTTTCAAATTTTTTTTTAAATAAGAATTTATTAATTTAAAAAAAAAATTCTCATTACAAATATAAAAATAATTGTTTAATATAACATAATATATAAATATATTTAATATATAAATATACCGAAATGTATTGAAAATGGATTCGAAATAATTTTGATAATTTTTTTTTCTAAACTTTAGGGTATTTTGATTATGTATTCCAAAAAAACTGTATTATGCCAAATTTTATTTAAAATATATTAAATTAAATGTTGAACTCAAAACTTTTAATATATAGTTCATTAAGTTTTTGCAATTTTATAAACAAATTAGAAGTAATACAAAAAACATTAAAAAAATACAAAAAATTTCGAATAAATTTGAAATTATTTTTAAAATAATTTATTATTATTTTTATAAATAATAATAATATTTTCATCAAAAATTAAAAAAAAAAAAATATCGAAAAATTTTCAAAAAGATTTTAAATAATAATTTATTAATTTTTAATTTTAAACAAATTTCGCATTGCAAATATAAAAATAATTGTTTAAAATAATCTTAAATTATTTTGAAAAATTATAAATAATTATAAATTTTAAATAAATCTCTGTGAATTTGTAAATTAAAAATTCTTTAAATTTAAAATACATATATTATTAAAAAAATTATGTGAAAATTTTTCTATATATTTCGTAATTTTTTTAAATGTTACATCTTCAATATTTTAGAAAATAATTTAATTTACGTTGTTAATCAATTTATAATATATCTATAGTCGATGGTTCGATTTTTTTTTAATTTCGAATTTTTAGAATTTTATTTATTAATTTCCTAAGAAAATTTATTATTGAAAAGTTACTGCAGTCTTCTCAAGTTGCGAAAAGTTTTGTAAACTATATTGTGTATTAAGGCGGGTAGATTTGTTAAGCGGTCCAAAATCCTATATTGCCTGGGCGATGTTTAGTTCGGTCATAAAAAGTTTGAACGAAAAAAAGTGGCGGTGCACAGTGGAATTGTTCGAACATATCTTGGCAAAATATATAGGAAGAAGTTTTCGACAATAACAAAAATTATGGCAGATCGTACTTTAGGTGGTAAAAGAGGGCGATGTACTCGTTTTTATCTTTAAGAAATATCAGTTATAAGGTTATTACTGCAGTCTTCTCAAGTTTCGATAAGTTTGGCAAACTATACTGTGTAGTGTGGTATCGATTTGTATGGCGGCGTAAAATCCTAAATTGCCTGGGCGGTATTTAGGTCGATCAAAAAAAAGTTTTAACGAAAAAAGTAGCGGTGCACAGTGGAATTGTTCGAATATATCTTGGCAAAAAATAAATAAAGGAGTTTTCGACAGTAACAAAAATTATGCTATGTCATACCTTATGATGAAAAAAGAGGACGATGTAGTCCCTATTATCATTAAGAAATATCAATTATTAGGTTGTTATTGCAGTCTTCTCATGTTTCGAAAAGATTGACAAACTATACTGTGTAGCAGGTCGGGTCGATTTGTATGGCAGTCCAAAATCATATGCGAGCCAGAATTCTTGGTTTTTATAATAAGGAAATAATAAATGTGTTTTATCTTTATAGATATATCAATTATTAGATTGTTACTGCAGTCTTCTCAAGTTTCGATAAGATTGACAGACTACACTGTGTAGTAGATGGGGTCGATTTGAAAATATCAATTATTATGTTGTTACTGCAGTCTTCTTAAGTTTCGATAAGATTGGCAAACTCTACTGTTTAGTAGGCCGAATCGATTTGTATGGCTGTCCAAAAACATATGTTGTATTTTTGAAGAATTTTTAAATAATATTTATTAAATTTCTTTTTTGTAAATATTGTAAATTGTCGACTAACTTAAAATAAAACTATAGTAATATTTATTCTGTACTAAAACTTCAATGCAAACAAATTATTTGAAATAAAAAAATCTTTCGTTTTTCCAAACCCCATAAAAACAAACAAAAATATTTGCAGATCAGTGTAATGACATAGAAGAAAAAAATCATCATAAATACTCGAAAAACAAACAAACGAACAAACCAAAATTCTCACAAAAATGTTATAATACAAATGGATGAAGGGATAATTAAAATTACAAACAAAATAAGACATAACCCTAGTATCTAGGATATGTATATGAATACAACATCAAATACATAGCTCTAAGTATTAGGACTGTAGTTTCAATTATAATATAATATGTATATATAGTATATCGAAAACATTAAATAAAATAAAATTACTTAAAATGTAAACTAACATAACTATTATTGTGGTTTTTTGTTGCTTGCTGCATTTTAAGACCAAAAGGATGCTTCGTTACATACATTTAGATTTAGTTAAGAATTTTAAATGGCAAAAAATAGTCTAGTGGTAGTTTAACAAATAACATAAAATTTTTTATAAAATGCATATTGATAATACCAAACATATAAGTGGTATTCATTGGTATATATAAGTTCATAACTATGGTTCGCTTATAAAAGTTGGCTAATTAGAAAAGCATAGTACTATATTGAGGGGGGCGGGTAGTAATTGTTCAGCTTCATCATCATATTAACACAACATTTAGTTTTAATTGGCATGGCATACATAGAGAAGATCATTGTCAAAATATTGAAATTGGCTTTTATTGTTTTTATTAGAGGTTTTATACTATAAACTATACATGTACTATAATAAATGTTATTTAGATAAAATTATTGTAAGAGTGATAATATACAAAGTTCTATGTAAATATTGTACACAGCAATGGTTTCACAATATGTGGCAGGTACACTAAGGTTTTTAATGGAATACTATAAATTTAATAATTTTAAATTTTTTTTATAATACTATAAATTTTATAGTATTTTTAGGCAATTTTGTTCGAAATAATTGTTTGAGGCACCATTAATATAGCATAGCATAGACCCACTTAATTAAATAGTAGAGGTCGCTAATTTAAATTTTGTTTAACTGAAAAGATACGCCAATTTGTCCTCAAACCCAACTTTAAAAAGTTACTGCAGTCTTATCCATTTTTGAAAAGAACACACAATTCGGAATTACAGCTACAAACAACCATGCAACAAATACTCTGAGTTATTATAGCTTTACTAAAAATTGCAACTGCAAGATGTTACTGCAGTCTTCTGTAGTTATGAAAAGAGGACACAATTATAGTTACAAATAGCGGTGCAACGACTACGCTGAGCCATTATAACTACTTAATATTCCTAAAATATTTCAAAATAAACTACATTCCCAACGATATAATAGTAAAATTCTTTAAAGCTTCCTAAAATTTTCGTTAAGAGCCAAGATTCTATTTCATCTTCATCACATAATTACTTTACTAATTACTGCAGTGATCAATATGGATATTACACGACTAAGAACTCTAACTTCTAATATTTACGAAATTAATTTAAATTTCAATTTGATTATTGCGCGCACACACACACCCACCCATAGATAAAATGACTAATCACCACAAACTAATTATTTCAATAAAACTATAATTATGTGTGCGTGGAGCTCATTGCAGTTGATTGTAGTTGTTGTTGTTGCTTTTATTGCATTTGCAAATTTATTTGCAATCAAAATTATTAAACTCCCTCGAGTACTCGAAGTGAACAACAGCAATAACAACAACACTTCAACACTAATATAAAACATTTTAATTTAACAACAAAATAATTTGCATAAGTACATCTCTGATATAAAATCAGATAAAATGATCATAAATTGTTGTAATTGTTTTAACGATTGGATAGAAATATAATACAAATGTAATCAGTGATTTACACCGTGTTGTATAATTAAATAAAATTTGCTGTTAAATGGAAATTGAGATGCGAATGTGGGTGGCTTGGCGAGGTGGAGAATTATTATGTGGTTTGTGGTAGGAAGAGAGAAGATAGTTTTTGCAAATAACATACATTATGCTAAAATGTTCCTTAGGCAGGAAAGGAGGGGGTACGAAGTCGTTTTATCTGCAATATAAACCACTTTTTGAGGTGTTACTGCAGCCTCCTTAAGTTTCGAAAAGATTGGCAATTCAGACTGTGTTTTATGGTTATGTCGATTTGCAGTTCAAGTATATACAGTTAAAAAGAAAAAAACACAGTGGCATAGTGGATTCCACTTCGTACATATCATGGCCAAGGAAATAAGGGGGAGTTTTTGAAAATTAGATAAATTATGCCATAATACACTTTCAAAGTTTGGAAAATACAACTTTTTATTAGGTTGGGTCGATTTGTATGGTTTGTATGTGGCCCAAGTGGTTTTCAGTTATGTAATAACAAGTAATTAAGAAAATAAAGGGGGCGGTGAACAGTGGGAGATTCTTTGAACATTTCATGGCAAAATATATAAGGAGAAGTTTTTGAAAATAACATATATTATGTCATATTATTCGTTAGATTTAAATGAAGGGGGTGGTTGCTTGTTGTTCTTTAAGAAATATCAATTACTGAAATGTTACTGCAGTCCTTTCATGCTTCGAAATGCTTGCAAAACTAAACAATGTATTAGGTCGGGTCGATTTGTATGGCGGTCTAAAAACCTATATGGCCTGGGCGATTTTCATTTCGAGCATAAACAGTTGTTAGGGAAAATGGGGAAAGTGTACAGTGGAATAGAATATATTTTTTTTTGCAAAAAAAAAAATAATTGGAGTTTTTGAAAATAATGTAACTTGTGCAATAATATTTCTTATTTGTAAAAAGAAGGCAATGTATTCGTTTAATTTTTAAGAAATATTATTAATTGGTATGTTACTGCAGTCTTCTCAAGTTTCGAAAAGTTTGGCAATTTAGACTGTGTATTACGCCTGGCCGTTGTGTATTGTGGTCTAAAAACCTATGTAGCCTGGGAGATTTACAGTTCAAGCATTAACAGTTGTTAAGAAAATAAGCATAGTGGCGGTGCACAGTGAAATCGCTTTGTACATACTACTTACTTACTTAATTTCCCTTTACACCCCATGAATGAGGTATGGGATAGCTTCTCGCGTTGTTGTGAATTAACACGCTTTCTATTTTTAGATTCACAACTAACGGCACCTAATTGTTTATCGACGACTGCGAACGTCACTGTTTGAGAAGCTCTTACTAGACATGCCGATTGACTCGACACTAATACTGCGAAGTTACTGTCGACAACATTCGAGGGGAGCCGACAATGAAAGAAAATTTTTCTCTTAAGATGACTGGAGCCAGGAGTTGAACCTGTGACCCCCTTCAAGGAAGTCGCGTGTTCTAACCACTATGCCACGGCCGTACATATCTTGGCCAAAAAGATAAGGGGGAGTTTTTGAAAATAAAATAAATTATGCGATAATACACCTTAGATGGAAAAACTCGTTTATTTTTAAGAATTATCAATTATTGAGATGTTACAGCAGTTTTCTCATGTTTTGAAAAGTATGACAAATCAAACAGTTTATTAGGTCGGGTCGATTTGTATTGCGGTCTACGAACTTTTCAGTTAGAGCATAAACTGTTATCAAGAACAATTAAGAAAGCATCAAACGACTTACTTATACCTTCACCTTTAGTAGAAACATAAAATTTCCTTAACAAAATACAGAACTTGGGCACGATCGCGGGTATGGGTAGAATCAGAAGGGGCTAGACTCCCAGTTTTTTCACAAAAACTTAATCCTGTTATAGTTTTACTAAATACAGAATTTGAGCAGAATCGCGTTGGTTGTATTGATATTAATATTCGATTTCTAAAGTGAGCAGAATTATACATTTGTATGGGAGGTACCAAAAGGAGCGTGGCTAGACTTCGAGTTTTTTTTTCCAAAACTTTATCCTGTTATAGCTTTACCTAATACAAAATTTGGACACGATCGGGTTGGTTGTTTCTATATTTCTAAATATATTGTACTCGATTTCTAAAGTGAGCGGAATGGTGCATTTGTGTGGAAGGTACCAGCAGGGGCGAGGTCTTGTAACCCGTATACAATCCCGATAGTAGTTTTGGGAAAATATTAACCCATGCTAAGTTTCAAAACAAGTGGCCAAGTCTTTCGAAAGTTCTCGTATGTACCAGCCGGACAGAGAGACGGACATGGATCAATCGACTTAAAAAGTCAAGAATCGAATTTATTTTAAGAAACTTAAGGTCTTAAGTGCCTCCTTCTATGAGTTACACTTTTGGGTCGTATCAAATGATATATACCCTCCTATCCGTAGGGTGAGGTTATAAAAATGGCAGCAGTGTAAAGTAGCATAGCTTTATATATTTCTTTGCAAAAAATATAGGAAGGTGTTTTCGACAATAAGACAAATTATGCCATAATATACTTTAGATGGTAGAAGAGGCGATGTAGTCTTTTTATTTTGAGGAAATATCAATTTTAGGGATGTTACTGCAGTCTTTACAAGTTTCGAAAAGTTCGATAAACTCTACTGTGTTAATGGCGGTTCAAAAACCTATATTAGCTGGTCGTTTTTCGGTTCGTGTATTAGGACTCTTTGAGGCTTAATTTAACGCAATGAACACAAATATAAAGTTGTATCCCAATCGAAAATGCCCTTCACCTTCCGCCCATATAACTCAAAATTATAGTTCGAACCTACATTTTTATTTCTTCACCCAAAAGTTGTTTAATTTGGCACAAGTCATCCGTACTGTGGATTTAAGATTCTCAGAAAGTTTTATTAGAATTGGCCACAGATCATAAAGAAAGAAATAAAGTTTTATTTGAATAGTCAACGTCCAACACCTACAACCCATGCAATTCCAAATTAATTTTCGGGTCAAAACGTTTATTTTTTAACTTGGCACAACTCATCAATGGAACCGGAATGTTTTATAAAAATTGTCCACCCACATCAGCCTCTGTCCATATAACTCAAAATAACCCTTGGCTCTACCACTCCTACCACCCAAACCGGAATGTTAAACTTTTATTTTGGGAAATTCAGTTTTTTTTTACTTAAGATAAGTGAGAATTTAATCATTGGTCACACATTTGCCGCATATTTTCGATGTTATGTCTCATTTTACAAAATTTAAAAAACACTTCCAATTTAACCCCCCTCCAACTATCTCGAACACTCATTTGTCACATAAATATATACATATCTTATTTAATGTTCCATTTTACAAAATTCAGCGAATATTCCCCCAATTAACCCCTTCCAGAGAATTGTAAATTATGGTTTGAACATATTCAAATTAATATTAATGAAACTCCTGGGAATATTTTCCAATGAATAATTAACTTTCTCTGACAAAGTTAAGGTTATCGCTACTGGCTCCTGTACTCAGTTGATGTTTGACGTCCATCAGCACCTGCATCTCTCTAATGATGGTGGTTTACCATTGCCAAGGGATCATTTAAACAGGCGTGTTGCTCTACCCCTCCTGGTGCTGCTATCTATTTTTAAGTACAATTTACATTTAAAATAGGGGGATAGGACAAAATATTGTTTGG
The DNA here is from genome assembly GCA_964034835.1 of Muscina levida. Taxonomy (NCBI): domain Eukaryota; kingdom Metazoa; phylum Arthropoda; class Insecta; order Diptera; family Muscidae; genus Muscina; species Muscina levida. Next base: position 18,113,959 of record OZ035883.1, on the reverse strand, counting down.
TTCCCTTCATGATATTTTCAATTATGTTCATTGTCATTGCATAATTAATGAATTGTTTGTAAAATTTTGCATGCCATATACTATAAAGTAAAATCAACGTCTATATATAGGTAAGCGGCTATGGGTGGGTGTTTTAATGAGACAAACCCTATGGTCAATATTGTTATCAACATTTTGTTGTTGACATCAACTTATCAAGCTTATTTTTTAACGTTAATACAATAGCAGCTTTAAGGACACTTGTTGTTGTTTATAGTTTTTTCATAACAAATTTTCATTAATATTTCACTTATGTGTAGTGTAATTAAATTTGTTGTATAATTACAAAAAAAAAAACAATGAACGTACGTATGATTAAGAGATACAGCTTAAATTGGTGATGGTGCAAAGATATTATCTATTCAAAACGCTGAATGAGGGAGTACAATAAAACTATAGCAAACGACGTGCATTATGCTGATTGATAGATAATTAATGGCAAAAACTATAATTGTAAAAAGTAAACTGTTGACATTTTGTAATGACAAAATTGAAATGAAAATTATAAGAAAACTTTAATGGGAAGGGCAGAGGAGTATTACACACGTACAATATCTTTTGGGAGAGAGCCGGTTTGACACAGAGTACATAGAGGTATTTTATTTATGCAATTTTGCTGTTTTAATGTTGCTTATAGACAATAGTTGGGCTAGTTAGTTGGATTAAAAGCTATTTGGTATAATATTTTTAAGAAAAATTTTGGTTTTCATATTATTTGTATGTTTAATACACAGGTCTGCAGCGACGAATGTTGCTGTCATAGGATTTAGACAGATGTAATATATTTTTAACTACCTAACGACAATTGTAAATTAAAGTTATTTTATATAACATTGAACATTGTATTTTAGAAGATTAAAGAATTAGTATTGAATTTGAAGGGGTTTTGAAGAAAATACCACAAAAGATTATATTTTAAAATTGAGAAAGAGCAATTTTATAATAAAGTTTTGAACATAAAAAAAATATATTTTTATACCTAATTTTAATATACAAATTAATCCCTGTGTAGTTATCCCTATTGATACAATATATTAGAATGTTTGTTGGTCTGTTTATTTTTTGTGTGGCTCAACCACGTTTAAACTGGTGCACCGATTTTAATGAAATTTGGTAGTCAGTCAATGTAATATGTATATGGAATTTAACTTGTGCTATATAAATAGTGGGCGGAGTGGGCGTTGCAAACCTTTTTCATCCTAGAAAGATAAAATTTGATACACAGGTAACTAAAAAAAAACTTTATTTCCCTTTACACCTCATGAATGAGGTATGGGATAGCTTCTCGCGTTGTTGTAAATTAACACGCTTCTATTTTTAGATTCACAACTAACGGCACCTACTTGTTTATCGACGAATGCGAACGTCACTGTTTGAGAAGCTCTTACTAGACACGCCGATTGAATCGACACTTAATACTGCGAAGTTGCTGTCAACAACATTCGAGGGGAGCCGACAATGAAAGAACAATTTTTTTTTTAAGATGACTGGAGCCAAGTTTGAACCTACGATCTCCCGCATGGTAGTCGCGGGTTCTAACCACTATGCCACGGCCGGTCCCAGTACTTGCAAACACATATATTAATATACAAACAATATTTTTAGATTTAAACAGTGGTCGGAGGGGCGCACAGTGGGATTTTGGTGTCAAAAACCCAATTTTTCGACCAAAAATCTAATGATGCATAAATCATTAAGAAGATATGCCTAAATCTGAAAGCCACTAGCTCCACTTTGATCCAAGCCGTTCTTTTAATAAAATGAAACGTAGGAATGTCTTCTTTCGATTAAAAAAAAAATAAATATAATTCTCGAAAATTTCCGGAACAAAAAAAATTTATACAATAAATTTGTGCAAAAAACCATCTTGTGTTGTATGGGCGGTAGGCGTGGTAGGGCGTGGCCGATTTTGATGAAACTTGTCATGCATCTGTTGTTTATTTTAAAAAGTGTATGTACCAAATTAAAGGACTTTTGCTTGAATACGAAAAATTGATTGCGAGAAAAATCGATTTTATAAAAAAACCATCTTCAGTTGTATGCGCGTGGCCGATTTTGATGAAACTTGGCATGCATCTGTTGTTTATTTTAGAAAGTGTATTCTCCAAAATTTGAAGACTTTTGTTCGGATAGGAAAAAATTGTATGCGAAAAAAACGATTTGGATTGTATAAGCGGTGGGCGGTAGGCGTGGCCGATTTTGATGAAATTCCAGTTTTGTCTTAATTTAGTGAATAAAATGCTCGGTGCCAACTTTCAATGATCTCGGACTACTCGTTCTGGTTTTGCACAAAAATGTATGAAGCGAACCCACTACGGGGCGTGGCAAAAATAAAGTTTAGCCCCAGAGAGATACAATATGATATACAGATAGTACTTGGCGCTACTGGTTCAAATTTTCAAAAGAAATTTTTATTTTTATATTTGATATTTGATATACATGTATACAGTACTCGGGAACACACGAATGAATGAATGAGGTCGTGGCAATACTGAATTTGAGTCCTAGAAAGATAAAATTTGGTAAACATGTAGTACTCGGCACTACTGTACTAAACCTTCATACGAAATGTTTATTTTTGATCAGTGGGCGGAGGGGCATAACAAAATTTAACCCTAAATAGATACAATTTATGTATACAACTAGAACTCGGACTGCAGCTTCACATTTGAAACAAAATGTATGCTTTCGATCAATGGGCGGAGGGCGCACAACAGCTATACATATGACGAATTCAAGGGTTCAAGAAACATGGCAAATGTGTTGTGTAGGGCTAGTAGAGTGTTAATTTTTTCGAAACTGTATGCCGGTTTTTCCAAAATGGTCATTTTTGTATACCCGATTTAACCGGGTTTTTGATGTCGGTTAGCCGGTTTTTTAAAAAAAGTGGATAAAATCTCTATTTTTGTAGGTTGAGTTACTTCGAAAGTATTTCCACAGAACATTGTCAGCATAGTTCTGGGTAAATCGTCACACAGATGTAGATTGCTTATGCTTATACGATATCCTTTGGGCAAATCTAAAAAGAAGCTTGCATTGAAATTAAAAAAATCCTGTTAAGTAAATGTTTCCTCTCATTTTGAAGTTGTTGTGAAGCCGTCGATATTCATATAAAAAAAACTTTAAGTGCGGTTATCTCTTAAACTCAGTACCCAATCGCAAAAAGGAGTTAAATTTGTGGTCTTCATAAAAAAGTTGACCTCAACCTGAAATGGGTGGAAAGCCGTCGATATTCATACGAATGAAAATCCATAAGATACACCCAAAAGTTTTGTAACATGACACAAGTCATTTGTACTATGAACTTAAGATTCTCAGAAATTAGGCACAAGTCATCTGTACTGTGAAGTTAAGATTCTCAGAAGGTTTTATTAGAATTAGCCACACGTACCAACTATACAACTCAAAATTTCGGGTCAAAATTAAATCTTAATTCTTTACAAAAAGTCTTGTAATTAGACACAGATCATAAGTACTATGTATGAAGTTTAGATTCGTAGAAAGGTTTATTAAAATCGTCAACGCTCATCACCCACCGCCCATGCTAAACTAATTTTCGGGTCAAAAGTCATGTAACTAGGCACAACTGATCAATATATCAGGAATAGTTGACCTTAACTTATGGGTGGAAAGCCGTCGATAGTCAAATAAATGGAAATCACTAAGACGCAGTTGGAATCTCATATTAAAATAGGATAGGACCTCAACCTGAAATGGGAGGAAAGCCGTCTATATTCATATGAACAACTTTAAGTGTTTTTACAAAGCGCCCAATTGAAAAATGTAGGTTAATTTGTGATCACATTTAAACTCTTATGAGTAAAATGTAAGTTTTACAGGAAAAGCATTCAAAGTTTATGAGTAGCAAAGATTCTACTTATATGCTAAATTCACAATTCCTTATAACTGCTGTTTGTATTGACTGACCAAAAGGAGATTTATTTAATTTAAAATACTTTGAAATTAAGGTATTGATATTCATATGCTTTCATTTATTTCATATTACATTTATTTTACAATAACCGAAAAAAACCCAGTTTTTAAATAAATCAGTTATTTGAAAACCAAGTAGTTGGGAAAAGGAAATTTTCGAATAAAAAAATAACACTATAAGAGCTAAAAGTTGAACAGACACCATCATGAAACTTTCCGAAAGGCTCAACGCCAATATCGGAAAACAATTAAAGTGGATTTTTTTCTTAAAAATGGTTTTAAGTTTTTATGTAAAATTTTCAAATATTAAAAAATCGTACTCAAGTCATAACAAAATAATGCATTTCCTTAATCCAGACCAAAGTATGAAGAATTTAAAAAAAAAAATTCCAAAATTTTCAAATTTGTTTTAAAAAAAGTGCTAATTCTTTTTCTTTGCACTTTAAAGTACATGTTAGCAAATTTTCACAATTTGTGTGATCGCTTCAAATGGAATTACTCTAACTATTTTAATAAACCCATATTTTTGACAATAATAGAAAAGTCTGGGTACTTGAATTGAACGAATTTCTAAAACGCAGCGATATGTCATAATTTTAGACATTTTTTTGATGCCCTTTTGATTGGTCTTGAAAAGATATATCATATCGTTATATTTCAATAACAACAAAAAGTGGGAAAGGAATTTGAGAAACGGCGTCTACAACATATGTTAAGTCAGTCAAAACATTGATCTATTATAGAGAAATATTATCGATTTTTTTAAATACGTTTTTTATAATATGTTCGCAAATTTGTTATGCTGCAGACCTGTATGGTGTTATACTAATTCAAGAATACTATAGTTTATGTTATCTTTCAAATAAATTTTATAAAACTTGCAAAATATTTAACAAAAAATTTTATACTTTTAGCGCATAACTTACAAAAAACCATTATTAAGTTATTAACATATTTTCGGGTACATACTATTTATCATATCATACTAAAAAATAAATAACCAAAACAAACATATCATCATCATCACCTGAAGTAATCATTACAATTTTATAAATCTAACAGTTTTTAATCAACCAATCTCTGCTGATTCTGTATAGCTTCAAACTAAAATTTCATATTCAAAATCAATATACAATGTATAATTCAAAAAAAAAAAACTTATTTTTACTCTTACTAAGGCACAAAATGCATTCATCATACATCATACAAATTTTAATTAAAAATTACAATTTCATTAACTAAATGTAGTAATTGGGTTTTGTTATTGCACCAAGTGTAAAATATATCTAAAAATATAGAGATTTAATGCGCTTTAATATACTCGCAAAACGAAAGACAAAAAGTAACAGAGACAGAGTGAGAGAGAGAGAGAGCATGGCAGGGGGGGATTTACAAATTGTTTCATAGCCATTTCTGTTTTGAGAGGAGTTTTCATTGATTTAATTCTGTTGTTATGAATTGTGCTTTTAAGCCTCCAAATATTTGTGATGATTGGTAATGGTTTTTGGTTCATATTTATTTTTGATTTTTGTGTTCTGTTTATGTTTTTTTCTTTTTTTTCAGGAATTTATAACAGTGGCAAATGTACCTTCGTCTTTGTGCTGCTGGCCGTGGAGCTATTACTATGGGAGTGGGTGCGGGTGCTAAGGCAGTGGCTGTGGCCGGCGCTGCTCCAGCTGGCACAGTAGTTAGGGCTGGCGCTCCTACCGGTGTACCGATAAATGGCCACGCAGCCACCGGCAGTCGATAACCTTTAGCAATAAGAAATGATGATTGATTGGTTTGATGATTTGTTGTTCTGCTTTTTGATTTCTAAGTGTTTTGGTTTTTTCGTATTTTTTGCAATTATTTTATAAATGTGTTGAAATTTTGTTGTTTTGTTTTATAATGCCAGGGGTTGGTAAAGGAGAATTCATTACATAATGTTAACGAAAAATTAATACAAATAATACAAATGTAAACGAACTTAAAGGATTTAATGCACAACTCAAAGGTTCATGAAATTGAACATTGACAGCATTAAGAAAACTCAACAAAATTAGAATTGTTTATGCTATTAAAGGTATTTATAAAATACAGCATTATATTAAATTAATCACATTTGTTGTTTATACTATATTTTTGTAGATAATGTAAAAAATCACTGCATACTTCAAGGGTCCGAAAGAAATGTAATGTTATCAATGTTTATAATAACATAATATGCAAATAACATAATTCAAATTCAAATAGATATAACATAAACTCTACTCTTAAATTATTACTGATATTTTCGTACTTCCTTTAATTTTATTAAATTCTGAATTTTTTAAATTTTATTAAATTCATAATGAGGCCAAACAAAAAAAAAATGTCAGGAAACCTAACTTCGAGAATAACTAAAGAAAGTTAATGAATCAAACAAAAAGTTAACAATAAAATGGAGTCACAATTCAACTTTCTTGTTGAGTTTTCGGTTTGAAAAAACATATTTTTTTAAAGAACGAACTTAACATTAATGCCAGCTAATACATCATACTTTTTGTTACCAAGAATCCTTTAACGTGAAAAAATTCTAAATATTTAGTCATAATTATCATTATAATTACACAGTACAACATTTTTCAGCTCATTGATTTAGGACTCAATTCTGAGAACGGCATGTGAAAGTAGCCCCAAAAAGAAGAAGTTCTGCATCATTCGTTTTATTAAGTTACATGCTATAATAATTTAATATCGATTTAAAGTTAGTAAGTAACGTATAGGGGAATTTGTCGCGTTTTAGGCACTTATTAGCAAAATAATTCGTGTGACCAATAAATTACTACTACAGCTAATTTGACAAATCGTATGATGCAAAAGATCTTATTTTTGGGGCTACTTTAACGTGCAATTCTCGGAATTGAGTCCCAAATTCATGTGTTGTACTGTGTTTCCAAATCGGAAGTGTAAGTAGAGCCAAGAAAATTTCTTGGTAAAAAAAATAATCACTTCAGTTGAAATTCAACGGATTGGGAATTACGTTTATCTTATTTATAGTCTGAGATTCTTGAAATAATTTGGACGTTCTTACTTATGCCACTGATCTCTAATAGTTGCTAGGGCTTTGACCACTTTCCCTAATAAAAAAAAAACGAACTTAGTTAGTTTCAATCTTAACTTAACTTAATTTCCCTTTACACCCCATGAGTGAGGTATGGAATAGCTTCTCGCGTTGTTGTGAGTTAACACGCTTTCTATTTACAACAAACGGCACCTGCTTGTTTATCGACGAATGCGAACGTCACTGTTTGAGAAGATTTTACTAGACATGCCGATTGACTCGATACTTATACTCGACAACATCGACTGGGCCGGCAATAAAAGAAAAATGTAGATGACTGGAGGCGGGTATCGAATCCGGGATCTCCAGCATGTTAGTCGCGTGTTCTAACCATCATGCCACGGCCGGTCCCAGGCGTAAGGTCAGAAGCGTACATCTATCGCAAAAAATGACTGAATTTAAATGGGTTTTCTGAGGCTTTGGCCACTATTACAACATAATCAAACTGGTCAAATTAAAATATCTTCCAGTTGGTAGTTTGGAAGTTATGGAAAAAAATATAAATTTTCCAAAAGTAGTTTATTTTGTTTAGTTGGTACCAGAAGTGTTCGGCTGATATGGTCCATATTCATTTCTGAGTCACATTTGCATAAGCTTTCATCTTACGCAAAATATGTCTGAAGTCATAGCACTTACAAAAATAATGCGTATGTAAAACTAAGAGGGTGAATTCGGCCATTTGTATGAGAGATACCAGAAGGTGATTGGCAAAGGTTTTAAATTTCTGAGGATTTGTAAAAAATCATTTTTTATAAAAGGTATCATAAGGGTCATAACTTATTTTTGCTAAAAATTAATACTGGTCAATTGTCATAAGGATCAGTGAAGGTTTGCTCGTGTAATCTTGTCCACCAAACATCCTGACACGGATTTGGTTTTAAGATACTAGCGTTCCAACTTGTTACCTTTAAGACGTTATCCTGTTTCTCGTATCAAATTATATAACTTAATCCCTTTACCTACGGTTGAGGGTGTAATCATATTAAATAAATCGTTTTTATCTTATATGTATAGTTTTTGCTTTATTGACGTTTAAAAAGTAAGGAGACTTTTGGTCCACACTGTATTTTTTAACTATTTCACTTTATCTGTTAAATACTAATATAAATCTTTGTATAATGCAAAAATAAAAACAAAACATATTATTGCATTAAATACAATGTTTGCTAATAAAATGGTCTAGTGGCTATTGATTTTAATTAACTCTCTTTTTTTTGACTTTTAGCAGCCTAAAGATTAATAATTTTGTATTAATTGAAAAAAGTTATACGCCGCGTTAATAATCATTACATAATATAATTATAATATTTATTTACGTTGTGTGAAATTTTTTTATATAAATTTTAATTTTTGTTTCTGTTGCAGAAATGGGATTATCTGATTTGGTTGTTTTTTGCATGAAGTTAAATTAACGATAAAACTGCAACGTAAAGAAAACAAGATACAAAAAATAAAGGTACAAAAAATATATATGTATATATGAAGTTTGTGTCTGATTAACAGCCTAGAAGAGGTAGAGAAAATTTAGTTATTTTATATAACGAGGCTAGCTATAGTACTGCAACAATTTTATAGGAATTAATTTTATAAATCTTTTTTATATATGAATTACATACGAACCCATTTGATGAGAGGATAACCTTTATAAGTTTAATTGAGATTCATATTGAATTAGGCATTGGTCACGCTTGACTGAATAACACAGTACAATTTTTGCTCTATAGGTGGCGTATCATTATAGAGAACAAATTCGCAATGACATGTATAAAACCTGTAGTTTGTAAAATAATGCTACATAAATGAATATATGGCCAAGAGGTGTCTTGACATCTTTCCCAAGAACATACTTCCCCAAATGGTTTTAAGGATTATGAAAGAAAAATTTGCCGTCATAAGCTCTAAAATGATTTTGAGGAAAAATTCATAGCACCTTTTGGCAATATATCTATATAAGTAACATTATTTTACGTATTATGGGTCTTTTTTTTATTTTATATGTCAGTATGAAGTTATTTTGTACAATGACTCATACGCCATCTTTAGTGCATTAATAGTACTGTGATAGGAAATGTTATTCAGTTCGGGCACTTGCTTACTATATGTATGACAATACAATTTATTTTTACTTAACATACTCGTAACTTTAAAGTATTATAACATTTTAAGAACATTCTATCACTTACAATAATTAATTATCATAAGTTACTTTCTTCCATAAAATGTAAAAAATGTATCAAGTAAAATTAAATTACAAAACATCGCAATAGGAAACACAATTAAACTTATGAACGTGCAAATCAACCTGTGTGCATAATTTACTGCTTTTTCATAACTGTTAATAAGTTCTGTAATAAAGTCAGTAATATAATTAAAACATAAAACCGGAAAAGAATGTATGAAATTTAATAAAGTAGTAAATTGTATTGTCATCACTGAATGGCAAAGGGAGAAAGAAAGGGGTAATATAAGAACTGAGTGTCAACGACAAAATTCCCAATAGCCTATATGCACATAATAATAACAATAATAAAGTAAAATATACAAACCAATACATATATAGGTACATTTTTATATACATGTCTGTATATATATGTATATATACATGTCTGTATACGTATGTCTGTATATGTACGTCCGTATATGTTTATAATGGCATCGGCTATATAATTTCAATTTTGTTTATTGTTTATTACTTAATACCAATCAAATTATTATTGGCTATTATTATTGTTTTTGTTTTTAATAATGTTATGAGTTGCAACAAATTGTAAAATTAACATTTTTATATACAACTACGAAGAAGACAGAGTAAGAGACAGAGAGTCAGACTGAGGGTCATGTATATTTATATATTAGCAGTATGCATGTCATCAAGTAATTAACTATAACGTTACTTCAATTAATTCCATTTCTGCAATTTACTATAGCTTATTAAGTTAATGGACCGAGGAGGGTATGAAAAAAACACACAATATTATTTAGAAATTAACATAAAATTAACACAAAATTAAAATAATGAACTTTGTGGGCAGACATTTTACGACAAATCAATTTATTTCTATAGGCTTTGTTTATAATCGATTTACGTCGACTGATTTCGTGCAGTTTAGAGTAATTTTTCATAATTCGCCCAAAATGGAACACCACAAGTGGTTGAACAACACCTTCGGCAAATTTAATGAAATCTAAGCATATAATTATAAATCGCAAAATAACATTATAACTGAAAAATAATTTGATAATAGAAAATTTTTGTCTATTTCCATACACTTTAATCAATTTGAACCGTTTATCCTTAGCAATATTTAATTAAAAATAACGAAATTAAAACTGAGTATGCAAAAACTAGGAAACTGTATGCTTCCCTTATCAAATCAAACCAAATGCAAAAGAAACATTCTTTATAACAAACAAAAAAAAAAATCGCAACTCAAGACATAACATAATGTTGAGAAAACCACAACGTAGCACAACCGAAATCATATCAACTTTAAAGAGGAGGGGACCTACCACCACAATAATAGTATCTGCACTTTGTTTTATATATTTTGTGTTATTATTTTTTCAAATAGTTATTCGAAGGTTAAGGACTATCAATATTGTGAATAAAAAAAAGAACAAAAAGGAATTTAATTATAAGAAAAAAAGCCATAGAAATTATTAGGACACTGTTTAAAAAGAAATCTCTTAATAATTGGAATGATGCTATTTATTGAACAATATAGTGAATATGATAGAAGGTCCTAATTATAATCGACAACCGATACTCGACATAAAAAACTGCAGTTGGACAGTCCAAACATTACGGGTATTTGAAAAAAACTTAAAAAATTGCTTTAATTGTAAAAATTTCCACTTCAATTGGTGTCACACGTATGCAACGATATTAATATCACTCATACGTAGTTTACAACTATTCCTAATATCGAATGAGTAATATAATGCAAACGTTTAGCACTCATGCGTATAAATATGTGTGATAATATAAAGTAATTCAAGTCATTATTACTCATACGTATAAATATATCAACATTTATAATAACTTTATTATTATTACTCATACGTATGAGTAATAATAACTTTGGAAATATTGGTAAGGTACTTCCAATGGGAAGGCAAGTTTAGAATACTTCATTATTAGAAATGGTAATGGTAAAGAAAGCTGAAGCCAACCGTCGGGACAAAAAAACATATGTGATTGATAACTACTAGAAAATAGGTTCTCTCAGTCAGTTTGCTTCTGTGTCTGGCCGTGTGTAGACGTGTTTTCCCATTCGAATTTTTTAATCTAACGCATACAATACACTGTAAGCGAGAAAAGAAGTAATAATGCTTACGGTTCAGGTAACGAGAAGGTGAAAATGGATGCTTTGAAAAGCATAACTTACAGTTCTTCAGAAAAGAAGCCATATTTGGAATGTAAGCTCACAATATTGCACTGCATCACAATTTCATAGCCAAAAAAAGTTATTTTAGAATCCAAACCAGAAGATCCTCGAGTGATAACATGTATTACCTTCAATTAATTTTTAGAAACAAAAGTGGAAGCATGAATCATGTCTGCTTCTATTTCCAAAATAATGCTTACGTCAGGTGGCCATTGTTTTAAAAAAGTAATAGGAAATTGTAAGGGAAGATAGAATACCTCCCGAGCGGAAAGTAAGCATACTACAATTTGTTATTTCATGCTTCTTTTTCCTACTGGATTATTAATATAAATACATACTCATATGTATGAGTAATAATAACTTTATTAATATTATTACTCATACGTATGAGTAATAACTTTATAATTATTTATACGTATGATATATAAATATATGAAGTTTTATAATATAAGACTTTTTATATGTATGTATCATACGTATGAATATAGCAAGTCTTATACGTAGACGTATGAGTAATAATAACTTTACATATTAATAATAAACGTTAGCTATATATTAATATTGCAACTCATATTTTCTCACTTTTACACAACAAATATTATATTATTATGTTACATTTAATAAAGGCAAATACTAATCGCAAACATTTACCCGTTTCATAAGTTTCAAGTTTAGAAATGTTTGCTAAGCATATTTAAAGAAAAACAGAAAAATTTTCCTGCACCTCATACCTATTTTTAGTCAAACTTTGATGACAATGTATTACATTTCGAGTATCGATTGTGAATCAATACAATTCTATTATGTATAATATATATAACATAATTTATACAATTTTTATAACATATACACACATATTTATACCTAAAATATTTATAATATTTCTATATGTTAAATTCTCTTTAAATGCAAAACTGTTTTTTTGCCTTTCTATATTTATTGTTAATTGTTTGTAACATACAATAAAATAATAACAAACATATTTTTTCATTTAAAGTTCCACTTAGATTTGCATAGTATACAATAATAATTGTTTAATGTAGTTGAAGGGTTTTTTTATTTTTGTTTTTGTTGCACTTAAATTATCCACAACCATTGTTTTGAAAAAAAAAAAAAAAAAATTATAAAATATTTGATGCTAGTTTTTTTGTGTGTGTGTTAGCCTCTACTAAGTTTTGGATTATTGTTGTAATAACTTTAAAGTCTGTAGTGATGAAATGGTCGTTAGTCATACTGTGTACTTTGTGGTAGGTAATGAATAGGAGGGATTCACGCAAAATATTAACGCATTCGATTAGGTAACAAGGTTGTTCAGCTAAAAGCTGATAGCGGTGATAAAATTCCAAAAAAAAGTTTTCTTATTTGTTGGATTTCAACTGTTTGTCGAATTTGTATTTTTTTTATTATGTTTTATAAATGTATTTTTATTTATTTTTAATTTTTTTTTTATATTTTTATATATTTATATTTTTATATTTTTATATTTTTATATTTTTATATTTTTATATTTTTATATTTTTATATTTTTATATTTTTATATTTTTATATTTTTATATTTTTATATTTTTATATTTTTATATTTTTATATTTTTATATTTTTATATTTTTATATTTTTATATTTTTATATTTTTATATTTTTATATTTTTATATTTTTATATTTTTATATTTTTATATTTTTATATTTTTATATTTTTATATTTTTATATTTTTATATTTTTATATTTTTATATTTTTTTATTTTTATATTTATATATTTTTATATTTATATATTTTTATATTTATATATTTTTATATTTTTATATTTTTATATTTTTATATTTTTATATTTTTATATTTTTATATTTTTATATTTTTATATTTTTATATTTTTATATTTTTATATTTTTATATTTTTATATTTTTATATTTTTATATTTTTATATTTTTATATTTTTATATTTTTATATTTTTATATTTTTATATTTTTATATTTTTATATTTTTATATTTTTATATTATTGATTTGAGATTAACCTTTTTCTATTCGATTTATATAACATGGTGTGAGGCAGGATCCTTATTATCCTTGTTGCGTTTTTAATAAAAGTCCAATCTGTTATTGTTATTTACTTGTGTTCTACCTATATAATAAACAGCACCTTTTGTTTTCAGAAATAATATTATTTATACAAAAACATACATACATTTATATATAATTTTTTCGCATATTTTTCTTGTAAATAAAGTTGTTTGCTGTTGTTGTTTATTGCGTAATGGAAATTGTATAATATATGCCATAATATTTGTCAATAATTTTTTTTCTCCATTTATTTATTTACTTGTCGACGTATTTACATACTATACATATTTTATGCGACCATATTTCTTGCTAATGTTGTTATTGTTGATGAAACATAAAATATTTGTTTAAATATATGAAATTTTCAATGTAAATATTTCACTTAAAATGAATAACCAATGGTAGATAAATAAAAATCAAATACAAAATACATAGTTTAAATAAAAAAGAAATCGTAGTATAATATTATATATAAATAACATTTAATTACAATTCAAAATTAAAGCAAATCGATAAATCATAAGAAATATATATTGGGTGTAAATAAATATTTAAAGCAATTGTTTGTTTAAATGTCGGTTTTTTTGCTTTCATTAATTTATTAAGGTTTTTAGGAAACATCAAAGTAAAATTTCCACAAAAAAAATACACAATCAAAATTCAAATCAAAGAAAAAAATTTAAGAACTAAAAGGCAAAACAAAAAAAATCTAAACGAAACTTACCTTCCGGCCATTGGACACAAACTGTCACAGCAGAGATTTATGGTGTCATTCAATGCGATTCATTTGATTTTCACAGGTGGCAGTGGCAGTGACGTTGGCAGTAGTGGTGGTGACGGTGGAGTCGTCGGTGTTGTGGTGGCGAGTTTATGATGGTGCATAACGCGATGACGATGATGATGACGATGATGGACAATCCAAAATAGTAATATTGAAATATCGCGTTCGTTTTGTAGCATCATTTATCATGTTTTGGTTTAATATCACACACATACAGCATTTTATATTCAATTCAAAATCGAGTAGTGAGAGCGAGAGAGAGAGAGAGATACAGTAGTATAGATGATGGCATAAACACAACGACAAACGACACGAGCGTAATTTGTATTTTTGTTTTTGATTTTGAGTTTTAATTTATATGCAGTAGTAGTAGTAGGTGAAAGGCGTTGCAGGCGTCAGGCATCAGGCGTTTTATTTCAGTTTTGTTTTTTTTTGTACATTTCGTAAGCAGTGGAATTATTATCATCAACAATAAACATTTTTTGTAGGATCGATCGAAAAAAAAGAAGAAAAAACTATTTTAGTAATTTAATCTAAACAAATATCATATATTGCAATACAATATCAAAATCAGGAAAAATAAAAAAAAAAATATAAATTGTTTCATAAATTTATGTACGAGTATAAATTTAGTTAACGATTCGCCATACATATCAGTAATATATATTGACAATCATGCGATTTATTTAAATTTGGCTTTTATTTAAATAATGATGCATCATGCTTTATATTTATACAACTGGGGTTGAGGATGGTGGTAAAGGCGGGTTAGATTAATTATGTTTGGAAAAATTATGTACACTTTAATCAAATTCTAGGTGATATATATAATTTATATCTAAGACACACAAGGACAAAGGTTGTCATAGCAAAATTTTATTCAAGTCAGTTTAAAGAATATTTTCAAGAACAGAATTTCGAAGTACGTATCTCTCCAAAGATGTTTTTAAAAAAGATTTAATAACACATTTTTGATACCCACGTTAAAGTCGCAGTGTTACTAAAATTTAGTGTATTTTTTTATTCTTACAAATTTTAATATTTTTATCCATTTACGTTTTTGTATTTTTATTTTACTATATTTTTATATTGTGTTCGTATTTTTGTATTGTGGTAATTTATTTATTTATTCTTGTATTTTTATATTTTTACATTTTTACATTTTTACATTTTTATATTTTTATATTTTTATATTTTTATATTTTTATATTTTTATATTTTTATATTTTTATATTTTTATATTTTTATATTTTTATATTTTTATATTTTTATATTTTTATATTTTTATATTTTTATATTTTTATATTTTTATATTTTTATATTTTTATATTTTTATATTTTTATATTTTTATATTTTTATATTTTTATATTTTTACATTTTTATATTTTTATATTTTTATATTTTTATATTTTTATATTTTTATATTTTTATATTTTTATATTTTTATATTTTTATATTTTTATATTTTTATATTTTTATATTTTTATATTTTTATATTTTTATATTTTTATATTTTTATATTTTTATATTTTTATATTTTTATATTTTTATATTTTTATATTTTTATATTTTTATATTTTTATATTTTTATATTTTTATATTTTTATATTTTTATATTTTTATATTTTTATATTTTTATATTTTTATATTTTTATATTTTTATATTTTTATATTTTTATATTTTTATATTTTTATATTTTTATATTTTTATATTTTTATATTTTTATATTTTTATATTTTTATATTTTTATATTTTTATATTTTTATATTTTTATATTTTTATATTTTTATATTTTTATATTTTTATATTTTTATATTTTCATATTTTTATATTTTTATTTTTTTATATTTTTATATTTTTATATTTTTATATTTTTATATTTTTATATTTTTATATTTTTATATTTTTATATTTTTATATTTTTATATTTTTATATTTTTATATTTTTATATTTTTATATTTTTATATTTTTATATTTTTATATTTTTATATGTTTATATTTTTATATTTTTATATTTTTATATTTTTATATTTTTATATTTTTATATTTTTATATTTTTATATTTTTATATTTTTATATTTTTATATTTTTATATTTTTATATTTTTATATTTTTATATTTTTATATTTTTATATTTTTATATTTTTATATTTTTATATTTTTATATTTTTATATTTTTATATTTTTATATTTTTATATTTTTATATTTTTATATTTTTATATTTTTATATTTTTATATTTTTATATTTTTATATTTTTATATTTTTATATTTTTATATTTTTATATTTTTATATTTTTATATTTTTATATTTTTATATTTTTATATTTTTATATTTTTATATTTTTATATTTTTATATTTTTATATTTTTATATTTTTATATTTTTATATTTTTATATTTTTATATTTTTATATTTTTATATTTTTATATTTTTATATTTTTATATTTTTATATTTTTATATTTTTATATTTTTATATTTTTATATTTTTATTTTTTTATATTTTTATATTTTTATATTTTTATATTTTTATATTTTTATATTTTTATATTTTTATATTTTTATATTTTTATATTTTTATATTTTTATATTTTTATATTTTTATATTTTTATATTTTTATATTTTTCCAGTAAATCTGCGAAATCTTATACCTGACTCTTGGTTCTACCTCATTAAAGTCGTTTGCTGCAAGAACAACATTTGAATTAATTTCCTCGAAAGTGGTTTCATACACAAAACCATCATCATCAGCAATATAACACGAATGTTGTTTTTGTTTTTCTGCTGTTTTCATGCATATAAATATTTCCTTTCTTTTTGAATTTAACAATAATTTTTGTCATTTCAACAGATGACTAAAAGTTGGCAGAATTTTCCATTGAAACGATACACGTTCACAGTCAAAGGATGAACGTTTGCTGGTGCTATTTGCTGGCTGGTCGCATGGACACACACACCACTTGTGCAATCACAGAAAAGGATTAAAAAGGACTTGTTATGTTTTCATTTTTTTTTCTTTTTTAACTTGCAAATTATGAAATGTGAGACAGGCTCAACGACAACGATAGCAAGAACAACAACAACAACAGCAGCAACGAAAACAACAATAATGCACAGGTGACCTGAAAATGTTCCACCAGACACACACACACACACACACAAAGAAAAGTCCTGTGTGCAAAACACAACAACAACACATCTCCTTACATATCCTTTAGGAAAAAATACAGCGTTGAAGTACTTGCAACAGACGAAGAACAAAAAAAAAAACAAGAAATACAAATACAGCGTTGAAGTACTTGCAACAGACGAAGAACAAAAAAAAAACAAGAAATACGAAAAGAGAAGAGGAGAAACCAGATATGATATGCAAATTGTATTAAACCGATGACAGAGCAGAATATAATTTCTGTTTCATATTGCTTAATCTCAAATTCCAAATAGGATGTTGAATGCTGATGGCAAAGGATGTGGTAGGGGGTAGAGAAAGAGCGTATCGGGCAAACGGTCGCATAAGGAGAAAGGTGAAAGGCTTAACACATTATGTAGTCACGGTGCTAGGGAACATATACACATACAACTTTGAAAAAAAGAGAGATATCTAGCCAAAAACGGAGTTGTCTGCATATCGACATAACTTCTATGCTTAAGAGTATGTGTGACCGAATCTATGCTTTAAACACCGAAGTAGCTTATTAAGAATTCCTTAGATTTTTTATTTTAATATTTGAGAGACTTTATGAGTGGGAGGAGGAATTATAATGTGGATCTCAACAATTTGTTGGTGAATATTTTAAAATATTGAAAAGTATTTTTTTTTCAAATTTATTTTATTACTTTTATCTACTCACATCAAAAATATTGTTATTAATGCATTAATGTTTACTTTGTTTAGATTTTGTAAAATTTTAAAAAAGTGATATTCTATTGACTATTTTGACAATTTCCTGAAATCTTTTCCAGTATTCCAAGACAGAATTAACTTTCAAAGTCCGCAATGAAAGGAAATATAAACCGATAGTAGGTTGTTCCTTACGTGGGAGTTTTGGAAATTTTCTTAAATAAAAAAAAAATATAAAAAAAAAAAAATAGCGAAGTTGTACATCGACCTCCACCTTTTGTTTGTTGTTTACAAAATTATGAATATATTGTGCGAAATTTCGCATCGATAGTTAAACGTTAGAGTCTGCCGCAAAGAGGTCACAGTTCGGATATAGAGATATCTATAAGAGATATGGTTAAAACATATACTAAAAAAGTATCAAAAGTAAAAATACTTCTTGGTACAATAAAAGTACTTTTCGGTACAAAAAAAAGTTTTTTTTTTGTAAAATAAAATACTTTTTGGTACAATAAACGTACTTTTTGGTGCAAAAAAATGTTTTTGATACAATAAGTGACATTTGGTATCAGTGCAAAGTACTTTTTGACAAGTTCTCTTTCAAAAACAATAAATTCACATTTTTTGTAAAATAAAAGTACTTTTAGAAAAACAATTAAAGCACAATATAAGTACTTTTTGAAAAAATACAAGATTTTGTGGTAAAAATACTATAAAGTACTATTTGGCACAATAAAAGTACATTTTGAAACAATAAAAGTACTTTTTAGTAATATAAAAGTACTTTTTGGATACAATAAAACTACTTTTTTGATGCAACAAAAGTACTTTTAGAAACAATTAAAGTGTATGGAAAGTACTTTTTAATAAAATAAAAGTGTTTATGGTAAAAATTCTATAAATATAAAAGTACTTTTTGGTACTATAAGAAACTTATTATATTATTTTTTGTACAAAAAAAGTTCTTTTTGGTACAACAAAAGTTGTGTTTTTTGTAAAACGAAAATACTTTTTGGTACAATAAATGAACTATTTGGTAAAATAAAAGTACTTTTTGGTATAATAAAAGTACTTTTTAGTACAATAAAAAATAATTTTTTGTACGAAAAAATAGTTTTTGATACAATAAGTGTACTATTGGCACCAGTACAGAGCACTTTTTGGCAGGATACAAATACTTTTTCCTATATTCTTAGGTACAATAAAAGTACGTTTTGGATACAAAAGTATTTATTGGTACAAAAATATAATCATAAAATTACTCTTTAAGATACAATAAAAAACCTTTTTGTTAGAAAAAAAAATACTTTTAGAAACAATAAAAAGTCTAAAAAAAAGTTTTGTTGTAAAACTATTATAAAGTACTGTTTGGTACATGAAAATACTTTTTAGTAATATTAAAGTACTTTTTGGTAATGTAAAAGTTCTTTTAGAAACAATTTAAGTACATTAAAAGTACTTTTTAGTAATATAAAAGTACTTTTTGGTAAAGTAAAAGTTCTTTTAGAAACAATTAAAGTACTTTTTAATACAATAAAAGTATATGTGGTTAAAATACTATAAAGTACTATTTGATAAAATAAAAGCTCTTTTTGATGCAATAAAAGTACATTTTGATACAAATAAAGTACTTCTGGGTACAATAAAGGTACATTTTGAAGAATAAAAGTACTTTTTTAGTAATATAAAAGTATTTTTTGGTACAATAAAAGTACTTTTTAAAACAATAACAGTATTTGTGGTAAAAATATTATAAAGCACCATTTAGTACAATTAAAGTACTTTTTAATATAATAAAAGTACTTTTTGTTACTATAAAAGTATATTTTGGTAGAATAAAAGAACTTAATGATACAACAAAAGCACGTTAAAATTTTAAAATAAATTTTTAAATCCCGATCCGATCCGATCTTGCTCAACTTGAACTTACCATCCGCTTAAAGGATAGAAGCTTGTATATCAAATTTCACCTCGATAACTCTTAAATTACGGCTAGAGGGGCTAACAGACGGACACACCCAAAAATTTGCAGTTTGTATGGGAGGTGGGAGTAGTTTTTGTCCAACATTGCTGAACTTTGAACTTAACCTCCGCTTAGAGGATAGAAGCTAGTATACCAAACTTTACCTTCATAGCAGTTTAACTATGGCTGTACTTGCGGGGACAGACAGACGAATTTTGTATAGGAGGTGGAAGTTGTTATTGTCCGATTTTTTTAATCTTAGAACTTAACTTCTGCTTAGAAGATTCCATATCAAATTGCAGCTCGTTAGCTCTTAAACTACGGCTGTAATCGGGGGACAAACAGATGACCCCCCCCCCAAAAAAGGGGCAGTTTGTATGGTATATGGGAGTAGTTTTTGACCAATCTTGCTCATCTTGGAACTTAACCTCCGCTTTGAGGATAAAAAATTTCATACCAAAATTTTAGTTAGTGAGCTCTTAAACAACGGCTGTAATCGCGGGGACTGACGGACATCTTTTAATCGACTCATAATTCGACGCTGATCATTTACACATATATATACATTAGACCGGGTAACGAAAAAAATTCCCAAATATCGAGGGCAAATATTAAAGACAACCTCGAGACAACTTAAAAAATAAAAATTAGTTTTCTCCCAAACCCCCTGAAAAACCAGTCAAAATCGATTTTTATCGTTGCTTTTTTGTTTGTGGTTTAATCGTAACATACAAGATATCGACGAGTACTACATTTGTCCTATAGATGTCGCTGACGTTCGACATCATTTTGCAATGATGTCCTCATTTAAAGTAGTTTCTACGCCTAATAATTATAAATATGTTTTCATAGGATTAAAGCCCTTTAAAAACGAAGAATATTGTGTTGGGAAGTGTTGTTTGCGCTATTACCGAAAATTATTGCATACTTTTTACCGATATCAAAAAAATTAAATACAAGTTCTTGCATACATGTTAGCGCAAATAGTGTTTACAATTCCATACGGATGACCAATATTCAAGCAACGAATTTATAAAGATACCAAGTAAACAGTGAAAGTAATATTAACAAAATAAAAAAATAATTTTACACTTGTTGTTGTATATTTCCTATGCCACTTGCAGCACTGAACGATTTGTAAGAGATGTGAGTGATTCAGCGCTTGCAGTGACTGATGAAGAGCGTCTGAGGTACATTTTTGCATAACTAGAAAGTCGTGAACGGAATTCGAGTTCGCCAAGATTTGCTATAATTACATATCTTTACTCTTTTTGGGATTCCTTTTGTAATAAAAACAATATTTCGATGGTAACTATATTAACAATGAATAATCCCAGGAAAATATTTAAATTTTTTTTGATGTCGCTAAAATAATTTGGGCTACAAAGTATGCTATCATTTTTATTCATTTTTTTCCCGCAAAGTATGCTATAATTTGCTGTATATTGGGAGGGAGGAGGAAAAAAAATTATATTTTCGAAAGTGGTTCTCGAGATGAACTACAGTATATGTCCTCGACTTTGCAAAAAAAAAATTGTATGGTTACCGACCCGGTCTAATATATATGGTCAAAACTCTCGCCCTAAATTTCTTATGCTAAACAACTTCAAAGACAACTTGTCGATTTCAAACCCGGTTCAAGCAGTAGTATTTACTAATTTGCACATGTGTCCTTTGTACATACGTACAAGTGAGTACATTGTACACACACACATAACATTTATTTCAATAATGTCGTGTTTCAAATTATTTAAAACATGCAATAACATACCTTTACATAACTTTGTATATGATGTTGTTGGTGTATGCCTACATACACTTATACTAACGCACAAGCACACGCAAGTCAACACACACACACATTCACACAGAGATACAAAGACAATTTTCAATAAATATTGCATTCCTGGGGAAACTTGCAAAAATATTTCAAATAACTAGACAAGGATACAAAGATCAGCAACAACAACAACAACTAAGGAATAGACATTATAGGAAGGATATGCGTAAAACGGAAATTGGAATTTGGAAACAAGTAGTGAGTGAGGTTGGAGTTGAATCAGAGAAATATTAGCTATGGTTACACAGTGGCAGAGTGGTAGTGAGTAAGGTGGTGGTGGTGGTGGGAAAATAAGGATTTAAGATTCATAATGTTGCTAAAGGAAAGTACTGAGAGCAGTTGAAGTACAAATAGTAGCAATAGTAGTAAGAGCAATAGTAATAGCATTTCTGAGTATGTAACAGTTGTTGTGATACTGGCTGGATTTGTAGGGCATTAGATAAATGACGCAGAGCATAGCACAACCGAGAGTAGTGCAGTGTATAGCATAGCATAGCAGCTGGAGCACATTCACATAAATAACTAATTGACATTCAGAGTTGCAATTAAATTCACAAAATTTATGATTATTTTGCTAGCTTGCAAATTTGGAAATTTTCCCAGTCAGGGCATTCTCATATATAACATAATGTGTAGCAAGGAACTATAACACACACATACAACAAACATATGTATTGTATTTTTTTTTTTTCATTTGGCAATTTTGTTAAAGATTAGTTTTCTTTAGTTTTGATTTTTTGTTTTGTTGTGTTTAATTTATAAAGATTGGCTATAACATATATGTAACATATATATAGACGTTTGATTGGTGCTCACCTAGAGCTGGAGCCGGGATGGCACCATCTTTTGTCAGTACAACTTTTGGGTTAACGGATGTGAAAAAAACAAGAAGTAGATGAAAAAAGAGAAAGAAAAAAGAAAAACAATATTAAAATAAACAAACACTCAATCAATCCAAAACCATCAAATCAAAAAAAAAAAAAGGTAAATGCAAATAATGTCAGTGTATAGACAAATGTCATCTAATGGTTTGCAGTATTAAGTGACATTTGCATATGATATTAAAATCAAAAATTGTTGTGTAACACGATTCACATAATTTTTTAAATTAATGGAGATATTTGTTCACAACAAAGATTATTTGAAAAAAAAAACGGATTTTTTGAGATATGTAAATAGGGTGTCAAACTTAATTTGGGAGAATATTTTTGAACCTTAGCCACAGTGATTTCAATACTTGAAGGCGGGCAAATGTAAAATAGTATTATGGTCAACGTTTTACATAAAATATTGTTTATACAAAAATATATTGATAGTTATTATGAAAACACTTCGCCACAAATTTTCAATTATTTTCGATGCATTTAGGATGATTTAAAATAAAGCTTTTCTTTGGCTACTATTTCAAAATATTGAATATTTATAATTCTAATTTCTACGGAATTTTGGAAATTTTTTTTTTATATTTTTTTAATTAAAAAATAATTTTTTTGAAAAAGATATATATTGGAATTAGAAACTAGGATGTCAAACTTATTTTGAGAGAATATTTTTGGACCATATTGGCCCACTGTCAATGCCATCTTGAAGGCGGCCAAAAATAAAACGATAAAACGATTTAAAATTGTTGTTGTTGTCTTTAAAAAATAATATTCAAAGTTCCTGTAAAACCTCTTAACCATAACAGTCTTAGCTTTATCACTGCAACAAGATGGATTATAAATGACCCTCCTCGTTTTCAACATAGATTTCAAAATTTTGGAATTAGTTAAATTTATAGTTTTGTATTTATTTTTTGTTTCAAAAACTTGTTTTATATCCTAATTAAAATCCGTTGTCTAAAATCTATTTTTTTTATAATATACCTATAATAATATTAAATTTTCTTGAAATCTAAAAATGATATAATATTAAAAATTGAGCTTGAAACAAATTCCATATTAATGTTCTAATAACAGACCGAATAAATACAAAAACAACGATGATGATGACGCAGAGCACGGCGAGCCGCAAAGCTGAAATAATGCTTATGGCAAATCTGTTGGTTGCGAAACCAACAACAAAAACATGTTGTTTGAAAGCCGACGGCTTTCTCAACATAAACAAAGCAAACAAGAAAGAAGTTTAGCAAATGGTATCTCGTAGTGAATGGTTGTGAAGTTTTTCGAGTCTATGCACTCAAGAAAGAATTCTCATTTCGATGTGAGATTCAGGTGCATAAGACTTGATGAACAATTTGCAACCATTATACCAAAGTCTGCTGATGAGGATTCGTGGCTGAATCCGAAACAGCTGTACAGACTGCCTGGCATTATGAGAATATCATTCTGCTATAAACTTCTTTCAAAAACACTGGTCTTGAGCTTGAAACAAATTCCATATCAATGTTCTAATAACAGACCGAATAAATACAAAAACAACAAAAATTTATAACCTTAAAAATTTCGTCGTCTTTAATGGAAGTTAAAATTTAACTCTTGGAAGTTAAATTAATTCCTTACAAAAGGTCGCGCATATAATGCAAAATGTGTATCTGTACTACAAATTTAAAAAACCAGACCTAGAGCTTGTAAAAATCATTTAAAAGTATTATAAAATAAGGTCGAAGAATCACAATAGAAAAAAAATATACTACATTTGTTTTAAAAACTGGCCACAAATACTTTTATGCTCCTATAAAGAGTGATTCATTTAAAGGTGTTTTTTTCATTTGTATTTTTCTTTGAATATTACACCTAACTGGTGTCAATCTGTCATCGATTTTTTATTTAATATTTTTTGACAATTCTTTATGGAAAGACTGCCAACGCTACCACGTGTGCAAATTATTCTGCAGTATTAATAAAAGTTTTCTGAAAATAAAAAATATATTTTAAGTGCACTTATATGTGGTGCTAACAGAATGTCACCTATATTTTAATCATGAAAGTTATAGTAAAGTCTAACATAAGGACAGATATTTACTGCAACATGTGTATTTACTCCACAATACCGCTCGCATTTAAATTGTTGCTCATATAGGGAGTGATTCATTTAAAGGTGTTTAATTCATTTCTATTTTTCTTCGAATATCACGCCTAACTGTTGTCAATCTGTCATCGTATTTTTATTAAGTATTTTTTGGCAATTCATTATGGAAAGACTCCCACCGCTACTACATGTTCAAATTATTCTGCTGTATTATGAAAATCAAAGTTTACTGAAAAAAAATTGTAAGTGCCACATAAGTGTGCAAAGTGAATTTCATCTATATTTTTATCATGGAAGTTATAGTAAAGTCTAACATAAGGACAGATATTTACTGCAACTTGTGTATTTACAATACCTAAAAAAAAATGCTTGCATTTAAATTGTTGCTCATATAGAGAGTGATTCATTTAAAGGTGTTTGTTTAATATGGTTTTTCCTTGGGACATCATTCCTAACTGGTGTCAAGCTGTCATCGAATTTTTATTCAGTATTTATTGACATTTCGTTATGGAAAGACTCACACTTCCGCAACGTGCCCAAGTTACTCTGCTGTATTACAAGAATTAAATAAATTTCGTGCTTTTAGTACATCATATAGTGCTGATAATCGAACATCCAAGTTCACTACAGCAAATACCATTCACAAATTTGAGTTCCAGTTTGAGTTAATAGGACAATACACGACTGAAATTTCCATATCTAGACCGAGAAGATAAGCATATTGCAATGCTAGAAAGAGAGAGTGACGGAAAGTGAAACTCTCCGTAAAGAGCATCAACGGCGTTGTCGCGGTCAACATTTAAATGGAATTGTTATTGAAAATGCCAGAGACTGTACTTTCGTGGCTTTATGAACATTCCGACATCCAAATCAATATTAAGCATTTTATATAAATTTAAAAATAGAAGTTTTAAGTGAATCACCTTTTCCGCGAAAATGTTGGTTGCAAAAGAAATTAAAAAAAATTTCAAACTAAAATAAATTCCACATTTTAATCGCTAAAGTTTAAATGTCGGAGGCTATTTTATGTGTTTGATTTATATTTAAAAATAAAAGTTCCTAATGAATCACGCTGTCTAAGAAAATTTTCTTTGCCAAAAATTTAAAAAATATCAATAAAAATAAAGAAATTCCACATTTTGATCTTTAATAAGTAAAAGTCAGAGAATGTTATTTTGCGACATAATAACAAATCCGGCATCAAATTCAGTTTTATGCGTTTTATTTAAAATTAAAAATAATAGTTTTAAATGAATCACCCTTTCAACGAAAACTTTATATGTCATTCATATAAAAAAAATTTGAAAATTAAGAAAATTTCACATTTTGCTTTTTAAAAAGTAAATGCCTGAGAATATTATTTCGTGGTATAATAAAGATTCCTACAATCAATTCTATTTTATGCGGCTTATTTATGTTTAAAAATAATACTTGTAAATGAATCAATAAATCCAAGAAAATTCGGGTTAAAAAAGGAATAAAGAAAATTCCACATTTTACTTCTTTAAAGTTAAATGCCAGAGACTATTTTATGTATTTGATTTATATTTAAAAATAAAAGTTGCTAATGAATCAAGCTATCCAAGAAAAATTTGATTGCCAATAATATAAATAAAAAATAAAAATAAAAAAAAATTAAGAAAATTCCATATTTAACCTTTTAAAAGGTAAATGTCAGAGGCTATTTTATCGTGGCTTAGTAAAAATTCCGACACATAGTTATATTTTATGCAATTTAGTTAAAATTAAAAATAATAATTCTAAATGAATCGCCCTTCTAATGAAAACTTTGGTTGTCAATCATATACAAAAATCCATAACAAAAAAAATTTCACATTTCATTTTTTTGAAAAGTAAATGCCAGAGGCTATTCTTTCGCGGCATAATAAAGATTTAGACAATCAATTCTATTTCACATTTATTTTTTTTGAAAACTAAATGCCAGAAGCTATTCTTTCGTGGCATAATAAAGATTTCGACAAATTATAGTTTAAAATGAATCAATCAATCCAAGAAAATTTTGGTTAAAAAAGGAATAAAAAATGTCAAAATAAAACAAATCCAACATTTCACTCTTTAAAAAGTTACTGTCCGAGACTGTTCTTTCGTGGCATAAATATATAATAAAGGTTCTAAATGAATCACCCTTGCTGTGAAAATTTTGGTTGTAAAAGATATTAAAAAAAAATTTAAACAACAAAAATTTCAAATTATACTCCTTAAAAAATAAATGTCAGAGACTATTCTTTCATGGCGTATTAAAGATTCCTACATCTAATTCTATTTTATGCGTTTTATATACAAATTAAAAAAGAAGTAATAAATGAATCAGCCTTTCTACAAAAAGTTTGGCAAGTATAAAATAAAATTTCAAAATAAAGAAAATTTCACATATTTACTAACTGAATAGGTACTTCAATATTATCAAAATGAAAAATGAACTATAAATTCTTGTTTAATGACACATCGCTTGAACTATATATCGACATCAGATTATATCGACTTGAGTATTTTTTAAATATTTCTAGGAAGTCGTGTTAGGATCAAAATAATTATGAATCCCACAATATTGCTAATGAGGATCTTCATTTACAATTTGAAAAAGTTAAATTTCCAACAGACATATTAGAAAATCTCCTAATTATTTACAGTTTTTATTAATATTTTTTTTATTATTTACAGTATTTTTTAAACACTGTTTTTCACTATAATTAAATTGATTGTTTTTGCTGTGGCAATTTAGTAGCAGTAGTTGATTATAATCTATAAGACTTAATGCAAATTAAAGAATGTATCACTTATTTAAACTTAAGCTGTGTCTATCTTTATTTTTAATACCATTTTTATTCCTAAATTTATTTGTGACTGATTGCATTTAATGTCTACGATATATGTGGGGAAATTCTTTGGTTCCTATCAACTACATTTTGTTACACTTAACAAAACAATAAATAAAATGATTTCTTCCAAAAGATTAAACCTAAGCAAATACACACACGCACACAATTCCTTACATATCCACTTTGAAAATCTCTTTCAAATTTAATTTTATAGAAAAAAAAAACAAATAAAAAATATATATATAACAATTTAAATTAAAATCTTAAAAAATACAGCACATTCCACATTCACAATTGTTTTTTTCTATATCATTCGACCAAAGATTACTAGCATAAAAACAGAAACTTTTCTTAATTCAATAAACGATAAAAAAAAACAATAAACTAATATTCGAAAAGTTTAACAAAAATAATGAAAACAATCTCAGTAAAAATCAATCAGATGAAATTCAATTCAGTCCTAGATGAATTGTTTTTGAAGCAGAAAAAGAAATCTCATACTATATAA
This sequence comes from Muscina levida, assembly GCA_964034835.1. Classification (NCBI taxonomy): domain Eukaryota; kingdom Metazoa; phylum Arthropoda; class Insecta; order Diptera; family Muscidae; genus Muscina; species Muscina levida. The sequence continues at coordinate 18,085,710 of OZ035883.1, read as the reverse complement.
AGAAACAGACAAAGGAGAGAGGGGCAGCGATATAGTATTTCTTTCGCCTTCACAAATATTTGTGCTAATAATCATCATCCATCCATACTTTTGTTTTGAAACAAACTTATAACAAAGGAGCAGATGGTTTTAAGCTATTCAATGAATGAATTCAATGGTATGTCTATAATTAAATTGTAAAATGCGCAAAAGGCAACAAAACTTTTATTTTTTTTTTTTTGTTATCTAAACGCCCGCCTCAGTAAGCTGAGTGGGGGAGGGAGGCGTTGGCATATGAGCACTAAGTTGCTGGCGGAGGGTAATGGTACAAATTTATGTTCAATGCGAAGTAATTCCAAAAATTTGTTGCAAATTTAAATGGAATTTTGTGGTTAAACTTGAAAATATGTACTATTTTAATAACGATAAAATACACAATAAAGGGGGGTACGAGGGGAGGCCATAGGCCGATATTTCAATACTCACCATTGGGAACTGTGGTAACTTTTTTGGTTTGGACACGGGCTGTGGCATTATTGACCTATATGCAAATCGATTGGAAGGAGGAGGAAGAGAAAAAACATAACATTTTAATAATTTATAATTGATAAATTTCAAGAGAAATACACCTAATAATTATTATAGTTAAGTGGAAAAAATTATGAAAATTTCGATAGTTGTTGCTTACTTTGATGTGTGTGTTGGTATCTCTGTTAAATGCTGTAAAAATTATATGACCTGTAATGTTGAAATTTCAAAGAATTACAATAAAAGCTGGAAAAAAAAATTTTAATTATATGTTGCAAAAGAACTAAAATTTAAGAAAATTTGTTGTATTTTTGTATTTTTGTATTTTTGTATTTTTGTATTTTTGTATTTTTGTATTTTTGTATTTTTGTATTTTTGTATTTTTGTATTTTTGTATTTTTGTATTTTTGTATTTTTGTATTTTTGTATTTTTGTATTTTTGTATTTTTGTATTTTTGTATTTTTGTATTTTTGTATTTTTGTATTTTTGTATTTTTGTATTTTTGTATTTTTGTATTTTTGTATTTTTGTATTTTTGTATTTTTGTATTTTTGTATTTTTGTATTTTTGTATTTTTGTATTTTTGTATTTTTGTATTTTTGTATTTTTGTATTTTTGTATTTTTGTATTTTTGTATTTTTGTATTTTTGTATTTTTGTATTTTTGTATTTTTGTATTTTTGTATTTTTGTATTTTTGTATTTTTGTATTTTTAAATTTTTGTATTTTTTAATTTAAATGTTTAAATTTTTGTTGTCATTCATTATCTCAATGCATAAGTTCATTAAATTAATGAATACTTCGGTTTTTAACGCAACTTCAGAACTCTTACGATTTTTCAGTGTAGTACTTAGCCTCTATATACCACAAATAAGCGCCACCCACTTCATCATGAACCTTACGTCCTTTCTTATCCTTAACAGTAATTTCAGTTTTTTTCTCTTCTCCCAAACCATAAATGTTGTGAAAAACAAAATGACGCTACAAGATCTGTTAGCGGAATGGAAACAAAACAATGCATTGTATGAATGGGTAGCAAAGAAATTGCACGAACGTTAAGCGTAGAATGGTTAAGAGAATACGGATGATTATAGGGAAGAAGTACGGCCCAGGCAAATGCCATAATAGGGAAAAGGATGGTTCTTGTTTTTATTATGGTCTTAAATTTCACTTAGCAAGTCGGGTAATTAACTTTCTATGTACGTTTTTACCCGCTCGTAATGGAGGCCATTAACAATGTGGTTGTAATGACGGAAGACATACGCGCCCAACGAACGCAGTAGAAAGTATCTACTGGCGGCTAAGAGCAGTTGTGGACCATAAAATAGCAATGTAAGAAGTTAATATTAACATATCGTCAACATTGTTTATAAGTAATAAATGTCACTCAATTTGATTTACTGTTAATTTTTGTATTGTATTCTGTAATTGAATATTTTAAATTTCAGTGATTTTATATGTATTGAATTTATTTCCATCTTGTCTTGCGCCCGGTAGTATGCTATACTTTTTCCACACTTGCTGCTGTGACGACGGCAACAGCATCTACACTTATTTATGTATAGACCAGGCATTGTGTGTTGCAAGTTAAATAATTTTTAGCAACCGCTAATACCACAACAACCGCACTAGTCATACAACCACAACAACTACAGCAGTGGTAGTGGTGCTGATGATGGTGGTAACATTAATAACGGCCGACCAGTCCGTTTCCCTTAAACATCAGCTAGCTAAGTAGTAAATAACGGAAAAGAGTATTTAACTGGGAAAAAATTGCTAACAATTAATCTTAAAAAATGTCAATAGGAATTAAATAAATTTCAAGACAACAACTGGTATTTAGATGATTATCCTTAAATTCGACCTAAATATGTTTTTGTCATTAGAAACAAATACTTTTTTTCATTAAAAATGATCATTTCTATAATGCATTTTAGGTAATTAAAATATATAAAAAAAACCACAACAATAGAGTATATCTTAATTAGATGTTGTTGTTAAGCTAATAAATGTAAGTAGAAATATAAAGTATAGCATAGTTTAAGGTGGTGTAAACGCTATTATGGAGAGATATTTATTTCTCCTGTTCTTTATTTATATTTTTATATTTTTATATTTTAATATTTTTATATTTTTATATTTTTATATTTTTATATTTTTATATTTTTATATTTTTATATTTTTATATTTTTATATTTTTATATTTTTATATTTTTATATTTTTATATTTTTATATTTTTATATTTTTATATTTTTATATTTTTATATTTTTATATTTTTATATTTTTATATTTTTATATTTTTATATTTTTATATTTTTATATTTTTATATTTTAATATTTTAATATTTTTATATTTTTATATTTTTATTTTTTTAATGTTATATATTTTTATATTTTTACATTTTTACATTTTTATATTTTTATATTTTTATATTTTTATATTTTTATTTTTTTATATTTTTATATTTTTATATTTTTATATTTTTATATTTTTATATTTTTATATTTTTATATTTTTATATTTTTATATTTTTATATTTTTATTTTTTTAATGTTATATATTTTTATATTTTTACATTTTTATATTTTTATATTTTTATATTTTTATATTTTTATATTTTTATATTTTTATATTTTTATATTTTTATATTTTTATATTTTTATATTTTTATATTTTTATATTTTTATATTTTTATATTTTTATATTTTTATATTTTTATATTTTTATATTTTTATATTTTTATATTTTTATATTTTTATATTTTTATATTTTTATATTTTTATATTTTTATATTTTTATATTTTTATATTTTTATATTTTTATATTTATATATTTTTTATGTTATATATTTTTATATTTTTATATTTTTACATTTTTATATTTTTATATTTTTATATTTTTATTATTTTGATATTTTTATATTTTTATATTTTTATATTTTTTTATTTTTATATTTTTATATTTTTATATTTTTATATTTTTATATTTTTATATTTTTATTTTTTTACATTTTTACATTTTTATATTTTTATATTTTTACATTTTTATATTTTTATATTTTTATATTTTTATATTTTTATTATTTTTATATTTTTAAATTTTTAAATTTTTATATTTTTATATTTTTATATTTTTATATTTTTATATTTTTATTTTTTTAATGTTATATATTTTTATATTTTTATATTTTTACATTTTTACATTTTTACATTTTTACATTTTTATATTTTTATATTTTTATATTTTTATATTTTTATATTTTTATATTTTTATATTTTTATATTTTTATATTTTTATATTTTTATATTTTTATATTTTTATATTTTTATATTTTTATATTTTTATATTTTTATATTTTTATATTTTTATATTTTTATATTTTTATATTTTTATATTTTTATATTTTTATATTTTTATATTTTTATATTTTTATATTTTTATATTTTTATATTTTTATATTTTTATATTTTTATATTTTTATATTTTTATATTTTTATATTTTTATATTTTTATATTTTTATAGTTTTATATTTTTATATTTTTATATTTTTATATTTTTATATATTTATATTTTTATATTTTTATATTTTTATATTTTTATATTTTTATATTTTTATATTTTTATATTTTTATATTTTTATATTTTTATATTTTTATATTTTTATATTTTTATATTTTTATATTTTATATTTTTTTATTTAAATTAATTCAGAGAAGAAAAACCAAATTCCCTTTGCATCCCATAAATAAGATATGTAATAGATACTAAGGATTCACATTATCAGATTATATAACATAGTATAGTTAGATATGTTTTCTCCTAACAGTATGCTGCCCTTAAACTAAGATTCACAAAATTTCAACTTAAATTACACAACATAATTACAAGCATTTCCCCTTTCTACTTTTATTTCATTGTCCTCCCCTAGCTAAAATCAAATTTTCGCGTTCAACTTTTACCAAATCGTGAATAATCATAAAGATTTACACTCTTCACAACAATCCATCCCACATTTATCACCTTCTTCATTCTTACGTTCTAATGAAGCCGAGCAGCACCATAATTAGATACAAATCTGTTGATGATTGAACATTCAAGCCATTGCAAAGAGCAGCGGCGGATTCGTTGCCAGGATTTTCTCAAGATGTGCTGCACTGCAACATCGTCATGTTTGAGATTCTCAGCCTCTCCATCACCCTCGACTCTCAAAAAGGAAAAGTGCAAATTGAGCACAAAATCTCATTAACAAAATGTCGACAACAACTAAACTAGTGTTGTTGAACTAACAGCAACATCACTTACAACTACAGGAATGGTTAAGAAAATTTAAAAGTGTTTGTGCAAAGTTCAAATATCGAGCAGAGCGACAGCGTACAGTGGCTTGCAGTAAGATAAGTAAGAGGCAATATTTTGGGATCTGTCGAATCTAAAATACACTGGTATGGAAGATATGTGGTAATTGCAATTATTTACATTATTGATTAAATTATCAAATTTAAATTTTGTAAATAATATTATTTATTTGAATCACTCGTAACATTTAAATGATGTTAGTTATTCGGGTCATTTCAACCATTTAATTTAAATAAGTCCAACCAATTGGATCGTTTGTCCCATTTACCTCGAACACTTTCATTATTTTGACTAACTATAATTTACCTTAACTCACACCCTAAAACTCCTTTCACTTTACATTCTCTAGCTTATCAAGTCAAACGCAAATTTCATCATTCATAATCATGATGATGAAATTTGCTAAAATTAATTATAATACCCCAATTCAAATTATTCTAGCCCCTCTCCGTCATCTTTATTCGGTCAACAGATATTCACAATTATGTGTAAATGGCATTCATATGGAATTGACTTGTGCATAGAACCTGATACTTCTCTCGTTACTACGAGCGCTTCCTGGCGCTATATTTGGTTACTCTCTTGAGCTAAGGACTACGAGCAGAGAGGTGAGGGGCGAGAGCTAAACCAATATGTGGCAACATTTACTATCAGGGACGACGCTTCTATGGAACATAAACATTGTCCAGTATTATGTGGGGGCGTTGAGGTAAATTATGAACAGTGAATAATGTATGAATGTGCAATATAAGCTTACAAACGAGAAAGTATGTAAATGGGAGTATGTGTGTGTGTCAATGAAAATCAAATATGGAAACGGAAGTTTATATTTTCATGGCAGTGTTCATGTGTGTGTGTGCGTTGACATTGTATATGTATAAATCCAATAACGGAGACATGCTGGAGGAATTGTGGAGAGGGAAATGGAGAGTTGGGAATGTAATCGGGGTAGAGCAGCAGGAAGTCGCAATGCAAACTCTGCTTTAATTAAACTTATAATTTGGCTTATGCAAAAGATTTATACACTTATAACCAATGCGCTCTCACACAAATGTATACACACGCGGGCCTCCACACATAACACCCGCGGCTTAATACGAGGCATAAGGCAGAAGTTTGGGTTGGAAATGTTTTGCTAAAATGAAAAACATATATCAAATTCTTTAAATTTTTTAAATCATAAAATTCATGAAATTAATTAATTTCTTAAATTCATAAAATTTAATAAATTCATTAAATTCATTAATTTCTTTAAATTCATTAAATTAATTAATTTCTTTAAATTCATTAAGTTCTTTAAATTCATTAAATTCATTAAATTAATTAAATTCATTAAATTTATTAATTTCATTTAATTCATTAAGTTCATTAAATTCATAAAACTCTAAAATTCATTAAATTTATTGAACTCATTGAATTCATTGAATTCATTAAATTCATTAAATTCATTATATTCATTAAATTCATTAAATACATTAAATTCATTAAATTCGTTAAATTTATTAAATTCATTAAATTCATTAAATTCATTAAATTCATTAAATTCATTAAATTCATTAAATTCATTAAATTCATTAAATCCTTTAAATTCACAAAAGTCATTGATTTCATTAAATTCATAAAATTCATTTAATTCTTTAAATTAATTAAATTCTTTAAATTAATTAAATTCATTAAATTTATTAAATTTATTAAATTCATTAAATTCATTAAATTCATTAAATTCATTTAATTCTTTAAATTAATTAAATTCATTAAATTCTTTAAATTAATTAAATTCATTAAATTTATTAAATTTATTAAATTCATTAAATTCATTAAATTCATTAAATTCTTTAAATTAATTAAATTCATTAAATTTATTAAATTTATTAAATTCATTAAATTCATTAAATTCATTAAATTCATTAAATTCATTAAGTTCATTAAATTCATTAAATTCATTAAGTTCATTAAATTCATTAAATCCATTAAATTCATTTAATCCATTAAATTCATTATATTTATTAAATTCATTAAATTCATTAAATTCATTAAATTCATTAAATTCATTAAATTCATTAAATTCATTAAATTCATTAAATTCATTAAATTAATAAAATTCAATAAATTTATTTAATGCATTAAATTTCATGAATTCCTTAAATTCATAAAATTTCTTAAATTCACTCGGCATAATTCACAAAATTTATAAAATTCACAAGTAATACAATTTATAAATTTAAAAAAATGTATATTTCAGAAACTTAAAAAAGAAATATAAAATTTAAAAAATATATAAAATTTACACAATTCATAAAGATTAAAAATTCATAAATTCAGAAATTTCGTAAAATGTGTCAACTGCATAAAGTTTACAAAAAAAATTATTTAAAAACATAAAATTAATTTAGTTAAATTTTTTATATGAATAAAATATTTATATAATTCGTGTAATACACAAAATTGATACATTTCGAAATCATAGAAATTGTAAATATCATAAAATTTGTGTATTTCTTAAATTTTTTAAAAAAAACATAAAATTCACACAGTTTATCAAAATTAAAAAATTTATAAATTCAGTAATTTCGTAAAATGAATCAACTGCTTAAAATTTATAAATTATTATTTAAAAACATAAAATTAAATTAAATTTTTTATATGAATAAGAAAATTGAAATTCATAAAATTACCCTCGTACTTGTCCATTGTGCCGATTTATGCTTAGCGAAATCTACCCCAGCACTACTGGGGTTTCAAACCAACTGTGGTAAGTGTACAATCTGCTAAAATTGTATTCCTATACAGAGCGAGTGGAGGATGAGGCAATACCAAACCACGGCGCGTTGATACTCCAAGCAACTATTCCAACAATGACTAAGTTCAGTACAAATATTGGTGAGAATCTGTGTTCGTGTGTGTGTGTGTGTGTCTGTATGGTAATTGTGCATTGTTGCAATTCTCATATTATTGGACTAGAACTAAAATTTAAATACTCTCCCACTTAGCAAAGAAATTATACTAATATTTGTTTTTGCATTCCTCGCAGCTAAACACTGCAATGCAATGACAATGTAAATGTTGCAGTAATAATGAAATGGAATCGCCATGTAAACTGACTGTGACTGGAGGCAATGAATGAATGAAAATTGTTCCGATTTGATAGCAGCGGCAATAGCAGCAGCAGCAGCAGTTACACAGAAATGACATATCCAATATCAGCTGCTAATGATGTTTAATTAGGAAGCTACAGTGGAGTGGAGTTGGCTCCATTGCAGGATTTAAAGGAAATGCTAAACCATCAGCAGGCGTTTGTTATATTAAATATGCATCCACATATTCTATGCAGTAATGATGAGATTACTACAACTGAATTGCGCTGCCCCCCTCTCACCCATTTAAAAGATATTCAAATTCGATTACAAATTAAATCATTTATGCAGAAAATAGTTTCAATGAAAATTTACAATACTATAATGTATTCATATACGCTTTGGCAACACCCCACGCCTCAATCATTTGTATGTTCGTTCCTGTTGCCATCAACATAACAATTTTAATTAAAATTTACAAAAATTTGTTTAAAGCCGGCATCACATCCTATTTGTAATTTCCCTTACATATGACCGCACAAAAATCACCAATATATTCTGTTACTGGGTATTAAATGAAAACAATTTCCAATGGTCCAATGGACCATAAATATGAATCCTATCAATTTGCCCGACCATGATGATGTAGGTAAAATATAGGTACAAGCAATGAAAGGGCAGAGTATAAAAGAGAATATGTTGTTGGAAAAATTGTAAATGGTCGGATGGCGAAGGTTTACAGCAATTTATATGAATCAAATCGTATAAAAAATAAAATTAAAGGATTTAAAATGTTTCTAATAACTCAAACGCTTTATATGATTCCATTAGTAAAATGTTAAAAATCCTTAATATTTGAAAAGGTTGACAAGATGCTAATAATTCCAACGATTTAAACAATGCAAATAATTAAAATATTCAAAATGATATTTTTGATTCAAATGATTTCAATAATGCAAATGATAATATCACTTATTCATAATGGGATTATTGAAATGTTGATAAAAATTATTTAACAAAATTACCAAAACCAATCAAATTATTCAAATAATTGGGAATTTTCAAATAGCTGCAATTATATTTAATTTCAAATATTACATGGCTTTGTATTTATTGACCAAGTTCATAAATTTTAAACCGAAAAAGGACTTACCCCCCCCCCTCTTTGCACAGGGATTTTGCATGTAAGAGTACAATTTTACTACCACTGCGGTCTATAAACGAAAAACATTTTGGGGACACAATTGCAATTGCGCTAAACCACATATGGACAACCACAATACATATATATAATTCAAATCGAAAACAAATGTTTAACATTGTTAGCACTGTAGTGAACTGAATAAATATTGACCAACCACAAATATATTTATTTTTATTTGATTGGTTTGTTTGCACTCTGCACAGAATTGTTACGAGTTTATTTAGAACCAATAGTTCAAACAGTTCACACATTATGAAAGTGAAAATTTTAATTAAAATTTATTTAAGTATCCATTGAATTGTTTATAATATTAAATTTGTGGTTTTTGTTTGGTGGTGATGCAAAAAAGACTCCAATATCATTGCAAATTCTATCTCTATTTTAAGGCGCTCTGCTCTACATGTTCAAAACTTGTTGATGGCTTTGAAAAGTAGTTTATTTTTTTAAAACAATTTTCTGTTGTGGCATAGTTTCAGGCGCGCGTCTATTTGCTTTTCTTCCCAATGAAAACTGGCAAACAAGCTCATAGCTTTATGCTATAAACAATGCCGCCTTTTATGGTTAACATACTTTCCAAAGTTAAAAGTGTTATAGTGCATATAATAGCATATGTTAAGGCATACATATATGCACTGTGACTGTGGCGAGGGGTAGCGAGAGGTAAGTGAAATACAAAACAATTCTGTATTATGGCGTGAACTACATTTAACAGTGGGGCTTAAAAATAGTTTCGAAACAAAACTTTTGCGTGCATTGTCTTGTGTGCAAAGTGAAATACTAATCGCATTCTTTGTGAGTTTATTGCTAACATTTTATATGAACCATCAAAAGGATATAACTAAGAATATGCAATACAATGTGTGTGTGTGTCAGAAAATGTTGAAACTGAAATAGTTTAATGTTTAAAATGTGACTCTTTGGGAGCACATGTTAGAGGTAGGCATTCGGCATAGAGTTGTAATAAATGGTATAATCGAGTTATTTAAATTACTCGTGTTGTTGAATTTGTTTAAATTAATTATAGATTAGTAAAATGAAGAATTGTATAACAAAAAAAAAAATAATACAATTTAAAGAAAAAATATGATCACAAAAATATATATACTTAATAAAAATTATAAAAATAAAAAAAAAATATATAAAAATAACACAAATTATAAACATAAAAATTTTAAAACTAATAGACAAGAATTATAAAACCTACAATTATTTAAAAAAAAATATATTGGTTAGAAAACAAACTTAACTTAAAAATTACAATTAATTAAAAAATATTAACAATTAAACTTACAAATAAAATCTAAATAGAAAATTAGTATAAATTGAACAATTTATTAAAATTGTAAAAGTTATGATAAAAAGTATAAAAACAATAAATTTATTTAAATAATAAAATTTACAAAAATGATAAAAATTATAAAAATAATAAGATTAAACAAATTATAAAATTCAAAAAAAAAAAAATATAAAATTTATAAAAATAATAATAAAAAATAATTGACTAAAACCCTATAAGCAATAATAAATAATTGCCAATAGAACTGAACTCAAACCGAACTATGACAATATCATAATTCAATACAGATTAACAAAAAACAAAATCAAGAACAATAATATAAAATTTAAAATAATAATAAATTTTATAAAAATCACAAAATTTATAAAAATGGCAAAAAATTAAATTTATAAAAAATATTTAAATTATGAAAATTAAAAATAATTTTATTTTAAAATAATGAATATAAAAATATTTAAAAATTATAAAAATTTGTAGAAATAATAAAAATTATAAAATTTATCAAAATAATTTATAAAAAATATATTTATAATAAAATTTACAAACATAATTAAAATTTATAAAAATAATAACTCGTATAAAATTAAAAAAAATTTCTAAAAAAAATTACTATCGAAAACTTTTAATTTAAACAAAAAATAAATTTATAAATAATAAAATTTTAAAAAATAATAAAATTTTTAAAACTTATAAAATTTGTAAAAATTATAAAATTTGTAGAAATTATAAAATTTATCGAAATAAAAAAATGTATAAAAACATTAAATCGTAAAAAGATAATAAAATTCAAATTAATTTGGCAAATAACAAAAATAATACAAATAAAAAATATTAAAATTATAAATATAAAGGAAAAGTAAAAACTAAAAAAAATTACAATTAAATAAAATTCGTAAATTTAAGTACATATTAAATGTATTAAGAATTTGTAAAATGTTCAAATGTGTAAAATTAAAAAAGTTTATAAAAGTAATACAACTTATAATAAAAATTAGAAATTTATTTAAATAAAAAAATTATAAAATTTAAAAAAAAGGTGAAATTATATATAAATTTTTTTATAATATATAAAATTTATAAAAAAAGCAAAATTTAAAAAAATAATTAAATTTAAAAAAAAAAATATTAAAAATTATATATTGTGTATTGTTAAATATATAAAAATTATAAATTTGATAAAAATAATAAAATTTTTAATAAAAAGTATAAAATTTGTAGAAAAAATCAAGTTTATCAAAAATTAATTCATAAAAATGATAAAATTTATACAATTTATAAATATTACAAAGACTAAAAATTTGAAAAAATATATTAATTTAAAAATATTAAAAAAAATTTAAAAATTTAAAAAAAAAAATTTATTGAAATATTATTATTATTGACATTGATATTGATATTGAAATTTTATACAAATTATGAATATTACAAAAACCAAAAATTTATAAAAACGATAAAATTGATTAAAATAATAAATTCATAAAAATGATTAAATTTATACAAATAATAAATATTGAAAATAACTATAAATTTATTAAAATAATTAAAATAAAAAAAATAATATAAAAAAATCATAAAAATTATAAAAATAACAAAATTTATAGAAATTATAAATATAACAAAAATTAAAAGTTTATAAAAATAAAAAAAAAATTCAAATAAAATAAAAACGATAAAATTCGTCAAAGTAAAAGAGTTCATAAATTGTATAAAAATAAAAAAAATTATAGAAATGATAAATACTACAAAAACTTAAGTTCAAAAAAAAAAAAATATTAAAAACATTATTAAATTTATTAGAATAATAAAATTCATAAAAAAATATAAAATAACAATATTTATTCAATCTATAAATATCATAAAAATTAAAAAATTATAAATTTATTAAATTGGTAAAAAAAAATAAAATTGATATAAATAATAAAATTTAAAATAATTTATATTAATTTATTATTTATAAAAAAAACACTATACAATAATAATAATTATATAACACTATAATAATAATTATAATTTTCTGCTGCTTTGTCGCTTTGATAAAACTAGTCATTGGCACTATAACTACATATATATGTTCGTACCGAAAAACGAGGGGAGTTTGTGTAAGAGGTGGATGTAACTTTTAGCCGATTACATCTATTGTTTTGTCATCAATTTTTTATTACTACCGAAATTTTAAATACCGATCTTGAACTACACAGTGCAACACAGCTTTTCGGGGGTGAACGAAACCAATATCAAACGTTAGCATTTGACCTCAGATAAAAAACCCTAAACTTCAATTTGCTCCACTACGTTACAATTTTATTTACAATGAAAAACAAAAATAGAAATTGACAAATCATGTGTAAAAATAAATTTGGAATAGTTGATGTCTTGGAAGACCTACATTAAAATTTTTCGGGGAATATTTCCTGGGAACATTTTAACCCTTTATTTGCCACCCGTATTGAACATTTTGAAATAGAATATTTCTAGCGAAGACTTTAAGCCTTGTTCTCCCTTAAAAGTTGACTTCTTAACAGTTTTTCAAAATTGAGCCAAATATTTCCGATACGGGTCGGAGCTAGAGGTTTAAAATGTTCCGAGAAAATATTTCATATCCTTTTATTCGACTTTTGACAAAAAAAAAAATTTAATTTCAAACCACTGTAAAAAAAAATTATAACCTAGTAGAGCAAAATGGAGTTTAGGGTTTTGTTACTGAGGTCAAATGCTATCGTTTGATATTGGTTTGATTCACCCCCGAGACAATGACCCTCAAATTGTGTTATAGTGTTATTTATATGAACTGAGAATATTTTAATTAAAGTTAAACCCGCAAATAGGGGAAGTATGTATAGGAGGTGGAAGTGATTTCTGTCCGATCTTGCTCATCATAGAATTTAAACTCAGTTTACAGAAAAGATGCTGGCATAACTAATTTCAGCTTGATAGCTTTTAAACTACTATTGTAATTGCGGGGACAGACGGACGCACGGACAAACGGAGAGACGAACGTATTAAAACATATATATTAGAGTGGCCATAGTGGAAATTTTTTTGAAAAGTTAAATTTTTCGCACTGAAAAATATGAGGTTGGGGATAAAAATAATTATGCATATTTTTTTTTTTTTTTTTTTGATTCCGAGTACCTCCGGGTTGAGCCCAAACTTTTATTACATTACCCATTTAGGCTGAAGTGCAGAATATGGGGCGGGAACCCGATTAAAAACCAAAAATATGCCATTGTCTTCATCTTGGCCCCCAAACATCGGAATGGTAGGTCAAAGTTGGCGCTCAGGCCCATGGGGCCCGGGGGGTCAAAAAAGGGGCCCCTTTCGGTTCTATGATGACCCCCCAGGTGCGGGTACTCAAGTGAAAGATATTTTCGAGACGAATCCAACGATGTTATTTTTAGGTTCCTACGGGTCTCCTGGACCGAGTTAGAGCCATTTCCGGGATATACCAAGAAAAAAAAAATTATTTTTAACTAAATTTAAAAAATTTTAAAAAAAATTTTGCATGCGGCACTGCTAAACCCAACATAGGTGTACCGTCATTTCGCCCAATGTCATTTCGCCCAAAAACAACCATGACATATCGCCCAAAACATGTCATTTCGACCAAAAACCTAACTACAACATGACATATCGCCCAAATGCTATGACAGAAGACCCAACTCAATTTTTTTGGGCGAAATGTCAGACTCATGACGACGGCACGCCCTGCTGCATACGTCGCAGTCAGTCTTGTACTCTCTCTCTCGGTGGGGGGCACGCCCTCGCCGCATACGTCGTAGTCAGACTCGCTACTCTCTCTCTTTCTCTGGCATTATTAAAACACGAATGCGGTGGGGGGCACGCCCCCCTAAGGCGGGGGCAAGAGTACAAGACTGACTGCGACGTATGCAGCAGCGCGTGCCGTCGTCATGAGTCTGACATTCCGCCCAAAAAAATTGAGTTGTGTCTTCTGTCATAGCATTTGGGCGATATGTCATGTTGTAGTTAGGTTTTTGGTCGAAATGACATGTTTTGGGAGATATGTCATGGTTGTTTTTGGGCGAAATGACATTGGGCGAAATGACGGTACACCTATGTTAGGTTTAGTAGTGCCGAACGCAAAATTTTTTTTAAAATTTTTTAAATTTAGTTAAAAATAATTTTTTTTTTCTTGGTATATCCCGGAAATGGCTCTAACTCGGTCCAGGAGACCCGTAGGAAACTAAAAATAACATCGTTGGATTCGTCTCGAAAATATCTTTCACTTGAGTACCCGCACCTGGGGGGTCATCATAGAACCGAAAGGGGCCCCTTTTTTGACCCCCCGGGCCCCATGGGCCTGAGCGCCAACTTTGACCTACCATTCCGATGTTTGGGGGCCAAGATGAAGACAATGGCATATTTTTGGTTTTTAATCGGGCTCCCGCCCCATATTCTGCACTTCAGCCTAAATGGGTAATGTAATAAAAGTTTGGGCTCAACCCGGAGGTACTCGGAATCAAAAAAAAAAAAAAAAAAAATATGCATAATTATTTTTATCCCCAACCTCATATTTTTCAGTGCGAAAACTTTTGGATTTCACATTTTTAATTTTTTCTATATAACGCTATGGCCAGTCTAATATATATAGTACAGATATAATAATCCATAATTTACAATGTTATGAATTTCTATAACAGTTGTTCAAAATATTCGTTTAATCACATTATTCAAATAATTCACCACATCTATGTATATCGTTGATGTCCATCCTTAAAGTATGCTAATACAATTATGATATTATCTGCCATAACAGCATTAGACATTAAAGTCCAACAACTTTTAACTAATTAAAATATTTAAAATCAA
The DNA here is from genome assembly GCA_964034835.1 of Muscina levida. Lineage (NCBI taxonomy): Eukaryota > Metazoa > Arthropoda > Insecta > Diptera > Muscidae > Muscina > Muscina levida. Next base: position 18,070,445 of record OZ035883.1, on the reverse strand, counting down.
TTTATAATACTAATTGACCTCTAATCCTAAAATAATTCATATACTTAAGTCACGTCTATGCCCGAATGATTTTAGATACCTTAATTGACTTTTACACGTCCCTCCAATGTGACTGCATAAAGTATGCTAATAAATTTTATGCTTCATTTGCCACGAATAACAAGAGTACACTTAATTCCAAATATTTGCAAAATTTAATTATTTAAAAACCTCTAAGTATGCAAACAATTTAGTATACAAAGTAATACCAAGAAAAATTCTAACGAATGTCGTAAACAAAAATACTTGTAAATTCATTGACCTCATTCCATAGACATTCATTGAATTTATATTTAATGGAATACGAAGAGGGGTCAATGTAATGTAAATGTGTCACACGCGTTTTTGTCCTTCTTCTCCTCCTATCAAAATATATTTCGTTTCTTGCAAATATGTTTTGTCAAAACTTTTGAACTTTTTATAAGGTATATTGTGGTAAAGATTCTTGAAATTTGTGCATACATGAAGGCGTTTAACTATTCGTATTGCTTTATTCTAGGAATTCTTTGAATTTTGTGGAATTTTTATGTATAGCTTTAAGAAAAATAGCATTTTAGTTAATGACAATATATTAAGCCTTAAGGTTTGTTGCATCTACTATGGCTCAGCATGCTTAAACACATTTTGGATATTTTTTTAATTAGTATCATTATGTCATAGCATTTTCTTGAAACTCAAATGCCTTAAGATATGCTGCAATATTAAGCGTTGCGTACGCACATACATATGCTTAATTTAGAGGCTTTATACAACATTAAAGTAAATTCTTTAAACAGAAATGAGATCAAATGAATCTTAGAATTTAAAACAAACGATTAAGGTGAATACAAGATATTTATCTTGTATTACTAGATTGACAAAATTGTGCACAAATGATACATATAGTGTAACATTAAGGCAAATACTCTACACAAATCCCTAACACTATGCTTTAATATATACTTGAGCTAATAATATCTCTTTTACAAACAAACAATGTCTCATACTGTGCGAATGGAAGTTGAGTTTAAATATTAAATTAAATTTAGCATAAACTTAATTCATCACTTGCATATATACTGTAATTAAGTTTAATAAGGATATATAAATCCTTTTAAGGCACTACTAATATACTATAGGCTATTATAGACAATAATTCTTTAAAACTATTATTCGTTATTTCTTGAGAATAGGCACTGGCAAAATTTCTTTAAACAAAATGTCTATTATTTGTGAAATTTAACTTCAATGGAAATAACAATTCAAATGGAAATCTTATGCAATTGTGAGCCGCTCTTAGTTACATTTTCACAAATTCATCAAATAACAATGACAAGTTAATTAAACAAAAAAAGGGTACAGAACTGCACATAAAATTAAATATCGGAAAGGTATTGCAATAAATAGTGTATAAGTGTCACAAATAGACATCTTAAATATTTCTTCATCATAAATGTGGCAAATAATGCAAACAATGAAATTTATTGAATTCCATTGAAATGATTTAGTTTTACTAACGAAAAGAAGATTTGCCATTATATAACAAAAGTTGGAATAGTGACAAACGAGTTTCCACAAGTAAAGAGAAAGAGATTGATATAATAACAGATAATGAAAATTCAAAGGCAAACTATACATACATATATATAACAGTTATGAAGTGGATGTATATCACTTTGTGAGTTGTTGACTGACAACATTGAAAAGAATATTGTATTATGCCGAAAAGTATGCTCATAAAGCACACTAACTCAGTGCATAGAATTCCTGTCTTGACATTGAGAAGCGTCTTATAGCTTAGTTATATATAAAAAGCAAAGCTTAAAAAACTTTTAAGGTTTGCATTTGAGATTAATTTCTTTAATTACTTGAAATAAAATATATTAGAAAAAATTTGACAGTGTGGCATTTTTGTATATTGCATCAAAAAAAAACCTATAATGCCTAAAAATAGGCTTACAAATCTAACAAAAACAATTTGATAGCAATGCACTTCAATGATTTCCAAATAACTGTAATAATTGTCCTTTCAGTACGAAGGTTTGAAACAACGTTATACATAAGAGGGTTGTATATCAATTAGAACGACAATACACACAAATAAATGCTAATAAAAATTCGACTTAAAAAAACTTTGGAGACCTTTATTCAAAATTTCCAAGGGAATATTTCCTAAGAAAATTGTAACACTATATATCCCACTACACATTAATTTTCATTTGACCAAAACAAAAAAAATCAAACTTCAAACTAATGTAAAATAAAACTGATGTAGTGGTACAAATTGGAGTTTAATGTTTTTTTTTACTAAAAAAGTGTGTTGCACTCTTTGCTCAAAAGTTTCATTCTAAGTACAATTTTCCGGAAAATATTTCAATCGAAAATTCTAAACCTTGACCCCCTCCAAAGTTGTATTTGTAACTTTTTTTTTCTCCAAAATTTGATCTAAAAGGTCCCATACCAATGGCTGCTGGAGGGTCCGAGGAAATATTACCCGGAAAATTTTAATGTTGGTCTCCGAAGACATGAACTATCACAAGTGTATATTTACACATGATTTTTCATATTCTTTGCTGCGACTTTTTACATAAATATCAAATTTCAAACCACTGTAAAAAAAATTGTGACATATTGGAGCAAAATGTAGTCTAAGGTTGTGTTACTGCGGTCAAATGCTATCGTTTGATATTGGTTTCATTCACCCCCCAAGACAATGACCATCAAATTGTTGCATAGTGTTTTTCTTTACCCCCAATAAGAGGGAGTTTGTATAATAGGTGGCAGTAGTTTTTGTCCGCTCTTGCTCATCTTTAAACTTTATTTAGAAGTTTATATACCAAATCTTAGCTCGATAGCTCTTAAACTACTGCTGTAACCGTAGGCCCAAACCCCCAAATAGAGACAGTTTGTATGGGAGGTGGGAGTAATTCTTGACTGATCATCTTAGAACATAACCTCCGCTTATAGAATAGAAACATGCATACCAAAATTCAGCTCGAAAGCTCTTAAACTACGACTTAATCTCAAGAAGAGACCCCCCCCCAAAAAAGGGACAGTTTGTATGGGAGGTGGTGCGTAATTCTTTTGATCATCTTGGAACATAAACTCCTCTTTGAGGATAGAAACTAGCACACCTAGTTTCGGCTTTATGAAAACTATCCCAAATCCTTAATTCCAATAAAAAATTGGGCGAATAAAATGAAAAATTACCCAAAACTGAGGCACGAAAATTTTCCCCGAATAATTTATAAAAATTACGCCGGCTCCATTTTAAGGCGTATTTGGGGGAATGGGACATCAGGATTGGCAAAATGGTGGAGGAGCACAAGGGCCCCGTCATCCTTTTAAAGGCATTTTTGGGGGATCGTGGCAACAGGACTAAGAAAATGGTACTGGGCCATTTTTTTATTCCTGCGAATTTTATATGATTCAAAATCTAAAAACCAATTTTTACCTGAAATAAACGAAAAATTTCTCAAAATTTAGATGAAACATTCTTAAATTTTGTATGGAAAATTTTTAGGGGCATTTTTCATAGAAACCTCAATGTCAGTTCGATAGTTTTTTAATGACGGGTGTAATCGCTGGGATAGACGGACGGACTTTTTTAAATCGGCTCAGAATTTGACGTTGATCATTTCTACAAATGGAAATACAAAGTGAATAGATCTTTTAGTACGTGTGTGCATTAAGGTGGACCCTCAATGTATGGGAGAACTGAAAACTGATTTGTTCCAATAAAACCCCGTAAGTTTGTGTGAGGTTAGGTTAAGAAACAAATGTGAAAAAATATGAGTTCGATCGGTTGAAATTTGTGAACCCTAGGGTAAAATTTATTTTTCGATATTAAAATTTTAAAAATTTAAAATTTTTTTTTTAAAGTTTCAAAATTTCTTATGTTTTGTGAAGGGTTAGGAAAAAAAATGGCAAAAATATGACCTCAGTCGGTTGAAAATTGACGGCCACTTGCGGTTTGAAGTTTTCCACAAACTAGGATAAAATTTTTTTCTATTTTGAAATTTTGAAAATTTTTAAAATAAATGTAAAAATTGTTTTTGAAAAAAAATTTAAAAATTTTAATATGAAAAAAAAAAAAAATATTTTACCCTTGTTTTTTTATTTTTGTATTTTGGTTTAACCCTAACCCTCCAAAAAACTTAAGGATCTTTTTTGGAAAATAAAAATTTACGCTAGGGTTCACAAACTTTAAACCGCGAATGGCCAGTGCCCAATTTCCAACCGATCGAGCACATATTTTAAAAAAAAAATTTTCCGAACCTAACCTCAGACAAAACTAACCGGTTTTTTTTTGGAAAATCAGAAAAAATAATAAGGTCCACCTTAGTGCGCAGGTCGGTCACCACATAAAAAAAATTCAAAAGTTTAGGGCAAATATAAAAGTTGACCTCTAGAAAACTTAAAAAAATAGTTTTTCCTCCCCCGCCCCCCCCAAAAACAACCAAATGGTTTTTTTTATCGGTGCTTTGTTTGGGGCTCAGTCGTTTCATAAAAGTAAGCAACAGTTTTAGCTACGAAGTATGCAAACATTTTTATCCATTTTTTTCCAACAGCGCTAAAAAGTATGCAATAATCTTCGGTAATAATGCAAACAATAAAAAAAATATTTGTATTAATGCTGTAAATACATCTTGACATACGTAAACTGTTTGTTTTTGAATTTAACTCTTTACTTCTTAAGCAAAATATTCTTGGTTGTTGAAGGGCTTTAATTCTATGAATTTTTTTTTAATTTTAAATTTAAAATAATGTCGTAAGTCAACGACATCTATACGACAAATGTAGTACTCGTCGATATCTATATGGCGATGCCTGGTATGTAACGATTGAGCCCTAAATAAAAAAAGCAAGGATAAAAAAAACAATTTTGGCTGTTTTTCGGGGAGTGAGAAGGAAATTTTTTTAAAGTTTGCCTCGATGTGATATTTAATATTTGCCCATGATTTAGTAATTTTTTTTTTTCGGGACCCGGTGTATTGTGCATGGTTGAGTGTATACAAGTTATAAATTTTAATATTATTGATTTTATAAATTCATATCTCGTAAATTTTCAATATTTTCAAAAATACATAAATTTATAAATAATTTAACAATAGTGTAATAAATTCATAAAAAAATAAACAAGTTATTTGTATAAATGAAAATTGTTTTTTTTCATAAATTTTATTTATATAATTTAAAAAAATATGAAATAAATTATTTTTATAATTTATTTGTATTTAACATTTAATATAATTATTTATACATTTATTAAAATTACAAAATTTATAAATTAGCTTAATATTAAATTTTTGTTGTTTTTTTTATAAATTTTCTTAAATTTAAATATTTTTTGACTAGATAATAACTAAATTTATTTATTTTAACAAATGTTTATAGATTTTTGTAAAAACATATAAAATTAAAAAAAAAAAATAACACAGCACAACATTTATTAGCTTATTGTTTTGGGACTTAATTCTGAGAATTGCACGTGAAAGTAGCCCCAAAAATAAGAACTTCAGCATCATTCGTTTTGTCAAGTTGGCTGCCATAATATTTAATTTTATTTAATTTTACAAAAACCTATTTTTAATTTATAAAACTAAAAAAATTCAAAAAATTATATATTCATTAAATTTAAAATAAGGAGAAAAACCTAAATGTGTACCCTTATAATTTTATAATTCATGTAATTTATAAATTTCATATTAAAACAACAAAAATTTATAAAATAAAATTTTTTTATATTGTCGATCTGTGCAGATTATGGATATGTTCTTCATCGTTCGGTTAAATATCATTTTCATATTACTACTAATAGTTTATTTTTAAATTTTATTTCAATATTGTATTGATATTTCAAAAGTATCATCTTTGTTGCCTACAATCGGAACTTTATACAAACTTTAATTCAAAGTCGTATTTTATGCCCTTTGAAGTTAAATAATAACGAACATGTTTTTCATTGTTTGGTTTGAGCTCTATTTTCTATTATCGCAAATAGAATTTGTTTTTACAAGAGTTGTTTGAAATGTATTATGTTTACAGCTGGCAGGGCAGATAGTTATTGCGATGGTTGCCAAACCATCATCATCAGTACCCATTTGCTGTGACTTCTCCACTAATTATCACAACCTTAAGTGTTAAAAGTGTCAAGAAATCAATGTGAAGCTCACACACACAGGTGCGAAAATGGTATCAACGAAGACCACACGTCAACATAATCCACACAAGCTCTTGTCTATGCTTTGTCCATCGGCCAAAATTGCATAGAATTGTTTTTGGCAACAAATGCCAACCCAGTGTACCTACATTAAATAATAACTTTATTTTTCTTTAATGTATTTCTGTTTTTTCTTCTACCCCTTCCAAACTACAGTTGAGCTGTTTATTCTCCCGTTTTTTATATCATACCTGTAAAATTGCATTCTTCCCCGCAAAGTACCTAGGACCCCAGCAAAAGGCTGCTTTGCCTGCATATGTAGTTAGTTCAAAGTGTGGCATAGTAATTAGCTTTAAAAATTCATAAATCTCAGGTTTTGATTTTATAATAAGCACAAAAGATAATGGGAAATAATAGCACAGACTAATTACAACAAAGGCTCACAAAATATATGTATATACGACGACAACCGAAACCGGGCAACAAATTTGCAGGTTAATTTGTTTAAAAAAATACTATGTAAGTAAATATTCACTGGCCTGCAGGAGTGTTAAGGGGTTGGATGTTCATATTGCTATGTTGAATTTTAGCTAGCATCCACACAGTTAAAGCAATGTTGTGCATAACAAGTATTAACCAATTGTTAACTACTTGGGCTCCCTAAAATATGCTACAGTTTTCAAGAAATTTGTTCTCCTTAAAATATGCTATATTTTAAACAAGCAAAACTAAATTTTGGCGAAGACCATAAAAGAAGGTTTTGCGCGAATAGACTTTGCTTAAATCATTGCAACAATTGTTTATTAAAAATATTCGCACTTATTTTGTTGTTGTTATTATCAATGATTAAGATGGTTGTTATATAGTTATATAGCATTGAAGGACTGTAATCTCATTATGCAATGTACACTTATTGTAGTGACAGTATTACAACACATGTAAACTTTTCGTACCTTGCTTCCAATGACTAAAGTTAATTGACAGGAAACCGTCACGTATAAAAATAAATTTATATTATGTCTGTGTGAACGATATAGGCTTATGTAAATGACATTTAAATGTGTTAAAACTTTGTCAAGTTGTAGTCAACATGACGGCAAAGGTTTTTGATATAGTATACAAATTGTACAAAACACAAAGCACGAATAAGTTACATAATTTAAGATATATATTACATTCGAGTAAATAATTGGGTAGGATATTAAACATCGCAAAGCAAATAAAATAAGAAAATTTGGAAAAAATAATAAAATTAATGAATGTTCTATTAAAGGCGTTCGTCCAGGTAAGGACAAATATTAAAGTTTGTCTTTTGATTAAGTTTTTCAATTATATGATAAGGCAACTAAGGAATATCTTATTAACTTTAATCAAATTTTACTTAAGCATTTTATTCTACTGTTCCACTATAAATAGTATTTCACCCCGATTATATGCCAAAAAACAGTGTTATCAACACTCTTCGGTGCAACTGTAGATTATCCATTTTTTTGCAAACCTCTCCCTTGCTCATTGAATTTTTCATGCAATTGCATATGCTTTCTATTTTAATATTCCTAAAAGTATGCAATATGATGGTATTATCCCCAACTTAACATATATCTAGGATTTTACAGCACCTTCAACTATGCTACACTTTTGCAACCTAAACCACCACCAAAACCCCAACCCTCAATATAGGCAATAAGGCACACATATTCCTGAAGTTGTATGTCGTAAATGTGACAACATTTTATCGACGTTGTGTGATACCATGAAATTCATGCGAATTTTTTTATTTGCTCTCTCATCAGATATTCTGCTGATGTGACTGCCTGACTGACGACTGACTTGTTTTCTCTGTTCTGCCACAACACAACGACAACGATATTCACCTGGTTTAGTTATGCCACTCGTAGCTGCCGTAGCATGCCCCCAAGCGACCATGACCTTATTTCAACGAAAATTTTTGTCTATCTTATAGTTGAACACCCACTCAGTGTACACTTGTTGTGTAAATATTTCTACTGAAATGCCACCACATTTGTACTCGTCAGCACTATGTGTGTGGAATCTACCAATGACATTCGAACATATACAAATAGTTTCCAGAGAAAGACAGCACGGTGAGTGCAAAAAATATGTATAAAAACTACATAAACAGGTTCCCTCTTTTCTCATCCCTCCTTGAAAAAATAAAAAGTTTTCTTGTTACTGCACACACACACACACTCACAGACCAAAAAATAAACAGAAACTACTTGGGTTTATTACATATGCAGCAACTTTATTTGCATGTGCCTTCACTCTCCCAAAGAAAGAGGCGCCTTTAACATATGCAATAATATTTCACTTATGTGTTTCAAATGTACACCACAAGTATACATGTATACAGAGTGTGTGTGCGTGTGGTTACTTCGTTATATACGTATTGGTTAAAATAAATACTAAAGTGTCGAACACGAAAACTTCTCTTCTGTGCAGTTCTGCTGGCATGTGTATCTGTGTGTGTTTTTTTTTGCTACGCAGCTGAAAATGAAATTGTTTTTAAGTAATGTTTGTTTATGCAATATTTTCAGAGATAATTGCATACACGTAGGCGTTAACAGCAAATTCATAAGTGTAAAATATGTTTAACATTTCTGGAGATGTGTTTGATTGGATGAATTTTATTGACCAAGTGTGGCGGCGGGTTTTAATTAAAAAAGTTGCACTCTACTTGTTGGACACAGTTTTTGAGAGTCTGTACAGAAATGTAAATATTATAACAGGTGGCTAGTTGTTAATTTACAGTAGAATATGTAAAATAAAGTCGTTAGTAGCCAGATGGTGTATACGGTTTTCTATCTCTGTTATTTGGTATTATTAAACCGAAACTTTAGTCAATGTGAGCTAAGTAGATATAGAATCTTGGCTAGTCTATAACAGCATATAGATATGTAATCTTATCATTTGCATATGATTTTATATTTTTTTTTATTAAGGCAAAGATGAATAAAAAAACATTTTTCACAACTTGAAATTTATATGTTAAAATTTTACTAGTTTTTGTAATTTTTTAAAAATCTAATATTTGGTAACATAGTTTTAACTTTTAATTGTATGTTTGTGAATTAATATACCTAAAAATTTGTTGCTAAATTTCGATCGTCGTTTATATGTCATGAACCTTTGCAGTAATTACCATGTGCTATTATTACCTATTATCTTTTGTGCTAATTATAAAATCAAAACCTGAGCCTTATGAATTTTTAAGATAATTACTATGTCACACTTTGAACTTATTATGAAAGTAAAGGAGCCGGATGCTTGGATACTGGGTACTTTGGGGGAAACAAGCAATTAAGGGTAATAATATGTAATAATATATAAAAAAATAAAATTTTTATAACATGCACAACTAGAGTTATTGCAAATTTCATAATTTTTAAAATTTTAGTAATATTTATAATTTTTTTTAATTTCCTTAATTTTAATATTTTAAAATTTCGTTTTTGGTAAATTTTAAAATATTTTTAACTTTTGCATTTTTTTCATTATATTTTATAATATAGAGTATATATATACTCTTTTTGCAATTTTTATAATTATTATAACTTTTGTAACTTCTATAATATTTTATAACTTTGTAGTTTTTAAAATTTTTATATCCTATTAATATTATAAATGTGAATGTCTGTCTGTTTGTTTGTTTGTTTGTATGTTTGTTGCTCAATCACGCCTAACGGCTGAACCGATTTCAATGAAATTTGGAAGACAGTTAGTGTACTATATGGAAATTACTATAGGCCATATATTTTGTAATTTTTTACCCTATGGACGGAGTGGGCGTGGCAAAACTTTTTTTTAGAGCTAGAGAGATAAAATTTGATACCCAGATAGTACTCGACAACACGAATATGAATATGCTGACGAAATTTAAATTTTGGACCCAATGGGCGGAGTGGGCGTGGCAAAACATTTTTTTGAGCTAGAGATACAATATTTGATACCCTGATAGTGCTCGACAACACGAATATGAATTTGCTGACGAAATTTTAATTTTTGACCCAATGGGCGGAGAGGCGTGGCAAAACTTTTTTTCAGCTAGGGAGATAAAATTTGATACACAGATAGTACTCGACAACGCGAATATGAAGATTCAGACGAAATTTTATTTTTGGATCCTATGGGCATAGTGGGCGTGGCAAAACATATTTTTAGACTTAGAGCAATTTAAAACACAGATAGTACTCGGCAACATGAATATGAATATCCAGACGGAATTTAAATTTTGGACCCAATGGGCGGAGTGGGCGCGGAGAGATAAAATTTGATACCCAGATAGAACTCGATAACGCGAATATGAAAATGCAGACGAAATTTTAATTTTTGACCCAATGGGCGCAGTGGGCGTGACAAAGCTCTCTTAGAGCTGGAGAAATAAAATATGATACCCAGATAGTACTCGACAACACAAATATGAATATGCAAACGAAATTTTTGTTTTGGACCCTATAGGCATATTGGTTATGGCAAAACTTTATGATATATGCAATATGATACATACATACAATACAATACATACATGCAAACAAAATTTTAATTTTCGATCAATGGGCAGATTTACCGTAGCCAAGTTTTTATTTTTAATCAGTGGGTGGAGGGCGTGGCAAGATTGTATTTTAGCTCTAAAAAGATAACATTTGATACACATATAGTACTTGGTACTACAATTACAAATTTGCGAAGAAAATTTTATTTGTATTTTAGTCCTCGAGAGATGCAACACAATAAATAAACAAAACTATGCGCAACAATTACAAAAATTTAATCAGTGGGCGGAGGGGGCATGGTTAAATCGGATCTTAGCCGTAGAAAAATAAAATTTGGTACACAGATAGTATTCGGCACTATAATTACAATATTGCATAAGACAATTTTAATATTTTTATCCTAGAGACACAATAAAACGTTATTGATTGAACTGGTTTGGGGTTACTTGGGGTAACGAATTGTTTACCGAGGGTATAAGATCAACGCTTAAAATTATCCCATTAAGAAAGCAAGCCAAACATATTATTATCGAGTTAAGAAAACGTTGCCAAAGTATGTTTTAAATTGGCATATGCACAGCTTTTATAACTGTGAGCCAATTTGAATTGATATACGTGCATTATATTAAGTTAATTTTGTAATATTAGTCAATTATGCAATAGCGAAGCATTGCCGGGTCCACTAGTTTTTTATAATTTTACCATTTCTTATAATTTTTGTAAATTTTATAATATTTATAATTTTTTTAATCTTTATAATTTTTATAATTTTTAAATTTTGATATTTTTATAATTTTAAATTTTTTTATTATTTTTTATAATTTTTATAATCGCTCTTGTTTTGTTTTGTTGATCTGTATGTGTAAATAATAATGTGTTTTCATTGTTCGGTTCAAGATCTATTCTATTATTGCTAATAGAATTTGTTTTACAAGAGTTGTGTGATGGTTGCCAAACCATCATCATCATCTGCCCTGCCAGCTGTCAACATAATCCATTTCACGCAACTCTTGTAAAACAAATTCTACTAGCAATAATAGAATAGATCTTGAACCGAACAATGAAAACACATCATAACTTTTATAATTTTTGTAATTTTTTTAATTTTTATAGTTTTTATAATTATTATATTTTTTATAATTTTTATAATATTATATTTATTATAATTTTTATAATTATTATATTTATTATAATTTTTATAATTATTATATTTATTATAATTTTTATTATATTTAATTTTTTATAATTTAAATAATTTTTAAAATTTTCATAAATTTTTGTTAATTTTCATAATTTTAATATTTTAATTTTTGTATTTTTTTTATAATTTTCATCATTTTTAAAATTTTTATAATTTTTATAATTTTTATAATTTTTTGTTAATTTTCATAATTATAATAATAATATTTATAATATTTTAATTTTTATAATTTGTATAAATTTAATAATTTTCATAATATTTATAACTTTTTTTTTTATTATTTTTTATGATTTGTATAATATTTCTAAATTTTTTATACAATTTAAAATTTGTAAAAAATTTTTCATTTTAATAATTTTTATAGTATTTACAATATATAAAATTTTTAAAATTTTACAAATTTTAAGTTTTTACAAATTTTATTATTTTTTTAAAATTTTTATAATTTTTAAAAATCCCACAATTTTGGTAAATTTTAGTTTTGTAATATTTAAAATTTTTATAGATTTAATAATTTTTAAAATGACAATAAGTTTTAAAATTTTCATAATTAAAAAAATTTTTCTTATGTTTATAATTTTTATGTTATTTATAATTTTTATAGTTTTTTTGCTTTCTTAATTTTTGTCATTCGTAACTTTTAAACGATTTACAGTTTGTATCATCTTTACAATGTTGTATTTTTTTAAATATTTATGAGTGTAGCATTATGCTTTACCTGCCTACAATCTGCTTATCATTATTCTACTCCAGATCATATTAACATAAACTACCTAAATTCTATTAGCCACTATTTCAATAAGTTAATACTATAAGGCGAGTTATTAAATTTTTGAATTTTCAACACAAGCCAAAAAAATATTTTGATTCCTCTTATATCCTCTTATATCATTTCTAATTAAATTTCACAATTCCCACTCAACATTTTCCAGAGCAGAGCTTCTAAATGCGACGCTTTCGTTCAGAGGTTTTGTAATTACTTTCACGGAAAAATAATGAGCATAATCCACTTTTGCAATAATTACAATTATATAAAATATTTTATAATGAGCTGGCGATGCGTAAATATGAGCGCGCACACACACACGTGTTATACAAACATTTCCATATTTAGTGATTACAATAACAACAGCAGCAGGAGCAACAACAACAACAATAGATTATTATGACAATTATATTTCAAACAAAAAGGACATTCAGCAAAACAAATAAATAATAACCTGTTGATGTGGTGGTGGTGCTGGTGGTGGCGATGGTGGATGCTGGAGGTGAAAGTGTTTAACAAAACAGTTCAAGAGGGATCACATAACGTTTGCTATGGTTGGCATGTATGTATAGAGAGAGGGCAAACGTTATGACGGACGCGTAAATGTTTAATTAAAATTTAAATAAATGTATGATTGGTTACTAAGCAACAAACTTATAATGTAAAGTTTTAAGTTGTTGTTGCTGCGATATGTTGCTGGGATGGGTGGTTGTAGTTACTACTTTGCATAATAATCAGGCGTTATATGATAATACTAAACAGCTGCACCGAAGGGTTTTGCGGGTATACATATATAGTTGAAACAAAATTTTGCAAACCTTGTGTTATATTGGATCATAACTTTATTAATTAGGAAGATATGAGTGGATATATTGAGGTTGTCATATTTCATATTTGGTTTGTTATTGGGTAAAATGTGATAGGGCTATTAAGAGAAAATCGTTTTATTGCGTATATGAAATGTTATATTAATTGATATAGAACTTAGGCCACCTTTGCAAAGGGTAGCAGCATAGACTTAACCCTTTGACGACAAAGAATTTTCAGTTGGAAATTTACTTATTTTATTGAGGATACATATTCGGAAACACAACATCTCTAGACAAAGGTTTTGTCAAAATTTTATAATTTTTACCCTTTCAACGAGAAAAATCATGGGACATATGTGTCTCATTCGTCGTCAAAGGTAAATATTTGGGAATGTAATTGTAATGATGGAAAAAGCAATTGGGACATGTGTGTCCCATTTGTCGTCAAAGAGTTAAAAACGTACTCGATTAATAAGCATCACAAAAAAAATTTTAAAACCATAGAAATTTTTAAATAAATTTAATGAATATAATGAACTTAATGAATTATATGAATTTAATGAATTTAATGAATTCAATGAATTTAATGAGTTTAATGAATTTAATGAATTTAATGAATTTAATGAATTTAATGAATTTAATGAATTTAATGAATTTAATAAATTTAATAAATTTAATAAATTTAATAAATTTAATGAATTTAATGAATTTAATGAACTAATAAAGTTCATAAGTCTCATAAAGTGCAATAAATTCACTTAATGCATAAAATTCGTAAAAATGCATATAATTTGTAAATTTCATAAAATTTATGAAATACAAATATTTAAAAAAAAATAATTAATTAAATTAGCAATATGTCAAAAAAAAGTGCTTTTCCAATTTAAGGATATATGTACCAAATTATATGTACTGATTTGGGGATACATTCGGCTATTTGAAATGCTCATTAGGGTGGCCCTCAATTACATGATATGTGAATTATAGGGTGTTCTTGTTGTCATTGATTTTTCAACTGATTACGAATTTTTTCCTGTAATTTTATTAATATCCGAAAAACTGGAATTTTTAAATTTTTTACAATAAACTAGGTTAGTAGCCTTTCATTTAAGATGAATATTTCATTCGTACACTGAGAGAAAAAAAATTATTATAATAATAAGTGGTAAAGGTAGATTTACGACTTTTTCATTTAAAATGGCACAAAAACGGCTAAAGATTTTTGGCCAAAATTTTCTATTTCTCGTTTAGAACCTTAAAATCTTAAATTCTACCAAGGCGCTTCGCAGTACAATGTTTCGTTTGGAAAAAAAATTGAAAAAACTTGAAGAAAAATGGAAAAAATCCAAAATTTTTAGTTTTTTTACCTTCCTCAACTCATAACGTCCAAACTAAGCTTTGTGACGTGAAGCGCCTTGGTGGAATTTTAGTTACTGAAGTTTTTTCGAAGTATGTGCAATTTTGGACAAAAATCTTTAGCCGTATTTGTGCCATTTAAAAAACAATTGACCCTCTTTCTTGCAAATTTCACAATTTTAATGAAAATAAAGAAAGTACTCGTTTATTATACATGGTATAATGAGAAAGGTAAAGTCACTAGTACTCTTTGATACAACTCTACTTGGTTTACTCTTTGATACAACTCTAGTTCGTACAATTGTGAAATAAGCTATTGTACACGCATACATACGTGTGTATTTACAAGTGTTCACAACAACAAAATATCAAGAAACATGCAGTTAGCTCTAATAAATTGTCAATCGTCAATTAAGTTGAAACGGACAACGAAAGAAAATAAAATTTAGTTCGTTTTTTTATCAACGGTGTTAAGTAATAATTTTTACTTTATTTGTTTTGTTTCAATGTATTTATTTTTTTTTGTTTTTTATTTAATTGTTTAACAAATTTAATTTTAATTTTTTAAAATATGCGGCCGACGTCTATCATCACAAATTTTTGCAAAGCGAATACAAAATATGAAGATCAATCGGGGATTCGACGTTGTGTTGTTACCCGAGTTGACCTAAATGCGAATGGTGCGTAAGTGGTTTAAACGCTGAATGCAACTGTCGCGTAAACCGTTGCAAATTAAAGCACGCACCTAAATACTACATTGAGCGTATTATTTCACGCTGTACAAACATTAATCCAATTAATTTAATAAGTATACAATTATGTTAATAACAATTAATATAATTCAGGCTAAATTCAATTCAATTATAGAATAAACGTTGATTACGGCAACAAACGGAAAGAACAAATTGTTTTTAAACCGCCGCGTCGAACTCAACAACTCAAGTCTAACTCAACAATCAGTTAAAAGTTAAATAAAACATAATTAAAACTGTGTTTTAAGAGAAATCGCAAAAAAATCCTAATTAAGTAAACAATGCTTGAAATTGTTCGGGCCAGCTTAAACTGTTTTTACAAAGACTCCAACAGTCGTATTTGCTGGAGGAGTGATCTAAAAAATAGTGATATTTTTCATCTTTTTCAATTAATGAAGATACGAAATAATAACAAGATCGATTCTTTCGATAAAGACAATATTGTGGAACATCTAAATACAATAGAAGGTCCTCTGGATAGACGGACAATAATTCGGAAGTTCGATCACTTTAAAATGCAATGCGAACAAAAATCCAAAATGTCTTTCTGAACCTTCCATTTGAAGGAATATGCGCAAAAATTAATTTTTATTGAAATCGTTATAAAAATCCCGAATTTGTTGTTAAGCTTAGGGAAAATCAAATAACGCGTTTAAAAAATCAATTAAAATATAGTGAAAGTGCAAATATTTTAAAATCAGACAAGGGGTCTTCTGAATTACAAAAACGGGACATTGTTATTTACAAGATGCTCGAAATGCCTATAAGCTACACTAAAATTGTTGAAATAATTGGACTTTTTGTTTCTTTTAAAATCATTTTTCGTTTGAAGGAAAAGTTCATCTATTTAGTTGAACTAGCAACAGCCAAAATGTTAGATGGCCTATTAAAAAATGGCAACAACTTTACTCTTCATCATGACGAGACTACTATGGGAGTTCATAAGCTTCAAGCTTTTGTGCTAACGGCTGTTATGGATAATGAATTCCATGAGATATTGATCGCAATTGAGAAAGTTCCTACAAAAGGAACACAATATCAGCTAGAGGTTCTACTAAAGTGCTTAGATCGTATGGATGACATTTTAAATGCTAAAGGAAATGTGAAAAAACAGTTTTTGCTTAAGCTAGAGGCTTGCCTTGCCATTCTATAACCTACAATCATTTTTTTTAAGCCCACGAAAATGGTTAAACTGTGTTATATTTTGAAATACAACTAATTTTTTAAAAAAAAGTCCGTCTACTTTTAAACACTTTAGTCTATATTTTTCGTACTTTACTCCCGATTTTTATCACTGATACCTCTGTGGACGCGTTCTGAGCTAAGCTTGTTTTATATTTCAAAAAATGTTGCAAAATGTTGCCGCAAGATGGCGCGATTTACATGTTTATTAAAAAAGTATAAAAATGTACCGTTATTTGAGATTTTTCACAGTTGGCACATTCAACAAAAATTCTGATCTAAGATTTTTAGACAAAATTGCAGAACATTATCAAATGAAATTTTCAGGTTTTAAGGGTCAAATAAGCGATTATCGTGAGTAACCTATAAATAACGGTACTTTTGCAGAAAAGCCAAGTTTGAAAAACTTGTGGAATAAAAATTGTTTCTAAGCCCCATATCAATCATATTCAACAATAAAAAAATTCTTTTTCGAAAAAAGGCGTTTTTGACATATTGCTAAATTAAATGTCACAAATAACATAAATTTGATGATATCATACATTTTATGCGTTTCACAAATGTAATGAATTTTATAAGCAAATATAATAATCTTTTTTGCATTTTATGAATTTTTTGAACTTTTTGAATTTAAGGAATTTTATCAAATTTAAGAATTTTATAAAATTTATAGATTTCATGATTTTTATGTATTTTAAAAATTGAAAGTAATTTATAGGTTTTAAAAATTTTATAATTTTTATGAATTTTGTGAATTTTACGACATTTTATAAGTATTTTATTTTTTATAAATTTTAAGAAATTTACTATTTTTTTTATTTAAAAAATTTTAAAATACATATAATGAATTATATAATGGTTTTAAATGTTATACATTTTACAAATATTTTAAAATTTTATAGAATTGTATTAAATTATTTGTATAAAATTTAATAAATTTTATAACAATTTATAAGTTTTATGATTTTCATGATATAATTTTTGTTAGAATTGTATTAAATTTTTTGTATAAAATTTAATAAATTTTATAAAAATTTATAAATTTTATGACTTAGATGATATAATTTTTGTATATTTTTTTTAAATCTTAAATTTTATAGTTTCTATAGAGCAATAAGCATTGGTGGCATCTTCGCAATATTTTATAAATATCTTACATTTTTTTTAATTATGTTGAAATATCCCTTTATAGCAGTGCCAGGCAGCCCATAGCCTCGCGTGGACGGAAGTAATCGTATTGGTCACACAGCCATGATCGCCAATTCAAACGTTGACTATGTCAGTCTATGTCATGCTCTGCTTGGGCATTGTGAAAGCACCAATCACGATTGTTTCACTTGCACAAACACAAACGCTTAATATTAGTGCGTGTGTGCATTCGTTTTTGCCTGACACTGCTTTGGAGTAAAAAAGTAATAAAAAATAAAACATTGAAATTTCGTCCATATTTGATTGGGTCAACCGAATAGCTATCTAGTAAGACTATAAATGGCCATGCATGTTTTGCACCCAATTGTGCATAGAGCGTGTCCATATAGAAGCTAGCATCAATAACAGCATAACGTGCGCTTATGTTAAAACTATGTTTAATAGATTAGTATTTTGTTTTTCAATATTAACCAAAAATTATGTTACCAGTACTTAACACTTTCATCGAACAAATTAACACATTAATCACATCATTCAACTGCTTCAATGTTACTACATCGCAGCCCCTTTTGGCTATGCAACATTTTGTTTCTAAATAGAAATTTTCATAATTTTTTCCACAAATTTGAAATATAAAAGTACTACATATAATAAGGCAATATAGTATAAATAGTAATATTTTATATAGTAGTATAAAGAAAACATGCACCCACCTCGATTTTTCGACCCTCAACCACTGTACCATGGAGACGTTCACGTGCTCTTTCCGCATCGGTACTGTTTGCGAATGTAACAAAACCAAATCCCTGTGAGTTTGTATTTTTACATAGCAGTAGTAGTAGTAGTGGTAGATGGCATTCCAATATGAGAGAATAAACAATCAATGTTTTTTTTGTTTTGTTGTAATTGTGATCAATTTATGTTGCCGAATGCGTAACAGCCATCACATCACATCATAATCCAAATTCCATATCATCCACATAGCAAAACATGCAATTTTTTTTTTTAGGAAATATACAGAAAAAATATATGTAAAAGAAAAGTGGAGACAAAAAAAAGAAACAAATTAGAATATATATTAATATCATTGACTACAATTACGATTAAAACGCATTAATGTCTGGCTATTCAATTATGAGTTATTGCCACAATTATACGTTATATATATATGCTAAATTAATTATACTAACGGCAGGTTCAACAATTGTCATGTCTCTCTCTAGCGTATGACAATTTATGCAACATGCATCATTGCAATCCTATCACACTGCATAATTGCTGAGATTAATTTATTTTATTTACTTGTTGTCATACATTTGAAAATTAATGAGTTTTTCGTTATTTATACATATGTACGTGTGTAAGTGTATGTGTTTGTGTGTGTAGTGTTGGTAATCTGATATTAATAGCGATTGTTATTAAGTGTTAGCTAATAAATCAGATTGAGACAACGACACAACAGCTACTGCATAATTTGGGGGGACGTTACACAAATATAGCTAGTAAACATAGCATACTTATAGGAGACCAAACAATTAATTCACTATATACACTACTATAAGATAAGAGATAAATTAGCGCAAGTTGTACATCTCTATATTCTTTATAATCGAAAAAAAATTGTAATCAACATTTTTACATTATTCTACAAACTTTGTATGTATTTAAATGTAGTTTTACTTTTCTTTTTTTTTTCTTTACTATCCGCTATGGAAACTTATTTAAAATAGGAAAACAACCCGGAGATTTCATTGTTATGGTTTTATTTATTACAATATTATAGTTTCCGTTTTTGTTGCTGTTGGCCCGTTCGTTGGTTCGTTCCTTGAGAACTCTACAGTTTACACAATGTTGGCAATACCTTTGTTTATTGTTATTATAGTCGTTGTTAACTCGGAGTTGTTGGGGTATTACAAAGAAATTTATATCCTTATGCGAAAGAGGCGAAAAAAAGAAGTAACAAACAAAAAAAACACACCAGCTATTAATTTTAAGTTTTCTCATCTATGTATTTATGTTTTGCTCCTCAGGCTACGGTAACTACCTGAGCTGAGCTAGAGTAGAGGGCAAAATTGTGAGGAATAGAATTAAGTTTAAAAATTTGGATATAAATCTTACAAATTTAATTGAATTCGTTAATTTGTAAAAAAGCAAAAATTGTAAAAATCACAAAATTTTTTAAATTAACTTAATTCATAAAATTAACAGTATTATAAAAATTCACTGAATTCATTAAATTTTTCAAAGTTATAAAATTCATAAAATATATAAATTTCATACAATTCATTTAATATATCAAATTAGCTTAATTTATAAAATTAATAAAATTCACTGAAATCATTAAATTCGTCATATTTATATAATTCATAATATTCATTAAATTCACTAAATTTTATAAATTCATTAAATTCATAAAATTCATTTAATTTATTAAATTCATTAAATTCATTAAATTCATTAAATTCATTAAATTCATTAAATTCATTAAATTCGTTAAATTCATTAAATTCATTAAATTCATTAAATTCATTAAATTGATTAAATTTATTAAATTCATTAAATTCATTAAATTCATTAAATTCATTAAATTCATTAATATTCATTAATATTCATTAAATTCATTAAATTCATTAAATTCATTAAATTCATTAAATTTATTTAATTCGTTAAATTCGTTAAATTTATTAAATTCATAAAATTCATAATATTAGATGAAAACTTCTCTTTGGTACCCCTCTCATATTATGCCTAGAAACCAGCTCTGAAATATAAACTTCACTTTACCGAAATTTTGTCGCAATCGCATGAGTAGAGTTGGAGCCTTTGGCAAACACACAGACATATAAACTAAAAAATCTATTTTTTGCAACTCCTCATATTATGCATAGACACCACCTCTGAATTCTAAACAAAACATTGTGGATGGTTCGTCTCAATCGCATTAGTAGAATAGGAGATAATGACAAACACACAAACATATAAACAATTATTTTTCCTTTGCACCCTTTGATGTATTATGTCTAGCAAGCATCTCTAAATTGTAAACAACACTTTCTCTAAAATTACTTGAGAATAATAGGAGCCTATGTCAAACACACAGACATATCAACTTTGCAACTTTAATGCATATAATTCCCAATGCATAAAATTTTTAAATATCATAAATATCATATATATCATATATATCATATATATCATAAATATCATAAATATCATAAATATCATAAATATCATAAATATCATAAATATCATAAATATCATAAATATCATAAATATCATAAATATCATAAATATCATAAATATCATAAATATCATAAATATCATAAATATCATAAATATCATAAATATCATAAATATCATAAATATCATAAATATCATAAATATCATAAATATCATAAATATCATAAATATCATAAATATCATAAATATCATAAATATCATAAAAAAAACTTAATTTCCCTTTGCACCCCATGAATGAGGTATGGGATAGCTTCTCGCGTTGTTGTGAATTAACACGCTTTCTATTTTTAGATTCACAACTAACGGCACCTACTTATTTATCGACGAATGCGAACGTCACTGTTTTGAGAAGCTCTTACTAGACACGACGATTGAATCGACGCTTAATACTGCGAAGTTGCTGTCAAACAACATTCGAGGGGAGCCGACAATGAAAGAAAATTGTATTTATTTTTTTCTTTTAAGATGACTGGAGCCAGGTTTGAACCTGCGATCTCCCGCATGGTAGTCGCGTGTTCTAACCACTATGCCACGGCCGGTCCCCGGTCATAAATATCATAAATATCATAAATATCATAAATATCATAAATATCATAAATATCATAAATATCATAAATATCATAAATATCATAAATATCATAAATATCATAAATATCATAAATATCATAAATATCATAAATATCATAAATATCATTAATATCATAAATATCATAAATATCATATATATCATAAATATTACACATTATAAATATATTATTATTATTAATTTTGCAAATTATATGAATTTCGTAAATGTCATAAATTTTATATTATAAATTTTAAAATTTTTATAAAATTTTATAATTTTAACAAATTTCGAAAGTTGACTAAATTTACTAAATTGTAAAAATCAATAAATTTTATAAATATAATAAAATGTCGTAAATATCATTATTTAAGAACAAATGGATCTTATGTTAAATTTGTCGTTTAAATAAAATTGCTATAATTTATTCTCTTCCTTTTGCCCTTCACTGTTCGGCCCCATTACTCTCTATGTGTTTTCTGTGTGCAATATCTTTTAGTTGTTTATTTTTGGTTTGGTTTATCCTTATCCCTGTGGTGAGCACATGTTAATGTACTTTTTGTGGCCTGTGCACGGGTAGGGAAAGCTACATCTTAGTTGGCTGTTGCTATTATTTTATTTATCCTTTCACAGGACGTTGGAGTCTATTCTGTATGCATAAATTGCATCATCGTATAATAACTTTTTTTGATGGCAGCCGTGGTGTTTTTTTCTCTGTTGTTTCAAACTGCTTTCCATTTTGCGGTTTTTGTCAAAAAAAACGACAAAAGAAGTCCTTTTTTTATGAATTGATAACATATTTCGCAAGTATCCTTATTTATGCAGGGCACAGAGGAACAAAAAAAAAAACAAAGAGAAAAATTAGCATTTTTCCTTCAGACTGTTTTTTTTGTTCCTTTGGTTATATGAATTTAAATACTCTTGCACAATATGATGGGTTCATAATCGCTTCATGGGAATTTAAATGGAAATTCCAAAAAAAAAAGTTTTAACGAAGTGTTTATGCAGTTGATGGGAGATTAGAAAAGCAGTCGCCAGAAAGGATGAAATAGTTTTTTTTTCACTTGCAATGACAGTTCATAATCATATTTTCTTTGGTGGGTTATATAAACTTGGTGCTTTTAATGAGCTAAAGAAGTTATTAATGTGTTGTTTTTTTTTTTTGGGAACAGGATTTTTGTAATAAGAAATATGCATAACTTTTGGGTATAATTTGGAAGGCAAATTTTAACTGTTTAAAGTGAAATTTCCTTTTTGTTTCACCTCTGGGTTGGATTTGCATATGATTATGTTGGCAAATTTGTCTTAGTCGAAATAATCTGCGCCAATCTTCTCATTCAGTGCCACCAGTACATTTTCACCTTTCAGCCTTAAACTATGCTGTAATTTAGTGCAGCGTTGACACAGCCTAAAAGGTATGCATTTGCTTTTGATCACAAATTTGCCTTTATTAAATTATTCAACACAGAAATGCTATTTGTTTTGTCCCCCTTTCTCTCTCGCTCGCTCTCTAATATGATTTACATAACAAATTTAACTGAAATTCTCTCTCTCTCCTAAAAAGCTTTAGTCAATGTCACTTGTATGAAATAGATGGCCATAAAGCACTCCGAGTTTAAAACAACAACAACAACTACTATACAGGTAATTTTAAATGCTGTTTGATGTGAAGCCTAGCTGTGCTCCCTCCCTGCCCTCTAACATCTGTTTTGCATAGCCTTTGCCTGCCAAATGCAATTTGTTTAAGTAAACACTTAACGGCTTAAAAATGCGAATAAGTACCGGATTTTTCTCTGTGTGATTCTGCCCACCAAACAAACCGCTTTCAGCATAATCAACGAAGGCGATGAGTTTTGGGGGTGCAGGTTAAGCGGATGATGCAAACGTCGTCTGTCACGTTGGCCACACGCCCGCCCCTATGTACAGTTGTATTCGAAAAAAGAGCACACTCACTCACTTGGCTGAAGCAGTGCAGGTCGGTCATGCTTCTTGGGCTGTCGGCACAAAATATGATTAAGGATTTATGGAGAGCGTGTATCGGAGAGAAGAGAGTGAGTAAAAGGTTATTGCGTTGGTGGCAGGAAATGTTGTTTATTTGTATTTATGTTTATTTTATAGCTCGTTGCTCTTTCTGAGTTTGTTGCGCAACATGGAGACTACTTCGGCATGCAAATGCAACAAAGTTTGGTTTGCCATTACGGCAAGGAAAGGTGATGTTTTGCCAGGAAATAGCATATGATGCTTATGCTAAACAAAATATATAATGTTCTTTGTGAAATCCTTTGGGATATATACGTACATAGTACCGCAAACAAGAGACGTGCATTAATGTGGTTAAAAAAAAACTTTTAAAAGTTTCACAAGTATGACGAGAGTATAACTTAAAGTCAATTGAGGTTTTGATGGTGTTAAGGGAGAAGGTCATGAGTTCAACCATAAATTAAATGCTGTCGATTAAAGACAAAAATCACACAATTACTGCAATCTTCAACAGCTTCCTTAAAAGTTATGTAATTTTTTTTTATAAAGGAGAAAAGAGGATTAATACACGTAACACTTCGTTACGTCACAGATAGGGCGATTAGCTCAGGTATGCCCAAAACCATTTTATGGCAGTGCATATACACTTTTTATACAAAACCATACCAATCAACAAACAGTAACAAAATCCACGATCGTCGTCAATGTGGAAACATATGGAAGAAAACTTCTTCTTGTTCTCTTATTTGCTGTCCATAAGAATGTTCTAGTAGTAGAATGTCCAGCCTATGACGAGTGCTTTACAAAAACAAATGTGCACCAAGTGCATAGGCCACTGCTTTAGATATTACGTTTTAGAAACTTCTCTTCGAAACAATATTTTGTACCAGACGTTGGCAGTATATAGAACTAAAGGAGTGGTCAATAAGTAAATAGTTTTTCTAGACCTATTTATCTAATATTCGCGCTCCACCTCTCGTATATTATATCTGAAAGCCATTTCAGATTTGTAAATAATACTTTGGCGAATTTTTATCGCAATCGAGTTAGCAAAACTGGAGCCTATGTCGACCATACAGACTTATAAACGAAAAATAGTTTTCCTCTGCTACCCCTAAAACCAGCTCTGATATATAAACAATACTTTGCCGAAATTTTGTCGCAATCGCATGAGTTAACTAGAAGACTATGCTAAGCACACAGACATTAAAACTTAAAAAAAAACTTCCCTTTGCTCCCCCTATGTTATGCCTCTAAACCATTTCTTATTTGTAAGAAATACTTTGTCAAAGTTGTGTTTCAATCGTATAAATAGAGTAGTAAAATATGGCAAACACACATACAAATAAACTAAAAACAACTAATATTTGCTCCCCATATTATGTATAGAAACCATCTCTGAATTGTAAACAATACTTTGACGATGTCACGTTCCAAACGCATGAGTAGAATAGGAGCCTATGCCAAACACACAGACATATAAATTAAAAAAAAAATTTTTTTTCCCCTTTTCAACCCTTGATATAATATGTCTAGCAACTATCTCTGATTTGTGGACAACACTAAAAAAGAAATTTTTGTAACCTCTCAAATTATGCGTAGAAACCAGCTCTGATTATTAAACAATACTTTGCCGTGATTTTGTGGCATTTAAATTAGTAGAGTAGGAGCCAATGGCAAACACACAGACATATAAACTAATAACAGCTCTGATTAATAAACGGTACTTTTCCGCCAATGCCAAACATACAGACATATATACTGAAAAACATTTTGTTCCTTTGTATCCCTTGGTATATTATGACTAACAACCAACTCTGATTTCTAAACAACACTTTTTCTAAGTTTGATCCAAATCGCATGTGTTGAACAGGAGACTATGCCTTACACACAGATATATAAACTAAAAAAAATGTTTCCCCTTTGCAACTCTACATAAATTATGCCGAGAAACAAGCGCTGATTTGTATACATTGCTTTTTCAATGTCTTGTCCCAATCCCATAGGTAGAATTAGAGTCTATGTCGAACATACAGACATAAACAAACTTATTTGTACTTTGGATCACCTCCTGTATTATGCCTAAAAACCATATCTGGCTCGTCAACAATACCTTGCAAAAGTTGTGTTGCCGTGAAATGAGAAGAATAGCAGCCTATGCAAAACACACAGGCACATAAACTAAAAAAAACTGATTTTCCCTTTCCAACGCCTCGTATATTATGCCTAGAAACCAACTCTTATTTCTTAATAACATTTTTTCAAAATTGTATCTCAAACGCATAAGTAGAATAAGAGAATGTGTCTAACACACAGACATAACAAAACTTATTTTTCCCATTGCAACTTTTCGTATGTTACACCTAGAAACCATTTCTCGTTTGAAAACAATAATTTTTCAAAGTTTTTTTCCGAATCGCATGAGTAGAAAAAGAGCCTATGTCAAACACACAACAATATAAACGTATTTTCCCTATAAACCCCATAAATGAGACATGAGAGGACTTCTCGCTGATTAAACACGCTTATATTTTTGAACTCATAGAACTGAACCTACAGATACACGACGAATCCGAACGAAAGCTTTTTTGATAAAGCTTTATCTAGACTATTTCGGATTTTCTCGACAACCAGAAAACCGCCGAAGAATGTAGATGACTATGACCGGAATCAAACCCTGAACGCCCTCATGTTAGTTACGGTTTGAAATAAGGAAAAAACATAGTTAATTTTTATCAATTTGTTAAGTGTATTGAAACAATACACCAAATTGGCTAACGATCAGAATGTTTTTATTGTCGAGTTAATGACCATTTCGGAATCACGGATAAGGATGACGCGTTTCAAACTCCGTCACAAGTTCTCATCAGATTCCTTGCCATTTTTGTTTAGCTGGGGTTCATTAAAACTATTTAATTTTGAGTTCAAATATTTAGTTTCATAATATTTCGAACAACTTCGCTGATAATTTTCTAAAGGTCTAATATTGAAATTTTCCTTTACTATATTCAGATGCTCAGATACTCAAAAATATTGTCCCCGTCCTTTTTGGTTATCTGTTTGTTAAAATTTTTTGTTTTAAATTCAATTATTTAACTAATAAAACTTCTTATTTCTCTAACCGCTTTGCCGAATTGCCCAAAACTAAGGCATACTTTTAGGAATAATCTCTTTTATAAAAACACTTTGAATTTAGAGCATTACTATGATTAAGTTAAATTTAATTTGTGTTTCTGATATAATCTAAAACAATTTTAGGTGTATTAAGTATACTTCTCAATATCATTAGAATACTTTCAACGCCTCAAAGTATACATTAATCAAGAATTAAAAGAAATTAACAATAATCTGACTAAATATCTATCAACTTTATGTTATTTCAATATTACCAACAAATAATAATTAAGATATCTTTATATCAATATATTGACGATTTAAGTATTGCATACAGTAGCATACTTTCAAGAGCTGCAGCTTAAATAAACACAAGTCTGCCACTACTTAGATAAATGAAAAGCATGTATTGCACGTGTATTTATATATGTCTCAGAAGGTTATTGCACAGCAAGTCTGTTTGCATCGCTTATGTATTTGTATCTTTTATAGTCATAGCTATAAACAGTTTTGTTGCTATTGCTTTGCCAGTTGTTTCGAAATTAATTGCATATCTTAAGGAGCTAATTTTGTATTACTTGACGTCTTCTATAAGATTTTACGCTCTATCTCTTCTTTTCTCTTTTGAGATGTTAAATATATACTCACTTAAACTGCTTAGGTGAAATTAAACTTATAGTTAAGTAAGTTTTCACCAAACTATTAGACTCAATTAATATTTATCAGTGCGGTGGATGTGGGGTGAGTTTTAAGAATTCTTTAAAAGTTGAGCTATAGTTTTAATTACTTTTCTCAAGATTTAATAAATATGTATGATAAAATTAAATTTGAAAATTAATAAGTGTTTCAAAAATAACTGTAGTTTGTAGTCAGTGTCTGGGGGATTGTATGGCAGCGTTAATATGTATATAAAGTATACTTGGGGGGATGTGTAGCTATGTATATATTGGGCAACAAATAAAATTCGTATAGAAATTAACTGAAACTAAGGTATATTGAAAGTTAGTTTTTTGACCGTGGGGACGAAAATGGAATATTGAATTTTTTTTTAATTAAAATTATTCGCACTCGATGCAAAATGAGTATAAAAATGAGTTTAGGAATTGTCGCAAGAATACCTTTCAGTACAGTAAACACAATTGGGTCAAAAAAATGGGAATCAAATGGCTCCTTTGTAGACTTTAATTATTGTCTCCGAATTTAGACCTATGTATTCTGTGTTTGGCGTCTAAAAGGCAGAGAGGGTGGAGTACTTTGTGGTCCATATATTGACCTAACTCCCTGCTTCAATTTATATCACTTTACTACTGTTGAGATACGATTTTAAACTAAGAAAACTTACTCTTAGCACATACAAAGATCTATTGGACAAATAGTTCAGAACCAACCACCCCCCCCTTCCCCCTCCCAAAACTTTTCTGATCTCAATAAATTTGTTTTTATTTATACGAAACCACACACACACAAACACAGTTTATTATAGTTCCTGTTTTCTTTTTTTTTTTTAAAGCGGACACCAATAGTATTTCTTAATATCCTGTGATTTATATTCAATTTCCTGTGTTTTTCCGTTTGGGTTTTTTTTACCGTATTTTTTTTTCTGCAGCTTTGTATGAGAACTTTTCTAAAGTTTAAACAACATCTAAGAATATGGTAGCAAAACTTTAGCCAGGGATATTAAGTAAGGTTTATGTGCTTCAAGAGAGCTTCAACAGAGAGGGTGATTGCATCCCCTCATCCCCTTCTTGTTATACTTGGTTAACAAGAAATTCATTTCAAGATGGAGAGTTGGAAAAAATTGTTGTTACCATTACTTTGTGGCCTTTTGTGTAAATCTACTCTATGTTTTTTTTCTGTAGCTGTGCCCTGGTATCAGTTGATAGTGTTGCTTTTACAAAGGTTCAATGTATATGCACTAGGGTCGCAAGATATATGCGTATTATGCAGAAGTTTTTATTTTTGGTACTACTTTCACGTGCAATTCTTAGAATTGAGTCCCAAAGTCATGTGTTGTACTGTGTTTGCCTAAAAAATTTATATGTAACTGCGAAACTGTTGATAATGCAGATTATGATATATGAACAGATTAAAAGAATTTTAATTCTTAAATTTCGGATTTTTATTTCAGCATAATCAGACTAGTCGTTCTTGAGTTATGCCATTAATTATTAATGCAGCCAATTTGACAAAACGTATAATGCAGAAGTTCTTCTTGATATGGAAATATTGAAATATGTGTTTTAAATAAAATTTTTTAATGTTCGAATTTTTCGAAAATTTTTAATATTTAGAATTTATAAAATATCGAATCATTACAAAATTGTTGCAAACTACAATTTATTGCAATAGGTTAAGTAGTTAATTTGTTATTTAGGGAAATAAGCATATTTATTTCAATGTTCGAATTTTTCGAAGATTGTCAAAATTTACAATTTGTGAATTTGAATTGTTTTTTTGAATTATTCAAAATTTTTTTATAGTTTCAAGTTTGTTTTTTGCTGTTCGGTTTATATGAAAATATTGAAAATACGTATGATTAAATTAAATTTTTTAATCTTCCAATTTTTCAAAAATTTTAAATATTTAAAATTTAGATATGTTTGAATTTTTTCGAATTTTGTTTCAAAGAAAATTTATTGTTTATTTGATATATAGTAAAAAATATTTCTTTTCTATGTTCGAATTTTTCAAAGATGTTAAAAATTAGCTATTATGAATTTTGAATTTTTTTCAAGTTATTGAAAATTATATTTTAGTTTAGTGTGTTTCTTTTGCGGTGATAATTTTCGTTTTATATGAAAATATTGAAAATACGTTTGATTAAAATAAAATTTTTTTAAAACTAAAACAGAAAACATTTTTGTATTTACAGAATTAATAAGAATTTAATATAATTTTATGAAAACGAATGTTCGAAATTAGGTAATGCTGTGGAATAGTACTTTAAAATTAATTTATTTAGTGTTGCACATACGATCTAACCAGAAATTTTGAATGTTCGAATTTTTTGAAAAATTTTCTAGATATGGAATTTAAAAATGTTTGAGTTTTTCGAATTTGTTGGAAAGTATATTAAGTTTTAGCGTTTATATACATACCTATTAGATCAAATTTGATAATGTTCGAATTTTTTTGTAAACATTTTCAATATTCGGAATTTAGAAAAGTTTGAATATTTACGAAATTGTTGCTAACTTAAATATATTACTATATGTTTAATTGTTTATTTGATACGTAGTAACAAAACAATTTTTTTTTCAATGTTCGAATTTTTCGAAGATTGAAAAAGTAATGAATATAACGAAATTATATAATACATGATCTAACCGGATTTTTTTTAATTTTAAAATTTTTGAAAAATTTGCTAAATACGGAATTTAAAATAAGTAAAAAATAATGTCTTTACTATGTTGGAATTTTTCAAAGATTTTAAAAATTTACTATTTATGAATTTTGAATTTTTTTCAAGTTATTGAAAATTATATTTTAGTTTAGTGTGTTTTTTTGCTGTTGTAATATTCGGTATATATGAAAATATAAAAAACACATACATATAATGTTCGAATTTTTCGAAAATTATCAATGTGGAATCTATATTAGCTCGATTTTTTTCGAAATTGTTGCAAACCAAAATTTACTACTATAGATTAAATTTTTTGATTTGATTTATAGTAAAAATTTATTTTTCTTCAATGTTCTGTGTTTGCCTCAAAAAATCAAAATTAAAAAAATGTTTTATTTTTTTCATAATTTTATTTAAAGCTGCGAAACTGTTGATTATGCTGAGAAATAATATATAAACAGATTAAAGCAATTTTAATTCTTAAATTTCGGATTTTTATTTTAGTAAAATTGGACTAGACGTTATTGAGTTATGCCTCCCAATCGTGCTCAAACTATAGCTATCGCAAAAGCCAGCAAAGATTTTGGGATACCCAGACCGACAAAAATTCCAACATCGATTTTTGCAATCACCCTAATACCCACAAACAAACAAACCCTACCCACCAACAAACAAACACTACGACGAAGGGTCGATCGTTTATAACAGCAACACTAGTTTAACTGGATTACGTACACACACATTCAAACTTACAATCTCAACCCTACACACTATAAAGCTATTACTTCCATAACCGTAGAGATTCACTTTAAAACGTCTACACCGGAAATTGATTTATTTCCTTAGTTGTTTTTTTGTTTGCTTTAGCCCCCGTTTGTTATTTTTTTTGCTGTTCTGAATACCAGCAGCAGCAATTCTTTTGTGCTTTTCCCCGTTTTATAGTTAAATATGATTTTTTCTACCTTCCCTACTTTCTCTCTTGGTCTTTATGTCACACAATCTCTTGCCTGCTCCTACTCTCTATATACGGTGGGCGTTTAATAAACAGTAACTGCAGCTATGTTAACATTGTGTTGCGCGTGTGTATGTGTATTGCTGTTGGTGTCGTCGTCATCGTCTGCTTGATTGTGACCATGGCAGATGATGTTTGTTGTTGTATCAGTGGCATTTTCCGGTTAAGAATATTTCTTGAGGCTGCTTGAGATACAACAGCAGCAAAAACAGACGAGGTGTTGTTGTTATTGGTAACCTAGCCTCAAATTTTAATGAGTTTATGGTAGGGAAACATTACAGCCTTGCTTAGAGTTCATCAGAGAGCTGTTGGCAATTGCGTAGCCTGGAAAGTAAGTGGTTGGCCAACAACATCCGGCGGTCAAAGCTCTCTCAGTTATTGGCCTTATGTCCCATGGGCATTTTTATAAACATCCATAATTTCTAGGCATTTTAATTAAAAAACAAGGCTGTAAGGCTGGACACAAAGAATTATATTACAAGTTTATTAACAATCAACTAATATATACGGATGTCATTGACATAATCATTCTTAAAACAAATATGTCTTTAAAACAAATTGCATTTCCACATTTTATTTGTTGAATTTGTTTAATAAGCTTTGACTATTTTTCTTCTCTACACTTAACTCTATTTTGAAAACATTGCTTTTGTTGTTACCACACAAGAGTTTGCGTGACTTTCTGGCCAATTTTAAGTAGTCCACAAAATTCCAATTTTTTTTTGTTGTTTGGTAAACTTTTTGGCATAGCCACAAAACTCTTCAATTTTTCTTCATAAACCTTCATCTCAGCTCAGCAATCGAGGACAGAAAACCAAAAACCACAGAAAACCCCAAGGACTTGAGAAGGAAAGAAACGCTTTTAGAAACTAGAAAAGAATTTCTTTACACACACACACACACAAAACTGGTCAAATGTTTGCTTTAACGCTTTTTGTTTTATGTCGTTTCGCTTACAAAAGAATTGCAGTGTGGTTAAAAGCTTTTGCAATAAATCGCTATAGCTCACAGGATTAGCACAGAAAGTTTACACAGTTTTCTTCAGATGGTCTCTCTCTCTCTCTTTGTCACTTTACCAATTTGATCCCAAAAATAACCACAATGTTGTTGGGGTGTCTGCTCGTTTACAACAAAAATGTAAATTAAAGCAGGAAACAATTTTGTCATAGTATTGACATTTGAAAAATATTATTGGCAGTTTAAGCCAAAAATTGAGTATCGAAAAAATGTACTACGATCAAATGAGACATCTGTTTCCGACAGAGATATTAATTGGGGGACTTTCGTTTCGTTTACCTCAAAATACCGACAAGACATTGTAATATATGTATGTATGTATGTGTTGCTTAACATTACATACGTGCACATATTTATCTTGTATACATACATATGTATATAGTAATTGTATGTATGTATGTGTGTATCATATTTGTTTACTCAACGCTCTATCTCTCTGCCTTTACTGAGAAATTGTTTTCCTTGAGGCCATTTGTGTGGTCAAAGGATATGAAAATGTGTCCAACAAATTGCTTTCTTATACATAGAAAATGTTATTAAGTAGTAAATGAAGAGATGTGCTATGAGACATTTATGTATTTATTATTTTTCTTAAAATAGATAAAGTCATCAAAAAGTAAATTGTTGTCAAAAACCCCAAAAGTTAAGTAAATAAATGACCAAGAGAGTGAAGCGTAAGTGGAAATGGAAGAAATGTTGGGTACGCTACAGAATACATATTAGACAGGAGTCCCACGACGAAATAGTTTGAAAAAAAATTAAAACTTAAAACATTTTTGTATTTACAGAGAATTTAATATAATTTTATAAAAACGAATGTTCGAAATTAGTTAATGCTGTAGAATAGTAAATTTATA
This sequence comes from Muscina levida, assembly GCA_964034835.1. Taxonomy (NCBI): domain Eukaryota; kingdom Metazoa; phylum Arthropoda; class Insecta; order Diptera; family Muscidae; genus Muscina; species Muscina levida. The sequence continues at coordinate 18,037,407 of OZ035883.1, read as the reverse complement.
AGTGTCGTAAGTGTTGCACATACAATCTAACCGGAAATTTTGAATGTTTGAATTTTACGAAAAATTTACTATATATGGAAAGTTGTTGGAAAGTATATTTATTGCTGCACGTTAAAGTGTTATGTAAATATAAAAAAAAAATATCTTTTTTAATGTTCGAATTTTTCGAAGATTACCAATATTTGAAATTTAGGACCGTTCGATATTTTCGTAGTTGCTGTAAAGCATATTTATTATTACAAGTTAATTTTTCGCTGTTTTAAAGGTTTTAAATTTAATTAAATGTTCGAATATTTCAAAAATTTACTATTTGTAAATTTCCAATTTTTTTTATTAAAAATATTATTTACAGTTCAGTTTGTTTTTTCGTTTTGTCTGAAAATATTGAAAACACATATTATTTAATAAAACTTTATAATGTTCGAATATTTTTAAAAATATTCGATATTCGATTCAATATTCGAAATTTATAAAAGTTGGAATTTTTACGAAATTGTTGCAAACTAATAGATTTAATTGTTTATTTGATATGTAGTAACTAAATAAATTTTTTTCTCAAAGGTTATATTTTTTTACAATGTTCGAGTTATTTAAAGATTTTAAAAATTAACTAAGTTATTTAAAATTTTATTTATAGTTTAGTTTGGTTTTATTTGCTGTTATAATTTTCGTTTAATATGAAAATATTGAAAACACATCTTATTAAATCAAATTTTATAATATTCGAATTTTTAAAAATTTTCAATATTCGTTCGAATTTTTAGGAAATTGTTGCAAACTAAAATTTATTGCTAAAAGTTTAATTCTTTACTTGATATGTAGTAAATTTTTTTTTTCAATGTTCGAATTTTTTGGATTTTTGATCGAAGATTGCTAATATTTGGAGGTTATGAATGTTTGAAATTTTTAAAGTGTTGAAAGCAATACATAATTAATTTCCTTTTTTTCAGAAATAAGGTAATGGTGCTGTCAGCTGCCGAAATTGTTATACATATAAATAAACAAGGTTATAAATTTTTATTTATATTCGAATTTGCGAAAAATTTCAATATTAAAATTTTCTTAATATTCGAATTTTTCGAAGTTATTAAGAAATATATACGTATTATAGCAGTTTTTGTTTTGGTTTGCAATTGTTTAATGTTCGAATTCGAAGATTGCTAATATATATGAATGTCCAATTTTTCGAAGATGTTGCAAAAACAAGTTATTGAGCCGGACGTATTTTTGCAAATAAGTCCCATAATGCCTGAGCATTATGAAATGGCTAACTATGAATGTTCGAAATTTTCGATCTTACAAATGGTCTTTTATCCACAGTTTTGAACTCCAATCTTTGGAAAAACATTTTGAATGCGAAAAGTTTGATTTTTTAATGTTCGAATTTTTTCGAAAAACCATATTTGTTTTTATTCAATCCCAAATTAATAAATTATTACAGCAATAATTTATTGTATGCCAATGGTTTAAATTTACAAGGTGAACATACAATTAATAAACACTTTTTTTAATGTTCAAATTAATAACAAATTTTGAATTAAAAAAACACAGATGAATAAACCAAATTTTAGATTTTTCGAAAATTTTTAATATTTAGAAATTTTTGAAATTGTATCGATTTTTCAAAAATTTTTAAAATTTTGAATTTTTCGGAAATCTTTCGAAAATTTTCAATATTTAGAATTTATAAAAGTTCGAAGTTTTACGAAATTGTTTCAAAGTAAATTTATTGCTTTAGGTTTAATTGTTTATTTGATATATAGTAAACGAAATATTTTTTCAATGTTCGAATTTTTCGAACATTCACTGAATTTACAATTTTTGAATTAGAATTTTTTTCAAGTTATTCCTAATTATGTATATAGTTTCTAGTTCGGTTATTGCTGTTATAGTTTTGGGTATTGGAAGAACATATGATTAAATCAAAAAATTTAATGTTCGCATTTTTTTTTCCAGATTGCTTTCTGCTGCTCTAATTTTCGATTTATATGTAAGTATTAAAAATGTTTCTTTTTGAAATTATGAAACGTTGCTCGAATTTTATTTTAACTATTAACATATATGTTATTCAATATGTAATTGTTGTTGCACGGTGGTTTAAGCGTTACGTAGATGATAAATATCACTTTTATAAAAGTTTGAATTTTTCGAACTTAGAATATAACCAGCGTATTCTGTAGAATTTTATAGGCCATTTGTTAGAAAGATTTTTTCAGAAAGAAATTTTTCGAAATTAATTTTTTTTGTTTTTTATGTTACATCGGCCATTTTTTTTTCTTTGAATTTACTAATGTTCGAATTTTTGCGAATTTTGCCAGAAAATATTCTTTTTAAGGCCAACAGCTCAAATTTATATATATCAATTTTTAAAAACAATTTTTATGATGATTTTATTTTCGAAATTAATTTATTTTAACATATGAAACATTTTAACATAATTTCGAAATAATTTTTTTTATTGTTTTTACGCATATTTATTAAATTTTTCAGCAATGTTATTTGACTTTCGATGGAATATTTTGACATCATTTGTTACATAGGCAATTTTTTTAAATGTACTAATGTTCGAATTTTTTCGAACATAATAAAATTTTAGGTTTTACCAAAAATTATTTAATTTTGCCAGCACATATAATTTTTAAAGCCAACAGCTCAATTTTTATATATAAAAATCTAAAATTTGCAGATTTTTTAGACGATTTTTTGATGATTTTATTTTTGCAATTAATTAATGTTCGAAGTTTATATTAGCATTAAAATTTTAAGCATTTCCATACATTTACTGCTTTACCACAACCTTAAGAGCTGTGCATATGCTAAATATTAATCTGATAAAGTTCGAATTTTTCGAACTAAGCAAATAGTCAGTTATTGTTCGATCTATGAAAAACTTGGCTTTGGTTTCTCTAGCATGTTAATGCCATTTGATAGAAACAACTTTTTAAGGCCAACTGCAAGAATTTAAAATGTTCGAATTTTTTCGAAAATGAGAAACTTGTTGTGTTTCTACGCAAAATATATTAATTAACAGTAAACAATTCAAATTTAGCTTTTATATGAATCAGTGTTACAATTTTTTCGAAGATAAAATAATTGTGTTTCAACCCAAATTTGATTTTTGACCGTAGTATGATCTATTGGTCGATCTAAGAAAAAACTTAGTTTTGGTTTCTCTCGAATAATTATGCCATTTAATAGAAAGATATTTTTAAGGCCAACTGCATGAACTTATAAATGTTCGAATTTTTCGATAATAACAAATTTTTGTGTTTCTACGGAAAATTTAGTAATTAACAGGATAACAGTTATAAATTAGCTTGTATATAATTCAGTTATGTATTTTTATATTTTTTACTATATAAAAACATTCAGTATGTAGAATTCGAAATTATAAATTTTTCGAAGTTGCACTCTTTTTTCGTTATTTGCAGTGGCAGCGCTTTAGACGTGTGTTTGCATATAATTCGTCATAACTTGTAAACAAAATTTTAGATTTCAGGTCAATATTGACAAATTATGTATGTTCGAATTTTTCGAAATATATGGCAAACTATATTTTTTGGTGCAATTTTAATTTCGCCGTTGTGAATTCTGTGAATTCTGTGAATTCTGTTTGATACAAATATATATGAAAAAAAATGTTATCTTTCACATTTTCGAGAATGTATCAATTTTAATATTTATTTATTTGCCATTATTCAGCTGCGATTTTATTTTTTTACATGTATCTAAGAGAATCAACAAACTGACAACTTTAGTGTTTAAAATATTCGAAAATATACAAAAATTCATCTATAAGTCTTATACAACTTTTAGTCATTTCCCCCTTTTAAACATTCTGATGTCCCTTACTTTCCGTCTGTGCATTCAATGCCTACGAATTTTGCTGTAGAGTATTAAAATAACTTTGAAATTTTTATTAGATTTCCTTTTAATAAAACACTTGAAATATTGTTCATCATCTACGGACATCATCAACACGCCCAAGGCATTTGTGAAGAGTAGACAAAATAACTGTTGTACTCTTCATAACATCCACCATGACCATGCAACTGAAGGGATGTTTGCTTAGTGTAGTTTGTCTAGCAAAGAACTAAATAAGAAATTTAGCAAGAAAGGAAATTACAAATTTCTATAATATTGACATAATTGAGTTTAATGAATGTTTCACAATTTTCCCAAATACATTAAAACTTAACTAATGCAGCAAAAGGATATGCCATGGATAAACATTAGAACATGTAGATTGACACAATAGATAAAGCGCCCAGAAATTATATGCGAGAAAACATTGTGACTAACAACAAAATTTTGGCACTTTGAAAACAATTATCCCTAAATGTGTTGTTAACAAAAAGTGTTATCGTATACAGATTGTAAAACCCTATGTTCTTGTTGTTGAACAACAAAACACAGCTACAAGAAAAAACTCATTAATTTTCATATGCTTTTGCTTGTTAAACGTATGCAGAGGGGAATTTGTATGGTAAATATCTTAGTATAATAACAAATAAAATACACAAGGACCAAAAAGGACTTACCTTACTGCCACGTTCATTGAATATAATTTCCACATCCAAAATAGCGCCAAATTGCTAAAGGCCATCCCATAAAATACAACAAATGCAACAACAGTCAAATCATCAGCCAAAAATGAAAGAGCGCCAGACGACGACACAGTCAGTCAGTTAGCAGCGGCAACAGTCAACCAGCCAGGAAGGGGCAACGGATACCGCAAAAAACGTTTGTGAAAAGCAGCCACAGCAGAAAGAAAGAAATGTAACAAAAAAAGAAAGAAAGAAAAGTACACAACAAACGTTTTAATATCAGCCACAAAGAAATACCAATAGATTGTCAGAAATTTTTGGGAGCGATGTCATAGTTGTTAGCATCGAACATATAAATTTTGGCAAGAGATGCAGTGCGATGGAAATATTCACTGAGACAAAGGCATACATAGACCAACAACAACAATAAAATAAGTTAAACAAACAATAAAGATCATATAAAGAGATATATTATATATATTATTAAAGAGAGAGAGATTGGGAAAGATTGGCGGGGTAGATTTAAGAAGAATTACTACAAGAATTCTGTTTAAATATTAAGTTTAAATGACACTTTAATAGACACTAAAAGCTTTTTTTTTTAATATGCTAATAGACATTTTGATTGCTACTAAATATGGTTCTGGGTTAGCAGACATTTCCTGTTAAGAGCTTAAGAGAAAACAGTAATCTTTATACAAGTGAAAAAGAATATATTGTTATAATTTCTACAAGAAAATATGGAATTTATATTATCTATATGAAAATGTGTGTTCTCTAAGATTCTTTAATATGTTCTATACGAAAAAGTTACATTCGCTGAGCTGCAAATTAGACCGTACCAGGAAAAAGGTCAGATGTCCTTGTGCTTTACGTGAATACCTGCCCGTGAGGGCTTAACTAACTCCACTGGAACATACTACTAGGCCGCTGTTAAGGTCCGGATCTAATTTTTCTATCCAAAAGGATGTTACAACTGTTTATATTTCTTTTGTGAGGGAACCATATTGAATGACAAGTACAAGCTCAAGTCTTGCACTCCGTCCTAATTGGCCCCCACTCTTATTTTTTGCTACTTTAAGTTACACGTACAAGTACATGTACTTGTTGTTTCAATCAAATCATGTCTTTTCTCCATGCGTTACGCCAAAAGTGCGCCCACGCCGCCATATGCTAGGAACCGAGGTTCCCCATCCAGCCGGCCTACATCTGAAATCTCTTCAATTTTAATCCACTTATGGAAAAACATCAAAAATACACAGACCTGTATCCCTTCCGCTACCATCGGCGAGTGAATTAATACTCCGCCAGGCTAGCTTCCATCGATACCAGCATTCCTTCCACTACCATTAGCGAATGAGTTAACACTCCATCAGGCTAGTTTCCGACAATACCTTTTTTCTCACTTGTATTTCTTCTACAATATAAGCGTTCCGAAATACAAGCATATTACAAGCATGACAATTACAAAGATATACATTTTGAAATTAGACATGATTTGATATCTGCTTGTAGCTCAAAGAAGATATAAACCATTATATCCTCCCCTTGCATATTAGTACTGTCACAGTCGCAAAGTACATACTTTACTGCGGTATTATGTACATAAACTTAACTTAATTTCCCTTTGCACCCCATGAATGAGGTATGGGATAGCTTCTCGCGTTGTTGTGAATTAACACGCTTTCTATTTTTAGATTCACAACTAACGGCACCTACTTGTTTATCGACGAATGCGAACGTCACTGTTTGAGACGCGCCGATTGACTCGACACTTAATACTGCGAAGTTGCTGTCAACAACATTCGAGGGAAGCCGACAATGAAAGAAACAATTTTTTTTTAAGATGAATGGAGCCAGGTTTGAACCTGCGATCTCCCGCATGGTAGTCGCGTGTTCTAACCACTATGTCACGGCCGGTCCCAGTGTTATGTACACATTGTTAAATGTTCGAAATCTATCTAAAATTCTTAGTTATGTTTTCGACCAAGATTATGTTTGATGCACAGTGAGAGATGCAAGATTCGTATGGTATCAAGAGACACCCAGCTCCATTTCTTTCGAACATCAAACTCTTAGTCTGCTCGCGTAACTTTAAGTTTTAACCAACAACCACCACAAGACACAGAACACTGTTCCATACCCATTCGATGGGTAAGTAGCTTTTACACTACTTGGGGCCCCCTCCGACCGTGGTACCATCTTTAGACTTCTTGGTCGGAGCTCGTAAAGATGTACATCCCTACTACCTCTGTTCGCCACCGCAGAGCCAGAAAGAGGTCCACTGGTGGTTCTCTCAGGTCCGTGGGGGCGATACTCCCCAATGGTCTCCGAAGAAACCCCCGTGCGGGAAGGAAAAAAGTCAGTTGTATATCTTCAATTTTAAGTATATATGGAAGGATATTTCGAAAAAAAAAAAATAATTGTTTTTGCTGAACTTAGGGTTCGCTACTTAACATTTTTCGTTATATTTAAGCCATTTACAGGACGACGTTTTCGTCTCGAGAAGACAAAGTACCCCAAAGTACAACATGCTTTAAAAGTACCTAAGTACCCAAGTCTATTACTTACACACCAGATCTCAGTTCCTAATGTCAGAAAAAAGTTGATGCGTACTTCCCCCAGTTTAGAAGTTACTTTTTTATAAAAGTACTTTTTTATAAAATAAAAGTACTTTTTGGAAGAAAAAAGTTATTGTTGAAACAATAAAGGTAACATTTGCTAAAATAAAAGTACCATTTGCTGAAATAAAAGTACTCATTGATACAATACAAATACTATTTGATATAATAAAAGAACATTTTGGTGCAATAGAAGTTTTGGTACAATTAAAGTACTTTTATTATACCAAAAATTACTTTTAATACCAAGAAGTACTTTTTTAGTACAAAAAAATACTTTTATTAGTCTTTGTAACGATTTTTTTTTAATTTAAAAATATTCCTTTGGAATTTGGATATGAGTCGTGGCTTTAGTTTTGCATCGAAAAATTGCTTCAGAGGCACATTTTTCGAACCTTTATATACCAACACTGCCTAAGTAGAGATTTTTTTTTTTGAATTATAATGGTTTTGAAAAATTATTTTGTTTAGAAAGATTATATAAAACTTCCTTTGACCACGTCCCTTGTATAAAGATCTAACTTGGAATATTGAGTTATTACACAGTGAAACAAATTTTTGGGTGAGGAATAATTCCTTTGCGGAATTAAAGCCTTAGGAGAGTATAGTAAAATTCCCGGATAACAGATTCGCTGTAGGTCGAACTTTTTTGTTATGACCGGTAAAGTTTTCAGTTTTATCTAAAATTAGTTTTCAAGGAGATCCTAAAAAACAATGTTTGTTATCGTTTTAGTGCATTTTCAATATAAGATGTCTGTAATGAAATTTTACGAGGAATTTTTTGTGGAAACTTTCTAAACCCTATCTCATCTTTACGTGTCCTTTTCGTAGTTATTTCGAGAAAAGTCAGAAAAGGACCTTAAAATGAGACTTTGCAACATTTAAATGTTCTACAAAAATGTTGGTCATAAAATTCTACCTAGTCTGGTCTAAGACTAAAAATCGATAACTCAAACTTTTACTAATGACTTTGGCTCTTTTCAAAGCACTGTGTGAACAGCGACCTTTAATAGTCAGAGTCGATATTGTTTTAGTATTTAATCAATTTTAACGAAGTTTTTTTTCTCGACCCCTTACGTGTCCATTTCATCCTTATTTCAAGAAAATTCAAAAAAGGACATTTTTAATGGGTCTTGCAACATACAAATGTTATACAAAAATATTGCTTAGAATTGACTTTACTTGGTCTGTTCTAAGACAAGTAATCGTTATCTGCAAGGCTTCGTACAACAAAATTATGTATTATAATTAAAGTATCCTTGGACGAGATTTATAGAAAATGATTATTATTTTAGACCAATAGTTTTATAGAAACTTTGGTCAAAAATCATTTTTGTATAAATTGATTTTTAAAAAATCTTTGTTATATGAGAAACATTTATACAGTAAGACATTTATATAACATATAACAATAGCTGGCATGACAATTTTGCATTTAATAATAATCTATCGAGAAAATGTTTTACAGTAACATTTCGAGAGAGACTTTTCACAAGAAAAGCGCATGTTTCTTAAGGCAATAGGTCTGCCATGATACTTTTTACAATAAAAAATCTCGTTTGAGATAATTTGTTACACAAAAAGAATGATCTCTGACTATTTGCCTTATAACAATCTCAAACAGTGACGTTCGCATTCGTCGATAAACAAGTAGGTGCCGTTAGTTGTGAATCTAAAAATAGAAAGCGTGTTAATTCACAACAACGCGAGAAGCTATCCCAGACCTCATTCATGGTCTCTACACGAGACTGGCCCTATCTATGTTGATAGCCAACAAACATTTTTTATGGATACTCCAATATTTTTACACCAATACGATTTTTTGACCATTTTTACGGAGTCCCTATATCATAAACTGTTCGGAATTTTTTCTTTTCGTCTTCGCCAAAGTTGTAGATCTAAACCAGAGCAAAAAAAGTCTCAATAGACCGACTGGATGCAATTTTTTCGGGTCGGTCTATTTGACACTTTTTTTGCTCTGGTTTAGATATACAACACTGCCGAAGACAAAAAGAAAAATTTTCGAACGGTTAATGAAATATGGACTCCGTAAAAATGATAAAAAAATCGTGTTGGGGGGAAAATATTGGAGTATCCATAAATAACATAAAAAAATGTTTCGATGTAATGGGGCCAAATCCTTTGGGGATTTTTTTAGTCTCGGTATATACTTCAAAAATAGCTGGGTACGAAGGCGGCACCAGACGATGACCTTAGAAATGTTGCACTGTGTAAGTCTATAGGAGTTTAATATATTATATTCCCCTACTCAAAATCCTTTTCTACTAACTGCAACGAGCTAACTTTTGCATATTTTCAGGCACCTTGAAAAGCTACAAGTCGCAACGTCGTCTTTAAACAGGAAATGTGTCTGATCCCCCTCATCCACCTATATGGCATTAAGCACCATCTTTGAAATTATGAAATGGCTGTGTGAATATTTTCCAATCTTACTCTGTCCATTACTTACCCCAAACATAGCTCTTAGATCCGGATCCCGGAAACGGAACGGTATATTTGAGACATGTAGACGTTTCGGTGTATTTTTGGCATCACTTGACGTTGTCATAGTTGAGGAGGACTGTGTAGCAACGGTGGTTACGGTGTTGAGCTGCTGCTGTTGTTGTTGTTGTTGCTGTTGCTGGTAGGGGACTAGAGCTGACGTTAGACTAGCGGATACGGCCGGTGCACTGGTCATACCTGCGGCAGCTGCTGCTGCAGCATTCAAATTTGCAATGACTTGAGCCGTACTCGATGGTGGTAGGCTGGCAACAGATCCTGTGCCGGCGCCCACCATAGATGACATTATCGATGGGGTGTGTACAATGCCGGCACCTGTTTGATTGGGTGTAGAAATCACTGCTGGCAGCAGACCAGTTGCAGCTGAAGTGGCTGTTACCGATGTAGCAGCAATGGCCGGACCAGATGTTTGCTGTTGATGTTGACTAATTGCTATGATGTGTTGCTGTTGTTGCTGCTGCTGCTGCTGTTGTTGTTGTTGCTGTTGCTGTTGTGTGGGTGTTAGTAGATCTCCATTGGGCGAAGCAGCCGATGGGATGCCATTCGTTGTGCTGCTGGCCATTATTGTGTTGTTGCTTGTGGCATCTGTAATGGTACCGCCTGCGGTAACTGAAGTGTTAATGGTGCCGTTAATGGCTTGACTTTGGCTTGAGGATACGGCAGCGGCTGCGGCTGCTGCTGCTGTGTTCGATGCTATGATTGTGGAGGTCAGCGAGGAAGATGAAGTTACTGTGCCACCACCACCGCCTGCACCGCCACCAGCAGTACTAGTGGCGGACTGGGCAATGGCATCTGAATCGGCTTTCAACAATACTGAAGACTGCAAAGAGAAAAGAAAAATAAACAGAAAAGTTAATTAAAATTGCAGATGTTATGTGGTTGTATATTGGGAAATTAATACGCAGCTGGTTTTTTTTTTATAAAAATATAGTATAATAATATAGAAATGTATACAAAAACCTACAGTCCGATATTTTAACTGGACTCAACTACAATATTTTCAAAAAAAGTTAAGATTCTTATGCTATTTTATAAGCAGCAACTTAAGCATCTTCTAAGGTAGTAGAGCACATATTTACATGTATAGCAGCAGCCCTCAACGTTACAATTTGATAAATATTGCCAATTGCAACAACAACAAAACTGAACAAATAGCAAATACATACTTTGCATTTTCTATCCCATCTTAAAATTGTTGTTTGCTATCACAGTAAAAGGAACAACGCCAGGGGCACAACAACAAATGAAGAAAGTAACAACACACACGCACACTCAGTTGGGAAAACTGTCAACGTTAACATTACGACATGTAAATGACATAAAAGGCAAAATAAGCAGACAAGTAAAAGTCAAGTTGAAATTAAGCTTACAAACTGCGCTCACACAGCTGTCGACAAACACATACACGCACACTCGCACACAAACTCACACACACACGTACATACAACCACACGTTAACATGGTAACATTTAAATGTATCGCATAGCTCGGGCACAGTAATAATGCATTGTGTAACAAAAGTGACATATGAAATGTCAGTATAAAACGAAACAAAAATGAGAGCAAAAACAAAAAAAATACGAGAAAAAAAACACGCCAGCAATATAAAGAAAATGCAAACTAGCAAATGGGGCTTAAGTCAGGGAGGGTGCTATGTTAGGGTGAGGGGTTGGAGGGAAGTGGCCGGGAATAAAAACTAACACCAACAGCACTTTATTCATATAATACGATTATGCATAAGAGCAAAAATAAAAATACACAGAGACAAACTCACACCTACGCAAAACACACAAACTTATTCGCACACACACACAGTACGTTGATGAGGACGACAATGGCATTTGACAAATCAAATGCTTAACAAAAAGGAAATGAATGGCAAGGAAACTATACTTGTAGTGATTGAGACAGCAGGGGGCTGTTGCGATAGCAGTAGTCCAAGGGATATAATAAAATGTAAGAGGAAATTTTAAATACAAATTATTATAAGCAATTCTTAAATTAGTATAATTATAAAATATTAATGAAATTCATTAATTTTATGAATTTATTAAATTCATGAGCTATATTATAAAATTTAAAAAATTAACAAAATTAATAAAATTTATTAAATTATTTATTTTATTAAATTCATTTACTTTATTAAGTTTATTCAATTCTTAAATTTTTTTTAAATTCATGAATTTAGTTAAATTTTTTAAATTGATTAAAAATATTTAATTGATTACAATCATCAAATTAATTAAATTTATGCAATGCACTATTAGTTATTTAAATTCATTAAGTTATTTAAATTCATTAAAGTCATTAAATTCGTTATTATGACCACTAAAGTTACTAAATTCATATTTAATTGAATATATATACATTACTTTAATTCATAAAATTTATTAAATGTATTAAATTCATTCAATTACTTAAATTCGTTAAAGTAATTAAATTCATAAAATTCATTAGATTCGTTAAATTCATTACATTAATTATATTCAATTGATATCTTAGATTCATAAAATTCATTAAATTTATTAAATTAGTTAAATTCATTAGATTCAATAAATTCATTACATTAATAAAATTAATTAAATTTATAAAATTCATTAACTTCATTAAATTCGTTAAAATCATTAAATTCACTTAAATTTTTTAATTTCATTATATTCATTTAATTCATAAAATTTATAAAACTCATTGAATGCATTAAATTTACTAAATTTACTTCATTCAATGAATGCATTAAATTCATTAAATTTATCAAATAATCAAATCTAAATTAATCTCAATTAGATGAATTAGTCAATTAATTAAATTATTAAATTCATTAAAATCATCAAACTCATTAAATTCATCAAACTCGGTAAATTCATTAAAATTATTAACTTCATTAAAATCATTTAATTTATTATAATCATTAAATCTATTCAATTCACTAAATTCATTTAAATTATTTAAATCACTTAAATCATTAAAATCTTTAATTTCATTTAATTCATTAAAAAATTAACTTAATCAAAATTTTAAATTTCACGAAATTCATTTAATTCATTAAATTTATTATTGAATTTATGAAATTAATTAGATCATTAAATTAAAAAAATTCAATGAATTCATTAAATTTATTAGATTCATTTGTTTCATTAAATTCACTAGATTCATTAGATCCATTAGATCCATTAGATTCATTAGATTCATTAGATTCATTAGATTCATTAGATTCATTAGATTCATTAGATTCATTAGATTCATTAGATTCATTAGATTCATTAGATTCATTAGATTCATTAGATTCATTAGATTCATTAGATTCATTAGATTCATTAGATTCATTAGATTCATTAGATTCATTAGATTCATTAGATTCATTAGATTCATTAGATTCATTAGATTCAATAGATTCATTAGATTCATTAGATTCATTAGATTCGTTAGATTCATTAGATTCATTAGATTCATTAGATTCATTAGATTCATTAGATTCATTAGATTCATTAGATTCATTAGATTCATTAGATTCATTAGATTCATTAGATTCATGAGATTCATTAGATTCATTAGATTTATTCGAATCATTAGATTCATTAGATTCATTAGACTCATTAGACTCATTAGATTCATAAGATTCATTAGATTCATTAGATTCATTAGATTCATTAGATTCATTAGATTCATTAGATTCATTAGATTCATTAGATTCATTAGATTCATTAGATTCATTAGATTCATTAGATTCATTAGATTCATTAAATTCATTAGATTCATTAGATTCTTTAAATAAATAAGATTCATTTAATTCATAAAATTCATTTAATTCACTAAATTCATTGAATATATTCATTTCATTAAATTCATAAAATTTATTAAATTCATTAGAATCATTAAATTAATTAATTTTATTAAATTCACAAAATTTATTAAATTCATTAGAGGCATCAAATTAATTAAATTATTTAAATTTATTATATTCATTAAATTTATTGAATACGTTATTTCTTTCAATAAATTCATTAAACTCATCAAATTGATTAAATTCATTCAATTGATTAAATTAATAAATTAAATTCATAAAATCCATTAAATTCATAAAATTATTAAATTTATTAATTTCATTAGATTCACTAAATTTATAAAACTCATAAAATTCATTAAATTTATTAAATTTATGAAGTTCTTTAAACTCATTAAATTAATTAAATTCACTAAATTTAATTAATTTAATTTAATTTAATTAAGTCATAAAATTTATATAATTTATTAAATTCATTAAATTAATTGAATTAATTTAAATCATTAATTTTAGTAAATTTAGTAAATTCACTAAATTTGTTAAATTAGTTAAATTCATGAAACTCATTATTAAATTCATAAAATTCATTTAACTAAATAAATTCATTGAATTCATTAAATTCTTTAAATTCATTTAATTCATTAAATTCATTAAATTCATTAAATTCATTAAATTCATTATACTCATTAAATTCATAAAAGTTCATTAAGTGTATGAAATTCATAAAATTTATTAAATTCATTGAATTCATTTAATTAATGAAATTTACAAAACTCATTGAATAAATGAAATTCGTTAAATTCATTAAAATCATGAAATTCAGTAAATTAGGTAATTTCATTAAATTCATTAAATTAGTTAAACTGATTAAACTCATTAATTTCACAAAATTAATTTAATTCATAAAATTTATTAAATTCATTACATTCATTAAACTCATTAATTCATAAAATTTATAAAATTCATTAAATTCATTTAATTAATTTAATTCATTTAATTTAAATAATTTAATTCATTGAATTCAAAAATCTTATTAAATTCATTACATTCATCAAATTCATCAAATTCATTAAATTCATTAATTCATAAAATTAATTAAATTTATTAAATGTATAAAATTCGTTAAATTTATTAAATTCATTAAATTAACAAATTCATTAAATTTATTAAATTCAATCAATTCATTAAATTCCTAAAATTCATTAAATCCTTTTAATTCATTATATTTGTGTTTTATTTCTTATTGTCTCTAATCCCAAGCATATTTTCACCAAACTGCTGTATATATTTCAACACAGCTGTACCCCATCCCAGTGCCCGTTGACATTTCATATGCACGGCAAGGTAACTAGATACACATAAACAAAGAACCCACATGACAAAAATTTCAAAGATACACAAGCAAAAAAAAAACAATATTTGTTACTTTGATAGGAGAAAAGTAGAAGCAATCTAGAGAAAAAAAGTTGCAAAATTTGTCATCTGATGAATTTGAAATAAAACAAACAAAAACATCAGAAAAAGAATCAGCCACAATAACGAAGGAAACTAGTAATACAAACAATAAACGAATATACAGGCGATGACAAAAGCAAAATAAAGAATAGAGGGGCAAACAAAAAACTCACACACACAAAAATCAACAGAGACAAGTGAACAAGTGAGTGAGTGAGGGCATGAGTGAGCTGAGTGAATGAACGACTGAGTGACTGAATGAATTGGTTGTGATATGAAAAATTTATATTTGCTGATTGTATTGTTGATTGTTTTGTTACTCCCCTCCACAGCCAATACGAATGTAGGAATTAATATACCCTATGCAGGATATGTAAGAGTATTTCCCACAACCACACACACATACACTCATGCTCAGACAGAATTATGCAACAACAAATATATCAATACACAATGACATACATTGACACAGCCAGCACACACACTCGCTGCACACTACATTTATCATAGAGCAGGCAATAAAACTGACACAAATCATGTCATTGTATGCACAAATATGTGTGTGTGTTTGTATGTGTGTGAGAATGATTGTATGAATTGTGGACACAAAAAATGCAAAGAATTCAATATAGAAAAAAAAACGTAATACATTTACCCACACATACATACATATGGTTGTCATGAGACTTGTGAAAAGGAAACGGAAATGAAATAAGATATAAATGAGTATGTGGATGTCAATCGAATTATGAATGCAAGCACATAGCACTGTAGTGTGGGGTTGTATGTGTGCGTGGGAGTGTGCGTGCGACTGTTTCACTACTCATGTCTGTAAACTGAGAACTGCTGGAATATCAGATATATACTAGTAGACATACTTCATAGTAATTTTTCAGGCAGTAATGATGATACTCGTACTCTGCCAAAGTCAAAATAAGGAAAACTGTCAGATATCTGCGTTCTGAAATCCTATAGTAGATGAGTGAAATACGCGAAAAAAATTTAATACGAATGGTAACGTAGAAAACTTACAAAAATTTCCAATGAATGTTTTAAATGTCAAAGGGGCAACAGCAACAAAAACTACATAATTGGGATCGTACGATATATAAGATTTTTTAACAAGAAATTAAAGTCGAAGTATTAAAATAATTCTCACCTATTTTATATGACGTATAAGTAATATAAATTGAATGTGTAGCTCATACGTAGCTACAGGCGGACTTAAGCGTCTGAAGTTTCAGAAAAAAAAATTTTTATAAATATTTTACTATTTAAAACTGAAATACCAAACTGTCCCGGTATTTCTTTATAAAAAATTCAGCTTATTTTGATTAATTTTAATTCTGGTCCTTCATAAGTGGAACGTGTTTGATAAGAATATACTAGAATTAAACTTTATCTGAAGCATGTTTACCCCCAATTGTATTTCCTTAACTTTTCATCATGTCAGTAAGTTCAACGATTTCAATGTATTCTTAAATGCAACATTTTTCCTTAAGGACTTCCTTTACTATTATTACATACATCGTTTCAACAACGATTTCGGGTCATATGAACTTTTCATTGTGAATGCAAACGACACATTCATAACAAAAACCAATACAATCACACAAAAAGCAGCACATGTACCCAACAAGGATATCAAAACATTCAACATACGCACACTTATACAAAAATACACACTCTTTTAAATCAGCAAATGTTTTTCCACTTACACACACTGTCGCACTTACACACACGCACACACACACCACCTATCACATTCATGTGTAAACTAACCAACCATTGTTGAAATTTATCAATACATTCATCGTACATATGTTACCATAAAATATTTATAGTAAAATATTTAATGAATTTCATAAGAACAATTTTCGTTTGTGCCAAAAAACATTTGTCAGAATTTTCTGCAACGAATTTCCACCACTGCGACAGCGCAACTATTGTGGGACCGTCGAAAAAATCAGTTTTTATTGTCTGCCTATAACTGGAGCGGCAGGACAAAAAAGAATTGTCATTTAATAAAATGTTCGCTTTTGTTGGCAAGAATTTTTTTTTAAGCCACAACTGTGTGTTTTTTTTAAAGGAACACAAAAGAAATGTGTGTGTGTGTGTGGGACTTTGTCGACACAGGAATTCAATAAAATTTAAATTGACAATTTTGTGCGAAATTTCATATGTGATTGCGTATGCATGCATAAAATTGCATTGTTGAGTGGTTTGAGCGCGGGGGCGGGGGAAGAAGGCTGTAGACGTCAAATTATCAAAGAAAATATAGTGCAGGAGCGTTAGGCAGAGGCAGTGGTAGGGGTCGGAAGAATGGAAGTGTGTTATAGAAAGTAGAAAACATATTTAATCGAAATTGGCTTGAATATTTTGATTCATTAACAATAAAATATGGCATGTTTTTTGTAAAGAAGTTCTTTGTTTGTAGACTAATTTTGTTTTAATCCATTAATAAATAAGAGGAAAAACGAAGACGTAATTAAAATAATTAAATTAATTTAATTCATTGAATTATTAAAATCATTAAATTCATTAAGTTCATTAAAATCTTTAACTTCATTAAATTTTTTATATTCATTAAATTCATTTAATACTTTAAATTCAATAAATTTATTAAATTCATTACATCCATTAAATTAATTAATTTAATTGAATTCATTAAATTCATTGAATTCACTAAATTGATTGAATTCATTAAGTTCATTAACCTTATTAAATTCATTAATTTTATTGAATTCATTCAATTCATAAAATATATTAAACTAGCTGGCCCGGCAGACTTCGTCCTGCCTCCAAATTTTTGTAAAATATGTTGAGTGTAGTTGAAATCTGATAACGATTGGTTTATTTCTATGACCTCTAAAATATTTCAAATTAAAGGTCGAGGTTTTCCCGGACAAATTCTGTTCTTCATATATCTTAAAGATTATTATATATTATTATAAGAATTGCTAAAACGGATCTGCAGTATCGTCTATGATGTGATGAAAACTTACTTATTGATAAGCATATATTCTAAAACCACATTTTTAAGCCGATTGACTGACATATTACTTGCTGCGTTGATGTACTGGGTGTTTGTACCTTTTTATCCTAAGGAGGACGAATTTCCAAAAATGCCTTCATTAGGATCAGCAACCCCATTAACCGTATGGTCTGTGTGATATCAACAGTTATTCCTATTTTCGTTATTGTCCCCTAAAATTTCGAAATACCACTTTGTGAAGCTCTCTTATTCTGTAGGAATTGCGCCATTATAAAAGTTAGTCATTCTACCTTAAGCCATTTTGCGGTCTGGGTGACTATCTACAGCCAATCCCCAACTTTCACTGAAATTTTGGGACAAATGGGGTCAACCGTTCTCACAATTAGTGGTGACATCAAACTGTAGATCTTTTTTATATATGTAGACTTCTCAATAACTATGATGTTAAAAAAAGTGACTAAACGACATTTCAAAAATTTAGTGTATAATAAGCTAAACACCGGCAACAGGTTCCAAACATACATTCAACATTTTCTCATGCCAAAAAAAATCATATCTTTTAAGTTTGAGTAAAATCGGACAATTGATATAAATTTTCGAAATAATTCAACCCCAGCCAAATCAACTGCGGGTCCATAGATACAAAAAAAAATTCTCATAATAAAACAAATATACATTAAAAATTTCAGTCAAATTGTTTAATTCGTTAAAATTTTCATTATAATTCCACCCTAGCGACACCTACCGGGTCAATTTGTACAAACAATTTTTTCTCAAGGTTCCACAAACATAAATACTAATTTTCAGTTAAATTGGTACATGCATTCAAATTTTCGATATAATTCAACCCTAGCGCCATCTACCGAGTCCATTTGTACATACAATTTTTTCTGATGATCAAACAAACATAGATTTTGAATTTCAGTTAAATTGGCCCATTCGTTAAAATTTTCATTCTAAACCGACCCCAGCGCCACCTACCGGGTCTATTTGTACATAAAATATTTTCATATGATCAAACGAATATCCATTCTAAATTTCAGTGGAATTGGTACATGCATTCAAATTTTCGATATAAATCCACCCTAGCGCCACCTGGATTTGATTTTTTTCAACACAAACAATCTACGGAAAATTTCGAATCGAATAAAAAAAAATCAGCCAAATCGCTCCAGCCGTTCTCAAGTGATGGTATGACATAGGTGGACCATTTCATTTTTATATATATAGATTAATTAAATTTATTAAATTCATAAAAAGCATTAATTTTATTAAAATCATTAAATTCTTTAGATTCATTTAATTCATTACATTCATTAAATTCTTTAAATTCATTAGGGTAATTATATTCACTAAATTCATTAAATTCGTTAAATTCATTAAATTCATTAAATTCATAAAATTCATTAAATTCATTAAAATCATTAATTTTATTAGTATCATTGGATTCATTTAATTCATCTCATTCATTAAATTCGTTAAATTCATTATGTTCATTAAGGTAATTAAAATCAATAACTTCACTAAATTTATTATATTCATTAAATTAATTAAATTCATTAAGTTAATTAAATTCATTAAATACATTAACGAATGTTTAATTCATAAAATTTTTTAAATTCGTAGAATTAATTAATTTCATTAAATTCGTTATATTCATTAACTTCATTAAATTTATTAAATTCATAAAATTGATTAATTTCATTAAATTTATTAAATTGAATTAATTTATTAAATTTACTAAAATCATTAATAATATTTAATTCATTAAATTAATTAAATTTATGAAATTAATTAAGTTCATTTAATTCGTTAAATTTATTAAATTCATTTATTTTAATAAATTTATTAAATTCATTAGTTCATTAACTAAATTTGTTAGCTTCATTAAGTAAATTAAGTTCGTTAAATTTCTCAAGTTCATTAAATTCGATGATTCGTTTAGATGTTTTTTTTTATTATTTTCCTTTTCCCACGCGTGACTGCCGCACAGTGGGGACGTCTTCATACATTTGAGTGAAAAAATTATAAGGAGTGCTCCTAGAGTGATGAAACTTGGCACCGAGCACTCTCTTAACGCTATTAAGAAAAATATAAATTTTTATCAAAATCGGCCACGCCCATCATATACCGCCCATATAACTCAAAATGAATTTTTCATACGTAATTTGTTCTCTTATTCCGACTGTGTTGAAATTTAGCACAGACATTACAATTTACAAAATGAAAATGTCCTGAAAGTTTCAATAAAATCGGCCACGCCCATCATATAGCGCCCATATAACTCAAAACGGATTTTTCATATACATTTTTTTTTAACCGAATGTACTTTCAGTACATTTATCCATATTTATTGAACATTTTATAGCAATGCACATTGGGCAATAAATTAGCGCAATCATGCGCATTTTTGTAATAACACAACTTCTTTTAAAATGTTCTCTTTGAATTAAAAAAAAATAAATATACAAAATATAATATAAAATATAAAAAATATTAATTTTATTGAAAGGTGCAACTGGATGCACTTGAATTTGATTAATAGTGTAAAAGCAGATATGAGACAATGTATAAGTAGTGATTTCCAACTGCAGGCACGTACAGCTGAAAGTGCAGATCCAAATGTTTGGAGAAAAAGGGATTTTTGTTATGTGTTCATAAAAAAAAAAATGTAAAAACCGTAAGGGTCAGCAGAGTTTATTTTTTCAATTTTAGTATATTGAAATATCCTACTTTAAATAAAAAATAAAAAGAAAACCTTTAGCTCACATAGTAAGATAATATTCGTCTTTAAAATCTTAGGTTTATATTAAGTTAGTTCTGTAAACCATAAAGTACTGACTTTGAAACGGCTTTAAAAAAAAACTAGCAGTCAGATCCAAGTAATTCTTTTTGATTTGATTGTACCATTTAGTCTTAAATTTAAAAATACCACTGCATATTGCATAAAGAGTATGTTGACAATTTGACTTTTTTCCGGAAAATCCCCAGTGTGTGCCGTCGTGCTGTTATCTTATTTTAATTCACAGTTCTTTGATAATTTATTATGTAAAGACTCTCAAAGCAACAGCAACTGTTCTTATCGGTCATAATCAAGATTCCATTTTCCAATGCTATTTTAATTGTATAATTTGTAATTAAAAATCAAAGTTATAAGTGAATCACCACCCTTTACAAAAACTATACTTATACGACTTTGTTTGAACACCTCCAGAGTTATACATTAATATTACTCATACGACGTTGAGACATTTTTGCTTTCCTATTTGTTAAATTAAAGATAAAAAGTAGTATTACTCATACCACATAGACTCAATTTATATGGGGTTATATGGCCGGGGGTTTATATAGGGATTTTATTGAGTGAAGCAAAAAGCCTCAGATAAGCCAGCTACGATACAAGACTTAGAGGTAAACATTATCCGCATAATTTACGAGATACTGGTGACAGTGTTGGAAAGAATGATAGAATTTTGGACCCTCTATATCGACCACCTATGGCATAGTCGCGGGCAACTTTTGAATGAAAAAATCTTTTAAAAGTAAATGTCAGAGACTGTTTTTACGGGTCATAATAAATATTCCGATATAAAACTCCAATACAATTGTTTCATTTAGAATTTACAATCTAAGTTCAAAATGAATCACTTCTTACATGAATAATACTTATACGACTTTGTTCATACAAAGTCAGAGTTATAAATTAATATTACTTATACAACCTCCACTCACTAATTTTCCTTCCTCATAGATAGAAATTTATGTTACCTGCATAATTCGTGAGATACGGGCGGCAATTGTAGCAAGAGTAATCGAAAGTTGTATCTTCCTAATAACTACAGTAAACTTTTGTATGAAATTATCTTTAAAAAAATAAATGTCAGAGACTGTTCTTATGGGTTAAGGTTCCAGATGAATTACTTCTTGCATGAATATTTCTTATACGAATTCGTTCAAAGCAGCTAAGATTCAGGACATAGAATGCTACATTATCAACATTATTCGTGGAAAGAATGATTAAATTTTGGGCCTTCGGTATAAACCATCTAAGATGTAGTCGTGAAGAATAATTGAATAAATTTTTTTTCAAAAGTAAATGTCAGAGACTCCTCATAGGGATAATAATTAAGATTCCGGTATCTAACTCTACTTTAAGTGTTTCATTTAGTATTCAAAATCCAAGCTCTAAATGTATCACTCCATAGATGAATAAATTAATATTACTCATACGTCTGCAACGCAATAATAATACTGATACAACCTCGACCCTTTCATATTTCCCTCTAAGTTTCCTAACTAAATTGCTACGTTTCTGTACTTCACTCCAAAACTAACATCATCCTCTTTTTTTGTGGGTGATAATGGGTTCACCATTCAATAATATTTTTAGTTGACATCACAAAAAATACCCATATAAGTAATATTGGATATACAACATCAACAATATTACACCAAACAAAAAAAAAAAACTGAAAAAAAGATAACAAAAACAAAAAAACTCCGCAAAAACAAATATTTTGTCAGATTGCTAAAAAGGCGACACCAAATGGTGACAAAACACACAAAAAAAATGCAATAACACAAAGAGATGAAAATTGCAAAAACCCTTCCAGGCACTTATGCACTCATCTATTATTGTGTCACACATTTGAATCTGATGATGATGATGATGATGGCGATGATGATGACGAGCAGAAGAACTAGCGAATGAACCTCAAATGAATGGATGGATTGGTGGTGGATGATAACACCAAATGATGTGCCATGGGGCCGAAGCGATTGGACTGCACACATCAACCACTATGTGGTGGAGACGAGATGAGGCAAACATAACATGATGACACTCGCACTAACACAAACACTATTAGCTGTATGAGCATCTATATGGAGTATGGAAGTAAAGGAGGGTGTCTGGTGTGAGATGAGAGCAAAGCGAGGTCGTAGTTTTTGTTGCTTTTACTGGGTTTTTACATTTCAAATAGAAGTCAATTGTGATTTTTTTGGTTAGTTTTTTTTATCGTTATTACTGCAAAATATTCTGATATACAAAAAATATTCACAAATTCAAAATGTTGACTAAACTACTTATGTATATATATATGATATTTTTAAGCGCCTATTGTTCGTATGTCATTTCCTGATTGAATTTAGTAATTTTATTGAAAATAATATTTTACTTTAAATATCAACAACAATCTTTGACTTTAAATATTATTTAATTCCGCTTTGAATTGAAGAATTTATTTTATCCATTTAAGGAAAATTAAAAAATTAAAGTATGAAATATAGCAAGGATTTCTTCTTTTAATTTTTACTGATGAAATCTCATCACATTTTTTATGAAAATATAAAACAGAGAGAAAACCTTCCAATATTAAGTAAATAAAGTGTTTTTTACGCTGTCAGAATTTTTGGCATAAAGGTAAGAAAAAAAGAGAGAAATAAAAGGACACCCACCACGGCATACAGAAAATTGCATGCATTGAAAGTAATTCCTTTGAAAACCTGCACTGTGGAGCAGGTATTTTCTTAAGAATCTCATAAAAAAGAAAAAATAAAGAGCACGAAGACAGGTGCACAGTAAATAAATATATATATATATATATATACATATATACACAGAGATATCAGAATAGTTCAACTAATGTAAGATAGGTGCTGCTTATTAATATGTGAGTCATAAACGTATAAGTTATTCACGGAGATGTCAAACGTTAAGTATACGTTTTAAAGTAATTTTATTCAGATTGATTCATTTGCAAGATTCATTTTTAAATTCAAATTGTAACACTTATATTAGAATTATATTTAGGAATCTTTAATGCGAGCCAATAGAACAAACTGTGGCATTTATTTTTTTAAGATAATTTCATTAAAATTATGGCCGCTTATTGATTTGGCACTCATTTCTGAGAACTGCATGTGAAAGTAGCCCTAAAAAGAAGAAGTTCTGCATCACAATAATTTCTGCATCACAATAATTTAGTATCGATTTGAAGCTAGTAAGTATCGTATAGGGGAATTTGTCATTTTTTAGGCTTTTTTGTTTGACATAACTCGAGAACCACTAGTCCGATTTAGCTGAAACAATTTTAAAAAATTAAGAATTACAATTCTTTTAATCTGTTCATATAACGTTTCCCTACATAAGCAACAGTTTCACTATTCCATTTGTCAAATGATTTTGAACTGGGTTTATTTTGTAGCAGTTGTACTCCGTGGCGTATGATTTACGTGGAATATTACTTATGATAATCATACGCCACCATATAAAACTATAACATAAGAGCATAAAACGTAACAAAATCCCCTATACGATACTTACGAACTTTAAATCGATATTAAATTATTATGGCATGTCACTTGACAAAACGAATGATGCAGAACTTCTTATTTTTGGAGCTACTTTCACGTGCAGTTCTCAGAATTAAATCCCAAAATCATGTGTTATACTGTGTATGTAATACTTCCGTTACAATGTAAAACAATTTAAATACAATTAAGATAACATGCATTATGACTTAAAATGTCCTTTCGTAATACATTAACAGTTAATAGAAAACGTTCAATTCCCCCTATATTTTTAATTAACAATACTCTTTCAAGTGGAAAAAGGTGTTCAGTTCGGCCAAGAAAACCAATTACAGACATGTTGAAATACGATTAAGAAAAAGGAACTGGCAGGAACTACAAAAGCAAATGCATATTAACCCAAAAGGGTCATCGCTAAGATTCTTATACTGTTATAGAACGACAAAGAAGGGTTACTAATTAGTTTTCCATCTTAAAAGTTAAACAAGGGGGGAAATAACCCTTCACCAGTTTTGTGAAAATAACACATTAAGGAAAATAATACACATTTAGTTTGCTTAAAATAAAAGTGAATAAAATAAAATTTACTAATGTGATGCTATTTGTCCTATTCTCTAGAGAAACTATGAGTTTGTTAATTTTCCGGAGGTTGTGACAGAGATTTACCCTTTAAATGCTTTGAAATTTAGTCGTGCATATAAAATTTTCAATTATTTCACCCTTAGAGTATGCATTAATTGTTCACATACACAAAAGCCTATAGGTAGGCAATTTTGTCTAATGTTTATATGTTAACGATGAAAAGTATGTGAAGGAAACAACCTAGAGCGATAAACTATATATACCATTAGTTGAGTTGGATCTAGTGCTATAAGACATCATTTGTAGAAATTATGTGCTCCTTATCGTTTATGTAGGTAATAGGATTTTTTTTGCACAGGTTACGTGTGTACCGTTTGCCTTCTCTACTATTTGCACTGCATACTTTTTGGCCAAAATCGAAATATAGTTAATGTACTATAACAAGCTTAACTGTTGCTTCTACGTCATTGAAAATGTATTTTTGGTTCAGTTTTATAATGATTTTTTGGGTTCCATTGCCGATTTTTAGAATGCCCTACTGGCTGTGAGTTGATAACACAGTTGTAACCTTAAACAGAATTATACAAATACCATTGGAAATATGATGCACAGTTTTAAGAGATTTCCTAAAAAGCTTTGTTGTTCTTCTTTCATTTTCATGTACACTAATTAATACTTTATGTTAACAGATATTAATTGCGTATACGCTGCTATCATTGCCTACTTTTAGGAAATTTGATACTTAACATGATTTAATTAGAAAATATTTGTACATTATTTTTATTTTTCCGCCAAAACACTAATTACTGCTATAAATAACGAGTAGTAGACGTTGTAATTCCTTAACAGCCCAAGAAATGTAATTAAATCTGCCCCAACTGTTGGTATTATTGGTTACCTAAAAAACATAATTAAAGTGTCTATAGTTTATTTTTAGAACTGAATTTCGCTTTACCTTCCTACAGAAAAACATACAAATGCGACTATTGTATTTCTAACAAAGAACCCATAAATATGCTATAATTTCTAATTAAAGAAACATTACAGATCATTAGGCAATAACATTGTATAAATTGTTAAATAATGAATATTTTTAGGCTAAATATACAATATATATAAAAGGACAATGAAACCAATAATAGCAACCATAGAAAGAAATACTAAATAGGTATATCTGTATAATGGTATGTTCTACATAGTAACCAATACACAAGGGTATCAACATAATGCCTACATTTAGGCTGCTTGTAGGTCCTTTACAATTTGTAAGAATTGTTTGTCTTCTAACCAAACTAAAACAGCTTATTTTATCCTTTAAAGAAGAAGGTTTCTTTTTATAACACAATTTATTGGTTATTACTAGTGCCATTGTTCTCAACTCTTTCTCTCTCCCTCCCTTTTTCTTTCTCTCCCTGGCTGTAACTACAAAGATATACGTAGCACCAGTATAGCCGTAAATTATCTTTAGCCAAACAATGCCTGTAAGTAATTTGCTTAACGGTAACTGTTGTGAGGTGGTCCGTTTATCATAAGATAATTACTATGATCCCTAAAATCAGATAAGATACAATTTGAATAACTTTCTTGAGCCATATAATAACTAAAGTATTTGCATAGGACATTATGGAGTATTATAGTAAATTATGGAAAATTACATTAATTACTCTTTTGTTTTTAGGCAGATACTCGTATTATAATTCCATCGAGTTTGTTAGGTAGATAGATTTGTTAGGTTTATCTTAAAGTTTACTACATATTTGATAATCACAAGGATTGTTTAAGAAAATGGACATATTTGATAATCACAACGATTGTTTAAGAAAATAAAAGATAGTTAGTTTAGATGTAACAATAATTGACAGTAATTTTGTAGCATCTATTCAACTTTTGTATTGGAATTGATGTACATTTTCAATAGTTCAATTAATGTAAGATAGGTAGAGCTTAATAAGCTTATATATGTATTATACGTATGAGTAACACGAATATGTATCACGCTGAGTATACGTTTTTAAGTACTGCTATTCAGGGTGATTCAATTAGAAGATTTATTTTTAGTTTTAATTTAATGCTTAAAATTAGAATTGGATGTCAGAATCTTTAATACGAACCGATATTTTTAAAGCTAATGTCATTGAAATATTGGCCGCGACTACACTGTAGGAGGTCTAGTCAAAAGGCCTATTTTTCAATCACTCTTTAAAGCACAACAACAGGCAAATATCTGGATCAATGAATATGATACTAGATAAAATTACCACATTTTTCTTATTAACAATAAAATATTGAAATTATGAAATTTACTAAGAATTGAGAATTTCTTAATTTTTTTCCCTAATTTTTGATATTAACAACAATTGTGTGGTGATGATTTTTAAAATATTTAAATTAATGCAAGATTACTTAACTAGCTTCAATATGTGTGACATATACGTTAGTTACACGGAAATTTTAAACGTTAAGTATACATTTTGCAACACTTCTAAAGTCAAGTGATTTATTTAGAACTACAATTTTGAAATTCAAATAAAACCTTTATATTACAGTTCGATGTCAGATTCTTTAATATAAGTCGATAGAACTAACTGTGGCATTTATTTTTTCAAGTTAATGTCATTCAAATATTGGCGTGACTACGAAGTAGATGGTCTCTAAGGAAGGTCTAACTTTCGATCATTCTTTCCAGCACACCCAGACATATTTCTGTCTTAATGAACAGAACAATAGATAATATTAGTTTATGAGTAATAAAATATAGAAATTTTGAATTGACTAAGAATTGAAAATTTCTTAATTTTTTAAGGAAATGATTTCGAATATTTTCCATAAAGTTAACTATATTTTTTATAATAAAAACAATTGCGTGAAATTACGTTTTTTAGTATAGTTCAATTAATGTACGATAGGTAGTGCTTAACTAGCGTCAATATGTGTGTCATATACGTATGAGTTACACGGAATTGTCAAACGTTGAGTATACGTTTCAAAGTACTTATATTAAGGGTGATTCATTTAAAACTGTTATTTTCAATTTGAAGTAAAACCTTGAAATAACGATTGAATCTCAGAATCTTTAATATGAAACGATATCATAATCTGTGACATTTATTTTTTTATCAAAGCTATTTTCATTCAAACATTGGCCGCGACTACACCTTAGGTCGCCTAGTCGGAAGGCCCAACTTTATACCACTCTTTTCAGCAAAACGAGGTGAAATTCTGGTTCTATAAATGAGTCAGAACAAAAAATTGCCACACTTAGCTTATGAGCTATAAAATATCGAAATTTTAAATTCACTAAGAAGAGAAATTTTTCTTAATTTTTTAAGTCAGTTATTTTGAATATTTTTCATAAAATCAACTATATATTTATAAATCACAACAATTATGTAAAGTAATGGTTTTTAGTATAGTTCAATTAATGCAATATAGGTGGTGCTTAACTACATTTCTGTTTCGGATAATAAAAGTACATTTTGGGGCAAAAAAAAGTTCTCTATGGTACAATAAAAGTGCTTTATGATACAAAGAAAGTTATTTTTGATACAACAAAAGTCCTCATTGGTACAATAAAATTACTATAGAGTAATTCCATGGAAAGTGATTATAGAAATTTTGGGTCATCTCTCCAAATTAGATGAAATTTTGCAAACATGTACCTTATAGTGCGCAATAAACGAGTAAGTCCTTTTTTTTAAAAAAAAATTAGATTTGATAAATTTTTTAAAAAAATTTGGTCTACATTAAGAAAATGGAACTTTTGTCAACTATCTATTTGATATTTTTTTCAAGAAGTCTAAGTTCTTAAGTTCTACGTTTTTAGGAACCATTAAAGTTCTAAACCAGTAGGAGAGCGCTTGATTCAGTGTGGAACCTGCCTCCTCGAACTTATGCATCCAATTTCTAATCAATTGAAACAATGGAGCTTCATTTCAAAAAGTTCGTTGCGTTATAGTCGGAGATAGTACTGTCTTAATTTATGCTGGTTTGTTACTAGGACGTATCATTAATTAATATTAATCATACGCATAAGTATTACTCATACGCATAAAAATTTTCTGCAGAATGCAAAAACCGCTACATATGGAAAAAGGATATTTATGAATTCTATGTTTTTCTATTTCTCAATAAAAATATATTTTATTTTTCTAAGATCCGCCATTGTTTTCTGAGTGTGCAATATTTTTAAACCGCCCAGTTAATTTAATATTTGCGATTTTTCTTAGCAACTTTCTCACTCCGTAATGGAATTTGTAATGACTGGCTGATTTATCATGCAACGTGGTAAACAACCAACAAAAGTTATGCACATAAGTTTATATTGGTACAGCAAATTTATGTTCCACCTAAAACAACATATAAACAACTAACGTTTGTTTATTCCCTTTTCCTTTGTCACAACCCATAACATTTTTAATAGCTTAATTTCGGCTACCTTAGCTTCTATGAAACGCTGTTATAGCTAACATAAATATAGATTTCTTCGTTAGGTCTCTATTGGTGACAATGACTGCCATAGTATATCAGTGTCTTACACACACACATGGCCGCCCCCGGGGACTAGGCAACCTTTTCTAATCAGTTTATTCATATGATACTTCACCATTCATACCATTCGATTTTCCTTAAATTAAACCAGGGTGGCACACTAAAAAACGCCTTTGTTATTTCCGTGTTCCTGTCATTTTCCAGGCAATAAATTCTATACGTACGTAATTTGTGTTTATGATTGTTTTTCGTTCGTTTCTTAACATTTCATTATTTGTTGCTACTTTATATGATGGTTGGTTGGTTGGTTGGCTGGTTTCTATATCATCCTGTGAATTATGTGTTGCAAACACGTAAAATAACATGTTCATTTGCTAATAATTTCAATTTACGTGGTGGTTTCAATGCTAAGCGAAAAACAAACGCCACACACAAGAGAGTGTTGGTACTTCCGTTTCCCATTTGCAAAAGCTTAAATGGTATATGCCGGAGAGAGAGAGCGCGGGAAAACAAAGGCAGGGCAAGACAACACAACAGGATATAAACAAAACGAGGGACAACACATAAAACAACCGATTGTTTACTGCTGTTATTGTAAACGTGCAAAAAAAAAACAGATATAAGAGCTGCCTTTACTACAGCTTACCTGATACCCTAAGCTGTAAGAGGCCGGCCAGTCGAACGGTTTGAGTTTATGGAAAACAATTTTTTGATAGATCTCTTTTTTACGCTTTTCCTTTCAGGATATTTGGCTGCATGTGCAGGGCAGGCCACGTCTATAAATGGTTTTACTGTTGTTGTTGTTGTGCCTTTCAGCTCTAGCTTTATTCATTTCATTTTGTTTACTTGTTTGATTTATAGCCATGCCTTGCTCTTTCTTACCCCCCAACCCATATCACAAGTAGAATTTTCTCCATCAGCCGGTCATAAATCTTTAATCTGATTAAAACCCTAAGAACTGTTACTGAAATTTATATCAGCACCTTTGGGGAGCCCACAATCAGCGATAGATAAGAATAGCCATATAACGATTTTCCATTAAAGTTCAGCGCCATTAATGCTTTATAACAATAATAACAAACAGATTATATTTCAAAGCTGCTTAGCTTACGATGTTACGCTGCCATCGCGTGTAATAAACTCACTCACGCGTTCAGTTAATGATTTAAGCAATAAAGATTTATTAATTTAATTGTGCTGCATCAAACTTTTATTGCATTTTACGAAAGACTTTAGTTCTCTTTCTCTGTTGGAGTGGGAGAGATGTGACACGGCAAGAGATATCCCCTTCAAATACTTCTTAGCTAATTAGTGGAAAGTCAATTTAGTTAACTTAGTCTACATTCGAAATGTCTTGGACTGTATCGTACCCTGCTGCGCGGCTGCTGCATTGAAAAATGTCTTAGTAATTTGTAACAATTAGCCACTGTCAATAGCCAATAGAGAGATTAATTGAAAGAATTCGACAGAGAAAGAAAGAGAAAAAATAAAAAAACAACATTCAATTGTTTACAGTGTCAAGGAAGCTGTAAGGGGTTCACATAGAAATTACAAGTCAAAAATTTTTTTAATACTTTATACTTTTGTAATTTGTATTTTTGTAATTTTGTAATTTTGTATTTTTGTATTTTTGTAATTTTGTATCTTTGTATTTTTGTATTTTTGTATTTTTGTATTTTTGTATTTTTGTATTTTTGTATTTTTGTATTTTTGTATTTTTGTATTTTTGTATTTTTGTATTTTTGTATTTTTGTATTTTTGTATTTTTGTATTTTTGTATTTTTGTATTTCTGTATTTTTGTATTTTTGTATTTTTGTATTTTTGTATTTTTGTATTTTTGTATTTTTGTATTTTTGTATTTTTGTATTTTTGTATTTTTGTATTTTTGTATTTTTGTATTTTTGTATTTTTGTATTTTTGTATTTTTGTATTTTTGTATTTTTGTATTTTTGTATTTTTGTATTTTTGTATTTTTGTATTTTTGTATTTTTGTATTTTTGTATTTTTGTATTTTTATATTTTTATATTTTTATATTTTTATATTTTTATATTTTTATATTTTTATATTTTTATATTTTTATATTTTTATATTTTTATATTTTTATATTTTTATATTTTTATATTTTTATATTTTTATATTTTTATATTTTTATATTTTTTTATTTTTATATTTGTATATTTTTATTATTTTTATATTTTTATATTTTTATATTTTTATATTTTTATATTTATATATTTATATATTTTTATATTTTTATATTTTTATATTTTTATATTTTTATATTTTTATATTTTTATATTTTTATATTTTTATATTTTTATATTTTTATATTTTTATATTTTTATATTTTTATATTTTTATATTTTTATATTTTTATATTTTTATATTTTTATATTTTTATATATTTATATTCTTATGTTTTTATAATTTTATTTATTTTATATAATTTTCCCCACTGTCCTGACAATTTCTCTGTAATCCTAATATTTGTCTCTATTTGCTCTGCATTTCCTATTTATTATAATTATCTAAAGAACAAAAAAAACAATATCTCTCTACCTACACAAATAGAATAAAACAAAAAATGGCAACATCCTACGAGTTACCCGCCATTGTTCGTCGCGTTCCCCTTGCAAAAAAGAACGGTCTTAATTACTTTCAACAAAAATCCACATTTCTTTAGTCTCATTGTACGCCATTGTCCTCATGTTTACTTCATCTTGCTACGAACAAAATTAATATGAATTTCAGAACTTTGTCCGTCAGCGGAAGTCGTAACGGAACTAGTAAAGAAAGAATGAAGCTAAGCTAAACAAAATAGAAAAAACTATTCGCATAAGCGGAAGAAACTAACTGAGTAGCTAACAAAGTTTTAATTTACACGCCCTCGCATTACTTGGCCACAGCAGACAAAATGAGGATTACTGACACTAACGCGAGCCATCTTTGCTATTTCCGTTTCCCTTTAACTATAAATGTTTCGACTACTGCAAAGCTCAAAGAGATGTATGAAAGATGTTCGCCCAAAAGAAAACAATACAAAGAGTGCCAGGCCACATAACTGGCAAAAAGGGGAATTCCATTATCTTGGGAAGACAAAAGAAAATTTATAGTTTTTTTTTTTGGAAAAATTTCAACAAGCTGTTACAGGATTGTGGGTTTATTTATCTGCAGCACAAGATTTGCTGGTGTGTGTGATTCCTTTGTAGCTTAAGAAAATAATGAGATTGGTAGTGTTTGGCTGGACGGTTAGGGGGATTTTTTGTGAGCTACTTGACATTTGCTAAACTCATAGAATGTGTTGTCACCTATATATATTGTGTTCATTTAGAATTAAATATTATTTTGGGTGTCATTTTGTGGAGGTGAAAGTAAATTGAAATTTGTTCCCCCAAGAAGGTTTGCTTTGGGTTCTTTATCCTAGCATGAAGATAAGAAAAAGAAAAAGGTATGTGCAACTCTTACCTTGGGGGAAGTAAATTATCATTGTATTTGTTGGAGTTGAATTAATCTTACGTATGATTAATTTGATTTGTGATACTTCAATCATACTCGACTTGGTGCGATATCTTCAAATTCACAGCAAAAAAGGATTTATTATACAACCAAGTTGTGAAGTTTAGTAGTGAAATAATAATGATATATAATATTTATATTAAGTGTACTATTATACAGTCCAACATTTTTGGCTCATTGATTTGGGACTCAATTCTGAGAAATGTATGTGAAATTAGCCCCAAAAAGAAGAAGTTCTGCATCATTCGTTTTTTCAAGTTACATGCCATAATAATTTAATATCGATGTGAAGTTAGTAAGTACCGTATAGTGGATTTTGTTACGTTTTAGGCTCTTTTGTTATATTGTTATATGGTGGCGTATGATTATCATAAGTAATATTCCACGTAAATCATATGCCACGGAGTACAACAGTTTTATTGTAACTGCTACAAAATAAACCCAGTTCAAAATTATTTCATGAATGGAAAAGTGAAACTCTTGCTTATGTAGGGAAACGTTATATGAACAGATTAGAGGAATTGTAATTCTTAATTTTGTTTAACAATTTTGAAAACTTCTTTCTCATTCCGACTAGTGGTTCTCGAGTTATGTCAAACAAAAGAGCATACAACGTGACAAATTCCCCTATACGATACTTACTAACTTCGAAGCGATATTAAATTATTATGGCATGTTACATGACAAAACGAAAGATGCAGAACTTTATCTTTTTGGAGCTACTTTCACGTGCTGTTCTCGGAATTAAGTCCCAACATCCTGTGTAGTACTGTGTTATTAATGTTATTTTAATGTTTTCAATTTAAAAGCTTTATAAAATTATATGTATGAGTATTATTAATTAAGTAATGCTACCTTGGCGTATGATTGATATTAAATAATCTATATATACTTAAGTAATTATAAATGTCATCTACTGCTAATAACCAAACAACGCAATTTCCTGTCAAAGTAACAGAACATTATATTTATAATACAACCAAGTAGTAAAGTTCATATGAAATATATGTCGTATTAATATTTTTTGTACCTAAGGTCGCATATTATTTAAACTTTTAATATCCCAGCGGTGAAATAAGCAAAGCCTTTACAAGCAGCAATGCAACAAGGCCTTGTTTTCACATGCCTAAAAACAGGCCTTCTCCTTTGATTCTGAAATATCCCGAGCACATGTTCACGCCATTCTTTAAAGAATAGTTCTGCCTTCTTTGAAAATGGAGTATCTACTTTTTCGATGATTTGTTATTCCACCATTTCGTGTGTATACACATTCCGTCTACCTTCCCATAGAAGGCATGAAAAGAAAAGGCAACGAGGAAGGTGTTCTCATTAATTTTAGTCACACAAATCGA
Organism: Muscina levida; assembly: GCA_964034835.1. Taxonomy (NCBI): domain Eukaryota; kingdom Metazoa; phylum Arthropoda; class Insecta; order Diptera; family Muscidae; genus Muscina; species Muscina levida. The sequence continues at coordinate 18,003,236 of OZ035883.1, read as the reverse complement.
ATGCGTCTTTATATGCTAAATAGTAGCATGGCTGACTAACAATCGCAAGGTAGTGAGTTCAAACTCCTGCAAGGTTTACTGTCGCTGTGTAATTATAGAGGAATATATAGAAGTTAGAAATATCTAAAAATAAACTAAACAATCACCCTCAAGACCAACTTTTATTTTTCAAATTCTTTTTTCATGTGTGTGCAGGCCTTCCATTAGGCCTTCTTAAAGGAAGCGATGATGGAAGGACCTACCGGCCAATGACACCCAGTGTTATTTGAAAAAGAGGAGGGAATGCAGAGGGAAGGCAAATGGAAGGTCTACTATATGCTCTTGATGACTCTCTATAAGGCCTTCTAGGCCCTGCCTTTCGCCGCTGGGATGTTACTATGTTACTATTATTAATAGTATTTTGAGGTTTTCTGTTTATAAACTTTAGCAAGTTTATGCGTACGAGTATTATTAATTCAGTTGTGCTATCTTGGCGTATGATTGATATTAACTAACTCTATACCAAATAAAAGTAATAACCAAACAAAGCAAATTTCCTGCCAAGGTTATAGTCTCATGTTTCATGAATTTCATTCCAATTTAAATTCCAAACATATTTTAAAAACATTTTTCTTAACAACTGCAATAATTTATCAGTCCTATTGAAAGCACAGATCATCTATTCAACCGCCATGTTTCTCAACTTATATTTACAGCCTTTGAGATAACGAAACAGTATTACAGTATTTATAACATATCTGTAAACGTTAAGAGATTTTTCCAAAACATTAACAATTCCTTTGCCGTTCAACACATTTGGTGACATTGCCCAGCCCACCTTTAGCCTGCAGCCACTTCAACTTAAGGGTAGGGCTGAACATAATCTATGTTTCGATTACTCTTATTATTATTATGTTTATTAACTGCTTATCTAAACAATATCATCTTCCAGCACACGCTTACCAATGTTTGGCTCGTTTTCTAGCTCAAATTCCATTCGTGTTCTTTCCAATATTTGGGTTATTAAAGGTTTTCTGTACAACGAACAAAATGACATAAATAAAATTTTATGGGGCAGCGTTGTTGCGTTATTTGTTTTATCCAAATAGTGTTTGTTATAATAACACAAGGACAATGGGGTATACATAAGGATAAATGTTGTACATAGATGAAAAACGTAGATAGATATGTATACATAGATATTAGTAGACATATGACACGCATTGTATATATACCTCTATATGCATAAGTATTTGAACTGTCAGTATCATTTTCACCTTTAGAGTTTGTATAGCCAATTTCAAAAACACTCAGGGAATCATTTTAACACAACATTTATTGTGGGCACAGACAAAAAAGAAACAAATAAACCGAAAACCCCACTAACCAAATCGCACGTGTACATTAACAGGTCAGGAGCAGCAGATACGATAGAGAGGGAGAGAGTAGAAGAGGGAAATAGATGGAGTCAGCTGCACATACATATTTTCAGTGTGAAATCTAATAGACCGACATTCAAGTACGTATATACCAACAACGAAATATGTTACTTTAATATTAGATAAAACTCCAATAACAAATAACAACACGTGAAAAAGTTTCACAAAACAAATATGGCACGAGAAGAACAGTGGGTCAAAGGTGAACGGAACAGAGAAATGGAATACAATCAGCAGTATATTGTCTAAGATATTCATGGCCGATAATGTTTAAGAATACTAAAGTAAATTAACACCGTACAAAAATTTTCAGCTCATTAATTTGGGACTCTATTCTCTCACAGTTCAAGTCCTTTTTTCATGTGTATGCAGGCCTATAATTAGACCTTCTTATAGGAAGCGACGATGGAAGGCCTTGTCTGCCAATGACAAGGGAAGAGGGAATGCAGAGAGGGAAGGCCTACTGTTCTTCTCATATACTCGAAGGTCCTTCCTGACGTGCCTCGGGGGAACATCCATCTATGTGATGTTAAAGTTGGTATGACTCCTCCTCCGACTGCTCTTCAAATTGTTTGGCATGAATTATAACATGTAAAGCAGAATGTCTGTTAGTCGTTTATAACATTTACGTATGATTGATATTAATTCAGTACGTTTAATAAATCATACGTCTTGTTTTTTTTATCAACATAACGCAGTACAACATTTTTCAGCACATTGATTTGGGGCTCAATTCTGAGAACTGTACGTGAAAGTAGCCCCAATAAGAAGTAGTTCTGCATCATTCGTTTTGTCAAGTTACATGCCATAATAATTTAATATCGATTCGAAGTTTGTAAGTATCGTATACGGAAATTTGTCACGTTCTAGGCTCTTTTGTTTCACATAACTCGAGAACCACTTGCCAGATTTTACTGAAACAAATTTAAAAAAATTAAGAATTGCGAATCCTTTAATCTGTTCATATAACGTTTCCCTACATAAGCAACAGTCTCACTTTTTCATTTATAAATGATTTTGAACTGGGTATATTTTGTAGCAGTTACAAGAAAACTGCTGTACTCCGAGGCTATTGATTTACGTGGAATATTACTTATGATAATCATACGCCACCAAAGAACAATATAACAAAAGAGCCTAAAACGTGACAAATTCCCCTATACGATACTTACTAACTTTAAATCGATATTACATTATTATGACATGTAACTTGACAAAACGAATGATGCAGAACTTCTTCTTTTTGGGGCTACTTTCACGTGCAGTTCTCAGAATTGAGTCCCAAAATCATGTGTTGTACTGTGTTATGTAGGCAAAAAACGAGACGTATGATTTATTAAACGTACTGAAATAATATCAATCATACGTAGATGCCATAAACGGCTAATATACATTCTGCTTCACATGTTCCATCAAAAATTCACCATAATGTCAAACAATTGTGAAGAGGAGTCGGAGGAGGAGTCTTCCCAACTAAAATATAACACAGTTGAACGTTCCCCCAAGGCATGTCAGGAAGGAATTTCGAGTATAAGAGGAGAACATAAGCAACTATGTGCAGAATCCCTTGGATTGTATCTCGTATGCACCAGTTTTGAATGACATTCATAGAGATGCCATCAATACCGCGGTTTTAAGTTACCGCATGAATGTCTTTCTTGGAGGTCACCCACTCTCTGTAGCTGAAACAGAGGAAAGCCTGCTACCCACCGAAGACAAGAGTGGCTCTGGCACAACTTAAAACGGGATGGAGCAATGGGCTCAATGCCTATTGGTCCCGCATAGAACGTGCCGTTCCTAATGTATGCCCAGCATGTGGTCAGGGTCCCCACAATACCCGCCAAATTTTAGCCTGCCCAGCCCACCCTACTCCAATTAGCCCAGTGGATTTATGGGCTAATCCAGTGGATATATCCCAATTTTTAGGGTTGGATATCAACGAAGAACCCCCGAATTAAAATTTGTAAATTTATATTCAATAAGCAGTTGCAACAACAACAATTTTGAAAATTACTTTAAATGCTCCCCCCTATAAACTTTGGGCAGCCTTAAACAATTACAGTTCCTCATATCTTCCAAATATAAACAGCAAATTCCAAGAACTCTCATTTCCAGGTCATGGCACCTCTACCGAACACACTGTATTTAGCCTTTGGTGGCCAAAAGTGTACTAACACGCTCACGCTCACCGCTATGTATGTGTGTGTGTTTTCGTGTATACGTATTAGTGTTAAACTCAATTATTTGTTATGTTATATACACAACACAACAGCAGCTGCAGCAGCAGCAGCAGTGTTGGTGATATGGTTAGAGTCACACGTTTTATCATCTTCTACTTCTTCTACATCTGCTACTACTGGGGGGTATATTAAATATTTCGATACATTTAGTTGCTGTTGTAGTTGTTTTTTGTTTGTGGTGCTTCAGTTGTAGTGTTCAAAATTCAAAACACGTCCATAGAGTGTCCCATTTTTTTCAGTGTGTTTCGTTAGAGTTTTTTTTGTGTGTGTTTGTTATGTGCTGTTGCTTTGTGCAGCTGATACTGTTGTTGTTGTTGTAGCTCTATATCCTGTTGTTCTCTTTTATTTCATGATGTTCGTGTTCAATTTTCCTAACTAATACACTAACGTCACAGCACTCATTCGAACTCTCGAACAACACGTTAAATATCATTTGGTGGCATAAGGACATGAACGTGTGTATGTGTGTGTGTCAAGCGAAGGGTTTGTAATAGTATATGAGTTGTACTTTTTTCCTTTGTCATCTTATTTTTTTATGAGTGTGTCAGTGTGTGTGTGTTTGTTTAAGTTGTTGCTTTTTTGTCATTGTGTTTTTTGCTGTTTTTTGTTGTTGTATTCTTTCGCTCGTTCGTTAGGTCTTAACGATTATTTCTTATGTGTAAAACGAACAAACGGACAAAAATTGGAAAGCTTTTGTTTTCATACTGATTACATTTTCATTTTGTTACCGCTTTTGTTGCCACTACTGTTCGGTTGTATGTTGTGACACAACCTTCGATGTTTGTCATCACAATCTTCCTGCTCCAGCCAATTTTTATGATGATTTGTTTAAGCAAAAATACGCTACGCTGACGATACAAAATGATGATACCGCATGAGATATACAGGACAGCTAGAGCGTGTGAAAGAGATAGCAACTCTATAGCCTTAAGGTATTACGGGGAGCGCTGTTGGGGGGAGTGGGCAACAGAAACGATGTGTTGAAACTACAACAACACGAAAATTCATTCATTTCATTTTTATGCGTTTGTCATTTATAATAATGGAATTTGCGCATTTTCATTTCGTTGCCAATAATTTAATGTAAATGAAATGCGAAGAGGTATCATGAAATTCCATTCATATCATTATTTTTTGGGGCGAGATAAGATTTGAAAGATAAAACAAAGCAGCAAATGTCATGGTTTCAATATTGAAAGTCATACAATAAGGGGGGGGTGGGGTGAAGAAGAAAATCATTATTTCGCTGTCGTATACGTGATATTGTCTGTGTACAATACAATTCGATATTAATAATGTAAATCATACGCACGAGGGACTTTGGAAATTATAATATTAATTATACGCTCGTAAAATTGTAAATGCATTAAAGAAACAGCTGCCAACAGAAATTGAAAGGCTGAAAGGCTCCAACTACTACAAAGAACGGGTCAAGCAAGTATTAAGCTATGTTGCCTTTGAAGGTTTCCTATAACTTCCATATAATTTAGCTTAAGGATTATCTTAAGGAAAATTTTAGCATTAAGACATATAACTGATCAGCTAGAGCGAAATCTAGAAATTAAAGCTTAGTACCTCATTTTTTTTTAAATTCACTTTAACTGTATTTTGAAAAGGGCGTATGATTGTTATTAATATTAATATATTATTAAGTTGTCTTAGCGCTTAAGATGTAGATAATTTTGACAAATAAATTTTAATTTCATTTTTATTTTAAGATTAAAAGATGTAAATAATTTTAGCAAATAAACTTAAATTACACTAAATAACTAAATCTAAAAATTTTTTCGGGGATTAATTAAATTAAATTTAATTTTTAATCGAATAAATTTATTAAATTAAATTTATTTGGTTAATTATATTAATGTATACTTAGTTAATCAACGAAATTAAAGAAATGATGATTAAATAAACTAAGTAAATTAAATTTAGTTAATTAAACTCATCAAATTTAAATAATTTAGTTAATTGTCTAAACATAAAATTAATTAATTAAATTTTTATAATCAGCAAAATTAATGTTTGGTAATTTATTAAATTTAATTAAATTAATTAGTTTAATTTTAATTTAACTAATTTAGTTAATTCAGAAAATACATGATAATTTAATTTGTGTAATAAGTATAAATAATTTATATTTATTTCATTATTTTATTTAATTAAACATTATAATTTCATTATTTTATTTAATTTAAAAAATGTAATTTAATTTAAATAATTTATTTAATTAATGAATATTAATATTAATAATAATTAAATAAAATAATGAAATAAATTTTAACTTTTATATAAATTGAAGTCATTTAATTTATTAAATAATGTTATTAATTTAATTAAATTTGTAATGAATTAAAATAAAATTAGTTAAACAAATTAAATAGATATTATATTAAATCAATTAAATTAATAAATTTAATAAATTTATTTACTTAATTATAATTATTTAAATTATTTAATACTATATCTACTTAATAATAATATAATAAATAAAATATTTTAATAAATTTAATAATTTAATGACTTTGATATATGTTTTAATTTGAATTTATTTCACTATTTTATTTTTTTTAAATATTTTAATAAAATATTATAAATATTATAATTTTATTAATTTGTTAATGCATTTAATTATTTAAATTAATTTACTTAATTAATTAAATAAATTTATTTAAATCATTTAATAAACTAATTAAATATTTAATTAATTTAAGTAATACAAATGATTGACTTAAATTATTTAATTATTTTAATTTAGTTGAATAATTTAATTTATTTAATTATTTCATTAATAGAATAAATTATTTTGATTTATTTAATAATTTAAATTTATTTCATTTTTTTATTAATTTGTTTTGTTTTATTATTTTATTTTAATTTAGTTAATTAATTAAATTATTTCGATAATTTATTAAATTATTTTATAAATTTTATGATTTTGATTTATTTAATAATTAACATTTATGGAATTATTTTATTAATTTTGTTTTATTTTTTTATAAACTTAAATTTAATTTAATTTGATTAATTTATTATTTTATTTAATTTTTTTATTTATATATTTAGTTTATAACTTAATGCATTTAATTATAAAGTTAATTTTCATAATAAATTTAATAAATTTTATTACACTAACTAAATATGTAATTAATTAAAGTAACAGTATTGATTGACAAAATAATTAAATTAGAAAAGTAATTTTTATTTGGTTACTTAATTTTTATAATTTTGTTACTCAATTTTATTTAATTACTTAATAATTGATTTTAATAACTTAATGAATTTAAATTAATCTTATTTAAAAAAATTAACAAAATAATAAATAATTAAATAAAATTAACAAATTAAATTCATTTTATTAATATAAATATTTTATGAACTAATTTTCTTACATTTATTAATGCAACATTTAAAAAATCAATTAAATTATTTAAATTATTATTTAATTAATGTAGTAAGTTTATTATATAAAAAAAAAACAATTAGTTAAAATAAAATAATAAAAAATAATAATTAAAATAATTTAATTAATTGAATTAATAAGTTTTATTAAAATAATTAAATAAATTAAAAAAAAATAAATTTAAAATTAATTTAATTAATTTCATTAATTTAATTACTTTTATTAATTCAATTATTTTCATTAATTTAATTAATTAAATTAATTTAATAAATTTAATAAATTTAATTAATTTAGCTATTTAAATAATTTAATTAATTTAGTTGATTTAATTAAATTATTTATTTATTAAATTTACGTTAAGTGTATCAAAAGATACATCAAATTCGGCTTACGATCAGAAAAGTGTTTTTTATTTAATTAACTTATATTTATATATTACCTTAACTAATTTAATTAATTTAGTTATTTTATAAATTTAATTATTAAATTAATTAAGTTAATTAAACTAATAATTTAATTAATGTAACTAATTTTATTAATTTAAGATAATTAATTAAATTAATTTAATAATTAATTTAATAATTTTATTTAATTAATTAAATTGATTAGTTAATTTAGTTAAATTAATAAAATTAAATAATTAATATTCCATTATTAAATTTTTTTTAAAAAAAATTCATCTAACTAAAATTAAATAAACAATATAATTAGGAGTAAGTATTTAATTTAAGTGAATAAAAATAAGAGACTTAAGGTTAAAAATAAAATTAAAGTATTCAATACTTATTTGTTTTTGCTTCCTTTTTAAATTAATAAAATAAAAACTAATCACATGATTGTCTCAACTTACATGAACAATTTACTCAAAACCATTGGCATTAGCCCGGCCTAAAACTATGCATCACATTTAATGAAAACATAGCAAAGAACACATTCCACTCAAAAAGCTTAGCTCAAAAGTTTTCAATACGAGGGAAAAAGTTGAATTGTGAGGAAAACCTGTACCGAATTCTCATGTCTATATAAATGGTTAATTCATGGTTTGGTGCATGGACATTTTCGGCTGATATCTACTTCCCATGTGGACATTTCACATAATTGTAGATATATGTATAAACAGCTGATGATGTACCAGAATGCAACAATTCGTCACAAAGGGGTCTGATGATGAACTCGTCATGGAGTTCGAAACGCGTCATTCTAGTGGATGACAATGAATTGCCCTTAAAATTGATAATAAAAACCTTTCTGATTGTTAAGCTAAATTTAACAAAAACAATAATAAAAATTAATTTTGAATTTCATTAAAACTTTATTAACAAAATTTGAATTTGTTATCTTAAAACTTTTTTATTAATAATTGACATCTTTTTCGAGTTTGAGATTAGTAAAGAAAATAACCTCTTAAAATGTTTGCCTCTTAAAAGTAGGCAAAGGAAAAGTCTCCATTATATAGACAATAGTAATTAAAAAAAGAAGGTGTGCCCATAGAAAATTAAATGTCTCAACTTTATTTTAATTGCAGGAAAAAATAGGAATACTACATTAATTAATAAAGCACTTCAATCTATTTCGTTTCAAGACAATTCATACCTAAGGAGGTATAGATTATTATATATTATTGCAGATGTTCAAAAAAAAATCTCAAAGGTCTTCTCCGACAAAAGCAAGCATCTATAACACAAATTGTTAACGATATTATATCCTTATCTTTATAATAAGATTTCCGTTAAAATCTTATTACTCCAACACCAACTTCAACCTTCTTATCACTTGCCGCGATTTTAATCATTCATCACATTTTGTAAAATTGCCGACAACTGTAGCCTATACAAAAATTAATTTACCTAATGGTCGATGGCATGCCAAGAAATGCTATCAATTTCAGTTAATGACATTCCTCCCGTTATATATAGCGAAATATTTAAAGGTTAATATCAATGTAAACAATTTTCATTAATACAAGAGGCGAAATCAATTTCATTTCGCTAATGCACTGATTTATCAATTACAATACACACATATTTATATAAACACAGATCTACAGCAGATACTAATGAAATGTTATAGGTCAGAAATATAAGCACCTGCCAAGCTGATATCTACCACCACGGGCATGATTAATATTAATTAATATTATTATTGTGTATATACAATTAATTTGCAAATGGCGTATGAGTACTATTAATCAAATGTAATGAGTATGCGTAATGGGTAATGTTAATGAAAACATACACACCGCACACACACTTTGGTAGTTTATTAATTAGTTATTACATATTTTTTAATTAATATGTACATGTGTATAGCCTACAGATTACCGGGAACTTAAGCCATTTAAAAATGTAAATTTTATTAAATCTTATGGCAACAATCTTTTGCAGTCGTCTGTTATATTTCCTCTGTCCTCTGTTTGTATCAAAAATTTAATAATGTATTTTTGTTAAGTATTCTTGAAATAGTTTTTTTTTCACCTCTTTTCAACTCAATTTCTTAGCTTTCTCATGGTTCTTCTTTTACTGCTGTTACAACTACAACTGCTGCTGCTTTGCATGTCAAGTAGAAAACTCCAATTGAATGGCAAAAGGAACAGTAAACTTGACAATATTAAAAATGTATACAATTTAAGTTATTTTTCTTTAGTTGTTTGTTAACAACATCAAAATTTTTATTGCAAAAAAAAAAAAAAAATAGGAGGAAAAGGAGAAACAAATTTAAATAGTTTATAAATGAGAGGCGATATCAGCTGAGGACATTTAAAGAGCAGCAACACAAAATATATTGATTTTCAGAAAATCACACTAATTTTTTAAGTAAGACACAATTTTGTGTATAGGCAGGTGTGGAACTAAGGGATACGGTTGTGTTTTTCAGATTATAGGTATAGTATGAATGTTTAGATGATGTATGAGCAATTTCAATTAATATAAATCATACGCATATGGAACTAAGAGATATGAATACTGTTGTGGTTTTGAGATTATAGCTATAGTATGAATGATTAGCTGAAGTATGAGCAATTTGAATTGATAGAAATCATACGCCTTCATAACACCGATTTGTGGTAGTATTAATGATACAACAACCCAGCGGCGGAATTTGAGAGGCCTTTCTCATATAATGCATGCAGTAGTCCTTATTTGGGAATAAGATTTCAAATAAGGAATACAGAACGCATGATTTTTCATCTGATTTAGGCATTTTCTGGACAGACCTGCCAAAGACATGTAAAAAGAAGGCAGAGGGATTTCATACACATCCCCTCTCGCTTCCAAATAGCAGGGGTATTGTACGCCTTCTAAATGGAAAGAATTGTTAATGCGTTTTTTTGTCAACTTTTATGAAGCCCTGACAGAGGCCTTTGAAAAGAAGGCAGAGGGATTTCATACACATACCCTCTCGCTTCCAAATATAAGGGGTTTTGGATGTCTTCCAAATGGAAAAAATTGTTAATTTCCGTGGAAGGGGTTTTTTTAAACAGTGTATCTTTAGTTTCAACCAAACAATTCTAATGCATCTTCATAGGCTAGACAGTAGCATGGCTGACTAACAATCACGAGGTAGTGGGTTCAAACTCCAGCAATGTTTACTGTCGTTGGAAAAAAAATGTAAGTATAGAAAAAAATATTTAGAAGTCAGAAATATCTAATATAAATATCTAAAATAACCGGTGCGCTCTCAAAAAAACTATATAATTTGAGGGTGCACTGTACAGTTTTTTTTTATTTGCAAGTCATTATTTTTACATGTGTATGCAGACCTTCCATAATGCCTTCATATAGAAAGCATCCATAAGGCCTTCTTCTGGAAACCGGCGACGGAAGGCCTTATTTTCCAATGTCACGCAATGTAAAAAAAGAAAGGAAGAAAGAAGGTCAAGGAAGGCATACCGGATCCAAAAGAAGGCCTTCAAACTCATGAACGAAGGCCTTCCTTCTCATGATTTCCGCCGCTGGGAAATTTAAATAATTAATAAAGGAGCAACATTTTCACATAAATTTTAGATTTACAGAAAATCGTACTAAGAATTACTTATATGGTAAGTACCATACCAGAAAATATTTTGCATATAGGTATGCATGAAACAAAGATATTTTTTAATATATAGACTTAGTTTTGTTGGTTAAGGGTACAAAGTGAACAGCTATGGGCAGGGAGCTCTCTCGGAGCTTCAAGAGCATAAGAAATCATATCGATACGAAGATGTTACAACAAAAAACAACAAATAAAACATTGAAGCGCAAACACATGCAAGGCTTTCAATGTGGTGGTGCGTAACGTATAAGCAATATTAATTAATAAAAATCATACGCTTTCTGACGTATTTAAAAAAAATCAACTTGTATTAATATAAATCTAAATAACTATTACTCTTACATTCTGCTCTCTTTCTCGAATCCTTACGTGTCCTATTCGTCCTTCTTTTGAGAAAAGTCAGAAAGAACTTTAAAATGGAGCTTAACAACATTCAAGTGTTCTATAGAAATGTTGCTCAGAAAATTCTACTTGAGGTGCTCTAGGACCAAAAATCAATAAGACAAAAATCTTTGATGATACATCATTGGGCTCAAAAGTCTCCGTCAATAACATAGTGCAACAATGTTTTGGGGGCGCAAAAATTCCTTTAGGGAATTAAAGTCTTAGTTGAGTATATATAAATTTCAAGAGGACAGGTCGATCTTTTTTTATGACCTGGTAAAGTTTTCAGTTCAACCTATAATCGAATTTTTAAAGGTCCTAAAAAACTAAAATCAGTATTATTTGTATTGCATTTTCTATATCAGATGTCTTCAAATTTAACGAGGTTTTTTCAGGTGCTACATTTTAACTCTCTCCTTACGTGTCCTTTTCGTCTTTATTTCGAGAAATGTCAGAAAACGACCTTAAAATGGGACTTCACACAAACCAAGTTTTCTACAAAAAGTGTTGCTCAGGAAATTCTATTTGGGGTGCTCTAGGACCAAAAATCAGTAGGACAAAAATCTTTGGTGATACATCAATGGGATAAAAAGTCTTCACCAATAATAAAGAGCAACAAATTTTTGACAGTTACCAAAATTCCGGTAGGACAGGGGGATCTGTCTAGGTCGAAGTTTATTTAATGGTCTGGTGAAGTTTTAACATAAAATAGAATTTATAAAAGGTCCAAAATCTCCTTTTTAAGTATTCTACAAAACTGTTTCTCAGGAAATTTTACTGGCGGTGTTCAAGAGCCAAAAATTAATAACAGAAAAATCGATATCTTTAACTTGTACTGGGTTTTTAAGGTCGCTGTTCACACAGTGATAAAATGATAAGAAATATAGATTTGTTTGATATGTTAATATTTTTAATATTTTCAATATATTTAATAGTTTTAAAATTTTTTTATTTTTTTAAAATATATTTTCAATATTTTTAGTGTTTTTAATATTTTTAAAATTTTTAGTATATTTAATATTTTCAATATTTTTTAATATTTTCAATATTGTAAATTGTTTTAATAATTGATATATTATTAATTCAATAAACATTTTGAATATTTTAAGTATTTTCAATATTTTTAATATTTTTAATATTTTTTATATTTTTAATATTTTTAATATTTTTAATATTTTTAATATTTTTAATATTTTTAATATTTTTAATATTTTTAATATTTTTAATATTTTTAATATTTTTAGATTAATTTAATCTAATATTTTTTTAATATTTTTAATATTTTTAATATTTTTAATATTTTTAATATTTTTAATATTTTGAATATTTTTAATATTTTTAATATTTTTAATATTTTTAATATTTTTAATATTTTTAATATTTTTAATATTTTTAATATTTTTAATATTTTTAGTATTTTTAATATTTTTTATATTTTTAATATTTTTAATATTTTTAACATTTTTATTATTTTTAATAGTTTTTAACATTTTTAATATTTTAAATGTTTTTAATAATTGTAATATTTTTAATATATTTAATAGTTTTAATATTTTTAACATTTTTAATATTTTTAATGTTTTTAATATATTTCAATATTTTTAATATTTTCAATATTTTTAGTATTTTCAATATTTTTAATAGTTGTAGTATTTTTAATATTTTTTAAAATTTATAATATTTTTAATATTTTCAAAATTTTTATATCTTTAATATTTTTAAAATTTTTAATATTTTAATTATTTTTATAATTTTTATAATTTTTAATATTTTAACTATTTTATATATTTTAAATTGTTTTTCATATTTTCAATATATCTAATATTTTTTATTTTTTTTAATATATTTAATATTTTTATTATGTTTAATATTTTCAATATTTTTAATAGTTTTTAATATTTGTTACATTTTAAATATATCTAATATTTTTAGTATTTTAAATATTTTCAATATTTTTAAAAATCAGAATTGAGTCCCGAAGTCATATGTTGTACTGTGTTGTACTTTTAGTATTTGTCATATTTTCAATATTTACATTTGACTTTAAACAAAACTGACGATATTATAACAAATTTATTAAAGTTTGCCAATTGTAATTATTTTTAAATGTGCACAAGAATTGTAAGTAATATTTGAACGACGTTTTTCCAAAGTTAGTGGTTTTTCACTTTCTACGGAGATATATTATTTTGCTTTTTTTCTATTATATTTTTATCTTTTATTTTGCCAACTTAGCTGTCAATTTAAGGTGAAAAATAATATTGACCCCCTTTTTATCCCTTTTCAAATGACAAAAGTGACAAGGGTTGTGGCTAACAATAGCTTGCGAAAGCATATAGCGCTACCCTGTTATATAATTGATGATATTTTCTTAATGGTGTCTTAGGAAAGGAATGAAAGGATGCCGATATAATTTATAAATTTAATTACTAATAATATATAAAAAAAAAACTGACATTTGAATTGGTGTCACTTATACAAAGTTAAAGAAAAATTAAAATTAATCATACATACAAAACAAATACAGCTTATAAATACTTTAATATAATTAATAGTAGTCATACGTAAGAAATAATCATACGTTTCTTACGTTAAAGTAGTCATACGTAAGAAATATGTTTCTTACGTAAAAGCAATCATGCGGAAGAAATAATCATATGTTTCTTACGAAAAAGTAATCATATGTTAGAAATAATCATACGTTTCTTACGTATGATTAATTTTAAATATATGAAATCATTTATAGGCTGTATTTGTTTTATACGTATGATTAATTTTAATATTACAACATATTTATCATACGTCACCCTTTTCCAATTTTTCTTTTTCTTAATTTGACATTCAAACTTACTCATACAGATTTACTTTTAAAAACCTTTAAATTCCATTGTTACTAGCATATCAAACTAAATTATTATAATTTTCTTTAACTTATTGCAAGCCAATCACCTTTTGCAATCTCCTGTATTTTAATGTGAAACAAATCTAACAATTATTTAACTTGCTGCAATCACTCTCAATTGCATAGCCATGAAATAACTCTTATCGCCTCGGGGCCGCTTGTTTCGTCATTTAAACAATTTAAACCTTGTTGTACATTACATTAGAGGTGACCCTAACCTTGACCCCCACCCGAAACCCACAGTAAGCTGAAGTGTGTGTAATACACAATGTTGTACATATGTATATTGTTGTAGCTGTAATGCCATTTGCGATTAACACGAACAAATAATAAAATGAGGTTACACTCTTTCTGTCGGCACACACACACTCTCTCTCTCTCTTTTCCCACCATCGCATTATACTAATTGCCTGTAAAATTTTTAAATGCTATGGTTTCCGTTCTCAACTGTTAACATCCGGCGGACAACGACCACCACCACCACTAGCCTCTAACAATTCGCTACATGATAAAACCATAAAAGTAGTTGTTGTTGTTGTTCCCAGTACTACTAATACTAGCACGTGGTAAGAGAGGCGGCCACTACAGCACTCTGCATGAACTATTAAGATGCCCAGTGCTGTTGTTGTTGTTTCTGTTTTATTTAAAGTGCTTGTAAAAGTGTACCGGGCATTCGTGTTTGAGTTTCAAGTTGCAGCAAAGTAGCAAAATAAATACATTTCCTTTAGTTACCTCGCATTTTGTCGTCATGCATGTTGTGAAAACATTTGCATTACCGCTTTCATTCTTTATTGTTCGTTAGTACACCTTTTCATTGGCGTGTCAGGACAAAAGAAACAAAATGTAAATTTATGGCTCTATTTCTAAATATCAACAATGAGAAATTCAATACAAAAAAAAATGGCATCTGTATACTATTTTTTGCTGTTTACATAAAAACTATACGGTGAAATTATTGGATTAACGAGTAGGAGTAAAGGAAATAAGAGTTTGGCGGGGATATTTATTATTAAATAGGAAAATTGCAACATGTGGGGACAATAAAATATGATAGGACTTTTAAATTGACACTTTAATGTCGAAATTCTTATAAAAGGCACCGGTTTTCTACAATACAGTAGTTCTAGAGCTAGGACCGATTCATGTAATCCTTAGGAGATTGCTTATTTTTTTATATATGTTAAAATCTCTGAAGTTTTGTAAAATTATTACAAGCAACGCAAAATTTTCTAATATTACACAGTACAGCATTTTCAGCTCATTGATTTGGGACTCAATTCTGAGAATGGCACGTGAAAGTAGCCCCAAAAAGAAGTTCTGCATCATTCGCTTTGTCAAGTTGGCTGCATTTATAATATTTTCTATTAATTTACGCCCCTCGCACATTACCTGCACATATCTATAAGCCATTGCATACATCGTGGCAGCAACGTAGCAAATTTTCACTGCATTGGGAAGCATAGTGTTAGAGCATATGATTAACACACAGACACAACTTGATTTTTATACAACACATCATTTTGGGACTCATTTCTGAGAATTGCACGTAAAAGTAGCCTCAAAAAGAAGAAGAAGTGCATTATTCGTTTTGTCAAGTTACATGCCATAATAATTTACTATCGATTTGGAGTTAGTAAGTATAGCATATATCCAGTCCATTTAGCTGAAACAAATTTAAAAAAATTAAGAGTTACAATTCCTTTAATCTGTTCATATAATGTTTCTCTACATAAGCAACAGTTTCACTTTTCCATTCGTCAAATGATTTTGAACTGGGTTTATTTTGTAGCAGTTACAATAAAACTGTTGTACTCCGTGGCGTATGATTTACGTGGAATATTGCTTATGATAATTATACGCAACCATATAGTAATTATGTTATGTCAAACAAAAGAGCCTTACAAACTTCAAATCGATATTTAATTATTATGGCATGTTACATGACAAAACGAATGATGCAGAACTTCTTCTCTTTGGGACTACTTTCACGCGCAGTTCTCAGAATTGAGACCCAAAATCATGTGTTGTACTGTGTTATTTTTAACAAACGTACGAGTAATATTAATTAAATGGCTCCCGTTCAAACTGTCGCAATTGTTTCTCCCAACAAATTACAAGTCTCTTCATGCGATAATTTACATCCTCTGTGTCTTTATTTTAAAAAAAAAATTACAGTTTCCATTTCCAAATGTTACCCATAAAACCTAACCACATTTTTAATAGCCTCTACTAAAATGCAAGTTCTATTTGCTGGTCTAAGCCCTCTTTGAGCAAACTATATATGATACTATGGCGCCATAAAATTTCACATTTCTAATACACTCAAATTAAATACCTGATTGGCACAAACAGATAACACAACACCAGCAGTACATAGCATACATACAAAACATTCATGTGTTGCATACTGTTAGGCAGCTCGTAAAATCTAAAAATTTACAAAGTCAATTAAACCGGATATGTTGTCTTTGTAAATGTAGTGACTACAAAGTTTTAATGCATGTGAGTGTGTGTAAAAGAAAATTGTTTTCCACCATTTAGTAATTGCGGTTCGCATACACACACACGCTCACTTTCAATAACTGTTGTTGCACAATTTTCCTGAAATTATGGCCGAAATGTTGCATTAAATATTTTGCTGTTTGTTTTAGGTTTTAATGCAACACATTTTCATGTGGCCAGTCTTATGCAGCCTAGGGAAGGGGCCGCACAACAAGGTGACTGTACAAAAACCTTGGCACGACCCCGTAGTTGTGAGGTGATGGTTGGTTGGCAAACGTTATTGCAGTGGGGATTTAAACATTTATTGCAAAACCATAAATGTGTGCACACACACACACACACGCATATGTAGATCTATATGTTTGTTTGTATGCATGTGTGTGTTCTGTTTGTTGAAGGTAAATACATAGTTTGGCAACGTTCTGTGTGTGAAATTCAAAACTAAAGCCTAAACATAGGCAAAATTGTTGCAACTAAAAGTGACTCCTTAAAGTAGGCACCAAACATTTCCGTTATACGAAAAATTATAAACTTAATATAAGCGAACACAGTGTAAACTTGTAGTTTTTATTACAAATGCTACTAAGGTCACAGCAAATGTTTCTGGTTAACGTGCAAAAATAAAAATATAAAGTTGACTGCTATGACTTTTAAAGCATTAAGAATATTCGTTCGTAAAGTATGGCATATTTTTAGGGGCAAAACACACACGACCACCATAAATTTCTCAAGTGTTCAGGCTAAGAGGAACCTATTCTTCGTTACCTCTCCAGAAATTTGCCGTAAACGCTGTGACAGAAAAAGACAGGGGTAGAGGTAAAGGTCGCCGCATTGCTCTGCTTCTGCCACAGCCATAAAATTGAACGAAAAAGGAATTTCTGAGAAGGCACAAATCTTGACAATGTGCAAAAACAAAAACAGCCAACGTACAAACGTACGTACGTACATAAGTCCCATTGCCCACACAGCGTGGAATATTCAACAGTAGAATTTATGAGGCATACCTTAAGGAGAGCTCAAGCGAACACACAACACGTTTATAGCATACTTTCGGGAGTGACATGAAAATGTAATTACGAGATAGTAAAAATGAATGAATTGCCATTTTAAAAAGCAATTTAAAGCAACAAAGTGTATTGAATTTTATGGCAAATTTATTTGACTTGTCTGCGAAAACACAGCAAGTATTTTGAGCAACTAACATAAGAGGGAGAAATTTGACAGTGCTTAGAGGGAGCAGATTCAATATACAAGAAAAATTTCTTAATACATAAAAAAGTTTGTTAAAAGCTCCTAAAATCGAACAAACATTTTACACAATGTCCCACGAAAAATAACACAGATTTATGGAGGTTATGAACAGCAAAAATGCGTTAAATTGCGCAAGAAAAAAATTGTTGGCTATCATTTAGATTTATAATGATACCTCTGCCACAACAGCGTCTAGTGCTGCTGCCGGTACGCTAAAAGCATACAACAGACAATTACGGCTAAATCAATATTGAAGTTCTTAACGAAGTGTACCAAGCATAAACTGCAATAAGCACAAGCCAGGACACAGGATACCTTAGTAAGTTGTATGTAACAAAACACCGACTGCCCTTTTGGAACGAATCTCAAGCTAAAGAAAAACTATACGCAACAGAGCAACTTTCTTATAGTTTTCTACATAAATATATAGAGCAAACAAAAAAAAATAAACACATTGTTATATCTTTAGCAAGACAGTCTCTAACAAATGTGATCCACATTTCTACGTTGCCAGGATATTCGACTGTGTATTTGTAATCAGTTGCAAGCAGCTAACAAATAAAAGGATATAGTGGACAGTGGATTTTAGTGTTATTCTATAGTTATTTGTCCACAAATCATATGAACATTGGAGGATGAAATTCTTTCTTTTTTTTTGCTGGAGAGAGAAAATGGTTGCTTCCTTAAGGAAGAGGAGGGAAAAAAAGATGGCAACAAGAAAGCGAGAGGAAACAATGGTTTCTCAGGCGAAAGCTATGGCATACAACGTTATGTGGAAGTAGAATTTTTGGGTGGTAATTTAAAAATAAATTTAATGCGAAATATAAAAGGGTAGAAAACATGCGTTTTGAGAGGGATTTGTCAAGTTTTTGGAATTACGGAACAACCATTTCAAAAATTCTGTTAGAAGATAGAATGCGGTAAATAATTTGTACAGAAGATATAGGATCATGAAAAATTTTAATAATAATAAATTATAAAAATTTGTAATATTTTGTTTATATTTTTTAAAAGTTTTTAATATTTTCAATATTTTTGTTATCTGTTATATTTTTAATATTTTTCATATTTTTAATATTTTGAATAGTTTTTAAAATTTTTTGTATTTTTAATTTTTTATTTATTTTTAATAGTGTTAATATTTTTACTATATTTTAACATTTTTAATATATTTAATATTTTTTTAAGATTTTGAGTATTTTTAACATTTTACATGTTTTTGTTGATATTTTTAATATTTTCAGGATTTTTAATATTTTACATAATAATTAATATTTTTATTATTTTTAGTATTTATAATATTTTTAATGTTTTTAATATTTACCAATATTCTCAATATTTTTAAGATTTTTATTAAAAATGTTTAAAATCTAGATACATCTGATATCTACTTCGCATGTACATGTTTGACATAATTGTAGATATATATACAGCTGTTGATGTACCATTGTGCATCAGTTGGTCACAAAGGAGTCTGAAGATGAACTCGTCTTGGAGTTCGAAACGCGTTATCCTAGTGCGTGACACACTGAATTTGACCAAAAATATCAAACAATAAAAAAAACTTTTCTGATCTTTAGCCGAATTTGATGTATGATTCGATACACTAACGTAAATTGATATTTTTTAAAATTTTTAATTTTTTTCTAATATTTTTAATATTTTAAATATTTTTAATAATTTTATTTTTTTTAAATATTTAAAATATTTTTAATATTTTTAATATTGTTAATAATTTAATATTTTCAATATTGAATGTGTTTTAATCGCTTATTTTACAAGAGTAGTGTGAAATGGATTATGTTGACAGATGACAGGGCGGATAGCAATTTCGATAGTTGTGAAACTATCTTCATCAGTACCCTTTTTTGGGACAAAAGTGTTAACCCGTAATAATATTTGAAACATTTTTAATAATTTTCAAATTTGTAATAAGGGACGACCGCGGTAGAACACGCTACTATCACGCGAAAGACAAGGTGCGGTACCTGTCCCAGTCGTCTAAATTTCTATCGCCTGTGGTGTCCTCGATGTTGTCGACAGCAATTTTGTGGAAACGTCGAGTTAATCGGCATGTGTCGTAAAAGTTTCTCAAACAGCTGAAATTCAGATTCCTCGTTAAAGTGTTGGTCCCTTTGTGTGAGATTATAATTGAAGCGTTTTATATTTTTATATTTTTATATTTTTATATTTTTATATTTTTATATTTTTATATTTTTATATTTTTATATTTTTATATTTTTATATTTTTATATTTTTATATTTTTATATTTGTATGTTTTTATATTTTTATATTTTTATATTTTTATATTTTTATATTTTTATATTTTTATATTTTTATATTTTTATATTTTTATATTTTTATATTTTTATATTTTTATATTTTTATATTTTTATATTTTTATATTTTTATATTTTTATATTTGTATATTTTTATATTTGTATATTTGTATATTTTTATATTTTTATATTTTTATATTTTTATATTTTTATATTTTTATATTTTTATATTTTTATATTTTTATATTTTTATATTTTTATATTTTTATATTTTTATATTTTTATATTTTTATATTTTTATATTTTTATATTTTTATATTTTTATATTTTTATATTTGTATATTTGTATATTTGTATATTTGTATATTTTTATATTTTTATATTTTTATATTTTTATATTTTTATATTTTTATATTTTTATATTTTTATATTTTTATATTTTTATATTTAAATATTTTTATATTTTTATATTTTTATATTTTTATATTTTTATATTTTTATATTTTTATATTTTTATATTTTTATATTTATATCAACAAATAAAAATTCTATTCGTCATATGTCTAGTTACCACCATCAACTCTATTACAATAACGAAAATCATTCAATCCATTGTAATAACAACATATATCACCACAAACCATTAGTTTGCATAACTGAACTAAGCTTTCACCACAAAACATTGCATACTTTCAAGCGGCTCGTTTGTAAAGGACTTCATAGCCAACAATTGCATACTTTCTCGAGCACCAGCATTGTTTTTAATTTGTGCACACATATAATTACCTGCTGTTAGGCACATAATTAATTGCAACAACAAACACAAAAAAAAAGTTCTTATAAAATATTCAGCAATACCACAAAATAAATCTCAAACAAAAGCCATTAATCTGGCTTTGTTAGAAATGCGAACGCATTGCCGTAAATTTATGCAATCGATTGTGATTTGAGGTAAATGGACAAACAAACACAACAAACGAATAAATTAACCAAAACTATGCCAATAGACAAACAAACAAACAAACGAATAAAATATTGCATGAACAATATAATAGATATAATGAGTAAAGTAAATATAAGTACACATACTGACAATGGACGCACACACATACACACTCATAAAACCTATAAAACTATGTAATTAAATATTATTTGATTATACAAATAATCAAATGTGAAATTTTATAGAACATTAGTAATTGATATGTTAAAAAGAAGAATTTAATTAAACAAATTTAAAGGAAAGTGTCCGGCAAAGGCATAGGTATTTGCCTAATTAAGAAATGCTAACACTAATACATATGTAAGGAGATAATTGTCGTAAGGCAATACTAATATTATCATAAGAAATTGTAATTCACATTGATGACAGGTTAATTGGTTTATTATACTTTAGTTAAAATAATAATATAATTATAGTATTCTTAGGGTTAGATATCAAATGTTCTTGTACATGGCTATAATTTCTTCAAGCATTATTTACTTGAAGTAAACTACTATCAAATGTTTTAAAAAGCAATTACATTACTTTTTGTGTAAGCCTTAGGTATTCCATATAGAGAATTGAAAACAGAGTTTATGTACAACGGCTCTCCGGATGGTTTTACAGGCTTTTATAGTTTATAATTCCTTTGAATTGAAATTAAGTTATTTTCTGATACCTACAACAAAATTCATTTCATTTACCGCCTGGAAGGTATGCTATAGTTTTTTTTTCAGTTTTTATTGTTTTAACAGAAATATTGATATATGAGGAGGAAATTACCAAGAACTGACAATAACGAAATTGATATTGAAAACTGTAATGTAGAACTCAGTGACGTGCTGAATGTGATCCCAAAGATTTATACTGGGAGATTTGGTTACCAGTAATATTTTCCCAATAAGTAGTTAAACATGAGAAGTTGTTATTGAAATTTTTTAAAAAGCATCTAAATCAACATTAATAAAAATGATATGAAGAGAACAAAAAATATTAAATCGTAATATGAATGCATCCCATTGCTACGACACACACATACTCGATACTTCCTAAAGTATCAATTAGTTTAGTACGACTTCAATCTCAAACACTCTAAAGTTATCTACGTTTTCAAATTTTTTCTCTTAAATATTTCCACCACTTTTCGGGTACCCAAATAATGTTAAACAAGCCCTTAAAGTCACCTCTTTCCACTTGACGACGAAACAACACCTAACTGTATGCAACACACTATCAAATTTTACCAATCAGCTTTATGATGCCAAATTGCTTACAGGCAACAGAGATAACGAAACAAATGACACAAAATGCTTACAACCGCTGGGGGATTTATTATCCATATGTTGACTTTTATTAATAAAAAAACCAACACGTGAAAAAAGATAACAATGAAAGAGAAAAATCTCCTTGATTTCTTTAGTGTAACAAAAGGGTTACAAATATAATCTTACAGATTGACGTGTTTGCCAAAAAGGGAGAACAATACAAACAATAAGGGAAAAAACCAACAAAGAACGTAACGGATAAAATAAATTTAATAATATTAGGGAACCGAAAAAGTTTGTCAACGTTTATAATAACCATGAGGTCGCCCAAAAGTAGGCAACAATAGAAAGAGTTGACAGAAGGCGAAAGTTTCGGGAGTATTAATCGAAAGAGCTGTAAGATAATATATGGGACTATTATTAATAAAAATAAAGTAAAGTATTTTACTGGTAAAAAATATAAAGTGATACCAAAAAGTTTGCTTATGAAAATGAAAACCGTGAAAGTATGTACACGAATTAGGGGATTTATAAAAAGACAGATATCTCTTCTACAAATTGAAAGAGTTGTAAGAGTATAAATTACAATTATATTTAAAATTGAGTGTTTTAAATCAAACATTGAAGCCTACCCAGCAGAAAACAGATAGAAGTCATTTTCAAAAAATCAATCCTAAGCCAAGTGCATTCTATAGGGTTTTAACGGTAAAGCGTAGACTATAAGGACTCTATTTGTCTTTGTTACTATCACACTCTACATAGAGATGCTGTAGAAAAATCTTGTGAAAATATTTATCATAAGCTGTACTGTAAGGAGAGTAGTTGTGCCGGTCACCCCCTAGAATGAAAGATAACACAGTACAACATATTTCAGCTCATTGATTTGGGATTCAATTCTGAGAACTGCACGTAAAAAAGCACCTAAAAAGAAGAAGTTCTCATCATTCGTTTTGTCATGTTACATGCCATAATAATTTAATATCGATTTGAAGTTAGTAAGTATGGTATAGGGGAATTTGTCACGTTTTAGGCTCTTTTGTTTGACATAACTCGAGAACCACTAGTCCGATTTAGCTTAAATAAATTTAAAAAATTAAGAATTGCAATTCCTTAAATCTGTCCATATAACGTTTCACTACATAAGCAACAGTTTCACTTTTCCATTCATCAAATGATTTTGTACTGGGATTATTTTGTAGCAGTTACAATAAAACTGTTTTACTCCGTGGCGTATGATTTATGTGGAATATTCTTTATGATAATCATACGCCACCATATAACAATATAAAAACATGAGTCTTAAACGTGACAAATTCCCTTATACGATACTTACTAACTTCAAATCGATATTCAATTATTATGGCATGTAACTTGACAAAACGAATGATGCAGATCTTCTTCTTTTTGGGGCTTCTTTCACGTGAAGTTCTCAGAATTGAGTCCCAAAATCATGTGTTGTACTGTGTAATTTGAAGATGAATTCAAAAAATTGTAACGTGTGACATGTAATTTTTCTTAGAATGACAACACCTACAATTTCTTATTTGATCACTTTTGACTCAGACGTTAAGTTCTAGAAGTTTCTTCTAAGTTCTCCCTAAGTCACAATTTTTTCTGAACGATAAAAAAGTTTTTTTTTGAAATTCATGAAATTTTGTCTTTTACAGTACATATTTTTATTCATATACAAAAAAGTAACAATGGTTTAAAAAAAACAAATGTACGATTACGCCAACATTCGCTTTGGTCTTTAGTGGCGTCAAATTGGGTTTTTGTAAACCTCAGTAATGACTGAAACTATATACTGTAAAAGAAATAATCTTCTGGATTTTAAAAAACTATTTTATCTTTTAGAAAAAATTCTGACCAAAAAGTACATTTATTGCTCCATAAAGTAATTTTAGTGTACCAAAAGGTGCTTGAATGTTATCAAAAGTATGTTTCTGGTATAAAAAAGTACGTTTATGGTATCAAAAAGTACTTTTATTGTACCAAAAAGTATTATTATTGTACCAAAAGTGACTTTAACTGTTCCAAAGTTTACTATTATTGTACCAACATTTAAGGTTATAGTACCAAAAAGTACTTTGATTGTAGCTGAAAGTACTTTTATTGTGTGAAAAAATACTTTTTTTTGTTCCAAAGGGTACCAAAAAGTACATTTAGTGTACCCAAAAGTACTTGTATTGCATCACAAAGTACTTTTATTGCACCACAAAGTACTCTCATTGTACCAAAGGATACTTTTATTATACTACAAAGTACTTTTACTCTAGTAAGAAGTACTTTTACCATACCAAAAAGTACATGCATTGCCCTAAAGAGTACATTTATTGTACTTTTAGTGTAACTAAAGTTACTTGAATTCAATCAAATGTACGTTTATTGTATCAAAAATTACTTTTAATGTACCAACAAGTACTTTTATTGTACCAAAAAGTAATTTTATTGTACCAAAATTTACTTTAATAGTACCGAAAAGTGCTTTGATTGTAACTGAAGTACTTTTATTGTATCAAGAAGATCCTTTTTGTTGCAAAGGGTACCAAAAACTACATTTAATGTACCCGAAAGTACTTATATTGTATCACATATATATTATATTTTATTGTAGCAAAGGGTACTTTTACAATACCAAAAAGTACTTTTAGTGTACCAAAGGTACTTGGATTCAACCAAAAGTACGTTTATTGTATCACTTCGTACGTTTATTATATCAAAAAGTACTTTTATTGTACCATCAAGTACTTATGTTGTATCAAAAGTTACTTTTATTTTGACAAAGTTTATTTTTATTGTACCACAATTACTTTTATAGTACCGAAAAAGTAAGTACTTTTATTGTATCGAAAAGAACTTTCTTTGCTCCATAAGGTACCATAAAGTACTTTTTTTGTATCAGAAAGCACTTGCATTGCATCTTTCATTTCATCAAAGAGTACTTTGTTATACCGAAAAGTACTTTTACTTCAATATGAAGTACTTTTGCCATACTAAAGTACATGTATTGTCCCAAAGAGTACTTTTATTGTACCAAAGATTACGTTTGTTGTAATAACAAATAGTTGTATTGTACTTTTTTTTACCCAAAATTATTTTTAGTATACCAACAGATGCTTGGTTTGTACCACAAAATGCTGTTATTGTACCAAAAAATAGGTTTTTTGTACCATAATTTACTTTTATTGTACCGAAAAGTACTTTGTTATGTACTATAATGTACTTGTATTATATCAAAAAGTACTATTATTGTTCTAAAATGTACCAAGAAGAAATTTTCTTGTACTAGCAAGTACTTGTATTTTATTATATTAAAAAGTACATTTATTTTAATCAGAAGTATTCTTTCCATATCTTAAAGTATTGTTATTGAACCAATTTTCATTTTATACTCTCACCCTACGGGTAGGTATATATCATTTGATACGACCGAAAAGTGGAAGACACAGAAAGAGTCACTTTATACCAAGAGTTTCTTAAGACCAAATTCGATTCATGATTCTTTAAGTCGTTTGAGCCATATCCGTCTGTCTGTCTGGTACGTACGATAACTTTCGAAAGACTCAACCAAACGTTTTGAAACTGTGCACGAGGTAATATTTCCCCAGAACTATTTTGGTATTGCAAACGGGCTTCAGGGCCACGCCCCTTCCGATATCTCCCAAACAAATATATCATTCTGCCCACTTTAGAAATCGAGTAATAATATCAATTTACCCAAAGCGATCGTGCCCAAATTCTGTAGCTATATCACGATAAATTTATAGAGAAAAATCGATAGTCTAGCCACGCCCCTTCTGGTACCTTCCATATTTGTAAGTCGAGTTTCCTGATTGAAACATTCTGACTGGTTTTATTGAAATAATCTCTTCAGGAACGGTAATGAGGAAGTAATGACGATGATGAAGAAATTAATTATATTTTAGTTATAATTTTTTAAGTTTTATAATTAAGTTTATTTCTTCTCAGAAAAATGAGTAAAATCTCGGGCTATAATATAAGTTTTCGCTCCGCCTAAGAAATGCGCCTTTAAAACGAAACCAATAAAAACTCACATATGCTAAACCTTAACCATTATGATAAGCAATGAAATAAGTTTTGTTTCAGTTTATAAAATAATTCTGCTTAAGAAAACCACTCTCCGTCAAACCGAACCAAAACATGTGCCGCAATACTCCATCCATCCATCCATATGTTAAAAGTTAAACAATATGATAAGCCAACTGTCATGATTATCTTAATTTCCCCAAAGTTAATAACAAATACCCCACCATCAAGAAAAATGTATTCACTGCTAACTGCTAAAGCTTCTTTGTTTGAACTCAGTTAATCTTTAGACTATCATTTTCTTATTTTATAGCTTTCGAATGAAGGACGACAAACTCTCAAAAATGAACAGTTACCTCTCTCTCGACTATACAAATGGCAAAGTTTTACTTTTTATTGTTATATGATAATTTTATGTGTCATTCGAAGTGTATGTGTACGTTGAATGTGTGAGTAGTGGTAAACACCGCTGCTCAAAACTCCAACACACATTAGTAATTAATGGTACTGTACTCTTGTGAGATCCCCTTAAAGTATGCTGTAAATTATGCTCACAAAACTTCAGACAAAAAGTATACTTCATTACTTTTTGTGAAAGGGGTTTCAGGAAATGAAAGTACTATCATAAAAATCCATGAAGCAACATTATAAATGTTGTTTTAAAACTTCTTTGTGTTACTTTTGCAATTATTTTTTTGTTATAACAAAAAACTGTTAAGTGATGGTGAGAAAATTTGAGAGACTCAGTAAAACAAATTGAAGGAATGTGGGTAGTCTAAGATATGAAGGGAAATATACAAACATGATATTAACTGACAGATATAAAGATATTAACTTATTAAGAAAAAAGATAATGCCGTTTAAGATTTATTTAATTAAGACCAAATTAAGTTGCAAGAAAAAACGGAAACTACTCTCTTTTTGGGGAAATAAATTTCACCAACAATTGAATTAGAAATTGTAGTAGTTTATCAAAGGTTTACAAATACAATTTCAATAAAAAAAATCGTTATATAAACCTCTCTTAAATTATTATGAATAACGCCAATACATTTCAGTTCCATGTAGTCCATTTCGTTATATTTCGTTTCATATAGAGCCTTTGCAGTATATCTCTGCATAATAACTCTATTACTATAACAGTGCTTAGTAACCAAACAATTCCACCACGACAACATCATCAAAGTTCCTAATGTTATTTTTAAACACAAAACAAAAAACCTGCAAAAATCCCCCACTTCTAAATTTAAAAGAAACCTTAATGGTTGTGCCAGCAAAACACACAAGAAAAGAGTTTTGCTACGTTATCCTGTTGCACACATCATTAAGGACCCGTAATACCTAAAAATGCCACCGTGATTGGTAGAAAAAGTAACACACACACACACACATATTTAAGTAAGTGTGTAAGATCCGCTTTTTCACGACGGCTACCACATCTTTGTGGGGGTTGGGTTTTTTTTTTTGTTTTAAGTGCATGTGTGTGTGCGTGTGAAAGGGAGAATAGTGTAGTTATAAGAACCTCAGGAAAACAAAACAAAGAAACATAATGGAATGGTGCAAGAAAAACATCCAAAGAACACATACACACACCCATAAACTCCATTAAGGTTTCGTTGAAACTAAAGGACTTAAAAGTGAATACAATACATGTTGCATCTGACACAACATCAGTGGTCAGTGTGTGAAAATGATCACATATACATATGTATATATGAGAGTATTTATTATATTCATTGAGTGGCCACAATTGCTTACACACAAAAGTCTGCAAGAAGATGTTCTTACTAATTTTTAGGGAAAGTAATAGAAGTTAATAAATTTTGAGAATTTTTTTTGTGTTTTAATTAATTCGTCAGAAAAATAACTGAAATATAACAATTAATTTTTTTTTAATTAATAAAAAATTTTAAATAAAAAAATATTGAAATTTTTCTTTTTAAAAAAATAACATTATAATTTTAATAAAAAAGTTAATTTTTCTTTAAGTATTAAAATAATCGAGAATTTATTTTGTTTAAATAATAAAAAAACATTTTTTTAAATGTTAGAATCCTCTGAAAATTGTACTTTTTTAAGTATAAAACTTTAATCATCATTAAAGACAGATAAAACAATAAAATGTTAAAATATATTTCTTATAAAAATAATACTGATTGGATGTGAGCCACAAATTATTTGCCGAAAGAACAATCCCTGACATTTAATTTTTAAAGAATATTGTATGGAAATGCAAGCCGTTGGTGGTGATCTATTTGGAAGGTGATTTTATTGACGAGATGTGAATCTTTCCATGACATATTGTCTAGTTAAAGATATCAATCCCCACAAGTAGGCAACATTATGTTATCTTATCTTAATCTTTATCCCAGCAAATTTTTAATGGCTGATTCATTTAGAACGTTGTTTTTTAATTTTAAATAAAATACTTAAATTAGAATTGGATGTCGGAATCATCAACCCTAACCAAAAGAACAATCTCTGGCATTTACTTCTATAAGATAATTTTATTCAAATGTTAGCCGCTTCTAAGCCGTTAGCGGTGGTCTATGCGGAAGGTCGAACTATCTACAACTATTTATAGCTCTGCCACCAGTCTCATGAATTATGCGGGTAATGTTGGCTTCCAAATCTTGATTCGTAGTCAGACTTTTCGACGAAGGCTTACGACTTCACATATATCTGAAAAAGAAAAACAACATCCGCAGATGTGCTACGTTATGTCCGTTCTCATTTCAGAAGCCATTGAACCAAAGTGCATTTTATTTGAAGTTACGGTAGTTCGAGATTCTATTCGAATTCCTCATCAGACCTTATGCTGTAATTTTATTTACCGACGTATTGAGTCAGAAATGCGCCTAGTCTTTAAACAGAATTAGGATTCCCATTCAGATCCTCAGAAAATATTTGTAATATTTTAAAGACTCTGTTGCAGTGTAAATCTTTCAATGACATATTGTCGAGTCCCAGATGACAACCGCGACAAATAGGCAACATTTTGAAAGAGTTTCATTTCCATTAAAAAAAAAATCATTATAAATGGTGATTCATTAAGAACATTGTTTTTAATTTTAAACATAATATTTGAAATAGGATTTTGGACGTCGACATCTTTATTATGACCAGAAAAGACAATCTCTGGCATTTACTTTTTAAATAGAATTTCAATTGAATTTTTGCCTATGCCTTAGGAGTGATGTTCTATTCGAATGGTATTATTTTCGATCACTCTTTTTAATGAAAGTTACGTTTGTTTTCAAATCAGAAATTTATAAAATTAAATTTTCATAAAAAATATATATTTTTTTCTAAATTTTAATTTAATAAGAAACAATTTTTTGCTTAAAAATATTAATTAATTATTTTTAAATAAAAGAAATATTTTTTATAATGATAAATTAAAATGTTTGTAAATAAAAATTAATTTTTAAAAATTAACTAAAAATGTTTTTATTTAAAAAAATTTGGTAAAAAAAATTTTTTTTTGTTGTTAAAAATTATAAAATTTATTTATACAAAACAATAAAATTTATAAATTTTAGGTGCCAATTAAAAAATATAAAAATTAAATTTATTTAAAAAAAATTTAATTATGTTTTAAACAAAAAATAATTAATATTTTAATGTAATATTTTTATAAAATAAAATCTTTTAATAAAAAAAATTATAAAATAAAATAATATATATATTATATATAATAAAATAATATATATATATATATATATATATTATAAAAATAAATAATAATTTTATCTTAAACAAATTATTAAACATATAATTTTTTTAAACAGAAAATATTTTTATTATAAAAATAAATAATATTTTTTATCTTAAAAAAATTATTAAAAATATAATATTTTTTATACAGAAAATATATTAAATAGTTTTATAAAATAAGTAATATTTTTATATAATAAAATAATAATTTTTTATTAAAACAAATTTGCAACATATAATTTTTCTTAAAAAAACAAACTATAAAAAAAACCTTTTGAAAATAATTTCCTTTTGAATATATTTTTTTCAATTTGCTGCAATCGTTACTGACATTTGTTAAAATAATACTTTAAAAAGAACGATTTTTAAACAGAAAAAATATAAAATATTTTGTAATACATATATTCAAAAACAATTTATAAAATAGAATAATATTTTTGTATTATAAAATAATATTTTTTAACATAAAATAATATTTTTTATTTAAAAAATTCAATAGATATAATTTTTCTTTGAAAAAATTTACCTTTTGAAAATAGTTTTTTTTTTGTCAAAATTGATGTTTGTTAACATAATATTTTTTAATTGGCAAAACTTTTACCGAAAAAATAAATAAGAAACGTAAAGTTCTACTACATGATGAAAATTATGTTCAAATTCCTTAAAAACTTTCAATATCTAAAAATAACATTTTTTGCGTTATTTGCATTGTCCACAACAGATCCAAAATCGCATTACTTGCGTTTGTGAAGCTACCTTTTTTAAATTTGTAACATTTTCTTATTTTTATTATCTTTTATTATTTTTAAAGTAATTTTAAAAATTTAATTTTCAAGCCTCTCTTCTGTACATTTAACTCCTTGTCTGTGTATTGCCTCCAACAAATTGTGACGACAAGAACCTCTATAGGCTGACGACCTTTCATTCTATGTCACTTAAGCACCCACGATCCTTCGTGTAAATAGTAGTAGCCTCATAAAAGTTGATTCACCTTTTAACTTTTATTCCCGGTCACTAGTTTTTGTGGCCACAATTTTCATTCACTGTGTTCAGTTATTGTAAAAAATTATATATAGTCGACAATGTTTACTTTTGATTGTTCACACATGTAGTTCTAGAAATATCTATATAAAATTTTATGAAAAATAAAAACTAACAACATTCTTTTTCACTCACTAACAAATGTGAACAGTGCCATTGGGGGAGTAGCAAGCAGTAATACAACAAAAAATGCTAACTTATATCGCAGACCACATATGTCTGTGCAACGTGTGTGTGAGTAAAGAAATATTTACTCTTTTTGATTTGCTCTAAGTACCATTAGAAACCTCGTCATCAGCAATCCTTACCGGCGGCGGTTACTTTAGTGCTACACATATAAAACGATAGCAACTGAAATCCACTAGCAACTAAGCTCCAAAATGTACCCACATATGATGCTCATAAATGATAACAATGAAAGAGAGAGAAAGAGTGAGTGAACAAACATTGACACACACACCCACACACATCCTGCAACAAATACCTATTATCCTGTGCGTCTGGTGGTTTTGCTGGTACTGGTATGGCAAGAGATTGATTAACACAGTTACTATTATAGTGTGTGTAGGTAGTAGTGGTAGAGCAGCTGTGTGTTTTGTTAAAGCATTTAACTTTAGGCTATAGAAAAAGAGAGAGCGAGCAAAAAAAGGACATTGTTGGCTTTTGCAATAATTTTTCCTGCAGGATCTATTGTTTTAGACTTTGAAATGTTGTTGTACACTTAGTTACATATAATGGCATTGGATAAGCAACTAAAATATTGTACGAGTAGGTGGTTAACTATTTAAAAATGTGTGGTTGGATAAAGAAATACTTGAATTACACAGTGCAACACACTTTTTCGGGGGTGAACCTAACCAATATCAAACGATAGCATTTGACCTCAGTAACAAAACCCTAAACTCCATTTTGCTCCACTACGTCACAATTTTTTTTTACAGTCGTTTAAAGTTTGATTTTTTTGGTCAAATTCGAATCAAACAATATGAAAAATCATCTGTAAAAATACGTTTGGGGTATTTCATGTCTTCGGAGACCTATATTAAAACAATCAGGGAAATATTTTCTCGGAACATTTTAACCCTCTAGCTGCCTCCCGTATGGGACATGTTTGGCCCGATTTTAAAAAACTTTTTAAAAGTCAACTTTGGACAGAGGTCAAGGATTAGAATCTTCGATAGAAATATTCTCCGGAAAATTTCACAAAGAGTCACCGAAGACAAATAACCTCTACGAGTCAAAGGTTCCAAAATAAAATCAAAATGAAATGATAAAAAGTCTATTTTTGAGCAAACAGTGCAACGCACTTTTTCGGGAGTGAACCAAACCAATATTAAACGACGATTTGACCTCAGTAACAAAACCCTAAACTCCATTTTTCTCCACTGCGTCACAATTTTTGTTTACAGTGGTTTAAAGATAGATTTTTTTGGTCAAATGTGAAAAAAGGAAAATGAAAAAATAGACTTTTTATCATTTCATTTTGATTTTATTTTGGAACCTTTGACTCGTAGAGGTTATTTGTCTTCGGTGACTCTTAGTGAAATTTTCCGGAGAATATTTCTATCGAAGATTCTAATCCTTGACCTCCGTCCAAAGTTGTCTTTTAAAAAGTTTTTTAAAATTGGGCCAAAAATTTCCCATACGGGTGGCAGCTAGAGGGTTAAAATGTTCCGAGAAAATATTCCCCTGATTGTTTTAATATAGGTCTCCGAAGACATGAAATACCCCAAACGTATTTTTACAGATAATTTTTCATATTCTTTGATTCGACTTTTGACCAAAAAAATCAAACTTTAAACCACTGTAAAAAAAAATTGTGACGTAGTGGAGCAAAATGGAGTTTAGGGTTTTGTTACTGAGGTCAAATGCTATCGTTTGATATTAGTTTGGTTCACCCCCGAGACAATGACCATCAAATTGTGTCATAGTGTTATTTAATGGAAATTTAAGAAAAACAATGAAGTTAAGTTTTTGATACATTATTGTTGTTACTTGTTAGAATCTTTATACATGAATGTATGTTTAATATAGACTTTAATAATATTCCAATAGTTTTGCATTTCTGCTATATCGGTGTCTACTTCAGGGTGACAGTTTCATATGGTATGCACCAAGTCTTCACTAAGGGAGAAGCAAAAGCGAGGGAGTGTGTAAATAATATGAAAAATGAAGATCGGCTTTGGAAACCAGACTCAATTTCTGCTAGATTCTTATTTAGTCAATTAAAGACTAATGGACCTTAATAAATTCTGTTGTTAATTGATCCCATTTACTTTTAGTTGAATCTTTTAAAATCTGTTGTTTTTCTCTGATTTGGTACTATTAGAAAAGTGAGAGAAAGAAGATCCAAAATCCAATCACTATGATAATTACTACTTTCTGTTGGCAATATAGTATTATCTTATTAGTCATTAATGACAACTAAATTTATTCAATTGCGACGAAAGTTTAAGAAAAAAAAAATCAATTTCAATCTAATAGTGTTGGTTAGCATAATATAGTACAATTTATGTCCGATAGGTGTCACTGCCTGTAATGGAACTAAAAGAAATTTGGCTGATAAGCAATCAACCTGATTAAAAGTTTTATTTTATTGTAGGATTAAAATGTAATGCAAAGATTTCCAAACCAGAACTATAGGAAATAAATTAAAAGCACTCAGGTTTATTGATTTATGTCTGTTTGTTCCATATAGACTTCTGCAACGCTATCCCAGTTGCGACGAAAGTTTAAAAAACTGCTTCCACTCTAATGGTGGTGGTAAACATATAGTAGAAAAAAGGAAAAGTCGCTGATAAAGAATCAACCTGTTAGAAAATAATAGTTTATTTTGTGGGATATAAAATGTAAAGCAAGGAAATCCAAAGCAGCTCTCATTTTATTATAATATAATTGATATTTATTTTCTTTTCTCATGTTATGATATGAAATAAAGATAAAATGTCTGTCGGTATGTCCCATATAGACTTCTGTAACGTTATTCCAATTGTGACAAAAGTCTAAAACATTGCAGCTAATCTCATGGAGATGGTTAAATGTTGATTAGAAAAAAAGTTTATGGAGGAATATAAAAAATATGTTCGTCTGCAAAAATAAAGTCGGCGACATTTGGTTTCAATGGCCAATTAGATCGTTTGATATCACACCTCATGATGTTTTTCTTTGGGGTTATGTAACTGCAAAAAGTTTTGTCCCACAATACTCGCTTCATTCGCAAAATAGTAAATATAGTGATGGAAATTTTTACATTCCGAATATATCACCTAAGTCATAGTTGCGGCAAACATTTCAATAAAATTATCTTAAAAAAGGAAATGCCAGAAATTTATCTTTCAATTAACAACAGTGATTCCGACACCTAATTCTACATTATCAGTTTTGTTTTAGATTATAAAACAAAGTTCCAAATGAATCAGTCATATAATGTATCTGTGATGAAAATAAAAAATAAACTAACATTCTGTTGCCTATTTGTCGGGGTTGGCATCTGAGACTCGGCAATATGTCATGGAAAAATTTACACTGCAACAGAGACTTTATTATTATCTCTGAAAATCTGAATGAAGATCCGGTGTTATTCACACTGGATCTCTACTAATGACCAGGCGCATTTTTTGGCGTAATGACTAAGTCAATAAATACAATTATGGCATTGATGAGAAACCTGAAGAGATTCTCAAACTAACTAAGATTAACTAAAATTTAGTTTAGTTTATTGGATTTGGAAATGAGACCGGACAGAACATATCACACCTGCAGATGTTATATTTTTTTTGATATATGTGAAGTCATAAGTTTTCGTCGAAAAGCCACAACATGAATCAAGATTTGGATGCCAACATTACTTGCATAATTTACGAAACTGATGGCAGTGCTGGTAATTGTTACAGAAAGTTCGACCTTCCGCATAGACCACAGCCAACAGCTTAGGAACGGCTAACATTTGAATAAAATTACTTTTAAAAAG
The DNA here is from genome assembly GCA_964034835.1 of Muscina levida. Lineage (NCBI taxonomy): Eukaryota > Metazoa > Arthropoda > Insecta > Diptera > Muscidae > Muscina > Muscina levida. The sequence continues at coordinate 17,967,802 of OZ035883.1, read as the reverse complement.
TAAATGCCAGAGATTGTTCCTTCGGCAAGTATAAATAATTTCGATATCCAACTCTATATTAAGTGTTTTATTTGATGTTCTAAATGAATCGCCCTTATAATTTTTCTTTGATAAACTTAAAACTCTAATATAATGTTGCCTACTTGAAGGGGTCAAAATATTGGACTAGCCAATATGTTATTGAAAGATTTACATCGCAACATCGAAATCCACGAGGTGCTGATGACTGGTGATCTAAAGATAGACCTTCCGAAGAGATCACCGCTTACGACGTAGATGCGGTGACTTTTAGAATAAATTTATCTTCAAAAAATAAATGCCAGAGATCGTTCTTTGGGTAAGTGTTAATGATTTCGACATCCAATAATATTTTAATTACTTTATTTAAGATTTAAAAACGAAATTCTAAATGAATCGCCCTTATAATATTTCTTTGATGAACTTAAAACTCTAATATAATGTTGCCTATTTGAAGGGGTTGAAATCTTGCACTAAACAATATGTCAAGAAATATTTACACCACAGCAACAAAATCCGCGAGAAGCTAATCACTGGTTATTTAAACATATATCTTCCATATAGACCACCATCAAAGGCTAAGGAGAGACTAATATTTGTATAAAATTTTCTTTAAAAACTAAATGACAAAGATTGAAATTTTTATATCAAATTGGAGAAGTTTGTTCCAGGAGCGCTTGTGATAAGTATCATGTCAGGATCATATATGTAACCTCAACGGAATTTGACTCACCAAACGTTCTAAGTCCAACTATTGTGGATTACAATGGGTGCAGTTATTTTTTTATCCAATTATTTTATGGACAATGGTTATGTCTGTTTGTTACATATATATATCCAACCTTTTCATGGAAAACTGCTAGGCGCTATTGAACATAATTCAGTCTATCTGTCGGTGAGTGTTTCTAATGTATTACAATTAATGTATGATAGATGGTGTCCGAACCAATAAGCAATGGTTCTTCGGGTATACTAGGGAAGATCAATTTGCAAACCTATCTTGGTAGTGTGCATCACCACATCTCAATTCTTAAACAAAAAACTTTCATGCACGAAACCAATATCGACCAGGCAACATAGGTCTGTAAATCTACTAGACCTTACGTCTGTGTGTTCCTAATATGCTTTCAAGCCTTTCATGAAAAAATCTTAAACACTATTGCAAATTGCACTTTACTTATCAGAGACTGTTTGTAATATAATACCATTATTACCCGATAGATGGCGTCTGAGTCGAATTAGCTAAGTAATAACTTTTGTGTATAAGCGATGGAGTAGGAACTTTCAATGATCTCTTGCATATCCTTGACCTTGGCCCCAATATCAGCCAGGCAACATAAGTTGTGTCACCCTTATGTCTGTAACCCTAAAGTCTGTGTGTTGCTTATATGCTTTCAAGCCTTTCATGAAAAAACCTTAAAAACTATTGCTAATTGTACTTTACCTATCAGAGATTGTTTGTAATATAATACCATTATTGCACGATAGGTGGCGTCTGAGACAAATTAGTTAACTAATAACTTTTGTGAATAAGCGATGGGGTAGAAACGTTTAATGATCTCTTGCATATCCTTGACTGACATAGGTTGTTACAAACCCTCTATCCTTGGTCCCCAATATTGGCCGGGCAACATAGGGGTAGGAACTTTCAATGATCTATTATATATCCTTGGCCGGCATAGGTTGTTTAAAAACCTATATCCTTGACCCCCAAAGATACTTAAAACTAGACTACAGCACTTATATTAAACCGCTTAACACTAATACCACAGCGCTGCACTATTTCTGTTTTACAAGACAACATCGTTCATGTAAACTCGCAAACTTTTGCCCGACACACTAAAAAGTACAAAACTTTTGAGCGGATATTAATTTAGGAAGTTCTAGAGTGCGAAAACAAAGTGCATTCGACAGGGACGGAAAGAGGAAGAGAGCGCAAGGGGGGGGGGGGTGATTCTATACATTCTAAACCTATAATATAGTTATGATGAATTTTTCCTCGCCCCATTTGTAAGGCGCGGACGGACGAAAAATTTGTTAAAACAAAGCGGCAGAGTTGCCTATACCCATCGTTTTGTTCTAACAGAGAACGGTAGAGAAAGAGAGAGCGAGTGCAAGAACAAAAAACTATAATGTTTTGTTCATTTTAAAAAGTTTATATATATTTTTTTTTGTTGGGTGTTTGTTTTGCATTTTGTTTATGGAAAGTTTACAACTCACTATGCTAACATTGTTATGATGCGAGGGTATTGGTGTAACTTGCTGCTGCTGCTGCAGTTGTTGCTGATGTTGCTGTAGGGGTGACAGTTGCTGGTGTTGCTTATGTTGCTGTTGGTGGAGGTGATGGGTAGTGGTAATTTGCTGTTGTGCATGATGTTGAAGGTGCTGCTGCTGCTGGTGGTGATGATGGAAATGTGCTTGATTATGCGGCAGGTGTGATTGATGATGATGTTGCTGCTGCTGCTGTTGTTGTTGCCGTTTGTCATTGGCGGTTAAACCACCACCATTTAGCAGCGCACCACCGTTTGTAAGAGCCATGCCATTAAGCGGCGATGCCAGCGACGACTGTTGCTGTGTGACATTTAAACCTAAAGCTGCCGACGACGACGATGTTACTGTGACTAAAGGCGCAATGCTATTGCAATTTCCATTAACTGTGGCAACACCACCTGCACTACTACCAACACCGCCACTATCCATACTCACGGCGACTACGGTCGTCGATGACACACTGTTCACATTGCCATTGTACTGCATCACAGCCGGCTGTGGCTGCTGTTGTTGAAGCTGTTGCTGATGCTGTTGCGGCTGCTGTTGCTGTAGGGCTGTCGTTGTTGCCATATTGTTCTGTGATAAAGTTTGCACAGTAGAAAGATTTAGTTTCAAGTTGCGTGTGTGTGTTAAGACTTTGAATGTATGTTTTCTAAGGACTTGCAACAAAGAGAATGTTAATGCTCTAAAAGTCATAACCAACACCAACCAATATTTTTGCATTTCTTTTTTGTTTTGCGCATAATTTGTTTTTTTTCGTACTGTAAATTAACTTTTTAAATGTAATTAATGTAAATTTTTTCATTATTTTACCATTTGCCACATGCCGTATAAATGTTGAATAGTAGTAGTAGTAAGTAAGTAGGTATGTAGGTAGGTAGTACAGTATGTTAACCAAAAAAACATGTTGCTTTACTTATCATTTCAAAACAGAGAATTATAACTATATATATATAGAGAGAGAGCGAGAGAGCTAATGTAACAAATCTCAACAAATTTTGTATTTCTCAATTCGATTTAGTTTCACAATTCATTTGTGGGGTTTCGTAATCAACATATAAACATTTCCAAAAAGTTCTTATAATACGAATGCTGTATATATATTTGAAGGTAAGTAGATACAATAAAGAACGAACGTAACAAATCTAAAGGTTTTATATAATTTTGTAAATATCTATCAATTCGGTTTTTTTAAATTATGTAAAGGAAAAAAGTTACATGTTGCACACGCACACACACACACACATACAGCTGTTTAATATGAATAACCTTTATTGTTACTTTACATGTGTATGGTGGTCTGTTTGTTGGTATATGTGTAAAAGTTTTGTATGTATGTAAATAAAAATAAATAGGGGTACACAAAAGTTCAAAAGACATAAGGACATTTACAGGACATGCTGACCTCAACCAGATTGTAATTTATGTAATAATTAATGTATCTAAAATTTAATGATGTAAGGTTTAATTTTTGAGTTATTTAAGGAAATGACAGTGTCAAGAGACGCAGACGTAATAATTTTGTACAAATGTTATTAACATAAAAAACGTAGCTAGTAAACAGATTCTAATAATAACGCTAAACGCTTATACAACAAAGATATGCTATGCTATATATATTTTTATTATTTAATATTTTTATAGTTTTATATTTTAATATTTTAATATTTTAATATTTTAATATTTTAATATTTTAATATTTTAATATTTTAATATTTTAATATTTTAATATTTTAATATTTTAATATTTTAATATTTTAATATTTTAATATTTTAATATTTTAATATTTTAATATTTTAATATTTTAATATTTTAATATTTTAATATTTTAATATTTTAATATTTTAATATTTTAATATTTTAATATTTTAATATTTTAATATTTTAATATTTTAATATTTTAATATTTTAATATTTTAATATTTTAATATTTTAATATTTTAATATTTTAATATTTTAATATTTTAATATTTTAATATTTTAATATTTTAATATTTTAATATTTTAATATTTTAATATTTTAATATTTTAATATTTTAATATTTTAATATTTTAATATTTTAATATTTTAATATTTTAATATTTTAATATTTTAATATTTTAATATTTTAATATTTTAATATTTTAATATTTTAATATTTTAATATTTTAATATTTTAATATTTTAATATTTTAATATTTTAATATTTTAATATTTTAATATTTTAATATTTTAATATTTTAATATTTTAATATTTTAATATTTTAATATTTTAATATTTTAATATTTTAATATTTTAATATTTTAATATTTTAATATTTTAATATTTTAATATTTTAATATTTTAATATTTTAATATTTTAATATTTTAATATTTTAATATTTTAATATTTTAATATTTTAATATTTTAATATTTTAATATTTTAATATTTTAATATTTTAATATTTTAATATTTTAATATTTTAATATTTTAATATTTTAATATTTTAATATTTTAATATTTTAATATTTTAATATTTTAATATTTTAATATTTTAATATTTTAATATTTTAATATTTTAATATTTTAATATTTTAATATTTTAATATTTTAATATTTTAATATTTTAATATTTTAATATTTTAATATTTTAATATTTTAATATTTTAATATTTTAATATTTTAATATTTTAATATTTTAATATTTTAATATTTTAATATTTTAATATTTTAATATTTTAATATTTTAATATTTTAATATTTTAATATTTTAATATTTTAATATTTTAATATTTTAATATTTTAATATTTTAATATTTTAATATTTTAATATTTTAATATTTTAATATTTTAATATTTTAATATTTTAATATTTTAATATTTTAATATTTTAATATTTTAATATTTTAATATTTTAATATTTTAATATTTTAAAATTTTAATATTTTAATATTTTAATATTTTAATAATTTAATATTTTAATATTTTAATATTTTAATATTTTAATATTATTATATTAATATATTATTATATTATTATACAATTATATAATAATATTATTATATTATTATATTATTATATTATTATATTTTTATATTTATTTATATATTGTATTCATTACAAAGCATTTTGACAGCTCGTATGTAAAAACTAGGCGATTTGTACGCAAATTATTATTGGGAGACATATTTCTGAATGTTATTGCAGTCTTCTCAAACATACAAAACGATTTTTTTTTATTTCGATAAACAAATCTCCTATCCCCTCGCATATAACTTTTCTCCTATTGTCTATCATAACAAAATCATATAAAATCTTATGCTCTACCAGGTCCAAATATGAAACTCACGTAGAAATATTGAAAAATCTGCATACATTAATAATATAACTGAATAATACTAGTGCATATGATAATATACAATTTTGTTATTGTTCTTTTATGTGAGCATTTAATTATATTTTCACCAAAAACACAACGAATACAGTCCTATTGCAGCAAAATAGAAAACTGCTAAACACACACGCACACACACCAAATTTAGATGCCGACAAAAATATTTATATATCATAAAATACGAGTTGAATATGAATTGGACTGAATAAAATTGAAATTGAATATTTTATACAATCATCGAGAGCAGTTGAAAGGCAACAAAAGCCTGAACGATGGTATAAAGGAAAGAGAGTGTGGTAGAGGGTTAGGCCACGGGGGTTACCATGGAATATGGCAAGGATCCAATAACGCCACCAAATACTATATATTAATTATTAAAAATTGCAATAAATTTGTATACATCTATCAATACCTAAGCTACACTACCTCTCTGCTCTCTCTCTCTCCATATCATTCCTCTCATACATGGTAGGTTTTTCTAATTTAACATTATCCGGGGGACTTCTATTGTCATCATCATCATCATCGACAACATCATCAGCATAAACATCATCATTGCTATCAACAACATCATAATCTCATGTCAATTCTAAATATTTAATGCCATAGAAATAGTTGCAACTTCAATGATAGAAAAAATTTTATAATAAAAACAAATTGTTTAGCAAATTGTATACTGTGGCGAACAAAAGTGGTCAACGATTAGAAAAAAAACATCTAAAGGAAACTAAGAAAAATAATAATAAATAAAAATGGTTGAATATAACTTATCTTTTTTTAGTTGTATTACAGATTTAGTGTTGTAATAAATACAAAATATGAAAAGAGTTGGAACTGTTGTTAAAACTATATTTAATGAGCTACTGTAAGTTGTGTTGCTGAACAATAATATTGTGTTTCTCGAAAATTATTAATAACTTAGGCGGTTTGGAAGATATGTAAAGAAAGTCCTCGACATTTTTATTTTTGTCCTTTCATTAGTCGACTGAAACATCTGGCGTTCCTTAGCTCACTGCACACTTTTGCTACCCGCTGTTATCATACAACTCAAAACTATACTACACCGCACTTTTTCAAATGCCAATTCCAATTGCATTCTTTCACTCTTAATATGAATTCAATAAATTTTTGAAACATAACTAGTTTCCCCTCCGTCCGTGTTTTGTGTTTTCAATTCTGTTGTTGCCACATGCATAGATTTAAATAAAATGCAGATTTCAACTCCCAATCAGAGAGAGAGAAAAGGTGGTTGACAGTCAAATCAAACTATTATGAATTCCCAAAAAAAAAAAACAATTTTGTTATATAAATTTTATTTTATATTTTTCAAATTAAATAAAAAACTCTAGGTGGAAACAGTAGTAATGGCAACTGAGAAAAAAAAAACCCTCAAAGCATTCAAATGGAAAATTGTTTGATTACAATTGGATTTGCAATGTAATTTTGTAATAAAATGTCGAGTTTTTTTTTCTCTCTTAAATTCAACTTCAACAACTTGGACGAAAAAAAAAATCCAACATAAATGCAACAGTGTTTAATTATTGTAAACCAATAAGAAGTAAAAAAAAATTAGGTATTCAACGAATTAAATAATTGGGACCGTTGCTGTTGGGGTAATATTAGTGTTATCAATTTTATCAATTAAAGCTATAGCTTTTTAATTTGGACAAAGTTATTAAATTGGGGTCGTTTTTTTGTTATATATACTATAATTTATTAATTAGAATGTTTGAGGGGTTAAAAGGGCACAAAACAACAACTTGGCACGACATTGGATTTGCTTTTAATAATCGCGACAAAGTCAGCAGAAATCATTTAGGGTGACGCGGCTAAATGCGTTCATATGAATAGGCCATTCAATAGTTTTGTAGAGGTTGCTGCATTAACTCATTACTTTTGACCGTTATACTAAGCTAAGCTATAATACACTATTTTCATACACCGTGTGATTCATTTAGAGGTTATGTTTTGTTGTGATTTTTTTTCACAAATCACCCGTGACTGGCATTAATTTTCATTCATATTTTTATTTAGTACTGTTTGGCCAAATACGTCATTGAAAAAAGCACATCGCATGTTTGATTAATTTAGAGATTTTCTTTGCAATTGTAGTTTTTTAAGAGAACAATGTTCAACAATTTCTTAGAGGTTGTTGCATTGCGATCTGACAGTACACTTTTAAAAAATATCAACTTATATGCAATCACAGCCTTTTTGATTATATTTGTTTGAAAAAATATCTTCTTATATGCCATCACGCCATATTCATAAAATGAGTGATTCATTTAGAGGTTTTTTTTGAATTTTTTTCCACAGGTCCACCGTGACTGAAATTAATCAGGCTTTATATTTTTATTCGGCGTAAATAGTGTCTTAGTTTTGTTGTTATTTTTATACAGTACTTATGGCAATACGTCATGGAAACAAATACACCGCAACAACGTCATCACAATATATTAGCTGTGTTACGGAAGTCAGTGATTGATTCATTTGGATGCTTTTTTTCATATGTACTTTTCCTACAGATCACGCGTAATTGTTGTCATAATGCAATTTTATTTGTATACACTACTGTTTGGCAATTCGTCATGGAAGCAAAAACACATCGCAAGAACTTCGGCAAATTTAAACTCGATGGCTCTTAAACTCCAACCTTCCCGCGGGAACAGACGGACATCACAAAAATGGGGGTGTTTGTATAGGAGTTGAGAGTGTTTTTTATTTGATCTTGCTCATCATACCAAATTTCAGATCGATGGCTCTTAAACTACGGCTGTGATAGTGGGGACAGACAGACGGAAAACCCCAAAACAAGGGATTTGTTATGGGAGGTGTTAGTAGTTTTAATCCAATCTTGCTCATGGTTCCTAAGGGATAATAGCTTGCATACTAAATTTCTGATTCTGGTCTGAAACTACAGCTGTAATAGTGGGACAGACAGACGGACAACCCCAAAATGGGGGTATGGTGGTGAGAGTGATTTTTGTCTGATCTTTCTCATTTTAGAACTTAACCTCCGCTTAGAGGATGGAAGTTTGTGTACCACATTTTAAATTTATGGCTCTTAAACTACGGCTGTAATCAAGGGTAGAGACAGACGGACATCCCCAAAAAGGGCGAGTTTGTATTGGAGGTGTAAGTAGTATCTGTCCCATCTTTGAACTTAATCTTCCCTTCGAGGATATAAACTTGCATATCAAATTTCAGCTTGGTATTACCTAAACTAAGGCTGTAATCGCGGTGCAGGTTGATGGATACCCCACAAAAGGGGAGTTTGTATGGGAGATGAGAGTAGTATATGTCAAATCTTGCTCATATCGCTACCTAAAGTCGTTAAGGTTGTAAGTCCACTTTTTGCCTAAATGTATTTTTTGATGTAGAACCCAAAATAAATTGAAAACGCATCCGGCTTGAAAAAAAAACACCAAAAATATATGCGTTGTCAAATTTCGTACACATAATTGCACTAAAAGTTTTGAAAAATTAAGTCGTTAAAGGAAAAAATAAAGTTTTTTGTCTCTTCTGTAAAATTTTTAATTTTGGACTTACACCCTTTGCGACTTTAGGTCGCGATATAAGAAAGTAACCTCCGCTTAGCGGATAAAAGCTTGCATGATCATTTATATATATAAATATGTATATATTGACATATCTATCACACTTCCTTAAAAGCGTTACAAATAGAAGAACAAAATGAATATACCCTTCACGCCGTTCGTGCGCGTGGTGTAGGGTATACAAAATTTAAATATCGGAGACTTTTTTTCAACTCGCAGTTAGGATTCCTATATCTTCTTGTATTTTTAGTGTTTCATGTTGACATTCCTTTTTATTCATGTCCTTATCCAAGTTTTTTGAATTTTTAAGGTTTTTTTTTTAATAATTTACTTTTTTGGTAAAAGCCTTAAATTTTCTATATATTTGAATGAAATTTCTTTAAAAGTAAATGCCAGAGATAGTTCTTTGGGATCATGATAAAGATTCCGACATCTAAGTCATCTTTAAATGAACTACTTACAATTGAAAAAACAACTTCTAAAAACAACTTGATATTATTTCTATGGACGTTAGATCTAAACAAATTTTGTAGCAGTTGAAATAAAACTGTTGTACACATGGCGTATGATTTACGTGGAATATTACTTATGATAATCATACGCCACCATATTATATTTTTGAGCCTAAAACGTGACAAATTCCCCTATACGATACTTACTAACTTCAAATCGATATTAAATTATTATGGCATGTAACTTGACAAAACGAATGATGCAGAACTTCTTTTTTTTGGGGATACTTTCACGTTTAATTCTCAGAATTGAGTCCCAAAATCTTTTTGGGGCTACTTTCTCGTGCAGTTCTCAGAATTGAGTCCCAAATCAATGAGCTGTAAAATGTTGTACTGTGTAATTGTTAAAATTTTAAAATTTTTTTGTAATTTTTTTTTTTGGTATTTCGTAGCAGAAAAATTGGTTGTAAAATTAAAAAAAAGGTTTTTTCTATATAATTTGTAAAAATTACAATTTAAGAATTTATTCCGAAAAAGTTTATATTTTACTTATTTATTAATTAATAACTGTTTTTTACAGCCTAAGATCCAATACATCACAATAACTTTTTTGTATATTTTTTTCCCATCCTATCAAAATCCTCCACTCTCATCCTCTACATTTTGTACCGAACATATGCCGCCCCCTTCGATAGCAAAGTAATAACAAACAAAACTTTGCCGCCGCCATCAACTTGAATGATATTTTTCAGCCTAATTGAATAAATAACTCCAACGATTGGATGATGGAATTTACGCCGTTACTTCACAACTAAATAAATATTCAAAGTGATCAGGAGTTCGCTTTTCATTGGGAGGGGGGTTTTTTAGGCAAACAAATACATATATACAACACAGGTACTCGTAGAGGTAACTTTCAAGAGCTTACATTGCGATGCCATTAAGGATATAACCAGCACCAATCCAACAAAAATATTTGGTGAACACAAACAACAGCAACAACAAAACAACATAAGAGGATAAAACGCAGCATTTTGAAATGTTTTCTATATAGTGAGTTACATAAATGGGTGGGTGGATGTTGTGTGGATTGATTTGGATACTTGGGTTTGGTCGCTAGATTAAGGGTTAGACTAAGGATACTGCTGTTAGGCTGTTAGGGGAAGGGAAAGTTATGCAATGCAAATGTTGATAAAAAAAACAAACATGCTTTATATTTGTTGTGGTTGTAGTTTTAAATTTATTGATATCTATCGCTATAGGTAGGTAGTCCATACATATGTAAAAAAAAAGTATAAATAAATAACAATATGTTTGTTTGTATGTAAGTGAAGTGGGTGTAAAGGCAGTAGTATGTATGTACAAATAATAGTTGAAATTGATATTCACAAAAGTTATATATTTATATGTATAAGCTAGTTATATGCTATATATGTATGCATGTGTGTGACAGAAAATAAAACACAACTGTAAGATCAGACCAAAGATACGCATACGCACACACACATACACACACGCATTTATATGCATTCTCACTCTCGCACACACACACATACACATTTAAAACTTAAAACCAACCATTTCCATTGCCGTACAGAAGAAGAAGAAGAAGAGTTATACTTGGGCTATAAATATAAAATCGCATTCATTCCACAGTGGAGGCCATACGGGCGTGAGTGAGGTTTTTTTTATATATGTTGTTTGTTTGTTTTTACGTTACGAGTATTTGTAATGTGATTAATAATATTTTTGCTAACGCATACAAAGTAGAGCAACAGCACAGCTCTTAACTATCACTTACCTTTTTCTGTTGCAAATACATTTGTGCAGCAGCAGCTGTGGTAGCAGCGGAGTTTGTGTTATTGGCACCTGTGTTGTTGGCGGCAGCAGCAGCGGCTGCAGCTGCAGCTACGGCCGCAGAATTGGCGCCTTCACTTTTGATTTGTGCTAAAGGTTCTGCCTTGACCGAACTCACGGACATGGACAGACCGTCTGTGGTTGCCTGTACTTGAGCCGCTGTCGGTGGATAGCCAGCCGGTGCGCCGGGATATGGCGCAACGCTCGCCTGCACCATGTGCTGAAAGAAAGAATGGAGGTAAACAGTTTTGGGTTAGACATTATTAATGGGTCAAAATATAATATTCTATGATAACATAGTACAACACATGATTTTGGGACTCAATTTTGAGAGCTGCACGTGAAAGTAGTTCTGCATCATTCGTTTTGTCAAGTTACATGCCATAATAATTTAAGGCTCCACGAAAAGCCCCCCAATGAAATAACGCCCAGGAAATAACCCCCAATGAAATAAACCCCAAAAAATTGGAAATAACACCCAAAAACAGTGAATGAAATAACATCCAAAAATAAATGAAATAAACCCCAAAGCGAAAACGAAGCAACCCCCAATATTTGGGAGTTATTTCATATGAAATAACACCCAATGATGAAAATGAAATAACCCCCAATGAAATAAACCCCATCAGCAACAAAAATTAAATTTTGCCCAAAATTCATAAAAGTCAATTTCACCAAGGATTTCATAAAGTCAATAAGGACATCAAAGTCGCAAAATTATTGAAATGAATCGTGTGGATCGTAGATTGTTGTAGCCCTGCTCTATTTTTGCAGTTCGGAAGGCAATTTGCCTTTTACGTTTGACATTTACACAACCACCTCCAGTGTTTACAAGCAAATCAAACTCTCTGCTTTTATTGAATTAATCCTTTTGAAGAACTCCTACAAATTAAAAAAATAATTACATTCTTTGTGTGTACTAATCGAACTTTGCATTTTGTTGATTTTTTATCAGTCAGTATGAACATAAATGGAAATATCTGTAAACATTCAAAGATATTGTCATATATTCACAGGCTAAAAGTTTTCTTGTAAAAGGCCTATTTTTATATAAATATATAATATTAACCCCTAAAGCCCAACAGCTTTAAAATGAAACAACACCCGAATAAAAAATGAAATAACACCCAAATTATACACGATATGAAACAATCCCCAAATTTAAAAAATTGGTTGGGTGTTATTTCATTGGAGATTATTTCATAATTTGAAAACCCCAAAAGAAGAATGAAATAATTCCCAAAGAAAAATGAAAAATGGCCCAAAAAAATTGGGAGTTATTTCATATGAAATAACACCCAAAAATGTATGAAAAAAATTTGGGGAATATTTCATTTCTCATTTGGGCGTTATTTCATTGGGGGGCTTTTCGTGGAGCCTAATTTAATATCAATTTGAAGTTAGTAAGTATCGTATATGGGAATTTGTCACGTTTTAGACTCTTTTGTTTGACATAACATAAATACTATATGATGGCGTATGATTATCATAAGTAATATTCCACGGAAATCATACGTCACAGAGTATAACAGTTTCATTGTAACTGCTACAAAATAAACAGGGTTTAAAATCATTTGATGAATGGGAAAATGAAACTGTTGCTTATGTAGGAAAACTTTATATGAACAGATTAAAGGAATTGTAATTCTTAATTTTTTTTTAAATTTGTTTTGGCTAAATCGGACTAGTGTTTCTCGAGTTATGTCAAACAAAAGAGCCTTAAACGTGACAAATTCCCCTATACGATACTTACTAACATTAAATCGATATTTAATTATTATGGCATGCAAAAAGGAATGATGCAGAACTTCTTCTTTTTGTGGCTACATTCACGTGCAGTTCTCAGAATTGAGTATCAAATCAATGAGCTGAAAAATGTTGTACTGTGTAAATGAATAGCAGATGTGACTAAATACAAATAATAAATAATCTTAGAAAGTACACGACTGGCTCGACTTCCAATTTTTTTCGCACAACTTTATCCAGTTATAGCCTAACAAAATACAGTATTTGGCACGATCGCGTTGAGTGTATTGTTATTATTACTCGATTTCTACAGTAGGCGGCATTACACATTTGTATGGAAGGTACCAGAAGGGCGGGGCCATGTAGCCAATATGCAATCCCGTTAGAATTTTTGGAAAAATATTGCCCCAAGTAAAGTTTCAAAACTTTGGTTGCGTCTTTCGAAAGTTATCGTGTGCACCAACCGGATAGACAGACAGACAGACGGACATGGATTAAACGATCTAAGAAATCATGAATCGGATTTGGTTCTTAATTGACACCTTCTATGTGTTACACTTTTTGGTCGTATCAAATGATATATAACCCTCCTACCCGAAGGATGAGGGTATGCATATAACTTTATGGGGTCCAAAAGAACTTTTTTGTACTAAAGGAACTTTCGTTGTACCACAACGCTATTTTATTGTACCAAAAAGAACCTTTATTATATCAAAAGGTACTTTTATAGTACCAAAAAGTACTTTTATGCTACTAAGAGTCTTTGTATTGTACCAAAAAATATTTTAATTGTTCCAAAAAGAACTTTCATTGTATCAACAGAGTCCCAACAAATACTTTTATTGTACGTAAAAGTAAGTTTGTTGCACCATAAAGTTCATTTATTATTCCAAAAAGTACATTTATTGTGCCAAAAAATACTTATATTGTATTAGATAGTACTTTCGTTGTACAGAATATACTTTTATTGTACTTAAAAGTTACTTTTGTTGTACCAACAAGTACTTTCATTGTACCGAAAAAAAATTCTGTTGTACCCGAAAGTACTTTTGTTGTGCCTTAAAGTACTTTTATTGTATCTAAAAGTGCTTTTATTGTACCAAAAATTATTTTTGTATTATGAAAAAGTACTTTTATTGTAACAAAAATAACTTTTGTTGTCCAAACAAGTACTTTTACTGCACCATAAAGTACTTTTAGTGTACCGTAAAGTATTTTTAGTGTTTCATAGAGTACTTTTATTGTGCCACAAAGTACTTTGATTGTACCAAAAAGAACTTTTATTGCACCAAAAAGTACTTACTTTGTACCGGAACTTACGTTTTTGTACAATAAAGTTCGGTTAATGTACCAGAAAGTAATTTTATTGTACCAAAAAGTATTTTATTGTACATAAAGTCATTTTATTTTATTATAAAGTGTTTTTATTGTACTACAAGATACTCTTATTATATTAAAGAGTACTTTTATTACATAAAATATACTTATATTGCACCAAAAAGTACTTTTATTGTAACAAAAAGTACTTTATTTACAACATTAAATTCTGTTATTGTACCAAAAAGTACTTTTACTGTACTAAAAAGTACTTTTATTGTACCTATAAGTACAATATCATGTATCATGTATCACTAGTACGTTTTACGTCTTAAAAGTACTTTAATCTTACTAATATGTACCCAAACTAACTTTTATTTTATTAAAAAGTACTTTTGTTTTACTAAAAAAGTACATTTATTGTACCAAAAGGTA
Source organism: Muscina levida (assembly GCA_964034835.1). Taxonomy (NCBI): domain Eukaryota; kingdom Metazoa; phylum Arthropoda; class Insecta; order Diptera; family Muscidae; genus Muscina; species Muscina levida. The sequence continues at coordinate 17,952,792 of OZ035883.1, read as the reverse complement.
CTTTTGTTTCACCAAAAATAACTTTCATTGTACCACAAAGAACATTTGTTGTAACAAAAAGTACTTTCATTGTACCAAAGAAAACTTTGATTGTACCAAAAAATACTTTTATTGCACCAAAGATTACTTTAATTGTATATATAGTACTTTTATTGAACCAAAAAAGTTCTTTGTTGTACCACAAATAACTTTCAATTTACCAAAAAGTGTTCTTATTGTACCACAAAGTACTTTTTTGTAACTAAAAGTACTTTCATTAAACCAAAATATAATTTTATTGCACCAAACAGTTAATATTTTAATACTTTTAAATTTATTATATTTATTAATTAAAAATATTAAATATATTAAAAAATTACAAATATTATATGTTTTGAAAAAATTTAAAAAAAAATAAAAACTAATTAAAAACAGAAAAAAACATCAATAATAATATTAAAATGATAAAAATATTTAAACTTTTTTATTTTATTTATTAGGTATCTAATTTTAAGAATTAATTCTAAAATTAAATTTATATTAAGCTCTAGCTGCTATGGCTATCGGCCCTTTTAAACTTTTAAATACAATAAAATATTTAAAAAAAATATATTATATATATTTAAAATAAATATTTATAAAAAATATTAAATATACTAAAAATATTAAAAGTATTAAAAATATTAATCATTTTTAATTTATTTAAAGTATAAAAAAGATATAAATATTAAAAATTTTAAGTTTTTTAAAAAAAATAATTTTATTGAATTTATTAAAAATAGAAAAAACATAAAAAATAATATTAAGAATTTTTATAATATTAAATTTTTTTAAAAATATTATAAGAATTAAAAATATTAATAATATTAAATCTATTAAAAATATAAAAAAACATAATATGTAAGTATTTAAAATATTTAATAAATTAAATATATCGAAAATGTTATTAAAAAATTTATTAAAAATATAAAAAAAATTAAAAATATCAATATGTTAAAAACATGTCAAATTTTAAGAATATTTATAATGTTAAAATTTTTAAATTTTTTTACAGTATTATTAATAGTATTAATTTTATTAAGAGTATAAAAAACATAAAAATATAAAAAAAAATTTAAAATATCAAATTGTTAAAAATATTTAAAATATGAGGTACATTTATAACGTTAAAAAAAAATTAAATTTTTAGAAATATTATAAATTTAAAAAAAATTATAAATATTAAAACTATTAAAATTTTATTTTATTATATTACAATATTTTCGTACCATAAAAAACTTTTATTGTACCACAAAGTACTTTTGTTGTATCCTAAAGAACTTTGACTGTACTTAAACATGCATTTATTGTTCCAAAAAGTACTTTTGTTGTACCAGAAAGGAAATTGATTGTACTAAATGTTTTTTTATTTGCCCTCCTCCCCCCCTAGAAATGTCTTCATGTTACACCGCAATATCAATAGTTTTTCTTATGTCCTTTTTTTTGGAGATTTTCACCTGAGTTGGGTTTTTTTGATTAAATTCTTTTCTACGCTGGTCATTTTTCATTCTCAAAGTTGGCAAATTGTTGATAATGAACTAAAGCGTAATTCTTTTATCCTTTTCACTCTAGTCGTACACATTGAATTTCTCTAAGGATGTTTACGTTGAAACAACATTTCCCATTTAGAGGAGTGCTGTCTTGCATTGCCGCAAATATAATACATTTGGCCAGTTCTGCTTTTGTTCATACCGAAGAAGAAGTTTTTGTAATGAAAGAAAAGAAATCAAACAAACGAACAAACACTTGTCCATAGATAATTATTTGTCTTGTTACCCTATCTTATGGGGGAGCCTTTACTATTACAATTTCTATCCCTCTCGTTGTGAAAACTTTTTTATATCACTTAAAATCCTCTCGATATCATGCTTAAGCTATCCTTCAATTTGCTTTTGTTGCCTTTATTTGTTGGAAGGCGTCTATGAAAATAGCTAATTGATAAACAATAAAACGAAGTTTTCAAACTCCGCCTTAAGTGCTTTCGTATACATTTGCATTTAGCACAATTTTAAATTCAATTTTTTTAATTAACTAATTGTGAAAGTTGTTGTTTTTTTAATACAAGTAAACAATTTTTGGATAATTTTGTAATCTCGCTCTTGTGACACTCTTTGAAGGGATAACAGTTGAGGGTAATTTTGTGTATATTTTATATGAAAATCAAGATAAATTTTGGGGCAACATTTGGGCTTAAATTAAATAGTGTCCATATGAATAATCAAATCGAATAGTGTACATTTTCAATACCTTCTTCACTTTATATCCCAGTTTTGCCGATGATTTTTATAGATCACTAAAAATTTTATCTAAAAATTTATCTTTTACTTAAAAATTTACAAACATTTTAAATTTTTACCCGTATTTACCGACGCTTTCGTTGTTCCTTCTCTTGATTTTTTGCAGAATCTGTTGCATTTCGGCTATAAACCAATATTGGCTACAATATTGCATCAACAAATCACAACAACAAACGTTTTCATTAAAATCGCACAAGAAAAATATTGCAAATTCTTTTGGAGTCCTCCTCGGCCGCCTGTTTGTTTGTGATGCTCACTCATACGTACAAAGAAGGAAATTCAAATTTCAAAGGCAACAAAGAATAACACCAGCAAAGGAAAAAACACCAAACAAAAGAATGAGGAAAAGAGCAAATTACGGCTCAGTTAAGGAAATAATGACGAATGTGAAAGACAATCGAATGCCTGAGAAAAGAGAAAATTTAATCGGCTTAACAGGAAATACAATAGGAGAGGTATTTTTTTAAGGAATATGCAATATAATTAAATTGTATGCATAACATATATATATATGTGTCTGTGTGTTGTAAATATGTAACTAAACGCTGCAATCGATTGCATTATACTGCTGCCATGATGTTGCTTATGTACTAGCAAAGGTTTTTGTCTATATAATATTACAATTAACAGACTATAGATGGCGTTTGCATATGTGTACAAATAATACAATAACAATCTAATAGAAGTACGGTAAACTTACTTAGTTACCTTTAACTTCAAGACATTTGATAGAATACTTTTATAAAGAATTTTTAAAGAGTTCTTCAAATAGATATTGTGCAAAGCATCTACTTGCATCTCTTATCCCCCCCTCCTTCCCCTACAAACACTCATGGCAGATAAACATCTCTACGCGTGTGCTCTGTTTGAGACGCAACAGAAAAATCTAATTATAACAAATTGCTACTTTTCCCAGGTTAATTGAGTAATGTAATATTCTATCTTGTTTGTCTATCGACAGGTATTTAGCTCGCCCGCTATTTCCCGAACAGACATTCGTTGTTATTCGAGAAGATGTTGCAAATCCATGCGGCCAACATCATTAATTGAAGTTAATCATATTAACGAGCGCAACAAAATCCTATCGTATTCGGTAATTGTTTGCAACGGAAAAATTTCTTGGAAAGTAGATCAATATTTGATGAAGAAGAAAAAAAAACAGGGATAATATCTTATTACGCTGAGAGTGTATGTGAAATGAGTGTAATGAGGCAAAGATGGGAAAGGCATGGAAAAAAAATTTAAATGCAGATAAGGGAGAAAGTGAGAGATACTAAGTAAGGATGGGTAGAGGTAATGCTCGTTCTAAATAGAGTAAACATGTCTGCTTCAATGCAAATAAAAGTTTCCATTCTCATGTTTGAATATTATCGGTCAAATTCAAACTATAATTCGGCTGATATCTACTTCGCATGTACATGTTTGACATATTTGTAGATATATATACATCTGATGATGTACCATTGTTCATCAGTTCGTCACAAAGGAGTCTGAAGATGAACTCTTCATGGAGTTCGAAACACGTCATTCTAGTGAGTGACACACTGAATTTCACCAAAAATATCAAAAACACATTCCCGATCGTTAGCCGAATTTGATGTATCATTTGATCCACTAACGGAAATTGTGATATATAATCAATACGATCAACTAAAACTAACAAATAATACAGTTTAAAATCTGTATATTTTTATATTTATATATTTTAATTTTCTTATATTTTTATATTATTTTGAATATGTAAAATTTTTTGTAATTATTTAAAACGTAAAAATATTAAAATTATTATAAAGATTCCAAATATTATACATATTAACATATTAAAAATTAAAGAAAGAATTCTCCCTAAATCTCTAAAAATAACTTCTCTCTACCTGAACACACACAAACCCACCTCATCCATTTTCTTACACTACCACCTCTAGTCCTCATCAATATGCTAATAAAACAATTTCAACAATTGCTAAATTATTTCCATCCACCCTCCAATCCTCCTCTGCTTCAACAACAAATATTCATTTTCACTTAAAATTTCTTAAGGAATAAATGAGAAAATGTTCTTATTTATTTAACAAAGTAAACACCATAAGAATAAGGATACTTTTTGTGTAAACTTAATTTATCTTTGTGTTGGTTTTACAATTAATAAATTTGACATGGAATGTGATGAGCACCGTAGTAGTAGTAGTAGTAGCAGTACATCCTGCTGGCATCCTGACGGAGGTGAAAACCCAGAGAAATCCAGCGAAACGTTAGAAATACCGAGTGGAACGCATTACTTTAAAAGTTGGAAATTAAAAGTATACAGAACGTGCCGCACGTAACAAACCCCAGCTGTAAAATTTTGAGGCCACTCAGGTGGAGCAAGACGGGCGAGTGTGTCAAGGAGGAGTTGCGTTACATGACTTGGTTGTGAAACAAATAATACAAAGAAAGAAACTCGCGGGCAACATTTTAGCACACGAACACATACACACACGCACACTTACACTTATACACCGAAAGGTATGCAGCAGCAAAAGTAAAGTTGTTGGTTAGTGGATTTTTCTATGTCATCATCTACTTTTTAACCGCAAACTTTTAATTTTTAGCACTTTACATCTACAGAGTAAAGATGAAACTCTTACAAGGTGCAGAGAGCTAAAAGCGTTCAACTTGAGAAAGGAGGGCAAACGAATGGCAGCGCACTCACCGCGTCTGGCAATGGTGACGTGGCATAAGAGCAGCAGAAGCAGGACTCGTCGTTGTATCTTTTGCACGACTGCATTCATATGAAATTGTAAAAGGAGTAAAAATGAATTTTAAATTCACATTATTTTAGGATTCGCAGCGTTATAGCAGCAGTCACAATCATATCAGGTCTTTATGTCTTAGCACATAGTGTCAAGATAGTGAGAGAACGTGTTGACAAAACCTAAAAAGACGAGTGCGTGCTAAAGAAATAAAGTCTTTGGAGTAAGAGCAGATTTGAGGGAAAACGTTGGTTCATACCCAGTTAACAAAATTATGAAAATATTTTGTACCAAATAACAGTATTACGTACAGGAAATGGATGTCGCACTGGCACACTGTCTAATTAAAATTGGTTGTAAACAAATTTACCAAATTATATAAATTTAAAAGTTTCGATTCAGATTTTAAGAACCTTTTATATATATTCTATAACTAGTGGACCCGGCAATGCTTCGCTATTGCTTAATTGTCGAATACCTATAATATGTTAGGCGTGCCTACTTTAAGAGCTAAGCTTAAGCGTCGTTCTTGTACGCTCTGTAAACTATTCATTATCCCAAGTTACTCCTTAATCTGATCAATCTAACAACGACCCCCTAACCGATATTAAAACATACGTCAGCAAATTCATATCTATAGCAGCAATTACTATCTGTATACAAATATTACCTTATATAGCCCTAAAACATATGTTATATTCATGGCTCATTTATAGTACTGACATCATTTCCCTTTACATTTTTTCGACAAACTTTTTCTGACGACTTATTGCCAAAATTTTTGACAAAATAAATTGACGCAGTGTAAATAATCCATAAAATTGACTGACACAATTCTTTATTTCTTGCTTTTTGCTTCAATAACAGTACTTTTTGACGAAAATAAAAGTACTTTTTGATACAGTAAACATTATTTTTGATACAATTAAAAAAACTTTTTTTAAATTTAAAGTATTTTTTGGTACAATTAAGGTACTCTGTGATACAATTAATTGTTCTTTTTGTGCACAATAAAAGTATCTTTCATTACAATAAAATCTACTTTTTGGTACCAATAAAGTACTCTTTGATACGTAAAATTTTTTTTTTAACAATAATTGTACTTTTTTGTACAATAAAAGCACTTTTGGTACACTAAATTGTACTTTTTGGAACAATAAATGTACTTTTACTATACTAAATAAATTTTTATTATCTGTATATCAAATATTATCGCTCAAGTGCTAAAACAGTTTTGTCACGCTCCCTACGCCCACTGGTCCAAAATGCCATCTACATATTCATATTCGTGTTGTCGTGTACTATCTAGGTGTCTCTAGGGCTAAAATACAGTTTTCCACGCCCACTCCGCCCACCGATCCAAAATATTAATTTCGTTTGCATATTTATATTCGTGTAGTCGTGTAGACTAAAATACAGTTTTGCCACGCCCCCTTCCCCCAATAATGGAAAATTAAAATATCGTCCACATATTCATATTCGTGTTGTAGTGTACTATCTGGGTGCTTTATTTTATCTCTCTAGGGCTTAAATACAGTTTTGCCACGTCCATTCCTCCTACTGACCCAAAATTAAAAATTTGTTTGCATATTTATATTCGTGTTGACGAATGCTATCTGTGTATTAAATTTTATCTCTCGAGGACTAAAATACTGTTTTGCCACGCCCCCTTCGATCGAATATTTAAATTCCGTCTGTATATTCATATTCGTATTGTCGAGTACTATTTGTATACCGAATTTTATTTCTGTGGGGCTAAAATACGGTCACGCAATCTCCGCCAACTGATACAAAATTTTAATTTCGTCAGCATATTCATATTCGTGTAGCCGAGTACTATCTATATACCAAATTAGATTTCTCTAGGGATTAAATACAGTTTTTCCACACCCCCTCCGCCTATTGACGCAAAATTAAAATTCTGTCTGGATATTCATATTCATGTTGCCGAGCACTATCTGTGTATCAAATTTTATCTCTCTAGCTCTAAAAATATGTTTTGCCACGCCCACTATGCCCATCGGATCCGAAAATAAAATTTCGTCTGAATCTTCATATTCGCGTTGTTGAGTACTATCTGGGCATCAAATTTTATATATCTAGCTTTAAAAAAAATTTTGGCACGCCCACTCCGCCCATTTGCCCAAAATTTAAATTTCGTCTGCATATTCATATTCGTTTTGTCGAGTACTATCTGGGTATCAAATTTTATCTCTCTAGCTCTAAAAAAAAGTGTTGCCACGCCCACTCCGCCCATAGGGGAAAAAATTACAAAATATATAGCCTATAGTAATTTCCATATAGTACACTAACTGTCTTCCAAATTTCATTGAAATCGGTTCAGCCGTTTAGGCGTGATTGAGCAACAAACATACAAACAAACAAACAGACAGACATTCACATTTATAATATTAATAGGATATTTTTATATTTATATTTTCATCTTTTTATATTTTTATTTTTTTATATTTTTATTTTTTTAAATTTTTATATTTATTTTATATTTTTTTATACTTTTATATTTTTATATTTTTTATATTTTTATATTTTTATATTTTTATATTTTTATATTTTTATATTTTTATATTTTTATATTTTTATATTTTTATATTTTTATATTTTTTTATTTTTATTTTTTTATATTTTTATATTTTTATATTTTTATATTTTTATATTTTTATATTTTTATATTTTTATATTTTTATATTTTTATATTTTTATATTTTTATATTTTTATATTTTTATATTTTTATATTTTTATATTTTTATAATTTTTACTTTTGTTTTAAGTTTAAAATGTTTAATATTTTAATTTATGCCATACTCAAAATCGTAAATATCTTTTTAGGTGTAACAAACATCCCCTCCACCCAGATTTTTCACTGGGTTTCTATGATTTCAAAAGGATTCTAATCATATACTCATATACCAATGCCATCACCACCACCACCCAACTGAAATCCTCTCTACGTTTCGCAGAAAAGTGCAACAACAACAACACACAGCCATAATCTATAATTACGCTGTGTAATAATGCAAAATTATAATTCCGCAAAAATATTTGCGAAATACGTGTAGAGTACATTTAATCTAATTTAATTACCCAAAACTATAATTAATTGATTCACAGATTGCGGCAAATGAGCGCTAAGTAGACGCGAGAGAGAGGGAGGATATCGTAGCAAATGAAAATGAATTGGCGCGAAATTAGTTTCCGCACAAATTCACAAGGCGATGACACAGCAGTAGCAGCATTAGCATCAGCATCGGCATTAGCATCTTAGGCTTTTGCCAATCTACCTCAACTTAAGCAAATACAAATTAATTGAATATGTAGTTCTACAAAAGATTAGCACATACATGTGATTAAAATCGATGGCCATCAAGAGATAAATGCATTCAATCAAGGGTGAAGGCAGATTTACCCAAATCAATACAAATACAAATATGAATAGGCAAATGATAATGACAATGTCTATAAGTCTTTGCAAAGGTAGTGAGGAAGAAAGATATTGTTGGTCAAAATAATTTCTGATTTTTGGCAAAATTAATTATTTTCCCCTTTTGTCATGTTGCTTGAAATGTCGTCAATGTCTGCCTAGATTATGTTGTACAAATCAATAGCTAAAGGCTTGCTTTGGCTTCTGCCTTAGTTTTGGAAAAGTAGCTTCACTAAATCTTGGCTCCATCGAACATAATGTTATACATAGCTTGATATCTACGCTAATTCATCTCTAAGAGAAAGGAATAAGTGCAGATTTTGGACAGTCATCACTACTAGTGTCTCAAAGAAATCATATAACATCTGAATGATGTATGTATAACCAATAATCTATAAATATTTTATAATCAAACCATGTTACGACTTCACTAATCAAATTTAATTTTACAGCACATTGTCTGCTCTTATCATTATATTGGAGGATATTGCATGTTTGCTGATGATTAATCCAAATATTTTTACAATTTCATGTTAAAGTACAGTCATACATCACTGACATTTTTATTTTTTTTTTCTCATTTCTTTTTTTTCAATTAACAAGATACAAACGATTTCACAAGAAAACCTCATATACACAAAAATCACATTTGTCATATTGAAATTATGGCCGGCGTCCGCGGCAGTGGCGATTGAGGGGAGGACTGCTGATGTTGGTGGCGTTGCTGATGTTTGAGATGTTGAGGGCGATTGTTAAAATATTCATACGAGAAATTTCAACACCATTTAAAATTAATTTAAGTACTTTTCAAGTAAAGAAAAATTGTGTGCAAAAAAGACAGACAGACAGTTTGTTTATAACTTGGCACTGTGGGCTGTGGAAGGGACACTTTTTAGAAGAAAATGTAAAAGGAATTGGATCAAGCCGATATATTTTTAATAACATTAAAAATTTAGAAAAGATTATCAAATATATATATAGATATTTATTTGATATTTGCATATTATAATATTTTCTACACTTTCATAAAATATTAACAGATATCAATATGTTTAATATACGTAAGCAACAGTAACTGTACTTAGAAACCACCTCAGACAGTCATGGTACATTATACTAACGCACAGTGGTTCCTTTTTGGTTTTTTTTGGAATTAATTCTGAAACTTTTGAACGGATAATGCTATCTTGATGAAATTTGAAATAGTTAAAGCTGAGGTGTTTTCGAGATGATTTGGAAATATTTGGCTCCCTAGGGGGTGTAGGGGCCACTGCGTGGCCCTCCAAAGTTGGTCACCTCGGGTGTTTCAAAATTTCAAATGCTTGAGGAATGTGCATTTATGAACCGATTTAAAAAATATTTTGCATTTAGATAGTGCTTCGAAAAACCTTCAAAAAACATGCTTACATGCACATGTTATCCCATTTATGTCAAGAGATATTTGAGAAAATAAAAAAAATTGTGTCATTTTTGGACGAGGTTGATTTGGTATTTTTAAGGGTGTGAGCTCAGTTTTTCCTTGATTTTAAAGATATTTACATCGTTAGTTAGCTTATAAAATTCTGAATGATATAAAATTGCTGAAAAAATTATGCAAATATTTTGTTCCAATCAAAAGTTATAAGCATCGCAAGTAAAAGTTTCCAAAAAAGGCATATTTTTACTGTTTTTTTGCAAAAAGGCGACTACATTCTTTCGTTTGTAAAAAAAATATTTCTTCCGGGAAGTGGCAATTTCTTAATTATTCCTCATAGAAATGTTGATGCAGATGCATTTAATGGTAAATTTGAATCAGTTCAGCAAAATGGTTCCCCGGTAAGGGAAGTCAAAAATACCCCATTTTTTAAAAAAAATTTTTTTTGTTTATGAAAATTCTCAAATCGCAAAGCGCCAACGAGAAAGTTCATTATATATTTTTTTGACCACATATGTGGACTAATTAACCGTAACGTATTTCAACATCCCTGCCATAAACAAAGACAGTGTGGCCATTTTAGTAAAAAATTCGGAATTTTGGAACATATTTTCCCCGTTTTGGGAATTTGGGTATTTTGTTACAAGATATGGCAACATATTGTTATTCGTTTTTTAAAGGACAATTTTATGTACTTTATTCCAATATTTCGTTAAGATATTCCAATCCGTTTGAATTTTACGCTATTTTTCATATAAGATATTATTTCTCCAAAAAATACGTTTTGACCAAATTTTATATTTTACTCAGAATCATGCCCAAAATAAAATGTGCTTTTAATTAATTTTTGTATATTATTAAACTTCATGTCGTTCCCTTTTCAACAATATGCAATACTTGTATGTCAAGAGTTTAATTATTGTTTATAATTATAATCAAACTTCACTACCTCTGTAAAAAAGTATATATCGTGAAACATACATATATATGGGGGCTATATCTAAATCTGAACCGATATGCTTAGTTTTGTTACCACATTAGAATAGTGTGAAAAAACTAAGATGTGCAAAGTTTTGTTAACATCAGAGCAAAAATGTGGTTTTTGGCAACAATAATCTATAAAAGGTTATGCTAATTTGTATGGGAGGTACCAGAAGGGGCGGGGCAAGTGGACCCATTATTTCAGTATATACTTCACGCTCTCAAATAATAATACGATCCAAATTTTAGCTTCGTAGAGCTCTCCAGCATGAAGTTAGTGACAGAATAGTGGTTTTAGTAAAATAGGTCATTTTGTATGGGAGGTACTTGAGGGGGCGTGGCTATTTCGCCCATTTTCCAACCAACATTACGACTAGTGAATTTTATGCCACTGGTAAATTTCTATTCAAATTGATAAAGAACTACTCCAATTATCGTCTTAACCATTTACCCAGCCGGCCAGACGGACATAGCTTTATTGGGTTAAAAAGCTCCGAAACTTATTTTTTGTAAAGAAATCTAGGGTCTCAGTTATATGTTCTGTTGTGTTTAACTTTTTCCCGTTTGAAATTATATATTCTCTCTACCATGTAGCTGAGCTTGTACAAATTTTTATTAAAAACACACAAAATCCACAAAAACATATAAATATTGCATTAAAAATCAAATTTTTAACTTAAAAAAATAATTTTGCTTAACATATTTATGCAATTAGAGACATTTGTAGTACACATGAGACTAAAACATCATTATGGAGTCGTTACTTATTAATAAAACTTACAAGCTCATAGACTCTTTAATTAAGTTATTTATGATTTATAAATCCCTATGCCCAGGAATGCGAGACAAATTACGAAAAATGTCCCTTATTGCATAAATATGTTAAGCAAAATTATTTTTTTAAGTTAAAAATTTGATTTTTAATGCAATATTTATATGTTTTTGTGGATTTTGTGTGTTATTATTAAAATTTTTAACAAATTTTGAATAAAATTTGTACAAGCTCAGCTACATGGTAGAGAGAATATATAATTTTAAACGGGAAAAAGTTAAACACAACAGAACATATAACTGAGACCCTAGATTTATTTACAAAAAATAAGTTTCGGAGCTTTTTAACCCAATAAAGCTATGTCCGTCTGGCCGGCTGGGTAAATGGTTAAGACGATAATTGGAGTAGTTTTTAATCAATTTGAATAGAAATTTAAAAGTGGCATAAAATTCACTAGTCGTAATGTTGGTTGGAAAATGGGCGAAATAGCCACCCCCCCTCAAGTACCTCCCATACAAAATTACCTATTTTACTAAAACTACTATTCTGTCACTAACTTCATGCTGGAGGGCTCTACGAAGCTAAAATTTGGATCGTATTATTATTTGAGAGCGTGAAGTATATACTGAAATAATGGGTCCACTTGCCCCGCCCCTTCTGGTACCTTCCATACAAATTAGCATAACCTTTTATAGATTATTGTTGCCAAAAACCACATTTTTGCTCTGATGTTAACAAAACTTTGCACATCTTAGTTTTTTCACACTATTCTAATGTGGTAACAAAACTAAGCATATCGGTTCAGATTTAGATATAGCCCCCATATATATGTATGTTTCACGATATATACTTTTTTTACAGAGGTAGTGAAGTTTGATTATAATTATAAACAATAATTAAACTCTTGACATACAAGTATTGCATATTGTTGAAAAGGGAACGACATGAAGTTTAATAATATACAAAAATTAATTAAAAGCACATTTTATTTTGGGCATGATTCTGAGTAAAATATAAAGCTTGGTCAAAACGTATTTTTTGGAGAAATAATATCTTATATGAAAAATAGCGTAAAATTCAAACGGATTGGAATATCTTAACGAAATATTGGAATAAAGTACATAAAATTGTCCTTAAAAAAACGAATAACAATATGTTGCCATATCTTGTAACAAAATACCCAAATTCCCAAAACGGGGAAAATATGTTCCAAAATTCCGAATTTTTTACTAAAATGGCCACACTGTCTTTGTTTATGGCAGGGATGTTGAAATACGTTACGGTTAATTAGTCCACATATGTGGTCAAAAAAATATATAATGAACTTTCTCGTTGGCGCTTTGCGATTTGAGAATTTTCATAAACAAAAAAAATTTTTTTTAAAAAATGGGGTATTTTTGACTTCCCTTACCGGGGAACCATTTTGCTGAACTGATTCAAATTTACCATTAAATGCATCTGCATCAACATTTCTATGAGGAATAATTAAGAAATTGCCACTTCCCGGAAGAAATATTTTTTTTACAAACGAAAGAATGTAGTCGCCTTTTAGCAAAAAAACAGTAAAAATATGCCTTTTTTGGAAACTTTTACTTGCGATGCTTATAACTTTTGATTGGAACAAAATATTTGCATAATTTTTTCAGCAATTTCATTCAGAATTTTATAAGCTAACTAACGATGTAAATATCTTTAAAATCAAGGAAAAACTGAGCTCAAACCCTTAAAAATACCAAATCAACCTCGTCCAAAAATGACACAATTTTTTTTATTTTCTCAAATATCTCTTGACATAAATGGGATAACATGTGCATATAAGCATGTTTTTTGAAGGTTTTTCGAAGCACTATCTAAATGCAAAATATTATTTAAATCGGTTCATAAATGCACATTCCTCAAGCATTTGAAATTTTGAACCACCCGAGGTGACCAACATTGGAGGGCCACGCAGTGGCCCCCACACCCCCTAGGAAGCCAAATATTTCCAAATCATCTCGAAAACACCTCAGCTTTAACTATTTCAAATTTCATCAATATAGCATTATCCGTTCAAAAGTTACAGAATTAATTCCAAAAAAAACCAAAAAGGAACCACTGTGTAACGTTACATCACAATCGTTTGAGTGCAGCACAAGCATATACGTAACATGCAGACACACATTTATTCTGTGTATTACGTTTGGATGGATGGACTACGAAAAATGAACTATTTCTTCTTAAGATGTCTGAGACGGCTTAAAAAGATATCAGCACAGTTACACTATAGTATAAAATTCGTACGATTTATCCCATACAAGGCGAATTGTAATCAACATATATATCTTCAGTACTTTCACTAGGAGCTTTGAAATTGTACTCAGATTAATGAAACGGGAACACTAATCTGAGTAACTGGCCAACAAATTGGTGTGATCAAATTGGTAAACGTGGAGAAGTGAGAATAGTGTGAGTCCTAAATCTATACTTACATATATAAAATTGTTGCGTCACTGATTGACTGATTGCCCATTGCCCAGACCAAAAGTCTTAGAATCACGAAAATTGAGATGTTCATTCTTCTTATACCGGAAGTGGTCGACAAGTAGGAATTTTGTGAAATTCGTTCTTTTAGACATACAAAATGTTACCATCAACCAGACCAAACGGTTAAAGCACGAAAATCTATGTGGTGATTCTTCTTTTCGAATATGAAAGTTTCAAAGGGATAAAGCTGGTACCATCACCCAGAGCAAAAGGCCAAGGCTATACTCACATCTATATGGGGTTCTTCCTATCGAATTAGTAAGCTACATGATGGTACTTTTTTTTTAGCAATTTGTACTGTTTGGGGTAAAATACGTCCAAAAAGTGATAAAAGTGGTACCATCACCTAAACCAAATGGCTATAGCTATAATCGCGAAAAATCTATATAAGAATAAGTCCTACCTAACTAGAGAGCTATACGAAGTGTTTTTTCCAAATTCGCAATTTTAGCAGTGAAAAATGACCTAAAAGGGATAAAAATGTTGGGATATTTTGAACTTTGTACATTTTTGGGGAAAAAGACCGAAAAAGGGTTAAAACTTGTACTTTCACTAAAGCAACCTGTTACAAGTAGAATATTTATTTCAACGGGTAGGTGTGCAATATAAGGGAATTTTTCGTAATTCGTAATCTTAGAGATATAGAGAGAACAAAATCATTCATCACTTAGACTAAACGGCTACAGATACAACCACAAATATTGGCGTAAATATTATAGAGCAGTTGTGCAATACGATGAATTTTTCGAAATTCGTGCTTTTTGAGAAATAATTGGAAACAGCGATACCTTAGCTCACATTTAAAAAAACATGAATGCTATCACAAAAAATAGAATGAATAGAGAGGATGTAACTGGTCGCAACACCCAGCCCATAAAACACACATATAAAAGAATATTGTCGCTGCGAAGAGTACTGCACCTTACATTCAAATTAGGTATAATAAAATATCTCGCAAACTGATAGAAAATGTCTAAAAACTTTATTTATTTAATCATTTTAATATTTTTTATATTGTTATAAATTTTATAAATTATAAATTTATATATTTTTCAATTGATTAGAATTTATATATTTTATTTTTGATATTTGTTTATATTCATATTTCTATATTTTTATATTTTTACTAGCGGACCCGGCGAACTTCGTCTCGCCCCAATTTTATGCCTTTAGATAAACTCAGTAGAGAATGTTTGATAAACAATGATTTTCGATTAGTTTTTCGCCTCAAAAACAAACAACGAAGGCGGTTCTCCAAAACTCGAAAAGGCAACGTTCAACTGACCGGACATAAAACAGGGAAATTCGAGATTAATCTCATATACTTCCAACGATTGGCATTGCGATTTATTGATTGTCGTCGGGGAATTGGAATGGATGATCAGTTGGAATTATCTAATTCGTAAGATAAGGACTTCCTCTTCTTTGAATTTGTTCTTTATGATCGTCTGAAATCACATTTTTAATCAGATTCTTGACGGACAATCGCGTACCATTGCACAATTTCGGTTGATTCAGATTCCGCAATATGATTATGATCGATCCCACCTGTATCTGTAAATTATGCGGCATATTAAGCGAGTGGAAAATTTGGTCGGATTTTTGGTCGCTTCATCCTTTACGGTCACGCTGTAAACAGATTTATACGAATGCAGTTTTCAAGCGATTTAACTTTCTAATTTGAAATTGTAGCTATTAATGTATTTATTCTTCTCTGCTAGTAACATACTGCCCGTAAATTAATCCAATCGAGATTTTTTTAATTTTGTGCAATGTCATGAGTTACTTTTCCAACGATGTGAACTGGCAAAAAATTGCTGGGAACGATATAAATTCAGTCGAAACATCAACCCGAATTTGGCCATTGCCAAGCGCTGGCAGTTGTTTCGGGAATTCAGCAGAAGATGGGAGGTTCTGGAATGAGCCCCTAATTTTTGGGTCAATTACAACTTCTTGACGTTTTCAAGCATGGTTTTAGTAAATCAGCAGCATTAGACATTTTGAGCAAAATCATAGCCCCACCAAATCGTTTTAAATTCCCTCGTAAATCCTTTATCGTTCGGTCAACTACTTCCAAAGCTCATTTAGTCGTTATCGAGCATTCATCCGAAATGTTGATTTGGCGTTTCCGCTCTACTTCGCCGTTGCGAAATTCTTTGTCATTGTATACTTTGGCTTTTCAACTGTGAGAAGATTCATCGACAGTTTTAAAGTAGAATTTGCGGTTCTAATGCCTTCCAACAATGTGACAGGTATGCCAGAGGATGCAGCGGCTAACGTTATTTGAGATCTTGACCAAATTGTTGACGGAATCAACAAAAAATGTCTTAGGTGTCCCATTTGGAGCATCGAGAAAGTAAATGCCTCCAGTTTCATCGTGAATCGTACACGTTCTTGTACTCGGTATTTAACAGCGGAACATTAGTTCGAACTCTTCCGATCAGATCATCTAGATTATAGTCTTGCTCCCGTTAAAATTCGCGATCGAATGCATTTTGCATCGAACGATTTGACGCTGGCACTCCCAATGTCGGGTTCGACGGATTTTTTATTTAAATATTATTTTTCTCGTTACCAACCAACATTTAACCGAAAATTTTCCACCTAGACATCGTTCAAAACCATCAAATCATACGAAAATTGCAAAATTTTGTCAATAAAAAAAAAACACATTTTTTGGACTTTTCCGGAATTTTCCGAGTTTTTCCCTAAGAATTTTCTATTTTTCAATTCGAAAAGCCATTCCGTAACAACTGCACACAAAATTCCATACAAAAAAACCAATTTTCGATATTTCCACTCTCCCGACTTTTTCAAAGGATTTTCCCAAAATGATCTTGCATAAAACTCTCACACCAATTACGAACAATTTAATAAAAATTGGAAACAAAATGGGCCAGCCGTTCTCCCTTGATGAATTATTACACACTGTTTACACCGTTTTTATATATATAGGTTTCACAATAAACCGATTTTTTCCAAGCAGCACAACGAATTTTCCACCTTTACGTCGTCTAAAATCATCAAATCAAGCGATACAATGAAAAATTTCGATGAAAAAATTCAAAATTTTCGAGTTATTTCAAGAATTTTCCGAGTTTTCCACCAAGAATTTTTCTATTTTTCCATTCGAAAAGTCATTTTGGAATGATTATCCGAAATTTTCACATTTACATCATTCAAAATTATCAAAACACAAAAAAATTTAAAATTTCGTCGAAAAAAATTCAAATTTTTGGAATTTTTCCAGAATTTTCCAACCAAAATTTTCTGTTTTTTCAACCGAAAAGCCACTACGGAACAATTGCACACAAAAAATTATACAAAAACTCAATTTGCGATGCTAAATGATTCTTAAAAAATCTAAATTTTTCGAGTTTTTCCGGAATTTTCCGAGTTTTCCACCGAGAATTTTACTATGTTTTCATTCGGAAAGTCATTTCGGAATAATTATCCAAAATTGTTCACTGTTACATCGTCCAAAATTATCAAATCATACGATAATATGCAAAATTTTGTCGAACAACAAATTCAACTTTTTGAATTTTTCCGGAATTTTCCGCATTTTTCAACAAAAATTTTCCATTTTTCTACTCGAAAAGCCATTCTGTAAAAATTGCACACAAAATTCCATACAAAAAGGCAATTTTAGATTTTTCCAATTTTCCGACTTTTCCGGAAGATTTTCCCAAAATTTTCTTTCACATAAACCTGCTCCTGCCAATAACAAACAACTTAAAAAAAGTTTGAGCAAAATCGGCCCAGCCGTTCTCAATTGATGAATTACTATACATTTTTGCCACCATTTTTATATATATAGATATTTTTATATTTTTTATTTCTATATTTTTATATTTTTATATTTTTATATTTTTATATTTTTATATTTTTATATTTTTATATTTTTATATTTTTATATTTTTATATTTATATATTTATATATTTATATATTTTTATATTTTTATATTTTTAATTTTTATATATTTATATTTTAATTTTTTTATATTTTTATGTTTTTATATTTTTATATTATTATTTTTTATATTTTTATTTTTTATTTTTTTTTATATTTTTATATATTCATATTTTTATATTTTTATATATTCATATTTTTATATTTTTATATTTTTATATTTTTATATTTTTATATTTTTATATTTTTATATTTTTAAATATTTTTATATGTTAATATTTTCGTATGTTTATATTTAAATATTTTTCCCCAAATTTAGTTCATTTATCAGTATCACTTTAAACACAAACTTTCAGATGTCGGCCAACGCATCCGCAGTTCTTATGACATCTTCTCTATCATTATTCAGGGCTGGTGCTTTTTGATGTCTTGTGACAGCATGTTTTATTTTCTTTTTTGTTTGTGCATGTAGTTTTAGCTTCTTGCTAATAAACATTTATTTCTCTTAATTTGCTTTGAAACTGCAACATAATTTGTTGGGTTATTTTTCTTTATTTAATTAAAGCAAGTTCGCTGTGTATTTAGCACAAGTGGCGAAGGTGATGATGGTGGCGGTGGCGGTGTGAGTGTTGCCATTGTGACAGCCGAGTAACACATTTAATTAATTTCGCAAAATTTTCTCCTAGCCCTCATTAAGCGATAAACTAGATTTCTGCATTTTTTTCTTTGTTGCTATCACAACTAATTACGAAATACCTGTCACATGGCAAAATGAAAATAGATATTCTAATTTTGCGAATTTTATATAAATATGTCAATGTCACATTTGGATTTGTTAGAATTGCACAAAGAGCTCTTCCGCAGCATGAATTCTAAAAATTTGTAATTGCAATTTTGTTACATTAAGTGGAAATTCCAATGCTAGATTTGTTTGCAAATTAACACATACATACAAAATATATAGTTGTATATGTAGACACATAGTATGTCTGTGTGTGTGTGTTTAGCCATAACTGACAAATTTAACTAATTGATGTTTTCCGCAGTAATAAAATTTATTGCAAATTAGAAAGCGCTTTAGAAAAAATGTTTGTATAACTGACGACAGAGGAGCGTGGTGTGAAAGGAGGGACGGGTTCATTATAATTTTTTTGTAATAGTTAAATAAAGACATTTATTTGAATTTGTAAAACGATACTAAATTGGTTTCTATAAAATGTTTTGCATATGTTTAAAAAGTTTGCCCCTCTCTTTCTATGCCTCTGTTCAATTTATTTGTTTTTGTTTGTTTTTCATATTTCTATTGTTGCTGGTGTCAATGTTTATTGTATAGACTTTTTTGTGTTTACAGATTTTCATCAATTAAAGTTAGGAGGACATCAATTTATTACAATGCATTTAACTTGAAGTAAACGACAGCATAACACGCCATTTAAAGTACAATGTAATTTTATTTTTTATTATTAAAAAGTACAATTGTTTCTGTTATTATTTAACATTTAGTCACGTTAGACAGCAATTGTTTTTTTTATTATATACGTCATTGATAAATTCATCAAAGTGAGAAATAACATGATGGCGTGTCCAGAACAAACGATATGATATACAAACTGAAACTGTTAGACAGGATATATAACGTCCATCCTGTAAAGAGTTCTTAAAGTTTTGTTGAAGAAACGTATGTACGGCCTCGTTTAAATTCTGGTTACCAACAATAAAAATGTACAAAAGAAACTTTAGATAATATTTAATATAAAAATATATTAAATATATTTTTAATATATTTAATATTTATAAAATTTATGATATATCGATATTTTTAACAGTTTTAATTTTTTAATAATTTCAATATTCATAATATCTTTAACATTTTAAATATTTTTCATATTTTATTATTTGTGAACATTTGTAATATTTTTTTTTATATTTTTTTTGTATATTGCATAATTTTGATATTTTTAACAGTATTAATATTTGCAATAATTTTTCTTATTTTTAATATTTTTAGTATTTTTAATATTTTATTATTTGTTAACATTTTTAATATTTTTAGTTTTTTTTCAATATTTTTAATATTAATATTTGTAATCAGTTCGTCACAAAGGGGTCTGAAGATGAACTCGTCATGGAGTTCGAAACGCGTCAACCTAGTGCGTGACACACTGAATTTGACCAAAAATATCAAACAATAAATAAAAAATACTTTTCTGATCTTGAGCCGAATTTGTGGTATCATTTCGATACACTAACGTAAATTAATATAATGTACTGTAAGATCGACTAACAAAAACAAAAAAACATTTGTAATATTTTTAAAATTTTTAGAATTTTGAGATTTTTAATATTTTCATTATTTTTAATATATTTAATATTTGTAATATTTTTAATATTTTTAATAATATTTTTAATATTAATATTTGTAATATTTTTAACATTTTTAATATTTTTTAATGTTTTAAATATTTTTAATAATATTATTAGAATTTTAAATTAATTTTTAAATTTTTAGTATTTTTACTATTTTTGGAATTTTTAATATTTTTAATAATATTATTAGAATTTTTAAATTTTTATTATTTATACTATTTTTAGTATTTTTAATATTTTTAATATTTTTAATATTTTTAATATTTATAATATTTATAATATTTATAATATTTTTAATATTTTTAATACTTTTAATATTTTTAATATTTTTAATATTTTTAATATTTTTAATATTTTTAATATTTTTATATTTTTAATATTTTTAATATTTTTAATATTTTTAATATTTTAAATATTTTAAATATTTTTAATATTTTTAATATTTTTAATATTTTTAGTATTTTTAGTATTTTTACTTTTTTTTTATTTTTAATATGTTAAATATTTTAAATATTTTTTATATTTTTAATATTAATATTTGTAATATTTTAAATATTTTTTATATTTTTAATATTAATATTTGTAATATTTTTAATATTAATATTTGTAATAATATTTTTAAAATTTTTAGAACTTTGAGATTTTTAATATTTTTAGTATTTTTAATATTTTAAATATTTTTAATATATTATTATTTCTAAACATTTTTAATATTTTTCGTATATTAAATAATTTCAATATTTCAATATTTTTCAATATTTTATATTTTTAATATTTTAAATATCTTAAATATTTTTAATATTTTATTATATGTTAAAATTTTTTGTATATTAAATAATTTCAATATTTTTAATATTTGTAATATATCTTTAATATTTTTAATATCTTTAATAATATTTTTAGAATTTTTAATTATTTTTTAAATTTTAAGTAGTTTTACTATATTCAGTATATTTAATATTTTTAACAGTATTAATATTTATAATATTTGAAATATTTCAAATATTTTTAATATTTTTATTATAATTAATATTCTTAATAATTTTAATATTTATAATATTTATAATATTTATAATATTTATAATATTTATAATATTTATAATATTTATTATATTTAGAATATTTATAATATTTATAATATTTATAATATTTATAATATTTTTAATATTTATAATATTTATAATATTTATAATATTTATAATATTTAGAATATTTATAATATTTATAATATTTATAATATTTTTAATATTTATAATATTTATAATATTTATAATATTTATAATATTTATAATATTTTTAATATTTATAATATTTATAATATTTATAATATTTTTATTATTTCAAAATTTGCCTTACAAGAGTTGTGACAGAGGGCGGATAGATAGTCCTAGAGTCGCAAAACTATCTCTATTTTTCGAGAGCCGCTCTCTGATCGATTTCCCCCCGCCCCCTAAACATTCATTGTTTACTTAAATTTGCTACCAATAACCCATGTTATTGTATTAAGTTTAAAACTCTTCACAGACACAAAATTCATATTTTCAACATTCTATACAAAATCAGAGGTAAATTTTTTTAATTCTCATATTAAGCAGGAAGTTTGGGCAGCAAACTTTGTTTGTTTCCTCCACTTCGTTTTGGTCATTGTAAAACTCTGGACTTTTGTAATTCTACCACAAAAAATTTAGAACTTTTAGACACTTTTTGCGTTGCATTGATATGACCTTATCCTCTACCACCGCTCTTTCGCTCTCTGTGCAAATGTGTGCCCTTACTTTGTAACCATAACTTAGCACACACACACAGAGAAAGGCGATTAAAACACAGAAATCTAGAACACTTTGTTTTTCGTAATATTGCAAAGGCCAAAGTTAATGTGACAAATCGGAGGTGACACACACACACACAGGGGCAAAAGGACATCAGGGAAATTGTGGCTGCAACAAGCCACACAAATCGCAGCTGCAGTTGCTGTTATGTAAAATATATTAAATATCCGGATAACTAAACTTACGGAAAGTTTGTTTTTGTAAACTTTTTTTTTACTATTAGGAAATGTCACACAAACTGAATGTTTTTTTTTTTTACATAAAACTGAATAAAATGAAACGTTTCTGGTTACGTTCGAAAAGCCACTGATAGATTGAGCAACAAAAAGAAGACGAAAAAAAAAAAAAACGACCAAAAACTTACAAAAATCTATGTAAATGATCTCTGGCCACATAAAACTTTACATTTATTTTTTTTGGGGGAAAGATACACCACAAGTTTATGCGCAGAGATAGACAAAGATAAACTTCAAACTAATGCAAATTTCTGTGGTGCGGATTTACTATCAACTATATAGTTGAAACGATACCAGAGAGAGAGAAGGCAAAGTAAAAACGAAACACAACTGAGATAGCTATGTCATAACTTTTGTGAAGTCCGCATGTTTTAGTGATTTGAGCTTTTCACTTTTTATGCCAAAGTCAGAGTTGTGACTCGAATAGTGGTCAAGTGATTAATGCTAATAAATTTTCAGTTTCAATTGAAGTGTACACATTTGACGTTTTGTTGGCTGTGTGTGTGTGTGTGTGTGTAATGTTTCTACTCAATTGCTGAGGGTCCACCTCCACCCAACCACCCGAGACGCCCCTTCCAGGCACGGGCGGCAGCACTTTGGTTTAATTGAAATTCCATTCGTTTAGATTTATAGTTGTTGGGGGTTTTGTGCGATGTCATATATAACGTATTGCTATTGAAAACGAAAACTAAAATGTAATAACACAGCGCTACAACACTGGGCGTCAGCAATTGTAGATACAAGTGTAAATTAAAAGCTTTGATATATTTACTGTATACATTGATGTAACGAAAAATTTTATATGGTGGTCGAAGTTTTAATAATGATAAAAATATGGAGAGTATAAAAAATTTTTAAATTTATGATATAAACTTAAAATATTAAATACTAGCTGGCCCGGCAGACTTCGTCCTGCCTCCAAATTATTTTAAAAGATGTTGAGTGCAGTTGAAATCTAATTCCGATTGGTTTATTACATTGGCCTCTGAAATATTTCAATTTAAAGTGTAAGGTTTTCCTGGATAAATTTTGTACTTCATATTTTTAAAAGATTATTATATATTATTCTTAGAATTGTTAAATGGGACGACATTGCTGTCCATGATATGATGAAGACTTACTTATTGTTAGGCATATATTCTAAAACAAAATTTTTATGCCGATTGACTGACATATAACATTCTCTGTTGGAGTAATGATTACACTTTGCCTCTTTTTATTCCAAGGAGTACGAATTTCCAAAAATCCCTTCATTTGGCTCAACAACTCTATTACCATTTGGTCTGGGTGATAGCAACAGTTTTTCCCATTTTGATGTTACTTTGATGACTTTCAAAGAATTAAGTATATCATAAGCTAAACACCATCAACTGAATCCGTACATACATCCAAAATTTTCTCATGTCCAAAAATGCATACATTTTAAGGTTAAGTAAAATCGGACAATCGATATAAATTTTCAAAATAATTCAGCTCCGACCACTTCAACAGCGGGTCCATTTATACAAAAAATACTCGTTATAAAAAAATATACATTCTTAATTTCAGACAAATTGTTTAATTCGTTAAAATTTTCATTATAATTCCACCCCAGCGACACCTACCGGGTCAATTTATACAAACAATTTTTTCTCAAGTTTCCACAAACATAAATACTAAATTTTAATTAAATTGGTACATACATTAAAATTTTCGATATAAATCCACCCAAGCGCCATCTACCGGGTCCATGAATTTCAGTTAAATTGGCCCATTAGTTAAAATTTTGATTGTAAACCGACCCTAGCGCCACCTACCGGGTCCATTTGTACAAAAAATGTTTTCTCATGATCAAACGAATATCCATTCTAAATTTCAGTTGAATTGGTACATGCATTAAAATGTTCGATATAAATCCACCCTAGCGCCACCTGGATTTGATTTTTTTCAACACAAACAATCTATAGAAAATTTCGAATCCAATAAAAGAAAAATCAGGCAAGTCGCTCCAGCCGTTCGCAAGTGATGGTATGACATACGTGGACCATTTCATTTTTATATATATAGATATTGCAAATATCACAAATACTAAAAGAATTAGGTATGTTATTATAATATCCCAAATTTTGATTTATTAGGCTCGAGGTCAGAATTTTGTAATTATATTTTATTTTTCAATATTTCGTCTTTCATCGAAAGACATAATCAGGATTGAAAAGAGTTTGTGCAACATCACAATATCAAAGCTTAATATTTTAGCGACCACTCTCCTAATATATCAAGAATATTAAAAATATTACAAATATTAAAAATATTGAAAATATTAAAAAAATGAATATATTTAAAATACCATTGACATTAGCACGGCCTAAAACTATGCATCACATTTTATGAAAACATAGTAAAAAACATATTCCACTCAGAAAACTAAGCTCAAAAAGATTTCAATACGTGGGAAAAACTTTCCTCCATTCTCATGTCAATATAAAAATGATTAATTCATGGATTGGTGCATGGACATTTTCGGCTGATATCTACTTAGCATGTAGACATTACACATAATTGTAGATATATATACAGCTGATGATGTACCAGAATGCAACAATTCGTCACAAAGAGGTCTGATGAAAAACTCGTCATGGAGTTCGAAACGCGTCATCCTATAGAGTGACAATGAATTGCCATTAATATTAACAATAAAACATTTCTGATCGTTTCGCTAAATTTAAGAAACTTAATAATATTGAAAATATTGAAAATATTAAAATGATTAGGAATATTACAGATAATTCAAATATTAAAAATATAAATATATCAAAAATATTAAAAAAATATTGTAATTGAAAATATTAAAAATATTAAAATTATTAAGAATATTTCTAATATTAAAAATATAAAATATATCAAAAATATTAAAAAAAAATTAATTAAAAATATTGAAAATGTTAAAAATACTAAAAATATTTAAAATATTCAAAATATTTAAAGTTTAAAAGAAATTAAAAATATCGGAAATATAAAATATGTTAAGAATATTCAAAATATTATTAATCTTAAAAATATTACAAAATATTAATATATTATAAATATTATTATATATAAAAATATTAAAAATACAAATAATATTAAAAATCTCGAAAATATTAAATATGGTAAAAATAATAAAAATACTAAAAATATTAAAATTGTTAAAAATATTTAAAATGTTAAAAATATAAAAAAGTAATAAAGATTTTGAAAATATTAAAAACTTTATAAATATAACGAATACAAAAAATATGTAAAATTTTAATAATTTTTAAAAATATTCAAACTATGAAAAATATGAAAAGTATTAAAAATACTAAAAATATTAAAAATTAAAAATATTTAAAAATTTTACAAACATTAAAAATATTAAGAATATTAAAAATACTAAAAATATTAAAAACATTAAAAATAAAAATAATATTTAAAATATTAATAATATTAAAAAATTTTAAAACTATTAAAATTTTAAAAATATTTAAAATAATAAAAATATTAAGAACATAAAAATAGTAAAAATATGAAAAGTATTAAAAAAGCTAAAACTTTAAAACATATTAATATTATTAAATATATTAAAAATACTAAGAATATTTCAAATAATAACAATATTAAAAATACTAAAAATATTAAAAATACTGAAAATATAAAAAATATTAAATATATTAAAAATATTAAGAATATTTAAAATAATATAAATATTAAAAATATTTCAAAAAATTAAAAATTTTTCGAAATATTAAAAATATTAAAAATGTTAAAAATATTAAAATTGTTAAAGCTATTGAAAATTTTAAAAATACATATTAAATATAAAAATATTAAAAGTATTGAAAATATTAAGAATATTAAAAATTCGAGAAAAACTATTATGTCAGAATACATACAAGAAATCTATGGGCTTGCAGTGCCGTGGCGTTATTTATCGGAACACAACGTGCCTTGACTATTACCGAACGCACTCACACAATAATATGATGTACTAGTGTGCGGTCACACAAAAAGCATCAGCGCTGTCTTTGTGCTCTCCCAACATTCGTTGTGTACTGCTTCTCTGTCTGTACTTGTGTCTGTTTTTGTGTTGAATGCGAAATAAGCGTGTGTGGTGTAGTTTTCATAACATTCAAGTCGGAAATGAATCAAATAAAAAAATCAATCAAAAAATCGATTACACAGCGCAAAACACATTTTCAGGGGTGAACCAAACCAATATCGAACGATAGCATTTGACCTCAGTAACAAAACCGTAAACTCCATTTTGCCCCACCACGTCACAAATTTAGACTTTTGTCTAAAAAAATCCAACTTTAACCCACTGTATACAAAAATTGTGACGTAATAGAGCAAAATGAAATTTAGGGTTTTATTACTGAGGTCAAATGCTATCGTTTGATATTGGTTTAATTCACTCCCGAAAAAGTGCGTTGCACTGTTTGCTAAAAAAAATACTTTTGAACATTTCATTTTGATTTTATTTTGGAACCTTTGACTCGTAGAGGTTATTTCTTCGGTGACTCTTAGTGAAATTTTCCGGAGAATATTTCTATCGAAGATTCCAATCCTTGACCTCAGTCCAAAGTTGACTTTTAAACAGTTTTTCAAAACTCGGCCAAAATTGTCCCATACGGGTGGGAGCTAGAAGGTTAAAATGTTCCGAGAAAATATTCCCCTGATTGTTTAAATCTTTTGACTTTTGACCAAAAAAAAAATCAAACTTCAAACCACTGTAAAAAAAATGTGTGACGTAGTGGGGCAAAATGGAGTTTAGGGTTTTGTTACTGAGGTCAAATGCTATCGTTTGTTATTGATTTGGTTCACCCCCGAGACAATGACCATTAAATTGTGTCATAGTGTTATTAGCGGCTTATGAGTACCTATTACTGTTATAGAGCAACGAAAATTTTGCGCTCATTACAACATACGGCTTTGAAATGAAGCTCCACCAATGTAAATGATTAGGAAATGGTTGCAGATGTTGGAGGAGACAGCTTCAACAATCAATCCACCATGATCCGGTGCTAGACTCTCTACCCGAAAGCGGTCTAGCGTTTTAAACATCCTTAAGGCGGATTCTAAACAAATTTTTACATTTACTATATTCTTATAAAATTTAAATGGTACTTGAATAAAAATGTCAAGTTCATGATCCCCTCTCTAGTTTTCTAATACTGTGCTAGAGATCACCAGCATTCTTAACTCAGACGACGCATACTTCCATGTTGAAAACGGGCGAAATTACTGGCATTGGAGTGACAGTTATCCTACGTCGAAGACGCTTGCATTCGCCCAAGTTTACTGTATGGGCATCTTTATCAGGCAGAAGCAATTTTCATGTATACTTTTATAAATTTCAAAAAGGAAATACCAGATGTAGCGTATACAGAGCGGATTATTACCAAGCTACGGAAGTTTTTTTGCTCCAGCGTCAGCGGTTTCAATGGTTTTGAATACAGCTAGGTATGGCAACATGTCCCACATCTAACGATTTACTGAGTGCAGTTCGCGAAATTTTTTCCAACAAGTGGTATCCTAAAGAGATGACCGTAACTGGCCCGCTTTTAGTCCAGACTTATCCCCAATGGACTTTTTTTCTTTGGGGATACCTTAAAAGTAAAATTACAACAGCTTCCAAGTGTCGCTTGTGGAACTCAGGGAACATATTCGTGAGAAAATGCACATCATTTCATAGAAACACATGTCAAGGCGTAATGGAAAATTTCTGTTCCATGCTGCAGCAGTGTCAAAATAATCAATGTTTAGATGTGATGTTTAAAATGTAAAATCAATTTTTGTTTATTTTCATAATAAATAAACAGTTTTACTGTATTTTATCTCGATTTTCTTATTATGATCACTTGAAAAGTAAATAAACTTATGGTCCACCCTGTATTTACTTCACTGGGCAAATTGTTGCAAACTAGTGTATGTCAGCGTAGTAATCGAATATAGTTACTGCTGCGCTGGTTTCATTAGCTAATACTGCAGAAACGGTGGGGGTGGGGGATAAAGTAATGTGGACTCTTAATTTTTGTTTTGACCAAAATGTGGTTTAGGTCTTTGACGTGATTGCACTCGCTAATGAGGAAGTGTGATAGGAATGCGGCGCCAATTATAGAGTGTGCAATACGATAAGAGGATGGATTGATAAGAAAGGGGAAATTACATAAAATTGATAACAAAATAAGTGCTTTTTTGGTTCCACCAGTAATTAAATTTAGGAGCTATAGTGGTAATGATTAAACCGATCAGAGTAATTTAATGATCTTTGCAAGATTTTAAATAACGCACATCTAACTTTTTCATAATAAACCCATAAAAAAACTTTTTCATAATAAGCCCATAGAAAAATCCTCCCTCGTTTACTTTCATACATCGTTTGTACGTCATCGGCATTTGACATGTGGAATTGAATTGGAAAATTTACGCTTACAAAACGATATTACATTGCCATTAGCATATGTATGTATAAAACATACAGCTAAATCACCCCCAATCGTTGTAACCTGATTTCAAATTGGCCACAAAGAGTTGGCATAAACATATCAAAACCATATCAGCAGGTTATGCGATTTACAACTGACCCACCACCATCAATTTTATTCTGGTCCTCTTTTAGCGACAACATTTGCCAATAAGCTATAGGCTGGTTTATAAAATAATATGCATGTATATATTTTGAGCACGTAAAATTGCGTAAAACTTTTTATACTTAGCCTTTGGTATTTGAAAAAGAAATATTTTAAAATGTTGTTTCAGTTCATTCTTAGGGAGTTTTTTTTATTACGCTTACCTGTAATGAAAGAAAGAGAGAAAACATAAAGTCAATAAAATTTTTAATGGCAAAGGGTTATAAAGGTAAACAATATTATATTGGTTATGACTGAGTTGGGCAAACTTAAGAAATATAAAAGAGAAATAATATAAAAAATGTACAAATCTTTTAAAAAAAAACAGTAGCAGACATGACTCTTAAAAGAGTCTGAGTTCTTCGAAAAGTTAGTTCTTATTGGTCTGATACGACTCCCACCTGAAGCTCTTGCAACAACTCTTAATGAGGATAACTTTTGTCACTGATTTACTTGACATGACTTTTGTCACTGATTTAAAAACGCTTGAAGACTGTAATAAGACTATGATATATTTGTTTATTTTGTATTTTTATATTTTTATACTTTTATATTTTTATATTTTTATATTTTTATATTTTTATATTTAAATATTTTTATATTTTTATATTTTTATACTTTTATATTTTTATATTTATATATTTTTATATTTTTATATTTTTATATTTTTATATTTTTATATTTTTATATTTTTATATTTTTATATTTTTATATTTTTATATTTTTATATTTTTATATTTTTATATTTTTATATTTTTATATTTTTATATTTTTATATTTTTATCTATATATATAAAAAATTGTTGCAAGTGGGTTGTGACTTTATAACTCACGAACGGCTGGACCGATTTGCATAAATTTTTTTGTATGCGTTTGGGTGGCGCCCCGGTTGGTTTATATTTACAATTCGGTCCAATTGGACAAAGGGGTGTGGCAGCGCCCATACAACTTGAAAATCAAAAGGGCTGTATCTCATGAACTATCAGAGGTATGAAGATGAGATTTGATATATATGTTGTTGGAGCAGTATTAATTACAGCCAAGGTGGAAGTGGGCGGTGCCACGCCCCTTTTCAAAAATCGATCTAACGGCTCTTCTAATAGACCGATTGATACGAAAATTTTACCAAATGGTACTGTTGACCTGTTGATATTCCCTGGCTATAATAGGTTGTGATTGAATAAAGGGGCGTGGCACCGCTGATACAACTTGAAAATCAAAAGGGCTATATCTCATGAACTATCAGAGGTATGAAGATGAGATTTGGTATATATGTTGTTGGAGCAGTACTAATTACAGCCAGAGTGGAAGTGGGAGGTGCCACGCCCCCTTTTTAAATTAACAGTTATAAATGTCAAAATTCCACAGTATATTGCAGTTCGTCTAGAGATATGAACAGTAAGGTGTGCCAGTTTTCTTATTCGCAAAAATTGTAACCAAATCTACGATGAATTGTTAAACAATGTCACCAATAAACTTTGTGTGTAATATCAATTCCTAGGTCGCGCTGGGAAAGCTTAATTTCGTGCAGAAAACTTAAATATTGATAGAAGTATCATGGGCAACGAACGTCACTTCTAAAAGAAGCGCAAGATGGAGTAAATAAACGAGAAATCCTTTTATCTTAAATAAAGTATCAGCTGGGATTTTGATTCATATGGATTTTTAATGTAAAATTGACCCATTCAGGCGAGGTGTGGGAAGTGTGATAGACTTTCATTGAGACTTTCTTTGAAAAATCACCATGTAAAGACTACACAAGAACAACATTTACAAATCTTGCAAATTTATTTTCAAAATGCGCGTTCTGTTTGCGCTTTGTGAAGTTTATGGTGCATATACTTTTATCGAACCGACGCCGTTCTCAGCAACTCGGTCTCTGCAAATGCTGAGGAAAGGTCTTGGCCTATATTCATATATCCAACTGGTAGAAGAACTAAAACCAGTGGACGATCAATTGATTTTTTTTATTTATCATGTCATTGCACATTATTTAAAGGAGAAATGGTTCCAAGACGTCGGCGTAAAATGCCATACAGCGCGTGAGATCATCACTTTGTAAAGCCAAACGTTAGTGACCGAATTATCTCATAGAATGGTAATACGAGTTCAATACAAAGATAATATTCGGAAATATTCTTGATCCATGTGTGATCCATTTATGGCTAAAGGCATGAAGCTTCAAACGAAATTTTCATTTTCGGTCAATAGGCGGAGAAGGCAAGTGTTTTTACGTCCAAAGAGATAGTTAGTATACTGACGGTTACCGCTACTACATTGAATTTTGATCTTTAACGGAATGTCTGTTTCCGATTTGTAAAAGATATGACTTTGCTGATGAACTTTTTACTATCGTCATAGAGCCTATGATATTTAGAATTTAAAACAACAACACTTAATTTGTTAACTTTCATGTTAAGGAGTTGCTTGAAATTAGTTACATAAGTTAATAAACTCAACATATCATTATCGAGGTTAAGTACCGTTTTCAAAGTACTTTGTAGACCTAAATGTGAAATGTATTACAAGCTAAAATGCAATAGCGAAGCATTGCCGGGCCCACTAGTATTTTTATATTTTTATATTTTTATATTTTTATATTTTTATATTTTTATATTTTTATATTTTTATATTTTTATATTTTTATATTTTTATATTTTTATATTTTTATATTTTTATATTTTTATATTTTTATATTTTTATATTTTTATATTTTATTAGTTTTAAATTTTTATATTTCAATGTATTTTTTTTAAAAATATGTGGGCATTTTGATATTTATATGACACACTGCAGTTTTAATCCATATTATTTAGGTGCCACCTATCATACTGTATTTGTACTAATACAGAAACTATTGCTGATATATAGATTAACATTTAGCAAAAAGATGGTTCGATCTGTTACACTTTGTAGGATTTTATAACAAACACACAGACAAGTAATATTGATTTTATAATATATAGCTTATTTGTTTAATTTATCAACTGACTTCAATTCTTTAACTCTTAAGCGGTACAATTATCCACTCAATTGATCTCTGCTGCCATCAACTATTTCCTGTGCGCCTTTTCCGGCTCCTTTGTAACTTGTTTCTTTTAACTTTTACCGCTTTTACTTTTTATGCAAATTTCCTTGGGACTCCTTACGCATAGCTTCAACCATTCGACAACTTAGAGAATTCCTCACGCACCGGAAATATTCCACACAAATCACCATCATGACTCGCGCACTCCATTTGCATCGGCAATTATGCAAATATCTGTGCTACTACGTACTTAGTTGCAGTATGGCCACTGCAAGCGGAATGCTCACTTCAATTAGCGTTAAAATATAAATTTAATATTTTATTACATATTTCTTTTTTCATTTCAAGTAATATTATTATGTTTTTGCACATCAATTACTTTAAACTCCCATAGTAAATAATTTTTCTATTTAAATTTAAATTACACAAACGCTAATAGCTCAAAGTCATAAAAACGAAACAAAAAACTGCACATATTCTTTTGCATTGACGAACGGCCAAGAAAAAACTAAAATGTAAAATAAAAAAAGTTTGCAAATACTAAATATATATTTACGACTTTGGAGGAGCACAAAAACTAGACAAAAAAAGTTCAACAAGGTTGCAACTTGGCTTTTTGGTGGCACACCTGTGGCAGATTCGAAGAAGCCATTTCAGGTCGCACACAACACACAAATAGCAAAATAATGATGAGCTTGAAGAACTAACATCATTAACGTTGTCGGTCCTCCTCCTCAATGCGATTTGGCTGATCCAGCTGGTGCACCTGGCGTTGATCGCAGTAGTGTTGTGGTGCTGGCTGGGATTGCGAAGGTGGTTAGGGTTATGCCAATGAAGCGAATAGCAAAAACGTGATGACGCAAAGAAACGAAAACATCTTCTACTCCTCAATGTTGCAGGTTTTTTTTTCTGGGTATTATTTTTTATCTAGCTATGCTGTATGACGGTGCCGATGCTGCTGCTGCCACTATTACACGCTTGGTTGCTGCTGCACGCTTTTGTGCCACTTTAAGGTGCAATTATGATGCAGCAATACGGCAATGAAACCCAGCGAAGCTGTTGTATAAAAATACAAAAATATAAATATATAAAACTATAAAAATATAAAAGTATAAAAATATACAAATAAAACAATATAAAAATATAAAAAATGTAAAAATATAAATATATAAAAAATAAAAATATTAAAATAATAAAATGTGAAAATATTAAAGTATAAAAAATAAAAATATTTATATATATAAATATACAAAAATAGAAATGTAAAAGCAAAAATATTAAAATATAAAAGTATAAAAATTTTAAAATAATAAAATGTAAAAACATAAAAATACAAAACAATAAAAAAAAAATTATTAAATTATTAAAATATAAATATGTAAAAATAAAGAAATATAGAAATATTAAAATATACAAATATAAAAACTTAAAAAAGAAAATATAAATATATAAAAATATAAAATATAAAAAATTTAAAAATTTAAAAACAAAAATATGAAAATATTAAAATAATAAAATATAAAAGTATAAAAAAATATAAATATAAAACTATAAAAATATTTGTATATATAAATACAAAAAAAATTTAAATATAGAAATGCAAAAATATTAAAATATAAAAGTATAAAAATATTAAAATAATAAAATGTAAAAACATAAAAATATAAAATTGTAAAAATACAAAAAAAAAATATTATGAAATTATAAAAATATAAATATATAAAAATAATAAAATATAAAAATATAAATGTATAAACAAAATAAAAGTATAAAATGTAAAATCATAAAAATAGAAAAATATAATCATATAAAAATATCAAAATATACAAACAAATATAATCTATATATATAAAAAATTGTTGCAAGTGGGTTGTGACTTTATAACTCACGAACGGCTGGACCGATTTGCATAAATTTTTTTGTATGCGTTTGGGTGGCGCCCCGGTTGGTTTATATTTACAATTCGGTCCAATTGGACAAAGGGGTGTGGCAGCGCCCATACAACTTGAAAATCAAAAGGGCTGTATCTCATGAACTATCAGAGGTATGAAGATGAGATTTGATATATATGTTGTTGGAGCAGTATTAATTACAGCCAAGGTGGAAGTGGGCGGTGCCACGCCCCTTTTCAAAAATCGATCTAACGGCTCTTCTAATAGACCGATTGATACGAAAATTTTACCAAATGGTACTGTTGACCTGTTGATATTCCCTGGCTATAATAGGTTGTGATTGAATAAAGGGGCGTGGCACCGCTGATACAACTTGAAAATCAAAAGGGCTATATCTCATGAACTATCAGAGGTATGAAGATGAGATTTGGTATATATGTTGTTGGAGCAGTACTAATTACAGCCAGAGTGGAAGTGGGAGGTGCCACGCCCCCTTTTTAAATTAACAGCTATAAATGTCAAAATTCCACAGTATATTGCAGTTCGTCTAGAGATATGAACAGTAAGGTGTGCCAGTTTTCTTATTCGCAAAAATTGTAACCAAATCTACGATGAATTGTTAAACAATGTCACCAATAAACTTTGTGTGTAATATCAATTCCTAGCTCGCGCTGGGAAAGCTTAATTTCGTGCAGAAAACTTAAATATTGATAGAAGTATCATGGGCAACGAACGTCACTTCTAAAAGAAGCGCAAGATGGAGTAAATAAACGAGAAATCCTTTTATCTTAAATAAAGTATCAGCTGGGATTTTGATTCATATGGATTTTTAATGTAAAATTGACCCATTCAGGCGAGGTGTGGGAAGTGTGATAGACTTTCATTGAGACTTTCTTTGAAAAATCACCATGTAAAGACTACACAAGAACAACATTTACAAATCTTGCAAATTTATTTTCAAAATGCGCGTTCTGTTTGCGCTTTGTGAAGTTTATGGTGCATATACTCATCGATCTGAGGAGCTAATAGAAGCCATCGACGCTGTAGACGTAAGTGTTACAGGGGACTCGAATTTATCGAACCGACGCCGTTCTCAGCAACTCGGTCTCTGCAAATGCTGAGGAAAGGTCTTGGCCTATATTCATATATCCAACTGGTAGAAGAACTAAAACCAGTGGACGATCAATTGATTTTTTTTATTTATCATGTCATTGCACATTATTTAAAGGAGAAATGGTTCCAAGACGTCGGCGTAAAATGCCATACAGCGCGTGAGATCATCACTTTGTAAAGCCAAACGTTAGTGACCGAATTATCTCATAGAATGGTAATACGAGTTCAATACAAAGATAATATTCGGAAATATTCTTGATCCATGTGTGATCCATTTATGGCTAAAGGCATGAAGCTTCAAACGAAATTTTCATTTTCGGTCAATAGGCGGAGAAGGCAAGTGTTTTTACGTCCAAAGAGATAGTTAGTATACTGACGGTTACCGCTACTACATTGAATTTTGATCTTTAACGGAATGTCTGTTTCCGATTTGTAAAAGATATGACTTTGCTGATGAACTTTTTACTATCGTCATAGAGCCTATGATATTTAGAATTTAAAACAACAACACTTAATTTGTTAACTTTCATGTTAAGGAGTTGCTTGAAATTAGTTACATAAGTTAATAAACTCAACATATCATTATCGAGGTTAAGTACCGTTTTCAAAGTACTTTGTAGACCTAAATGTGAAATGTATTACAAGCTAAAATGCAATAGCGAAGCATTGCCGGGCCCACTAGTAATATATAAAAATAACACTAGTTTACAGCCATTTAGGTTTTTGAATACCACTATTTTTTTATGATAGAGGATGGGTTTCTGATTAAGAAAAAAAATTTAAAAAATTTTTTTATGGAGTGGATTTTTTTTAAAAAAATTTTTTGTAAAATTTTTTTCTTCGTTAACGGTGCCTTTGGATTTTATCCTATATTTCATGTTGTAGACGGGCGATCAGGACAAAAGAGGTACCAAAATTTATTAGAATCAAATGGCCAACAAGAATTATGCCACTTTAAGTCAACAAATTGCTTTTTTTGCCCTACTGGCTGAATTTACTTGAAAAATTTAGCTTTTTTCATGAAAAATATCGTCTCCTTTTTTAGTTTTTAAATAATGAAAAATCGAAAACTGGAGATACAATTTTTTTTAAACCTTCTGCGTATAGTAAACACCATTCACTTCGTCTTGGTCCGATAACATCGAAATAGTTGGTCAAAATGGTAGCCGAGGCCCATGATGCACTTAGGGGGGTCAAGAAAGGGGCTCCTTGGATTCTATGATGACCGCCTATGTGCGGGTACTCAAATGAAAGATATTTTCGAGACGAATACAGCGGTAGGACCTGTAGAGTCTTGAAATTGACACCACTGGATTGGTCTCAAAAATAACTTTCATTTGAGAACCCGCACATAAAGGACCGAAGGGGACCCTTTTTTGACTCCCTAGGTCCCCGATAAGTCTTAAAAATTACTCCATTGGATTCGGCTCGAAAATATCTTTCATTTGAGTACCCGCACATAGGCGGTCATCATAGAATCCAAGGAGCCCCTTTCTTGACCCCACCAAGTGCATCATGGGCCTCGGCTACCATTTTGACCTACTATTTCGATGTTATGGGACCAAGACGAAGTGAATGGTATATTTTTGTTGTTGTTTGGGCTTTCGGACCAAATTCTGCAGTTCCGACAAATGCAAAAATTCTAATATTTATAAAAACTTAATTTCTGTATACCAACTTTCAGAGGCCATTACTTTTTAACTAGTCCATAGATTCTCTTCTGCAATACTACATTTGTTTGCTAAGATGTTTACTATACGCAGAAGGTTTAAAAAAAATGTTATCTCCAGTTTTCGATTTTTCATTATTTAAAAACTAAAAAAGAAGACGCTATTTTTCATGAAAAAAGCTAAATTTTTCAAGTAAATTCAGCCAGTAGGGCAAAAATAGCAATTTGTTGACTTAAAGTGGCATACTTCTTGTTGGCCATTTGATTCTAATAAATTTGGTACCTCTTTTGTTCTGATCGCCCGTCTACAACTTGAAATATAGGATAAAATCCAAAGGCACCGTCAACGAAGAAAAAAATTTTACAAAAAAAATTTTAAAAGGAAATCAACTCCATAAAAATTTTTTTTAAATTTTTTTTTTAATCAAAAACCCGTCCTCTATCATATAAAAATAGTGGTGTTCAAAGACCAGAGAAAAAATAATTATTTGTAAAGTAGTGTAATTAAAGATAAAAATATAATATTAAAAAAAATATCGAAAAGTAAAATTCAAAAAAAAAAAACCGAAATATAAAATATGCAATTATAGAAATGTAAAAATATAATAATAAAAAAAATCGAAATTTACGATATAATCTAATCTAACGAAACTGAAAAAAATTTAATTCCAATCCTTTTAGAAATTGATTTTTCACAATACTAATGTTTTTCTTAAATTAGCATTTGGCATTCCACCTAAGCTTGTTGGCATGGCAAGACATTAAGGGCATAATAATTGTCCATATTGTTTGGACCCTATTTCGGACTCCTTACGGAGCATGATTAAAGACTTTGTGTTCTATTTTGAAGCCGTAACCGCTCAAAGCTATCACGTACAAAGCCACATAGTTATATCAATGTGGTCGTGCGGCACCATGTAGCAACCCTCTGTAATTTCAACTGAATTGATCATCAAAACTAAAAGAATTTTCATTTACTTAGCAGTGATCGAAATACATCCCCAAAGCATTTTGAAAGATTACAATAAAACGCATCGCCTAGGAACAATATTTAGAGCGCGTGATTCATTCACAACCTTGTTTTCGAAAATAAAAAAAAATAATTAGCTTGAATTGAATGACCGAAACTTAACCATAACCTCAAAGAACAATCTCTGATATAATCATTTTAATACTAACTAGATCATAAGTGGTATATTTAAAAGGTACAACTTTCTATTACTATTTCCATCATTTACACCGGTCTATCGAGAAGGACTGCATGTTATAAAGATTGCAAAGTAACGCAATGCCTAGAGTCAAGTAAAATTCTCTGACTCCGATTACAGGCTTAAAACGTACGTTATCTTGGAGCGGTAGTACTCTCCATTGTAGCTCATGTTCTGTCTGGCCTCACTTTTAAAGAAATGACTTTGGATTCTACCAGACCATAAACCGCACCTAACAGTGTTATTTTGAGACTGCAACGGTAGATCGAGAATTTCTTTGATTTGCT
Organism: Muscina levida; assembly: GCA_964034835.1. Taxonomy (NCBI): domain Eukaryota; kingdom Metazoa; phylum Arthropoda; class Insecta; order Diptera; family Muscidae; genus Muscina; species Muscina levida. Next base: position 17,914,441 of record OZ035883.1, on the reverse strand, counting down.
AATGAGCCCAAATGCCTAAATTTCATATATTGAAGTACCCTTTAAGCCAGATTCAATTTTCATTGAACTGTGCCAGAGCCCCTGGACTTAATGTAAAACGCTGTATGATAAATCATCAAACACTAGTGAATAAAAATAAGTTAACAAATTGTCCAACGTGTTCAATAAAAAAATTTAAGTGAAACTCAAACCTCTTAATGAACCAATCTTTATTTTCAATATCGAAGATAGCTGAAAAAAATAAAAATAAAATTCGGAGAATTTAAGTCAATCCAATGGACGAATTTGCCAATACTACTAAATAAAAATACAACGACAAATTGACACCAGTCAAGAGTGATATATAAAAGAACACAAATGCAAAAAACACCTCCATATGAATAACATTTTATATACAATTTCAAAGATTGCAAAAAAAACACCAAAAATTTTCTATCCATGAATTTCCAAACACTACAGCATAAAAATTGGATGACGTTTTGACACCAGTTCCACGTGATCAAAAAATAAATACGAATAAAAAACAAAAACCTCTAAATGAATCACACTTTATTTAAAATATTGAAAATATCAGAAAAGGATATGAAAATATCAGTAAAGCCTTAGAAAAACTTCGAAAAATTTTCGTCAATTTACTTTACAAGACCAAATCTTACAAAGTCTTACGACCTTATTCATAAAAAATTTCTAAAGTAGGTATGAAGCGTTGTCTAGCTAAAGCATTTTTTAGCTCTAAAAAACCTTTAATAAGAAATTGTATTCATAAACGTTTTTTATCAGTACTTTAGCTTTATGTGTTCCGGTGGCAACGCTGACTGTTATTGGACATTAATGATGTATAAAAAGAAGCTTTATAATCGGATACAAAAGCTTTATAATCGGTTACCAAACATTTATTTGCACATATAATAACTATGAACATAACTGTAGCTCAAATTCACATTAACTACTATTCTCATGACGGTTAGAAAGGCGTTAAAGTAAAAATGGCATTTATAGATTGCATTTTCCTTTCCTCATGTTAAAATAATAATCGGATACCGATTACGTTGTTTCCTAGTTTTGATTGTTTTTACATCACGAATATTATTTCATTATTTAGAAAATATTTTTGAAGATTTTTGAAGATATTTTTTTCAAAATGGAATTCATGAATGAAAAGTGTCTTTTTAGATACTTTTCCATGTGCGGAACGGCTATGAAGACAATTTCCTACACAATGAATACATGCAACGGCTCTTTCTCATATTAAAAATGGCGTTATAGCATGCTTATAGTAGGGACAACCCTACTTTAACTTATTTAAGATGTGAATCGTTTATGAATACTATTTTCTCGAAATTTGCTTAAAAATGGTTTATAAACCTCTTATAACTTTTTATGAATACGGCCGTTATATTTTAAACATTACTTTTCTCTCACCATCTCTCAATTACTTTGTGTGCTGGGTATGACGGAGCTAACAGCTCATCTCCTAAACCAAGTGCGATAAAGGTTAAAGTGCAGAGCAGCGCAAAGAAGCACAATGAAAATGTTACCTAGCTGAAACTTTGCACACACATTAGCGCGTTAGTGTCAGTCAGGTTTGTGTTGTCACCGAATTTTATTACATTACCGTAGTACCTTTGACCTAAAATTACCCGACAGCTCGTGTTGTTTTTTGTTATTCTTAACGTGTTTCTAAAGTCTTCCACATATATAGTTGGGATTTTTTTTCACCCTTTTGTTTTTAGTTTCTTTTTAATGTGTGGCATATTTCGGTACATACTTAGGGTAACCCCCTGCCCACCATTGGTTAAATGGCAGTTACTTTTGCTTTTGTTATGGCTCTCGGCAACAACTGGCTAGAGTTAAATGTTATTTAGATATTCTGCCAGCGCGTTTTTTATGTGGTAGTGGGGGGAATCTTCTCTCACAAAAGGGAGCAGCAGCAGCTTTACGTGATATTGTGCAGTTTCTTTATAGGTGACATCTTTCGCTTAGTATTTGTTTTTGTGTGAAAATTTTTAAGTTTATTTTCTTTGTGTTTGTTGCAGTTGCCGCTACTACAAGAGTCGCCTTTGAGCCATTGCCATTATATTGACATTTAAATGCACTTCTTCTTTGGTGTGTTTTTGTGTGAGCTCTGCAACTGGGTTAGGAGACAGCTTTGCCACTGAGATGACATTTCAATGTTGTTTGTTGGTGTGACGGTTGAGGGGGCAATGGATTTGCATATGATGAAGTTGGCTAAGCATTGAAAAGAAGTCTTTTTGTAATATTTTTTTATTTAACATTTAGTCTGTCTTTTCTTTTCTGTTGTTTGCCTGTGTGAGTGGATTATCTTCTTATTGAGTTTGCTTTTATGTCATTCACATTTTACTGATACTCTGTAGTTGTGTGTCCTTTATCCTTTTTTGTGTGAGTGCCTCCTGCCTTTCCTTCCTCAATTTAATGATAATTTTTCAATTTTCATTTCCATTCAAGTGGAATTTGTTTTCTCTTTCTTACTCTCTCTGTCTTGCTCATGCTTGTGTGTTAACTCCGGCATTAAATTGTAGCATTTGCAGAGGAAAATACCAAAAAAAAAACAACAACAAAAAAACAGGCGAAGACAAAACAACAGCGAGTGACAAAAGAAAAAGGATTTCTTGTCATTGCCATTTGTTGCAATTACATTTGAGCTGTGTGTTCTCCTTGGTATGGGACAATTAACGTGACTTATTGTTGATGACAAACAATAAACGAGAAAATTACGCCAGCGATAAAAGAAGGCACTAAGTGAGAGGAAGCGAGCGAGAAACAGAGGGGAGGGAGCGTTAGCTCATTGTGAGTGGCGATAACATAAAAGTTCATCAAAAAAATCACCTGGGAATTAATTACATTACCAAGTGGCACATCTCATTAATTTAGTTGATTCGTTGTCGTTTTTTTTCTCGTGCCTTTGCTGTCGTTTGCTCCTAAGTGACCCAAATCAAATTGCAATACTCACCTTATCACTTTAATTAGAATTTTTTTGCTGTGCCCAGGCTGAGAGTAGTGTAAGAAGGTAAAGGGGGAGGGGGTTAACAACTTGACATGTTAGCAATACATGCAGAACTTCAGTAGTTTGGGGGCAGTAGCAGAATTTTAGTATACAAAAAATCGAAAAACAATTGAAAATTAAATAATAATAAAGATCGTCTTATAGAACTTTTTTTCAATTTTGTGAGTTGGAATTTTTTTTCTTAGATTTTCCTAAGATTTTTATATTTGAAATAAAAAAACTAATCAGTTTATGAATTGAACCTAATTTAAATAGTATTGTTGTGAAAAATTTGGAATTTCTGCGACGAGCTAATTTTTATTTCGATCAAATTAAAAAAAACAATTTCTTTTGTTATGAGAGAGAAAAAAGTTAATTTTAAAAAATTATTTAAACAGGGCAATAAATAAAAATTCCAAGTTTATCGCAAATATAATTAAGCAAAATGCAAATTCTGAGATCCAAAAATATCTTCCGCATAATAGTGGGTAGTTTGCTCTTAGTGTCTGCAATGCAGCCAACTGTTAATTGTGGCCCAATAATTTAAAAAAAATAATTTTTAGAGATTTCGCACAAAACTTTCCATTGGCTTGAAAATGTGACATCAATATTGCACATTTTAATTTTAAAATACTTTACCCGCACATTTTAATGAATGTCGGCAATGCAGTTTATAATGTGTTATATTGAAGTCATCCTTTTTCATAACAAAAAAGGCTACATATAGATTTTATCTCTCTGAAAGAATTTTGTCAAGTACAAAAACAAAAATTGTGTATTTACGACGTCGGTAATGCAGTGATTGTTTAAAATAAGTCTAAATTAGATATCGCTCTGAGATACAAACGTTAATTTACTGAGACTGATGTACATGAATCGAATTACTTCATTTGAATACAATCAAATCGGTAATGCAATTAAACATGAATATGAGGGGGAGGTGTCAAAAATTTTACACATTTCTTATGCAATATTCCAAATAGTATATTACTGAGAGTGGTATCTAGCAGGTGTCGGTAATAATGTTCAACTCATAAAATGAACGATTTGAAGTCGGTTATTTAGTTAAAGATTTATATGAGCGGGTTAAGTAATTGCACTAAAATATTAAAGTTTGGTGCACTAGGTGCCGGTAATACTGTCCCCATACCATAGTGAATGGTTTGAAGGCGATAATACAGCCCAAATCGGAAATATCAAGGTATTATTGTAACAAATCCTTATTTTTTATGCAATGTGTGGAAAAGTCAATTAAAAGTCAATATTGTCGGTAATACGGTTCATATTCATTAAGCCATAGATTTAACATGTTACAATTGTTAAATTAATTTTTTAAGATTTATTGTAGTGTGGATATTAATGATTTTGTTGTGATTCAGTTTAATCACAAGAATTTTTCAATGCTGGCAATGCAGTTTATAAATTACTTTAGTTATAAATTCACACTCCTTAGCTTTGTTTCCAAAAATGCTAAAATATATGTTTACCAGGAATTCAATATTTGATGTCTACAGACCAGAGTTAGAAAAATTATTATTCAATTAATTATTACTTTAGTCGGTAATCGGACATAATTTAAAAAATATACATTAATGTTTTATAAAATATCATATGATCATAAAATTGGGAAGCTTTGGTCGTCAAAACTGCTGGTAAGTGATGGACTATATAACATTTGTTAAAGTCGCTAATACAGCTCACGTCTGAAACTCGTCGTTTTAATTGATCTTAAAACGTTTCAGATGAGTTTGTGATAAAAATCATGTGTCGGTAATGTAGGCCATTTTTAAAAATTGAAAAGATGTAATAGACAAAATTAAATACGCGATCATCATTGTCTGCTCTTGCAGCTTCACCATTAGACGACTGATTTTTATAATATAATTTGTAAATATCGGTAATACAGTTCACACAGCGGTTAGCCCGATATTATTTCGCAATGTCGTTGACTGATGAAATTGGTAGTTTTGGAATGCCGAAACTGTTTACAAGTAATCGTATATGTATTTTTACGAGATAGGTAATGCAGTTAAATATGATGACGAATTTTTTTTTTGTTGAATTCGGTAATGCAGTTACTCTATTATACCCTCGGTTCTGGCCAATTTATTTGTGATAAGTCTGCAGTTTGGCTTTTAATGTATTTGAACAAAAATTTCAGATTAGAAAGCGACGACAACAATTGGTAATGCAGTTCGAGTTTGTAAATGTTTACTGTGAATTACGTCAAATGTTGAATGTAATCACAGTTGTGCTATTTTATGGTTCGTCCATCAAACAAATCATTTATATCATATAACATGTGACTGTCGGCAATGCAGTACAAACCGTTATTCCACATAACAACAGCTATATTTGTGAAATTTGCTATTAAATATATATTTACACTATTACCTGAGTGGAAAATTTACAACCTTTAATATATTTTATACAAGCAAAGAAGTTGATCAAGTCGGCAATACAGTGTATCGATTAAATCTTAAATCGACGGTTACGCAGTGTATCTATGATAATCTTGGTTTGGGGAAACTATTTTGTGATATGTCTGTAATTTGGCTTTTAATGTGTTTGAACAAACATTGCAGATTAGTAGGCGATACGAATTATCGGTAATGCAGTTCACGTTTCTAAATTGAATATCTAGGATATGCTCAATGTTGAATGTAATCACCGTTGTCCTGTTTTACAGTTTGACCATTAAACCAATCATTTATATCTTATAACATGTAACTGTCGGTAATACAGTCGAAATCTTTATTCCCCATTGTAGCAGTGTCATTTGTGAAATTTGTTATTTGAGATAGTTACACCATTTACTGAGTGGACAATCTACTACCTTTAATATATGTATTTCATACAAGCAAATAAATTGGATATGTCGGCAATACAGTATATCGATTAAATCGTCGAGTTTCGTTATAACCCAAAGATTAGTAAAAGTTATAAATATTACGAAAAGTAGAAAATGTTTAAAAATAAAGTTGACTATTGTATGAAAACTCGTATGTTCACATTTTCAGACGATAATGCAGTAAACATTAATATTTCTTAGTCTAGTTATGTAAATTAAACTAAATATGTGATCGTCGTTGTTGCAGATTAGTAGGCGATAACAATTATCGGTAATGCAGTTCACGTTTATAAATTGAATATATAGGATATGCCAAACTGTGAATGTAATAACTGTGGACCAATTTTATGGTTTGACCATTAAACAAATCATTTATATCATATAACATGTAACTGTCGGTAGGGCAGTCGAAAACATTATTCCCCATTGTTGCAGCATCATTTGTGAAATTTGATATTTGATATATTAACACTTTGTAAATGAGGGGACAATTTACCACCATTTATATATTTCATACAAGCGAAGAAATTCGTCATGTCGGCAATGCAGTTTATCGATTAAATCTTCGAGTTTCGTTATAACCCACAGATTAGTAAAATGTTATAAATATTACGAAAAGTAGAAAATGCTTCAAAAACGTTGACTTTTAAATGGAATACTAGTATGTTCACATTTTTAAACGAAAATGCAGTAAACATTAATATTTCTTGGTCTAGTTTTATAAATTAAACTAAATATGTGATCGTCGTTGTTTCGTTATGCTATACCCTGATGGATTCGAATTGATGCCAAATCTACAACTTGCTAAAACAAATTATTTGACCAAACTTAGTGTTTAGCAATTTCTGAGGCAGAATTTCAATTGGTGATATCTATACAAAAGTGCTTTTAAAGTTTTCTTATCTAAAAGCTTTGAACATTTGACAATTAAATATCCATATACATACCTAATGCTAGACAAAACATGTTGTTCCCACTCTTCCCTGTTATGTATATGTATTTGGCTAAAATAAGCATAAACTCAGCCTTAACATGGAAATCCCAAATACAAAAATTATTATTTGCATATGCATAAATAAATAATATTTGTTTGAACAACCACCCCTCCCCCTCACAAAAAATGCAATAAAAATGTGTAGAAGAAAATAAATATAATACATACATATGTATATAACCCAAAAATATAAATGGAAATTTTGATGTAAGCACAAACATATGACAGACAAACTACGAAACCAATGACCGAAAAATCACTTGATGATTGCTGTGACAACCCAACCAACACAGCACTGCCACAGCCCAATGGCAATCATATGTTAATAAAACTTTTATATAAAATGTCCCAACAAAATCCGATAAACACAAATCCATCAAAATCCATACATCCAACCAGTGGAGAAAGGGCTAACTAAATCCACCCACTAAAGTGATGGTAGGTCTAGTAAATACCTCCCGGCTCGCTCCCTCAATTGTATGCAAGCACTTGACAGAAATCGCACAAGTGAATGTTATAGACAAGATGCCATTCATGGTTGAATGGTCGTCATCAGTGGACGAGCGGCTGGACGGACGGACGGACCACAAACCACATTACCCGGAGACATTACAAAATTTATTTACGCCTCATTCAACAACAAACGTTCAATGCATAGAGACGACAAAGACAGTAATTTGGTTTGACCGCCCCCTCCGGTTGGCGCTCCCGCCCTCCTCTCAAAACAAACTCTTAGAGACAACAAAATAAAAAGTAAATATTTTATTTATGAATTGTTTATGTATGCAAATAACGTACTACTGAGCTTAAACGAGCAGGGTTGGGTGAAAAGTTAAACGTAACTTTGAAGAAGCCAATCGGATTGTGTTGTGCAACAAATATGAGTTGCAAAAAAAAAAAAGACTTTGGCAGTTATTATTTATGTAAACATTTTCTTTACATGTTGACAGCGCGCACAGAAAATTTGATGTGTTTACGATTATGAAATTAGAAATAATGAAGGCTATATAGGCGACATTAATACGCCTCAAGCTAATATTTGGCAAAGGAGAATAAAATTCAAATGTAAAATATGAGGGGGAGGACCTCAAGATCGTTTAAATTGACAGAAAATAAAGAAAAAAATAGGTAATGATAAAAGCTAATCATATTTCTTCAAGTCGGATATGTTTTATTTGGTTGTATTCATTAAATGACATTGTTTTAAATCCAAAATTACACAGTACAACATTCGATTTGGACTCATTGATTTGGGACTCAATTCTGAGAACTGCACGTGAAAGTAGCCCCAAAATGAAGAAGTTCTGCATCATTAGTTTTGTCAAATTACATGCCATAATAATTTAATATCGATTTGAAGTTAGTAAGTGTCGTAAGGGGGAATTTGTGCCGTTTTATGCTCTTTTGTTTGCCATAACTCGAGAACCACTAGTCCGCTTTGGAAAATTAAGAATTACAATTCCTTTAATCTGTTCATATAACGCTTCCCTACATAAGCAACAGTTTCACTTTTCCATTCATCAAATGATTTTGAACTCGGTTTATTTTGTAGCAGTTACAATAAAACTGTTGTACTCCGTGGCGTATGATTTACGTGGAATATTACTTATGATAATCATACGCCACCATATAACAATTTAACAAAAGAGCCTATAATGTGACAAATTCCCCTATACAATTAAATTATAATGGCATGTAATTTGACAATATGAATGATGCAGAATTTCTTCTTTTTGGGGCTACTTTCAAGTGCAGTTCTCAGAATTGAGTCCCAAAATCACGCGTTGTGTTATCGTATTTGTTGTAAGTGCTGTAGGTATTGTATTTGTTGCATATTTATACTTTTTTATATATGTAGCATATTTTTGATGTTTTGTATTTTTGTACAGTTTTACCAAGTCATTGAATGTAATTCCCCATTGGTTGCTGTAAACCCCAATTATTTTACATCGACTCACTTGAGCATACGCAGCAAACTTCTTCAATTACATCGCATTTAATGTATAATAATTTACAATAATAACAACATCTTTTTCCTATAAAATCTTCAATATTATATAACTGATATGTTATGGAAAAACTTCTCGGGAAACTCATAAATAAATGATTCATTATACACTCTTGGTAATATCAGCTTATGGCCTGCGATAGGGCTCTGAAGATTGTGTGAAAGGTGATGGAGGAAGGGGGTGGTGATTTCATGTAAAATATCGTATTTCCTCTTTTTGCTCATTAATTTGATTAATTTTCGTAATCCTTTTGATGCTGACAAGAATTCGCCGGAATCTGTAATGAATGTAAACTCCAAAAGTGAAATGTGTATTTACATGCGTCCACTCATGCTCACACACACACACACACACACACACACACACACTCACATTTACATTACATGTGTAATACTTTGCTGCACTCTGTGCATTATGTGGCTCATTAATTTATTTACACTATTGCTTAATGCGCAAAATGCAGATTCCTTTTCATGCAATCTCATTCCCTATGAATGCGGATAACAACTGTACAGATTTTCAGCAATTTTCCATAAAGTTGAATATGATTTCCTTTCACCATTGGACCATTTATTGAATGCTCGAATAAACGAGGTCACACATTGAATAAGTGTGCCATTTACATGGCGTACATACATGCATGACGCATAATACATGTTGCATTCATTCGTATGCATTCCATCTGCATATGTACGTATTCATGTAGTTACACTTATACATATTAATATAATCTTCTTTATATTACAATTATGCACTCACACACACACACACTTGTGCACTTTGCCATTCATGCGGATATGGAAATCCTTCTTATATTTCGATATTCACAGGAGATTTTTATTAAAATGATGAAGATGTAAATGATAATAACGATGACCGGGAATGTGAACGGGAAGAGGGAAAAGGATAAACTGTGATGAATGATGATTTTATGACCCTAATGGGAGTTCGAATGGAGGTGGATAACCGTCAAGCATTTTTGGGGTGGTCGCTGGGAGTTTTACACAGTTTTGTGGCATTAAACCACATTTCATTTAAATAACAGCATTTAACAAATGTCACGAGCACCAGTTTCGGTTTATGGTACAAACAAATTATTAATCTTAAAGCTTGAATGGTTATTTGTATTAGAGAAAGTGTAACTTTTTGGATGTAAAAGGTGTGGTCAAATATATTTATCCCTAAATCAACCTCAAGTTATAAAGAAATTTATTTAAACATTTTCTTATTAATTTAGGAAAAAAATTAAAAATTTGTGGTTAGAAAAACATAATGATAAATAAACTAGAGCGAGAATAATACAAGGATAGAACTATTTACATAAGCAAATACAACTATATAAATCGAAAAAATATAAAAAAATAAAAAAATAAAAACAATAAACATCGAAATATATAAAAAATATAAATAAAAAATATATATATGACAATATCATAATTCATTGCAGATTAACAAAAAACCAAATAAAGAACAACAAAACACTGACGGTACACAGAACGGTGTAGGCACTTTATCAACAACAAAACTCCGATGGACACATGCATAGGCAAGGGCTTGTGTGTGTATTATGTTGGTATGTTGTGCGCTTCGAGGATGCTTTCTTCGCGCCGTTGGGAAACGTTCTCGTTAACTTTGAGATGCTTTCTTCCCTTAAGGTTTGTGATATTAGAGGAGAAGGCACAGGAAAGGGCGCTGACGAGACATTGTGGTTAATGCCGAAAAACGCCTAACCTGCTGTCAACATAATACATTTCACACTCTTGAACAAAAACCTATTGGCAATAATAAATAATTGCCAATAGAACTGATCTTAAACCGAACTATGACAATATCATACATTACAGATCAACAAAAAACAAAATCGAGAACAATATAAAAAAAAAAAATTAAATATATAAAAATATTAAAAATATATAGAATGTATAAAAATATAAAAATAAAAAAAAAATACAAAAAATCTATATATATAAAAATGAAATGGTCCACGTATGTCATACCATCACTTGAGAACGGCTGGATCGATTTGGCTGATTTTTTTTGTATTCGATTCGAAATTTTCCGTAGATTGTTTGTGTTGAAAAAAATCAAATCCAGGTGGCGCTAGGGTGGATTTATATCGAAAATTTGAATGCATGTACCAATTCAACTGAAATTTAGAATGGATATTCATTTGATCATGAGAAAACATTTTATGTACAAATGGACCCGGTAGATGGCGCTGGGGTCGGTTTACAATCAAAATTTTAACGAATGGGCCAATTTAACTGAAATTCAGAATGTATAATCATAAGAAACAGTTGTATGTACAAATGGACCCGGTAGATGTCGCTAGGGTGTATTTATATCGAAAATTTTAATGGATGGGCCAATTTTACTGAAATTCAGAATGTATGTGTTTAATCACCAGAACAATTTTATGTACAAATGGACCCGGTAGGTGGCGTTTGGGTGGATTTTTTTTATCCAAATCTGATCAAATGGACCAATTTAAGAGAAATTTAGTATGTATAACTATGTGATCATGAGAACAAAGTTTTTGAATAAAACGACCCGGAAGGTGCCGTTATGGTGGAATTATAACGAATCAAACAATTTGACTGAAATTTAGAATGTATAGTTGTTTTATTATGAGAATTTTTTTTGTATAAATGGACCCGCTGTTGAGGTTGCCGGAGCTGAATTATTTCGATTGCCCGATTTTACTCAAACTTAAAATGAATGCATTTTTTGACATGAGAAAATTTTGGATGTAAGTTTGGATCCAGTTACTGGTGTTTAGCTTATGATACACTTAATTTTTTTTTAAGTCATTTAGTCACCATTGATTACATAATATATAAACATTTTTTTAACATTAAAATTATTGAAAACTCTATATATATAAAAAAAGATGTCCATTTTGATGACACCACTAATTGCGAAAACGGTTAAACCGATTTTGACGAAAATTGCAGTGAAGGTTGGAGATGGCCTGTAGATCGTCTGCCAGACTTTAAGGTAGAATGGAGAACATTAATATTGGCGCACTTTCTATATCATTAGTGAGCTTCACAAAGTGGTTTTTCGCATTTTGAACTTTTAGGGGACAAACGCGAAAATGGGAAAAACTGTTGGTATCACCCAGAGTAAACCGTTAATAGGGTTGTTCAGCCAAATGAAGGGATTTTTGGAAATTCGTTCTCCTTGGGATAAAAAGGTGCAAAGTAATATCATGGCTCAGACCAAGCACCTTTAGGTACAATCACCCAGTTCACCAACGCAGAAAGTAATATTTGATTTTAGTTTGATTTTGGAATGTAAGCCTATCAATAAGTAAGTTTTCATCAAATCGTGGACGACAATGCACTTCTTACAATAACATATAATAATCTTTTAGATATATGAAGTACAGAATTTGTTCGGAAAAACCTCGCCTTTTATATTGAAATATTTCAGAGGTCAAAGTAATAAACCAATCGCTATTAGATTTCAACAGCAATCAATATCTTTTACAATAATTTGAAGGCAGGACGAAGTCTGCCGGGCCAGCTAGTATATATATAAAAATATAACAATTTTAAAATATCAAAATTAAAAAAAATATAAGTAGAAAAATAGAACTATAAAAAATATAAAAACTTTAATATATAATATAAATAAATATCAATATTAAAATAAAAATATACAAAATTATAAAAAAAATATAAAAATATAAAAAATATATATAAAAATTTAAAAATATAAAAATATAAAAATTTAAAAATTTAAAAATTTAGTTTTGTTCTTTAAATTCGACATTTCTAAATTATATTTATTTCCTTATTTTTAAATCAAGCTCGAGGTCAATTGTTTGGTAAAATTTATTTATATTTCAATATTTCGATCCTCTTTGAGAATCATCTTCAGGAATCTGTAACACAATATACATATAATACAAAACATAAGTATAAACATTTTCACATTTAACAGTTTCAAAACACTGTTACACTTACTACAAATAAAAAACATTAAATGCAGTTGAGCGTAAATGTAGACTCTCGTCTTTGTCTTCAATTTTAACACTGACTTAACCTAATCATTGTTTGGTCTTTCCAATCAGATGTCTGTAGCTGCTGGCTGAGTGTTCAACATCGCTCTTGTAGTTCATGCTTGTTGGTGTGTTTACAATGTGTAGCATCTCTAACGTTAATCTCTTGCTGTAGTTGTTCTCTTGCTGTAACACTCTCACGTTCTCAAGATCGGGATAGTGGTTCTCCGTCGCACAGTGTGTCGTTAGCGCAGTTTTTTGGGAAACATTTTTTAAACGTAATTTTATATCGCTTTTGTGGCCTGCTATTCTTGTTTTTACTTTATTTTTCTTGGTTCCAATATAGACTTTATTACAATTATTTCTTTCGTTGCCTTTGCAATATTCAAATCACTAATATATGTTCCACTTCTGACAGAAAGATTTGTAAAATCTGGTTGTTTTGATAATGTAAACTACCAAATAGCTACAAAAAACAACCACACTCTGCAAAAACTGTTTACTAAACTTAAGTCAAAAACCGAAAATTCTGACAAATCAAACCTTATTTACCAAATTTATTGCAAAGGCAACGAAAGAAATAATTGTAATAAAGTCTATATTGGAACCACGAAAAATAAACTAAAAACAAGAATAGCAGGCCACAAAAGCGATATAAAATTACGTTTAAAAAATGTTTCCCAAAAAACTGCGCTAACGACACACTGTGCGACGGAGAACCACTATCCCGATCTTGAGAACGTGAGAGTGTTACAGCAAGAGAACAACTACAGCAAGAGATTAACGTTAGAGATGCTACACATTGTAAACACACCAACAAGCATGAACTACAAGAGCGATGTTGAACACTCAGCCAGCAGCTACAGACATCTGATTGGAAAGACCAAACAATGATTAGGTTAAGTCAGTGTTAAAATTGAAGACAAAGACGAGAGTCTACATTTACGCTCAACTGCATTTAATGTTTTTTATTTGTAGTAAGTGTAACAGTGTTTTGAAACTGTTAATATGTGAAAATGTTTATACTTATGTTTTGTATTATATGTATATTGTGTTACAGATTCCTGAAGATGATTCTCAAAGAGGATCGAAATATTGAAATATAAATAAATTTTACCAAACAATTGACCTCGAGCTTGATTTAAAAATAAGGAAATAAATAAAATTTAAAAATATAAAAATATAAAAATATAAAAATATAAAAATATAAAAATATGAATATGTTTTTCATTGTTCGGTTTGAGATCAGTTTTCTATTATCGCTAATAGAATTTGTTTTACAAGAGTTGTGTGAAATGGATTATGTTGACAGCTGGCAGGGCAGATAGCTATTTCGATGGTTGCCAAACCATCATCATCAGTGCCGTTTGCTGTGCCTTCTCCACTCATTATCACAACCTTAAGTGTTAAAAGCTTCACACAATCAATGTGAAGCTCACACACACCGGTGCGAAAATGGTATCAACGAAGACAACGTCATGCCAAAAACAATTCTATGCAATTTTGTCCGATGGACAAAGCATAGACAAGAGCTTGTGTGGATTATGTTGACGTTGTCTTCGTTGATACCATTTTCGCACCGGTGTGTGTGAGCTTCACATTGATTGTGTGAAGCTTTTAACACTTAAGGTTGTGCTAATGAGTGGAGAAGGCACAGCAAACGGCACTGATGATGATGGTTTGGCAACCATCGAAATAGCTATCTGCCCTGCCAGCTGTCAACATAATCCATTTCACACAACTCTTGTAAAACAAATTCTATTAGCGATAATAGAAAACTGATCTCAAACCGAACAATGAAAAACATATTCATATTTCTAACAGATCAACAATAACAAACAAGAGCAATATAAAAATATAAAAATATAAAATTATAAAAATATAAAAATACAAAAATACAAAAATAATAAAAATATAGATATATTAAAATTTTTAGATATAAAATTATTACCATGTAAAAATATACAGATTTTAAAAATATAATAATCAAAAACATAAAAAATAATAACATAAAAATTTTAAAATATAAAAAGATAAAAAATATAGAAATACAAAAATATAAAAATGTTAAAATATAAAATAAAAATATAAAATATAATATATATATAAAAATATAAAAATATGAAAATATAAAAAAATTCAAAAATGTAAATATGTTAAATTAAAAAAAAAAAAAAAATATAAAATATAATATATATATGTATTTGTTTTTGTTAGTCGATCTTACAGTATATTATATTAATTTACGTTAGTGTATCGAAATGATACAACAAATTCGGCTCAAGATCAGAAAAGTGTTTTTTATTTATTGTTTGATATTTTTGGTTAAATTCAGTTTGTCACGCACTAGGATGACGCGTTTCGAACTCCATGACGAGTTCATCTTCAGACCCCTAGTGCGTGACACACTGAATTTGACCAAAAATATCAAACAATAAATAAAAAACGCTTTTCTGATCTTGAGCCAAATTTGTTGTATCATTTCGATACACTAACGTAAATTAATATAATATACTGTAAGATCGACTAACAAAAACAAATACACATACACTGGCACGGCACGGCCTAACAAACTATATATGCTTAGTAGTAATAGTAAGTGTAGTTTAACAATATACCTTGTAAGAAGCATGAGCTTTGTGGTGAAAAGCCATTGGCTTTGTGGTAAAGCTTGAGCTTTGAGGTAAAAAGGGAGTCGTGGGGATAAAATATCCTACACTCTCATGTTTGATTGTGAATGGTCAAATTCATAACTATGCTGGACATTTTCGGCTGATATCTACTTCACATGCACATGTTTGACATAATTGTAGATATATATACAGCTGATGATGTACCATTGTGCATCAGTTCGTCACAAAGGGGTCTGAAGATGAACTCGTCATGGAGTTCGAAACGCGTCATCCTAGTGAGTGACACACTGAATTTGACCAAAAAAATATTTAAACAATAAAATAAAACACTTTTCTGATCGTAAGCCGAATTTGATGTATCATTTGATACACTTTAACGTAAATTTAATATAATATAATATATATATAAAAATATTAAAAATATTAAAAATATTAAAAATATAAAAATATAAAAATACAAAAATATAAAAATATAAAAATATAAAAATATAAAAATATAAAAATATAGAAAGTAAAAAAGTAAAAAATATAAAAATGCAAAAATATAAAAATGTTAAAATATAAAAAAAATATAAAATATAATATATATATATATAAAAATATAAAGATATAAAAATGTTAAAATATAAAAATATTAAAAATATAAAAATTCAAAAATATAAAAATATAAAAAATATAAAAATATTAAAAATATAAAAATATAAAAATAAAAATATAAAAATATGAAAATATAAAAATATAAAAATATAAAAATATAAAAATATAAAAATATAAAAATATAAAAATATAAAAATATAAAAATATAAAAATACAAAAATACAAAAATATAAAAATGTAAAAATTTAAAAATGTAAAAATATAAAAAATTTAAAATATCAAAATACATAAATATGTTTTTCGTTGTTCGGTTTAAGATCTTTTCTATTATTGCTCATAGATTTAGTTTTACAAGAGTTCTGTGAAATGGATTATGTTGACAACTGGCAGGGCGGGTAGCTATTTCGATAGTCGCCAAACTATCTCACCAGCACCCTTTGCTGAGCTTTCTACACACATTATTACAATTTTAGGAGTTAAAAGCTTCAAGAAACCATCGAGCCGCACAAACGCAAAAGAGCGAAAAAATATAAAAATACTAATACAGCTCACTAATTTAAAGTTTATAATAGTAGTACCGCGTAATATCCAGGTATCAAGTTTTACCTCTCTAGGACCAAAATACAGTTTTGCCACGCCCATCCCCCAACTGATTGAAAATACAAATATGCATCGCCCACTAATTTAGAAACAAAATTTCGTCTGCATATTCATAATTATGTTGCAGAGTGCTATAAGGATATTGAATTTTATCTCTGTAGGACTTAAATACAGGTTGGCCACGCCTTTCCTCCCCCTAATCGAAAATAAAAATTTCGTCTGCAAATTTGAATCTGAATTGTCGAGTACTATCTGTGTACCAAATATTATATCTCTAGCTCAAAAAAATGTCCAGCCACGCCCACACCCCCCATTTAATTCAAAATTTAAAAAATACATAACCTAAGTATTATAATGTTCATATAGAACTTTATAAAGCGAAATCTGAAAAGAAAACAAATTTTTTGGAGCGTTATATAGAAATTTTAGATATTTTTAAAAAGTAGGTGTAGAAATGGGCGTGGCCAATTTTTATTTATAAAAATCATTCTTGGTCTATTACGAACTTTGCAACAAAAAATTAGTCAAATCTGTACAAGCGTTCTCAAGTGATGACGTTACCAATGCACAACAATTCATTTATATATATAAATAAAAATATTAAAATAAAAAAAAAAAACATAAAAATATCAAAAATTAAAAAAAAATATAAATGCGATTTGACCCCTTTGGATTTTTTTTTGTGGGAAACGCTACACATAACGAAGTTGTATTCCACAATTAATAGGGATATTTGTTCTTATCAATAAAGCCATAATACATGAAAAAAATAATGTTGTTCATTTTATTGTCCTTTTATAAAGAAATTTATATTTGCCCCACCCTTTATAAAAATATCAAAATGTAGAACTTTAAAAATCTATAAACAAAACAAATATAGAAATACCAAATTATAAAATTTAAATAGGAACATTAGTAATAAACATAGTTGTGAAGGTGTAGGAACTTATCCTTTCCGTATATCATTAAAATTGCTCGAGCGCCACCTCTCTTTTTTATAGTAATACAACATGTAAGCCTATATGCAAGTTACTAACAGTCATAAGGACAATGACTGGATAAAATACCAGAACTTTATGAGCTTTTTTTTTGCTGCATTTATAATAAAGAACTGACACCTGTTTCTAAAACATTACCTCTTTTTAGAGCACATTTCGCCCTCTACACCACCTCCTTAGTATATCTATTGACACCATGTTTTATTATCGCTAACCAGCCAGCCACTTATTCTCTTTGCTCATGCTATCGAACATTTCGCCATTTTCTATTTTGATTTTGCTACAATTGCATTCTAGATGCAATTTATCACATGAAAATGCTTGCAATCCAGCGTTAAGTCGCCTTCAATTTGTGTCTTCTGACACAAATTGATTGGAATGACGGCCATGGGCGAAGATGAATGGAGGAGCTCTTCAAGTACACTTATACGACCCCTCTTCCCGCCCCCCAATGTGACACTTTTTAAAATGACACTGGCGATACAACAGCAACAACAACCACATCATCAATTCATGAAAAAAAGATTTTCAATTTACGTACTATTCACAAATACAATTTCACAGCAATTTCCGCAATTAAAGCGAATAAAGAAGGAGAGTCATAGAAAATCGAATGACAAATGATGTAATGACCAGACGATATGGGTTTGTAGTAGATAATACGAATATGTACTGTTCACAGTATCGAATGGCCTCACTGATGGTCATGGTAACTTGTTCGAAACATAGTTAGGAGCGAGGGGGAAAGAAAGGTAGGGTGGGTTAGTTAAATTTTATTTAACCCCGATCTGTTATACCCGTATAATGAAAAACACGTAACGTTTATTTGTATCCTTTGTATGCAAGTTCGAATGTCCGTATGCTTTTTGTATAGTTAAAGGCAGAGTGGAAGGTTTAAAATTTGTATTGGCTTGCTCTGCTAACAAAATTCCTTTGTCAGAGTGTGAACATTTAGCTACTGTATTGTTGACTATCAAAACTAATCGTTAAGTAAATATTGACCTTGTCAAAATTGCTTCTATTGTTTGGTTATATGCCATAAAACTTTTGTTCTATTGTTTGTTGATATTTATTTGTACATAAAATAAATATGTGGACAGTTCGAGGAGATGATGATGATGTCAAGTTTTGAATGTTGGCCAGCAAAATATTTATGTAGAGGCGTTTAATATAATATGTTATGTTATTTTGATAGATTGACAAGGAAAGTTTTCGTAAAGTCAGTAATATAAGTATTTCGAGGACTATTTTCTCTTTGAAAAGTTGCGGTATGAAGAGCTTCGAAATTTTTCGTTATATTATATACGTTTGCCTAAATATACGATAATTGCCTCTGAGAAAAATTTCCAAGTAAATGCACGAATAACACAGAACACAGTACAGCTCATTGATTTGGGACTCAACTCTGAGTACAGCATGTGAGAGTAGCCCCAAAAAGAAGAAGTTCTGCATCATTCGTTTTGCCAAGTTGCATGCCATAAAAAATTAATATCGATTTAAAGTTAGTAAGTATCGTATAGGGGAATTTATCACGTTTTAAGCTCTTTTATTCGAAATAACACGAAAATCACTAGTCCGATTTAGCTGAAACAAATTTAAAAAAAAAATTAAGAATTAGCATTCCTTTAATCTGTTCATATAAGGTTTCCCTACATAAGCAACAGTTTCACTTTTCCATTCATCAAATGATTTTGAACTCGGATTATTTTGTAGCAGTAACAATAAAACTGTTGTATTCCGTTGCGTATAATTTTACTTATGATAATCATACGCCACCATATAGTATTTATGTTATGTCAAACAAAAAAGCCTAAAACGTGACAAGTTCGCCTATACGATACTTACTAAATTCAATTAGATATTAAATTATTATGGCTTGTAACTTGACAAAACGAATGATGCAGAACTTCTTCTTTTTGGGGCTACTTACACGTGCAGTTCTCAGAATTGAGTCCCAAAATCATGTGTTGTACTGTGTTATGAAAAGATCTGTTCACTTAATTATTTTAGTTTTCCCAAACCATTTTATTATTTATGTCATCTCCATCTTATTTCTAATATTTTAAAAATTTGTTTAGATTTTCTAACATTTCACTTCCGAGAACGGAAATTGTTTAAATTTTTTTTCGTTGTGTGCAAAATTTTGTTCGTTCTTTTGCATTGCGATTTAGTAGTTTATGACTTTCCTGTCAACACATTTGCCATCATTTATCATGTAAACACTTTTCGAAAATCCATCAAGTGATAAACAGCCAATATCCGTTTTACATGATTGAAAATCAACAATCAAAATGGGTAACTGCAGCTGCTGGTACTTTGGCTGCCATGACTGCCGAACATCTAAGGGTACACCACCACCAAGGGGTTTAGATTGCGGAGGGAGGGGAGTGAAGAGTGATTGCATTTCCGCTATTGTCACTTGCACACTTCATTACAATGTATGCGAGCGAATATATTCATGAGTGTATGTGTCAGAAATGTATATGCTCACATGTCTGTGTGTACATGAACATTTGCAATTTCAATTTATAATCTGCCAAATGATATATAAACGTATACAGATGGACCTGTATGACACAGCAGCCGGCAGCCAGCAGCGTATGCCGTTGTCAACCACCAGTAACCCCACTACCCATTGTGGACCCCCAATGACTATGAAGATGTTCACAAGATGCTGAAGATATCACACACACAAGAAGAACCAGGAGCAAGATGCATTAGATATGAGATGGAGCTGAAAGGGTTCAACAACGTTTACCAGAAGATAAATCACACAATTTATTGTAGTCAAATTTTGTTAAAAACTATTTCACAAGTCAGCAAAAGGCTTACAAATGGAAGAGAAGTTAAGCCAAAATGAAATGACAGCCGATATTGATGATGGAAGATGATGGAGCTCACAGGAATGTTGTGTGTGTGTGGTTGGTAGAACTTGTGCGAATGTGTTGGTGAAAGGTAAAATTTACTTTTACATCTGAAGTATGACAAGCAGAAACGCTGAGAGGGAGAATACATAGAGCAAAGGGATATGAAATTTTATTATAACAAATATGAAATTGGCGAATAATTGAATTGAAACCATTTGAAGAGAAGAAGAAAAATGTTGCCGGTATTTGGTGCAATTATTCAATATATAAAAGTCAATTTGGAAATTGGGTGATCAGGGGGACGGAAAAGGGTTTGCTTTCTAATACCAAAAAAAAATATTTCAAATTTCAAGCGAACCGGAAAAGTAAATATGAACTGAAATTTGATTATAAAAATTCGTTAAGGCCTTAAGGGGGAATTTTAAAAGGATGACAAGATAAATATTTAAGCAAAATTTAGACATGTGAGTGTAGAGAATATAAAAATACAAATATACAAAATAGAACAAATTCACAAATATAAAATATTAGAAATATAAAATTATTTAAATATAAAAACATAAAAATATAAATATATAACAATATAAAAATATAAATATAAAAATATAAATATATAAAAATAAAAAATATAAAAATATAAAAATATCAAAATATAAAAAAGTATAAATGTTTAAAAATAAAAAAATATAAAATTATAAAAATATAAAAAGATAAATATATAAAAATATATAAATATAAATATATAAAAATATAAAAATATAAAAATATAAAAATATAAAAATAAAAAAATATAAAAATATAAAAATATCAAAAAATATAAAAATATAAAAATATAAAAATGTAAAAATATCAAAATATATAAAACTATAAAAAAATACTATAAAAATATAAAAATATACAAATATAAAAACTAAAAGAAAAAAATATAAAAATATAAAATTATAAAAATATTAAAATATAAAAATGTAAAAATATAAAAATATCAAAATGTAAAAATATCAAAATATACAAATATAAAGATATAAAAATATAAAAATATCAAAATGTAAAAATATAAAAAGATAAAAATATAAAAATATAAAAAGATAAAAATATAAAAATATAAAAATACAAAAATATACAAATATAAAGATATAAAAATATAAAAATATAAAAAGATAAAAATGTAAAAATATAAAAAGATAAAAATATGTAATATAAAAATATAAAAATATCAAAATGTAAAAATATCAAAATGTAAAAATATACAAATATAAAGATACATAGATATAAAAATTAAAAAAAAAAAATACAAAAATGCAAAAATATAAAAAATATAAAAATTTAAAAATATAACATTATAAAAATAAAAATTAAAAACCATAAAAATAAAAAATTATAAAAATATAAAAATTTTATAAAATAAAAATATAATAATATAAACATATAAAAATTATATCCGAAGGACACATACATAGACAAGAGCTTGTGTGTGTGTTATGCTAGCATGTTGTGCACTTCGAGGATGCTATCTTCGCACCGTTGGGTAAAGTTCTCATAAGGCTTGAGATGCTTTCTACCCTTAAGGTTGTGATGATAGAGAAGAAGTTAGAGCAAAGGGCACTGACGAGATATTGTGATTAATGTCGAAATGACGTCATACGCCTAACCTGCTGTCACATAATACATCTCACAACGCTTGGCAATAATAATTAATTGCCAATAGAAACAGTCCTAAACCGAACCATGACAATATCACAATTCACTACAGATCAACCAAAAACAAATCAACAGCCATACAAATTTAATAACATAAAAAATATAATATACACAAACTTAAAATGTGAATCTTTTATTTCCTTTTCCTTCGATATTAAAATGTATGCCTCTTTAAAAGTTGACCTATTTTATACGACTTTTTTCCCACTCTCTCTCTCCCTCATTCTGCAATAAATTTCATTTGTCCTGCTTCATATGGATTTGTTGAATACTCTTGTAGCTGGCCAATGCGGTTAAGCTTTTAAGACGAGAGCTCTTATTTGTTGTTGGCCAATGAATTCATATCTAAGCCTTCTTGTTCCACACTATATGTGTGTAGTACATATTTATTTGCATAGAGTGTTAGAGAGTATGTGGTAACTGAATATCTTTTACCTTTGTGTACATATGAGAAAAGTAAACGTATTTAAATTCCAAGTTATTTACACTTTATGTTCTAGTTATTTGAAAGGAGTGGATGAATTTATGAGTATAGTGCCAAAAACATAAGTAGTTTAGTTCGTATGGTAATCATAGCTTTGTACCATAAGCTTTTTTTGCAACAACTATGGATATTGAAATATGAGAATTATTTTAGGAACAATAGTGAATACAGAATAGAATAGTGCTATATATTCAAATATTTAGTTAAATAAATTTAAATATTTAAATAAAATATGTTGTACAATATTTGTGCCTGTGTGCTCGATATACATTTTTCTAGTTTTTATTGTACGTCCTTGAAACTTATGTATAGTATAGTTTAGTTATTAGTGAATGTTTGTAGTACACTTTATCGACGATAGGTGGCCATTAAATCTGCCGTTAAATCTCTTTTCAATTGCAAGTGCGTTTACCGCATATCAAATCTGGTCATTTGCATACCATAACACTTGCTGGTAATCAGTCATTACTCAAAGGATTTTTTCTACATCTAATTGCTGCCAGCTATTGCCAACGCAATAATTAGAGTTACTCTGTGCCCATTGTAGAGTGTCCTCAAAATCCTTGCACGTTTTAAATTACTATTTTGTATGGGGGTATTAAGTGCTTTCAGGTTTGTTGTATAGCTTATGGTCATTAAAGTTAACAATCTGTGTGTTTGTGTGTGGTGCGTTCAACAAACGAAGCTCTCGTTAAGCTTAGTTGCAGCCCCAAAGGACATACTAAATAATTTGTTTTGTGTTTTTCCGTTTACACAACATAGTTATAGTAGTAATTGTTGCTGTCGTTGTGTATAAGTCTTTTGTATTTTCATACAGGATATTCGTCGCAACACACGCACATTTACATAACATAATGTGTGTTTGAGTGTGTCTACCACTTTAGAACAAATGCCTTTGCTTGGCCTTTTGCATGAGTTGGTTGGTCGGTTCTGGATAATAGCTATTATTGAGTCACCTATGTATGTAGATGTAACACTATGCATGAATGTATGTATTTAGTTTCGTTTTTCTTCGTTCATATTAACCGGGCCTAATAAATACTTTGCGTGTTAGCATTTTATTTTGTGCCATTTTCTTGCTTAATTTTTAACCACAATTACTTCTAATCGGATTTTTGTCCAATGAGCGTTTTGTTATTACATTTAGCCAGCTTGGTGTGTATTGTGTTACACTTGTTGGGCCCCCATCACAGGCCAGAGGTAAATGCCACCACATTCCTGCCGGTCAAGACCATCCTACACTGTACTTTCGCCCTACCCTCGTCAATGCTCGCACTGTATGTATGACTGTGTGCGTGTTTAGTATTTGTGTGTTACCTTTTGTGTTGTGTCGCTTAATTGCTGCTTAGTTTTAGCACCTGTTGTAAATCAATTAAAGCGTTTTGTGTTGTAAAGTGTTAACGTATTTAGTTACCATATTTTGTTTACCCTAATCACACGGCTCCCGCACGTTGTGTCAACGGGTTTCGAAGGTATTCAATTAAGACACTTTGTGGGCCAACAACACACCATCACAGGTGTGTAGGGGCGGGCGCTAGTGGTGTTATGAATGGAATAAGGTGTCAACGTGTTAAATGAAAATTTGAATTTTAATTAACGGCCCAGCGTGATAAAATTGTGTGCGGATGTGCCGCAAACACTGAAGATGTTAATGGAATTTATGGCAAAAAAAAAGTGTCAACAAAATAATTAATTGTAATATTACACATGGGTGAGAAATACCCTGCGACAGGTGAAGTGATTGAGAAGTTTGACAACACGCAGATGTTAATAGATAGCATCAATTCCTCATACTGAATTTTTACACGGAATTTTGACTACCTGTTAAAAGTGTTGAACATAATTAATTTAATAAAACTAATATATCAAAGGACAGATCTTGCCTCATGGTTGTGCACTATTATATTTTTATTAATTTCAAACAACAGATGGGCACAAAAATTAATAAAAAAATTAAGCCGACACAGTGTATGGAATTTAGTAAAAAAAAATATTGTTCTCAAATTTTAGATAATGCATATTTCAGGAAATATTAGTTTTATTGAGTTAATAACGTCTACCACTCTTAAAAGGTAGGCAAAAATTATAGATTACTGTTTTATTATATGATATTAAAAAGCGAATAATATATAAAACTGACCACTATAAAACTGACTACCATGCGGGAGATCCCGGGTTCGATACCCGCCTCCAGCCATCTAGATTTTTCTTTCATTGCTGGCCTCCTCGATGTTGTCGACAGCTACTTCGTAGTATAAGTGTCAAGAAATGTCTAGTAGAAGCTTCTCAAACAGTGACGTTCGCATTATGGGGCGTAAAGGGAAATTATTATATATTTCTATATTTTTGTGTATTTTGTTTTATTTTCTAATATATTTTGATGTATTATGTTTTTTTATATTTTTAAATTTTATTAATTTTTTATATTATTATATTTTTAAAATTTATTTAAAATGTATATTTTAATATTTTAATATTTTAATATTTTAATATTTTAATATTTTAATATTTTAATATTTTAATATTTTAATATTTTAATATTTTAATATTTTAATATTTTAATATTTTAATATTTTAATATTTTAATATTTTAATATTTTAATATTTTAATATTTTAATATTTTAATATTTTAATATTTTAATATTTTAATATTTTAATATTTTAATATTTTAATATTTTAATATTTTAATATTTTAATATTTTAATATTTTAATATTTTAATATTTTAATATTTTAATATTTTAATATTTTAATATTTTAATATTTTAATATTTTAATATTTTAATATTTTAATATTTTAATATTTTAATATTTTAATATTTTAATATTTTAATATTTTAATATTTTAATATTTTAATATTTTAATATTTTAATATTTTAATATTTTAATATTTTAATATTTTAATATTTTAATATTTTAATATTTTAATATTTTAATATTTTAATATTTTAATATTTTAATATTTTAATATTTTAATATTTTAATATTTTAATATTTTAATATTTTAATATTTTAATATTTTAATATTTTAATATTTTAATATTTAAATATTTTAATATTTTAATATTTTAATATTTTAATATTTTAATATTTTAATATTTTAATATTTTAATATTTTAATATTTTAATATTTTAATATTTTAATATTTTAATATTTTAATATTTTAATATTTTAATATTTTAATATTTTAATATTTTAATATTTTATTATTTTAATATTTTAATATTTTAATATTTTAATATTTTAATATTTTAATATTTTAATATTTTAATATTTTAATATTTTAATATTTTAATATTTTAATATTTTAATATTTTAATATTTTAATATTTTAATATTTTAATATTTTAATATTTTAATATTTTAATATTTTAATATTTTAATATTTTAATATTTTAATATTTTAATATTTTATTATTTTAATATTTTAATATTTTATAATTTTATTTTTTTGTATTCATTTTTATTTTCATTTATATTATGGTGTTTTTTTATATTTATTTTACATTTCAATATCCTCTTGAATACAATATTTAACTTTTTATTTATTTTTTGTTTATCTTTATATCCATTAATATTCTTTCGCCATTTCCTCGCTCTTTCAATCTTTAAATACAACCTTTGGCCATAAATATCAATTGCTTTTACAGCAATCCACATATGTATCCTTACTATTCGAAGGATAACAGTTCCGAACAGTATAATTTTCTCTTTTACAAAATCCTCCCCACAATAAACGTAAAATATTGATTGTTTGCTTAGATCTAAACGACTTTTTTTCGCTCGTAATCGTCTGAAATGGGGAGGAAAATATTTGCATTTAAACACCATAAAAATCAAACAAAGTGCGATTTTATGCATTCAAATCGTCGTTGTTATTTTATTCCTCTGTTCCTTGCAAGCGTATACTAAACTCTAGTCAAATGAACCAACCCATAGTAGAAAGCGTTGATATTGAAGAAATATGTATTATGCACAAAATTCAAATGGTAATATGAGTTACAACTGAATATTTATGATTTTCAAATCCATAAATTCCTTGAATAACATTTCAATTATAAATATTTATCACTGTTTGGATTTCTATGTATGTCTGTGGCCCTGTGAATACGTTACAATGTATGTGTGCTTCAACATTTATTAAGAAATTTCTTTGTGTAATATTTTAATGGATATAAATTTGTAGATAAAAATGCCATAATTTCATTGTGCATAAAATAAAAAACTATTAAGGCACACGTGCTAATAAATATTTTGACATTTACACGCTAACGCATTTAGCTAATGCTATTTTTCTATTATGTAGGTGAATTTTTAAAATTTTTCTTTTTCCTTAGAATGTTTTCAAAGTTATACATTCCATACATTTTCCTTTTTGCCTCTAGTGTTTATGCAGCGGAAGTATTTAACACGCACTAACATTTATTATAATAACTTCATTGGTTATTTAATATAATGAATGACCAGTAAAGAAGCGGAAAATTAGCTTATGGAAGTAACAGCATGAAGGCATATAATGTTTAGTATGGAATCAGGACAGTTATGTCTGTGAAGTTTACACAGTGCGCAAACTTACAAACTTAGTTTTACGGAATGAGTTATTTGTTTTTTTGGGACCGTCCGTGGCATAGTGGTTAGAACACGCGACTACCATGCGGGAGATCGCAGGTTCAAACCTGGCTCCAGTCATCTTAAAAACAAAAATTGTTCTTTCATTGTCGGCTCCCCTCGAATGTTTTTGACAGCAACTTCGCAGTATAAGTGTCGAGTCAATCGGCATGTCTAGTAAGAGCTTCTCAAACAGTGACGTTCGCATTCGTCGATAAACAAGTAGGTGCCATTAGGTGTGAATCGAAAAATAGAAAGCGTGTTAATTCACAACAACGCGAGAAGCTATCCCATACCTCATTCATGGGGTGCAAAGGGAAATTAAGTTTTAAGTTTAGTTATTTGTTTTCGCTGAAATTTGGCTTTGTGGGCTAGAAAGCTCTACCAAATATTTTGACTTTAGAAAAACTTAACATACAAAACAGACATAATCGATTAATTTCCGCCTCCATAATTGACATCTGATTCAAAAAAATTTGACCTTAAGAAAATTAAGTTATTTTGATGCCTGAAAAATAATGTTATTGATTAATATTTGCCCCTCGTATATTATCGAATATATATATGCAAATCAGCGCATACACCTTGATAACAGCACACAAAATTATGATGCTCATAGGTTGCATAGAATACGAGCATATAAACAACACACAGACACATCAAGGATTTCTGCATAAATTAATATAAATATCGCATATTAACCCAACTAATTACACAAAAATATATGTAATAAATCGTATATCAAATGTTTACATCTATAAACCATTGCATACACCTTGACGACAATCTTAATAATTTACAACACAATGGGATGCAAAGTACAGGAGCATATAACCTACACACAGACACATTGCGAATTTTGCATAAATAAATACAAAATAAAATTTTCCAAAAAAAATAACACAATTTATTATTAAATAAAAAAGAAAGAAGCAGAGTTTGTGCTAGTATTCGTCAGAAATTTGGCAAGGTCTATTAACTAAAAATCAGATACAAAACATTTTGACCTTAAGAAAATTGAATTATATTGGTGTCTGCAGAATAACGATATCGATTAAAATCCGCCCCTCATATATCATCTGTACATATGTGTAAACCATCACATACATCTTGACAAAAACCCACCAAATTACGATGCTAATAGAATTTATAAAATAGAAGCATATAAACAACACACAGACACATCAAGGATTTCTGCATAAATTAATATAAATATCGCACATTAGCCCAACTAATTAAATCTATAATACAGATCTAGTTTGGCGTAGTGTATAATTTGTTGCGACAGAAATTTGTTAAGCTCATTTGGAGCTCAAGTATAGGTTAAATGCTATTAATAGATAGATATTTGTCCTTTTGATTAATTTATTTCTAAACAAATTGCAAAATGTCTGTGTGTTGAGTATATGGTGGTATAAATTTAATGGAATTGCAATAAAACTTAGCCATTTCGTAGCTTACGTCTATGAGATGGTTTGAAGCTGTGCACATTTTATGTACGAGGGGTGGCAAGTAATCACTTATAATAATTTGCAAATATACTAAAATTTATATTTTTTTGTAATTTCTGAGGTACTTTTTGAGATTATTTAAATGAATTTCTGTTAAAATCTATACTTAAAAGACCAAAGGAAGTTGTTACATAACCGTAAATAATGTCACGTACAAAATTTGGCAGAAATTTATTGAAAAAAAAAATATATATATAATATTATATGTGTCTGTGTGTTTAGCAAGTTCTGCTTTACCGTCAAGTCAATTGAGACGAAACTACGGCGAATTGTTGCCTACATATATAAGAAGCTTTATACGTATGTAAGTTTAATGTACGAGTGGTGGAAAGTAATCACTTACAACAATTTGCAAATATACCAAAATTTAAATTTTATTTGTAATTTCTGAGGTACATCTTACAATTCTTTATATGAGCTTCTGTTAAAATCAATACTTAAAAGATCACAAGAAGTTGTTTCATAACGGCAAATAATGTCACGTACAAAATTTGGTAGATCTTTATACAAAAAAAAAATATATATTGATATATAACATTATCTGTGTCTGTGTGTTTAGCATGTTCCGCTTTACCGTCCAGCCAATTGAGATGAAACTATAGTGAGTTGTTGTATACATGTATGAGAAGGTTTATACGTCTGTAAGTTTAATGTACGAGGGGTGGATTGGCAATTATTTGTGTAACAATATTGCAAATAACCAAAATATTTATGTTTTATTTTCGAAATCATTACGGTTGAAATAATAAATAGCAATTATATATTGTCTACCGTTCTTTCACATAAAATATACGAGGGATGGAGATAAAGTTGTGTAAAAATATTGCAAACAACCAAAACTTCCATGGTTATTATAGAATCTTATGAATACTTCAATAAATATCGTCTGATATAGTCTATAGTTCTTCCAAATTTTATATACATTATACATTCATGGCATGTAGTCAAAATATTTCATTAACTGAAAGGCAAACAACCCTAACTAACATTTTGAATATTAACCTTGTTCAAATTTATCATAATCAATCAAAACATAAATTTTAATTAGCTGACGATTTGTTTTTTTTTTCTGATACTTTATGATGAAGACAGTAAATATCAAATGATATAGTCCATCATTGACCCAACAATTGTCTCCTTTTAAGGAATTGCATAAAACCGAGGGGTGTAGAGACAAGTAAATAAATAGGAAGCACTTATTTTAAATACTTAGTCAAGTTTTTATATTTTCTGTATATGCTTAACCTTTCTTTAACTAAATCTTAAGCCAGATTTCAAACAAGTAGCGTTTAAAGTAAAGGTTAGTAAAGTTACCCCCGCACTAAAATCAACTAATCCCTGCCTATGGATTAGCAGCTACTTGATTGCATAATACACCATCTGATAACAATTATCAATTGCCTAAGTCCTTTCTAGCAACAGCAGCAACATCAGTTTTCTGGATAAGATTTATGGCACCTCGGTTAACCACTACATCTTACTCTCCGTTAACCCCCCACCCTGGGCCAACAGCAATATTCCAAAAGCTGCTCTCTCTCCCTCCCACCGCCCACTGCAATGGCCATGGCAAATGATACATGATTGCAAATGTCAATTGAGACGAAACTACGGCGAATTGTTGCCTACATATATAAGAAGCTTTATACGTATGTAAGTTTAATGTACGAGTGGTGGAAAGTAATCACTTACAACAATTTGCAAATATACCAAAATTTAAATTTTATTTGTAATTTCTGAGGTACATCTTACAATTCTTTATATGAGCTTCTGTTAAAATCAATACTTAAAAGATCACAAGAAGTTGTTTCATAACGGCAAATAATGTCACGTACAAAATTTGGTAGATCTTTATACAAAAAAAAAATATATATTGATATATAACATTATCTGTGTCTGTGTGTTTAGCATGTTCCGCTTTACCGTCCAGCCAATTGAGATGAAACTATAGTGAGTTGTTGTATACATGTATGAGAAGGTTTATACGTCTGTAAGTTTAATGTACGAGGGGTGGATTGGCAATTATTTGTGTAACAATATTGCAAATAACCAAAATATTTATGTTTTATTTTCGAAATCATTACGGTTGAAATAATAAATAGCAATTATATATTGTCTACCGTTCTTTCACATAAAATATACGAGGGATGGAGATAAAGTTGTGTAAAAATATTGCAAACAACCAAAACTTCCATGGTTATTATAGAATCTTATGAATACTTCAATAAATATCGTCTGATATAGTCTATAGTTCTTCCAAATTTTATATACATTATACATTCATGGCATGTAGTCAAAATATTTCATTAACTGAAAGGCAAACAACCCTAACTAACATTTTGAATATTAACCTTGTTCAAATTTATCATAATCAATCAAAACATAAATTTTAATTAGCTGACGATTTGTTTTTTTTTTCTGATACTTTATGATGAAGACAGTAAATATCAAATGATATAGTCCATCATTGACCCAACAATTGTCTCCTTTTAAGGAATTGCATAAAACCGAGGGGTGTAGAGACAAGTAAATAAATAGGAAGCACTTATTTTAAATACTTAGTCAAGTTTTTATATTTTCTGTATATGCTTAACCTTTCTTTAACTAAATCTTAAGCCAGATTTCAAACAAGTAGCGTTTAAAGTAAAGGTTAGTAAAGTTACCCCCGCACTAAAATCAACTAATCCCTGCCTATGGATTAGCAGCTACTTGATTGCATAATACACCATCTGATAACAATTATCAATTGCCTAAGTCCTTTCTAGCAACAGCAGCAACATCAGTTTTCTGGATAAGATTTATGGCACCTCGGTTAACCACTACATCTTACTCTCCGTTAAACCCCCACCCTGGGCCAACAGCAATATTCCAAAAGCTGCTCTCTCTCCCTCCCACCGCCCACTGCAATGGCCATGGCAAATGATACATGATTGCAAATGATTGGGCACATACATCGGTGGCGTCACTCAACTACTACTAAATATCATGTGAAATGTTGCAAATGTGCGTCAACCGGAAAATTGTGGTCTAAACGCAAAATTCGCTCAAGCAGCCTATATTGTTGCTGTTGCTGCTACTGTTGCTTATCCAAAGACTTACACAATGCCGGCCAATACACCCGGAGATTTCAAAAGTTGCCGCTGTGTGTCGTCGTCAATGTTTTTGCACTCACGTACAAATTGCAATGAGCTGCCAATGTTTGCAATGTTGCTCGGCAGTAGTTGCATACAAATAATGTACAAGTGCATGTCCATCCGTCTGTCTGTCCGTTTGTCCACTTGACCATTGCATGTGGGTTTGCTCCTAACCAGCCACCTATATTAATTTATGTTGGGTATGGGCCATCTACAGGGAAGGAGGGAGGAATGGCTGATGTTTGATGTTTGTCGTCTGTCTGTGCATTTAAGAGTAGCTCTTGGCATGTTTACAGAAGCAAAGTCCAATCTTGTATTCAGCATTTAGTCGAGAGTATTCATCAGGCGTTGTAGCTTACCAGCGATGTAGCTACCAAGCGATGCAACAGCCACTTTCGCCCCACCATTACCCATCCTAAAGTGACTCAAATGTCACAATGAATCTACTGTGATATTTTCATGTGATTTCGTATATTTTGTTGTTGCTCTTTGTGGCTGTGAGACATGTATGATTGGGTATTGTTTTCCTTTACGAAAATAAACCAACGTAGAGAAAATTGTATGAAATCATGGATACACAGTAAGTAAAACAAAAAAACAAAAACATTGGGTATTATAGTCATTATGGGAGATATGAGGAAGAAAAACGGAATCTGTACAGTCCGACAAAAATTGCAGTTTAATAATTGTTATGCAAAATTAAAAGTTAAAGAATTACAGGGAAAGATACAAAAACTGTTATTGATTAAAAGTTTAAAAGAAATATTTAAAAAAGATAGTGTGATCGCGACTGAAACACATCAACAATTACCCATATAACAAAAAAAGTTTTTCCGATAAATTTTATAGAATAATTGAAATTAACCTTGCGGCTATATGCTCAATATAACAGTGTGTATATTTGGCGACAGCCATACACTTGAAAGTGTAATGTTGTCCTTCATAAAAAAAGTATTTTGGTTTTATGCTATATATTCTAGTATAATCTTCACGCTTCGTATATAACATTTGAATAAACGATAGTCTATATCAGTTGATATTCAATGATTATGTAAAAGCCATAAACATTTTGGTTATTTGCAATAATTTTAAATACAAGTTTATCTCCATCCATCGTATATACTGTCCACCCCCGTATATTAAACGTACATACGTATTAACCTCCTCATACATGTAAACAACAAATCGCCACAATTCCATCTCGATTGAAGGAATAGCTAAGGAACTCATGACAAACACACAGACACATATGATTTTTTTACATAAAAAAAGTTCTGTACTCAAAATTATTTAAGGGAAGAAAACAATTCCCTGGAACTTATAAATACAGATTTGAACAGAAATCTCTATATTTAATACCACAAAGTTACGAAGAAGTTAAAAAAAAATTTAATTTTTGTATATTTGCAAATTATTGTCGGTGATTATTTGCCAACCTTCGTTTATAAAATATGCACACCTACAAACTAACTCAACCAAGCTGAGTTTAATTGCAATTCATTGTAGGTATAGCGCTATTATATCACAAATTTATGCAGACTTTACAAAAAAGTAAAATTTTTGTAATATCCCTAGTTTTTTTTTTGTGTTTTAGCAAATTTCTGTCGGTGATTTTTTGCCACCCCTCGTAAATCAAATGTGCATGCCTACAAACCATCTCATAGATGTAGACTAAAACCCAGCTGAGTTTAGATGCAATTCAATATAAGTTATATCTCTGTATAGATAACACACAGACACTTAATAATTATTTTATAAATAAATAAAGCCAACTTGCCAAATATTTGTGTATGGTTTTGAAAGCACGTGCCCCGGGATAACTTTCAATTAAGCTTGCCTTATATCTGAGCTACCTAAGAGCTCACTTCAAAGAAATGGTACAGCTTATGTTTTGAAAATATTTAAATATTTCATTGCTAAGATTATTTTTGAATTTATTTTTCTAAAAATCCTTGATGTGTCTGTGTTAGGGTGATCAGTTCGGTTTTCAAAAACCGGCTACTCGGTTTTTTTCACTCATAAAAACCGTCGGTTTTTTTTAAATCCCTGTTTTTCGAATATCGAATAATCCGGTTATTTTTTGTCGAATCTCGGTTTTTTGACGTTCGATACTTTTAATTTAAATTCATTCATAATTGTGTTAAATGTGTACTGGTACATGTTTTTTTCCAGCTTCTTCCGGCTTCTGAGACTACAATATGGGAGAAAATATATGATTTCTTCCAAAAAAGATAAGGTTACGAAAAAAATGATTTTCTTAAAGCAGAAAAACCAGCGCTTCTCTATTGTGGTCGATGAATGGTTGGATACATCTTACATAAAATACATAAATGTTACTGTCCGAACACTTGATCCAGAAAGCAAAACGTTTAAAACCAATTATCAGTAAATTTATATGAAATTTTAAAAAGGCGTATATCAGAAAGAAGTATTCAAACACTGAATACTCTCATTTTGTATTTAAGTACGAGTAAACTCCCAATTATTGACGCATTTTTAAAATATTCAAGTAAAAATGAAACAAAAGAGTTGGCGTCCATTTTGTATTCACGATTATTTACTGAAGAACATGATTCGTTTACGATGTAAATGACCAAATTATCGTTGATGCCTCTGAATATACTATAGAAACAGAACTAAATAAAGCTATAAAAAACGTTCAAAATTCTCAAACTACCATTAAAAAATCTACCAAAAATTTTCTTTTGGAAGATTTTTTATATATGAATAAGAGCGGCAAAAGGACTGAAAACCTTGACAGGTTATTAAACGCCTTGAACACAATAAGTCCAACTAGTACATTGAGTGAAAGGGCATTTTCAATGGCAAGTTTTATAAGAACCAAAGAATAAAATAGGTATACACCCAAGAACTTAAATTGTATCTTATTTTTATAAATGTTATTTTAGGGAAAACTAAAGATTAAATTAAATATATTTATATACAATCAAGTATGTATTTACAAATGAATTGTTATGTTTTGTTTGTCTTTGTTAAAATAACAAACTGATCTCAGTAATGTTTTGCATTCTAATTTTTCCTTTTTTAAGTATTTTTGAATTATTTTCTGCTATTTTTCAATGCAATTTTTTTTTTGTCAAAAATTGTGTTTTGAAAACCGGATTATCCGGTTTTTTGTGAATTTCAAAAAAAGCAACCGGTTTTTTTTAAATGCCATTTTTCGAATAATTCGAAAACCGGTTTTCGCAAAAACCCGAATAATTGATCACCCTAGTCTGTGTGTTGTTTATATTCTCCTAAACTGTGTATCCTATTGCCATAATAATTTCGTTGAATGTTGTCAAAGCCTATGTGGTAGTTTTGCAGATGTGTGGTACGAGGGCCGTATATAAATAAATTAGATTATGTTGTAGTCACTAAATTAATAAAGTTTTAATTGCAAAATTCGAAAGATTTTACATTTTTCGCAGCCGATTTTTGGTCAATCGAGCGTGCCAAATTTCTTACGGAAAGTAGTGCACACTATGTGAGCCTAAATCAGTGGGTTTTTGTTGCGTTTTTTGTGCAAATTTAGCGATATTTGAGTGCTCAGATTTATAATATTTATGCAAAATTCGCCATATGTCTGTGTGTTGTTTATATTCTTCTAAACTGTGTATCCTATTGCCAAAATAATTCGGTTGGTGGTTGTCAAAGCCTATGTGGTGGTTTTAAGAGGTGCAGATGTGTGGTACGAGGGCCGTATAAAAATTGATTAGATTATTTTGTGGTCACAAAAATAATACAATTTTGCAAAGTTTGACACTTTTCACAGCCGATTTTTGGTCAATCGAGCGTGCCAAATTTCTTAAAAAAAGTAGTGCACTCTATGTGAAACTGGTTCAGTGGGTTTGTGTTGTTTGTTTGTGAAAAATATGCGAGATTTTATTGCTCAAATTTATATTTATGCAAAATTCACCATGTGTCTGTGTGTTGTTCATATGCTTTTACAACGTGCATCCTATTGCCAAAATAATACGGTTAGTGGTTGTAAAAGCCTACGTGGTAGTTTTAAAAGGTGCAGATGTGCGGTACGAGGGCCGTATAAAAATTGATTAGATTATTTTGTGGTCACAAAAATAATAAAATTTTTAATTCCAAATTTCGAAAGATTTTAAATTTTTTGCAGCCGATATTTGGTCAAAAAGTAGTGCACACTTTGTGGACCTGAATCAGTAGGTTTTGTTGCGCTTTTGTGCGATATTTTATTGCTCAGATTTATAACATTTATGCAAAACTCCCCATGTGTCTGTTTGTTGTTTATATGCTTCCAAACTGTGCATCGTACTGCCAACATAATTTGGTGGGTGGTTGTCAAGGCGTATGCGGTGGTTTAAAGAGGTGCAGGTATGTTGTACGAGGGGCGTATACAAATTGATTAGATTATTTTGTGGTCACAAAAATCATGAAGATTTCCAATTTTTTTTTCGATTTTTGGCCAATCGAAGCTTGCTAAATTTCTACCAAAAATTAGTGCACACTATGTGGACCTGAATCAGTGCTTGTGAAAATTTTGCGATATTTTATTACAGAGATTTGTGATATTTATTCAAAATTCGCGATGTGTCTGTGCGTTGTTTATGTACTCCTAAACTGTGAATCCTTTTGCCATAAGAATTTAGAGGGTTGTTGTCAAGGCGTATGCGGTGGTTTAAATAGGTTCATGTATGTTGTACGAGGGGCGTATATAAATTGATTAGATATTTTTGTGGTCACAAAAATAATTACTTTTTTGAAAGTTTTACATTTTTCTAAGCCGATTATTGGTCAATCTAGCATGAACAATTTGTAACAATATGAAGTAAACACTAAGTGGAACTGAGTAAGTTGTTTTGATTTTGAAAATTTTGCGAAATTGTATTGCTGAGATTTATGATATTTATGCAAAATTCGCCATATGTCTGTGTGTTGGTCATATACTTTCACAACGTGCCTGTCATTGCAAAAAAAAATTGGTGAATTGTTGTCGAGGTGTATGTGATGGTTTATAGATATGCATAGGTTATGTACGAGGGGCGTATATTAATCGATTATTCATTTGCAAGACACAAACAAAATAGTTACGATCTAAATTTTTGGAAGTCGATTTTTAGCCAATTTAACTTTGCCGAATTTCTGGCGAAATGTAGTACTGATTTTTAGACCTGCATTTGATTTTCCTTTTTACATTTTCTGACCGATGTGCAAAATTATCATTGGTAAAAATTTTTTAATATGTAGATATGCAAAAATCGCAACTTGTCTGTGTCTTCGTAATATGCTCTTATAATGTGCATGCCATTGTAAAGATAATTTGTTGGATGGTTGTGAAGGTTTATGCGATGGTTTATAGATATGTACAGGTAATGTACGAAGGGTGTTTATTAATCCAATATATTATATTCAAGACTTGAAAAAAATAGTTAAGTTTTTAAGGTCAATATTATTGGAAGTTGATTTTTGGCCAATTGACCTTTGCCAAATTTGTGGTTACACGAAATACCAATTTCCTGCATGTGTTTTTTTATTCTGCGACTAATGTCCAAAAATATTTCATTGCTAAGATTTTTTCTTACATCTAATGATCCAAAAATCGCTTTGTGTCTGTGTGCTGGTCATATGCTCTTACACTGTGCATGCCGTTGCAATGAAAATTTGCTATGTTGCTGTCGCGATGCATGCGATGGTTTTAAGATATGTACAGGTAATGTACGAGGGGCGTATATTAATTGATTAAATTTTGTGCACAGATAACATTACATAAACTTAACTTCCCTAAATACCCCATGACTGAGATATGGCTAGCGAATTATTTTGTTATTATTTTGTTATCACACAGTGGTACATAGAGAACGTCAGCAGTTTGTGTAGCTTTTACTAGTCACTTACTGCGAAGTTGCTGTCGACAACACCGAGGGGCGCCAATTAAAGAAATGTAGATGACTGAGACAGGAATCGAACCCTGGATCTCTTGGTGTCCTACATTACACTAATTATAACTTAACTGTTTATCACATATATGTACTGACTCAAGGTCATATGATTTTTTAACCAATATCTCAAAACAAAAAAGTTTTTTTTTTCCTATTTAAAAGACAGACAGACTATATTAGTTAATATTATGTTAGAAGCCATATGTTGGGTTTTTAGGTCCTTCCATTGCATTCAACTCAATTATTCTAACTGCTTTAACTAACAACCTCATTCCGCGGCCTCTTTTTAATCTACGTCCAATTTTCTTCGAGCTACAGCAAATTAAACAAATAACGCCTGACAACAATTATGCGCATTTGCCCAGCTGTGTTGGGTTAAGTTTTATGTTACATTCGATCTCTCTCTCACTCTCGCTCTCTCTCCCATTGATCCGATGACAAAAGACACCCAACAAGACAGATAGCTACAGCCAGATACGGTCATCCAAGTATTTATTGCTTCGTTAATTCAAAATGATAATGTTGAATGTTGAAGTTGATATTGAGTGCTGATGTTGAATGCTGACGTTGAAGTTGACGTTGAGTTCCATCCATGTCCATGTTGGCGGCAATGATACCGGACAGCCATGAGGTAGCTACTGAAGCTGCCACTGCAACTGCCACCGTGACTGCTCATCATCAACATCATTGTTTGTAATGCCAATGGACGATGTCATCAATGATGTTGATGTCGATGCTGATGTTGATGACGATGCAACGATACCATCATGATGCAATAGTATATAGCCAATGTTGCAAAGTGCATAGTGCAATGCTAGCAATCGTAGCAATTGCATCACAGCAACATATGTGTGTGTGTTGGATTGTCACGCACACACACACGAAGGCCAATTTGTTGCTGTTGTTGTTGTTGTTACTACCAAAAATTGCATCTAATCCTTCTCCTGTTTTTTGCTGATAGAATGTTGTTAGTAACATACCAAAGTTGCATTTGATTGTTGGGCACTTGAATTGAAAACTTATCCAACAAGAGATGAACTGATACGTAGAGCATCAAATCAAAAAAATCTCTATATAGAAATGTTGATGATATTTGTTTGTTAGTTTGTGCTACAAATTGTGGCAGATTTGTAGGATAGCTATAACTATAAGTAAGAGTGGGGTGTATGACACCCATCTTCATCCACCCTCCCTCTTCTATGATTATATCAGCAGAGATTTGACAACTAAATTGTAATAATTGTGGCTTTACATTGGAACAGAGGTGGGTGGGTGGCGAGGGCGCAAGGTACTTTACATTGTAAAGTATTCAATTTTACCAATTGAGGGAACCGGGTAATAGTATGTCTCAAAAATTCTATACAAATATATGACAATTTTCTGGACATTGTCTGGATTACTGCAGACAAGTATTCGATTTACTGATTGGCAGGATTTACTGCTTGAGGTAAAGCTTATTAGTAAGGTTTCCTGTAATTGGAATTGAAAGCATTTGTAATTGAAAGTTTGTTGGTCCTGAGCTTTGTTTAAATGATAGAGTGTGTGTGAGTGGGTGTGATGTAATAGACTCTTGACAAAGTATATATATTTTCATTTTAGATGGTAATGAAGGCAAATCGGAATAAGAAATTGTTGGCATATAAAATTATTAACCAAAAATAGAAAGGTTAACACTTTGGGAGGCCGAATTTTGGCCAATTGATTTTTGCCAAATTTCTAGCGCATCGAAGTTGCGTTTCTTAGACCTACATGAGTTACTTTTTCTTTCTTATTTTTTTGACAGATGTGCGAATATTCCATTGCCAGGATTTATAATATATTTAATTACACAGTACAACATTTTTGAGCTCATTGATTTGGGACTAAATTCTGAGAGTTGCATATGAAAGTAGCCCCTAAAAAAACAACTTTCGTATCATTCGTTTTGTCAACTTGGCTGCATTAA
Organism: Muscina levida; assembly: GCA_964034835.1. NCBI lineage: Eukaryota > Metazoa > Arthropoda > Insecta > Diptera > Muscidae > Muscina > Muscina levida. Next base: position 17,874,590 of record OZ035883.1, on the reverse strand, counting down.
TAATGCTAACTATTAATATACGCCTCTCGTACATTATCTGTATATATCTATAAACCATTACATACACCGTGGCAGGATACTACAAAATTTTCGTTGCATCGGGATGGATAGTGTAAGAGCATATGATTAACGCACAGACACAACTTGATTTTTTATTTAATAACGTTATCAATTAATATACGCCCCTCGTACATTACCTGTACATATCTATAAACCAGCGCATACACCGTGGCAGCAAGCGAAAAAAATATCATTCCAAAGGGTTGCATAGTGTAAGAGCATATGACCAACACACAGACACAACGTGATTTTTGTACAACACATAATTTTGGGACTCAATTCTGAGAATTGCACGTAAAAGTAGCCCCAATAATAAAAATTTCTGCATCATTTGTTTTGTCAAGTTGGCTGCAATAATAATTTAATGGCCGTACGAATTTTAATTTTAATACAGTAGATAACATCAGTGGGCGTGGCTTACATCTTAAAACTTTAAACGTCTGCATCTCATGAACTATCAGAGGTATGAAAATGATATTTGGTATATATGCTGTATGAATTACAGCCAGGGTAGAAGTGGTCGGTGCCACGCCCCCTTTTCAAAAATAGCTCTGACGGCTTTTCTAATAGACCGATTAATACGAAAATTTTACAAAGTGGTAATGTTGAACTGTAAATAGTCCCTGGTTGTGATTGGGAAAAAGGGGCGTGGCACCGCCCATACTTCTTGAAACTTTAAACGTTTGTATCTTTTTTGGTATATATGCTGCTGTAAAAGTGGGCGGTTGATAAGGGGGAGCCCATACAACTTGAAAATTTAAACGTCTGTATCTCATGAACAGTTAGAGGTATGACAATTATATATGGTATATAACAGATGTTGTTCGTACAGTTATAATTACAGCCAGGGTGGAACTGGGTGATGCCACGCCCCTTTTTCAAAATCGCTCTGACGACTTTTATAAAGTACCACCCAAACGTCTTGAAAGTTTAAACGTCTGTATCTCATGAACTATAAGAGGTATGAAGATGAGATTTGGTATATATGTTGTTCGTACAGTTATAATTGCAGCCACAGTGAAAGTGGGCGGTGCCACGCCCCATTTTGAAAGTCGCTCTGAAGACTTTTCTAATACACCGATTGATACGAACATTTTACAAGGTGGTACTGATGACCTGTTGATAGTCTCAGGCTGTACTTGGTTGTAATTGGATAAACGGGCGTGGTATCATACATCTGGAAACTTAAAATGGCTAGTTCAAATAGTTCATGAGATAAACTATCAGAGATATAAAGATTTGATTTGTTATATATGTTGTTGGTGCAGTAAGAATAAATTCATAGTAACATCAAATAATTTCCTTACAATTTCCTTATTATAGAACATAATGTTAATATTTTTAGCATCAAAGTTCACACTGTCTACATTGTTTCCATGCAGTACAAGGCAGCCTCTACCCTAGACATCTTCGCTTACTTCCTCCCTATTCAGATCAGATAACTTCGATGGCAACATTTACAGTCAACACTAAACTAGTAGACAAGTAACAAGTTATGTTTAAATCCATAGCTTCCCCCCCTCCCCGTACCAAACTCATGCCCTAGCCCTTCATGTTCAACATTAATTAAAGGGATTGAAAAATGTTAACGTTAGCCATTCGTCATCATCATCATCGTCAGCAGCATCCCTCCATACCCATAACCGTCGTCATCATCCTGAACATTTCTCATATTCTCAACACCACGACCACCACATGGGATACGAGTCCAGGCGGTGGCAGAAGGTAAGGAACACAGGCCCACTATAGCTAATATGTAGTAATGGAGAGTAAAGAGTTGATACTTAACATTAAGAGCTGGTACTTAAGATCTATACATACATATAGACGTATGTACTCGTAAGTATGTATGTACTTTCAGTATTAAAATGCTTGTTGTACAACGCTTAAGGCCATATTTTATGTTAAATGTTGCCAATATAAAGTTAGACACAAGTGGCCACTTCATTTGCCACAGTGAGAGAGAGAGAGTGAGAGGGAAGGCACAAGTTGTACAACAAAGTATAAATAGAAATTTTGAAACATCCGGATAGGGTATAAGACAGAAATGTTTAAATATTTATGGGATTTAAAAGAAATTCACACGCTGTAGCTGTGCTGCCAGCTAGAGATGGTGACGATGACAACGAAGATGATATCGATGTCGATGATGATGATGATGTAGCTTAAAACTGTTTAAGTAGGGCTAGGGCATGGAAGATGACAAAAACACAAAATCATTTAATTAAATTATGAGATTTTGTTAAAAATACATATTTAAAATGTTAAGACTTACATTTAAGCCCATTTGAATTGATGTCGAAATTTGATTATGTACAATGTTTAATGGTTTACTCACCTGAAAAGAGAGAGAAAAGGAAATAAATTAAAAATTAATTATTGGGATGTTATTGACAGTAAGTTCATATAAAAATGTTAAGTAATGTGTTAAAATAGGAAACAAGTTAAGTGAAGAATACAGAGATTTTGGTAAACATATAAAGGAGACTATTTACCTTGGTCTCTAGGACGATTTAAAGTGCAGGGTTGAGTTTTACAGGGGCCATACGTGCATATTAATCATCGAAATCCAAATAATATTATGTATTAAAATATATTACATAGCATCCCAATCACAAAGCTTACATTAGTAGTGAAATTCGTGAGGTTCTGTTAAAAATACTAAAAAGAGCGATCGAAAGTTGGTCTCTCCTAATAGACCACTTACGGTGTAGTCGTGGCAAACATTTGTATAAAGTTATCTTATGTAAGTAAATGCCAGAGATTGTTTTCTCGGCTCCTAACAAAGATTCCGACATTTAATTCTGTTTTATGTGTATTATTTAAAATTTAAAAACCACATTCTAAATGAATCGGCATTGTTATTTAATTTATGTTAGAAGTTTGTTGTTTCCTTGGGGTTTTATGATGTAAAAAGTCTACGACTATGATCCAAAAAATTATTCAAGACTCGAAAACCAATGCTACTAGTGTAATTCGCAAGATAATAGTGACATTGCTGAAAAAGTCATCAAAAGTTTAACGTTCTGAGTAGATCATCTGCGGGTAGAAGTAGCGGTCAACAAATATATGAAGTTCTTCTTAATAAACAAATGCCAGAGTACGTTTTCTCGGATCATAAGAAAGATTCCGACTTTTAATTCTGTTTTCAGTATTTTACTTAAAATTTAAAAACATATTCTAAATGAATCAGCGTTTTCATATAATACAAGTTAGAAGTCCGGTTTTCCTTGGGATTATGTGATATAAAAAGTCTTCATCGATAAGCCAAAAGCCATTTAAGATTTGAATGTCAACGCTACTTGCGTAGTTTGCAACATACTGATGCTAATGCTGGAAAGAGTGATCGAAAGTTATACCTTTAGAATAGACGACCTGCGGCGTAGTTCCGGTCAACATTTGTATATTCTTCTTCTTCTTTACTGGCAGCAACAACAGAAATTTATCCATCAGTAGCCGCACGTAGAAAACCATTCCAAGCGCTTCGGTCTTTTGCGCTCCGTAGATAGTTAGTCATACCAAGCTTACTTAACATTTCCGTCACCTGGTCTATCCATCGGAGTTTTGGTCGCCCCCTCCTGCGCCGCCCATCGAGTTTATTGCCGAAGACTTTTCGAGCCGGAGCGTTATCGTCCATTCGTACAACGTGTCCAAGCCAGCGCATTCGGTCTATTTGAATGCGCTTGACCACGTCGATGTCGTTGTACAGCTCATACAGCTCATGATTCATTCGACGACGGTACTCGCCGTTCACGATGATGGGTCCAAATATTTTGCGAAGTATTTTTCTCTCGAAGACTCCCAGAATAGATTGATCCGCTTGTGTCATTACCCACGATTCTGCGCTGTAGAGCAAGACAGGTAGGATCAGAGTCTGGTAGAGCTGGATCTTTGTTTTTCGAGAGAGCGCTTTGTCGTTAAATCGCTTGCTTAGCGCATAGTAGCAGCGGTTTGCGATCAATACTCGTCTTTTGATTTCGAGGCTGACATTATTATTTTTGTTTATGGCGGAGCCAAGGTAGACAAAATCATCTACCACTTCAAAATTATAGTTGTCAACGTTCACGCAGCGTCCCAGACGAGTGGACTCTTTGTTCGTTGAAACAAATAACTTGGTTTTGTCCTCGTTTATCACCAGACCCACTTCAGCCGACTGCTTTTCAATGCTCGAAAAAGCCGCAGTAACATCTCGCAATCCACGTCCAATAATATCGATATCATCAGCATACGCGAGCAACATGTGGCTTTTGTTAAATATGGTGCCATTCCTGTTTACTGCTGCTTTCCGCATGATCATCTCCATTACGATGTTAAAGAGATCGCAGGCCAGACTATCGCCTTGCCTAAGCCTCGCTTGGTAGAAAATGGCTCTGACAGATTTTTGCCTATTTTCACTGAAGACTTCGTGTCAGTCAGTGTCATCCCGTAAAATCGTATTAGCTTCGTGGGGATACCAAACTCAGCCATAGCATCCAACAGTTTCTGTCTTATCGGACTGTCGAAAGCAGCTTTGTAATCGGTGAACAGATGGTATGTGTCGATCTGCATTTCTTGGGTATTTTCCAGGATTTGTCGTAGCGTGAATATCTGGTCGGTGGTGGATTTACCAGGTCTAAAGCCACACTGATAAGGTAAAATCAGGATCGCCAGAATGGGCTTTAGTCTTTCACATAACACACTAGACAGGACCTTGTATGCGATGGGTAAAAGGCTAATCCCGCGATAGTTGGTACACACACTAGGATCACCTTTCTTAAGCACGGGACATAGGACACTCAGATTCCAATCATCGGGCATGCATTCCCTGAGCCAAATCGTGTTTATGAGCTGGTGCATACATGTTACCAGGTCATCGCCGCCGGCTTTAAAAAGCTCTGCCGGCAGTCCATCGGCTCCCGCCGCTTTATTATTTTTAAGCCGGGCAATTGCCGTGCTGATCTCGTTTTGGCTCGGTGGTGGACAATCTACTCCATCGTCGATAATTGGTGCGATTCCGTCACTTATGCTGCCTTCGGGAACGAAAAGAGATTGAAAGTGTTCCCTCCATATTTGCAGCACACTCTGAGTGTCCGTGACCAGATTTCCGTCTCTGTCCTTACAGGTGGGGATCCCTGTTCCAAAACCTTTACTTTTTACCTTTTGGTAGAACTTTCGGGCCTCACCTCTATCCCTGTAGTTTTCGATATCCTGGCTCTCTCTTTTCTTCCACATACGCTTTTTCCGTCTGAACAGGCGTTTCATCTCCCTCCTTTTCTCTTTATAACGCTCCGTCACCGCACGCGTCGCCATTGGCTGCAGTTTTGCCTCGTATGCAGCATCCATTTCCTCAGACATTTTGCGACATTCGTCATCGTACCAGGGCTTGTCTGAGCGTGGTTTTTCATATCCCAGTACGGTTGTTGCGGCAGTGGTCATAGAATTCGCAATATGCTGCCACTGCATGTCGGGAACATCAGAACTAGGGGGATTTGTATGGAGTAATTGAGAGAGTTGGTTGGAGTAGGCATTGGCTATCTCAGTGGTCTGCAGCTTTTTGATGTCTAGCTTCCTTTGCGTTTGATTAAAAGTATTTTTAGCTCTACTTAATCGTGTGCGTACCTTGGCTGCAACTAGGTGGTGATCCGAGTCGATATTTGCACCGCGCATCACACGCACGTCCAACATTTGTATATAGTTATCTTAAAAATGTAAATGTCAGAGATGGTTGTCTCGGGTCATACCAAAGATTCTCACTCTTAAATCTGTTTTAAGTGTTTTATTAAAAATTAAAAAACCATATTCTAAATGAATCAGACTTTGTCATTAATACAAGTTAGAAGTCCGTTTTTCCTTCTGATTATGTAATGTAAAAAGTCTTCATCGTTGTCAAAAAACGAACGTTATTCGTGTAATTCCCAAGACAACAATGGCACTGCTGAACGATTCATTAAAAGTTGGGCGTTCTAAATAGACCACCTATGATGTTTTGGCGGACATAATTTGAATAAAGTAATCTTTAATAAGCAAATGTCAGAGATTGTTTTCTCGGGTCATAGTAAAGTTACCGACATTTAATTTTGTTTTAAGTGTTTTACCTAAAATTTAAAAACCATATTCTAAATGAATCGGACTTTTCCTTTAACACATGTTAGAAGTCTGATTTTTCCTTGAGGATATGTAAAGTAAAAAGTTTTCATCGTAAAACCAACTTACGATTCAAGACTTGAAAGCCAGCGTTACTCGCGTAATTAGTGAGATACCGATGCTAATACTGACAAGAGGGATCGAAAGTTGGATCTTTAGTATAAACCACCTGCGGCATAGTTTTGCCTAACAATTCAACGGAGTTATCTTTAAAAAGTAAATGTCAGAGAGAGTTTTTTATGGTCCCATTACAGATTACAACATCTAATTCTATTTAAATTGTTTTATTTAAGATTAAAAAACAACTTCTAAATGAATCAGCGTATATCAATTAAATTCTCAAATCATATAAAAATAAAAACCACCAAAAGGACTCTTTTTCCATTTCCCTTTATGTACAACCCTCAAATTAAGTGATAAGATTCCACTTTCGTCATAAAAATCTAAGCTCAAATCTTTATTCTGCAATAAGCAGTTCTCATAAATCAAATGAACGCTTTAGCACACCACCAACACAAAGAATACCAACCTACACGCACACACGCACACAAACCATTAACACAATTCGCCAAGTATTTGAAGTAAAATTTACCGCGATTGGATTACCCAAAGCAATAACGAATAGCGGCATAAAAATCCTCCCAAACTCCAAAGGGATGTAAAGCTCTCACATAAAGTTTAAGATACTTTGACTGAGAATTTATTTGCTGGTGCTGGTTTCCTCTGTAGGAAAATTTCAAATGCGCCCTAGGATAAACACCCAAATGCCTAAAGAAGCAACTGCGAATACGGAAACTGATTTCTTTTAACGTCGTACAAAGTTAACACAACTCAGTCGCTGCTGTTTTACACCTTCTTGGCCTTAGCGAGAATGACTTTATTTAACTTTTATTTTTTTTATTGTTGTTTCTCTTTCGTTTCGTAGTATAACTCAAAACTTTTTAATACACATGATAGCAAATGTTAATGCGCCACCATGCAACTGCTGGAAGTCAGTGTAAAGTTCCGCCCTGCTCAAAAGGTTGTGGCGTAGGCATAGCCTACGACGAGGTAGTCCTGAGCAAAGTGTTTGCATAATCAAGCTGCTCTCAAGGCAAACACACACACACAGGCAAGTGTTTTTACAAAAATTTTACAAAGTGCTAATTGTGTTTATTTTTCGTTATGAATTTCAGTCCCATGACAGTTGAATGTTAAAAGTGTACGATAACGACGGAGACGATGCGATTGGTGGATGGTGGGTTAGTGCCGCGATTACTTTAACAAATGCAAAAATTAAATTAATCAAGGACTTGACAAATCCTCGATGAACACACAAAGAAGTCGCAAACGGTAACAACTAAATGGAAAAGTTGAAATAATGGAAGAAAATGCAAAAAAAAAAACACTAGCAGCAGCAGCAAGAAAATTAAACAATTACAAGTAAGCTCTTAACATGATGAACGTAAACAAATCCTAGAGAGAAAAAGGCTTCTGAGAACAACAACAAAACCAACAATATTTTTATGGAAACAAGCAGAATATCCATTTAAAAGGAATTTTGTGTTAGAACAAAAAAAAAATATTATTAATGAATATTTGTGGTGTTAGGCAGAAATTTTCTTTCCTTGTTATGATAAATTTATATTTGTACGCACTGGCAAAAAATAATATGGAATGTAAGTATAGGGATGGTTTGGAATGATAATTTTTAGGGTAGCGATAAACATTAAGGTTTACAGTGGTTATTTGCATTATTTAAAAAGAAAAAGTTTCAATAAAACTTTTAAAATTTGTTAATAAACAGCGAAAAAAATTACAAGCAGTTTACTAACAAATATTATTTGTATGATTATTATACCAAAAAATAGTTTTAGTGTAGCAAAAAAATACTGCCAAAAGTACTTTTTTTCCAAAAAGTCATTTTTTTTACCAAAAAGTAATTTTTTTTACCAAAATGTAATTTTTTACCAATAAGTACTTTTTTTTACCAAAAAGTACTTTTTTACCAAAAAGTATCTTATCTGCACCAAAAGTACTTTTATTGTACATTTTGTTCAACTTAAATTTAATTATTGTACCAACAAGTGCTGTTATTGTACAAAAATGTATTTTTATTGTACGTAAATTGTATGTTTATTGTACCGAAAAGTACTATTATGAAATCCAAAGAATACTTTTATAGTACTAAATGTACTTTTGTTGTAGCAAGAACTACTTTTTTGCTTCCCAAAATGCATTCACATTACAAAAAAGTACATTTAGTGTACCAAAAAGTACTTTTATTGCACCAAAAAGTACTTTTATAGCACCCGAAATATTTGTATGGTACCAAAAAGTACTTTAATTTTGTCCCGAAAGTACTTTTGTTGGACTTTTTGTTCACCTTATATTTTTTTATTGTTACAAAAAGTGGTGTTATTGTACGCAAAAAGTACTTCTATTGTACGCAAAAAGTACTTTTATTGTACTTTTTGTTCACTAAATATTCTTAATATTCTTCTAAAAAGCTCATTTATTGTACCCAAAGGTACTTTTATTGTAACCAAAAAGGATTTTTATTGTACACAATAAGTACATTTATTGTACCCAAAAAGTACTTTTTTTGCATCAAATATCATTTAAATGTCATACAAAAAATAGCTTATCTGTACCAAAAGTACTTTTATTGCACTTTTTGTTTACCTAAAATTATATTATTGCACTTTTATTCTACAAAAAGTTACTTTTATTGTACAAAGTTACTTTTTTTCTGTACCAAAAAGTACTTTTATTGTACTTTATGTTCAACTACTATTACTTCTGTTACCAAAAATATACTTCTGTTGTAGTAAGAAGTACTTTCTGCGTTCCTAAATGCTCCTACAATACCAAAAAATAACTTTGAATGTATTCAAAGTACTTTTACAGTACCAAAAAGTACTTTTATTGCACGCGAAGTACTTTTATTGTACCAAAAAATATTTTTTTGTACTTTTTGTTTAACTTCCCTTCCTCTATTTTACCAATTGCTTTTATTGCACCTTAAAAGTACTTTTATTGTACTCCAAAAGTACTTTTGTTGTAAACAAAAAATACTTTTGTTGTACCCTAAAAGTACTTTTATTGTGCCGAAGTACTTTTCGTGTACCAAATGGCATTTCATTTTGGCCACACAACACTTTATTGTTTCATAAATCACTTTTATGTACCCGAAAAGTACTTTTATTGTACCAAAAATACTTTTATTACACCAAAAAGTACTTTTATTACTTTAAAAATTTATTTTATAAAAGGTATTTTATGGATCTATAAAAAAAACTTTTTTGGTACCAAAACTTAGAGAATGCCAAAAAGTACTTTTATTGTACCAAAAATGTGTTGATGTCCCAAATAGTACTTTTAATGCACCAAAAATAAATTTTATTTTACTAAAACTACTTTTCATCTACAAAAAAGTGATTTTGTTTTATAAAACATAAATGAAAAAAGTACTTTTATTGTTTCGTATAAAAAGTAAAATAAAAGTACCTTATATACCAAATAGTACTTTGATGGCATAAAAAAATTACTTTTGTTTGTAACAACAAAAAATTTTGTTGCGCCAAAAAGTACTTTTAGTGTACCCATAAAGTACTTTTATTGTGCCCAAAAAGAACTTTCATTGGCCCACAAAGTACTTTTAAAGAAGTGAAAAGTTCTCTTATTTTACCAAAAAGTACTTTTAATTTTTTATATCAAACAGTAACGTCATTGCTTTAAAGAGTATTTTTGTTATGCAAAACAGTACTTTTATTGCACCAAAAAGTACTTTTATTGTGCCAAAAAGTACTTTTAATTTGTCAAAAAGTACTTTTATCACACAAAAAGTTTAACAAAAAGTACTGTTGTTGGATTAAAAGTATTTTTTTTTTTCAAAAAAGTACTTTTGATGTAATTTTAGTGTGTCAAAAAGTACTTTTATTGTATCAAAAAGTACTTTCGTTGTACCAAAAGGTATTCATTCCATTCACTTATTGTAGTAACTGTATTATTGTACCAAAAATTACTTTTATTGCACCACGAAGTATATCTGTTGTAACAAAAAGTACTTTTTGTACAATAAAAGTACTTTCTTTTATTTATTTTTTAACAAAAAGTACTTTTATTTTATCAAAAAGTATTCTCTTATACTAAGATTTTTTTGTACCAATAAAGGTATTTTATTTTATTTTTTTTTAACAAAAAGTAATTTTATTGTATCAAAAAGTATTTTCTTATACCAAAAAGATTTTTTTTGCCAAAGAAGTAAACTGATAGTTTGAAAAACAAGCTTACAAAAACATTAAGTTTCACGTTATATAAACGTTCCTTAGCAATTTTCCTTCTCCCCATATATTAATGGCAATTGTTAACCTCTATTATTAATACAAAATTATCCCCGCAAATCCATCTGTCATTTCATACCACACACCCACACACACTAAAACCACTCTCAATACACACTATTTGAGGTACTATCAGTTGCAATCATCAAACTAATTGGTAATAATTTTAAACGCTGATATGTGAACAGCAACCGCAGGCTTTACTACTGTTTGTGGGTTACCAAATTGAATGGAATGCATTGCTCCCTACCTCCTCTCCCACTCAACCGTACGGACATCTCTCATCTGCATTTTACATGCACACACTGACTGAAGAGATTTCACATCCATTACAATGTTATAAATGTACTCATGAATATGAAGGATGTTGATCCTTCCATAAGGATTTAGTGGCAAAATCAAAATCTCTATGGATGTGTGCGTGTTTAAGTGTAAGTGTAAGTGCAATGCGTGCGTGTGTGCTTGTGTGTGTGAATTCTTTAATTATCAGCATGAATAAGATATTGAACATATATGTACATCTGTGTCTCTGGTGCTATGTTTATTGTCGTAGTACAAGCGTCGTAGGTTCAAACATTACGTACTACCTACCACCACTATAGAGAATTTCTGTGATTTGACGATAGACAACATGGGAATCGACTTAATGACAAGCCATTGCAATATGTAAGTACAACAATTGTGTACATAAATTTATATTTACATATTGTAAACGCACATTGACACACGCATACACAGAAACACACACGTATATTATACGCGTCATTAAGGACACTAGGGGCTATATAGACGAGAGTTGAGCGATAACTACGTAGAAGGCAGATAAGTCAGACCACTTAGATTAAGACATGAATTTAAATCTTAGGTTGATCTGTCAATCCAAAACTGAAGTTATAGCATACAACTAAAATCTATCCTTATTAATGTTATGAATGCGAATGTTTGTGTGTTTGTTTGTTTGTAACTCAATCACGTCTAAGCTGTTGAACCGATTTCAATATATTCCTTTTGGAATATATTAATATGGGCGGACTGGGTGTGGTAAAACTTTTTTTAGAGATAGACAGATACAATTTTGATCCCAAGATAGTTCGGTAACTCGAATAAAACTTGATACCCAGATAGTACTGGGTAATACGAAGGCTAGGCAAATTTAAAATTTCGTATGCATAATCACATTCGTTTTGACGAGTACTGTTTGTGTACTAAATTGTATTTCTACAGAGCTAAATACAGTCATGCCACGCCCACTCCGCCTACTACTCAGATAGTACTTGACAGCACGAACATGAATATACCGCCGAAATTTTAATTTTCGATTATTGGGCGGAAGGGGCGTGGCATAACTGTATTTTAGCCCTATAGAGATACAATTTAGTAAAACGAATATGATTATGCATACGAAATTTTAATTTTGGATTATTGGGCGCGGCAAAAATGTATTTTAGTGCTAGAGAGATAAAATTTGATACCTAGATGGTACTGGGCAACACGAATATGAATATGCAGGGGACATTTTAATTTTGGATCAGTGGGCGGAGGGGGCGTGGCAAAACTGTATTTTAGTCGTAGATATATAAAATTTGATACCCAGATAGTACTCGGCACTTAGGGTTCCAATTTGAAGACAAAATTGTTATTTTTATTTAGAGGGCGCAAAGGGGCGTGGCAAATCTGTACTGCATACAATATGATATGTAGCTAAAAGTACAAATTATTATACAAAACAGTTATTGTACATAGAAGTTATTGTACAAAAAGTACAATTTATTTAACCAAAAAGTACTTTTATTGTACCAAAAAGTACTTTAATTGTACCCAAAAGTACATTTATTGCACCGAGAAGTACATTTATGGTATCAACAAATTTTTAATGGTACTAAAAATTACAAATATGTATCAAAAAGTATTTTTATGTTACACAAAGAATACAATTTGTTGTACATAAAATATAAAATTTATCGTACTTTATTTATTGTACCAAAAAGTACTTTCAATGTACCAAAAGTATCTATTATACCAAAAAGTACTTTCTTAGTGGAAAATTTATTTCAATTGTTTTGAAAAATACTTATATTTTTATCAAAAAGTACTTTAAAAACACCAAAAGGTACATATATCGTATCAAAAAGTACAATTAATTATACCAATAAGTATTTTATTGTACTAAAAAGTAAATTTTTTATACCAAAATTTACGTTTATTGTACCAAAAAGTACATTTATTACACCGAAAAGTACATTTATGGCATCAAAAATTTTTCACTGATACCAAGAAGTAAAATTTTTGTACCAAAATGTATTTTTATGTTACACAAAAAATACAAATTATTGTATATAAAAGGTAAAATTTACTGTACCTTTATTGTACCAAAAATTACTTCCATTGTACCAAAAACTATTTTTATGTTACACAAGGCTTACAGTTTATTGTATGTAAAAAGTGAAATTTGCTGTACCACACAGTACCATTATTGTACCAAAAAGTACGTTCAATGTACTTAAAAGTACTTTTATTTTCTCACAAAGTACTTTAATGACACCAAAAAGTACATATATTGTACAAAAAGTAGAATTTATTTCTATCAAAAAGTACAATTAATTGTACCAAAAGAAAATTTATTGTACAAAAAAGTACATTTTTGTATATCAAAAAGTACGTTTATTGCACCAAAAAGTAGAAACAATTGTACAACAGAGTATTGCACAAAAAGGACATTGATGGTATCGAAAATTTTTTAATTGTACCAAAAAGTAAAATTTGTTGTGCCAAAAAGTACAATTTATTGTACCAAAAAGTATTATGTTACACAAAGAATACAATTTATTGTACGTAAAAAGTACAATTTATTGTACCACAGAATACAATTTATTGTACCACAGAATACAATTTATTTTACATAAAAAGTACAATTTATTGTACCACAGAATACATGTATTGTACCAGAAAGTGCTATCAATGTACCAAAATGTACTCTAATTGCACCAAAAAGTACATTCATTGTGTCAAAAGTTATTTTTAGTAAAGTATTGTACAAAAAGGACATTGATGGTATCGAAAATTTTTTAATTGTACCAAAAAGTAAAATTTGTTGTGCCAAAAAGTACAATTTATTGTACCAAAAAGTATTATGTTACACAAAGAATACAATTTGTTGTACGTAAAAAGTACAATTTATTGTACCACAGAATACAATTTATTTTACATAAAAAGTACAATTTATTGTACCACAGAATACATGTATTGTACCAGAAAGTGCTATCAATGTACCAAAATGTACTCTAATTGCACCAAAAAGTACATTCATTGCGTCAAAAGTTATTTTTATTGTAACAAAAAGTACAAAAGTACAATGGATTTCTCTTAACATCGATTCATAACTTTTTTTTAGCCTCGCCCTACGGGTAGTAGGGTATATATCATTTGATACGACCCAAAACTGAGTCACTTTAGACCCTATGTTTCTTTGAATCAAATTCGTTTCATGACTTTTTAAGTCGTTTGAGCCATGTCCGTCTGTGTCCAGCTGGTGCACACGATAACCTTCGAAAGACGTAACCAATTGTCTTGAAACTTTGCCTGGGTAAATATCTTCCCAAAACTACTAACGGAATTGTAAATGGCGACGTGGCCACGCCCCTTCTGGTACCTCCCATAGATATGTACCATTCCGCCCACTTTGGAAATCGAGTAATAATATCAATTCACCCAACGCGCTCGTGTCTAAAATCTTATTTAGTAAAATTATAACAGAATAAAGTTTTGTAGAAAAAACTGAAAGCCACGCCCCTTTTGGTATCTCTTATGAAAATGTACCATTCTGTCCACTTTAGAAATCAACTAATAATATCAATTCACCCAACGTGATCATGACCAAATTCTGTATTTAGCAAAATTGGAACAGAATAAAGTTTTGTAGAAAAAAACTGAAGGTCTGGTCACGCCCCTTCTGGTACCTACCACAAAAATTTCTAATTTCACCCACTTTAGAAATAGAGTTATAATATCAATACACCCAACGCGATCGTGGCCAAATTCTGCAGTTTGTACAGCTACAACCAGATAAAGTTTTGAGGAAAAAAAAATTGGAGGTCTATCCACGCCCCTTCTGGTATCTCCCATACAAAAATATCATTCCAACCACTTTCTAAAGAATAAACAAAAATTGTATTATTTTATTTTATAATTTTGAGTATAAATTATAATAAAAGGGGCGCGGCTAGATGCTAGTAGTTTCTTTATAATTATATATGTATTAAATACCTAATATGTGTATACTTGCAACATTTTATGCTTTTTATTGAGGGTGAGGGTATATGTAAGTACGCCAGAAACTTTCGTAATTTCAAAATTTATTAACTTTCTGTATTAATTGCGTATTACAATATCCCTTGATTCATTTATTTACTATAGATATATTCCCACTTCAAATGTTTACTGGCTTTCATTCCTTAACCCTCCCACGACCCACCCCATATCTTGCATGCCTTTATTAAAGATTTCCATGCGTTACTTATACCCGAGATCTCTCATTCACCTTTACAGGCTTTTGTAAATAAACATCACACGCATAAAATTTCAGACGTGTAATTGCTTAAGATGGCAATGTTGTCAGTGAAAATAATAAATGGGTTTCCATTTGAATGATCTTCTTCTTATTTACTGTCACCCACCCACCAACTGACATCGTTGTTTGCTGTGATATATTCGCAATTAACTACTACTCGCAAATGGAAACTTCAGGTTTAATAACAAAACTGCAAACCTTAATGATGTGACACGAGGACATGTGGTGGATTAGAAGCTTACAGATGCGGATATTCTTCTAAGCGAAAGCAATAAAGTGTTGGAAGTAAGTAAAACTATAAATACGATGGGTGGAATGGCATAAAGGTCTAATGAGAATGTGTGTAAGTAAATTACATATATGTGAGAGAGCACAAATGTGCGACGGTGTGTATAGCATTTGCATAATGTATAGCCTGATGTTACTATACTACAAGTAACGATATACACATATATGGTGTAAGTGTAGTAGAATGTTTATATGACAGTGTGTGTGTGAGTGTGCTATAACTTCCGTTGTATGTGTTGGTATACGGCATCTATAGTATGTCACATGTGTTTGGATTAATAAACCACAATTATAATTATGTTATTACTTAATATTTCACAGCTTCAAACAATAATAACATCACTGCGGGACGGCAACACACACACACACATCCATTTGTGCAACCAAATATTCTGAATGACCCAAATGCCTGGCTACCATGACAATGGCTAAAGAATACAAAGCGAGCTCAATCTCTTGACAACATGAAATGCGAACTATAAAATGTAAAATCAAGCTGATGCTCGGTGTAAGCGCTTTAATGAATTGTAATAACAGAGAATGCGGTGAAAATGAGTGATAATCGGTCAATTACAAACGACATTTGAATACAAGTACTTTATTTCGTCAGTGTGAGTGAGTAAAAGATAATCGTTGGCAAACGTTAGATTTGGATAGATGACAAAAATATTTCGTATGGGATGAGATTAGTGGGAGAGCAATTTTCAGCTGAAAGATTATATATGTGGTGAGCAGTTAATTAGCAACAAGAGAGATCTTTACATAATTAACTACTGCTGTACAAAGGATTTTGAAGAGAATAAGAGTTCATCATTAACAAAAATTTTGTATGAGGGGAAACGTATCTCACAAGCTGCTTAAATAAATAAATGTAAACAGGGAAAATCTTTGTGACTGGTTGGGTTTAGTTCAGAGCCAACTAAAACAGAACCCACACACACACACAAATGATGTATGTTTGTGAATGTGAAGCAAAAGGAATTACTGCTTTCTTCGTAAAAAAATACATTTAATGCCAGCCTCGCGAGGTTATAGGATGCCTGACACTGGCGTAGTTTCTTTACCTACAACCTAATCTAATTTAAAAACTTTAAGCTTCGCGCTTCGAATTGCTGTGTTGTGGCTTCGTTAAATAGACATTAATTGTCTGCCCGGCGGGGCTATGGGATGCCTGGCACTGGCGTAGTTTCTCTTACGTACAACTTCATCTAACTTAAAGGCATTTAGCTTCACATACGGGTGAATTGCGGATTGTGTCCATGTTGACGGCCTCGCGAGGCTATGCAATGCCTGGCACTGGCGTAATTCTTTATCTACAGCTTCAACTAACTCAAATGCTTTCTTATTAACAAGTTTATCAAGTTAAACTCAATTTGAATAATAGCCACAGAAAAAACTTCAATTTATCTTAAAAAATACGCAATGTAGTATGAAACATTTAAAAAATATTTATACATCTTTTGATACGACTCCAAAGAAGAAGTGACTTAGGACCCTAGGTTTCTTTGAACTAAATTCGATTTATGACTTTTTGTGGTTTCATCAATGTCCATCTGTCTGTCTGGCTAGTAAACACGATAACTTTCGATAGACGCAACCGATTGTTTTGAAATTTTGCACGTGTTTATATTTCCACAAAACTTCTTACGGTAATAAACATGGGCCCGCCCCTTCTGGTATCTTCTATTCAAATACATCATTTCCACCTTTGAAATCGCGTAATGATATCAATACTACCAACAGGATCGTACCCAAATTTTGTATTTAGTAAAGCTATAATAGGATAGGAGTTTTGTAAGAAAATTTAAAGTCTAGCCACGCCCCTTCTGCTTTATAAATGTACCTTTCCGCCCACTTCAGAGATGGAGTAATAATATCAATACATCCAACGCGATCATGCCCAAATCCTATATTTAGTTAAACTATAGCAGGATAAAGTTTTGGAAAGAAACTGGAAGTCTAGGCACGCCCCATCTGGTACCTCACATACTCATCAGCTACCGCCCACTTTAGAATCTTTAATATTATTAATAGAACCAACGCGATCGTGGCCAAATTCTGTATTTAGTAAAGCCCAAGCAGGATAAGGTTTTGGAGTACAAATTGGAAGTCTAGCCACGCCCCTTCTGGTACCTCCCATATAAATGTACCTTTCCGCCCACTTCAGAGATAAAGTAATAATATCAATAAATCCAACGCGATCGTACGCGAATTCTTTATTTAGTAAATCTATAGCAGGATACAGTTTTTGAGAAAAAACTGGAAGTCTAGCCACGCCTCATCTGATACCTCCCATACTCATCAGCTACCGCCCACTTTAGAATCGTTAATATTATTAATAGATCCATCGCGATCGTGACCAAAATCTGTATTTAGTAAAGCTCAAGCAGGATAAAGTTTTGAAGAACAAATTGGAAGTCTAGCCACGCCCCTTCTGGTACCTCCCATACAATTGTACCACTCCGCCCACTTTATAAATTTTTTTGTTTTACTGAGGGTGAGGGTATATGAAAGTCGGTTTTCACGACTGAAACTTTCTTAGTGGTTTTTTTTCATATGTATTGTTTAAGATCAAGTTGCCTTAAATAAAAACATGTGTAACATTGTTGCTTTAGTTACATTAACAATGACTTTACAACATCCATTCAAATTACTTTTAGCTTCTTTGTCGTATATACAATTAATTGTTTTGCATTCTCAACATTTCCTTGCCAATTATGCCAACATACACAAAGATTTTGCACGAGTACTTCACTTCTTGTCGTCTTACAGTGGCAGCAGCAACAGCAGCAGCAACATAATACATAAATACATCTTCAGATTGTTGGCATAATCTTCTTTTTAACTGCCACTTGAATCTTTCACAAATGCTATTTTCAGAGCTCAGACACAAATATCCGCCAGGGGCAGCCAAAGAAAGCAACCCCATGCATACCCCATATGTATGTTTGAAGTGGTAATGTGAGAAACTGCATCAACGGTTATTTGTATATGAAGTAGATATATCCGAGTGCTTGTAGTCCAAAATGATAGCAATGTCACTGAGGCAACGAGAGTTGTATGATATTTACTAAGGGCTGAACAGAGTGAGGCTATAGAAGCAACAGTAGTATATAACCAGTGATTCATTTAGAGGTTTTTTTATTTTTTCGTATGGTCTCTTTTACAGATCACGAGAGACTGATGACAAGGCGTCATATGACTTTATTTAACTTTTGTAAGACACCAATCGATTCGACACCGTGGTCACCATCTTATCCTCCCGGATCGTGCCTTAAGGACTTACAAGAAACCAAACATTTGAAAGTGAAATCGCCAAAAAAATAAGAAAAATATTTAACGTCTTGTACCTCAAGAAACCCTTACTGTTGCGCATTATTTAACAGGTAGAGGTATAAGGTACTTGTTCAGCAATGATGCTATGTAAAAAACTGTTATATACACGTGAGTCAGACAGTCCTAGAATTATATTCCCTTCGCATGTGTAATTTAAAAGTCTATGGGCAACATACAGACATACAGATGACTTTTCATATAAACATTCTTATAAGTCTCAAGTCTGGTCACTAATGAAGTTACTATTGGAAATCATGTCTGGTCACTAATTAAGTAATTATGGGAAATTAAACATAATTAAAACGATTTCGCAATAAAAAAGTATACTATTTAAGCAAATTTCCTAAAAACTTTCAGAAAATTTAAGAGTTTTAATATTTTGCGTCTGTGTGTTGTCTACAGACTATTAAACGGTTAACAAGAGTGCAGTGAGAATTTTACAAGGGATTTCCTAAATGTATGCGGTGGTTTCTAATACATAACCAACACATCTGTTACTTTGTAGAATAGTTCAATTAATGTGCTATAGGGGGAGCGAGCAGTATATTTCAATGGAATTTACCTATAAACTAAATCCAATTGAAATAAAATTCATAATTTTTAACTATGTTTTTCTAACGATGTTAAGGAAACTATGATAGAAGCAACTTTATTTTAATAATGTAGATACAATACCATTGAAATTGTATTCCAACTAACAAAAAAAAATATATGTAAATTACCTACGCGAAATTATTTTATTTATTTCAGGTTAAAGAAAAAATTTTATGCATTGATTCCACAGCAAAATTATAATTTTTTTTTAATTTACCAAACAAAAAACTTGGCAAACTGAGACCAAAAGAACACAACTTTAATAGTCAGTGAAATATCCCATTTATTTGATTTAATAAACTTTCACGGCAGAGGGTTTTTGGCTTTTCAAGAAAATATGCAACAAAAATTAGTTTTTAAGGCATTTACCTTTAATCATGAGGTGATTATTGTATGACCTCCTTACTCTACCTAAGTAAAAATGCACATGGAAAAAGCAACTGTATATGTCTCCGTCGTTCCCCCCCTCGTTCATCTCATTGCATTGTCACAATTCGCATTTGCTGTTCTCCATTTCTATTTTGAGGATATGTCTCATCACATTTCATAAAGTGCCACCATCACCAACACCAATACCACCGCCACCACTACCATCATGACAACCACCACCAGCACCACCATTACTTTAACAATGCAATAGACCGGGTACACGTCAAGATGTGCGTCTTCGATGTGTGCATCTGTACTTGCATCTTTACAACACCGTACTGCACATAGTAAGATTTACACAGCATTTGCCGTACATATTACTTATTACTAAGAAGTTCATTGTTTTCTTTACATTTTTTGGTTGGGTTCGTTCTTGGTTGCTCTCGCACATTTCTCCACTGTTTGTTTTGGTGGTAGGGGAAAAATCAACAAAAGCATTGGGGGAACAAGAGTCGCATCTTTCGCCTGTGCAGTCTAGTGCAATGTGTGTGCATTATATACAATTACCCATGTGGCAGCAAGTGCTGCATGTTGCACACATGTGTCTCGAATCAATTATAATTTGTGGCGGTTGAAGTTGATATATGTACTCGTATTTTATAAACTCAACATGGATTATATTTATTCTTAGATAAATATGGTGAGAGAGTGGCAATGGCTATAGCAACAGCAACAACAACAAAGTGTTGAAATAAAGAGTGAACTGCACATGTGGGCAAGAAATATCTGTGAGTGTCATAGAGGGGTAACAAATATTTTTGAGCAAATATATTAAAAAAAATATTTTCAAAATATTTTTACATAGGAGATTTTCAAAAATAGGCGTGTCAAAACTGGCGAAAAAGGGGCGTGGCAAAACTGTATTTCAGCCGTAGAGATATAAAATTTGGTTTACATATAGTAATCGGCAACATGAATATGCAGTCGAAATTTTAAATTTCAATCAGTGGGCGGAGAGGTCATGGCAATACTTTTTTAGAGCTAGAGATACACAATTTGATACCATACCCAGATAGTATTCGGCGAGACGAATATAGACGTGCTGACGAAACTAAAATTTTTGATCAGTGGCCGAAGTAGGCGTGGCAAACTTTTTTTAAAGCAAGAGGGATACAATTTGAAAGACAGATTGTACTCGGCAACACGAATATCAAAATGCAGACGAAATTTAAATTTTCGATCAGTGGGCGAAGAGGGCGTGGCAAATACGTATTTTAGCTCTAGAAAGATACAATTTAGTACGCAGATAGTACCCGGCACTACAGGTTCAAATATTCACACGAAACTTTTTCGATTAGTGGGCGTGGCAAACTCGTGGGCGAAATAGGCGTGACAAAACTTTTTTTTGAGCTAGAGAGATAAAATTTGATATCTAGATAATACTCAGCAACATGAATATGAACATGAATATGTAAGCGAAGTTTTCATTTTGGATCAGTGGTCGGAAGAGACGTGGCAAAACTGTATTTTAGCCCTAGAAAGATACAATTTAGTACACAGATAGTACCCGGCACAACAGGTTCAAATATTCACACGAAACTTTTATTTTCGATTAGTAGGGGTGGCAAACTCGTAATTTAGGCTTAGACAGGGTAACATTTAAAACACATATATTATTCACCACATCGCAACAATTACAAATTTGTAGACGGAATTTTTAGGGCGTTGACAATCTGTATTTTAAAGCCCGAGATCAGTCGGTCAGCTAACACATTTTAAAGGAAAATACTGACAAAGACTACTGAGCCGGATCAATTTGTGTGGAAAAATAAACTACACCAAGCGGTTATCAAAATCGTAATCTACGTTGAATTCAAAGAAAATTTGCCCTTGAAATCATGGGTCTTAAATCAAATTGAGCCTCGGTTTTCAACGAGAAACTTTCCGTAATGGGCAGAAAATCCGGAATGTCTCTTAGAGGGTTCAAATGTATGGCCGACCCCCAGTAATTTTTCTATCCTTATATTTTTGCCAAAAATATCTACTCCCCATCTTCACCCTATACACAGAAAATTTTTTGCAAAAAAATTTCTTAAAGATTTAAGTACGAATAGTACTTATTATTCTTAAAACAAATAAAAAACGGGATATGTTCAAAAATGTAAGCGTAGAAATGATTAAAAAAAGGAATGAATTAAGTATGTCAACTTAATTAAAGAATATTAAGTACGAACTTGTCCATTGTCAGGTAAAAATTTCTTGGACTAAATATCAAATTTTATCTGACTTAGAATAAGAATAAAAAATCTTGCATAAATCTGAGAAAAAAATGTTTTGAGAGAGAAATAACATTTGCTCTCTTAGCTTAATGTTTTCTATAAAAATCTTAGGAGCTTGTGTGAATCAAGTGATGTGTGATCTTCGTTGATGCCATTTCGCACCAGTGTGTTTTGACTTCTCGATAATATTGTGGAGATTATAACACTTTTGGTTTGTAATGATAGTAAAAAAAGGAAAGCAAAAGGGTACTGATTAGATAGCTTTGCAACTATCTAATTAACTATCGGCATATTATTTAATAAAAATCAAGCCCCACTAGACTCAATGTCTTCTATTAATAAGAATTCTACACTTAAATATCAAGCGCCACCATGCTTAATGACATCTAAAGTTAAGAAATGTACACTTCAAAATCAAGCTCAAGTAGGTTTATGGTCATTTACAATTAAAAATTCTATACTTAAAAATCAAGACCCATCAGGCTTAATATCATCTATAATTAAAAATTCTACACTTAAAAATCAAGCGCCACCAGGCTTAATGACATTTACGAGCTAAGAAGCCATACTAAGCTAAATGAGTTCTACAAATAAGAATTCCAGGCTCGGATTTTCCGTTTTTGGATCAAACATTTCGTACTTGATAAAGGAAAATCAGTACTTACTGTACTTTTGATACCGCTACGAAATAATTTAAGTACCGAATACTTAATTTTTTTTGAGTGTAAGAGGGGATATCATAAAGACAATTTTTTTTATAAAATTAAAAAATTAAATCAGTATAGACTTCTAAACTGCTCATGCGATTACGTTGGAATTTTAGTAACGTCTGGCTAACGTGTCAGAGATGGTGTCTACCATAAAACATATAATGAGCTAAGCTTCAGCTACGATTTATGTTACTCCAATAAAACAGACAACAATAAAATAATATATTAGATGTCCTCATAACGAAAACAGTCCTCATATCGCAAATGTTCTATCCTTCTACTATGGAAAAACCAATAACTCACTTTGCTACGAATCTTAATCATATAGTTCACCCACTGATGTCCTCTACCCCCTCTCTCCAGCGCTTATGTTAGCAATATTCACACTCCCAACAAAAAAAACCTGCTAAATTCGTCAAAAATATCCCACCAATAATTGTTGTCGCGTGAAAATTTCTATTTACTTTGCATTTAAATGTGGTAAATTGCCACCAAATGTTTATGAGATTTTCAACACTATGCAAATAGTAGTAATAATAATCGTAACAATAACAATAATAATATTATTATTGTTATTTAACAAATGGCACGACACAGTCTCAAAAAAAAAAAAAACAAAAGCAAACAACAGTAACAACGTCATACATAAAAAAGTAAACAAATATTTTGTTGACAATAGTGTCACAGTTGAGTTTTTTGTTGTTGCCAACTCACTGTATATAGTTAACCAACCAAAGGGGTAACCAGGGAAGACAGGACAATGAAACCAACCAAAAGTGTTAAGAATCTCAAATCAAACGACGAATGTGATTCCAGTGATTGCGTGTCAAACGGAAATTTCATTAAGCAAATATTGTGATTTCAGCAGCAATCGTATGCACGATGAAATGCAATTTGATGGCTTAAACGACAAACGAAATGATATTTTTTAAATGTTTGAGCCAATTGGCTAATAGAGCGAGAGAGTGAGAGCGCAGAACACGAAAAAACGACGAGCAAAGGCAAAAAGCCTTTGTCGCAAAAGAAAAAATTTATTGATGCATAAATACATACATATGTACACTTTTACACAAATGATCACAGCCGTTTGTTGTTGATTTCCCTGGTAACAAATTTTATAACATTTGGTGTTTTTATTTTGTTTGGTTTATTTATATTTATTTATTTTTGGCTGTTTGGTTTTTTTGTGTGTGTGTTTTTTTTTGTCGCCAGTGTGTTAGTGAAACTCGTGCCACATTTCCCATGACCTTTTTTGGTTAAATGTCATTACAGCTACAGCGCTTGTGAATTTTTGTGGCATATTCCCAGAAATGCTAAAAAAAATCCCCTTGTTGTGAATGAATATTTTTGTTAAATTAAATTAATAGGATATTTACTGGCTATTGAAGTTATGGTATTTTGGTTTGAATTTGTTAAGGTTTTTTGCTGGACATGTTCACAAAAACTTAATTTCACCGTGATGTTGGTAATTTTCAATTGAATTCTGGAAACATTTTTGTATTGAAATAAATAAATTATTTCGTGTGGGGAATTTTTATTAACTTTTTTCTCGTTAGTGAAAACAACAATTGCAATGGTAATGTTTTTACTTGGCTTTTGCATATAAATTGGACACTTATAACAGTTATACCTTCGCCCGTTTCAAAAGTGCTTTGAGAACGCTTCCAGAGCTCGATTATAAAAAGGGCTTATCTTAAGCGTCGATCTTATGCGCTCTGTAAATTACTAGTTATCCCACATAACGCCTTAATTTGGTCAAACAAACAACGCATTATTGTGTCAAATGTTATCCCTCTCTTTGACTACTGATCGATAATAAAAAGTGTATCTGTATATTCATACCAAGTACAATTTGGTTATTAAGTTCTATCTGTACATTTGGAGGAAAACCCAATGCATCCATTAAGTAAAGCAAATGCAAATATTATACAGTAAAGTGTTGTAAGATATGTAGCAAATTGGTTTTTAAATGGTAGCAAAGAATATTTGCTAACATTTTTTTTTTAAAACATCTATATAATTTTATTGCAGTCTGTTACATTTGAATACCATTAATTGTAGTTCAAGCTTACTTGTTTTATATTAGAAACTGTCACTGACACGTTAGCCACACGTTATTTAAATTCCAGCGTAATCGCATGAGTAGTTTAGAAGTCTATACTGAACATACAGACACATACATAATTTTAATTTTTAGACCCATGTTTTCTTGGGCAAATTTTCTTAGAAGTCATTGTAGATTATGATTTTGATAATCGCTTGGTGCAGTTGGTATGGAAGGTGGGAGGTGGTTTTGTCCGGTCTTGCTCATCTTTGAGCATAAACTCCGCTTAGTGGATAGAAGCTTGCATACCAAATTTTAGCTCGATAGCTCCAAAACTATGACTGGTATCGTGGGGACATACTAATGGAACACCCTAAAAAGGGGGTGTTTGTATGGGAGGTGGGAGTAGTTTTTGTCGGATTTTGCTCATCTTAGAACCAAACCACCGCTTGGAGTATTGAAGCTTGCATACCAAATTTCATATCGACACCTCTAAAAGTACTACTGTAATCGCAGAACCCCACAAAGGGACTATTTGTATGGGAGGTAGGAGTAGTTTTTGACCGGTCTTGTTCATCACAGAACTCAACCTCCGCTTATACTACGGATGTAATCTCGGGGGCAGATAGATGGACACCCCCCCAAAAGGGGAAGTTCGTTTATGGGGTGGAAGTATGTTTTGTCAGATCTTGCTTGCCAAATTGAAAGCATCAACAGATCTCCAAGTAAGACTGTAATCGTAGGGACAGCACCCCAAAAAGGGGCAATTTGTATGGCAGGTAGGAGTAGTTTTAGACCGATCTTGTTCATCTTAGGATTAGGATTCAGCTCAATATCTCAGAAATTACTGATGTAATCGCGGGGGCAGATAGATAAACACCTTCCAAAAAGTGGGAGTTTCTTTAGGAGGTGGCAATAGTTGTCGTCCGATCTTGCTCATTTTAGAACCAATCAGCTGCTTAGAGGATAGTATAATGTATACCAAATTTCAGTTCGATAGCTTTTAAACTACGACAGACCCCAAAAAAAGGGCAATTTGTATAGGAGGTGGGAGCAGTTTTTGACCGGACTTTCTCATCTCAGAACTCAATCTCCGCATAGAAGATACGAAATTCAAGCTCAATACCCCTTAAACAGCATAAGTAACAAAATCTTGCCAATCATCGACAACGGAGTAAATTGTCTACCGCCAACCAAAGGGAGACATAACACGGCAAATGCACGACTTAAGATTTGGCTTAAATTTTATAAGTCAATAAAACCGTTAAGGAGGTTAGACCGAACTTACACACACATGTTTTTGGAATAGGGATCTACACCTGCAAGGACAGAGATAGAAATCCGGTCACGGATAAGCGGACAAGTAATCTGCTCATTCTTAAAGGCAGCAGAAGTAAAACAACTTCACCAAATATCGTTTACTGAGTTAATTGCACACCGCCGAGGCAAAACTAGATCAGCACTGCAAATGCACGACTTACATACAACAAAGCTGCCGGAACCGATAGACTGCCGGCAGATTTTTTTAAGACAGACGGTTATGAGCTGGCAACGTATATGAACCAGCTCGTAAATACGATTTGGCTAAGAAAATACATGCCCCATGAATGTGGAATCTGCGTGATCTCTATCCTGTGCTTAAGAAAGACGATCCAATCGCAGGATTAGCCTTTTAACCATCGCTTACAAGGTTCTGTCTTGTGTGTTATGTGAATAAGTAAAGCTCATCCTAGCAAACCTGATTATACCTTATCATATTACGTCAAATCCTAAAAAAATGCAGAGCTGCATTCTACAATCACTAACGACAGAAACTATTAGAAGCTATGGCTGAGTTTGGTATTCCGGTGGAGCTGATACGACTTTCCGGTATGACACCGACGCCGATACGAAGTCTTCAGTGAATTATCTACCAAGCCTCGATTTGGACAAGGTGATAGTCTGTCATGCGATATCTTTAACATTATAATGGAGACGAACAGGCGGTAGGCTGCAGTAAACATGACTGGTACCATCTTTAACAAAAGTTACATACTACTAGCGTATACCGATGATATATATATCATTGGCCGAAGACTACTGGATGTTACTGCGGCCTTTTCAAGCATTAAGAAAGCAGTGGTCAGAAGTGGGTCTGGTGATAAATGTGGACAAAAGCCAAGTAATTCGTTTTAACGAACAAAGAGTATTCTTGTTTAGAGAGCTGCATTAACGTCGCCAATAACAAGTATGAAGTGGTAGATGATGTGTCTACCTTGACTCTGCAGTAAACAAATCAAAGAGTACGAATCGCTAACCTCTGCTCCTATGCACTTAGCAAGCGTTTGTCTACCAGACACTGATCCAACCTGTCTTGCTCTACAGCTCAGAATTTTGAGTTATGACACAAGAGGATCGAGTTATTCGCCGAGTACAGTCGTCGAATGAACTATGAGGTATATAAGCCATCGATAACAACATGGGCGTAGTTAAGCGCTTTCAAATAGATTGAATGCGCTAGCTTTGTTCAATTTCTGGCGGAATTAGAAGAATTTCTCTTGCTGCTGCCATATAAAAACAAAGAGGTCTTTAACAAGAACATGTCATCGATAATTCTCGTGGTTTAAAATAAGATTACGACATTCAATTATAAATTAAGTGTTTAGTTAAAATAAAAATAAAAAATTATAAATTAATTACTTATTACAATTCAAAATGCAAGATATTTAATGACATTTAAGTTATTCCCTTCTCTCACGACACCTATCGGTTATAAAATTAACTTTTACCTATATATATATGAGCACTCACTCATTTAGAAAAAAACTCGCCAAAGTTTCAACGCCATTTAATGATCGTTAAAAAAAAGTTGCATATACAATGCACATTACTGCTGTTAACTCATAAAATATAAGCGATTGCATCTTTATCACCGACAACAACAACAACAATTCTATCCCTTTTGTAATTGTAGTTGCCGCATACTTTCTTCTCCCCTCCTCCCCCTCACCAAAAGCAATTCATTGATATCACTAATTGATGCAATGATATTTTGCAATTTGGACTTTTGTCGTTTGCCCCTCAATGGGAATTGAATTTACATTTCTCAGCGTATATCCGTTCACAGATGATGAGCGGCCCGCCGTCGCCGTCACCACAGCCACCTCCGCTGCGACGCCCTCAAAATGTGAAATACAAATTAAACAATCGCTTGTATAAAGAAAAAAAAAACGAAACAGAAAAAAGGAATAACGAAAAAACGCTTACAAATGCGACCATTTTAATCAGTTTAAATTGACACTCGGGGTCATATTCATTAAAACCATTTTTATGGCATTCAACGTTTCTTGAGTTGGGTTGGCACGGTTGCTCGCTGGCTTGCTCATAGGTTTGTTCGGTTGTTGGGTGGATAGGGAGGTTTGGGGTAATAGTATGGTATGGTGGCGGCGGAATTCAGAACCAACGCCGCTTGACCATGTGGTAGTGCGGATACATACGTGTGTGTGTACTTTGTATTATTTACATTTGTTGTGTTACACACACTCATATGTATACAAGTGACTAAAGAATATATATATCGCCGTAAATATCAACATATTTATACATGAGAATTTTTTTTTATATTTTTTTTTTGTTTTTCATTATTATTATTATTGTTGTTATTAACATTTATACGTATGTATATGTAGATTTGTGTATAAATGAAAAATTCCTCTTCTCACAATTGTATTGTTTAAATTATCTTCATCCACTGGAGACAGATAATACGAAATAAATTATGGCCGTTGGTCGGCAGCGGTATAGCGGTTTGGTGGCGGTTGTAAGGTTGTATCTGTTGGTTGGTCTTCAGCCCATCACCAGATCATCGTAGTCGCCTGCCGTCGTTGTCCATTGGTCCATAGTTTTATTTAAAATTTTGTCCGTTCTTATTTTCTGTTTGCTGTCGCGTCATAAATAGCTGCAAAGACGCAACGCAACGTTAAGGGTGAATCGAAATTTATGAATCGTATTCATTGAGTTCAAACGGCTGATAATGAGGTACAGCCGCATTGTGGCATTAAGCTCGGGAGTATAAGAGTCTGTGTGAGGTTTTTTCGTTTTAAAGGTTTATTGACATCAATAATTGCAGTTGATTCCTTGTATCGTGGGGTGGAAGGAGGGGTATGAAAAAATTGTCATTGCATTTTGGATCATGAACAAAGTTTAAGACAAACGAGAAGAAGGCACAATTTATAAGGGAATTTATGTCGGCAAAAGATGAGTACTTTAAAAAAAGAATTTCATCAATATGGGTAATAATGGGTACACAACTCTATTAGTTGGTGTGTTACAATGGTTTGTTGATTTGTTATGATAGGTTGGGTTTGAGTAGCGTTTTTTTTATTCCGTACAGTTCCCTTAGAATATTTCATGTTGATGCCATATAAGACAAATGAGGAAATGTCCTTTGGATGCGAAATTTCCATTTTAAGACCAAACTTTGAAAATGTCGCTTTCTTCGGTAATAGAAAAAAAATATTAGCGACATCTATCGCTTACTTAATGTACTATCATATAAAGGATGTGTATTTAGACGTATAGAAATTCCGATGTGAATTACTGTAAAACTAAGTGTCATAATAATCATTTTTGTTTGACTATGACAAATCACCATGCAAAAAATGTACATTAGAACGTTTGTATTTTTTTTTTGGAAAATTTTCATCCAGATCGAGCCCGTACCGTGCGTACAACAGAAGTCATCGCAACTGTAGACGTCAGTGTTGCAGAGGACTAAAATTTAGCCCACGCCGTACTCTGCAGTGTTCGATTTCCGGCTCCAGTCATCTACTTTTTCCTTTCATTGACAGCCCCCTCGATGTTGCCGGCAGCAACTTCGCAGTATAGTGTCGAGTTAATCGGCGTGTCTAGTAAGAGCTTCTTAAACAGTGATGTTCGCATTCGTCGATAAATAAGTAGGTGCCGTTAGTAGTAAATCTAAAAATATAAAGCGTGTTAATTCACAACAACGCGAGAAGCTATCCCACACCCAAGGTGTAAAGGGAAAGCAAGTTTTTTTAGGTATTCCGAAGTCTGTCTCTGTCTCTTCGGTCTCTTCCCGTCCACTACTTGAAAGATTTTAAGGAAATAACTTGGCCTTCATCCATGTAAGATTCAACTGGTGTAAGAATAAAATCCAGCGGACGACCATTTTCGTCATGCAAGGCCTGGGAATCAATGTGAAGTTGAACCAGATTTCTTTCGTTAAATCATATTCAGCGATGAGGTTCATTCAGGCTTAACGGCTATGCAAGCAAGCAGAATTGTCGTTTTCGGAGAGAGCACGTTCCTCACTCGTCTTTAAAAAATAGTTTTTAAAAATTAAATGCCATGAAATTTGCGTCATTCCCGCCGTGGCATGATGGTGAGAACACGCGACTACGATGCGGGTGATCACATGTTCAACTCCTTTCTTTCACTGTCGGCTCCCCTCGAATGTTGTCGACAGCAACTTCACAGTATCAGTGTCAAGTCAATCGGCATGTCTAGTAAGAGCTTCTCAAACAGTGACGTTCGCATTCGTCTATAAACAAGTAGGTGCCGTTAGTTGTGAATCTAATAATAGAAAGCTTGCTATTTCACAACAACGCGAGAAGCTATACCATACCTCATTCATGGGTTGTAAAGGGAAATAAAGTTAAGTTATGGTCATTCCATTGAATTTGTTGTGTTCAAGGCCTCTAAAAAACACATCATATTTCAATATATTTTTCAGTATGTATTTTATTTCCATATTTAGGATATTTTTTTTATTTTTATTGATTTATATTTTTCTATTATTATATTTATATATTTTTTTATATTTTTATATTTTTATATTTTTATATTTTTATATTTTTATATTTTTATATTTTTCTATTTTTTCTATTTTTCTATTTTTCTATTTTTATATTTTTATATTTTTATATTTTTATATTTTTATATTTTTATATTTTTATATTTTTATATTTTTATATTTTTATATTTTTATATTTTTATATTTTTATATTTTTATATTTTTATATTTTTATATTTTTATATTTTTATATTTTTATATTTTTGTATTTTTGTATTTTTATATTTTTATATTTTTATATTTTTATATTTTTATATTTTTATATTTTTATATTTTTATATTTTTATATTTTTATATTTTTATATTTTTATATTTTTATATTTTTATATTTTTATATTTTTATATTTTTATATTTTTATATTTTTATATTTTTATATTTTTATATTTTTATATTTTTATATTTTTGTATTTTTATATTTTTATATTTTTATATTTTTATATTTTTATATTTTTATATTTTTATATTTTTTATTTTTATATTTTTATAATTTTATAATTTTATATTTTTATATTTTTATATTTTTTTATTTTTATATTTTTATATTTTTATATTTTTATATTTTTATATTTTTATATTTTTATATTTTTATATTTTTATATTTTTATATTTTTATATTTTTATATTTTTATATTTTTATATTTTTATATTTTTATATTTTTATATTTTTATATTTTTATATTTTTATATTTTTATATTTTTATATTTTTATATTTTTATATTTTTATATTTTTATATTTTTATATTTTTATATTTTTATATTTTTATATTTTTATATTTTTATATTTTTATATTTTTATATTTTTATATTTTTATATTTTTATATTTTTATATTTTTATATTTTTATATTTTTATATTTTTATATTTTTATATTTTTATATATTTATATTTTTATATTTTTATTGTATTAGATATTTTCATAGTTTTAATTGTAAGGTGTCAAATTATGTATACCCTCCCTTTGAAACATTCCCCCACACCATCACACGAAAATTTCGTACAACTTGTTATAACTGACATGTAAATACCTGTATACCTACAATCGCTTTTTAACCCATCCTCTTCTATAGCTATCCTAAAGTTTTCCAATATAACTACAAAAACACAGAGAAATAGTTAAACTTTATCTATTAATTCCTTGGAGTGAATATAAACGAACACACTGGAGTGTTCTATTGAATACATCATTTATCGCAACTCATTTAAGTGAAATGCGTTAGGAATTCTAATTCTCCCCCCAGGGGGATCGAGCAACTACACAACACGCAAAGAATCTCAAAAAAATAAATACAAGAAATTAGTGCTTTATGGAGGTGTTATTGGATTATAAGCAGCAGCAGCACCAACAACGGCAGTGGTAGCGGCAATGCCAACGGCAGCTCGTCACCAGTCAGTGCAAGGGTTCCACAGAGAACACCTCCTGTGGTGAGGAGCAGGAGGATGTTCTTCAAAACAAAATATGTACAATAACACATGTATCCGGCAGTTTTAGACATCGACTACGCAGAGGGGAAGTTCCATAATAGATTCTTAGACAAAGTTCCACTACGTGTGTGTTAGTGAGTGAGTGTAAGACTAAGGCAAACAGGGCAAAGTAGACGGGAACAGTGTATAAATGCGTGAGTAGCGACGAGAGTAAATGGAACGAAATGGAAACGTACTTCTCTACTCATGTGATGGCTTCACGTCATTGACTCACTTGCTTGGTAGTTTTTATTATTTTGTAGTTGGTATTTTTTGCCTTTTATTTCTCCCATTCTTTGCGTTTTTATGTTCATGCGTGACAAGAATTCAATTTTCGCTTTATTTATTATAATTCCAATATTTTTGTATGATTTTCTTTTCGTTTTCCGTAACGTAACTCATACTCACACGCAGCGTTCGCATATAGTATACGAGTAGTACAACGCATGTAGTTATAACTGTCAGTCATACAGTCAGTCATTCAGTCCGCCCTCGCGTCCATCAGTCATTCAATCATGGCCCAATGGTGGCACAATTGAGTAAGGTACGAGTACCTCACTCCATCCGCTCCATATACCCCTGCCACTGCTGCCTTCTCTCTGTGGCTATTTGAGGTGGCTTAAAGTGGTGATGCGGTTTTATTTAAAAGTTTAAGTTTTTCAAACTCGCAGCGGTGAGGGGAAAAAGAAAATCAATATGTTTTTTTTTTGTTTGGTTGATGATATGATGCGCTAGCAACAACTGGAAACAGAGTAGAACGACTTAATATGACAGGTAATATGGGGAAATTGAATTCTCCAAAGTATCACATCAACATGAAGAAATTGAGTTGAGAGTTTGATGGGAGGTTAAATGGGTGGTTGGTTGGACTTATGTTGTGGTAATGATATTTGTGAAATGTTCGTTTTCTTAAAACGCAATCGTTTTATTTAATGGATGACTAAACATTAGTACGTTTCATAAATCTTGAGGGGTTATTATTTTTTTCTAAAGTGAATTGTGAAATTTTGGAAGGGGGCGGTAATAAAAACATCATAATGTTAGATAAATTGGCAGCGGAGTAAGTCGATATTATAAAAAATATTGTTTTCATTCGCTTTACTGTTGCTGAAACTATTACAAACTCTTATTGTGAAAATTAAAATAAAATAATAATTATTTTGAAATTAAACGAAATGAACATTTTATGTGTTAAAATTAATACGTGTCTGTGTGTTCTGTATAAACTTTTTTTACGCTCATTGAAAGGCGACACAATTTTTGGCGAGTTATTGTTAACAATTTGATGGTGGGTTTTATATAAAAAATAGTACAATTAATGGCCGATAGGAGGCGCTCATAGGGCGTTACATTGTGTTACATATTAGCATATCTGTAAGTATAAATTGTATATTGGTTTTAATTTTTTTTAGCAAAGAGCATTAACAAAAACTAGACTAGACTAGATAGACGAGACAAACATTTGGATGTAATTATCTTCATAAGGTAAATGTCAGAGTCAGTCGTTTAAGAATATAATAAAGATTTCGACACCAAATTCAACTGAGTGTTTTAGGTAAAATTAAATAAAACACGTCTAAATGAATCACCTTTTAAGTAGTACGGATCTGTATCAACATAGCGATGCAGACTGTGAGCGTGGCAAAGCTATTATGAGGCAGTGCTTGAATAATTGAATATGCAGTGCGATTTTTAAAATGACTGTCTGTTGGCGATTTTGGGAAGTCAAATGGAAAGAAGAGAAGCAAATTGACTTGCTGTCATAGTTGAGCTCTGCAAATATGAATATGCACGACAGGTTATTTTATATTGCGTTGGTGGGCGGAATGGGAGTGGTATTGATGTAGATAGACAGGTACTGATGTTCTCTGAACATATTATTCTAAAGCTATATTCTAGATTTTCGTTCTGCAGGCAGAGTTAATGATTTAAACTTGACTTACGTTGTGGGTCAATAGATCCGTTACTGGTACAATTTTCTAAGAAGTAATTTAAAAATCAATATGGTTGTTTTGAACTGTTATCTGTAAATGGTCTCCTGACAAATTTTGGATTAGCTTTGTTAATATGATTGTGCTTGACAGCTATTTAAAGTATATGATAACATATATTATTTTTGTAAAAAATTAACTATCTTGAAATATATATTTGTTAAACTTTTCTGTCGGGTTTAAAGTATCAACAAATTTGAAGAGTACAGAGGATAATGCAGGTTATGCATGCCATAGCCTCGCGAGACCCGCAATAATCGTCTTATTTACACAGGCACGATCGGCAACCCACACGTACGTGAAGCTGTGTGAGATTCAAAGTAGTCAGTCTCTGCTTCGAGAATTGTGGTAGCAACATGGCACACGCTTACTGCACTTTCACATACTCAAACACATAATATTTATGTGTACATGCGTTCGGTTTTGCCTGACACTGCCCTGCAAACAAAATGCTCATAAATCGGTACGACAGTCGGCAAAATCTGCCGATATCGGATCCGAAATCGGGCCGAAGTCGTCACTAAAAACGTATGCATTGGTTGACACGAAGTTTGAACGATGCAGCTGAGGGAAATCTGATGTATGTACGACATGTCGTACCGACGTCTGAACAATTTTTAATGTAAATCGAGGAAAATTCTGTAGAAATTCGGACCGATATCTTATAAAATATCTGAAATAATTCGGATTTTCTTGCCGACGCGTCGTACCGATTTCTTCTAAAATCGGATCCGAAATCGGGCCGAAGTCGTTACTAAAAACGTATTGAAGAAGTTGACACGAAGTCTGATCGACGCAGCTGAGGGAAATCTGATGTACGACATGTCGTTCCGATGTCTGAAAGATTTCTGAATGTAAACCGTAAGAAAATTTTAAGGGAAATTCGTTGTTTCTTCAAAAACAATTTGAAGTTTTCTCCGACACTTAGATCCGAAATCGCAGCGAACTAAATCATATATGTCGAAGGAAAATAATAAAATTTCCCTTTAACGAGTCGTACGGAATTCTGTACGATATCGGTAAGAAGAGCTCAGACAATGTGCAGACTTGTCGGATATTAGCCAATGTCGGTTTGCTGGGTGGTTAACCACAAGAATCGACCGTGACATGATGGTTTGAACAAGTCACTATCATGCAGTTGGTCTTGGTTCGAGCTCCGTCCCATTCCGTTACATTCCAATCAACGGCCTCGTAGATGTTGTAGACAAGCAACTTCGTAGTAATGGAGTTTTGACGTTCGGATTCGTCATTCAACTGCAGGTCCCATTGTGTGAGTTTCAAAATATAATCTTGCTATCTAACTCAAATTAGATAGCCAAAATCGGCGGAGGGTTATTACAATTAAATTGATCTATTCAACATATTCAAGTATGCTGCTGTTTGCGTAGGTAATTTAGCTTGTACGACCACCACGATATTCGAATTTTCCCATTTTCTTATCTTATACAACAATAATAACGTAATATAACACAGAAAAATATTTTCGAATAAAATCCCAGCAACGTCTTAATTTCAAATTAAAAATAATTATTTATTTACCAGCAGCAAACAAAAACAAACTCGGCTCACTGATAAGTTAAAATAAATTTCTTCTGTTTTTAATAAAATAAATTCCACTTTATCCTCATTCTCTCTCCTTAAGTCTTTTGGATATGCCTGCAACGCAATATGTTTATCTACCTTTTCGACTGTTGGTCTTTCTTCATCATATTTATGTACCCCCCTCCACCTCTCTCTACCCATCGCCAGAGCAGTGTCCACTGTTTCTTTTAGCCAAATTGGTATCCCCTTAACAAGTTAACTTATCGTATACAATCGCAACGCTACTACTTTTGCTCTATTTGTATATATTCTTATGCTGTTGGATAAACCAATCCTAGGCAATTGCCAATTATCATTAAGACATTGACGTGATTAAATGCCGAGGCTGCACTCCGCACTCCGCACCACTCTAGGCCAGTTGAGTGTAGAATAAGAATTCTCAATTTAAATTCGTTTAAATATTCATTGAGAGCTTTTCGTTAAGCGTTTAATCAAAATGCCAACACAGAAACCTGGAACCCCACTGGACTGCAGGACGGACAGACAAACGGATGCTAGCGGAAATCGATATGCCAGAGGTAAAGATGAATAAATACCGGAACTGCCGCATACAATGCAATAAGAACACACATATGTACATAAGTATCATACGTAGTACGAGTATGTGAATGCAGCACTAGAGGCAAAACCATGAGTATTGTTGGTATATGTGCATCATATGTGAATGGTTAAGGTAGGAGGGTGGTATGATAATGTCATACATTTAAAAGGAAGACAAATATAAAAAGAAAATATTTTCGGTAAAATTTTATTTTTTAAAAAATTGGCGTTTGGTTTAAGGTTACGATTGTTTTTCAACAGTACAACATTTTTCAGCTCATTGACTTGGGACCCAATTCTGAGAACTGCACGTAAAAGTAGCCCCAAAAAGAAGAAGTTCTGCATCATATGTTTTGTCAAGTTGCTTGCCTAATAATTTAATATCGTTTTGAAGTTAGTAAGTATCGCATAGGGGAATTTGTCACGTTTTAGGCTCTTGATATAACATAAATACTATATGGTGGCGTATGCAGTTCTGAGAATCATGTGTACTGTGTAATTCATTGAAAATTGCCTCCCTTTTAAACTTGTTTTTTTTTTTATTTGTTTTATCAAAAATCCTCGTACGACCACGTTTAAAATCATCCAAGGGTGCAGTGTTTCTATAACAGCCGTCGACTCTAATTTTTGACGTCTGTTTTTAAGTTTTGTTCACCAGAAATGCTTGTACGATCCCGTTTAAAAACAACCAAAAGTACAGAGTTTCTCTAAAAGACAACAGCATCTTACATTATTGAAACATTCGTAACCTCATTTTGCTTTTTTGACTTCGTGCATATAAAAGAATTTCTTTATTCACTATAAAATATTTATCATTCACCCCTCCTTCACATTTGTATTCCTTCTGCTTCAAAGAATCACAAGATTTCAACGATAAATAAAATAAAATCTTTACCCCGAAATCACTGGTCGACAGGCGAACAACCCAGACTGACTGCTACCATTCACCATTGACGGACGCGTGTGGGGGGTAAATTCGTTCAGTGCAGTAAAATCTGGCAGCCGTCAGAAAAGTCTGTTTATATTTAAATGTGCATTTGTGGTCCGATGAACCGGCAACAGAATTGTTGAAAAAAAAAATACAAGAATATGTACATGTTATACGCGTACACACTCATACCATCAGCATCCCAAAATAATATCTGGAGAACATCACCACCACTACACAACGCAGACAGGGCAAATGCATTGACGGGCCTATGGCATCCGTCAGCTACGACGCAGTATGACTTTTTTTTAGCGCATACAACAACATTGTTGTATGCTACGCATGTAGTGGCAATACACGTTGCCGAGCAGTCGGAGATTATGTTGCTGCTTGGCCATGATGCTGTCCTCCATGGTAATGGTGTTGGTCGATCTTCAATGGCAAATTTTCCACTGTAAACTCTGTGATTCTTTGCACGTTCGTTGGTTCGTTGTGCACACAGTATTGTTTGGTTTATTTGCAGTTGCCTCCACTTCAGCAGGACAAAACCAACACAAAGAAAAAAAAAACACAACAAAAATACTTATTCCAACCAAAAATAACCAACCAAGTGACTCTATCATATGCAAGTTTTATAAGTGAAGCATACAAAATGGCATTTTATGCGTTCGTATTTTTTTTAAATATATTTAAATTCTGATATGTTGTTTTTAAATCTCTGCCAGTTACCAGGAGGGGTGGCATGTGATAATGCAAGAGTAGGTGAAAAGGGGCTTGAGTAGGAAAATAGATCATTTAATAAGAATATACAATAAAAAGTAAGGTCCTATCTTTGCTACTTACATTATATGCCTAGAGAGGGGAAAAATTTACTAATACTCATATATCCTTTTTTACATTATCCTACTACTCAAGACAAAAATATTATCTTAGCAGCTCAAAAATAAATATTTCTAACTTTTTTAGGGCTCTATGACACTTTGCACTAATATCGTCTAAATTACATAAAATTGGTAACTGATCAAAAAAAAAGGGAGAAAGACAAATTATTTTAAATTACAAATTAAGTATTTGAGCTAGAGAAATTCGAAAAATTATATGCCAACACCGCTGTAAGGTGATTGAATTAACCTGGTAACGTCGATAATGCAGTGAAAATTCCAAGCCTAAGCATTAGTTAAGCTAATTCCATGTGTAGGTAATCAATATACTGGGGAAAGAATTGGTGTGTTTTTCTTAGTGATAACTAGAAAAGTGTCGGCAATGCCGTTTCTACTTTTTTATAATTAATTAATTTCTTTGGAATTAATAAACATTACAAAAGGTGTTAGAATTAAATTTTCACTCTGAGAGAAAAATCGCATAGTTTCGCAGTCGGCAATGCAGTGTTTGTAAAAAATAATTACACAATTACTGTCGCTCTGTGTTATAAACGATAATGAGCTATTCTGTTTGGATAAATTGATTTTGAGGCTTTTGTTCTACAAACGAATAAAACAGAGGTTTCACTTAGTGATAACTTGCAAAGTGTCGATATTGCAGTCAACGATTAATTGTGAATTAATGCAGTTGCAAAAATCATCCTACGAGCTTCGTTATAAACTTGTTTGTTAGTTTGACAATTGGAGGTCAAATCTTCTTTTCTCATTACAAAATAATGTATTCAAAGAGAAAAATCAATTACTTGCAGTCGGTAATGCAGTAACTATTCAATTTTCTAAAGTCGATAATGCTGTTACATATGAGTTTGGGGAGTTCCATAATATACTAGAATACAAAATGATAAATTGGCAATATTGGTAATACTGTTCCATTCCATTATATGATAAAGGCATCATTATGCTAAAACATTTAATTTTGTATTCAATATGTAAACAGTGTTTTATTGCCAGTGGTAACGTACATATGTCGAGTATGAGTAATGCAGTTTTATGATTGCATTTTATATAGTGAAAATGTAATGCAAGCCACATCGTGAATTTTACCTTTGAACGGTTAGTTTGCCAAATTTGAGCGTTCTGCTCTAATTACTAACATAACATACCATAATAGTACATTTCATACAAGTGCAGATGTTTGCTATATCGGCAATGCAGTGCAATTAAAAAAACATACATCATGGGTACAACCGACGCAAGATAGACGATAATGCAGTTAAACATTATAATTATTTGTTCAGGTGATAACATTTATGGAAATTCTTACATTTAGTAATATAATTCCGATTTTTTTAAGGCATCGGTAATGCAGTAAATTTGTATAATACGCATATGCAACTATACTATACATTTGATTGCTATTGTGAAATTACTTGGTTGGACTATAAGCCGTCATGATACATATTCAAATATAGTTGGACTATAAGCCGTCATGAAACATATTCAATTATAGTTCGGTAAATTCTCTTATCGACAATTAACAATTTTTAAACTAATTAACTCTATTAAACTTTATTTTGGATGTTATCATTGAACTGTTTATCAAGTTTAATAATGCTTATTGGTTTAAAAAATGTAATTGTCGATAATGCAGTTTAATATTTAAATCCAATCGTAAACAAAGTAAGCAACGTTTTTTGCCTTCATAGTCCAAACGACGAAAAGCATAACGATATGAATTACAAAACAAGTATCAAGATACAGAAAACCGTACAATGTAACTTTGTAACAGTTTGAAATTGTTTCATTCTCCATTGCGAAAATTTGCTATTTTTACGTTAAAGGAAGTGTTCATAAGAATTTTAAGGATTTGTCGTAGGAAATTCAGATGCTAAAAATTCCAAATTCAACATATTTTTATCAATTCAACGATAATATCCAACGTCAAGTTTAAGAGATCATTTGTCAGACAGCACTGTGGATGTCGATAATGCAGTAAACACCGTATGTATGTCATAACGCACTATTGCACTACTTGCTTGCTTAACATTATTTCACCATATTTAAGTGCAGCATAATTCAGTCGGTAATACTGTTCATTTCCGAATCAACTTCTCGTGTTCGATCGTCTACAATGTGCTGAATTCGCTTATTGGAAACAACGATTGATCGTTCGTTGTTTATTAATTGTGTCATGTCAATAAATTTTTAAAGTTGATAGATGACTGGTTACAATTGGTTAGTGTCGATAATACAGTTCTGTCTTTTTAAGAAATTACATTTGTACTCTGGTTTTTAACAAATTAGCTACGGAAATATCATTATATTTGCCAACACGATAATTTATTTCCTGGATATATTTCAATTCAACTGTAAACGTCGGCAATGCAGTTCAAGTGTTTTACTTTTAAGAATAACACATATATTGGTTTTTAAACAAATTAGCTATGCAATTATATTATTTTTATCAACTTGAGATTTTGTTTTCCGGTTATAATTCACTTGAACTATAAAGGTCGACAAGGCTGTTTAAGTTTTTTTTTAAACAAAAATTAAAGATAACATCTGTATTCTTTATTTTAACAATAAGCTATGCGATTATATTATATTATATTTGCCAACTAGAAAATTTATTTTCTGACTATATCTCACTTGAAACGT
Source organism: Muscina levida (assembly GCA_964034835.1). Classification (NCBI taxonomy): domain Eukaryota; kingdom Metazoa; phylum Arthropoda; class Insecta; order Diptera; family Muscidae; genus Muscina; species Muscina levida. The sequence goes on along the minus strand of OZ035883.1, from coordinate 17,833,978 downwards.
CGGCAATGCAGTTCAGTCGATTTTTTCGCATAATATAAATATTTTATGTGTTTTCTATTAAAAGTAAAGTAATTCAATTGATCCACTGTAAAGTAAAGTAATTTACTTGACCTACTACACTTTTTTCACCGCCTTTTCATTCCTTCTCTCGCACACATCAGTTGTTGTATACTTCACTGCTTCCTTGTACATGAGAGGCAGCATGTCTGAGTGGACACATAATGAATGTGTATGATGGTGGCTTTATGGATTGATGCGAACATGAACTCATGTTGTTGCCGTTGCGATTCTATACGGTTATGTTGGGAGTCCATTTCACAGTAGTCCCGAAGTCCTGTTGCTGTCTTGTTTTGTGACCAGTAATGCCAGCGCCACAGCCACTACCACAACCATCACCGACACCACCACCGTTACACCCAAGCATGTCGATGATGTTCCAGCGAAACGGTAACCAATGCCGCTAATAATGTAACAACGTAAATGTCATTTTTTTGTTGTATCCTATACCTCCCTTCTCACTCTTAGTTTTTCAATATAAGCGACAGGATGCGTAAAAATACTAGTATTCATACATGAACACACACACGCACACACTCACAAAAATGAAATGACCAAAACACATAAATTTATTTAATGGCTTAAACTGATGAATAGCAAGATTTTTATTGCAAATGAGTGGATTTGTAAAGCGCACGAGAGAAAAAATGCAATCACACAGTGTGATTGCGTGGTCCCAGGAAAACGTGAAAAGTTATTTTAAGGGATCAAGTAGTTAAGTAAGGTACAACGCATCATATAAAAGGATAACTAGTTAAAAAAAATGTATGTATATAAAATATATTTTAACTAAAACTATGTCACCATTAAGGTTCAGTTTCATATCATAAATCATTGATATTACCCTAAACATATTTGGGTTAACCCAAATAGCCAATAAACATTCTACGTACATCAATGCTAACATTTCATTTCTCCCATCAGTGGTAAGAAGGCTGTTAGTTTATGCTCTATATTTTATACGTATTCTGCACTTTTTTTTAGTTTTTTTACTTATGATCCAGCCGGTCTCGTTTTCCTTATTCACATGGGCGCAATGACATCAACCCGGTATATCGATTGGGACAACTCAAATACATATAAACGAAATATTCAAGCGGAAAATTAACTTTTTTTTGCTTCTTCGGACATCAAAGGAGTTGTACAAAAGTAATATCTTGTTTGCTGGTTGGCCATCGATGAATAGAAAGCAATAACCTCCCCTCCCAAAAAAAGAGAGCAAACTGTTTGGGCGAAGGGAGGGGTAAAAGAATTCGAAAATCTTTAGCTTTTAAAACACACACACAAAAATTGTTGTGTTCACAAGTGAAATCATGTGTAGCAAATGGAAATAGTTTTCACCAGGGAATATAAAGTTTTTATGCTGGATGATGTGAAAAAGTTCCATTTCGAGAGTAATAAATTGAGAAATTTAGCGATATGGAACAAAAATGTTACGAAAAGTTATCGAGTTAATGAAAACAGCAATGGGAAATGTAGAAGAAAAACTATTCGGGGGGAAGAGGGAGAAAATTTAAGGGGTTTAAGAAGAAAAATTAGATATTCGAATTGAAAGAAATAGGGACAGTCTGGTAAGGCTTTGGTAAAGGCGCAGATTACAAATAAATATTAAGAAAACTATAAAGATATTCGAAGAGTCTTTAATGCTAGGATCTATTAAGAAAAAATTAATATAATTTTATGATGTAATATTCGACACATTAAAAAGGATAATTTAAAAGAAAAAATAGAAACAAATATCAATTTCGGACACAAAAAAATCTAGAAAAAATAGGCAGTGTAGTTTGCATACTTCGAAGAAATTACAGAAAATCAAAATTAAAAAAAATCATGGACAAATTGGAATTTGTTGGAATATTTTCGCAATACTGTGTCTGTGTGTTTAGCATAGTTTTTCATAACTTACATGTCATTGCAGCAATACTTTTACAATCTAATCTCAACACTCCTCAGAGGGTTTCTAAGTTGTTGTATCGCTATGTTATGATGACTACTAGACTGATGCTGAGATCGTGCTTAAGTCATCACAACTTAGCGTTTTCAAATTTCAAGATACCAAGAAAATGCCATAAAATATAATAATTACATTTGTAAATATAAGGTTTACAAGGATGTGTTTGTGTGTATCGCATAGGCTCATATTACTTACATGTTGTTGCAGTAAAACTTTTACAATATGATATCAACACGCCATAATGGGTTTCTACGATAATTTTTTTCAATCATTTAGGAGTCTCGCAATGTAGGTATGGGATCCTACTTAAGTCATTTTAGCTTTATGTTCTCAAATTTCAGAATACTAACACTTTTAGAGTGCCCTAACTGATAACGATAACATATGGGTAATCATAATGTCTATAAGTACGTGTCTGTGTGTTCCACATATGCTTCTATAACTTAGAAGATATTGCAGTAATACTTTCACAAGCTGATATAAACACTCCAGAAAGAGTTATCAAGATATTGTATTAACAGTACGTAGGAATATCGTTATTTTATGGTAGACCGATCCAGCGATCATGTGCTTAAGTCGTTCTAGTTTATGACCCATTAGTGTAATCAGTTAACTATAAAAAATCAGTGTATGTCGGTGTGTTTCTGACGATCTTGGTCACATTCGAGGCTTTTTTTTTAATTTTTTGTTTCTTGTTAAGAATAATAAGACAAAAAAAAAATCGATCAAAACTATATTCAAATGTTACAAAAAATATGTTTTTTTATATTTAAATAAAATCCAATTTTTTGCAAACAAATTGTTCCTCTCACTCATTTAAGAAATAAGTATGCGATCATAATGTAATTGTTTCAATAATAAAAACATTAAAATGATTTTAGTAAATATTTAAATATTTTTTTTGAACTAGTTAAATTTTCCGCAATATATTCAAAAAGAAGACATTTTTTAAAATTTCACTCTTTCTATAATTTTATTTGTTTGATCATGCTCCACTTTTTGTTATAAGATTACCTTAAAACGTCACATCCTCATTTTGAAATTTTATTAAATATTTTTTATTGAAATATTGTTATCTCTTCATACTGACACGCCGTCTATAACACAATTATTACACTATTCTCAAATAAAGAACTATTTAGCGTAATATATTGAAATAGAAGCACCTTCAACAAATTTCAAATACTTAGCCTTTTTAAATTTTAATTTATTAGATCAAGCACCACTTTTTCTTATATTATTTTCTTAAAACGTCAAATCTTAATTTTGAAATTTTATTAAATATTGTTTATTGAAATACTGTTATCTCTCCATAATACATATCATCTCTTCTATTCTACTGACACGCCACCTATAGCACAATTATTACACTATCCTCAAAATATCAACTACCGAATTAAAAAAAAATATTGAATATTGAATTGTTTATAGATGTAAAAGATATGCAATTCGGAACTAATTTATTTGAGGGAAAGATAATACATTTTTGTGGCATATTAACGCTATTTTTACATCTGCATACTTTCTCTCATACCAGCAAATTATTTGCGGCACACACTTTGACCTTGAATCTTGGCATTCACGGGTATACATCGACTTTTAATTATATTTATTGCCAAAGTTTAATTACTTGCATCACCATTTCAATAATCCTGTTTTCTTTCCTTTTCTTTAACTAAAGCCATTACCTGATTAGGTTTTTGTTATCATTGCAATCTCTTGCCTTTCCCGTAAACTAATGTAATTCTCTCGCAATTTAATTAAGTGAAATTGTTGTTTAAGTTTCTGCAAAACAAACTCTCTCATAGCTCTCAAAACCAAACCATGGAAATAACTCATTCATTCAGTTTCATATGGGATAAGAATTACGAAGTGCACAAATACCATAAATCAGGCTTTAAGGCCATGTTTCTTCATTTCAACATTTGCAACGGCCGGGATTAGTACGAGGGACGACTAAGAAGTTTTTATTGATTTGTGTCACATATAGAAAAGATATTTTTTCTATATACGATAAGTGTCTGAGATCATTTTTCCTATTTACGAAGTGTCTAAAGAGGCACTTTCTATATACGAAAGTTTATAAGAGACATTATTTTCTATATATGAAAGTGTCTGAGGGGATACAATTTCTATGTCAGAGGAAATACTTTGTATATAAGAAATTGTCTAAGGAGGTGTTTTTCTTTTCCTATATAGGAAAGTGTCGAAGGAGACATTTGTTCTATATAGGAAAGTGTCTGAGCTAACATTTGTTCTAAAAAGAAAGGGTCTAAGGAGACACTTTCTGCATAGGAAAGTATCTGAGGAGACACTTTTGTCCATATAGGAAAGTTTTTGAGGATACACTTTTTCTATATACGAAAGTGTCTGACACTTTTTCTTTATAGTAAAGTGTCTAAGGAGACACTTTTTCCGTATAGGAAAGTGTATATGGAGACACTTTTTCTATATACGAAAGTGTCTGAGTGGACACTTTTTCTATATAGGAAGTGTCTAAGGAGACACTTTTTTCATATAGGAAAATGTGCAAGGAGACATTTGTTCTATATAGGAAAGTGTCTGAGGAGATGCTTTTTCTATATAGGAAAGTGTCTAAGCAGGTGTCTCCTCTCCAATATAGGAAAGTGTCTGAGGAAACATTTGTTCTATATAGTAAAGTGTCTAATTAGACACTCTTTTCATATAAGAAAATGTGTAAGGAGACACTTTTTCCAAAAAGTGTGTAAGGTGACACTTTTTCTATATAGGAAAGTATCTGGGGAAACATTTGTTCTATATAGAAAAGAGTCAAAGAAGACACTTTCTGAATAGGAAAGTGTCTGAGGAGATACTTTTTATTTTTAGGAAAGTGTCTAAGGAGGTGTCTCCTTTCCTATATAGGAAAGTGTCTAAGGAGACATTTGTTCTATATAGGAAAGTGTCTGAGCTAACATTTGTTCTAAATAGGAAAGGGTCTAAGGAGACACTTTCTGCATAGGAAAGTATATGAGGAGACACTTTTGTCCATATAGGAAAGTTTTTGAGGATACACTTTTTCTATATACGAAAGTGTCTGACACTTTTTCTTTATAGTAAAGTGTCTAAGGAGACACTTTTTCCGTATAGGAAAGTGTATATGGAGACACTTTTTCTATATACGAAAGTGTCTGAGTGGACACTTTTTCTATATAGGAAGTGTCTAAGGAGACACTTTTTTCATATAGGAAAATGTGCAAGGAGACATTTGTTCTATATAGGAAAGTGTCTGAGGAGATGCTTTTTCTATATAGGAAAGTGTCTAAGCAGGTGTCTCCTCTCCTATATAGGAAAGTGTCTGAGGAAACATTTGTTCTATATAGTAAAGTGTCTAATTAGACACTCTTTTCATATAAGAAAATGTGTAAGGAGACACTTTTTCCAAAAAGTGTGTAAGGTGACACTTTTTCTATATAGGAAAGTATCTGGGGAAACATTTGTTCTATATAGAAAAGAGTCAAAGAAGACACTTTCTGAATAGGAAAGTGTCTGAGGAGATACTTTTTATATTTAGGAAAGTGTCTAAGGAGGTGTCTCCTTTCCTATATAGGAAAGTGTCTAAGGAGACATTTGTTCTATATAGGAAAGTGTCTGAGCTAACATTTGTTCTAAATAGGAAAGGGTCTAAGGAGACACTTTCTGCATAGGAAAGTATATGAGGAGACACTTTTGTCCATATAGGAAAGTTTTTGAGGATACACTTTTTCTATATAGGAAGTGTCTGACACTTTTTTTTATAGTAAAGTGTCTAAGGAGACACTTTTTCCGTATAGGAAAGTGTGTATGGAGACACTTTTTTTTATATATGAAAGTGTCTGAGTGGACACTTTTTCTATATAGGAAGTGTCTAAGGAGACACTTTTCCATAGAGGAAAATGTGTAAGGAGACACTTTTTCCATATAGGAAAATATGTAAGGGGACACTTTTTCCGTATAGGAAAATGTGTAAGAAGACACTTTTTCCATATAGGAAAGTGTCTAAGGAGACACTTTTCTATATAGGAGAATGTATTTATATAAACAAGACAAAGATTTCAAGATACTTTTCTTAACATGAAAAATATTACATCAGCACTTTTTAAGTCCTTCTTACGCACAATTCTCTATATGCAATTTATCTTTGCAGACAAATTTTGTCCATGTGTTTTTTCAGACACTTTGACAGTTTTCGCTTCTACATAAAAAAAGTACATTGTCCAGCGCTAAGTCCTTTCCCAATCTGCTTTACCCGGGTGAACCTCGTACATTAGCTTACATTTCGCATTTAATGGATTTCTCTTGCTGCTGCTGTTGATCCGGTCGATGGTGTTAATGCTCTAATGATTAAACTGTTCGTTGCTGTGTTCTTGTTACTTTTTTTATTCGTTCGTTCGTTTTTTTTTCTTGCTGTTGCCAATGTGTCAAATGGGCCTTAGAGACAACAACGTTACACACGATAGAAGTCCTTGCTTGCACCCCGTCCTGCCCTCACATCATCCGCAAATCTTACATAGACATTAATTGAAAAGAAAATTATCGCAAGATAAAAGAGAAGCTTGAAAAACATGAAACATCAACATCAATGATTGAAGATGTGGGGAAAGACAAACAGTGAAAATGTTGATGTTGTTTACGGGTGAAACGCTACGGAAATTCTAAAAACTCTATAGTAAAACAACTGTGTAAGGAAAAAAAACCTGTAGCAGAATGAAATGGCAGGAACATTAGGAAAATTGAAAATTTTTAACTGATGGATGACGTAGAGATCAATCATGAGTGGCAAAATAAAGTTACAAGAAAGGGCCTACCAAGCGAGCGTTGTTTGTTTTCGCCACACGCTTTTCAATTTCACGTATGTATCTTTGCGATTTGATTTAAACAAAATTTTAAATTTGATGAGAAGTGGGAAGAATGAATAAAATTGCACAGCAAAAAGAAAGATGCTGTTCTTCATATTCCTTGGAAAATATCATACAAGTTGGAGAGAGAGGGCATTGGTTGGCGCTGTTGGGCTGTTGTTGCAGTAAACTCTATGAAGAGTTTGACACTCATTCGATTATGTCATATCAACAAGGCTGAGACAACATGGAAGAGCAAAGGAAAAAAACAGCAAAATCTGAAGGTTTTGAATTGACAGGAAATGGTTTGAGGAATGGGATGGGCGTTAAGACAGAATATAGAAAATCGAAAAATGGGAAAAGTAATCAACGGAAAAGTTATAGAAAAAATTTTAATTAACTTTTTTCTGTTTTCTTTTCAAAAATGCTATTGTATGGAATAGTAATTCTATTGTCACAAAAATTATATTTATAGTACCAAAAAGTACTTAAATAGTAGGAAATAGTACTTAGTAACTTACTTAGTAAGAAAACGTACTTTTGTATAACCCAAAATGTACTTTAATTGTACCAAAAAGTACTTTTATTGTATCAAAAAAAAAAAAACTATTATTGTAATTAATACTAATTGTATTGACTTCTATATTAACAAAAAGTACGAAAAAATACTTTTAATGTATTAAGGGTACATTTTGTATCAAAAAGTACTTTTATTGTACATAAAGGGTACTTTAATTGTACACAAAAAGTACTTTAATTGTAACAAAAAGTGCCTTTTTCTGCATCGAAAATAACTTATATTGTATCAATAATTTTTTAATTGAACTTAAAAGTATTTTTACAGGTCCAAAATAGTCAGTATATTGTAACAGTACTTATATTACAACAAAAATTTTTAATTCCCCCAAAAATACTTGAGTTGTACCCAGAAGTTCTTTTACTGTACCAACAAAGTGATTTGAATGCACCAAAACATAATTTTGTTGTACTAAAAAGCACAGTTATTGCACAATTAATTGTAATTAAAAGTAATTGTACTAAAAAGAGAATATACTGCAAACAAGAGTACTTTTATTGTACTCACTATATCTTATATTTAAACAAAAAGTACTTTTATTGTGCCAAAAAAAGTGATTTTATTTTATTTAATTTTAGTTAAAAAGGTGATTTTTGGCCCTGTTATCGGCAAGGTCTGAGTAATTTTCCCTATGAGATATTATTATTACGATATAATAGAAACCCTTAGTGAAGTGTTGGTAACACCATGTGAAAGTGTTATAACAATAGCATGTAAGTTGTAGGAGCTTATGCTGAACACACAGACACGTTCTTGTAGGACACAGTGAAAAGGATCCTTAGAAAACGGATCATAACTTCTATATTTATCCATGAATTTTCTGTAGTTGTAATTTGTTTTCTTCGACAAGATACAAACTATACGAAAATGGAATAAAACAATAATATTCTCAATTATTTGTAATTTTTCTTTAAGATTTACTAGGGATCTTTCTTCAAGGCTCCACAAAGATAAAAGTCTAATGGGATCTTCCAAAGTAAAGTGGGGGTTTGGTGTCACTATGCCAAATCGGCACCAAATAGTCACTCGTTGTGGATGCATCGAATTCTTCTCGACTACAAGTGGATTTTTCTAACCTCAAATGCGACAATGTTTCTTTACCCTAAGGTAAATATTAGCTTTATTGGAAAATATGGTTTTATTATATACGATTTTTTTCGATGATACATTTTATTTATTAACGCAATTAAGGACAACATCCATATTCAAAAATTCCCAATATTCAGTTAAATTTTTATAATAACTTAACCCAAAGCAATCGATTCCGCTTAAGTCCGCTTAACTGTTATATAACTGTTGTCTATTTTCGGTATCAAACTATTATGACCCAACTTTACTTTTTAATTTTTATAATTCCTCCACAATTTATTTATAATTAAAAATCCTCTTCATAAACATAATTTTTTCTTATATCGTAATGATCACTTCATGAAAGTAAAACCATTTCCCACACTACAGCTTATAATCTGAAGGTAAAGGTCCAATCATAAAAATTATAAAACACCAATTTACTTACTCCCTTACACAATTTAGATTGTGATGGTTAACAACCAAGTGTACATACCTAAAAAGAGAGAGAAGAAAAAAATTGCTGATTAGAAAAAAGTTTTGGTTATTCAATATCCATAAACAAAAAACGAAAAGTAAATGCAACGGCCTATTAATGCTGTTACATTACCGACCGAACGAACTTCAATTAATTTCCATTAAAATACGCAAACAAAAACATCTTGCAAACATCCCAACGATAAGAAAAAAAAACACAACATTTACAACACCCAACACGAAACCTCCCCCCCACAGACTTATATACGAAATTTCCTTTACTTACAGCTCCAATACAAAAACCATTAATCATAATGACAAGAGGAGGAGTAGTAGTATGATTATCTGTTTTTACAGCCTGGCATGGCCTGGTCGGCCAGGTGTGTTTGTAACAAAAAAAACAAAATTTATGAAAATACACGAAAACAAGAGGAACAAAATTTGATACAAGAGGAAAACAGAAATCATAGTAACAAAACAAAAAATGGCATCATCATTGTCGGCGTCGTCGTCATTAGCAGAAGCAACAGCAACCACGAAGCGCAATCTTATTATGGGATGTGTAACAGATGAATATATTTAAAATGTAATGAAATAGACTCAGTTGCTGGCATACGCACTTATCTCCTCTATTGTTACTGGGTTAAGGCTGATGATGCGGCGATGGTCTCCTCTTCCTCTGCATCTCATATAATATACGTTGAGGTACTCGTATTAACACTGCGTATACGCAATTCTTCTGTAGTGTAATAATATAATTTTTTTTCTGATTACAGCAAAACAACAATAAACAAACACACAAGTTTGAAACAGCCTAAAGAAACTTAATGATGCTTTCCAGCGCACTTGAGTTGCTATGAAATGCGTTTTTTGCCATATCATCGACGGCTCAAGTCAATTGGCCTAAAACTGATAAACTTGAAACCTGTCGATGAGAAGCAAAACAACCAACCATATTTAGACAAGATAAAGAGAGGGAGAGAGAGAGAGGGAGATAAAACATTCAAGCAACATGTAAAGCTAAGGTGAGGAAACTCAAGTGCATGAGGTGTAGAGGCATAACTGCCGTACTACTAATCTAATAATAAGCAGAAGAGGCAATACCACTGCCACTAATCTAGTGAGTATTGTTCCAGATTTTGATTTCATTGTTGGACTTATGTGTTACACACTAGCAACGTTAGCAGCAACATTAGTACATTAGTAATGGTGGTGCAGCAAATCAATGGCAACTCTAGGCAGTAACATCATCACTATATACATCATAGTCCATTGAATTATTTTGCAAGTTGGGTGGCCATGTAGTCCTCCTAACACACATTGAGTTGCTCCACCACGGGGTCGATGGTAATGTGCAAAAGTTAAAAGCCGATAAAGTCTGGGCTGCAGTAACGTAGATAATTCTTATGCTCACATGAAATGAACCGTAGTTGTACGCAAATTTGATGTAACAGTAATAGGTGTAATGGCACAGTGGGCACAGTGTTACAAAACCACTAGACAGGAAGGGAATGGAGACATGTATATTGATAATCTTTTTAGACAATCTTAAAGTTCTTGGTATCATGACATTTGAACAAGTTAATTTAGCAAGACTAAAGTACAAAATCATAATCAGTCTACTACTCATCACAGCAGTGGCTGTGACTTTAAAAAATTATCTTAGAATCCCTTTCTGGAGTGTTGATATCAGCTTGTGAAAGTGTTACTGCACTATCATGTAAATCATGGGAGCCTATGTGGAACACACAGACATGTTTTTTTATAGACCTCATGATTACTCATGTTTATTTATCATAATTGTATGCACTTTTGAAGATCTAGATATCATACAATTTAAAAATAGTAGTGTTATTGTATAAAAAGGTAACTTAAATGTACTAACAATCAATAATTTTAACGTACTAAAAAGTTCTAGTCTGTTTCCAAAAAAAGTACATCTGTTGTAGCAGTAAGCAAAATGTCCTTTTTTGTAGCAAAAAGTACAATAATTGTACACAACAAATAAGAAAGTTTAAGTTGGGTAAACCGACTTCTTACCTGATTTCTAAAGAGTTCGGAATGGTGCATTTGTATGGGAGGTACCAAATGAGGCGTGGCCATGTAGCCCATATGTAATCCCGTAAGTAGTTTTGTGAAAATATATTTACACATGCAAAGTTTCAAAACAATTGGTTATGTCTTTCGAAAGCTATCGTACGTACCAGCCGGACAAACATAAGGACAGATGGACATGGATCCAAAACTTTATCCTGTTATAGCTTTATAAAATACAGAATGTCGATTTCTAAAGCAGACGGAATGGTACAACTGTATCGGAGGTACCAGAAGGGGCGTGGCCATGTAGCCCATATGCAATTCTGTAAGTAATTTTGTGAAGCAGTTTTCGGCGTCTGTCGAAAGTTTTCATAAGAACCAGACAGACAGAAGGACATGACTCACAAGACTAATAAAATCATGAATCGAATTTGGTTCAAAGAATCCTTCTATGTATTACACATTTGGGTAGTATCAAATGATCTATACCATCCTACACATAGGGTGAGGGTATAAAAAGTGCTTTTATTGTACAAAAAACTTCGTTCAATGTACTAAAAAGTACTCGCAGTCTATGAACTTTTTAAATATCAAAAAGTACTTATGCCGTATTACAGTTTACTTTGTTTTTACCAAAAAGTACTTTTAATGTAATAAAAAAAGTACTTTGTTTGAACCAAAAATACTTTTAATATAACAAAAAGGACTTTAATTTTAACAAAAAGTACTTTCATTGTACCAAAAAGTACTTTCAAATATCAAAAAGTACTTTTACTGTATCAAAAGTACTTTTATTGTAACAAAAAGTACTCTTTTTGTATCACCAAAGAAATTAGTGCACTTTTTAAATATCAAAAAGTAATTTTTCAGAATCACAACTTATTTTGTTTGTACCAAAAAGTACTCTTATTGTAACAAAAAGTACGTTTATTGTACCAAAAAGTACTTTTTAATATCAAAAAGTACTTTTAATGAATCAAAAGTACTTTTATTGTAACAAAAAGTATTTTTTTTTGTATCAAAAAATAAATTTATTGTACTTAAAAACCCTTTAAAAAATCAAATAGTACTTTTTCCGTATCACAGCTTATTTTGTTTGTACCAAAAAGTACTTTAAATATGTCAAAAAATACTTTTAATGTAACAAAAAGTACTTTTGATGTATCAAAAAATACTGTTATTGAATCAAAAAAAAAGTACTTAAAAGAACTTTCTGCGTATCACAATTTGATTTGTGTGAACCATAAGGTCCTTTAAATATATTAAAACGTCCTTTTTTGTAACACAAAGTACTTTTATGACCAACAAATGCTTTTAAATATCAAAAAGTACTTTTAATTATCAAAAAGTAATTTTATTGTTACAAAAAGTATTTTTTTTACGAAAAAGTATTTTTCTTGTACCAAAAAGTACCTTTAATATAACAAAAAGTACTTTTAACGTGACTAAAAGTACTCTTACTGTATCAAATGATAATGTTATTGTCTCAGCAAATACCCTAATCGTACCAAGTATTTTTTTTACCAAAAAGTACTTATGCCGTATCACAATTTAGTTTGTTCGTACCAAAAAGTCCTTTAAATATATCAAAAAGTACTTTTATTGCAACAAAAAGTAATCTTGTCAACAAATAACTTTATTGTACTAAAAAGGACTTTTTTTGTTCTAGTATTGTACTAAAAATTACTTTAAATGTTTATTAAAATGTACTTTTAAAGTTTCAAAAAGTTGTTTAATTGTACCAAAAAATTTCTTTTAATGTACTAAAAAGAAATTAAATTTTAGTTAAAATTCAAAAAATTCGCACCACCAAATTCGCAGTTCCATGACACCGTGACCGGGCATCAATTGCCCCATTAACAATTACTGCTGTCAGTGCTAAGCAAGAGATGCTATAGAAAACATTGAAATCGACCACAGAAAATGGTCTACGGACAACAAACAATTGTTCACTTGATGTTGCCCCCCCCCCCCGCGCTCTTTTAAGCCATTTCTGGCAAATTGATTACAAAGTGAGGCAAGAACGAATGAACACACAGCAATCTCAATATCTGTAAATTAAATTTCATTTTCACAATGGCAACAATCAGCGCAACAATATACGGCATACAAAGTGAACTCAAATATGTTCAGATGGCAGCACCTCCACAGACAGCACAGTTACGTTTGCTACCACCCTCCCTTCATCCCTTGCACCCTTCAATGTCATCGCGTATCACTTTATTGAAACCATCAAAAACCGCTACAATCAAATTGAAAATGAAGAACTCAAGCAAGTGAAAAACTTTTGCAACCATCTTTGGCGCAAATGCGAGAGCACAAAGTGTTTGTTGTTGCTGCCATCAAGGAGGGTGAAAGCGTGGAAGTGGCTAAAAGGCAGGAGTTTGCAATGGCTGCGACAGGGTCGCAGACAAAACCCTACACAGCTGAAGTGTAGTGTGGGTGATGCAAAGGAGAAAGAATTAATTACGAACCTATTAAAAGTAGACATGTTACGCGATCATGAATGCATGCACTCATCTACAAATTGATGCCAATTCTAAAGTACCAGAGCTACGAAAAGTTTGGGCCGCACACACAGAGAGTTGCGAAAGTGTTCACTGCTTCCCCTACCCATTCACTCACTCATGTAGACACAGAGGTTTAGCGCCAAAGGACACCACCCCCACACACTCCCTCTCTCTCACTCTGTGTTATGGGCTTGATGCAACTGCGTGAAAATTGTTATAGTTTCGTGTTCTTTGGATTGATTTTGTGTAACAAAGTTTTTCACCTTTTTGGGGGATTTCACGGGAGCCGTTATGCTGTTGCCTGTCATCGGTCGTGTAGAGAGTATAGCATTGTTGGGGAGAGGCGATGGCAACACTGGTTAATTCAGTAAGTGGTTCGGATATGTATAATATGTTTGCAAAACTTTTGTAATTAACTTTTGTGGTTTTCAGTCGGTTTTGTTTTATATCACTAACTGGTCGGGTCGTTCGTTCGCTTGCATTCACACACACACGCATATAGAACAAAGGATGAATACACTGAACACTGAGCAAACAAACGTACAAAACAAAAAGCCACTCACACATATATACATTCATATAAAATCTGGGATAAAATCACAGACATGGAAAAACACAGTACTTAACGTGCCACTATGAATGCGAATGAATCCGGAAACGCGATAGACCAATTGAAGCATAAATATTTTATTCACTTTAATATTAAAGAGCTACGCCAAAAAGGTTTTCCAACCACAATTTAAGAGCAAACAAACAAACAAAACAAAAAAAGGCGGTATGTCCGGAACAGGTTAAAAGCGTGCCGGGTTGTGCTAACAAACGGAATTTAAAATTGTGCAAATATTATTATGCCACAATTGGGGATATATGGATTTCAGAGAACAATATGCTTTTAGCAGATTAATATAATTCGGAAAGAAATATTTACTAGAATAGGAAAATATTGCAGAGCAAAGTTGCTAAAGAGAATAATACGAGAGGGGGTACATTTAATTGCGTAGTTTTATATTTATCTAAGAAATTCAATTTTATTTTATTTTTCAAATATCAATACTATTAGATATGTTAGAGTATTGGTAAGCGCAGCACTTAAAAATGCGAGGACCCAATATATCTATAAAAAATAAATAAAATTCTTCATAGATTCCGCTCTAGGGAAATTATCATAGGCGGAATAATCCTTTTCTAAATTGTTGATCCAATGGGCGAAGTAGGCGTGGCAAAACTTTTTTTTAGACCTAGAGAGTATTAATTTGGCACACAGATAGTACTGAATATTTCAGGTTCAAGTTTGCAGACGGCCATTTTTATTTCGATCAGTGGTCGGAGTATCCTGATAGTACTCTACAACAAAATTATAAATATGTAGAAGAAATTTAAATTTTAATTAGTAGGCGGTGTGGGCATGGCAAAACTATATTTTAGGCCAGGAGATAAAAAAAAATTGGTACACAGATGGAAATTGGCAGAACTGATAGAAAACTACAAAAAAATATAAATATATAAAAATAAACAAATATAAAAATATGAAAATATAAAAATATAAAAATATAAAAATATCTTTATATATAAAATTCTAACGTACGTGTGTTGTGACTGAACTCCTCCTAAACGGCTGGACCCCGGATGGTTTAGATTTACAATTCGGTCCAATTGGACAAAGGGGCGTGGCACCGCCCATACAACTTGAAAATCAAAAGGACTATATCTCATGAACTATCAGAGGTATGAAGATGAAATTTGGTATATATGTTGTTGAAGCAGTATTAATTTCAGCCAAGGTGGAAGTGGGCGGTGCCACGCCCCCTTTTAAAAAATCGCTTTGCAGGCTTTTCTAATAGACCGATATATACGATCATTTTAGAAAGTGATACTGATGTCCAGGGACCGGCCGTGGCATAGTGGTTAGAACACGCGACTACCATGCGAGAGATGGCAGGTTCAAAAAAGAGAAATGGTTGCAACACAACGGCATAACATGCCATGCAGCGCGTAAGACCATCACTTTGTTAAACCAAGAGTTTGGTGATCGACTTATCTTAAAAAATGGTAATACGATTTCAATACAAACACAGTTTTCGGAAATATTCTTGATCCGTGGGAGGAGAAGACATGACGAAAGAGGTTTTTATGGCTAAAGTCATGAATCTTCAAACGAAATTTATATTTGAGGTCATTAGGCGGAGAAGACATGACAAAAATGTTTTTACGCCTAAAGAGATAGTTAGTATACAGAAGGTTCCCGCTACTACAGAAAAAAATAAAAATTGAATTTTGAACTTTAGCAGAATGTCCGATTTGAGAAAGAAGTGGTTTTTCGCCCTACATACAGATATGATAGATATGACTTTTCTGATGAACTTTTTACTATCGTCATAGAGCCTACGATATTAAGCATTTAAAACAATAAAACTTAATTGGTTAACTTCCATGTTAAGGATTTACTTGAAATCAGTTAATTTAGTTAATAAACTCAACATATTATTGTCGAGCTTAAGTATCGTTTTCAAAGTACTTTGTAGACCTACAAATGTATTAATTAGCGTTTATATAGAATTTAGGATAGCAAGAAATGTGAAATATATTACAAGTTGATATGCAATAGCGAAGCATTGCCGGGCCCACTAGTTAAAATATAAATATATAAAAATATTAAAACATTTTAAATGAGTTATATTTTTTTTAAAATTTTTTTTTTGATATTTTTAATGGCTTTAATATTTGTATATTTTTTTTTCGTTTTAGAAATACTAAATACTTATAATATAAATCTTTTCTATGTTCTTAATATTACTCATATAATATTTGTAACAATTTTAATATATTCAATATTTTTAATATTTTTAAATTTTTCATGTTTTTAACACTATTGATATTTTTAATATTATTATCATTGTTGAATATTTTAAATACTTTTGACATTTCATATATTCAGTTTTAATATGTATAATATTTTTAATGTTTTTAATATTTTTAATGTTATTAATATTTTTAACAGTTTCAATAATTTCAATAATTAGAATATTTTTAATATGTTGAATATTTTTAAAATTTTGAATACATTTAAATTTTGTAGTATTCTTTCATACTATAAACAATTTTAATATTTCTGAATATAAAAAAATTTTAATATTTTTAAATTTTTATACATTTTTTTAATTTGAATATTTTTACCGATTTGTTCATCAACAAATTCGGCCGTCTATGAATTGAGCAAATATCTCAAGAAGAATTTGACAAATAACTCAACATACAATGTAAAGAACGCCAGAGAATTTAAAGATTGCAATAATCAATTAATCAATAATATTTTCAATATTTTTATTATTTTCAATATTTTTTTAGTTTTAATACTTTAATTATTTTTATAATTTTTCAATTTGTTAAAATTTTTTTAATTTAAATATTTTTCATATTTGTAATTTATTTAATCACTTTTATAAATTTTTACTTTGTTAGTATTTTTATAATTTTAATATTTTTTGTAAAAAAAATTTAATTTTGAATATACTGATAATGTCAATAATTTCAATACTTATTAATTTTTAGTATCTTAAATGTTTTTTAATACTATTATACCTTGGAAATTTTTCATATTATAAATATCATTAATTTTGTTAAAAAATATTGGTACCCTTTTCAACATTTTCAATATTATTAAAATTTTAACAATTTTAAATATTTTTATAATTTTTTAATTTTTGACATTTTTAATACACTTAACAGTTTTAATATTAATAATTTTAATGTTATTAATATTTTAACTATTTATAATATATTTAATACTTTTAGTATTTTTAATATTTTTAGTATTGAATGTGTTTTAATATTTTTAATACGTTAATATTTTTAATACTTTTAATATCTTAAATATATTTGATATTTTGAATATTCGAATTAACAAATTACAATATTTTAAATATCTATATATATAAAAATGAAATGGTCCACGTATGTCATAACATCACTTGAGAACGGCTGGAGCGATTTGGCTGATTTTTTTTTTATTCGATTCGAAATTTTCCGTAGATTGTTTGTGTTGAAAAAAATCAAATCCAGGTGGCGCTAGGGTGGATTTATATCGAAAATTTTAATGCATGTACCAATTCAACTGAAATTTAGAATGGATATTCGTTTGATCATGAGAAAACATTTTATGTACAAATGAACCCGGTAGGTGGCGCTGGGGTCGGTTTACAATCAAAATTTTAACGAAAGGGCCAATTTAACTGAAATTCAGAATCTATGTTTGTTTGATCATCAGAAAAAATTGTATGTACAAATGGACCCGGTAGATGGCGCTAGGGTGGATTTATATCGAAAATTTTAATGCATGTACTAATTTAACTGAAATTTAGTATTTATGTTTGTGGAACCTTGAGAAAAAATTGTTTGTATAAATTGACGCGGTAGGTGTCGCTAGGGTGGAATTATAATGAAAATTTTTACGAATTAAACAATTTGACTGAAATTTTGAATGTATATTTGTTTTATTATGAGAATTTTTTTTTTATATATGGGCCTACAGTTGATTTGGCTGGGGTTGAATTATTTCGAAATTTAATATCCATTGTCCGATTTTACTTAAACTTAATTTATATGATTTTTTTGACATGAGAAAATTTTGAATGTATGTTTGGAACCAGTTGCCGGTGTTTAGCTTATGATACACTTAATTTTTGGAATGTCATTTAGTCACTTTTTTTTAAGATCATAGTTATTCAGAAGTCTATATATATAAAACATTTTGATGTCACCATAATTGTGAAAACGGTTGACTCCATTTGTCCCAAAATTTCAGTGAAAGTTGAGGATTGGCTATAGATGGTCACCCAGACCGCAAAAAGGCTAAAAGAAGAATGACTAACTTTTATAATGGCGCACTTCCTACAGAATTAGAGAGCTTCACAAAGTAGTTTTTCCCATTTCGAAATTTTAGGGGACAATTACGAAAATAGGAATAACTGTTGACATCACCCAGACCATACGGTTAATCGGGTTGCTGAGCCTAATGAAGGCATTTTTGGAAATTCGTACTCCTTAGGATAAAAAGGTACAATCACCCAGTACACCAACGCAGAAAGTTCTATGTCAGTCAATCGGCTTAAAAATTTGGTTTTAGAATATATGCCTATCAATAAGTAAGTTTTCATCACATCATGGACGACACTGCTGATCCGTTTTAGCAATTCTCATAATAATATATAATAATCTTTAAGATATATGAACAACAGAATTTGTCCGCGAAACCTCGCCCTTTAAATTGAAATATTGTAGAGGTCAAAGAAATAAACCAATCGGTATTAGATTTCAACTACACTCAACATATTTTACAAAAATTGATGTATAAATGGACCCGGTAGGTGACGCTGGGGTGGAATTATAATGAAAATTGTAAGAAATGGACACGGTGATGTGAATTTAGTGAATATTTTTATTAAAACTTTTCGATTATAATATAGTTTAATAGTCAAGTGTGACTCTCCAAAACGTGTGTACGCGCACAAATCCGAACGACTGCACCAAATTTTCAAAATTTATGGAACGTACGAAAAGGTTTATTAAACCCCTTACTATGGAAAATATATGAGTAAGTGAGGCAAACGAAAGAAGTCCTTCTGTAAGGTGCCGGCGTCAAATGTAGTTGTTTGGCCCATAGAAATGAGACGGATGCATAGAAAAGATTTACCACTGCATTTATGAATATTCCGACTAAAATTTTATTTTTGAGTAGTGGACGGAATACGCGTTGCAAAATAGTGAGGTTTATCTACAGAGCAGACAAATTCAAGATGAAGATGATAGACCCGACATGTTTATTTTGATCCGTAGGGGAGGGAAGGTAGTGTGATACAAATGTATTTTGGTCGTGATGAAAGAAATTTTGATACATAGGTAGTACTTAGCACTACTCGATCTGAGGACAAAGAGATCATAGCAAAAGTTTTGTTTTGTTTTCCCTATCTTTCTTAATAATTATATTTATTTCTGTGTATGTCACTTAACTTATCTTTTACGGCATGACGGATGTTGATACAACTTTTTCTGATAAAAAGAGTTCGTATTATTAGATCTGAACTTCTTTAGCCTTCACTACCATCTACTTCGTGTAAACTTTTAAAAACTTTAAACATTTGAGATTCAGATATAAAATATGGCAAGTGTGTATGAGGCTTCAGTTCTTAGACCAATTTCCCTTAGGACATATTTTATTTGTGTCCATAGAGCTTGGTACAACTCTTTCTTATGTCAATAACTTTGCTGGCAGGACGAAGTTTGCCGGGTCAGCTAGTTTTTAATATTTTTCAAATTTTAATTATTTTTATTTTTTTTTTTGAATATTTTTAACATTTTTAATACTTTTAATATTTTTAATATATTTACTATTTTTAATGTTTTTAATATTTATGGGACCGGCCGTGGCATGATGGTTAGAACACGCGACTACCGTGCGGGAGATCACAGGTTCAACTCCTGGCTCCAGTCATCTTAAAAAAGAAACATTTTCTTTCATTGTCGGCTCCCCTCGAATGTTGTCGACAGCAACTTCGCAGTATCAGTGTCGAGTCAATCAGCATGTCTAGTAAGAGTTTCTCAAACAGACGTTCGCATTCGTCGATATATTTTTAGTATTATTTAACAGTTTTAATTTATTAATTATGTGCAATATTTTTAATATATAAATTTTTAACAATTTCTAATATTTAGATAATTTTTATTCCATTAATATTTTTAGTGTTTAAATATTTTCAAGATTTTTTTTACTTGTAAAATATTTTGTTAGATTTTCAATATTATTAATATTTTAAATTTTTATTTAATTTAGTACTTAAATATAATTTTGAATATTTTTTTAATTTTTCAATATTTTTGATATTTTAAATAATTGTTTTTAATATTTTGCATATATGAAGAGCAAGGGCGGCCAAAACTCCTTCCACCTTTCATACAAATTTTTTCTTTTTGCGGGCGTCCGTCTGTCGTTCCCCGCGATTACAGCCGTGGTATAAGGGCCATTTATGAAATTCTATGTGGTATGGTAGGCAAGCTTCTATCCTCTAAACGGTGGTCATGTTTTTCTAACATAAACTACTCCTCTCATACAATGTCCCACTTTTGAGCATTAAAAAATTCATAAAAATATTCTCAGCCCATTGAAGCAATTCAAGCTCAGTATTCGACATTTCACCTGTAATGAAAGATTACTGACAACAAAATATATGTGATCGGTGAAAAGTTACGTGAACTTCTGATACAAACTCCCCTTTTTTGAGGTACAAAATTTTGTAAAATGGTGAAAGATATTTGAGATTCGCCATAGCCGAATATAATTATGTAAGTAGTTTCTATTGTGATTACATTTTTTTTAAGTTGAAATTGTTTAAACTCATAATTTTCAGTATTCAAAAAATTCTTTAAGTTTAAATTAAAGTATTAAGACATACAGTCAATATATTCAGTGTTATAACAATGTTACATTGTGTTCTTTAATATTTTCCGTTTTGCAATATTCCTACTGTTTTTAATAATTCTAAGTTTGATTAAAATTATCACCTGTATGAGTTGACACTCTTTCATGAATATGATTATCTGTAACTCAAGTGATTCCCTTTGATTATATTACACATGTATGAACTATCATTTAAAGTTCCATATAGAAAAAATGTGGCATCATGTCTTAAGCTCACATTTGCTCCTTTGATATCCTTAAACAATTTTAACATTCATATTGCCAGGTATGCTCCCAAAAGAACTTGTCGCTCAACCTGTTTTTTAGTGTTACACTTTCCTTGCCAAAAAAAAACCAACTTATAATACAAAAAATTCAAAACTTTTCAAACAACCGCACAAAAACAATCTATGGACAATCTTTTAAGCTTTTCCCCAAATATATTTAAAGTGTTATTTTTTCATATCTGCCGGCATCACATGAAACACTTTTTTTCTGTTTAATAAAATTTCTTTGAATTTTTATTCAATCGCTTTCTCTACTTAGTCAATATCTTTGCAAGGCCTGTGTGTTTTTCTTATGGCCAACAAGAATAAAAAAACACGAACACATGATGATGAAAAACTTCCACTTGACTAGAAAGTTTTTGTTAAGTTTTCTGCACCTTCTTGTTCCTGAATACAATTTTTTTCCAATGCACACACTAGAGTATAAAATTAGTATTGGATGTCTTGACAAAGTTTTTGAGGGGAGTTAGGGGAGGCTTTGTTTTCATTAAAAACATATTTTAGTTTAAAACAGACCAACTTTTTGTTACCATATCGAAACAGAGATAAACTTTAAACACGAAAGAACCCACACAGACGCGCACACATACAGATGAAATCCTGTAGAATCGGCTAACAAACGCATACAAATGCGGACAAGTTTGATAGCCGATTTAGGTTAAAGGCGATATGGAGAAATCAACTTATCTGCTACATGACAGCGCCCATCCTCTTGGCACGGTATACGTTGCAATATGCAATTTTGATAAATCCATATAAAATACGTTTGCATAGAATTTCTCCGACAATGCTGTGAATGAATCGCCTTCTGGCTAAGTTTATTTCCGTCAAAAGGATACAACTTTTGCATAAAGGATGCCGTGTAACATGTGTTTTCTATGTCTCAGGATATTGCATATGATGAACGGTTTTGCAACATTTAGTTGAGAGAGAGAGCGAAAAACTGGAAATTGCGGAGAAATTTAATAGACAAAATATTAAGCAAAAGTTGTTGGTTTAAGAAGCCAGCACATGTAGAAAATATGAGGGAAGATAAAAAAACGCGGTACAATAATAAGATTAAAGAGTTTAAAATTATGTTTAAGTATGTCCAGTATTCGATATATATCCTCATCTGCTTAAATTGGTTCTAAGAAGACGTAAGTAAGTGTATCAAAGGATACATCAAATTGGCCAAACGATCAGAAAATTATTTTGTTTTTTTTTATTAAAATTTATTTTTTGGCACAATATTTCATTTAAATTCTTATTGCGCCCCTATGACCGACATAATCACTCAAAACTGTGTGCTAACTTTACGAACTATTATACCCTCATCTTACAACTAAGAACAGTATTGCAACATCTCAGAATTTTAGCATAACTACAAAGCATTTATATTCCAGGAACTTGCCATGCCATCCACATACCATCTTAACCTTGCAACATGCTTGCTGCCATATGTGAGTGCACATATCGCTGTGTGTGTGTGTGTGACGATAGACATGAAATAAACTTAGTTTTCTAATTTCATAAACTCAATTCAGGTCGACAAATGGAAAATACAAAAGAAAAAGTTTCTCACATATGCGTTAACAACTATCTTCAAGCAGCATTATATAATATAAGACACTCCCTCTTTTTCCACTGCCAGTCCTGTGTATCCTCCCACACGATCCATACACAAATTGTGACGCCTTTGTATTCTTGTCCCGCGGAGTTCCATAAATTGCATCCTTCTTAGCACACACACACACACACACAAATAAAAGTTTCTAATGCAACGCGTCATAAACACAATAAAGGTGTTATTACATTCTAAACTTTTTAGCATATGAGGGAACGGGTGGGTGTGTGTGTTAGTCTAAGCGTTGGTGGTTGGCATCCTGCGGAGATAAGGGAATGGTCCTGGCGTTACATTGTCGTTAGACATAGCTTGTTTAGAAACTTTATTACTTTCCAGAGAGTGAGAGCAAGAGAGTTCATAAATATGTGGTCTTTGTGTCGTTGATAATAACTGCAACATCTTCGTACGAGTGCAAATTTTGTTAAGCGACAAAAAGTTGAACTTACATTAGAATCTAACTATTCAAGTTCTAGAAAATACATACATGGTATTAATTGACAGCTTCTTGGGACAGAGAAGTTGCCTAGGGTTTCATTTGAATAGTAGTGCAAAGTATGTTAGTCTTAGAACTAAGTACATTAGGTTAGAAGAAGGAAAATGAAAAATGTAAAAATATAAAAATATAAAAAATTTAACATATAAAAATACAGAAATATGAAAAATAAAATAATAAAAAAAAACTTAATTTCCCTTTACACCCCATGAATGGGTATGGGATAGCTTCTCGCGTTGTTGTGAATTAACCCGCTGTCTATTTTTAGATTCGCAACTAACGGCACCTACTTGTTTATCGACGGCCGGTAAAATAATATAAAATATAAAAATAACAAAATATAAAAATATAATAATATAAAAATATAAAAAAATATAAAAATATAATAATATAAAAAAAAATATAATAATAAAAAAAAATATAATAATAAAAAATATAAATTATATATATATATAATAAAATATATATAAATATATTATATTTTTTTTATATTTTCAATATTATAAGAAATTTTTTTAATATTTTTTATATTACACAGTGCAACATTTCTTAGGTCATCGTCTGGTGCCACCTTCGTACCCAGCTATTTTTGAAGTATATACCCAAACTAAAAAAATCCCCAAATGACTTGAAAATTACTAGTTATGTTTTGTCAGGGTTCGCATTAAGTGCTCTACTGGCACACCAGGTTGCCAGGATGTTGATATAGTCCTGCATCCTTTGTTCGAGACAAGATAAACTTCCCCCAGAGACGCATAGTGCTATATTATCTGCATACGCTACTACTGTGCATCCTTCCGACTCCAACCGTTTGAGAACGTCGTTGACGGCAAAATTCCAAAATTCCTCTAGTCACCCTTCTAGTAAGGGTGTGATTTCCCAGCTTTGAGGTGATAGTTCTCTTTATAAGCATGTTGCGAATCAGCTTGCTTATATGTGAGTTGATATGTGGGCTGTTGAGCTCTGTCATGATGCAGAGGGGTTCGATGTTGTTGAAAGCTCCCTCTATGTCCATAAAGGCAACTAGAGAAAATTCTTTCTTATCTAACGATTTCTCTATGGGACACAATAGTGCATGGAGTGCGGTTTCTGTCGATTTCCCCTTTGTGTAAGCATGCTGAGCATTCGAAAGGAGATTCGGGCCGATTGAATTTTTGATAATGTCGTCCATGATTCTCTCAAGGATTTTCAAAAGGAAAGAAGTAAAACTTATAGGTCTTAAGTCCTTCGCTTTGGTGTGTGATGGCTATCCCGCCTTTGAAATGAAGACCACCATTGCCGTTCTCCATCGTATTGGCAGGTAGGATAATTTCGCACAGCTGTTAAAAATAGCCTCCAGCCATGGCAATAGTATCTGCAGTGACTGTTGAAGTTCGGCGGGTATAATGTCGTCCGGACCGGGTGATTTGTAAGGATCAAAGTCGTTTATGGTGTCCTTAATCATGTTCCTTCCAATTACCGGTATTCTATCGCAGAAGTCGGTAGGTGCGACGGTTATGGAGTTGGACCCAACCCTTTTATTATTTTTATTATTTTTAGTATTTTTAATATTTTTATTATTTTTATTATTTTTAATATTTTTAATATATAATTTTTGTAATAATTTTAATATTTTTATTAAATTTAATATTTATAATATTATTTTTAATATTTATAATATATTTAGTAGTTTTAATAATTTAAATATGTTTGATGTTAGTGATATTTATTATTTTGAAAATTTTTAAAATTTTTAATACCTTTTATATTTGTAATTTTTAACTTTTAATATTATTTTTAAGATTTTTAATATTTTTTTTTAAATTTTTAATATTTTAACATATATATTTTGGATATTTTTAATATTTTTAATTTATTTATTATTTTTAATATTTTTAATATATTTACATTTTTACTATTTTTAAGATATTTATAATTTTTGTAATACTTTTAATATCTTTTATATGCATGCTCTATGAGCCGTGAGTAGTGTTTCTGTGTAGTTTGAAAGTCATCCGACAGATGGCGCAATATTTTTTTTTTTTTTTTTTTGAATGCGAAACAACGTTTGCCCGGGTCAGCTAGTTATTAATGTTTTTAATAATATTATTATTTTTTTTACTTTAATTTTTTTATATTGCCTTTAATATTTTTAATAGTTAAATGTTTTAAACATTTTTAATATTGATATTGTCATAGTTCGGTTAAAGATCAGTTCTATTGGCAATTATTTATTATTGCCAATAGTTTTTTATTCAAGAGCGTGAAATGTATTATGTTGACAGCAGGTTAGGCGTATGACGTCATTTCGACATTTACCACAATGTCTCGTCAGCGCCCTTTGCTGTGCCTTCTCCTCTATCATCACAAACCTTAAGGGAAGAAAGAATCTCAAAGCTAATGAGAACTTTTCCCAACGGTGCGAAGAAAGCATCCTCGAAGCGCACAACATGCCAACATAATACACACACAAGCACTTGCCTATGCATATGTCCATCGGACACAATTGCACAGGAGTTTTGTTGTTGACAAAGTGCCAACCCCGTTCTGCGTACCGTCAGTGTTTTGTTGTTCTTGATTTTGTTTTTTTTTTTTTTTTTTTTTTTAACCGATCTTTAACCGAACTATGACAATATCATAATTCATTGCAGATCAACAAAAAACAAAATCAAGAACAACAAAACACTGACGGTACGCAGAACGGGGTTGGCACTTTGTCAACAACAAAACTCCTGTGCAATTGTGTCCGATGGACATATGCATAGGCAAGTGCTTGTGTGTGTATTATGTTGGCATGTTGTGCGCTTCGAGGATGCTTTCTTCGCACCGTTGGGAAAAGTTCTCATTAGCTTTGAGATTCTTTCTTCCCTTAAGGTTTGTGATGATAGAGGAGAAGGCACAGCAAAGGGCGCTGACGAGACATTGTGGTAAATGTCGAAATGACGTCATACGCCTAACCTGCTGTCAACATAATACATTTCACGCTCTTGAATAAAAAACTATTGGCAATAATAAATAATTGCCAATAGAACTGATCTTTAACCGAACTATGACAATATCATAATTCATTGCAGATCAACAAAAAACAAAATCAAAAACATTTTTAATATTTTTAAAAATTTTAATTTTTTTAATATTTTAAAATTTTTAATAATAATATAAAAATATAAATATATCGAAATAAAAATAATATTAACATATCTAATATTTTTAAAATTTTTAATAATTTCAATATTTGTATTTGTTTAATATTTTTCATATTTGTATTTTATTTTGTTATTATTATTAAGAGTAAAAATATTTTCAATATTTAAAATATTCAGAATATTTTTAATATTTAATAATTTAATATTTCTGCTTTTTTCAATATTTTTAAAAATATCAATATTTTCAACAATTTGGATAGATCATTTACTATTGGCAAATTAATGCCAGTAGAGTTTGTTCTTACAAGATTTGTGTGAAATGTATTATGTTGACTGCTGGCAGGGCGGATAGCTATTTTCATAGTTGCCAAACTATCATCAACAGCACCCTTTGATGTGACTCCTCCAAAGTCATCACATTACTTTCATAAACGTCACATGTATGTCCACCTATGCGTGAAAACGCCCACTTCTACTTTTCACACTCTCAGCCAAAAATTATAGCAAATTAACAAATTAACACTGAACACTTAACGAGCATGCAAATTACACACTACGAGCTAACAAATCACCGATTTAAAACAATTATCCAAACCCCTTCCGCTCTCTATACGGCTAGTTTTCCAATTTGCACTCATCGACAGATCAGAATCAAAGGTCTTTTATGACTTTGCCCCACTCTGACACTGAGTGGTGGTGGTGGTGATGTTTAATTTGACTTGAATGTGATTTTACTATGATGAAGTTCCGCATGACAGCATCTAATTCTGAGCATTTTCCTTACGTCGAATTGCCATCAATGCCATACCGTGTGACATGCCACCTTTAAGGTCATGCATGAAAATTTAACACCTGCCTCATAGGGTTCACACGCACACACACACACAAGCGCCACAAATGCAGATCTCGAAGTGGTGCTGCTGCAACACTCCTCTTTGGCATGTTAGCATAATTTTGCATACGAACTTCAACCAGTCTCAGTCAACCAAAGACAAAGCCAGATTCATATTCAAGAAAGGAAGAGAAGGGTCAGGGGTGTAATTTTAATTAAATTTTTATTTCATCGTTCAGTGTGTTGAACATTTCAAAGGATTCCCCAGCTGTAGATAGAGAGCGCATAAGGATGAGCAGCATTTGTGTGTAGATATT
The DNA here is from genome assembly GCA_964034835.1 of Muscina levida. Taxonomy (NCBI): domain Eukaryota; kingdom Metazoa; phylum Arthropoda; class Insecta; order Diptera; family Muscidae; genus Muscina; species Muscina levida. Next base: position 17,806,353 of record OZ035883.1, on the reverse strand, counting down.
GTAAGCTATAGAAAAGAAAGATAGAACGATGAGGAGGGAGAGGAGAGACAATCAACAAGATGAGATGATTTCATAACAACATTCTTTTGGGACTCAGTCATAACACAAAAAATCAACAACAAGGAGAAGGACAAAAACGACAACTACGACGATGACGACAAAAAGTAATCCCAAAGGCATTTGCATTTTTTGATATTCAACTTTCGCTGGAGTCCGTTTTTGGGGGTAGAGTCTTTTGGGACGACGCTTTGTAAAGGACTTGCTGGGGTTATGATGTTATGAGGTTCGTCGTGGCCATGGAGTGTTGTCAAACATTTGTTTGCCGCCACACAGTCATCGCCCAAATATTGTTAAGACAATTTTCGCATAAATTTACATGTTGCACCGTCCCACACACACACACAAAGGCACATATGCGAAGGCATGTTTTATATGCAAGCATGCATATATGTTGCAGAGGCCAGGGAAGTGATAGTGCGGGTGTGTGTTGCCTCAAGTGAGCTGTTGCTATCACAGAGGGATAGAAAGTGGCGGGGCGTTACGGCAAAGCCAACGGATAGGGCGACAATGAGGCTTCCGAAAACGATGATGTTGTTGAACACGCCGGCTTTGATGACGATGATGGCAAAATGAAAAACGACACAAAGAAATTAATGCAAACGTGCGTTGAAATTTAATGCTCTTTACATATTAAGCAAAATACCCCAACTACAGCATGCACACACACACACATGTATGCATGTATGCCCTTTAGTGTAGTGTGTGTTATCATATATTCGCATAAATAAATTACATTATTCCCACTCAGACCCCGACTAACTCTTGGCAGTGCATACGAGGTATACATGTGAGGTTGCATGTATGGCCACCATACAGCGACGACAACGCCACACAAATGTCCACGTCGTCATGGTGGAGCATAAATTCTCGATGGCACTGAGGAGAAATGAGCGTTAGGGAAAGAAGGCCTTTAGTTATGAAATAAATCCGGAGAAAAGTGTTGGCAACAATAAATAAATGCACATGCAAAATGCACACACACATACGTATATGTAGGGGGGCAGAAGCAACAGCTACGAGGGTGGGTGAGATAAGGCGGGAAAATTAAAGTCATGTAAATCCTTATTCTTCGTGTGTGTAGCTAAATCACACCTAAACGGCTGAATCGATTTCAGTAAAATTTGCAAGACAGTTAGTGTGATATATAGAAATTACCGTAGGCTATATATTTTTTTAATTTTTGACCCTATAGGCGGAGTGGGCGTGACAAATTCTTTTTTAGAGCTAGCAAGATAAAGTTTGATCCACGGATAGCGCTTGGCAACACGAATATGAATAAGCGGATGAAATTTAAATTTTTCACCCTAGGCGTGGCAAAACTTTTTTTTTTTGAGCTAGGAGATAAACTTTGATACACAGTTAGTTTTCGATATGAATATGCGGACGAAGTTATAATTTTGGACGAGTGGGGGGAGTGGTCGTGGCAAAACATATTTGTAGAGTTATAGAGATAAAATTTGATACACAGATAGTGTCCGGCAACATGAATATGAATATGCAGACGGAATTTAAGTTTTGAATCAGCGGGCGGAGGGGGCGTGGCAAAACTGTTTCTTAGCCCCAGAAAGATAAAATTTGATACACAGATAGTTCTCGGCAACACGAATATGAATATGCAGACCAAATTTAAATTTCTAACCCAATGGCGGAGTGGGCGTGGCAAAACTTTTTTTTTAGAGCTAGAAAGACAAAATTTGATGCACAGATTTAAATTTCTGACCAAATGGCGGAGAGGCCGTGGCAAAACTTTTTTATAGATTTTTTTTTGAATTTGGTACGCAAATAGTACTCGACAACACGAATATGAGTATGCAGACGAAATTTTTATTTTGGACCAGGGGGCGTGGCAAAACATACTTTTAGAGCTAGGGAGACAAAATTTGATACACAGATAGTGCCCGGCAACATGAATATGAATATGCAAACGGAATTTAAACTTTGGATCAGTGGGGGGAGGGGCGTGGCAAAACTGTTTCTGAGCCCCAGAGAGATAAAATTTGGTACACACAAAGTACTCGACAATACGAATAGAAATATGCAGACGGAATTTTAATTTTGGATCAGTGGGCGGAGAGGGCGTGTCAACCCAGTATTTTAAACATAGAGAGAGAAAATGTAACACCCAGATAGTACACGGCAATACGAATATGAATATGCAAACGACATATTCATTTTGGATCAGTGGGCGGTGGGGGCATGACCAAACTGTTATTTAGCCACAGAGAGATAAATATTGGTACACAGATAGTACCCGGCAGCACGAATATGAATATGCAGACGGAATTTTAATTTTTGATCAGTGGGCGTGGCAAAACACATTTTTAGAGCTATAGATCTAAAATTTGATACACACATAGTGCTCGGCAACATGAATATGAATATGCGGACGAAATTCATCAGTGGGCGGAGTGGGCGTGACCAAACTTTATTTTACCCCAAAGAGATACAATTTGGAACACAGATAGTACTCGACACTTCCAGTTTATATTTGCAGACGATAATTTTATTTTCGATTAGTGGTTGGAGGGGGCGTGGCAAAACTGTTTTTTAGCCCCAGAGACATAAAATTTGGTACACAAATAATACTCGACAATACGAATAATATGAATATGAAAACGACATGAAAAAATTGTAATTTAGCCACAGAAAGATAAAATTTGGTACACATATAGTACTCGCCACTTCAGATTCAAATTTTCAGATGACATTGTTATTCTGTATTTGTGTTTTAGCCCTAGAACAATAATATATTTGATATGTATATACTCGAAACTAAAAAGTACAATTAAATTTATCAAAACGTACATTTATTGCACAAAAAAGCACATTTATTGCACCAAAAAGTACATTTACTGTACCAAAAAGTACTATTATTATAAAAAAAGGTACATTTATTGTACCAAAAAGTACATTTATGGTATCAGAAAGTAAAATTTTTTGTAGTAAAAAGTACATTGTATTAAGAAGTATTTTTCGTGTACACACAAAAAGAATAATTTATTGTATCACAGAATACATTTATTGTACCAAAAACTACTTTAAGTGTACTACTAAGTACTTTTATTGTACACAATTAAAGTACTTTTATCGTACCAAAAAAGTCAAAAATTGTGCCAAAAGTTATGTTTTTTTTTGTATCAAAAAGTATTTGCATACATATATTACTTTCCGCTGTAGATATGACATTGCGAACGGATTTTTTAATTTCATTTAGTGAGATGTTGTTAGTTTGATCAAGTTAAGGAGTAACTTAAGGTAACGAATTGTTTACAGAGCGTACAAGATCGACGCTTAAACTTAGCCCAAGCAAGCCAATCATATTACAAATATACGCCAAGTATGCTATAGCCAAGCATTGCCGGATCCACTAGTATGAAATACAAATTAGTTAATTTAGAGTAGAGCAAACTAATGTCTATCTGACAATAGAAGACAACAATTAAGATGTTATATACATAGTCAAACCTGTGTGTAATGCACTTATTTATTACTGTCCGAGATGTGTATGCTTACCTGCAAAAGGAAAAGAAGAAAAACATAAATTAGTAACGTGAACATTGGAAAAAAAATCCGAATTCAAATAATGGAAATGTTTATTTGGTTTAAGTGTTTTTTTCGATATTTTTGATTTTGGATTATAATACCCAAAGTTTTGATAAACTAGGCTCGAGGTCGATGTTAAAATTAAGTAACATGCCTCCAACAGCTACCACCACAGCAATATCAATTCAGCAATGCAACATTAATTCCCAGCCCAATATTGAAAATTGTTAATTTAACCCAAAATTACCACACTACCCCTCAGCCTAAGCTTATGCTGTTATTACATCTAATAATTCATATAACTTGTATGGCATAAAATTAGAATAGTCTGCCGGTGGCAGCGGCAACAACATACTCATACATAAGGGAATATATATTTCTAGAGTGAAATTCTAGCAAATGCAATAAAGATATAAATTCATTTGAGCAATGGAAACTAGCACTAACAACAAACGACAGCAGCAGCGACTTGTGCAACAGTGCAACAGCACAGTGACAAACAATATTTCATAATAAACATTCACAATAATAATAATCATCATCATCACCGTCAGCAGCTACAAGGACAACTCAGCGTATATGTATGTGTAAGAGTATAAACACTCCATGATAATGCCACATGATGCGACCCTGCTGCCTGCAACAACATTCATTATGTGGTTTCATGAAATGTTGCACATTCATAAACGAATATGTTTCAACGGTCATCATGAATGAGTGAGTAACGAGTGCATGGGCATTTGGAGAAAAGTTATACAAGTAACCAGGAATGCTTATGTATGCTGTAAATGTGTAAAGAAGGTATACAAATGAAGCCGGATGCTTTTAAGGTGTGTGCGAGGTTTGTCAGGAATGAGCGGAGGAGGTCATCGCGTCTATATCAAATACAGAGATTTGATGTAAACGGAGTAGCTACAGCTGGATTTAGCTTTAGAAGCTGAGCATAGTAGCTGAAAAAAGACTCGAAGTACCATTAACTGGGACAGAGACGGGGGATTTTCTTTGTATAAAGTTGCTGTAGTAGTTGAAAAAAGGCTCGAAGTACCATTAACTAGGACTGAGATAGGAGACATTCTAATTTGAGTTTTCTGATTGGGACCGGCCGTGGCATAGTGGTAAGAAGACGCGACTACCATGCGGGAGATCGCAGGTTCAAACCTGGCTCCAGTCATCTTAAAAGAAAAGAAATAAATAAAATTTTCTTTCATTGTCGGCTCCCCTCGAATGTTGTTGACAGCAACTGTGCAGTATTAAGCGTCGGGTCAATCGTCGTGTCTAGTAAGAGCTTCTCAAACAGTGACGTTCGCATTCGTCGATAAACAAGTAGGTGCCGTTAGTTGTGAATCTAAAAATAGAAAGCGTGTTAATTCACAACAACGCGAGAAGCTATAACATACCTCATTCATGGGGTGCAAAGTGAAATTAAGTTTTTTAAGTTTTTAAGATTGTAATTCACTTGGTAATAATCACAATTCTCTAAATGGAATATCGCAAGCAGCTCACGACCTCTCGGACGGATTACATATACCCCAAGCAGTGTCATCAACAATCCCTTCAGGGGTAGAAAGTGTGAAAAGGCGCAAAAAAGGTGGCATGCTACCACCGATGCTTGTTAGGAAGTAGGTAAAATAAGTTACTGAAGCTCATTACAAAGGCTGTGTTAATGGCATTGGCCCCAAGATACTAGGATCATGTCCTTATAAACCACTTAGTTAACTGAAAAAAAGGCTCGAAGTACCATTAACAAGGACTGAGATGGGGGACTTATTAATTTGAGTTTTATGATCGTTATTTACTTGGGAATAGCCAGAATTCTTTATTTGAAATATCCCCAACGGTTCACAACATCGGATATTCCCCGGCAATTCCGTTGAATATCATTTCAGAGGGTAGCAAATGTCAGAAGGCGTAATGTTGGGTAACTTAATGACATGCTACCACTGATGCGTCTTAGGGAGTAGGTAAAAAAAGTTACTGCAGCTTAACACAAAGACTGTTTTAGTGGCTTTGGCAGCCCCATAGAAACTAGGATCGGGATAGGAGCGCTAATAAACCGCTCACCCTAAAAAAACCCGAAAAATCGCACAAAAAACTCCATACAAAAGTTGGCAATATTTCAAATAAAAGATAACCCCAATATTTTTCCGCTTTTTTTGTAATATTTGGGAAATCAATGTTCAAAAGAAAGTCCAACAAACTTCTTAATTAAATATTAATATATTTAATTTTTATTTTTTGGACAATATTTCATTTTTAATTTTGGGCGCTGTATCACTTTAGTATTGCCCACTATTTGCTAGGCAATTTATCAGCGGTTCGCACCTTGTTAGGTTCGCATCGGCAAGAAACATGGTAGTGAATGGAACCAGATTCCCGCATAAAGATCTATACCACTCACAGACAAGACCTGATATGATGGGGAATGTCGGATAATGTTTGTGGAAAAAGATGCAAGATAAAATTGTAAGACAATGGCAAGAAGTGAGGTGCCTGTATGATGAAATGAGAAGAGGAGGGAGATGAAACCCCTTTTTATGCGGAAAAGCATCTACGAATGAAACGGAGAGAGAGACAGGATATCGATAATAACAGGAATAGAATGAAGGACAGATGAAGACCGAAAGTAAAAAAGCGAAGGTTTTGCAACAGTTTTGCAACCCGTAAGGACAGAGATGGAAATCTGGTAACGAACATGCAGAGTGTGTTGCAAATATGCAGAGAACACTTTCGTACTTTGCTCGTTCTCGTAGGCAGCATAAGTCATAATAAATCGAATAGATTGTTCACCAACGAGCCAAAACGAGATCACACGGCAATTCCAAAGCCTGAGAACAATAAAACTAAGGTAGCCGATGAACCGCCGGTAGAGCTTTTTAAGGCCAGCGACGATGCGATGGCAACGTTCATGCACTAGCTCATACTAAACACAATTTGGCTATAGGAATGCATGCCCTATGTTTAGAATCTGAGTGCTCTATGTCCTATGTTGAAGAAAAGCAATCCATGTGTATATACCAACTATCAAGGGATCAGCCTTCTACCCGTCGCATACCAGGTCCGGTGTAGTGTGTTACGTGAAAGACCAAAGCCTATCTCAGCGAACCTGATTGGAAGTTTTCAGTGTGTCTCTAGGCTTGTGGAGAAGATCCAAGAAATGCAGATCGACACCTACCATCGGTTTAACGGTTATAAAGCTGAGTTTGGTATTCTTGCGAAGCTGATACGACTTTGCGGGATGACACTGACTTACAAGAAGTCTTCACTGGAACTATGCAAAAATCTGACAGAGCCATTTGCTACCAAGCGAGGCTTTAGACAAGGCAATAGTATGTCATGCGATCTTTTGAACATCATAATGGAGATGATCGTGAGGAAGGCTGCAGTAAACACGACTGGTATTTATATTTAATAAAAGTCACATGTTGCTCGCATATGCCGATGATATAGTTAGTATTGGCTGAGGACTGTGGTATGTTACTGCGGCCTACTCAAGCATTGAGAAGCAGTCGTTATGTTGACAACTATCTCTTTAAAATCTGTCATGACGGCGCCGTAAACAAAAATAATAATGTCTGTCTGACAAGAGAGGATCAATCTATTCTGGAAGTCTTCGAGAGAAAAATACTAAGCCAAATATTTGGACCCAATATCGTTAACGGCGAGCACCGTTGTCGAATGAACCATGAGTTATGTGAGCACGTTCAAACAGAACAAATGCGATGCCGTGGCCACTTGTACGAATGGATGAAAATACTACTGCTCAAAAAGTCTTCGGCAATAAACTCGATGGGCGGCACAGGACATTGTGACCAAAACTTCGTTGGAAAGACCAGGTTACTGAGACCCTAACAGAACATTGGTGTGACGAACTGAAAAAGAAGATCAAAGCGTATATAATAATTTTCTACATGCAAACAAATTCTTACGACTGTTAGCTCAGTGAGAAAGTACGTAATGTAAAAGTCTGTACTAGAGTTTAAATTACTATGGTTACTACAGACGTAAGGAGTGATTCATTAAGAGTTTTGGTTTTTTACTTGTTCTGTTAGAGATATCACGCCTGACTGTAGTCAAGTTGTTACCTGATTTTTATTAAGTATTCATTGACAACTCCTCATAGGAAGACCTACGCTACCACAGTGTCTCTGTCAGACTTGAATTTATGATTTTATTTTAGTTAAATGCTCAACGATTCAAAGCTGTCAACTTACCACACAAGACTTGTGGTATTACATCTCTGGTTGATTTCTTTGGGTAATGAGAATTCAAAAGTTGTCGTCGAGAAGCGACCTTAGATATACGACTTAAAAGGCAACACTAATTGTGGAAAGACTGATCGATAGTTCCACCTTCCCAACAGACCACCTACTTTGTAGTATCGGTCCATATATGATTTTAATTATATTCAAATAGTAAATGACAAGAAGTGATCTTTCAGGTTACCATAAAGATTGCGACAGCCAACTCTATTTCAAATGTTCTATTAAATTTTTTTAAAAGAACTTCTTAATGAATCACTCTTTATAAGGATTATTCCGCAATGGTTTTTTAGTAAAGCATTTTAGCTTGAATTTTTACTGCGTAGTTTATTTCATTTAAAAGAGACAATACAAAATTTTAATTCTATTTTATCCAGCCACCTTTGACAGATGGTATCTAAATTAACCCACTCCCATTAATAGGATACATATACGAAATTGTTACCCAAATGAGTTAAATTTAAAGAAATACCCCCTTTAAGAGGATTTACATAAAATCCCCCTCCCTTACCATTTCCCAACACCAAACCACATCAAATATCACAAGGCCTAGATGTTGTGTTGTGGCAAGAATTGCTCAAAAAGGATACCAAGTCAAGCCACAAGAATTTCAGTCTGCTACCGGAAAATAAGCAACCATTCCTTAGTTACAAAGTACAGGATTCGGCTTTGTGTCAGTCTTATTGTCTGACGAAAAGTAAAAGCTCATAATTAAATTTCTCTACTCTTTTGGTGTATAAAAAGACAAAAACCCACAAAGTTTCTGTTTTCTGCTATGTTTATCTTCTCTCCACATCCTAGAGAATTCCTGCTACTCTGGTGTTGTTGTCGTCGTCGCCTGTATTCATTCCGGCTCATTAGAGAAGATTAAAAATCCGTAAACAAATGTGATCCACTATGAGAGTCATTAGTTGTTGTTGGCATTAAAGTTTATTTAATTATTTTTTCGATGCGAATTTATAGAGATTTCGACGGAGTTGACGTTTGCGTCCATGGGTCGAGGGGGGAGGGAGGTCACACACGTTGCTATAAACAACAATTTGTCATGATGCCAAATATGGCGTCATTAGCAAATAACCACGCGCTGCTAGGGGCAAGTAGGGGTAAAAACATATGTGAGCCACAGTGTTGGTGGGGTTTGAGGAAAAGGAGTCATATATCATCCTGACAAAATGCATGATGATATGTGTCAGAGATGAGAGGAGGCTTAAAGGAAGGCGGCAAAGGAACGGTGGTGGGGGAGTTTCGAGCCATGACATGATGGTGTTGCATATTATAGGAATAATCTCATTGGATGGCACTCATTATGCCATAGTCATGATTCTTAGGGTAATTGTATTTAATATAAGATATTACTCCCTACATTACTTAAAACAGACATTTTATGGTAAAAAGTTAAAGTAAACGCAACTATTGGGCAACATCTATCATCAAATAAGCAAAATGGTTATTATTCGTCGATAAACAGGTAGGTGCCGTTTGTTGCGAATCTAAAATATAAAGTGTGTAAATTCACAACAACGCGAGAAGCATCCCATACCTCATCTATGGGGTGTAAAGGGAAATTAAGTTTTTTTTCTTTGAACCCTGTCATATGACACATTGTTTTGAAATGACTTCCCTACCTCTCTCTCTCACTTCCCCTTTGATCCGTTTCCTTTGTCCTTCATGACAAATAATTTTATTTACCCTTACCGTCACGCAATCAATCATTTATAACGCCATTAAATGAATATTAGTTGCTATCCATCGCCAAACAACTTCCGTTTACTGAACCGTCTAAATTTTATTTAAAATATTCATCATTTTTACCTAGTAAATAGTAAACCAACAAATAAATCATTGCATACCTTTAGGCTTCAACGCACCGCCATTTATGTTGTTTACATTTAGGCTAGCCAAACAATGGCAATACAACCGTCTTTTAGCCTTTCAGCATTTCAGCATAAATTAATAATAAAACGTTATAAATAAAATCCAAATAACAGCTAAATGTTTTCCTGTCTTTTCACGTTATTTTCTGCATTTTCGGATAAGATTACCATAAAGCCCTCAAGCGTTACGTTCAATTAGCGCCTAACAGTATTCTCGATTGTATATCGAAATTCATGTGTGTAGTAATTTTTAGCATATCATCATCATCATTCATTTGAATACGAGTCAAGGGTGGGGAGACTGAAGGCAAGCGGGTATACTGACGTTGTAGTAGTAGTCAAATGATTGAGCGTTATTAATATATATGTGTTGGTGTAATGAACTCTATTATTGTGGTAGGGATGGGGGAATGTTCGTTATGTAATAGTAGGGACGTTTATGGCTTTAATAGTGGCACAGTGGCTCTTTAATCCAGGAGTGTGGGTAAGTGGTCTACAAAGAGCGTAACTATTGAATTCACACTCAAATTTGTACAGGGAGGTGAGAGTGGTTTAAGAAGTTTGGGAAAACAACTGTTACTCTCTATAACAGAAAATATAATCGGGTAAACTGTATTTAGTATCGGAAAGTGTAGGAAATGACACACAAGAAAGTATGGAGTAATATTTCTTATAGGTTATTGTGTTGAATGCTGTTTTTTTTTTAAGAAATATTAAGTGGACATCATTTTGGTGTCTCGTAGGAAAATGTCCTGGAAGATCCACACATATGAAAATACAAGTATCAAGGAAATATAGTTTACCACAAAAAAATCTTTTGAAGAGAAAATTTCCACCAAAGAGACAGTCTCTGGAGTGACAGTTCATATTGTAGGAAACGATCCTAGAAGACAAAGTCCACATATGAGAGTATGATAATGAAGGAAATATAGTTTACGATATTAAGGACAACGTTTCCATCAAGGGGAGTGTGTCTGAAAAGATAGTTCATATTGTAGGAAAAGATCCTGAAAGACGTAGCACATATTTGAGAATACGAGTATCAAGGACATATAGTTTACGATAACAAATCTATTAAAAATAATGTTTCCATCAAAGATACGGTGTCTGGAAAGACAGTTAATATAGTAGGAAAATATACTGGAAGACGTAGCCCACATATGAGAATACGAGTCCATCAAGGAGAGGATGTCTGGAAAAACAGTTCATACTGTAGGAAAATGTCCTAGAAGACGTAACCCACACATGAGAATTCGAGTATCAAGGACATATAGTTTAAGATAAAAAAAATCTATTAAATAGAACGCCTCCATCAAGGAAAGTGTTATGAAAAACATTTTGTGTGGAGGAAAATATCATGAAAGAAATACCATATATATAATACAGTACAACATCTTTTAGCTCAATTCTCAATTTTGAAAATTGCACGTGAAAGTAGCTCCAAAATAAGAACTTCTGCTGCATCATTTGTTTTGTTAAGTTGGCTGCAATAATAATTTAATGGCCATACGATTTTGCCCCTTTTTGGGGTAGGTTTGTTCCGCATTTTTTTCATCGATATTTCATTGGTATACGCGAGCAACATATGACTTTTTGTAAAGATGGTACCAGTCCTCCCAGCTTTATTGATCGTACGCCGTACAATTACTGTGATGAACTCGCCCTAACGCCATGGTGGACATTAGGGTGTCAAAGCTCAAATCTATATAAAGGGTTTTCTAATAAGAGGTGTTATTTTGGTATTCAAAGAAAAATTCCATTTTTTGAGATAAATGATCGGATGTTTACTTCATATTAAAGAAGAAGGTATGCGGGTAATAATGAAAAACATCAGCCTAATGGCTACAACGAGCAAGCTTACAGGACCATATCGTTTTCATGAAATTTTCCATAAAAAAATCGCAAAGTGGCTTCTCTATGTCCTCGATAGCATCACGAAATTTATCTTTGAGGTCTTGAATCGACGCTAGGCTGTTGGCGTAGACCTTATCTTTCACGTGACCCCAAAGGAAGAAGTCGCAAGGTGTTAAATCACAAGGCTAAAGTGCAGAATATCAGTCAAGATGATTTTACGATGGAATTCCGAATCATTTTCATGCATTTCAAGGATCCAATCAGCAAAGACTCGACGTTGTTGATGATCGGCCGGCTTAAGTTCTTGTGTTAACTGAACTTTATAAGCCGTAAGACAAAAGTCTTTATGCAAAATACGGTGTAATGACGTTTGTGGAATGCTCAATTCCAAAGAACGACGAGGAATGGAAAATATTAACTCGTGCAAAATTTCAATACATTTGGTTGCGTCTTTCGAAAGTTACCGTGCGCCCCAGCCAGACTCAAATTTCCGTCATGTATTTTTTACATCAAGTATTCCGGTCAGGCATATTGAATTTCCGCCCTAGTGAACATTCTGATATTCGTCGATGATTGGCGTCTATTTCGTCACTTATGTTGCTTTTGGGAACGAGCAGAGTACCAAAGTGTTCTCTATATATTTGCATACACACTCTGCGTCTTTGTGGCCAGATTCCCATCTCTGTCCTTACAGGTGGGGATGATCCCTGTTCCAAAACCTGGAAATTTTGGAAAACTTTCGGGCTTCACTTAAATCCCTGTAACATTCGACATCGTGGCATTTTGACCTTTAAAATTTAATTTTTGCCTTTCTTTGTTTTACTTTTGGCTATTTTCAAGGCAGAAACATATTTGTCTCGTATGTACCGTGACAGTTTTTTGGAATTTCGTATTAATGCTCTCGAATCTATAGTACAGCCTCCCTAACTTATTTTCCCACTATACACAGCCTACCCCCTTTCAATGACCTCCAGCGCCTTTAGTGAGGGAAAAGAGACAAGAAGAGAGAACGAGAGAGGAAGATAAATATTTGCCCCATTTTAGTTAACTCATTACTGACTGTTTTAAGTGCACTCATATTTGTAGCGGATGATGTTGGCTATTATAGGCCAATTAATTTTATAAGAACCGGGGGATATATATCCGTTACGTTAGTTATAGACCAATTACAGCCACACACACACGCACACACTAATGTACAAACAAAAATCCATATATACTTAAGCCGCTAATGATAATATGATACCGCGATATCACAATGTAGTGATATGGGTAAGCAACACATAATTCCAAGTCATAGGTTACGAATACTACCACGTTACTCTACCTATGTGTTAGTATTTTTTGCAAATTGTATGGGTATATGTCTTAAACCCACACTCTCGTGGTTAATTGAGGGTTTCATTTTTTTTTGTACGCTGATTTAGGCATTTAATTGCTAAGGCGATATACATCTTTTGTTAATGTTTACTTGAGGTTTTATGCTGTGTGTGTGTGTTGTAGCATATGGGCCTTACAAAATGTTGTTTTTTATCTTCTGTACACCACTTGACATTAAATGACATAATTTTGTTTTTGTTTTATCCTTGTCACCTCTAGTGTTTATTTTCCGTTTGTTTGTTTCGGTTTACTTTGTGTGGGTGAGAGAACCAATAAATAACTCAAAATTGCTTTATATTACGGAGTGTTTGGAGAGTAATATGAGAGATTATATATACAGTGGGTAGAAGGAAACTGTGGGAGGGCAAATGTTACGGAAATCTGATAAGGGACATATACAATTGGAATACAAGATTTCAAATTATTTTATACTTAAAAATTAATTCCTAATGGCCAGTGGTGTTTTGGCAAACACAGTACACAGTACTACACAAGATTTTGGGGCTCAATTCTGAGAACTGCAAGTAAAAGTAGCCCCAAACAAAAGAGCCTATAACATGACAATTTCCCCTATACGACACTTACTAACTTCCGATCGATATTAAATTATTATGGCATGTAACTTGGCAAAACGAATAATGCAGAACTTCTTCTTTTTGGGGCTACTTTTACGTGCAGTTCTCAAAATTGAGTCCCAAATCAATGAGCTGAAAAATGTTGTACTGTGTAATATTAGTATACATTTTAATTTGGTAAACTTTATTCCTACTTTCTATTCTCTACTTTATTCGAGGACATCCTTAAGATGTGCAAAGAAACACAAAATGTGTCTACGCCTTTAACTATGCAACATACAGAAGAAACGCAAGTTGTTTGGTATAAGTGACATCAGATAGTGTGTTTAGAGGATAGGCCACCTAACGCCTATTAGTTGTACTATGCCCAAAACACTAACAGACAAAACAAGAATAAGCAACGCAAATTTTATTGTCATCCAAATAACGGTTGAACTGCCTACTAAAAACACACAGACACCTTTAGGTTAGCAAGAAAATTCGGCATACGGAAAATATATGTAAATAAATATAAAATTTTCTAAGAAGCCAATTTTTATATTAAATTATTATTTATCTGATTTTTTAACTGTTCACTTTTTATTTTTTCACTTTCTTCTCTGCTCTCTTTTTGCAGCCACTGTCCCATGTAAGTATTAAACTGCAATTGTTTGTGTCCAGGATTTTCGAACAAAATGTTGAGTTATCCTTAATATTAGTATAAATTTTGTTGTGTCTACGCCTACAACTATGCAACATGTAGAAGGAACGCAAATTGTTTGGTATAAGTGGAAACAGAGATTGTAGTGGTACTATGCCCAAAACACTATCACAAAAACCTGTAATAAGCAAACAAAATTTTATTGTCATGCAAATAAAGGTAAAGCTGCCTACTCAGAACACAAAGACACTGTCTTTTTAACAAGAAAATTCAGGAGACGAAAAATATATGTAAATTAATAAAAAAAATTTCTAAGAAGCTGATTTTAATATTAAATTATTATTTGTCTGATTTTTTAACTGTTCTTTCTTTGAATTTATCACTTACAATTATTTCTTTTCTGCTCTCTTTTTGCTGCCACTGTCCCATGTAAATATTAAACTGCCTCTTGATGTTTGTTGAGGGGGTTAATTGTACGTTCTGCTTTCGGTTGTTTAATTTTCGATAATAAATTACAAAATACTTAAATGTGAATGAGTAGATTATATATATGTATTAGGGTATAGTATATCCTACTATACAGTACAAACATAGAGTGATCAAGTGATTAATCATGCAAGTATTTATTTCAACGTCACTTGATATTTTTTGGGTAACTCTAGAATGTAGAGTGTTAACTGAATTTTCCAACCACACACATTTACATAGGAATCTAAACAAATACGTTTTTATGTGTGTGTTTAGATATCCATTGAAAAAAGCCTGTAATTTATTATACATTATGAAAATTTGATTAAATGCACTTCATTTGAAAACTGTTCAAACACGATAAATGAGGGCCATGATGTGACTGAAAAGTGTACGTGTGATGACAACCAGGGTGGTGACATAAACGTTACACAAAACGATAGAAAGGCAATTTGTTCAAAGAGCTAAAGGATTTTATAACGCCAACAAAAATGTTAATGACAGCTTAGAGTACATATAACACAGGGCAATCCCTCTCTCTCTCTGTATCTCTCTTCCCCTGCATACGTTAATTTATGGCCACAAGAAATATTAAGCAAATTGGTCGCAGGACACCACCAGCCGGCCGGTCGGCCTGGGCTATGAATGATGACCTTTCAAATATTTTTGTAAGGGAAAAAGGACTTACATTTTGTATTTATTAATGGCTTGTCGTTACGGCAATATCTTGGTAGGATTTTATGCTACATAAATCGTAATTCTTTTGATAAGGGTTTGCTTTTAATTGACGGTTTTGCAAAATGTTTTATTTTTTTGTGACCATTAAAGAACATATAACACTTTTCTTAATTTTCGTCCTTTTTGGTTGGATTTCTCTCTCAGTCACCTTTTATTTGTTACGTTATTTTTGCAATTATTTTGGGGTTTTCCAAGAATTCGTTAAATTTGAATTTAATGACTTTGATATAGGTGCAAAGCTTTAGAGGGTTATTTTAGTTTAACACCTTAAAATATGATTTATAATTTCTATATGTAATAGCGGCCTAAAAGTATGCAGTTGTAAATTTTCTGCAGAAATGAATGTTAATGAACTTTTAAGGCTAAAATGGATATTTTAAATGAACATTAAAGTAATACATTACATTCAAGTAAGGAGTAGTTATCAAGTTTCAAGAGAAATGACGAAAAGTTATTTTATCACCTGCCAAATGTTGGGAATATCCCACGCCGGAATTATGGGTAGAAACTGGATCTACTATTACCACTATGGCTGTAATTAAAACCCATCTTTGAAGGCAATAGTTATTTCTACAAAATAATCTAAATAAGGCAAATCTAAAGTGTGATTCATTTACAGGTTTCTTTTTCATTTGTTTTTCCTTCACAGATCATGGGTGACTGGTGTCCAGATATCATTTTAAATGCATTCCGAATTGTTTGACAATTCTTCAGACGCCACGAAATAACCCCCAGTCAAGTAATCTCCAAACAAAGAAATGAAATAATCCCCAAAAAAAGACATAAGAAAAACTCATAATGAAAAAATCCCTAAACGAAATAAGCTTTAAAAATGAATTGATTGCGTATAGTTTCAGAGCGGTGTTGGTTTGGCCATTCACTTTATCCTTTTAGGTGTTAAGTTTACTTTGGGGGTTATTTCATTGTGCAATAACTACCTTATCTTTAACAGGGTTATTTCATTTCTAATTTGGTGTTTTTTGAGGTTTATATTTTAAGAACTAAATGTCACCCATTGTTCTTTGGAGTCGTAATTAATATTACATTATCCAATTATATTTTAAGTGTTAAATTTAAAATAAAAAATAAAGGTTCTTAATGAATCGTCCTTAACTTTGCAATTATGTTAAAAGACCGTTGTATTCATTGGAGTTATGTAAAGTCAAAAGTCTTTGCCCTTAAGGCGAGGCCAACATTACTCTTGTAATTCGTGAGAAAAGACTGACAATGCTGCATAAAGTGTTCGAAAGTTTGGCATTCCTCATAGACCACTTAGGGCGTAGTCGCAGTCAGCATTCGAATAAAATTAGAGATTGATGTTTCGAATCGTAATAAAAGTTGAGACGTTCAGTAATATCTTCATTGTGTTATTTAAAGTTAAAAATAAAAGTTTTAAAAGAATCAGGGGTTACGTTTATTATATGTAAGTTTTAAATTTTTTTATTGAAAACACTAACTACGTCATAGACGAGTCTAAAATTCCGGCAACATTTTATTATTGTAGCGAGACGGCACTATGGCAAACTTAGCACACGATCCGGTGGCTTTATTGAGCAAACTTTTCAATGAGAACCTAATAACGAGTTTCGGAGGACCTGTCAACTGGCCGCATAGATCACATGGTTCCACACCTTGGGGTTATGTGAAGTCAATAGTTTTTGTCCACAAGCCAACTAAGATTCAAAACTAGACAGCCAACATATCTCGCGTTATTCGCAAGATACTAAGGCAATGCTGGGAAAAGTGATCGAAAGATGGACCTTTCGAATTGATTACATATGGCGTAGATGCAGTCAACATTTAAGTGAAATTAACTTTAAAGGGTACTTGACAGAGACTGTTCTGTCGAATCATAGTAAAAATTCCGGCTTCCAAACTATTTTTTAATGTTTTATTCAAAATTAAAAAAATTGCTTCTAAATGAACTAACCTTTGTAAGGAAAATCTGGCTTAAATTAAAAGTAATCTACAAATCTTGTAAAAACTCTAATGTACTTCGCATATGCTTTATGTGCACCGCCAAGCAAAAGTATGCTATACAAATGGTTACATAACAGTCCGCCCAACTGTATGCAACAAAAAAACACCACCCACCACTACTCCCGCATTATAAATAGACAACTATAAATGGAAAACAACACAGCAAAAACAAAATATCCACTAATACATAAAACATCATCCTAGTTTTTGCAGGACAACGCAACGCGCAAAAGGGTTATTAATGTCAACCAACCATTCCCAGAGAGAGAGAGAGAGAGAGAGAAGGAGTGTGAGAGACTATGGTACAACATATTTCATAAATTATGTAAAGGCGAATGTGATGTAATCTTTTTCTAACACATACTTTATGGCACATCTTTTCAAAGAAAATGAAAAAAAACAACGACATCGGATTCCAAAGAAACGTTTGCTTGCACAACCAACTTAGGAAAATGTCATAAAAATAAACAAAACACATAAAAAAACGCACAAACCCTGCAAAAAAAAACAAGCAATCGTCGAGAATACAAAGAAACGCTGGCGTTTCACAAAACAAACACAAGAAGATGAAGATGCGAATAGCGACAACAAATAATGTGAAAAACTAACACATACACACACACATAAAACTGGTCAAATATATAATGCAAGAAACGTGTTTTTTCCTTTATTCCTAACACATTTAACGGATGCAGGGCGGAAAATAACGCGGAGACCAACAAAGACGGGGAGGTTGCAAAAAAGGAAGGATATGATAAGAGCGTACAATGTTTTGTTTATGCTCTTCACGTTGCCCTCCACCCGGTCGCTAAGAGTCCAAGTGAGCATATTTAACTGTGACGACAAGTTAACAATGGATTAAGGATTATTATGGTGATGGCGTTAGACAAATCGAAAAACGAAATACCCCAAAACAACAGCTTTTATGAGTTTGTGTATTTTATGTGATATCTACAAAGGTCATCAGTTGTGTTTTGTGTTGGTAAAACAAGAATTGCTTACGAATTAAGTAGAAGATGCAAACGATGGCATACTTGTAGGCGTAAGAAAACCTATAAAGGTTGTAAAACGTAAAAGGCTACAGTATTTGAATAGATTTATGGTATTGCTAAAAGCTGCTGGAGGTTTTTGTATCTTTACCGATATGCTTAGCTGATCACATTGCCAGGAAAAGCAAAGATATGAAGGCCTTAAGATATGCTTTACATGTAGAAAAGGATATTGCGAACAACTGTATTGTGGTCAATAATTTGCATTGTAAATTTATGTTGTAGTTGTAGTTTTATCGAAGATTGCAGTATAGCCTAAGGCTGGAAGATACAAGAATAGAGGTATGTTGGATAAAACCTAAGGCATATGTTAAGGCGACATTAAGTTATATAGAATGTTGCAGGTGAAAGTTATTGAGTAGGTATTTACCGCTTTATATTTTATTTTTTATTTAATATTTCTTATATGATCCTGACATCCTTAAGATATGCAAAGAAACAGAAAGTATTGTAGCGTATTGGTATGAAATTTGCATTAGTTGTAAAAAAAACACACAGGTGGATGATGGTATGGGTATGGAATTTGCATTTGTAAGTTGTTTGGTTACACCCTAAGTGATATTAGGGAATGTGTTTAGATTTGGGATCATAAAAAAACAGTATGGCTTATTGAAAACCACATACTTTAAGGACCATTTTCATGGATTTCATACAAACTGGAGTAATAAGCTGTTGATGTAGTAAGCAAATATAAATGTTTCTACCTTTGAGCTTACAATCGCCTGAAGTTATGCAGCGTAAATTAAAAAATTATAACGATGAAATGCATTGGTATGCACCACGGAATTTTACTGATACTTCTAGTAGATTTAAAAAAAATTCTACGAAGTTTAGAGTATTTAAAGAGAAAGAGAAAAGATGACTTGTTAGTGTTAGGAATATATTTAGGCATATTAGATTTATACAATTGGGTGATAAGAGTTTTTCTAATAGTTAGTCACTTGGGAATAACCAGAATATCTCTTTGCAGGTCCCAAAGCAACTCATAAAGTCCGATGGATCACTTGTTGCTCCGGCAATTCACAGGGCATGCTACCACCGATGCGTCTTAGGAAGTACAACGTGGCCCAAAAGATGTCAAATTAAAAACTTTCATTCTGTATATTGATTCTGCCAAATGGGCGCTGTCAAAATTGATTGCCATTTTTATGTCATTTTTTCATCACTTCGTCGAGAGCTGAGGGCTTCAATGGCCTCCGGATTGTTCCCGTAAACACGGGACTTCAAAAAACCACACAAAAAAAAGAGCATCTTCCAATAGGATAACTTCTTTTGGCCCATCTTGTAGGTAACAGAAGTAAATGAAGCTCAACATAAAGGCCCTCTTAGTAAACAAAGTTTGGGCGCTGTTGTCTTATATGTCACTCTCCTTAAAAAAAACTTATATAAACACAAGGGCGGCAGCGAAATGTATGGACGATTTTTTTTTTGGCAAAAATTTAAAAATGCCCCAACGGAATATTTTGCCACTTGATGTAAAAACTACATGACAGAAATTTGAGTAAGATCGGACAACTATTTCTCTTGCCCCACAGAGGTCAAAGGTCAGGTTCTTTGCAAACCCATTATAACCCCTAATGTTCGATAAAGGAACTGTATCTTTATCTCGCAAATATGTATAGTCAAATATTGACGCCCTTTTTGCCCACTTGGTTCCAAATAGCCTGGTTGTATCTCTACTTTACTCTGAAATTTTCAGGCCGATCAAATTATTATTAAGGCTATTATAAAGTTTTCTTTAAAAAGGGGCGTGGCACAGCTTACTCCCACTCTGGCTATAATTCAAACTCTACCAACAACACATACCAAATATCAGCTTTATACCTCTTATAGTTTATGAGATACAGCCTCTTAAGAGATCAAGTTTTACACCACGCCCACTGATCCGATCACGCCCATTTTTTGTAGGATCACGAACTTTGCTGCCAAATGCATCCACACAACGCGCAAAAGGCGATTGAAAAATAGTCCTTCAGATATTGCGGTTTCAAAAATAGGATCCAATGGCCCAAATCCTGCTATAGTAAAACTATAGTAGGATAAAGTTTTGAAGAAAGAACTGGTAGTCTAGACACGCCCCATCTATCTCCCCTCAAGCAACATTAAGTTTTGAAGAACAAATTGGAAGTCTAGCCACGTGCCTTCTGGTACCTCCCATAGAAATCTACCATTCCGCCACTTTAGAGATGGAGTAGTAATATCAATACACCCAACGTGATCGTGCCCAAATTCTGTTTTTTGTAAAGCTAAATTTTGGGGGAAAAACTGTCAGTCTAGCCACGCCCCTTTTTGGTACCTACCATACAAATGAACCACTCCGCCCACTCTAGAAAATTTTATGTTTTACAGAGGGTGAGGCTATATGTGAGTCGATTTTCCCGACTGAAACTTTCTTACTGGTTTTTATATATGTAGATTTGACCTTTGACCTCATGGGGGCACGGCTTAAAGTTGTACGATTTTGCTAAAATGTTGAACATAGCCGTTTTAAACCTTAATTTCCCTTTACACCCCATGAATGATTTATGGGATAGCTTCTCGCGTTTTTGTGAATCAACACGCTTTCTATATTTAGATTCACAACTAACGGCACCTACTTGTTTATCGACGAATGCGAACGTCACTGTTTTATGAAGCTTTTGCTAGATATGCCGATTGACTCGACACTTATACTGCGAAGTTGCTGACGACAACATCGAGGGGGCCGGCAATGAAAGAACAATTTATTTTTCTATCTTTTTTTAGATTACTGGAGCCAGGAGTTGAACCCGGGATCTCCCGCATGGTAGTCGCGTGTTCTAACCATCATGCCACCGGCCGTTTTAGAACAACTGACACAATATTCCGTTCGGACATTACTGAAAATCCAATGTTAAATTTTTCGCTGCCACCCTAATATACATATATATTTCATTTGAAAATAATTTTGTGGTATGAGTCTTAATACTGAATAAAAATATGATGACAGTTTGGCACTTGTCACTAACGATTTGTAAAACGAATTCCAATGGAAAACAAACCTCTAAATGAATTACTTTATAGAAATATGCAATTAAAAAATTTGATCGGGTTTCAGGTGAAAGAAAATCGTTATTCGTTGCACTGAATACGTTCATCTTTCGCCTGCAATTATTTTCAGATATACATTTCCTAGAATAGTAATATTTGTATGTTCATAATATTAATATTCGAACATATTTGTACTGCAGCATTTTAATTAGTTCGAAGAATTTTCTTGTGTGGAAAGTGCTTTTTCCTGGTATGTATGTAGTTAGTATTCAATTGCCGCAATAAAAATTCCATTGAAATATTAAAACAAATTGTCCTGGAAGAAGAAATTGCGTAAATTATCAAATTTTACTTTTAAAGGAATCCCAGCAATTACTTGTAATAAAATTCAAATACAATAACTGCAGTTTCATATTATTAATATTTGAAATTTCGAATATTTACAATAAGTTTCCTAACAACCTTTTGCCTACGCTGTCATTTGTCTTCAAAAGTACTGCAGTAAATGGCATTAGGTTTCTTACTGCACTTGTATTTTTTTTCTCTTAGACAAAAAACAGAGAACTTCGTTTTCCTTGAAGCAGTTTCTTTTGGGATATGTACTACTTATAGATAATTTTGAGTATCTTTTGCTAAATGGTATTTGCTCATGAGTTGCTACTCACTGAACAAAGTTATCCTTATACATGACCTATGACCTCTTTGGGGAATGGCTTATACTCCACTCGGCAATACTTGGCAATACTAAACTCGGACATCCTAATGAACACACAAAAAAAAGACACGGTGGGCTGAAGGAATGCATTTCCGATGATTGGATTCCTGTGCTTAAGATAGACGGTCCAAGTGCGTGCACCAACTACAGCGGGATTAGTCTTTTTACCCATTGCGAGTGTGTTATGTGAAAAACTAAAACACGTCCTAGCAAATCTTATTGGACTTTATTAGTATAGCTTGGGACCTGATAATTCCATAACCACCAGATATTCACACCACGACAAATCCAGGAGAAGACCCAAGAAATGCAGATCGACACGTACCATTTGTTTATCGATTACAAAAAAGGAATTCGACAGTGCGATACGACAGAAACTATTAGATGCTATGGCAAAGTTTGGTATCCCTGCGATGCTGATACGATTTTTAGGCATAACAATTGCCGACTATCTTCAGTAAAAATAGGCAAATATCCGACAGAGCCAACCAAGAGAGGCTGTAGACAATCTTTACTTTTGTTGTATAAAAATGTACTTTCACTATGCCACAAAGTAATTTTATTGTACCAAAAAGTAGTTTTTTAGTACCAAAAAATAATTTTTATGTACCAACAAGTACTTTTATTTTGTAATATGTACTTTTATTGTGCCAAAAAAGTACTTTAATTTGTTGGTACCAAAAAATTAATTTATTGTAACTAAGTAATTCTTCTTGTACCAGAAAGTACTTTTATTATACCAAAACGTACATAAACGTACTTTAGTTATGACAAACAATAATATGTTTAACTGAAATATACTTCTATTGTGCTCCAATAGTACTTTAGTTGTATCAAAAAGCGGTACCAAATAGTATCTTTATTGTAACAAAAAGTACTTTTATTGTACTAAAAGAAAATAAAATAAAATTTTAAAAGTACATATATTATAGCGAATAGTACTTTTGTTATGTTAAATATGCATTAAAACATCGCAAAATACTTTAGTTGAATACACCAAAAAGTACTTTTATTGGACCACTATGTACTTTTATTGCATCAGAAAGTACTTTCAGTAAAACTACTTCAAGATCAGTATTTTTTTATTTAAATTTTTTTCCTATGTTTTTATTTATATCATACAGTCGTTTCCTAACTTCATAGAAATGTTGTGCATGTACGACCACGACGAACTTCCGTTAAGCACTTCTAAGTCGTAATATTAAAAGTTATGTGAATGTATGAGTAAATTCTTGCAAAATTTCTTTTCAAAAAAGTAACTGAAAATTTGTTATGGTTTATGTACTCCAACAAGGATTTAACAGGTATTGAACCACAAAATTTCATGGAATTTTAAATAGTTACATCCAGAGATTGACAGTATATCGGCAATATTGCCGTCTTATCACTCATCATCTGCTGCTCAACATAAGCCTTAACCTTAAGTTTTGGTATAGATCCTGCCACAATCGTATGTTAATTGCATCTGCCTTATAGAAATACATGTGGTCTTGGTGCTCTCCTAAACAATTGTCTTCATTATAGAAAAAAACTAGTCCGTGCAAAACCTATTATCAGCACACCAACTACCAAAACATAGTATCCCTGCACACAACACAACACTTTAACAACTAGTTTTAGTATTCCCTCTCTCTCTCTCTCTCTTTCTCCCAGCAACATGTCAGGACATTAGTAACTATCCCATACAAACCACACACACACATATATAGTGTTTTTTTAGCAGTTGGTTTCTTTGGTTTTTGGCATTGTTTACAAGTTGACAGATGATGAGGCGGCGTATTAATTTATTGCCATGTGGGTGTTGTGTAAACGGATACACGTACCAAACTTTTCTACTCCCTCTCTCTCTC
Source organism: Muscina levida (assembly GCA_964034835.1). Classification (NCBI taxonomy): domain Eukaryota; kingdom Metazoa; phylum Arthropoda; class Insecta; order Diptera; family Muscidae; genus Muscina; species Muscina levida. The sequence goes on along the minus strand of OZ035883.1, from coordinate 17,782,359 downwards.
TTCCTTATACACACACACACTTATTTGCAAAAGTGTACCAAAAACTTACACTATATACATCCGACAAATACGTGAGAGTGTCGTCCTAACTATGTATAAGGCATGACAAGAAGACTGTTAACAGTTGTATGTAGCATAACATGAACTATTAACACAACCACATAAGGCATAAGGGGTGGGTGGCTGTCTAAAGTCACTAGAATTTGAATAATGATACAACATTTATTAAGACATGTTTCAAGCAACATAATGGTCCACACAGAAACCATTGCTGTGGCCCATTCTTATATGTGTGTGCGTGTGTGTGTAAAGTTTAATTACTTTGATCCTTGCGGAAAGTCCTGACATCGTCACAAAAGCATAAATATTTTATTTACAACAACTACATCAGAATTTTCTTAACGTCTAGAGGGTGTGTGTGATCTCTAGCCATGTTCCGTTATTCGACATTTATATTTGATGAAAATGGTTATGGGGGTGGAGGGGTAAGTTTGTCAGCGTCCTGCACGAGCACCCTAACTGTTCCATTAAAAATAGTCGTTGCGCCTTTAATGTAGGCAACACATAATGCTCTACTCTCCAGCAGCCCTAAGCTAGGCTACATTGTTTAACATTTTATTATGTTAAATATGATAGAAAAGCTTTTATAACAAGTTTTATGCAAGCACTTTTTTTCTCCTTGTTGATGTGTTTCGTTTTTAGCATTTTGCTGAATTGTTAAAATGTCTAACAACAGAGTGTGAAACAAAAGGACTCGTTACACGTTGATCCTTTTGACTTTATTGCACACACACTCATCTGTGTGTATGCAAATGTATCCATTTTGACACTTGGTTCGTTCTTTTGTACAAGGTTCTCTTTAGTATTTTTTTTTTATATTTAGTTGCATTTGTTTTTGTTTTTTTTTTGTGTGCATTTGGTTCGTGTATGAAAATTTCATTTCCGTTTGCATTTAAATTACACTCGACACGTTTATTCAACTTTGCAGATATGAACATGTTTTTCATTTCCGTCATTTCTATGCAAAACTGCTGAGATTGTTGACGTTTTAAGGATATACACAAGTGATAACCTCACAGGAGCGGCAGCAGCTCAGAGTTCTAAACTATTATGGGAAATGGGGCTTTACAGGGATTTAGAGCGCGCACGAGGTGTTGATGTGAAATATGTGCATTGTTCTCATAACTTTAGAAGGAGTAAAAGGAGATAAAAACATAATGCTCGTTAAATTAAGCCATTAAAGTGTTTGAAAACCATTAAGAATATAAAGCAAACAATAAATGTATATTTTAAAGCCTTAAAATTGGCAATGGCTAGTAACTTTACGTTACTCCTTAAGGTATGCAATACTTTTTTTTGAGTTTCAGTTCAACAAACTATGTTTAAGGAGTTTATAACTATAATACATTCCTAGCTTGTTTGCCAAATTTCCATAAGCACCATCTCTTTACACCTGATTTCCGGTTTGTCCGTTGGCAGCAACCAAATTACTGCTCATAAATCTTTGTCCTGGCGCTACCAACTTTAGGGAATTTTGCTCCCTGACGCCATTGAAGACTAGACAACCGCACTAGCTAACTAACAAAGATAACATTTAGCTTTACCACAAAATTGATTTACACTTAGCAAAATTAAAAACGATGGACGGCGGTGGCAGCACAACAAAAACGATAACAAAAACTAAAACTAATGACTTTGCTAACGTATCAACGACACAACACATAGCCACCAAGCGATACTTGCATATACATACACACTTAAAGATAAATAATGACTCATGGTTATAGTCGAAGAGCGCTCACGATGCAGGAAGCGAAAGTGCAAGGATTTTATCCTTTTCCTGCACTTGGTTTTTAAGGATTTACTTTGTTCAGTGAGTAGCAACTCATGAGCAAATAGCATTTAGCAAAAGATACTCAAAAGTATCTATAAGTAGTACAAATCCCAAAAGAAGCTGCTTCAAGCAAAACGAATTTTTTTTATACGTATTTTTGTCTAAGAGTAAGAAAAAATACAAGTGCAGTAAGAAAACTAATGCTATTTACTGCAGTACTTTTGAAGGGGTGACCTTTTGTAGATAAATGGCAGTAAAGGCAAGAGGTTGCTAGGAAAGTTATTGTAAAGATTCGAGGGAGAGAGAGAGAGAGCTGAAGTAAATATCAAATAGGGTAATAATAACACACAAAAAAATTTCAAATAATAATAATATGAAACTGCAGTAATTGTATTTGAATTTAATAGAAAGTGATTACCGCAATTTCTTCCTTCCATTTTTATTTCAGCACTTTCAATATTAACTACATATATACTAGGAAAAAGCACTTTCCACACAAGAAAATTCCTCGAACTAATTAAAATGCTGCATTACAAATTTGTTTGAAAATTCATTTTATGAACATAAAAATATTACAATTCTAGGAAATGTTTAACTGAAAATAATTCAGTGCAATGAATAACGATTTTTTTCACCCGAAACCCGAGCAAATTTCTTAATTGCATATTTGGAAAGTATGATTCATTTAGAGATTTGTTTTCCATTGGAATTCTATTTACAAATCGTACGTGACAGGTGTCAAACTGACTCACATGGCAATAGCGTCATTATTTAATGAGATAAATAATTTAACAAAAAAAAACATTACGTTAACTTTCTCAAATTCTGGGAAATTTTGTACTAAAAATGATTGCATTTATGATACAGGGGCAGGATGAACATATTTAATACAATGTTTAAAGTATTTGTTATTTCAATCGGAACCCAAAGAACTTTTAAAGCTAATTTCTAACGAGTTATTCATTTAGAGGTTTGTTTTTTATTTGCAATCTCTTTACAAATCATACGCGTCAGGTGTCAAGCTCTCATCATATTTTTATTAAGAAATGTTTGGCAAATCGTCATGGAAAGACTCACACCGCAAAAGTATTTCCAAATGAAATATATTGTATATTAAAGTGGCAGCGAAAATTCAACATGGGATTTTCGGTAACAACAAGTTTTATATAATTCTTCATTTAAATCAACAACAAATGTTGAAAGCTAAACAACCTATTTTTCACATGCAATTTCTTGTAGTTATGTGTCTGTTTATATTATTTTACCAGATAAGACCTTGAGTGACATCAATCCACTATCCTTAATGATGTCAAATTTCTTGTGAGTTTAGTTTAATTTAACTACTGATTATTTGTATTTTTGTATTTTTTATTTGGCTTACATTTCGTTCATTTAATATAAAGGTAACACGATGTGACAAGCATTCGTAGCGCTTTGAATAAAGCAATCCTTATTACTTGATATCATTACGGAGCATTGACTAGACAGCACCACTACGAAAAATTGTTTCATTTCCTTACGACTTCACGCTCACTTATTCATGTAGATTCATCGTGAAATACGAAACGATGCTTAAATATACAGACAAATGTTGTGTGTGTTTTTTTCTCTGTATTTACATATCTTGCAATTCAAAATGTCACTACACAGTGAGCGTTGTTAGTATTCATGGGCTCTGTCAGTCAGTCAGCGAGTCAGTTCTTTGCTGCGTAAAGTATATCCTGCATCGCATTGTATTTCTAACAATTCACACTTGCGTTGTTGCATACAAGAATATATGTTTACTTGAACAACGACGTTTCTTCTCATCTCATTTCTTTTTTGTTTTGCAAATTCTGTTTCTGTGTAGTTTTTTTTTTTGGGTTTTTAGTTCATGTGAAAACCGTAAGAGACGTGTATAGCTTTTGCCTTGGGTGCAAGCAGCAACGTTTTAGCCGTACTACCCCTCCGCCCCAAGGTATGCAATGGTACTGCTTTGTATGACAATCCTAAAAATAGGCAACAACAACATTCACAACGACCTGTCAAAGAATCCGTCCGTTTTAATGCCCTCCAGTGAAATGTGATGTCAGGTCGTTGAGGAGTACAAACTAAAAGTTGTCATGCATAATCTGCGCAAATGTTGTACACGAATTGTGCTTACGGAAGAGAAACGAGCCGAACGAGTAACAAATGCTATTGCATTTGAATAAAAGTAAACGTGAACTTTATTGAATGGAAGAAAAATAATAAAAGTACGAGAACAAATTTAAGGTGGTTTGTGTGATGGCAAATATGCAAATTTTCTAGTTATCCGTTAGGAAAAATTTCCTAGAAAATTTAATGCGATTATAGTTTTTCATATATTTATTTTCTACAACTTATTACATATAAGGGTTTCGAGGCATATTTTTATAGAAAAACCAGTAAGAAAGTTTCAGATGGGCAACCCGACTTACACATACCCTCAACCTCATATATCCTCACGACAACGACTTAGTCAAGCGCTTTCAAATAGACCGACTGCGCTTGCTTGGATGAAAATGCTCCAGCTCGAAAAGTCTTTGGCAATAAACTCGATGGGCAGCGCTGAAGTGGATGGACCAGGTTTACTCGGAATATGAGTACATTTTAATAGAAAATCTAATTCCGAATAAATTTTTTTTTTAATAATTACTCAGATTCCTTTTACAATTTTCTATAAAAATTTTCTCAAATCCTGAGTAAAATTCTCTATAAAATTTCCTTAGATTCCGAGTAAAATTTTCTATAAAATTTCATCAGACTCTGAGTAAAATTTTCTATAAAATTTCATCAGACTCTGAGTAAAATTTTCTATAAAATTTCATCAGACTCTGAGTAAAATTTTCTATAAAATTTCATCAGACTCTGAGTACAATTTTCTATAAAATTTCCTCAGACTCTTAGTAAAATTTTCTATAAATATTTCCTCAGATTCCGAGCAAAATTTTCTATAAAAATCTCTTCGGATTCTGAGTAAAATTTTCTATAAAATTTCATCAGACTCAGATTCCGAGCAAAATTTTCTATAAAATTTCCTCAGATTCCGAGCAAAATTTTCTATAAACATTTCCTCAGATTCTGAGTAAAATTTTCTATAAAAATTTCTTCAGATTAAGAGTAAAATTTTCTATAAAAATTTCCTCAGAATCCGAGTAAAATTTGCTATAAAATTTACTCAGATTCCTTAAATTTTTTTACAGCAATAAAAAAATTACTTAGATTTTGAATACAAGTCTGTATAAAACTTACACTGATTCCTTATTAAAATTTTTATAAAAATTTACTCAGATTCCATAAAAAATGTCAATAGAAATAAAAATTTTCAGATTCTTAGTAAAATTTTTTATAAAAATTTACTCAGATTTAGTAAAATTTTCTATAAAAACTTACTTTGATTCTGACTAAAATTTTGCAATAAAATTAGCTAGGATTCTTAGTAAAATTTTCAAATATTTTTGATATTTCTATTATTTTTTTTACGATTTTTATGTCAAAAATAATTTAAATCTGATTAATCTTTTTTTGTATAGTAATAAATTAATAATTATAATAAAATATAATAAATTTCTTAATGATTTTCCATCTATGTTCCCCAATGTCCAACGACTAATTGTTATTCTTGTTTGTTTAAAATACTGTACCCCTACATTTTTCAATTGCCTCAAAGTAGGCTACAGAAATGATTGTGACAACACACCCCACGTGTAGGCAATATATTAAATCAGCTATTTCCGCTTTCAAATGAAATTTTAAATATCAAAGATTACCTAAACGTGACAGCTGTTGCAGCATTATGGCGCATTGTGTGTATGTGTGTGTGTATAAAAGACTTAGAATAATAAATGGTTATGTTGTCTGCATGAATTTACAATTTTAATGAAGCGGGGGAGATATCATTTTTGTTTGAAAGCTATACATACATGTGTAGATGATTACTACGTGTAAGGTCCTTAAATGTTTTTAATTTTATTAAAATACAAATTGAATAAAACACTCTTAATGTTTGGGGGGAGGGAAGCCTATAAATGTGCTCCTACGAGTAGACACCACAAACGTTTTCAAGTTATAAGCAGTTTGCTGTTATGCATGACTATTAATGAAATTACCTTTTCTTGTGGCACGGCAAAAGATGAGGAGGGGGGAAAGGAGTCTTGCCAGCACATTGTATATAGCAGAGTTATGTTATGTAGCCACGATGTAAACTTTCACTCTGCCGTGACCATGACTGATGGCAGATAACGTGCGCAAAGTTCTTTGCGGAAAACAAAATATTATACTTTTATTTTTAAATTCGCCCTACTTGTGGTATATTTGCATTACATTTCACTCTTTGCAACAGTAAATAAAAACAACAAAACAACATTTTAACGAAATTTGTTTAATTTGCATTACAATTAATTAACATTTCGCTTGAGAGGCCTAATGGAATCATCATCGAAATCACGTTAAGGCATCCTGCCGCCATAACGGAAGAACGCAGTTAAATATACCCTCCCCGCCCTCCCCCAGTCAATCCATGCACATCACATTAATATTTCAGTGCCTTTACCACCACGAAATCAGATGAGGAGATGCCCTTCGATGTTCGAAATCAGCACGACAGCCAGGAGAAGCTTAAAGAGCAAAGGCCAAATGGTAAACCCAAAGGTGGAGCACAACCAAAAAGATGACGGCAAACAAACACCGCCAACAAAAAATATTTCGAGTCAGAGGAAGGGAGGTAACTACGAGTATAACTGAAGTAAAATACCGCAATGCAATTATTTTAATATGCTCTGCTCTTGTGGAAAGAGAGAAAAAAACAACGAACGGAACTCAATGGAGAAATTCGTGCAAATGTAATGACTTAACATTCACAGGCACGCAGACATATGGGAACGGTAAATTGTGGCCCATAGAAAGGCTAAAGACAACTTGAATGCGGCTGCTTTTTGTGTAGCGAAAGAAGTTCCTTCCTCATCTATGTAGTTTTCTGTTGTTGCTATTTGTCTGTTATTACATTTCAGGCTTTGTTGTGATTTGTTTATTTTAATATGGCAGAATTTTCCTTTGCTTTCATCGTCTGGTTATTTACGGTTTCTTGTTTGCGTTTTTATTATGATAATTTGTATTTTATTGTTACGAGTATTATATTTATATTTATTCTTCTCTTTTTGTCATTGTTGAGTGCACACAAAAAGATTACGTTTGGAGTAGGGGGACCCTATGGACGGTATAACGACCAACAGCAGTAACATACGCAATGCACATGATGATTGGTGAACACAAAAGACAGAGAATGCTATGATACTACTTCAAATGTAACTTTAAGGCGCCCAAAGGTAGGCAAGTGTACAAGGGCAAAACGCATGCCAAAAAGTATGCAATTCTTTTTGTATGAGAAAATATTAAAGCTTTTGAGTAACAAAACAACTATTCGAGTATTTGAGTTGTAAGGGACCTTAGAAGATTTATTGCTGTGCCCCATGTCACAGCAACATTAAATCAAATATATGATATGGGGTAACAAAATATTTGAAAAAAAAAACTTACTATCTATTACAGAACTTCAGAGGATAAAATTACATACCTGGAAAGAGAAGAAAGAAATTTAAAATTAAAAAAAATAATCAAAGTAGTATGAAAGGAAATTTAGACTTAAATTATGAAACCCTGAACTCGAGTTTGAATATTTAATAAAACAAGTTTGAAAAAGACTTTAGAGCAAGGTCGAACAAAAACCACAAGTACAACTTTTGAAGTTTTGCTTACATGCCATCAGCAACGATTTACGCTATTTCTTAAACATACCATTATAATGACCAACCCAAGGGTTTATGACGATCACGCAGACTTCAAAATTGGCTGTACTTTATAGATAATCATAGAAAAAGCTTACATTTGTCTACATTCCAAATATTGTCAGGTTCCTAGTAATTAAATTTTGTGTTTGATCAAATCACCATTTACATGTCAAGATTAATACAAAAATAAAAAATTTACGGCAAAGATTTTTGTAAAACATTTTCAGGCTATAAAAAACCTCAAGTACGTCGAAATCAAAATAATTTACATAAAATTTAAAACCAAAAATTAAAAACCCCATAAAAATAACACTAATCTCTCTTTAAAAAAATGTTTAATAAAATTATATGAAGTTTGTAATTTTATTCTGAATTTTTATTTTTTTAATTAAAATTTTTAATATTAAATATTAAATTCTATTAGATTCTTAGTAAAATCTTTAGACAAATTCAACCAAATACTAAGGAAATTTTTCTATAGAAAAAAACCCAGATTCAGAGTAAATTATTTTACAGAAATTAACTCTGAATTTTTTATTTTGAATTTTTATAATTCAATCAAAAATTTTGAGATTTTATTTAAAATTTTTCCATTTAATTAATAATTTATAATTTTTAAAAAATAACTACAGATTCTTGTTAAATTCTTCTAAAAGATTTATCCAAATTCTGAGTATTACTTTCTACCAAAATTAACTCAGAAAATTAGAAAAATTAAATCATATGCAGAGCAAAATTTTTTTCTAAAAAAAATAACAATGACGTTGTGTAAAAATTCCTATAAAAATTTATTCAAATATGTATACAAATTTAATCAGGTGCCACATAATAACAAAATTTTCCATACAAAGTTCACTGGAGGCGGAATTTTGAATTTTGTTAAACAATCTTATTTTATCAGAAAGTTTCTACCAGAATCTATCATCAGAAAGTTTCTCCAGAATCTATCATAATAATTTTAAATTTTGTAATTTGTTTTATTTATATATTTTGTACATTTATTACATTTTAATATTTTGTTACATATATTTTTATATTTCTAAATTTTCATATTTTTATCTGTTTTACATTTTTATATTTTTATATATATGATCTTTTATATTTTTTTTTATATTATTTATATTTTTATATTTTTATACTTTTATATTTTTATATTTTTATATTTTTATATTTTTATATTTTTATATTTCTATATTTTTATATTTTTACATTTTTATATTTTTATATTTTTATATTTTTATATTTTTAACTTTTTATATTTTTAAAATTTTATATTTTTATATTTATATATTTTTTTATTTTATATTTTTTATTTTAATATTTAAATACTTTTATATTTTTATATATTTATACCCACGCCTCTTTCCCCCCCAGATACCGCACGAGCTGGGGTCCATTTAAGCTGAACATGACGGTGGTCTCGGCCACAAGTCACTTCAGCACTTCATGTTAAAGTGTTTATTATTTTTTTTTTAATTGAATTGAATTAAATTGAATTGATTTGATTTGAATTAAATTAAAGTGAATTATATTGAATAGTATTGAATTTATAATATAAAAGTTATAATTGATCATTTCCACATATCACTGTTTTACGACGTGGGGCATAACATTACCCTAAAAACATCCGCATAATCCGGCATGTTTCCAATGCAATGGCTTTCGACATTTCATGTAAATGCGATGAAAGCCCCAATTCGTCGAGATGTTGCGAAACAGAGTTTACCACAATTCCAGTACTCGATATCACAATTGGGATAGTTTGCACAGTTGTTAGATGTTCCCTTTGCTTTACTTCAAACGCTAAGTCTGCATATTTAGATATTTTTTCACTAATGGTTCGATTCACGTTATCCGAAAGTGGAACTGCGACGTCTATAACGTATCCAACCTTTCTGCATTTGTCTATCCAAATTATGTCTGGTCTGTTGGCGTTAATTGTCCGATCTGTTGACATTGATCGGTCCCAATACAGTTTAAAGTTTCTGCTCATTAGCACTACCTCCGGTTCATATCTGAAATATGGAAGTTTTTCCTCCAAGAAACCACTTCTAATCGCAAGGTTTTGATGGATTATTTATATTTTATATTTTTATATTTTTATATTTATATTTTTATATTTTTATATTTTGATATTTTTTTATTTTTATAGTTTTTATTTTAATATTTTAATACTTTTATATTTTTATATTTTTTTATTTTTATATATTTATATATTTATATTTTTATATTTTTATATTTTTATATTTTTATATTTTTATATTTTTATATTTTTATATTTTTATATTTTTATATTTTTATATTTTTATATTTTTATATTTTTACATTTTTATATTTTTATATTTTTATATTTTTATATTTTTATATTTTTATATTTTTATATTTTTATATTTTTATATTTTTATATTTTTATATTTTTATATTTTTATATTTTTATATTTTTATATTTTTATATTTTTATATTTTTATATTTTTATATTTTTATATTTTTATATTTTTATATTTTTATATTTTGATATTTTGATATTTTGATATATTGATATTTTGATATTTTGATATTTTTATATTTTGATATTTTGAAATTTTGATATTTTGAAATTTTGATATTTTGATATTTTGATATTTTGATATTTTGATATTTTGATATTTTGATATTTTGATATTTTGATATTTTGATATTTTGATATTTTGATATTTTGATATTTTGATATTTTGATATTTTGATATTTTTATATTTTGATATTTTGATATTTTTATATTTTTATATTTTTATATTTTTATATTTTTATATTTTTATATTTTTATATTTTTATATTTTTATATTTTTATATTTTTATATTTTTATATTTTTATATTTTTATATTTTTATATTTTTATATTTTTATATTTTTATATTTTTATATTTTTATATTTTTATATTTTTATATTTTTATATTTTTATATTTTTATATTTTTATATTTTTATATTTTTATATTTTTATATTTTTATATTTTTATATTTTTATATTTTTATATTTTTATATTTTTATATTTTTATATTTTTATATTTTTATATTTTTATATTTTTATATTTTTATATTTTTATATTTTTATATTTTTATATTTTTATATTTTTATATTTTTATATTTTTATATTTTTATATTTTTATATTTTTATATTTTTATATTTTTATATTTTTATATTTTTATATTTTTATATTTTTATATTTTTATATTTTTATATTTTTATATTTTTATATTTTTATATTTTTATATTTTTATATTTTTATATTTTTATATTTTTAAATTTTTATATTTTTATATTTTTATATTTTGATATTTTTATTTTTTTATATATTTTTATATTTTTATATTTTTATATTTTTATATTTTTATATTTTTATATTTTTATATTTTTATATTTTTATATTTTTATATTTTTATATTTTTATATTTTTATATTTTTATATTTTTATATTTTTATATTTTTATATTTTTATATTTTTATATTTTTATATTTTTATATTTTTATATTTTTATATTTTTATATTTTTATATTTTTATATTTTTATATTTTTATATTTTTATATTTTTATATTTTTATATTTTTATATTTTTATATTTTTATATTTTTATATTTTTATATTTTTATATTTTTATATTTTTATATTTTTATATTTTTATATTTTTATATTTTTATATTTTAATATTTTAATATTTTTATATTTTTATATTTTGATATTTTTATATTTTAATATTTTTTTCACAATTTTATCATCGATCGCAGTAGTGTTTCTCTACAGTCTGCTCTCACCACACAGTCACATCCTTTCGGTATCTGCGACTGCCTCATTTTGCCAAATGTTAATGTCGACGTTCATCAACGCTACAAAAAAAAACAAAAACCCCTCTTTAAAATAACATTAAAACAATGTGCTCACACACACACACACACACAAGACGCTCGTTTCGTTCATCTCCATCTCGTTTTCCGGCATTTGTGGCGTAAATAAAATTTGAATTTGACAAGCGTTTGTTTTCGTTACAATCCATCGACTTTAACGTTCACTCGTTCATCGTTCTTTGTAATTTCAGTCGCCGCAACACTGCTAAGCGAATGCCTGGGAATGAGCGAGGTAGTAATTTGAGTTTAAATTTTACTCTTCTTTGTGCAATTTGTACTTGGTACCCTTCCGTTTCGTTTCCGTTTCCTTTCAGTTTGTGTGTGTGTGTTTTTTTGCACTTGTTCGCCAAACCATTATAATGTTATTTATTCGCATTTATTTTGCACTTCAGTGCAAAGGAGGGAACATAAGGAGTGGAAATAAAAAACTTTTCTTGTTTTTTTTTTGTTGCGAAAATTATGATTATATGCGAACGAATGTATGAAACGTACACAGTGTTAGTAGTTTGCTGGGGCATTCGGGGAGTTGACACCCCCACAATTGTTGGTTGTTCCTCTAGCGGCCATTTTCCCGCTTCCTGCCACATTAACTCATTCTTTGGCCGTTGGTACTCCCAGCCCTTGCTCTCGCAAGTGCTCTTTATTATTACGATAGTTGCTGTTGTTGTTGTTGCTGGAGAACATTTTTGCATTTTATTTGCTAGCAAAAAAATGTGAAATAATATTCATTATATTTGCATTAAAAATATTTTTGCTTCAATGTTGTTAGCAGCGTTTTGCAAGAAGGGCATGAGGTGGTGGTGGTGAAGGCACCCAGGCCATCGTTGTTGCTATTGTTCATTGGCATTTATATTTGCCTCATTTGTTTTCTTCCGTTATGGTCTTTACATTTTATCCAGTGCACAACAAACACTACACAGAGAGCGAGAGAGAGTGCGAAGAAAAGAAACGACCTGGTAAGCAAATAACTTGACTTAAACGTCCACAAAGGCAATGAGTGTGTACTCGCTTGTTATAGCTTATAACTATAATTTTTGTCCTGCTGCTATTAGTTGGTTGGCTGTGTTACAACATCTCATTTAGCCAAATACTGAATAAATTAAGTCATTAGCATTTTGAGCGTTTTTTCTTCTTATACTGCGAGCAAGACTGTTTGACACCATCAGTGTCATTATTCCTATCTCGACCATCATCGCCACAGTAACCATCATCAGGGGCAACACAACGAACGAACACCACCAAGAACTGGGATGATCTGGCGCAGATAAGAAGGAAAATGCCCAAAATATGTATATATTAAGTTTAATTAGTTAAGGTAAATTTAAAATAACGGTATGCCAGTAATTTGCTTTAACAATCGTTGCTATTTGTACAGCGATCCCTGCCTGAAAGTAGGCAATGTTTCTTGCTATGTCATGACAAACGCCTGGAAGCAATACAATGATGATGATTTCTTGCAAGATATTTCAAAGTACTAATTATGATAATCTTTGTAATGCATAATGTCCCACACCGCAGGGAAATGAATGAATGTAAATGAAAATGGAAATTTATTTTGTTAATAACAAACATTTTTTGTTTTAAATTGAAAAATTTTAAATTTTCGAAGATTCTTGAAGCAGAGTGTAAGGAGATTTTCATAGAAAATATTAATAAGAAAAATTAAAAATTTTAAATTTTGAAGATAAAAATAAAAAATTTTACTCCGATTCTGGATTACTTTTTACAGAAAATTTTACTCATAACCTAAAAATTTTTGGAAAATTTTAATCAGATTACGACAAATTTGTATAGAAAAGTCAACCCAGGTTTATAGTAAATTTTTAAGGAAAATGTTAGCAGAGTTATTTAGATTCTAACTAAAATTTTTACCCCAAAATTCACTCTGGTTCTGAGTAAATTTTTATTTTTTTTTTCCAAACAGATTCTCAGATTTTTATAAAAAATTTCTGAATAATTTTTTTTAAGGAACTTTAACTCGGATTTTGAGCATTTTGTTATAGAAAATTTTACGCAGATTCTGACTGAATATTTATTGGAAATTAAAAACAAATTCTAAATTTTTGTAGAAAAGTTTACTTAGGTCCAGAATCAAATTTTATAGAATATTTGTTTATAAACGTATTAAATTTATATTAAAAAAAATTCACAAAGATTCTAAGTAAATTTTTATAGAAAATTTCAATGAAATTCTCAGTTTTTTTTTAAATATATGTTTAAAGAAACTTTCATTGGGATTCTGAAAAATTCCCTATAGAAAATTTTACCCAGATTTTGAGCAAATTTTTAGGAAGATTTTCACTCTGATTCTGATTAAAAAAAACTGATTTTATAGAAAATATTTCTCAGATACTGAGTAAATTTTTATTCACCATCTGAGAAAATTTTTATAGATAAATTTTTTCAGATTTTGATTAAAATTTTATAGAACATTTCACATTCAAATCTGAGTAAATTTTTATAAGAAAAATTTAATTCAGATTCGGAGTAAATTTCAAACAAAAAAAAACAGATTCTGTATAAAATTTTAAAGAATTTTTTTAGATTTTTTAGACAATTTTTACAGAAATTATTTTTTATGAAAATAAATTTTTCTCAGATACTTTGAAAATCTTTATGGAAAATCCTACTTAGAATCGGAGTAAATTGTAAATATACTTTGCTACAAAGTAGCAATTTTCCGAACAAAACAAGCTCTTTTTAGTACAATAAAAATCATCTTTAGTACAATAAAAGTCCTCTTTAGTACAATGAAAGTGCTTTTTTGTACAATAATGGTACCTCATTGATCAGTAAAAGTACTTTTTGGTACATCAAAAGTACTTTATGGTACAACAAAAGTATTTTTTGTTAAAAAAACATTTTAGTACAACAACAGTACTTTGTTGAGACAATAAAAGTGCAATATAAGTACTTTTTTGAAACAATAAATGTAATTTTTTAATACAACAAATAAAATACAATACACTTGGTACCATTAAAGAACTGTTTGGTACAATAACAGTACTGTTTGGTACAATAAAATTACTTTTTGTACAATAAAAGTACTTTTTGGACACTAAAAATAATATTTTTAAACAGTAAATTGAAACTCACTTAGTCACTTTTTAGCACGACAAAGGTACTTTTTTGGTGCAAGAAAAGTGCTTATTTGAAAATGTAAATGTACTTTTTTTAATTCAATAATATACGTTTGGGTACAATGAAAGTACTTTTTTTGTACCATAAAAGAACTTTTTGTCACAATAACCTTACCTTTTGGTAGAATAAATGTACTTTTTGGTACAATAAAAGTAATTCTTGGAATAATAAAAGCACTTTTTAAACACAAAAAAAATTTTTTTTTAACAATAATTTTATTATTTAAAAAAGTAAATGTACTTTTTTTTAATTCAATAAAAAAACTTAGTACACTGAAAGTAATATTTTGGTAGAATAAAAGTACTTTTTGGTACAATAACATTACCTTTTGGTAGAATAAAAATACTTTTTGGAACAATAAAAGTACTTTTTGGACACTAAAAATAATTTTTTTAAACAATAAATTTAGTCACTTTTTAGTACGACAAAAGTACTATTATGTACAATATTTGAAAAAGTAAATGTACCTTATTTAATTCAATAAAGAACTTTTTGAACACTAAAAGTACTTTTAGCATAATGAAAATACTTTTAGTACAACCAAAGTATTTGGTGGAACAATAAAAATTATATTTAAAAATACTTTTTTGAAACAAAAAAACAAATTTTTTGTACAATAAAAGATTTTTTGTGTACTTTTTGTTACAACAACAAAAGAAATTTTATTGTGCAAAACAGTTTAATGATTGTTTGAAAAAAGTAATTTTATTGTACTTTAAGTACATTAACTGTTCCAAAAAGTACTTTTATTGTGCGAAAGTGTTTTTTCAAAATATAAAAAAGTGAATTTATTGTACTTAAAAAGGACTTTTGTAGCACCAATAAAGTAAATTTTTTGTTTCAGAATAGCACTTAGCTTATACAAAATTTACTTTTATTGTTTCAGAAAGTAATTTTATTGTTGCAAAAAGTACTTTTATTGTTGCAAAAAGTACTTAAAAAAAAAACTTAATTTCCCTTTACACCCCATGAATGAGGTATGGGATAGCTTCTCGCGTTGTTGTGGAATTATCACGCTTTCTATTCTTACCACTGTGCCACGGCCGGTCCCAAGTACTTTTATTGTTCCAAAAAGTACTTTCATTGTACCAACAAGTACTTTTATTGGTTCCTATTTGAGAGCCGTCTTTCGACTTTTATTGTATCAAAAACCTTTTTTTTTGTTATACAAATTCCATTTTTTGTTGCAGAGTACTTTTATTGGCTCAAAAAGTGTATTTATATATTGGACTTGGATCGGAGCTTCGGCTCTTTACTATCTGGTAGTGCGATAGTTGAGAGCTTAAATGAAACAGAATAGCCTCTCAGCTCGCGAACCAGGATCCTCAATATTTCGAATGGCTTTTCGGCTCTCTAAAATAAGCCAGTTTCCAAATAAGGCGCCAAACTCACAAGTCAAGAATCAATTTGTTTATCGTAGGTAGCTACTGCCTCTGAGCTTAGAGCAAAGTATTGGGGGAAAAAGCGAGCCAATACGTACTCTAGTATATTTTGGTTTAAAAATTTTTAAACCTTTTTGCCAAAATATTTATAACTTTTGTATTTTTTCATTCTTAGTTATTCATATTATAAATTTTTCTCATTTATAATTTTATAATGCCAAAAATGTACCAAAGAAAATGCGTCATTTAATAGAACAAATAATTTAAAAATTGACAATAAAAAAGAAAAAGAAATTATGTTGGTAGAAAACCCAAACATTTGTTTCGATATATAACATTTTACATTTTCAAATTTTTCACATTGCCCTAATGTCAGTAATTTAAACTCTTCTCAACTATACTCTTGGAAAATGTGCTTACTTTTGTGTAATTGGCATTTAGCTAATAAAAAGACTTTCTTAAACAATTTTCTCTAAAGTCTCCTAACTTAAACCAATTAAAATCCACAAAACTACGCATCTCGCATAACGGAAGAAAAATCCCCTAAAATATACTACACTTGTGGTTTATATCCTCTAAACCACACACTGGGGAGTTTAAAATAATCCCGCTCTAATGTTGTCATTACTCTAAATGAATTCCACCTTAATCTCATGTACTAAAACAACATCACCAGCTCTCATCCCCTCAATTGACAACATACTTTGCAATAATGAGCAAATTTAAATGTTATCCCGCATCCCCCTAAGAAAGTCTGAACAATTATAGATAAGAAAGTTTCACTTTTATAAGAATAGCTTAAAATAAGAACTTAAAATAATTAGTTTACATAACTTTCTAAATTTGATGGAAACGGATTAATGTTAATTTGTGACGATGATGATGATGAGAGTGCTGCCTAAAAACACTCAAGTGTTATCGTATCTTTGCAACGCCTTAGGATAGGCAATATACTGTTGAAGTAAGTTCGTTCACAAAAAAGGTAATAAGTATTTGCAAGATGTATACAACGAAAAAATTGGTGTCATTGATAAAAGACGTTGTCGTTTTGTCTTTTTTGGCTTAAATGTTTAAAATAATGATTGGCAAATTAGCTAGAAAAAAATAATGTAGCTAGGATTTTTGTGGCATAAAGCTGGAGGCCATTATGTAAGAGAGACATGCTTTTGTGTTCATGAAAAGACATAATGATGCGAGCATTTTAAATACAAAAGCCTAGGGCCAGGCACTTTTTTCCTAACAGGAAACGAGAAACAGTAAAAAATAAATGGGATCCCTTTGTAAGTGATCCCTGTATAACCATTAGCTATAGTGGGTAAGGTATTGATGGCAGATTTTTATTCAAACATGTATGAGTGTATAGAGTATTGAGAGCACTTTTTATTTAAGCTTGTACCTGAAAATTGTTTCCTGTTTAAAATTATAAAATTAATTTATTTTACACAGCCAACATATACTCGTACCATTCAAAGTTCTTCTTCCTGCGAGCAGGCAGGAGGTACAAAAGTAGCCAGCCATCTTTTTAGTATTATCAATGGATTACGTTTTTTTTGGAACAACAAAGTTTTCTTTTTTCATTCTTCTACTATCATTATATAGTCCCCAAAGTAAAACTGGGGGCGCAACAACAAGTCAGTTGACTGAAAAACAAAAACACAACAAAATGGACATTTTAATATGCTCACTTCGTCAACGCTCTAACAAGCGCCCTGCTTTAGGACGCTGTTGGCCCAGTTGGAGCATCATCAACAAAAAGGATGTTGAAGCAACCTCATAAAAGTTGTGTTGTTGAGTTGCAGCAGCAGCAAATGGAAAAATAAAGCAAAACAAAATAGAGTAAACAAACTAGACTACATCATGGCAAAGTTTATTTTTATGCTGCTGCAAAAAGAAAAACAGTGGAAATTTACACTCTTTTAGTGGATATAGTGGACGGGGTTTTATTCACTTTTTTTTTGTGTGTGTGTGTTGTGTTGTTAAACATTTTTACATGCAAAGTGTATAGCAGTAGGGGGTACATTTATGGCACAATTTGGGGAGAAAATTAGAAGATATTTATAGATATAAAAATCAACTATTTCAGCAGTTTCATAGAAAATTCTTTCGTAGACATACAAAGGAAACTAATATATGAGACGTATCGGTATATTAAGTAGGCCAATATGGAATACTGGAGTTTTTCTAGTTTTCCTATATACTAGGCAGCTTCAAAGTTCACCTTCTTCAAAGTCAAAGTTCAAACTTCTTCATAGAACAATAGGATTAGTACAAAAGTTAATGCATGAGTATGTGCTACGCTCTCAAAAGCACAGCAGACTTGTCAACGAGCCACCTATCGTTCATTTAATGTACTAATTTGTCAAACATGTTTTTATTAGGTCTATTGCATAATCATATTACTCATAATCATAGTAACATCAATAAACACTTGTATATAAGCTAAGTATACCAGTCATACTGAATATACTAATGATAGATACGTATGCAACTATTTTGCCTACAGTCATTGATAATCATATATAGAAGCAGTCACTGTATTTGTATACCACGGTACAACTAATGCTGAAACTAAACTTTTTCTTTTTAATTTAATTTCTTATATTTCCTATTATAGCTTAACTTTTAAAAACAAGTGCTCTTTAATTGCCCACCACTGTCTGTTTTTGTTCAACACTTTCAACGTTAAGCTCATTTTAATAGTAGATATTTTTGGCGGGCACCTAAAAGTTTGTGTAGTGGACCAAACACAAACCTAAAGTAAATAGGGGCATGTGATAATTGCATACGTGAGTGCCACATGTACTCGTTACACATTAGGGTGTTACTTAATTTTCAAAAACTAATGATTTTCAAGCAATAATGCCTTATGCACTACTAAAAATCCGAAAGACGTTCGGCTTGCAAAGTTCTTTTTTAAAGAGTACTTTCAATTTAGTAAAAAGTACTTTTATGGTACCAAAAAGCACTTCTATTGCACTATAAAGTACATTTATTATACTAAAAAAGTACTTTTTTTGTTTCAACAAGGATTCTGAATGTATCAAAAAGTACTTTTATTGTACTAAAAATAATTTTATTGCGAAAAAATACTTTCATTGTACTAACAAGTACTTTTATTATACCAAAACGTACTTTTATTTTACCATAAAGTATTTTTTTTTCAAAAAGTAATTTGAATGTAGTACTTGTGTAAAAAAGTACTTTAAATTTATTAAAAAGTACTTTTATGGTATAAAAAAAGTACTTCTATTGTGCCAAAAAGTACCATTATTATACTAAAAAAACTTTTATTGTACCAAAAATTACATTCATTGTACTAACAACTACTTTTATTTTACCATAAAGTACTTTTATTGTACCAAAAAGTACTTTTTTTGTATCAAAAGGTACTTTGCATGTACCAAAAAGTACTTTTAATGTACTAAAACACTTTTATTGCGAAAAAGAAAACTACTTTCATTGTACTAACAAGTTCTTTTATTATACTAAAAAGTACTTTTTTACCATAAAGTACTTTTATTTTACCATAAAGTGCTTTTATTGTACCAAAAAGTACATTTATTGTATCAAAAGTACTTTTTTGTATCAAAAAGTACTTTGAATGTAGTATTTGTGTAGACTTTTTTACTTTTTACCATAAAGTACATGTGTTGTACCAAAAAGTGCTTTCATTGTACTAAAAAGTACTTTTATAGTACCAAAAAGTATTTCTATTGTACCAAAAAGTACTTTTATTGTACTAAAAACGACTTTTATTGCACCAGAAATTTCTTTCATAGTACTAACAAGTACTTTTACAACAACAAAAAGTACTTTTATTTTACCATAAAGTACTTTCATTTTACCATCAAGTACTTTTATTGTACCAAAAAGTACTTTGAATGTACCAAGAAGTACTTGTGTAGTAATAAAAAGTACTTTTTTGTATCAATAAGTACATTGAATGTAGCACATGTGTAGTTAGAAAAAGTACTTTTGTTCTACCAAAAAGTACTTTTATTGCACTAAAAAGTACTTTTATTGTACTAAAAATACCTTTTTTGCACCAAAAACTGTTTTTATTGTACTAACAAGTACTTTTTGGTCTAGAAATAAAGTACTTTTATTGTATCATAAAGTACTTTTTGTATCAAAAAGTACTTGGAATGTACCAATAAGTACTTGTGTAGTAAAAAAAAGTACTTTCATTGAGCTAAAAAGTACTTTCATGGTACCAAAAAATACTTCTTTTGTACTAAAAAGTACTTTTATTGTGCTAAAAATACTTTTATTGCACCAACAATTACTTTTATTGTACTAACAAGTACTTTTAATAGCCCAAAAACTACTTTTATTTTACCATAAAGTACTTTCATTTTACCTTAAAGTACCTTTATTGTACCAAAAAGTACTTTTTTGTATCATAAAGTTCTTTGAATGTACCAAAAAGTACTTTTATTGCAACAAAAAGTAAATTTTTCAGCAAATTTTTAGATATTTCCAAAAAAATTTCTTTTTTTTAAAAAAATAATATTACTTTTTGTTTAAAAAAAATAAATTTAAATAAAAAAAAAATCATTTGCATAAAATTTTATGTTTGAAAAACTAAATTCATTAAAGCTCCAAATTCAAAAATATTTATAAAAATTGTAAATATTTGGTATCAACTAATTTGAAAATAGAATTTAAAATGATGTAAAATAAATAAAAAAAATTTGGGGCATTCTATGGAAATAAATTAAACTCAAAATTCTAAACATTATTAATACAATTAACGATTTTATTTATTTTTTCTAAAATTTTTATTTTTTTGTTGAATTTTTTGAGAAATATTTATATTATTTAAATAAATTAAAATATATGTATAAACATATTTATAGTTATCATTAAAATTTTAATATGTTTCTCATACAAAATACTGAAATTTTGAATTTTCGTTTATTTGTTTCAATCTAAAATTTTTTACTATAAAAATAAATTAATTAATCTTTATAATTATTTCATAATTTTTTAAAAAATTTTTGAAAAATTTATTTTTATACAAATATTATTATTAATATTTTAATAAAAAAATTTATATGAAATGTGAATTATAAACTATTTCTTTATATTTTTCATAAATGTGATTATTTAATTTTTATTATATATTTTATTTTTCAATTTGTCAAAAAAAATGTTGTGTACTTTATTTTAATGTTTTTGTTATATCAGATTTTGATTTGTAATAAAGAATATTTAACCTTTTTAAATAATTTTGTTAATTTTGTAATAATTGTTTTTTTAATTCCAAAGATTTTTAATACTTGAAAAAAAAAATTAATTTAATGATGCTTATGATTATTACAAAACTTTTCTTACAGAATTTGTAAAAAAAATAATAATTTCAAATAAATATCACATTATTTTTCTTATATTTAATTATTGTGATATTTTTGTTTTGTATTTAAAGCGCAGCGTTTGTTTGTCGCCTTCAATAAAATGTTTTAACATAAAATTATGGATATTATTAGATAGATTTTATTATTGATCCCTTGGACAGACGAGAAAATCTATTTTAACTGTTGGCAGATTTTAATATAAAACTGCAACCTTGTAACATGTTCCGCAAATAACTCACAAATCTGTAGCACTGTGCTTAGGCTATAATTAAGCTAACATGACAGACGGCTCCAAGCTAAACATAACATAGATAGATGTCCTCAAATGTATGTGTTACATATGACCACAGTAACTCACTTCCTACAGACCCTACAACAGCCCACGTAATTTGTGAGTGTGTGTGGCCGACTGGAAAATACAACTTTAGCAACTAACAACATTTTTCACACTCCGCCGCACGCTCGGCATCCCATACCATTTGTAACTCCCACCAGTAGCTTTGCCACTACTCATTCCCATACGTGTAATCGCAGAAAATGAGGTGATATTGAGGGAGGGGGCATTTTCATTATATACAAATGGACACTTTTTTGTTGTTGTTGCAAAGATTCATCATGTGACAGCGAGAGGAAGAGGCACGTTGTTATGAGAGCGCATTTTGCAATGTGGGCTAAAAAGCTTGCAGCTATTTGACATGTGTTAACGCGTTTGCTGCAAGTGAAAATGGGAAATGGCAAAAGAGGAACGAACAACTTTTTGTGTGTGTGTGTTTTGTTTTAACTAGAGCTTTATATATAGCATAAGTTAAAGGGGGTGTTTATCTGTGCAACATTGCCTGCACGTGTGTGTGTATGTGTGCCCTGATAGTTTTACAAAAATAATGCTCACAATTTTACACTTAAAATGGCGCCAACTACAGCGAAGCGCGTAGGAAAAAGTACAACTTTTATAATGTTATGATAACGCCGCGCGTAGCACCCACACATGCTAGCAATTTGTTAGTTGCTAGCGTATATGTGTGTGTGTGTAAAACTAAGCATTTATTTTGTTACATCCATTTTTATGCAACACTTCCGTTTCCGTTTAGTTGCTCGTTTGTGTAGGTGTTGCTATTTTTTTGTTGTTACTTCGCGTTGTTGTTTTAGTTTTTTTTTCGCAAAACTTTTTTCGCTTTTCTGTTATTTTTCTTCTATTTTTAGTTGTTGTTGTTGTGCGTTCACTTGCTTCTTTTCTTTTTGTGCGCTAGGACAACTCCGGATTCCGGTAACTTTATTTTATGTGGACCGACAATTACATTGTGAAAAGTTCATATGAACGTGAGTGTGAGTAAATGAGTGAGTGGGTGGGTGTCGGTGTGTGTGTGTGCAATAGAAGTATTTGTATGTGACAAAGTTTACACTTGACTACAAATAGGTTTTGTTTGTTGCTAACAACTCGAATAGTAAAACACTTCCCTTGGTGGTATGTACCCAGCGAAAAGAGAGTAAGAGAAAGAAAAGTCTTTCTTAAAGAATTACTTTTAAAGTAACGGATATTTTTTTGCTTGTTTGCTCACAAATTTTAAGACATTTAATATTTATAAAAAAAATTCGGGCATATGGCCTCCCTGACTGCGCCATATGAACTCCATTTGGTCGTCCCAATTTTGCAACACTGTTTCGAGCATACACGGTCTTCTCGATCATCAAACGTTTTATTGTGCCAGAAACTAGTTTTTTTTGTACTAAAAAGTATTATTGTTGTACAAAAATGTACCTTATGTTGTACTGAAAAGTACCTTCATGTACTAAAAAGTACTTATATTTTACCAAATAATACTTCTATTTTACTTGTGTAAAGTAAAAAAGTACTTTTATTGTACCATAAACTACTTTTTTTGTACCAAAATTACTCTCATTGTACTAAAAAGTACATTTATTGGCCAAAAGGCACATTTATTGTACTAGAATGTACATTTATTGTTGTAAAAAGTATTTTTATTTTACTAGAAAGAACTTTTATTGTACTAACAAGTCCTTTTGATGTCCCAAAATGTACTTTCACTCTACTAGAAAGTACATTTATTGTACTAATAAGCAATTTTATTATACCAAAAAGTCCTTTCATTGTGCCAAAAAGTACTTTTGTAGCACCAAAAAGTACTTTTACTGTACTAAAATGTTCTTTTATTGTCCCAAAGAGTACTTTTATTGAACCGTAAAGGTTCAACCAGAAGGTAATTTTATTGGACAAAAGAATATATTTACTTACACATAAAGTACTTTTTCTGTACCAAAAAGCACTTTTACAATACCAAAAAGTATTTTTTTTACTAAAAATTACTTTTAATTACCAAAAAGTACTTTTGTTGTACTAAGAAGTACACTGATTGTACTAAAAAGTACTTTTTATACCAAAAGCGTTTCCTTTGTACTTAAAATTAATTTATTGTACCAACAAGTACTTCTAATGTACTACACTGTTCCAAAGTACTTTTACTGTACTAAAAAATACTTTTGTTGTTACAAAAAGTACTTTCATTGTACTAAAAAGTAATTTTATTGTACTGAAAAGTATTTATATTGTACCAAAAAGTACTTTCATTGTACCAAAAAGTACTTTTATTGTACTAAGAAGTACACTTATTGTACTAAAAAGTACTTTTTTATACAAAAGCCGCTTTCATTGTATTTAAAAGTAATTTATTGTAACAAAAAGTACTTATATTGTACTAAAAAGTACTTTCATTGTAGCAAAGTACTTTTATTGTACTAAAAAGTACTTTTATTGTGCCATAAGTACTTTTATTGTACTAAAAATTACTTTCATTGTATTAACAACTATGTACTTTTATTGTACTAAAAGGTATTTTTATTGTACCATAAAGTACTTTTATTGTATCAAAATGTAATTTGACTTTGATTGTATCAAAAAGCACTTTTATGGTACTAAAAATGGCTATTATTGTACTAAAAATTACTGTCATTGTACTAACAAGTACTTTTGTTATACCAAAAAACACTTTTATTGTACCAAAAAGTACTTTTACTAATCCACAAAGTTCTTGTGTTGTGACAAAAAGTACTTTTATTCCACCAAGAAGTATTTTTATTATATCAAAAGCCACTTTTATTGTACCAAAAATAAGGTCTAAAAATTAGTTGTACTAAAAACACTTATGCCACAATTCGCAAAAGTTTAATAAAATTTAATTATTTTAAAACCGCTTTCATTTAATTTCACTCTACATCGTAGTATATGACAACGCCATCCGTCCCATTAGAACGCCATCCTTAACTAGGACATGTGGACTTTTAATCATTTCAATGTTTGGCACAAAAAAAACAACACTCACTTTTCTATTCCATTTTCTAAAATAAAATTTTAATTTGCTACGATTTTTTTTGCGTGTGTTGCTTTCGAAAGAAGAGAAAACAAATGTGTTTGCCTAAAAACAACATTTTTAAGCAATTACTTTTTACGAAAATATTTTGCTGAGCACTCGCGCCACGCTCGTTCAGCTCACATCATGTTTGGCCAGGCCTAATTGGCTGTCAGAATTGTGTATGCCCGAATATGTTGTTGATGATGATGGCAGCCTATGTTGTTGCTTAGCATCAGCAGCGCGACAAGCGACGACGACGACGGATGCATCAATGCAAATTTGTTATCACTAAACTGACATGCGAATAATTATCTGCTGCCGTGATGCTTTAAAGTGAAAACATTTGAAAAAGAAAACATCACGTAGAGTGCTTAATTTATATGTGAAATATTGCGCAATATATGTGGTAGAGAAAATTAGAATCCTAAAATTTTTAACTAAAATATATCATAAGCATATTATAAAAAAAAAAAACAGGAAATTCCAAATATATACAACTTTTAAGCCACACAGAAGGACAATGTTAATTGCGAATAATTATTGATTACGAAAAAAGCTATTGATTAATACAAAATTGTAACATCGTCAGAGGTAGGAAACATTTGTGCTTAGAAGATATTTTGTATGCAGTTGTAGATGAGTAGATAATTAGTACACCATAAGTTTTTAACTATGATAAACATGATTCTATGATAACTTTATATTACATATTCTTATACTTTTTACTCACGCTTTCACCTTCATACCGTTAGGGAAATACCAGTCTTCTTACTTAACCCTACTACCTTCGTCCAACACTACTCTTCACTACTTGTATTTCCAACTTACCTGTAAAGAGAGAGAGAGAGAGAAAAATATTTAATTAGCAAACAAGTATTTAACACAGATTCTAAGTACGAGTACATAATTAAATTTTCATACCACTTCCACTGTAAATAATCTAATTAAAAACATGTCCATCCATCACCAGATGCTGTGGCAGCATCCATCATCACAAGTGGCTCTGAGAGATGGAGCTCGTGCTCCTCTCTCTTTAAAAACAACAACGCTTAATGGATGCCCCCCTAGTTGCTGATGAATCCCAACCCCCCACACTCCCGGCCGTTTGGTGTCAAAGGTCAATGCAGTACCATGGGTATTTTAATGTTAATGACACGCTAGTAATTAGTTTAGTACGAGAGTAAACAAATGCTGTATGTTACAGCATATTAATGGAACATCTTTTAAAACAACAATAACAATAATTATAAACCAATTAACAATGAGTGACATGTTGTGATTGAATATTTGTAGCAACATAAGTATAATAATGCAAAAATAAAAAAATAGGCACAAAATGAAATGACCACAGGATGTGCTTGATTGATGTAAAGGATAACATGTCAAAATGAGTAATGGACTACCATACAGGCAATTGCACTCTGTTTGTTTTATAATTGCCAACAAAATGTTTTATAATACAAATAATGTAAGGGAAAAAAATTTGTAACAACAAATTTACTATCGTTAGTTAAGTTGTTGATATGCTGGCAAAATATTTTTATTTTTATAATTTTATAATTTTATAATTTTATAATTTTATAATTTTATAATTTTATAATTTTATAATTTTATAATTTTATAATTTTATAATTTTATAATTTTAAAATTTTATAATTTTAAAATTTTAAAATTTTATAATTTTATAATTTTATAATTTTATAATTTTATAATTTTATAATTTTATAATTTTATAATTTTATAATTTTATAATTTTATAATTTTATAATTTTATAATTTTATAATTTTATAATTTTATAATTTTATAATTTTATAATTTTATAATTTTATAATTTTATAATTTTATAATTTTATAATTTTATAATTTTATAATTTTATAATTTTATAATTTTATAATTTTATAATTTTATAATTTTATAATTTTATAATTTTATAATTTTATAATTTTATAATTTTATAATTTTATAATTTTATAATTTTATAATTTTATAATTTTATAATTTTATAATTTTATAATTTTATAATTTTATAATTTTATAATTTTATAATTTTATAATTTTATAATTTTATAATTTTATAATTTTATAATTTTATAATTTTATTATTTTATAATTTTATATTTTTATAATTTTATAATTTTATAATTTTATAATTTTATAATTTTATTATTTTATAATTTTATAATTTTATTATTTTATAATTTTATAATTTTATAATTTTATAATTTTATAATTTTATAATTTTATAATTTTATAATTTTATAATTTTATAATTTTATAATTTTATAATTTTATAATTTTATAATTTTATAATTTTATAATTTTATAATTTTATAATTTTATAATTTTATAATTTTATAATTTTATAATTTTATAATTTTATAATTTTATAATTTTATAATTTTATAATTTTATAATTTTATAATTTTATAATTTTATAATTTTATAATTTTATTATTTTATAATTTTATATTTTTATAATTTTATAATTTTATAATTTTATAATTTTATTATTTTATAATTTTATAATTTTATAATTTTATAATTTTATAATTTTATAATTTTATAATTTTATAATTTTATAATTTTATAATTTTATAATTTTATAATTTTATAGTTTTATAATTTTATAATTTTATAATTTTATAATTTTATAATTTTATAATTTTATAATTTTATAATTTTATAATTTTATAATTTTATAATTTTATAATTTTATAATTTTATAATTTTATAATTTTATAATTTTATAATTTTATAATTTTATAATTTTATAATTTTATAATTTTATAATTTTATAATTTTATAATTTTATAATTTTATAATTTTATAATTTTATAATTTTATAATTTTATAATTTTATAATTTTATAATTTTATAATTTTATAATTTTATAATTTTATAATTTTATAATTTTATAATTTTATAATTTTATAATTTTATAATTTTATAATTTTATAATTTTATAATTTTATAATTTTATAATTTTATAATTTTATAATTTTATAATTTTATAATTTTATAATTTTATAATTTTATAATTTTATAATTTTATAATTTTATAATTTTATAATTTTATAATTTTATAATTTTATAATTTTATAATTTTATAATTTTATAATTTTATAATTTTATAATTTTATAATTTTATAATTTTATAATTTTATAATTTTATAATTTTATAATTTTATAATTTTATAATTTTATAATTTTATAATTTTATAATTTTATAATTTTATAATTTTATAATTTTATAATTTTATAATTTTATAATTTTATAATTTTATAATTTTATAATTTTATAATTTTATAATTTTATAATTTTATAATTTTATAATTTTATAATTTTATAATTTTATAATTTTATAATTTTATAATTTTATAATTTTATAATTTTATAATTTTATAATTTTATAATTTTATAATTTTATAATTTTATAATTTTATAATTTTATAATTTTATAATTTTATAATTTTATAATTTTATAATTTTATAATTTTATAATTTTATAATTTTATAATTTTATAATTTTATAATTTTATAATTTTATAATTTTATAATTTTATAATTTTATAATTTTATAATTTTATAATTTTATAATTTTATAATTTTATAATTTTATAATTTTATAATTTTATAATTTTATAATTTTATAATTTTATAATTTTATAATTTTATAATTTTATAATTTTATAATTTTATAATTTTATAATTTTATAATTTTATAATTTTATAATTTTATAATTTTATAATTTTATAATTTTATAATTTTATAATTTTATAATTTTATAATTTTATAATTTTATAATTTTATAATTTTATAATTTTATAATTTTATAATTTTATAATTTTATAATTTTATAATTTTATAATTTTATAATTTTATAATTTTATAATTTTATAATTTTATAATTTTATAATTTTATAATTTTATAATTTTATAATTTTATAATTTTATAATTTTATAATTTTATAATTTTATAATTTTATAATTTTATAATTTTATAATTTTATAATTTTATAATTTTATAATTTTATAATTTTATAATTTTATAATTTTATAATTTTATAATTTTATAATTTTATAATTTTATAATTTTATAATTTTATAATTTTATAATTTTATAATTTTATAATTTTATAATTTTATAATTTTATAATTTTATAATTTTATAATTTTATAATTTTATAATTTTATAATTTTATAATTTTATAATTTTATAATTTTATAATTTTATAATTTTATAATTTTATAATTTTATAATTTTATAATTTTATAATTTTATAATTTTATAATTTTATAATTTTATAATTTTATAATTTTATAATTTTATAATTTTATAATTTTATAATTTTATAATTTTATAATTTTATAATTTTATAATTTTATAATTTTATAATTTTATAATTTTATAATTTTATAATTTTATAATTTTATAATTTTATAATTTTATAATTTTATAATTTTATAATTTTATAATTTTATAATTTTATAATTTTATAATTTTATAATTTTATAATTTTATAATTTTATAATTTTATAATTTTATAATTTTATAATTTTATAATTTTATAATTTTATAATTTTATAATTTTATAATTTTATAATTTTATAATTTTATAATTTTATAATTTTATAATTTTATAATTTTATAATTTTATAATTTTATAATTTTATAATTTTATAATTTTATAATTTTATAATTTTATAATTTTATTATTTTATAATTTTATAATTTTATAATTTTATAATTTTATAATTTTATAATTTTATAATTTTATAATTTTATAATTTTATAATTTTATAATTTTATAATTTTATAATTTTATAATTTTATAATTTTATAATTTTATAATTTTATAATTTTATAATTTTATAATTTTATAATTTTATAATTTTATAATTTTATAATTTTATAATTTTATAATTTTATAATTTTATAATTTTATAATTTTATAATTTTATAATTTTATAATTTTATAGTTTTATAATTTTATAATTTTATAATTTTATAATTTTATAATTTTATAATTTTATAATTTTATAATTTTATAATTTTATAATTTTATAATTTTATAATTTTATAATTTTATAATTTTATAATTTTATAATTTTATAATTTTATAATTTTATAATTTTATAATTTTATAATTTTATAATTTTATAATTTTATAATTTTATAATTTTATAATTTTATAATTTTATAATTTTATAATTTTATAATTTTATAATTTTATAATTTTATAATTTTATAATTTTATAATTTTATAATTTTATAATTTTATAATTTTATAATTTTATAATTTTATAATTTTATAATTTTATAATTTTATAATTTTATAATTTTATAATTTTATAATTTTATAATTTTATAATTTTATAATTTTATAATTTTATAATTTTATAATTTTATAATTTTATAATTTTATAATTTTATAATTTTATAATTTTATAATTTTATAATTTTATAATTTTATAATTTTATAATTTTATAATTTTATAATTTTATAATTTTATAATTTTATAATTTTATAATTTTATAATTTTATAATTTTATAATTTTATAATTTTATAATTTTATAATTTTATAATTTTATAATTTTATAATTTTATAATTTTATAATTTTATAATTTTATAATTTTATAATTTTATAATTTTATAATTTTATAATTTTATAATTTTATAATTTTATAATTTTATAATTTTATAATTTTATAATTTTATAATTTTATAATTTTATAATTTTATAATTTTATAATTTTATAATTTTATAATTTTATAATTTTATAATTTTATAATTTTATAATTTTATAATTTTATAATTTTATAATTTTATAATTTTATAATTTTATAATTTTATAATTTTATAATTTTATAATTTTATAATTTTATAATTTTATAATTTTATAATTTTATAATTTTATAATTTTATAATTTTATAATTTTATAATTTTATAATTTTATAATTTTATAATTTTATAATTTTATAATTTTATAATTTTATAATTTTATAATTTTATAATTTTATAATTTTATAATTTTATAATTTTATAATTTTATAATTTTATAATTTTAATAATTTTATAATAATATAATTTTATTTTTTTATTTTTACATTTCTATATTTTTACATTTCTATATTTTTACATTTCTATATTTTTACATTTTTATATTTTTAATAATACAAAAATACAAAATAGGCACAAAATCAAATGACCGAAGGATGTGTTTGATTGATGTAAAGGATAACATGTCAAAATAAGTAATGGACTCCGATACTGGCAATCGCACTCTGTTTGGTCTAGAATTGCAAACAAATTATTATATAATGTTTTTTAACAACAAATTTACAATCATTAGCTAAGTTGTTAATATCCTGGAAAAATTAAGTCCTTATAAAACAATTTACCCAGAATTTATTTCTCCTTATAATATAAGTATTTTTAACACCAAATAAATTACAACTGTTAAACAATTCCCATTACAGACTTTTTAAGGCAAAACTATTTTTTTTTTTTTATTTTCTCTAAAACATTTTCCAATAACGTAAATCCCCTATGAATCTATTACAATCGAATGAACACCAAACTAATTTTAAATGCTAGTATTTATTTTTATTTTTACACAACACACAATCTAATTCCAGTAACCCACCTGCCGTCCTCTTCTGACCATCCACCCAAAAATATTCCACTCATATGCTGTGGTCTTGTTTGGCGGTGGCAGAGTGATGGCAAAACAATAAGGATAACACCAACCTAACTGCCAACCACTCTGGTTATAAAATATTCCTAATAGTATATTGACGCTGTCAGTGTTATTCCGTTCAAATCCAGCTCAAAGAGGATTACAATGAAATTTGCCAACCAAAAAAAAAAAAATGAAAACAGAGCGGCTCAAACTACAACAAAAGTCCTAGTTTATATAGACAATACAAATAATAAAGTGTCGAGTAAAAGAGGAAATAGACAAAACACAACAAAATAAAAAAAACTATAACATAACATAACTGTGCAGTGAATAAAACATTTTGTTCAATTGAAACGACTAACAGCCAATTTAAATGCGGCTAAAAACGCCGCACATAGGAAACAAAACACACACACGACAACAGGACTTATGTATATACACTACAAATAAAAGAAAAACATAACATTTGCGCTCGATTCGCGGCGAAGTTGATGAAAATTTTGGTGGAACAAAAAAAAATAAACCAACTACAACTAATGGAAAACTATTTTGATATGGTAGTTAATGCCGGCAACGCAGCAGATGTTAGGCAGCATGTAATGAATAAGCTCGAGAAAATAAATGGAAATATCTGATGAAATTAGCAGTTTAGGACAAATATAATAATAAAAACATTTTGGAACACTTTTGCATCATTCAGTCCATTTTACAAAAAAGTTGACTTGAGTTCTTTTTGTAGGATACCGACAATACGTAAAGGGCTGGCGTTACTGACTCACTGACTTATCACTCCCCAGCCCAAAAGCCCAGAGTTATAACATTGAAATTTTGGTACGCAGGTTCTTATTTAAATGCAGACGAACGCTAGGAAGATATTTTTGGAAATTCGGACTGCAAGGGGGTAAAAAGGGTTTTGCATCAGGTTCGGTACATATTTTGGTCGTACAAGAGAATTACTTTCACTTTGTAGTCGGTGCCACGCCCCACTTTAAAAGATCGCGACACAGCCCACATAGCTTGATGTTTGAAATGGCCGTATCTCATGAACCATGATTGATCGTACAATGAAAATTACTTGTTTATGGAAAGTGGGCGGTGCCACACTTTCAGTAGTAAATAACCAGTAATATCGGTCAAATTAATGGAACGATTAAATGAAATTTCTATACTGTGGTACTGTCGGTAGGGCGTCCATTATAGTCTATATAAAAACGTAATCACCCAAAACCTCGACCAAACAGCTAAATCCATCATCGATAAGCTATAAGGGTATCATTTCTGGGACCGGTCGTAGAATGATTGTTAAAACACACAATTGGCATGTCTAGTAAAAGCTTCTTAAACAGTGAGGTTCGCATTCGTCGATAATCAAGAATCATGTTAGAAATAGGAAGCGCGTTAATTCACAAAAAAAAAACGTTTTCTCTGGGTGATGGTCCAGATCCCTATTTCGGTTTTTTAATCCCTAAAATGCGAACCTCACTGTTTTTTACGATTTTTCTGGGTGATGGTCCAGATCCCTATTTCGGTCTTTTAACCCCTAAAAGTACGAAATTCGAAAAATCCTTTCGTGCAGCCTTCTAATTCTATAGGGATGATAAAAAAACTTAATTTCCCATTAAACCCCATAAATGAGGTATGGGGTAGCTTTTCGCCTTGTTGTGAATTAACGCGCTTACTATTTTTAATAGTAGGCTCTCGAAAATTTGGGTGAATATTTGTTTTATGGCGTAGTTATGAGATTAAAATTAGTACCTTAAGGATACCAAGGCTGAGAAAGGGATAAAACTGGTACCATCACCCAGACCAAACGGCCAAACCTTTTATCGCGAAAAGCTATATGAGCATGCTTCCTAGTTACAGAGCTGCACCAATGGATTTTTTTAAATTCGTACTTCGAATTTTCGAATTCTAACAAGGCCCAAGGCCATTTTTTAACGAAAAACTTTTTGTATTGGGAAAAAGGGTTCAAATGCATGAAGGGCCAGTAATTTTTCCTCCAATCATTTTTCCTACATTTTCAAATGTATGAACGAATCCCAATATTTTTGCAACACCAACAGTTTCTCTAAACAGTTCTAGCCGCTATCTTTAATCCTTTAGGTGGTCCCTAGAAATTTTTTTATATGACAGCCCCAGTTATTTGTCCCACCAAACATTTTTCAAAAACATACTTATTCACCCCCTAAGAAGGCTACCATAAAGAAATGTTTTTTTTTATAAAATTTACTCCAACCGCGCTAACTGCTCCGGCAAAGTCTCTAGAGGGGTAAAATGTATGACCGACCCTTAATCATTTATGTTTTTATATTCTCATATTTTTATATTTTTATATATTTTTATATTTTTTTATATTTTATATTTTTTATATTTTTATATTTTTATATTTTTATATTTTTATATTTTTATATTTTTATATTTTTATATTTTTATATTTTTATATTTTTATATTTTTATATTTTTATATTTTTATATTTTTATATTTTTATATTTTTATATTTTTATATTTTTATATTTTTATATTTTTATATTTTTATATTTTTATATTTTTATATTTTTATATTTTTATATTTTTATATTTTTATATTTTTATATTTTTATATTTTTATATTTTTATATTTTTACATTTTTATATTTAAAAAAAAAAATAACAGCTTTTTGCTTATATTCACATCAATTTACCATCAGAAATTACTTCTTACCATCCGCCAACCTTCTTAAGTGCTCTTTAATTGACCATCCCTGTTTGGGGCATTTAAGTACAAGTGTGTATGTGTGTGTGTCCCTCTATGTAATTCAACAAATTGGCAGTTTATTAAACACTAACGTGCACTCGCTGTGTGGTGCATCGTTATAACGCACACACAAAAACTGACTAATTCTGAATTTGTATAAAGAAAAACAGTTGACTGAGTTTTTGTTTCGCTTTTCTCACTTCTTGTTGCTGTTGTTGTTGTTGTTATTTTGTCAGTTACCATGAAATAACATCACTCACTCAGTTATCGTGTGAATATTTCATATTACGTCCACGTCCATATAATATTAACTAATATTTGAAGACATGAAAGGCAATTTGTTGCTCATTTTGTAGTTGTTGTTGTTGTTGTTGCTATCATTAAAGATGGTTGTTGTTAATGTTTAGGAATGAATAAAATTGGGTGGGAGGGGGAGGGGAGCCCTCTATCTGTCTGTCTGTCAGACTGCAATGTATGAAGAAAAGGGGCTCTTAACCCCAATTTTAGTTTTTTTGTTGCTTCTCTGTCTTTAGTGGAGTTGTTTTGAGCTAAACTGGGGCTGTCTGTGTATTCTTTGTGCAAATTACTCCCTTGCGTGTTAAAAATGAATTTCGACTTTTTAAGGACACCAACAATAATAAAAAAAACAACAAATGTGTGTGTGTTTGTGTAATAGAGGTCGATATGCTTATACATAGGTATGTGTTTGTATGTTACGTTTTGTGTGTGTAATCATATACAAATTACTAAATAACACCAGTAGATACGAATAAAAGGCACCCAATTTATTTTAGTTTCTTAAGGTTATTTTGTTTCGTTTCTGTGCTGTGTGTAGTATTTTTTTTTGTTTGTTTGTTGAATTTCGGTAGACAGGATTCAGTAAATCACATAGATACAGAGAGATACTGTAACAAATTGTACGTCAGGTATGGTGAAAGTTTCATTAGTTGTGGTAGGGAGAAAAAGCAATCAATTAATATGCTTCAAATGCAACACACTCTTTGTTCGGACAAAAAATTGTTAACATAACTGTCATACCAATACAATTAAATTTTCCTTGTTACCTTTAGAAAAACATAATTGTTAAAAAATACAGACATAATCATTGTTTTCATTGTGAAAATGGGTGCATTTGTTAGTCGTCTTTGTTTTAAATGATTTCAAACAATTTCGGTAAAGGATCATATGTCGAAAGTCAATTTCGGGCCTCCAATGCTTTAGAAGTATGTCCATTAGAGTAAGTCAATTTTTATCTCGACCAAGCAGTTATCAAAATCGTAATCTGCGGTGAATTCCAAGCAAATACGCCCAAGAAAACATGGGTCTAAAATCAAAATCGAGTCTCCGATTTTTCTCTAGAAACTTTTCGTATTTCATATTAGGGGTGTGACAGTATTGTATGAAGATCCGTAGTATCAAGATTTGGATACGGCTCGCCCCATAATTTTGTGTAGTTGGAATAAATAACTCATGAGTCAAAAAATGGTGGAGGTGGAGTGGGACAAAATGGCCGCGAGTTGTGGTCGAAGTTATTGAGAAAAGAAAAAAATCCACCACATGCCCGCATCGACCCCGAAATCGACCCTAGAGGGATAAAAAGTAGGACCGACCTCAAGTCATTTTTCGCTCCTAAAATTTTTCTCAAGCATACCTAACACCCATCTTCACCGCCTGAGGAGGCTCCCACTCAAAAATCAAATTTTTCTAAAATTTGCTTCCACCGCTCTAACTGCTCTAAATGTGCACCTAGAGGAGTCAAATGTTTAACCGACCGCCGACCTAAGATTGCCTCATACAATTTTTTTTATTTTTATAATTTTTTATAAAATCAGCTCCGCCCGTTTCCATTGTACCTCCTAGAGGTGTAAGATGTATGACCGACCCCCACTAGTATTTCACTCCTAACATTTTCCCCAACATACCTGCCCCTTATGTCCCATAGAAAATGCAATTAAAGCGACGAAAACAAAAAAATCTCCAACAAATAATATTTTCGTTAACATTTTTAAATTGTATTGGGAATAATTCATTTTTGTTTGTATGGGCACCAAGAATTTTTTAATTTTTTTATATTATTATATTTTTATAGTTTATATATTTATATTTTTTACATCTCTAATTTTTATAATTTCATATTGTTATATTTTTTATTTTTAAATTTTTATATTTTTATATTTTTATATTTTTATATTTTTATATTTTTATATTTTTATATTTTTATATTTTTATATTTTTATATTTTTATATTTTTATATTTTTATATTTTTATATTTTTATATTTTTATATTTTTATATTTTTATATTTTTATATTTTTATATTTTTTATATTTTTATATTTTTATATTTTTATATTTTTATATTTTTATATTTTTATATTTTTATATTTTTATATTTTTATATTTTTATATTTTTATATTTTTATACTTTTATATTTTTATATTTTTATATTTTTATATTTTTATATTTTTATATTTTTATATTTTTATATTTTTATATTTTTATATTTTTATATTTTTATATTTTTATATTTTTATATTTTTATATTTTTATATTTTTATATTTTTATATTTTTATATTTTTATATTTTTATATTTTTATATTTTTATATTTTTATATTTTTATATTTTTATATTTTTATATTTTTATATTTTTATATTTTATTTTTTTATATTTTTATATTTTTATATTTTTATATTTTGATATTTTTAAATTTTTAAATTTTTAAATTTTTAAATTTTTAAATTTTTATATTTTTATATTTTTATTTTTGGATATTTGTATATTTTGTATTTTTCTAATTTTTATTGTTTATTATAAAAAAATATATTATTTTATTTTTTCTGCTCTTTCCATTCACCTTAACTCTGCTCGCCACTCTGTGTAAATCACTGTCTACCTCACCATATTCATATATCGTGTGTGTCTGTCTGACTGCTGGCGGGAGCTTTGGCGTGCGTGTTGCAAGTAATTTATCGATACAATTGACGATTTGATGTAAATCCTTTTTGGGGTGCTGTTATTTTAATATGTTTTCTGTTGCTTTTGTTGTTGTGCGGCCTTAAATGCCACTGTCAAAAGATAACAGTCAGTAAATCATGTCTAAAGTACACTCTCATGCCCAAAAGGCCTTGAAATTGAAACAGTAACAAAAAACGTAGGATATGTGTTCAATACGAGAGAGGTTTCTTTTTTTATACAAACAATGGCAACAGGTCCTATTAAATGAACATTTATAATGATATAATCATGCCTTGTATTCATATACATTGAAGTCTAAATGTTGGCTGATATGTATATTGTGTTGGTAACCTATATTAATTACCCTCCTGACTACATGGTAGCAGTTGATATGATATCATGGCGTTTTGTACAAGTGGTTTTAAAGTGATTTTGTATGTTATGTAATAGTTGAACTTTTATAAATCCGATCTGCTGTGGCAATGTGGCTAAATACAAACTTCTATTTGTATTCATAGCCTAACAACTTTAAAGCCAGCTTTCACTTTTAAAATTTCTACATTTTAATTCCCACTTTTTATTCATAGTTTGATTGTAATAATTTTCAATATAATGGCATTAATATTAAATGAACCAGAAGATGCAACTTTTATGCTATAGTATTATAAACCCTGTCCTAATGGCATTGAAGCATTTGTGCAGTCAAAAGGGATTTACAAAGAGATAGTGAGAGAGAGAGAGAGAGCGACAAAGATTGTTGGTTATCTACAGACACCCATAAAGTATAAGGATTTGAAAAGGATTTCCTCGCTTTATTCCAAAGACTTTTCCTTTTTTGCCTAGCTAGCACTCTCCCTCTCTCCCTCCCTCCCCATCACTTTAACATACTAGTAATACATATTTAAATTGTATTCACAAGAATATTCGCAATAGAAAGAAATTACATTTTCTACACTTTAGTATAACTCATAAATAAAAAATCCAATTGCTGAAAACAACTAGATCGTGAACATTCGGAGAAAGGGAAAGAAATACCAATTGAATTTACCTCCACCCCCCACCCCCTTTAACAAGACCACTTGCCAACCAACCAAAATGTTATTTATGAATCTAAAAATAAAAATTTACATAAATGTATATATATAATATATATATAAACAATAATTTTAAACAAATAAAAACGCACGAGTGAATTGCAATTGCAATTGCAATACTATCCTTCGTAGCTAAGATAGCGAGAGAGAGAGGGAAAGAGAGACAGGACAAGAAATCTTGCAAGTACATGTGAATGTGCAAAATATAACTACTAGACAATTAAATACGAATTGCAGTTTTCCTTGAACACAGTACGAAAATAAACGGCTAGCAACAAAATCTGCAATAAAATTCCCCACAATAATCCTTAAAATATACAATAAATTTTTGCGGCAGTGATTGTGGTGGTGGTGGTGGTGCTGCTGGTGGCGGCATTTGTACAAGGACTGCACAAATCGAGTCTATTTCATACTGTTGTGTTGTGTTCCATTGTTGCACTCTAGAGTTTTAACAAAATTGAAAATGTTGTAGGGGTTTGCGGCAACTAAGAGAGGAACTCCTTTCGCCATCGTTGGGAAACAAAGCTCTCGCTGTAAAAGCTGCAGCGGCAAAGGGGCCAAGATGACAAAATAATTGCCGGTTGGGTAAATGCACAATGACATTGCATGATACAACAGTGAAGATGAAAGGATTTTGCGATGTAAAGGGAGTGATAGAAAAATGGAAAAGTGTCCTGAAGTCAGCGTTAAAAAAAGCATTATATAATTCATGAAATTTGATTGGAACATAAAAAATTTTACTTATATTACTAAAATTATTAAAAATTAGTACTAATATTGTGACACAATTTTCATAATATTACAATAAAAACGTGGTAATGAAATCAATGCAAACATTGCCATATAAGTAACAAATCTTAAGGTTTAGTTCCACAGGACCCTCCTTAATTACTTTATTACAATAAATTTTATCATCCCTCCTCCTTAGCACCCTTTTACATGATGATGTCTTTTCTGCTATTATTCTTGCTGTTGTTGTTGTTGGCTGTCTGTGCAATTAGTTCATTTCATATAATTCCCCAATTTCTGCTGTATTTTCTTCCTTGCCGAGCGTGGGAGGGGGGAAAGAAGCTTTACAAATTATGTGATTTTAACACGAATAAACTTAAAACGATTTTTATAACCGGTACAAAGTATACAATCGAAAACTATGGGAATTAAATACACACACATAAATAAATATCAACACCAACACACGAACTTACTTGCGCGCACACACACACATACACTTTTCTATGTTATATTAGAGTTTGTCCTAACATTACATTCATGATATTTTGTATTCCATTCTGAGTGGATTTGTGTGCAGTGTGTTTGTTTTTTTTTTGTTTGCGTCAGTGTGTGCTACAGTGACTCCTTTACTGCTACTATTGGTATTAGAACAGAACGTGAGTGAGAGCAAGTCCTTGTATTTATTGCTGTGTGTGTGTGTATGCAAGTCCTAGTATAGTATTGGATTGTCGTACTATTTATATTTGTTGTCAATGTTTGCAATGTTTCACAGCACCATTAGCAGCAGTATGAATTCCAAATTTGCTTTAATGTTTTTTGGACATTTTTTTGCCGAGTTTTTTTGCCTGATTTCTATGCAACCAAAATATCCATTTTCTCTTTTATGAATTTTTTTAAACCAGAGCACAAATGCGGTAGACAATTCGTTCTCCCCATAGGTCGTCTAAAATATGCAACGGAAAATGTGATGAATCAGGACAGTAAATGTTGGAATAAAGAGACATTGGTAGTCCAAAGGGAGTACTGGACAGAAAATGTGAAAAAAGCTATATTTCTTCGGGGCAAGATAAAATGGGCTAATAAAAAAGTAAATATCAAAATAATAATATAATATAAAAATATAAAAATATAAAAATATAAAAATCTAAAAAAACAAAAATACCAATATACACAAATATAGAAATATAAAAATACAATAATATAAAAATACAAAAATATTAAAATATAAAAATACAATAATATAAAAATATAATAATATAAAAATATAAGAATATAAAAATATAAAAACATACAAATTTTCACAATAAATACATAATTTTTCACAATAAAAACATAATTTTCGTAACAAAAATATAATTTAACTAGCTGGCCCGGCAGACTTCGTCCTGCCTCCAAATTTTTGTAAAATATGTTGAGTGTAGTTGAAATCTAAAAACGATTGGTTTATTTTTTGACCTTTAAAATATTTCAATTTAAAGGGCGAGGTTTTCCCGGATAAATTCTGTTCTTCATATATCTTAAAGATTATTATACATATCTATATCAGAGTTCGAAAAAAAACATTAACGTACGGTATCTTAACGTTCTGTACGGAATTTCATTGAGTACAGTACGCAAACACATACCTTACAAGAAGTACGAAATACACTACGACACTTGGTTAAGTTTGTGTATGTGTAGACAACCAGAATACCGTACGCTACGATTGTTAAAAGACGAACACAAACGCTACGATAACGTACTGAACTTCGAACACAAACAAAAACGGAATACACTACGTTTAGTGAATTTTTTTGTGGAATGAACAATAAAATATTTTCTTCCAAACACTGCTGGATTTGGTTTGGCTAGTTGTGAGTCGCCCTTTCCTAAAAATCCACTTTTAGCTCGCGAGCCAAGAGTCACAAAATTTCAAATGAGCTCTCAGCTAGCAAGCCAGGAGCCACAAAAATTCAAGTGAGCTCTCGGCTGGAGTGCTTAGTACCAAAGTTATGTACCAGAAGTACTTTTTTATGCAAAAAAGTACTTTTATTGGCCAAAAGCTCTTTTCTGTTGCAGGAAGTACTTTTTTTGTACCAGAGTCCTTTTTTGTACCAATAAGTAATTTTAATGTACTTTTCTGCACAAAGTACCTTTTTGTACCAAAGTACTTTTAATGGCCCAAAAACACTTTTCTGTTGCACATAGCAAAAAATACAAAAAAAATACTATGGTACAAAAAAAGTACTTTGTACCAAAAAGTACAATAAAAGTACTATGAATCAAAAAGTACAATAAAAGTGTTTTTGGGCCAATAAAAGTACTTCTTGGCACAAAAAAGTACTTTGGTTGGTACAAAAAAAGTAGTTTGTGCTGAAAATCACATTAAAAGTACTTTTTGGTACAAAAAAGTACTCTGGGACAAAATAAAAGTATTTTGTGCAATAGAAAAGTGCATTTGGGGCAACAAAAGTACTTTTTGTCATAAAAAAGTACTTTTGGTACATAACTTTGGCTCTTGACTTGCGAGCCAGCCCTTTTTTGTTATCTCGGCTCGCTAGCCCTTTATTTGGGCACTTGTCTCGCGATCTAATTTTGTGTTAAAGTATAGCTAAATGCTAAAAGATGAGACGATTTTCGGTTTCTGTTTTGAACAATATATGCAACATACCGTTATTTAGACATTCCACAAAAAATACACTAAACGTAGTGTATTCAGTTTGTGTTCGCTTAAAAAATACACAACCAATTCGAGTTAGTGTTTGAGTTCGAAGTTCACTACGTTATCATAGCGTTTGTGTTCGTCTTTTGACAATCGTAGCGTACGGTATTCTGGTTGTGTACACATACGCAAACGCTAAAAACAGGAGTATCGTATGTGTATCTTCAACGTACCGTACGTGTAACGTACTGTTTTTTTTCGAACTCTGATCTATATATATAAAAGTGAACATTTGTTTCTACGTATGACCGCTGTAGACTTGAAAACAATCCAACCTATGTGCAACAAACCGGTATCGTTAGAAAGGCAATCTTCCGAGGATGGTTATAGGCTATTTAAACATTGCATTAGACATATTTGGTCCATTTAATGAGTCAATAAAACAAATATACATTCTAAATTTCAATATAATTCCATCATAGCGACACCTACTGGGTCAATATATATATATAAAAATTTTCTCAAGGTTCCACAAACATAAATACTAAATTTCAGTTAAATTGATACATGCATTCAAATTTTTGATATAAATCCACCCTAGCGCCATCTACCGGGTCCATTTGTACATACGATTTTTTCTGATGATCAAACAAACATAG
This sequence comes from Muscina levida, assembly GCA_964034835.1. Classification (NCBI taxonomy): domain Eukaryota; kingdom Metazoa; phylum Arthropoda; class Insecta; order Diptera; family Muscidae; genus Muscina; species Muscina levida. The sequence continues at coordinate 17,740,100 of OZ035883.1, read as the reverse complement.
ATTCTGAATTTCAGTTAAATTGGCCCATTCGTTAAAATTTTGATTGTAAACCGACCCCAGCGCCATCTACCGGGTCCATTTGTACGTATAATGTTTTCTCATGATCAAACGAATATCAACTCTAAATTTCAGTTGAATTGAATTTCATTCAAATTTTCGATATAAATCCACCCTAGCGCCACACAAACAATCTACGGAAAATTTCGAATCGAATGAAAAAAAAATCTGCCAAATCGCTCCAGCCATTCTCAAGTGATGGTATGACATACGTGGACCATTTCATTTTTATATATATATAGATATGAAAAATCTGTGTTTACAAAATTTTTACATGAAATGCAAACTTCTGCATTTGATTACTAGAACATTGTTGCTATGTTTTTTTGTATTATTTTCTATTATATGAGATTATTATTTATTATCGCTGTAGTGTCAAGGTCGATAGCTTAAATTAATTATATTTTCATTAAGAACCTCTACACACACCCAATTTAGCAACTCATCATCTGCCATATGTCGATGGCTTTTCACTTCACATTTTAAAAGAAAAATTGCTTTCCTATAGCTCTAAAGAGGGCAGCTATGGTTGGTAGTGGTCTTTAAGACAAAACACAATAAATTGCCATCAACCAAGTAAACATTTGTTATATGCCAAACAACACTACAAATACATACATACGTACGTAAAAGAAAGCACCCAACACCCCCATTCTTCAGCCCAAATTCTGGCGTATTTCTTTTCTTTGACACCTTCTTTTGTGTTTTTACTCATTCTTCCACTGTGATGGTGTCAAAATAATCTAAAATGAAGTGACACTTGAACAGAAGCAAAAAAAAAAATGAAAAGCGCTTAGCTTAAGGCAAGCATTTTTTACGCTATCACACACTCACAAACACTCATTCAACTGTTCCATCATTTTCAGTGACATTCATTCATTTTCAGCTGACACCCATTTACAGACATAGGAGACGTTTTCCATTTTTTGTGGCCAGGCAAGCTATGTGGGGGTGTGGAGTGTGTACGTATGTTTATTTTCGATTTTCTTTGTGTCCGTCTCTAGTCCAATGGCAAGTGTTTGTTTGTTTGTTTTACCTAAAGTTTTTCTGTCTTGCGTTGACACTTTCCAAATGCCAACGTCGCATCACTATCTATACCTCTTTGCCATCTGGCTGGCATCAAACATTTCATGTGGTTTCCTCCTCTCAAATTGGTGACTGTAAACCTCAAGCAAAACGTTTGCGTTTAGCAAATTATCTTAAAGCTAAGAAAATGTGCACTTTTCCTTCCTACCATACATTTCATTTAAGGAAAGTTGAAAAATTTTTGATCATCGAAAGTTTCTAAATCATTTATATTGTTTTATTTTTCTGCTTGCTGTTGTTTGTCTCTCGTTCTCCCTCTTAGATTTTATTACTTTTAACTTTATAAATATTTAAGTTTCATGCTTAAAGTTTGCGTGAGGCGCGCATCACAACAGCAACTGCAAGTTTTTCTTATAATTTGTTCCATCCCCCTTGGTTATTAACAAGTTGCTAAGGAATTTCCTTTTGACCCCGGGGAGTAGGAGGAGGTGGAGGTGGACAAAGATTGTCTTTAGTTGATCATTTTAAAGGAAACGACATTTTTGCAGTCATCGCCATTGCCAAAGCCACCCTCTTCCTACTATTCTACGCTCCACTCCATTGCAATCACCGTTTGTTTGCCATGACTTCAAGGAGCTGGAAAAATATTGTTAACATTTATTTCCAAAGTTTATTGCATTGTTTTGTTAAAAACTTTCGTAATACTTGGGTGGGATAACAAATTTACCCAGAATACAAAAACAACAACGACGACAACAACAAAGTAGAGGTAACCATTAAACTTTAAATTCCACAAAGTGACAGATTTGGTTGAGGGGGGTTTGGGGGACGGACGGAAAATTACTAAGAAGTTACTGAAAGTGATCTGATTGCAAAGGTAAAAAGTAAAGGAAAAAAAACAAAATAATTGAAAAGCTAAGATTTTTAAATTAGTTATTTAGTGTGTGCTTAAGTTTTGAAGGCTTCTAATAAGTTAAGTAAGGAGAATATAGAACTTAAGCATACTTTAGACATACCATAGCCTCGCGAGGCAGGCATTAATAGTTTTCTTCAAACAGTCAATCGGCACTTTACACATATTCTAAAGTTTGGTTTGAACAAAACAATAAGTCTCTGCTTGAGTGTTATAAAAGCAACAACACACACGCTTGTTTCTCATTCAACACAAAAACAGATACAAGTACAGACAGAAAACCAATATTCAACGATTGTTGGGAAAACATAATAGCACAATTATTGGGAGAGCACAACATTTTCAGGGACAGGCCGTGGCATAGTGGTTAGAACACGCGACTACCATGCGGGAGATCACAGGTTCAACTCCTGGCTCCAGTCATCTTAAAAAAAAGAAACATTTTCTTTCACTGTCGGCTCCCCTTGAATGTTTTTCGACAGCAAGTATTACTGTCAAGTCAATCGGCATGTCTAGTAAGAGCTTGTCAAACAGTGACGTTCGCATTCGTCGATAAACAAGTAGGTGCCGTTAGTTGTGAATCTTAAAATAGAAAGCGTGTTAATTCACAACAACACGAGAAGCTATCCCATACCTCATTCATGGGATGTAAAGAGAAATTAAGTAGTAAGTAGTACAACATTTTCAGCGTGTACAATTCGACAGCGCTAACGCTTCTTGTGCGACCACACACAAGCTCACCATATAGTTGCGTGGGGGCGTTCGGTTATGCCTACCACTGATATGAATGATTAGCATTTAATTTTAAGTCGATTTAAAGATGTCCGTCCGCGTCTGTTTGCAGCCGTAGTTTAAGAGCTATCGAACAGAATATGGCATGCAGTCTACTTTCCTCTGAGCGGAGGATAAGCTCTAAAATGAGCAAGAATGCAAACAGCTTCACCTCCCATACAAACTCCTCCTTTTTGAAATGTATCTCCGTCTGTCCCGCGATACAGCCATAGTTTAATAGTTATCGAACAGAATTCGGTATGCAATCTACCTTCCTCTGAGCGAAGAATAGGCTCTTAAATGATAAGCCCATTCAAACTCCAGCTTTTGGGGGGTGCTTGTCTGTCTGTCTTGCAACCGTAGTTGAAATTTGATATACATACCAGCTTCTATCCTCTTAGCGGAGGTGAAGACAAAATACACTTATACATAACATAATAATTACACAGTATAACATTTTTCAGCTCGTTGATTTGGGACTCCATTCTAATAACTGTTCGCGAAAGTAGCCCCAAAAAGAAGAAGTTCCGCGTCGTTCGTTTTGTCAACTTACATGCCATAATAATTTAATATCGATTTGAAGTTAGTAAGTATCGTATATGGGAATTTGTCACATTTAAGCCTCTTTTGTTTGACATAACATAAATACTATATGGTGGCGTATGATTATCATAAGTAATATTCCACGTAAATCATACGCCACGGAGTACAACAGTTTTATTGAAACAAAAACCCCAGTTTAAAATCATTTGAAGAATGGAAAAGTGAAACTGTTGCTTATGTAGGGAAAAGTTATATGAACAAATTAAAGGCATTGTAATTCTTTTTTAAATAAGTTTCAGCTAAAAGGGACTAGTGGTTCTCGTTATGATATGTTATGTGAAACAAACGAGCCTTAAACGTGACAAATTCCGCTATACGATACTTACTAATTTCAAATCGATATTAAATTTTAATGGCATGTACTTGACAACACGTATGATGCAGAACTTCTTCTTTTTGTGGCTACTTCCACGTGCAGTTCTCAGAATTGAGTCCCAAAATCATGTGTTTTACTGTGTTATCTTACTAGTTTTTCATACGCATTAAGATTTTAAAACCTATCAATTTTGTACATATTATAATCAGTAATTGATCACAAATCAAAAACTCATGCCTTGATGATGTTAATAAATACTGGTGGAAATATAGATTATTTTCAGCTGACCCAACAATTATACAGCTTCCATAATAACTTTTCAAATCCCAATCATTTGCGCTTTCCCAATACTGCCCCCATCCCCACTCCCAATTAAAAGTTGTCCATTTCACTTAAAGCCAGCACATTCTCCTTTTAATTACTACCCCCGCATATAATGCAATGAACAACTTTTTTCACGCACTCAACAATTTTTATTTTTATTTACTCTCATCGATAGCTTCAACGAAACGAAACTTTTACCCAAACTAATTGTTACTTGACTTTGTTCAACTTCAAAATTAATTCTTTATTTCCTAATTAGTGCCCTCCCCCCTCCGTCTCCCCACCTTCTCTTATACAATACTTTTTCATATTTATCCCAATTTTTGATTGCGCCAATATTTGCTAATCATTACTTGTTTCTCACACAATTCGTCTAAAGCGCTCCCCGCCGTAGCCGCAGGGTAAAAGTAAACACAGATTCGTAATGTGAAGCCGTTCATAAATGCTTAAGAGGCACGTCCAGCGAGCAGCGCGATGTAGACGACAACGCCGCAATTAGACACAGACCAAACAAAAGAAAATTAACGAACAAATAAACGAATGGTTTGTGAGAAGAGAGAGAAAAACAACACAACGAACAAAAAAAAAGGACATGATGGCAAACAGCGTCTAGCTAGCTGCTACTCTACTAATAACCGAAAGTATTAAACAAACTGAAACACTAATAAATGGTGAGCAAACACATCCATCCAAATGCAAAAGGGCCAATTACATGCGAATAAAAAAACTTCATGGAGAGGAGGTAGTGAGGGCAAACAAAACGAGAAAAATTATTGACCCAATAAATTCCAGACAAATAAACTGTTAACTTGCTAGAAATGGACATAAAGGGGACATGACTAAAGAAAAGGATGTTCCTGTATGTATATGTGGACACAGACAGGCCAGCAGACACTCCGAAAAGTTGGCCGTGTTAGGAGGGTCATAAACAGTTGAGGCTATGAAAATGATTAAGGGAAACGGCAGTAAATACAAATTTTAAGGAATTTTTCAAAAAATTTAGCTTTTCAAATAAAATTGATGTATTTTCTAAAAAAAAATTAATTTTAGCAGTTGAAAATAAATTAAAAAAAACATATATTTATTTCCAGATGTCCCTAATACAAAGTGGACCAAAGGAATTTTCACTGTTTAAACTATGAAAACTTTTTGCCCAGGGACAACAAGCGGATGTCACTCTTTCCACCCAATGAGTAGTTGGAGTTGTTTCTTGTTGCCATTTCTTATTGAAACGAGCAAATCCTTGCGAAAACTAAGGTTTGAAGGTATTCTGGGCACATCGAGCAGGGAGTCTAATTTTGACAACCCGTGACACTACAGGTATAAATATGCAGACAAAAATCTTATTTTCGAGCAATGGGCGGAGGAAGGCGTGGCAACTTTTAATTTTTAAACCCTTGAGTAATGAAATTTTATACACAGATATGTAGTTATTGGCACTAGAAATGGGAATATGAGGACTAAATTTGTGGTTTTGAGTAGTGGGCGGAGTGGGCGTGACAAAAAAAGTTATTTTTAGTCCAAGAGAGAGTGATCAATGAGTGAAAATTTGACTTTCCGAATAAGCTACATAGGGTGATGTCGAGTTTACCATTTAAAAAAAAAGAACCTAAGGGAGTAAATGTAAGAGACTTTTGTATCAGATCATAATAAAAATATTGACATTAAGTTCTATTTTAAGTGGTTAATTGAATATTTTAAATAAAAGTTATAAATGAATCAGCCTATAAATGTAATTTAGGTAAGAAGACAATATTTTCATTGGGCTTATATAAAGTCAAATATCTTTGTTAGCTATGTGTTAAGACTTTAAAGCCAACATAATATGAATGTCAAGATACCGATGGCAATGATGGCAAGAGTTCCATCTCTTCCGAATAGCCCCTACGAAGCCCCTAACTGCGGTGAACGTGAGTTTAATATATGAGTGAAACTATCTTTAGAGAGCAAATGTCAGAGATTGTTGTTTCACCTACTGATAACAATATCGCCATCCAATTCCATTTTAAGTGTCTAATTTAATATATCAAAAACAAGTTCTAAATGAATCACACATGTACATGTAATATATCTTAGTTATACGTTTTTTTTATTGCAGTTATGTGAAATCAATAGTCTTCGTCAATAGACCATCTACGATTCATGACTTGGAGGTCAACATTACACAAGTAATTCGCGATGAGCCAATGAATACTGGATGGAGTAATCAAAAGTTAGACCTGCCGAATATACCACCTACTGTGATGACGCGTTCAATATTTTAATGGAATTTTTTTTAAGGGAGTAAATGTCAGACATTATTGTTTCAGTACATGACGAAATTAGAGCTATTCAATTATATTTTAAGTGTTTTATGTAATATTTAAAAAATAAGCTCTTAATGAATCACCCGTTACATTGAACATGTGTAAGTTGTCCGTTGGGGAGCTGAAGTAATGTGAAGTCAAAAGTTTTTTTTCGAAAGGACAACTACGATTCAATACCGGGAGGCCAATATTAATCGCCAAATTTTCGAAATACCGGAGGCAACGCTGACTGGTACAATCATTAGTTGGACTACCCGAAGACGCCATCTGAATTGTCTTTAAAAAGTACATGCCCGAGCGTTTTTTTTGGGACTGTAATAAAAATTTCGACATCTTATTCTTTATGAAGAGTTTTACACATTATATAAAAAACAAGGTTTTCAATGAATCACACTTTACTTAACGTCAATCTAAGAACAAGTACGGAAATTTCAGTGAGGTGTACTGACTAATAAATGCTCGCACACATTATGTGTGTTTATTATTATTTCTCGACTCCAAAAGTGGGCGGAATGGTACATTTCTAAGGGAGCTACTAAAAGGGGGCGTGGCTAGACTTCCAGTTTTTTCTCCAAAACCTTGTCTTGTTATAGCCTTTCAAAAATATAGAATTTTGGCGCGATCGCGTTGGTTATATAGATATTATTACTCCATATCTAAGTGGGCGGAATGGTACATTTGTCTAGAAGGTACTAAAAGGGGCGTGGCTATACTTCCAGTTTTTTCTCAAAAACTTTATCCCGTCATAGCTTTAGTTTATTATTGGGTGTATTAATATTATAAATCGATATATAAAGTTGGCGGTACCAGATGTGTATTGAAGGTACCACTTGGTGCGTGGGGGGGGGAGTGCCGAATTGATATATTTGTATGGGAGGTACTAGAATAGGCGTGGTCATGTAGCCCATTTGCAATACAGTAAGAAGTTTTGGGAAAATATTAACTAATGCTAAGTTTCAAAACAATTGGTTACATCTTTCGAAAGTTATCGTGCGTATCAGCTGGACAGACAGTCAGATAGGCAGACAGACGGACATGGCTTATATGACTTAAAAAGTCATGAATCGAATTTGGTTCAAAGAAACCTAGGGTCTTACGGGACTCTTTCTATGTGTTGCACTTTTGGGTCGTATCAAATGATATATATTCTTTCCTACCCATAGGGTGAGGGTATAATAAGTTCTAAATGTATCACAACTTACTTGTAATTTATGTTAGTTGACTGTTTTTTCATTAGGGTTATGAGAAGTCAAAAGTCATAATTTGCAAGCTACCTGTGGCAATGCCGAAAAATATAATCGAAAGTTGGACATTTCGAAGTGAGCACCTTCGATAAAGTTGCGGTCAACATTTACATAAAATTTTCCTGAAAAAGTACATGTCAGTGAGTGTTCTTTTAGATTATAATTTCGACATTTAACATTTAATTATATTTGATGTGTTTTTCATACAATTAAAAAACAAGGCTCTTAATGAATCAACCTTTGGTCGTTGCAAACAGGCAATATTAAGAAATATTTATATCGAACACAAGTCACACAATTTGTTAGCTTCTTAGTCTAACACAAACAATCAAAACATTTCCGTATACATCGAAAAACTACATTTGAATTAAGAATTAACGCAATTTTAATTTTTCACCTCATTTATATCGTGTTCCCGTATCGTAGTCAACATTTGCATAAAATATTCCTTAAAAAGTACATGTCAGAGAGTGTTTTTTTTGGATTATAAGATAGTTTTCGACATCTATTGCTATTTTAAGTGTTTTACATACAATTAAAAACAAGGCTCCAAATGAATCACACTTCTGTCGTTGCAAACAGGCAATATTAAGAAATATTTATATCGAACACAAGTCGCACAATTTGTTAGCTTCTTAGTCTAACACAAACAATCAAAACATTTCCGTATATATATCGAAAAACTACATTTGAATTAAGAATTAACGCAGCAATTCTAATTTTTCACCTCATTTATATATTGGGTCCATATCGAAGTCATTCTTTTTTTTACTTAACTTACATCACTTTGCATTTTAGCCGTCCACATGTTACCATACTTCAAATCACTCTCCTGCATTTCTTTTCGTATATCTACTTGGCAAAGGTGCACCCAAAACCATAACGCCGCCTCTTGATAGATATCATGCCATTTATACAATTCACTTCAAGACATTTTGCTGCAACATTTGCAAATATTCATAATTAAATGAAATTCATATATTATTTTTGCAAATACCGATTCTTTGCCAATTGTATAATGATCGCGATGATATTTATTATTCCCAACACCAAAATATTTGAATGGATTATTTTTCAAGTGATACCACTACCAAATCTTCTGTTTCTTGGCATTGATACCTCATTGCTGCTGTTGATTAAATAAACCATCTATTAAATGTTTATCTTGACATTCAATTCTGATTTATTTCATATAGTATTTTCTTTTGCCTTTCGTTTATGGTCCATTTTTCATTGTACGTTTGGTTTTTTTTTGCTCCACACATTTCTCTTCCGTCATTTGATTCCAGTTGAATTTGCAGTCTGCAGTCTCTCCAGTTGCAGCAGCAGCAATCGCCATCATTTACAACAATCTTTTGCATCAGATAAAGATGAAGTAAAAAATGTATTTGTATGTATGTCATTCCATACATCATTGAATCGATGACAAATGTAATGAACACGTAAATACATATGTATGTATGTGTACGTGGCAATTACCAAAATCGCAGTAGAAATATTGATGTATGTAAGTGATTATGTACAACAATGCATCTTGTGAGTGTTATAAATTTTACAAGTGTAAATAATTGAAACCGGATGTGGACACAAAGGGGGCTGGGGTGTGCGGAAATAGTATGTTTGCCCCCCAAAAGATTAGCATCAATATTTTATAAGACAACGGAAATACATTTGTGGTTAGGCAAATGGTTGTAAATAGATACTATGGCAAATTGATGTTTCACAAGTTGTCGATTCACTGGAAAAGTTGATTTCTTAGGGTTATTAAGAAATTAAAATAAAATTTATCGAAAAACACTGTAAACCCTTAACCTTAATTAGTATACCCACTTCTAACTAAGGCAATATTTTATGTTATATGCATGAATCTACTCTCAAAGTTCACACACAGCCACACCAAATTTGATATCAATATAAACGTAAAGTGCTTAAACAAGATAACAACAACAAAAACCTAGTCGCCAGCTCTATGAAGGAACCTGGCAAACGAGAGCACGGACACAATAGGTCACAGAGGAGGCGGCAAAGAATGACAGACGAATTGAAAAGAGAGGTGTGACAAATAGTCACAAAAGCAAAAGACGATTACAGCGACAAAGGTTGACTCTGTTATAGCGAGGGGGTTGGGGGCAGAAAAAAAACTATTTATCAAAGTGTCCCAAACATGACCTTGACAATTGTGTGTGTGAGTGTGTGTAGCATTGGGTAGAACAAAATAAGTGATTATTTTACGTCTCGAGGTTTTCTTTGCATTCATTCATTGCACAGAAGAGCTGCTGCTTCACACACAGTGTTTGTTTTTTTTACTAATTCTACATGGACTGTAAATTGAATGCATTTCAGTTTTTGTTGTTGCTGATGTTGTCGCTGCTGCTGTTCGTCATTCTTCTTAGCTTAAACCCAATTGCAGTTGCAGCTACGCTATGAGGAAACCACCACCAACTACTGCATTTTTGCCAAATATAAACCAAAGAACAATGGCAGCGCGTACAGCACTCGCTTAGTACTTGTGGCAAAGCTAAAGGTCCTTTTGTTAACAAGCCCTGGGTGTTCCTCCTCCTGCTCCTCGTACGGCTGTTGATTGTGATTGTGATGGGCGGTTGCTTTTGCATGCTCTAATAGTTGCACACGATAGAAAAATCCTGATAGAGTTCAGCGGTATCACATTGAGACATAGAGGAGAGAGAAAGAGAGAGAGATGGAGCGAAACCAGGAACAGTTGTGGCAAATCCAACTAAACAAAGTTGTGACAATTGGCAGTGAACTTTTTGTGTTTTGTGTTACAACAATAACGACATCAACCAGAAACTGCACACACACACCCTACGTTAGTAAATCCCAGCCGCAGTAACCCTATCAAGTCGGTGACAACGCCAACAACATTGTAGCCAACGTAATTAATTGGCAACAATGACCAAAGTCATCTAAGTCAATGTGCAACGGTAGGCAGGCAGGCAGGCGTGTCGACAGCACAGTGGCACAGCAGGGGGGAAAATCTTAAACAAATAATCATTATTTGTTTAGGAGTTTAGGGAAGGCTTCGTTATGTAAATGAGATGGAGACGGAAATGATATTATCATATTATCTTATATTAGGTTTTCCTCAGCTTGAGAATATCATAAAACTTGAAGAGTAATAGAACTTTTAACTAAAACTTTCCAAAAGTAAATGTAAACAAAAATTAGTAAGTTTAATAAAAATTTTTCTTTAAATAATAAAAATTTTGTAAAAAGTAAAATTTTGTATAAATACCCTTCGTTAAGTCTTTGTCATGGTAGGTTAAACTTGGGACCAAGCCCAATAGAATCTTCTGGAGCCCCAAAAAATTAAACCTTGATGTCTACGTTGATATCCTAAGTGAGGGTACTCAAATGAAAGATATTTTTGAGACGAATCAAACAGGGTGCACTTTAGGATCTCAGAGGACCCTGCACTGAATTTTTAACTAAATATGTTGGATCACCATTGTTTGTTATAAGGCGAAAATTTAATCTATATATATAAAAATTAAATGGTCCACGTATGTCATACCATCACTTGGGAACGGCTGGAGCGATTTGGCTGATTTTTATTTTATTCGATTCGAAATTTTCCGTAGATTGTTTGTGTTGAAAAAAATCAAATCCAGGTGGCGCTAGGGTGGATTTATATCGAAAATTTGATTGTATGTACCAATTCGACTGAAATTTAGAATGGATATTCGCTTGATCATGAGAAAACATTTTATGTACAAATGGACCCGGTAGGTGGCGCTGGGATCGGTTTACAATCAAAATTTTAACGAATGGGCCAATTTAACTGAAATTCATAATCTATGTTTATTAGATCATCAGAAAAAAATGTATGTACAAATGGACCCGGTAGATGGCGCTTGGGTGGATTTATATCGAAAATTTCAATGCATGTACCAATTTAACTGAAATTTAGTATTTATGTTTGTGGAACCTTGAGAAAAAATTGTTTGTATAAATTGACCCGGTAGGTGTCGCTGGGGTCTTGTCTGAAATTAAGAATGTATATTTTTTTTATAACGAGTATTTTTTGTATAAATGGACCCGCTGTTGAAGTGGTCGGAGCTCAATTATTTTGAAAATTTATATCGATTGTCCGATTTTACTTAACCTTAAAATGTATGCATTTTTGGACATGAGAAAATTTTGGATGTATGTACGGTATGGTATGTATGTGTAGCTTATGATATACTTAATTCTTTGAAAGTCATCAAAGTAACATCCAAATTATTGAAGACTCTTTATATATAAAAATAGATGTCCATTTTGATGACACCACTAATTGCGAAAACGGTTAAACCGATTTTGACCAAAATTGCAGTGAAAGTTGGGGATGGGCTGTAGATGGTCACTCAGACCTCAAACGGCGCACTTCCTATATAAATAGAGAGCTTCACAAAAAGGTTTTTCGCATTTCGAACTTTTAGGGGACAAACCCGACCAAGTGGTAATAGAGTTGTTGAGCCAAATAAAGGGATTTTTGGAAATTCGTACTCCTTGGAATAAAAAGAGGCAAAGTGTTATCATTACTCCAACAGAGAATGTTATATATCAGTCAATCGGCTTAAAAATTTTGTTTTAGAATATATGCCTAACAATAAGTAAGTCTTCATCATATCATGGACGACACTGCTGTTCCATTTTAGCAATTCTAAGAATAATATATAATAATCTTTTAAATATATGAAGTACAAAATTTATCCAGGAAAACCTTACACTTTAAATTGAAATATTTCAGAGGCCAATGTAATAAACCAATCGGAATTAGATTTCAACTGCACTAAACATCTTTTAAAATAATTTGGAGGCAGGACGAAGTCTGCCGGGCCAGCTAGTATTTAATAAATATGCAAATTTTTTTAGGGAACTAACACTGTATGGTTTCATTGCAGGACCTCAGAGGCCCTTGTACTTAATTTGTAACTAATTATGTTAGATCATTACGTTAGTTTTAAGGCGAAAAAGTAATTTTTAACAAATGTACAACATTTTTAAGGTACTCCAACTGTATGAAAATCATTCTGAACAAGTTAAACAAAAAACAACATTTTTTTGAACTACTTAAAAAAAAAAAATTTCTTGTACAAATTTTTATGAACATTTTATATGATTTTTTATTAAAAAAAATATATTCAGCCTTTTTTCTTTTAAATTTCTTAATAACTCAATGTTTCTTGAAAATATTTTTGGGGTCTTTTTTAATATTTTTTTAACTAATAATTAGAAAAAAAAATTTATAAAAATATAAAAAATATTTTATTTAATATCTAATAAATATTAATATTTAAAAAAATAATTACATTAAAAAAATAAATACCTTTGGAGCCTTAATTATTTAAAAAAAAAAAAATTTAAATCTCTAAAAAAATTTACTTTTATAATAGTTAAAATAAATATTTATTATTTTTATTATTATAAATATTAAAATTTATAATTAATTAAAAATATTAATAAATTATTAAATATTAATAATTAATTAAAAACATTAATTATAAATATTTATAATAAATAATAATTAATATAAATTTTAAATATATATATATATATGTGTCAATTTATATTTAAAATTAATTAATATTTGAAAAAATAATATTAATTATTCTTTTTATAACAATATTAATTAAAAATAGCAATAAATAAATATAAATTTATTGTAAATATAAATTAATTGATATTTTTTATACAATTTAATATTATTTTTAATTATTAATATTAATTTTAATTTTATGCAAAAATATTATTTTTATTTAATTATTATTTATTAATAAATGTAATAATAATATTATTTATTAATAATAAAAAAAATAACATTAATTTTTAATAGTAATTAACTTATATTAATTTAATGTAAATAAAAAAAATTTTTATTTTTATAATTTTTAACAAATATTATTTTTAATTATTAATATTACTTTTTAATTAAAAATAATATTTTTTTAATAATTAAAAACAATATAATTTATTTTTTATAAAATAATATTTTGTATTTTATTAAAAAATATTTTTTTAATTATTAATATTATTTTTAATAATTAAAATTTTTTTATATAATTTTTTATTAATAATTAAAAATAATATTAAATATTATATATATTAATTAATCAATATTAATTAATTACTATTTAAAATCAATATTTTTAACTAAAAATAATATTTTTTAATAATAATTAAAAATAATATTTTTTACTAAAAATAATATTTTTTAAAAATAATTAATGATAATATTTTTTATAAATAATTAAAAATAGTATTTTTTATAATAATTAAAAATAACATTAATTTGTAATAGTAATTAATTAATATTAATTAAATGTAAATTAAAAAATTATTATTTTTAATTATTATAAAAAAATATTATTTTTGATTATTAATATTAAAATAAAATAATTTTAATAAAAAATATTATTTGTTATGATTAATATTATTTAATAATAATTTAAAAATAATATTAATAATAATTTATAATTAAAATTAATATTTTACTTTTTTTACTAATAATTAAAAAAACTATAATTAAAAAAAATATTTTTTAATATTAATTAAAAATAATATTTTTTATTAATAATTAAAAAAAATATTTTTTCATAGTAATTAATAATAATATTAAATATTATAAATATTTATTAATATCTATTTAAAATCAATATTTTTATTTAAAAATAATATTTTTTAATAATAATTAAAAAATATATTTTTTTAATAATAATTAAAAAATATATTTTTTTAATAATAATTAAAAATAATATTATGTAAAAATTTACCCAGATTAAAATTTTTTTAGGAAAAATTTTTCTAGAATTTTCTTCATCGTCTGTGTACAATTGTAAATTTTATTGGGTAAAATTTTTGGGAAATATGAATCTATACAACATCTTTAAAACAGATTAAACAGAATTACGGTAGAAGATTGGAATAAGATTAGTTATATGTTTTATTTTATTATATATGTATGAAATTTTAAATTGTTGTCATGACTAATAATAGTTTTTTGACCCACTGTTCCCTTGCTAAAACGTCTAGGATAGCATAGAAGAAATATAACACATTTTAATTTAGTTATCACATGATAACAATAACGACCCGTAATTGTTGTTGCAAAACAATTTATTTTAATTTCTTTCTATTTTTTTTGTTCCTCTTGCCGGCTATGGTTCTTTTTTCGTAATTGCAAATGATAGTCTTCACGTTTTGTCTATTGGCACCACAACACAATGAATATAATATGGTGGGGGGGGGTGGATATGACCGACCACCCACAAATTGTATATGCATCACCAAAAAAAAAATAAATGAATACATAGGAAATGGAGGGGAACGAGATGGTAAATTTAAAAACTATTTACAAGCAGGAAACTCAAGAGAGACGAAACATCTAATTATAACCTTAGACAATATGCTATTTAATGAATTCGTCATAACACCAGAAGCTTAAAAGGCTATAACGAAATAACAACAGATAAGATAAACAAAAATAAATTTAAAAAAATTTTGCAAAAAAAAATAGTATGCAAATAGTTTAAAACAGTTTAAGAAAACCACACAAAGAAGCTTTATAAATTTAAAATATCATATACGATATGTAATTTTAAGGTTTTACTATACATACAAATATAAAAATGTTGCTATAGTGGAAAACGTTGCCCACCTCTAAGTCATTCCGTTACTCAAATGAAGCTGTATTCGGCTCGAAGGACCACGACTAAAGTTTAGTACAATTACGACAGTTTACAGCTAAGTGACACATGACCAATTAAGTGTATAACATATATTTATTTATAATATATTAAAACACGCGACATTTGACCCAATAAACCCAAAAGTTATTATTCTATTAATATTAAAACATTTTAAATCCAATACCGAATCAACAGAGTTTGAAACCATATTTTGTCCGCAAAATATTACAATTATATGTTTGATTAGCCTTAATAGAGTTACAATTGCTATTGCTACATTACACCCACACATACTGCAAGTCGCCCTCCCTTATATTCCCTTTCATCCCACAATTTTTCCCTCTCTTGCTGTTCTTTACAGCTTATTTTAAATAGTTTATATTACTTTTCGAAACCATTGCAATTTATATCTTATGAGCTGTGTTCGTGTATGTTTTTAATAGCTTTCAGTTTGGTTGTTTTACTTTTCCTTTTTCCTGTTTTTTTTTATACGGAAAGTAACAAGAAACTTTTTCTGCAAATCAAAAAGGGAAAAAAATCTGTTCTGTATGTTTTTTTTGTTGCCCCCCATACAAAACAAATTTAAAACACCTGCGTTTTGTTTTATGGCTGAACACAAGTAAAAAGTTATGGATATTAAAGAAAACGCTGAGGATTTTCTTCGAATACCGTTGCGGTAGCAAACATCGAAGACACGATAAGCAAGGAAGGAACCAAAAGTTTAAAGTTAACGCGTTTTACCCTCTTGGATGAATAGCACAAATACTTACACAAAGTAGCAATTGTATGAAGGGAGAGGGATAAACACTTCATATGATTGTTTAACTTACCTAAAAAGAAAAGGGGAAAAGAAAAATAGAATTAGTTAGGTTATATAAACAGTATAAATGAATTGTATTGCAGCATAGAGTAGCAAATTTAATTTAAAAGAAAAACAAAATAATAATTTTACTCTGAAGTTGTTAACCTAATCTGCAACAGTTTTGGTAACAAAAAGTGGAATAAGGCAGTGGGAACGTGTAAATTTTTCTTATAAGAAAATAAAACTTGATAATAAAACACGCGCACGAACGATGTGAAGGGTATATCCTTTTTTGTTCTTCTTCAACTTTGGATTATCAGTAATGCCCGAGCGGAATATTTTGTCAATTGTTATAAAACGGCTATGGTCAAAGTTGAGTAAAATCGGACAACATTAATCCGTGCCCCGAAGAGGTCAAAGGTCAAATCTATCTATATGAAAATGAAACTGCCTGTGTTTGTTTGCATCCTTTTAAACCGTATGGAAACGGCTTGTCCTATCTTGTTGAAATTTTCACAGAATGTACATTTGAGTCGTTGTTGAAAATGGGGTATTTAATTTTTTGAAATATCAAGAGGTCGTGGCTCCGCCCATTGTATCGTATCAGTGGGCGTGGTATAAAACTTGAAACTTTAAACGGCTGTATCTTATGAACTATAAGAGGTATAAAGATGTTGGTACAAACAGGGTGGAAGTGGGCTGTGCCACGCTCTATTTAAAAGAAACCGTTAAAACTGTCATAATAATAGTTCGTGATCGTTCTGAAAATTTCACAGTATAGTTAAGATATACCTCGGCTTTTTGGAACCAAGGTGACAAAAAGGGGCGAGGCGTCATCCACAAACGTTAATATTTGTCTCTGACATATTTGGGAGAAAAAATGCAATTCCTTAATCGAACATAATTAAAAAATCATTGAATTTACTTAGGATTTACTAAGAACCTGACCTTTGACCTCTTTGGGGCACGGGAAATAGTTGCCCAATCTTACTCAAATTTATGCCATGTATTTTTTTCATCAAGTACAAAAATATTACGGTAGGGCATTTTAAAATTTCCGCAACAAAAAAGTCCATACATTTCGCTGCCGACCTAATGATTAGCGTCGAATTCTGAGTCGATTTAAAGGTGATCGTCTGTCCGTCTGTCCTCGCGATTACAGCCGTAATTTAAGAGATATTGAACTGAAATTTGGTACGCAAGCTTGTTTCCTCTAAGGAGAGGTTATGTTCCGAAGTGCGCAAGATTGGTCAAAAACCACTACCATCTCTCATACCAACTACCCTTTTTGGGCGTCAACAACATTTTAAGAGCCACCGAGCTAAAATTTTGTGCACAAGCTTCTATCCTCTAAGCAGAGGTTGTGTTCTGAGAGTAGCAAGATCGGTCAAAAACTTCTCCCACCTCCCATTCAAATTGCCTCTTTTTGGGGGTCTGCCTCGCTGCCTCGCCGTAGTTAAGCAGAAGTTACTTTTTAAGATGAGTAGGATAGGACAAAATCTACTTTTATCTCACATACAAAAAACTACTTACGCCTCCCTTACAAACTACCCCTTTCTGCCCCCGGGTTTACAGACAGACTCGATCAGACAAAAAAACACCCCCATATAAACAACCCCCTTTTTGATGGTGTCCGTCTGTCTTTCCCCACTATCACAGCCGTAGTTTAAGGGATATCGAACTGAAATTTAGAACACAAGCTTTTATCCTTAAAACGTAGTTGACATTCTAAGATGAGCAAGATCAGTCAAAAACCACTCCCACCTCCCTTACAAACTACCCCTTTTTGGGGTTTTTTGTGGTCAGCAATATTTTAAGAGCCATCGATCAGAAATTTGTTCTGTAAGCTTCTATCCCTCAACCGAAGGTTAAGTTCTAAGGTGGGCAACATCGGTCAAAAGCCACTCCAATCTCCCACAGAACTTCCCTTTTTTGGGTTTTCGGGTCTTTTAGGGTCAGCTATATTTTAGAAGCTATCGATCTAAAATTTTGTCCACAAGCTTATATCCTCTAAGCGGAGATTGGGTTCTAAGATACGCAGTTTCTTTTTAAGATGAGCAAGATCGGATCAAACAACTCCCCCTTTTTGGGATGTCCATTTATCTGCCCCCGCGTTTACAGCCGAAGAAGAGGAATGAGCTTAATTTTGATATGCAAGTTTATATCCTCTTAGGGAAGGTTACGTTTCAAGATAAGCAGCATCAACAAAAACAATTTACACCTCCCATACAAACTTCCCCTTTTGGTGGTGTCCGTCTGTCTGTCCCCACTATCACAGCCGTAGTTTATGTACTAAGATGAGCAAGACAGGAAATACTATACCACTTCACGTACCAACTTCATATTTTTTGGGTTGTCCGTCTGTTCCTGTGTTTACAGCCTTAGCTTAAGAGCAATAGATCTAAAAATGTTTACACAAAATTCTTTCCTCTAAGCAAGGGTTAAGGCTTAGATGAGTAATATCGGACTGAAACTACTACCACCTTCCATACCAAACTCTCCCCCTTTTTGGGGGTTAAACAATGCATAGCAATATTCTCAGGTCATATAAAAAAGGCAAATATTAACAACAAACAAAAAAAACATTTATGTGGAAAGGCTAAAAGTAGCCTTCAACTCTCATACTTACTTACTTACTTAATTTCCCTTTGCACCCCATTAATGAGATATGGTATTAACACGCTTTCTATATTTAGATTCACAACTAACGGCACCTACTTGTTTATCGACGAATGCGAACGTCACTATTTGAGAAGCTCTTACTAGACACGACGATTGAATCGACGCTTAATACTGCGAAGTTGCTGTCAACAACATTCAAGGGGAGCCGACAATGAAAGATTTTTTTTTTTTTTTTGTAAGATGACTGGAGCCTGGTTTGAACCTGCGATCTCCCGCATGGTAGTCGCGTGTTCTAACCACTA
Organism: Muscina levida; assembly: GCA_964034835.1. Lineage (NCBI taxonomy): Eukaryota > Metazoa > Arthropoda > Insecta > Diptera > Muscidae > Muscina > Muscina levida. The sequence goes on along the minus strand of OZ035883.1, from coordinate 17,721,126 downwards.
TGCCACGGCCGGTCCCTCAACTCTCATACAAACCCATATACATTATAGTGCAAATACCCTATGCTCCTTATAGGATAGACGGGAAAATATATATAAAGTGCAAATACATAGTTTTATCTCCATTCTTACAAATGGTGAAGGGTATCTGAGCTTTGGCATAGCTGAAGATAATTACCTTACAAGTTCATAAGAAAAATATGCTTTAGTCAGAAACTGAGCTAATTTTTATATAATAATATACTCAGAATATGTCTAAAGCAGTGTTAGGCATCCCATAGCCTCGCGAGGCCGGCAATAATCTGTTTTTTCACACTGACACCATCAGCAATTCACACATACTCAAAAATGTTTACTCATAATCTTATAACGCAGAATCTATATGAATTATTCTGTATAAATTTACTCAGAGTCAGAGTTTCAAAAAAATTATCTATATTAATATTAACTTATTCCTGATTTTCCAATTTGATTTATACCCCACATACACACATTTTCGTTGACTTCTTCATATCGTATTGAAATCTAATAGTCTAACACATTTGAACATCGCATAATGTGTCGAACATTTTTCAAGCTCTTATTACGAATTGAACAACGGCTCTATTAATCTTTACGGTTATTGAACATGATTCCTTTATGGCTTTTACATGTGTCTTCTCTCAGTGTATGTGTGTGTATGTAAACAGTGAAAGTGGTCCAACGAGCGAACGTCTGTGCAGCAGACAGTATGTACCAGAAATACTTGTACCCAACCAACCTATGAGATGATGATTGTGAGCTTGATGCCGGTGTACAACGCACAAGCTTGCAACACAACAACAGCAACATCCGTCCATGCAGACATTCATCTAGTTATTTATAATATTACACCACCTCCTCTCATTGAGTCAGTCAACGAGCTGGTAGCTTCAGCTGTGAGGGTATACTGGCAACGGCAGAGACATGTTTCAAGGTTCCATCACACAGAGTAGCGTAGCGAGGAACCGTAACCACACACACTTAGGAATAAAGTTAAGTAAGGCATGATGCTGATGATGTAAACAAATAAAACGGATACAACGGAGGCACAAGCACAAGCAGCAGCACAACATAACGTAATACTAAAAGGCTGTACTAAATATATATTACCATAACACACACACACACACTAGAGTTGGTAGTGTGTAGATATATATAGGTATAAAGTACATACCAGAAGTACCTATGTACGACTAAGTATCTTAATATAACTTACTTTATTATGAACAACCAGAGACCACAACCCATTTTCCCCTAACTCTTCCCCTCACTCTTGTACCATAATAACAACAAACAAATTAGGTTACCCAGAAGAATATTAATATGTTTAGTGCATTTCACTCGTACCTACTTTGTTTTGTTACACAGTCACAGATCTTAATGAACCATAACAGGCCAAATGAACAGCAACATCCCTGCTGTCATTGTGGGTGAAGGCGATGCGGTGGGTGGGTGAGTGCAAAGAATCAACCCTTTGCCAGCAGATTATGTTGCAAAACACCAAACACGTAGCCACAAATTGGGATTTTGTCAAGTGTGGAAAATATTAGATCCATAACAATACACAATTCTCTGATTCATGAATTGTAAAAACAAACGCACACAGTCGTATCGTTATATATATAATATACAATAATTTATGTAATATACACAAATGTACCACATGTATACGAGTAGACTAAATTGAACATAAATATTAATTAAACTGTAGATATTTTTACAAAATTTTTGTAGAAAGTCAAACACACACACCGAAAGAGAGAGAGAGAGAGAGAGAGAGCGGCAAGAAAGAGACGGAAGGAAACAACCTTAAATGCATAAAATTATAGAATATAAATTTTATTGAGTTCAGTTTTTAGATATGCTATATGGTTGCTGCGCCGACCACTTCAGTCATGTGAAATTTTTCTAATTTTTTTTATGCATTTTTTTAAAGCTCTTGTGGTCATCCTTCGACCCTTAAATCCCTTTCGCGATATCTCCGATGTTATTAAAAAAGTAATGTATACAATATAAGAGAAATGTTCCAAAATAAAACAAGTTTTGATTTGGCTTTCCTGGAAAGTAATTGAAAAACACATGACTGTTTTGGTCGGCGCAGCGACGATATATACTGGTTATCCATTTAGAGGTTTCAAAACCACTGTTCTGGCAAAACTGTCAGCTTTTAAATATATGTCACCTGAAATGTTATGTGTGTAGTGAAAGGTCTGCCATTTACCAATATGAAGATTTTAACAAGCGAAGTACTTCTAAAAGTAGTTAAGACTTACTGCAAAAATGGTGGTATTTGTGTAAAAAATTTCCATTGTTATTCCATTACAAACTTTGAAAATATAATAAGTAATATATTTTTCTCCAAATATTGTCTTGGATTCTAAGCCTCGTGCCTAAGGTTTCTCATCCCGTCTGCTGACATTTCGCATTTACATTTATTGTATTAGGTGTATTCGTAAGGTTTTCTTGTCATTGTCTTTTGCTCTCCTAGACAATCTAACAATTAAAATTTGTATGCACATCATTTAGCATGAACCTATATATATATATATATAATCAAACACACACACATGCATACACTTATGTTTATATTCATCCATGTCCATGTCCCAGCTTGTTGTTTATTGTATTAGTGCGTATAATATTTATTATACTTTGTGGGCCATAGAAGAATCACAGAAGTGCGTAACTGCAAACTCGATTAAATTATAAACAATTTATGCAAATACATTTCATATGTAAATACAATAAAATTGTAAGGCAAATTATAAAGCCTAATGGACGACTGCTGAGACAGGGGCCCCAGTGCAAATGATTTTCTTAGGAGTGCGACGGGCAAGAAATCAGTCTATAAAAATAACCATAAAAATGTAAAACTCAGAATGAAATGATAATGTTTATAATAATAAAGTCCAATACAAATAAACATTAAAGGAATGAAAACAAAGACAACAGGGAGTAAAGGGGTTGAAAGCCTCAGCAGATGATGTTTGTAATATACACAATGTAAGTGACACACATACACATACACTTTATCCATGTCACGCCTAATAAAATTTAATGTTTGGTATGAAGATCTAGAATGTGGAATAAATATAGGACAATTTGTTAAGGAAATTCTTAAGAATTACTTTTGTAATATATGGTGGTTAGTAATATACTGAAATTGGGGGATGGGGATTTCCTAATTTGAGTTTTCTGATCGTTATTCACTTGAGAATAACCAGAAACTCATTTTAGAGTTCCCCAAGCAGCTCACAACGTCCGATAGACCACGTGTTCCCGGTCAATGCCACTGAGCATCCGTTCAGTGGTAACAAATGTGAGAAGGCGCAATGTTTGAGGAAAAGGATTCTGCATGCAGGATTCTTCAGGCGGAAAAAGCGTTTAAGGAAAAAAAAGAGCCAGAATATTAAAAAGTGCAGGGATAGAGGTGAAGACCAATAGTACTACCAAAAGGTAAAAAGCAAACATTTTTGATTCCCATCTGTAAGGATAGAGGTAGAAATCTGGTCGTCGACATGCAGAGTGTATTGCAAATATGGAGGGAACACTTTCGGGCTCTAATCGTTTCCGAAGGCAGCATAAGTGACGATATCACGCCAATGTTCGACGACGGAGTAGATTGTCCCTACCGAGCCAATACGAGATCAGCATGACAATTGCACGGCTTAAAAACAACAAAGCTGTGGAAGCCAATGGACTGCTGGTAGAGCTTTACAGGGCTATCGGCATTGAGCTGACAAAGTGCATGCACCAATTCATAAATTGTGATTAGGATTAAGGAATGCATGCCCGATGATTAGAATTTGAGTGTTCTACGACTTGTGTTAAAAAAAGGCGATCCAAGTGTGTGCATCAAATATCGCGGAATTAGACTTTTATCCATCAGACAAGGTCCCGTCGAGAGGTGATACCACTTTGCGGAATGACACTGACCGACACGAAGTATTCAGTAAAAATAGGCACAAATCTAACAGAGTCATTTTCTACCAAGCGAGGCTGCAGACAAGGCGATAGTTTGTCTTGCGATCTCTTTAATATCATCATGTAGATGATCATGCAAAAGGCAGCAGTAAACACGACTGGCACCATCTTTAACAAAAGCCACATGATGACATAGATATAATTGGCCGTGGACTGAGGGATGTTACTGCGGCCTTTTCGAGCATTGAGAAGCAGTCGGCAGAAGTGGGTCTGGTAAGGACAAAACTAAGTTATTTGTTTCAACGAACAGAGAGTTCACTCGTTTGGGACGCTGCGTGAACGTTGACAACTATAAATTTGAAGTGGTAGATGATTTTGTCTACCTTGGCTCCGCCATAAACAAAAAAACATAATGTCAGCCTGGAAATCAAGAGAAGAGTATTGATTGCAAACCGCTGCTATTATGCGCTGAGCAAGCATTTTAATGATAAAGTCTTCTCTCGACGAACAAAGATCCAGCTCTACCAGACACTGATCCTGCTTGTCTAACTCTACAGCGCAGAATCCTGGAGTAATGACGCAGGCGGATCAATCTATTCAGGCAGTCTTCGAGAGAAAAATACTACGCAAAATATTTGGATTTATTATCGTTAACGGCGAGTACCGTCGTCAAATGAACCTTGAGCTAGACAACGACATCGACGTAGTCAAGAGCGTTCAAATAGACCGAATGCGCTGGTTTGGACACATTGTACGAATGGACGAAAACGCTCCGGCTCGAAAAGTATTCGGCAATAAACTCGATGGGCGGCGCAGGAGAGGGCGACCAAAACTCCGTTGGATGGACCAGGTGAAAGAGCTGTTATCCAAGCTTGGTGTGAGGAACTATCTACGGAGCGCAAAAGACCGAAGCAACTTTCAGCCGTGCTCCAAAGGGGTCAAAGGTCAAATCTATATACATAGATATACAAAAAAATTTTTGTATTTTTGAATTTTTTTAGTACCATATAGACCCGAAAACGGCTTGACCGATCTTTTTGAAATGTTCACTAAATGTTGCTGTCTGGTCGGTGAAACACAAATACTACATTTTCAAAATGGGGGTTTATGAGATCAAATCGATTTTCGCAGACTATAGTTGGATTTTCGGATAAGCCGTTTTCGACAAAATTGTTTTAAATAAGTCAAGCTTATGCCAAAACCCAATTATAGTTTGTCGAAAATCTGTTCAACTCCTTAAATGTAATTTTTTTTTTCGGCTGCCACAGTAATATTAATGAAAACTTTTATAAAATGATTTTATAAATTTATTTTTATATAATAGTTTTTTTAACAAAACACTTTATCTGAGCAAATTTTATGGAAAATTTTACTACGAAAAAATTTAATTTCAAAATATGCTTTTAGACCAAAATTGTTATTTGTGTCACATGTTTATTTTTTATGAATTTTTAAAGATCAAATGTGTTTTTATATAATTTTAGATTTTTTATTTTCTAAACTACAACAATATTTTTGAATCTACTGGGTACATTTAAAACCAATGTAAGCTCGGCTTAAAGATAATTTTGTTGACGAGTTATGGATTTTTTTTCAACTGAATATGGTGAACCGTTTTCAAGTTATCAAGTGCTGATTTGCATCCCAAATAACATCGAAAACAACATTAAGTCCTTTATCAACATATATCTCGTTGTATCGCTCTGCGGTCGTTTTCTCGTCGAAATTGCGTATTTAATAACTTTTCTAAGATATTGAGAATTTTTGTTCATTCTGCTCAGCCAAATATCAATCTCTTTTTAAATATTCTCTAGAATATTCTATTAACTTCTCAGCTTATTGTCTTGTCGTCATTTTGTGTAATTTTTTATATAACATTTTATTAATTAACTCGCACTGCCCGCCCTATCTCTAGTACATCCTTTTCTATACATTGTAGTTTAATGGCCACCCACCATGAAATTAAAGTGGAATTAATTGCCTTATTTACAATTAAATATATTTTGTATTATTAAATTCTTGTTATCTGATCTGTGACTATATCTCCTCTCCCCCTCTTTCACTCTTTTTATCATTGATTTATGACAACAACCCGTTTGCTGAGAGTTTAAATTACCATCGTCCATCGTCGCTCAAGTACTTGCACACTTTGGCGTGTGTAGGTGTAACACCCACTACTCACCGTGCAGGCAACAACATGGACACGGTGTATAACAACACAATAACATCAGCTCTTGTAAATACAAGTACGAGTAGTTTTAAGTATTTAATTAATATTTCGAACATGTCCTCAAACCATAGCACAGCAAAAGTATTTCCATAATCGACAGGAACCTGAAAATGATGATGATGGCGGCAATGACGATGACGACGACTTCGACGACGATGATGGTCTTTACAATTACAATCGTCGACATCGTCATAGTTATCATTATCATTATTACGCTTACGTCAAAGTGTTTCACACACAGAGAGAGAGGGAGTAAAAGAGAGAATATTGTGCGTGTTCAGACCTCATAGGTTTTCAGTGCTTACACACACACGTAGCCAATGGTGGATTCCACTTCCGGCTAGATGGTTTCATATGATACCGCTGCATACAGCGTACATCAAGTCGACAACTAACCAACAACAAAAATACATATTAAACTTTTAATAGCGCAACAAAAATAGTTGTAATTATTCTGAATATCTCTTTTGTGTCGTCTGAATTTAACACAAACGTTATTAAAAACCATATAAAGGAAAGTATTAATAACGTTACCGAGTATTTACGCGTTCTTATCGCGTATCGCAGCAAATAGATTCTCAGTTGCTGTAGGCTTATTGCCAACACACACACACACTAACGCATGTACACATGTCTATATCAACAATAATAAACCATAATTTTAATTAATTGTTGACCATAAACTGCTGCTACCGCTGCCGTTGATGCCAATGCTTACAGCCGCTTAAGGAAAAAAACTGTAAAGAAAATATATCAATTGACCCACAGGCAGTGAGACAAGCTTTTGCTCTGCAATTCGTAACCACGAATATCACAAACAGAAATTTACGCAACGAATGCAATGCGTTTTTTTTATTTCTCTTAGCAAAAGAAGATTAATATCACTGCATGAAATGAAAAGGGACAACAAAATCCACATTAATAGCGAGGAGGAAATTAATGTTGATAGTTGTAAATTGAACAAAACTTAAAGCAGAATTTAACACAGTACAACACATGATTTTGGGACTTAATTCTGAGAATTGCTGGTGAAAGTAGACCCAAAAAGAAGAAGTTTTGCATCATTCGTTTTGTGAAGTTACATGCCATAGTAATTTAATATCGGTTTGATGTAAGTAAGTATCGTACCGTAGGGGAATTTGAGACGTTTAAGTCTTTTTTGTTATAATGTTATATGGTGGCGTATGATTATCATCAGTTAGATCATACGCCACGGAGTACAACAGTTTTATTGTAACTGCTACAAAATAAACCCTTATGTAGGGAAACGTTATATAAACAGATTAAAGGAATTGTAATTCTTAATTTTTGTAAATTTGTTTCAACTAAATTGGAATAGTGGCTGTCAAGTTATGTCAAACAAAAGAGCCTAAAAGGTGACAAATTCCCCTATACGATACTTACTAACTTTAAATCGATATTAAATTATTATGGCATGTAATTTAACAAAACGAATGATGCAGAACTTTTTCTTTTTGGGGCTACTTTCACGTGCAGTTCTTAGAATTGGGTCCCAAATCAATAAGCTGAAAACTGTTGTACTGTGTAAGTATTTTTTTCCGGTAATGGTTTATGGTGTTTCTATATTAAGTTGTGTCTGCAACCACAAAACTGAGCTCTGGCAATTATTTATTATTTATTACAAAACTAAATTTCATTTCGTCTATAATACAATTTAGCACACATACACGCAAATTCTCTTTGTAATACTCCGCCACCAGATCAATTTAAAATTCCCCACCCAGGAAACAACAACAAATATAGAAATATTCACAAACCCCTGTTGCTGTCTAAATTTCGAATAATTATTAAAATTAATAGATAATTTCAGTGATAAACGTTCAGTTCATATCGAATTTCTCATAATTAAATATTTTCATGTTCAGCCTACACAGCTGGGCTCTACATCCATTTTGATTAATAAACTAATCATAAATCATGCAAAAGAGAAGAGTTGTCTGTGGTTGGGCGGTTGGTCGTCTTCACACAGACCTTTCCACCTTCTCAACCTTGATATTGCGCCGCCGCCGCAGCCGCTTGGTTGTTATCCAATGCGTGTTAAGTTCATAGAAATTTACATAACTTTTAAGATTACGTTTCGCGTGTGATTTAAATGCTAACACAACGCACACACACACACCAGATAAAATTTAATATGTTTGCTTAAACATAGGAAATGCTACGCGGCATTCATGGTGTCCAAAGTGGTGTGTGGATTAAATCATTTACTAAAAGGTGGTAAAAATTTCTTAGCAGAATTTATGGTGATTCGCTTGAGGGAAATGTACACGCACACACACACAGATCAGCTTCCCAGCGGCGGAATTTGAGAGGCCTTCCTCATATAATGCATGCAGTAGTTCTTATTTGGGAATAACATTTCAAATAAGGAATGCAGAATGCATGATATTACATCAGATTTAGGCATTTTATGGACAGACCTGCCAAAAGCATATAAAAAGAATGCAGCGGGATTTCATACACATAACCGCTCGCTTCCAAATATAAGGGGTATGGCATGTCTTCCAAATTGAAAAAAAATTGTTAATATCCGTGAAAGGTGTTCATGAGTTTTTCTTAAAACAGTGCATCATTAGTTTCAACAACACAATTCGAATGCATCTTCATAGGCTAGACAGTAGCATGGCTGACTAACAATCACGAAGTAGTGGGTTCAAACTACAGCAATGTTTACTGTCGTTGGAAAACAATTGTAAGTATAGAGAAAAATATATAAGAAATATTTAAAAAACTAAATAATTTGAGGGTGCACTGTATAGTTTTTGTTTTATATGCAAGTCATTATTTTTTCATGTGTATGCAGGCCTTCGATAATGCCTTCTTATAGAAAGCTTCCATAGGGCCCTTTTATAGAAAGTTTCCATGAGGCCTTCTTATGGAAACCGGCGACGGAAGGCCTTCTTTTCCAATGTCACGCAATATAAAAGAAGAAAGGAATAAAGAAGGTCAAGGAAGGCATACTGGATCCAAAAGAAGCCCTTTAGATTCATGAACGAAGGCCTTCCATCTAATGGTTTCCGCCGCTGGGTTTGTGGAAGAATAAGAAACATTAAAATGACAAAGTGCACACCTAACTTCATAGTGTATTTAGTAAATGAATACATAATTTTAAGATTTCCCATTAAAATTTAATGGAATTTAACTTTAAGCTTTGTATGTGAAATAAGCGTACCGCGTTACAGCTGATGGTGTTTAGAGCAGTTTACCCAATATGTGCCAAGTTTAGGGCTAATGAAAAACTGTAAGCTTATTTTTTACCGGTCTACTTGTTGCTTGATTTTGAGCTTTATTAGATTAGTGAGAAATTTAAATTTAGGTGGTGCAGGCTGCTGATTCACCTTGGACCAAGTTTTTTTACATTGCTCAACTTTAGTAAAATCAAAGTTAACATTTGACAAGATAATGTAAAGAGTTGCATAAATTTAAATTAATTTCTTATAAACTGTGGTTAGTAAGTTGTCATACAGTAGAAGAAATATACGTAGCTAAGAAAATAATAAATTTTTTCTCGCTCAAAATGGGTGAAAGAATCTACATGTACAGCGACCTATCATGGAGTCGACAGAGGACACGATTATTGCTGAACCGGTCTAAAGTTCATCTAAGGAACATTAAAGCTTTAATAACCGGTCACGGGCCGTTGTAACGATGAGGAAGAAGAAGAAACCACAGAGCATCTTCTGTCCTGACAGATTTCCCATAATCCATCACACACAATTTTTGTAAAATCTATTATATTAGCATTAATAGGAAATATCACCTTGATTTTTAGAAAATTTGTATAGAAAATTTCTTTCAGGTTCTGGGTAGAGTGTTAAAAACCGAAACCGTCTAACCGGTTTTTTCATATAAAAAAAACTTTTAATTGTCGCTATCTTCTAAACTAAGCATCTAATCGAGAAAAAGGAAAAAGAAATTTGCGTTCCCTATACAATATTTGCGAAATCAATAAGATATAGTTCAGATCTCACCTTGCAATGGCTAAGACGTCGATATTCACATGAACAACTTTTTTGCAGTTATTTTCTAAACTAAGTGTCTGACTGCAAAAAGTAGCTTAATTTATGATCACCATACAATAGTTGGGAACTCTTCAAGATACAGTTGGGACCTCATCTTGAAATAGGTTGGAATATCACGTTGAAATGAGTCGCAAGCCTTTGATATTCATATGAAAAACTTTATTTCCTATACTACTATATACGTCCAATGGTTAAAACGAGGTTAATTTGCAATCAAATCGATACTCGATTCGATTATCTTTAAACCATGCTAAGTATTGTAAGTAATTAAATTCCACTTATATGTTAAGTTAAATTTCCTTATAACTTCTGTTTTGATGACCTGAATATAAATTAAAACAAGCTGAATTCAAAAGCTCCAATTAATTGAAAGAATTAAGGTATTGACATTCATATTTTTTCATAGTAATTTGTATATTTGGTTTTATTTTACAATTTCATAAAAACCGAAAGATACCGTTTAATTATTTTTTTTTTAGTTTGAGAATTTCACCTAGATTCTGAGTAAATTTTTTTTTATCAACATGTACTCAGATGCGGAGTAAATTTAATTTAGATTCTGAATAAATATTTATAAAAAACTAGTGGGCCCGGCAATGCTTCGCTATTGCATTTTAACTTGTAATATATTTCACATTTAGGTCTACAAAGTACTTTGAAAACGGTACTTAAGCTCGATAATGATATGTTGAGTTTATTAACTTATGTAACTAATTTCAAGCAACTCCTTAACATGAAAGTTAACAAATTAAGTGTTGTTATTTTAAATTCTAAATATCATAGGCTCTATGACGATAGTAAAAAGTTCATCAGCAAAGTCATATCTTTTACAAATCGGAAACAGACATTCCGTTAAAGATCAAATTCAATGTAGTAGCGGTAACCGTCTGTATACTAACTATCTCTTTGGGCGTAAAAAACACTTTTGACATGCCTTCTCCGCCATTGACCGAAAATGAAAATTTCGTTTGAAGCTTCATGCCTTTAGCCATAAAAACCTCTTTTGCCATGTCTTATTCTCACATGGATCAAGAATATTTCCAAATACTATCTTTGTATTGAACTCGTATTACCATTCTATGAGATAATTTGGTCACCAACGTTTGGCTTTACAAAGTGTTGGAACCATTTCTCCTTCAAATAATGTGCAATGACATGATAAATAAAAAAAATCAATTGATTGTCCACTGGTTTTAGTTCTTCTACCAGTTGGATATATGAATATAGGCCAAGATCTTGCCTCAGCATTTGCAGAGACCGAGTTGCTGAGAACGGCGTCGGTCCGATAAATTCGAGTCCCCTGTCACACTTACGTCTACAGCGTCGATGGCTTCTATTAGCTGCTCAGATGGATGAGTATATGCTCCATAAACTTCACAAAGGGCAAACAGAACGCGCATTTTGAAAATAAATTTGCAAGATTTGTAAACGTTGTTCTTGTGTAGTCTTTACATGGTGATTTTTCAAAGAAAGTCTCAAAGAAAGTCTATCACACTTCACACACCTCGCCTGAATGACGAATTGGTTGACCTAAAATGGCAACAAAAACGGTATTGGTGTTTTGTTGGGGTCAATTGTACATTAAAAATCCACATGAATCAAAATCCTAGCTGATACTTTTTTTAAGATAAAAGGATTTTTCGTTTATTTACTCTGTTTTGCGCTTCTTTTAGAAGTGACGTTCGTTGCTCCATTATTATTGAAAGCGTACAGACTTCAGCTTTAAAACACTTCTATCAAAATTTAAGTTTTCTGCACTAAATTAAGCTTTCCCAGCGCGAGCTAGGAATTGATATTACACACAAAATTTATTGGTGACATTTTCTAACGATTCATCGTAGATTTGGTTACAATTTTGCGAATAAAAAAACTGGCCCACCTTACTGTTCATATCTCTAGGCGAACTGCAATATACTGTGGAATTTTGACAGTTATAACTGTTTATTTTAAAAGGGGTGGTACAGCCCACTTCCACTCTTACTGTAATTTATACTGCAACTCATACCTCTGATAGTTCATGAGATATAGCCCTTTTGATTTTCAAGTTGTATCAGCGGTGCCACGCCCCTTTATCCAATCACAACCTATTATAGACAGGGACTATCAACAGGTCAACAGTACCATTTGGTAAAATTTTCGTATCAATCGGTCTATTAGAAAAGCCGTTAAAGCGATTTTTGAAAAGGGGGCGTGGCACCGCCCACTTCCACGCTGACTGTAATTAATACTGCTCCAACAACATATATACCAAATCTCATCTTCATACCTCTGATAGTTCATGAGATATAGCCCTTTTGATTTTCAAGTTGTATCAGCGGTGCCACGCCCCTTTATCCAATCACAATCTATTATAGCCAGGGACTATCAACAGGTCAACAGTACCATTTGGTAAAATTTTCGTATCAATCGGTCTATTAGAAAATCCGTTAGAGCGATTTTTGAAAAGGGGGTGTGGCACCGCCCACTTCCACCTTGGCTGTAATTAATACTGCTCCAACAACATATATACCAAATCTCATCTTCATACCTCTGATAGTTCATGAGATGCAGCCCTTTTGATTTTCAAGTTGTATGGGCGGTGCCACGCCCCTTTGTCCAAGTGGACCGAATTGTAAATATAAACCATACGGTGCGCCACCCAAACGCATACAAAAAAAGTTTATGCAAATCGGTCCAGCCGTTCGTGAGTTATGAAGTCACAACACACTTGCAAAAATTTTTTATATATATAGATATCACTTATATGCGGAGTAATTTTTTTTTATAGAAAACGAATAAATATGTACTCAGTCGGTTTTTTTTAAATCCCTATTTTTCGAATATCGAATAATCCGGTTATTTTTTGTCGAATCTCGGTTTTTTGGCGTTCGATATTTTTTATTTAAATTTATTCATAATTGTGTTAAATGTGTTCTCGTACTTGTTTTTTTCCAGTGTTTCGGAAGAACGACCTAATTGTTAGTTTTATAACTTTTCAATGTTTAATAAGTCGGCTGAAAAGCGAAAGAAATTACAAATGTTTGTAAAAGACCAATTTAATAAGGAGCTTCAACTTATCCATGATGTTAAGCACCACTGGAAATCTATAACCAATATGGTTTCTCAATTTTTAAAATTGCACAAATGTGTGAATCATACTTTATTGGAGTTAGGACTGACACCATTTAGTGAAAATGATATCGCAACTTTGTCTGTGCTTAGTGACACCCTTAAACCTTTGGAAATGTCTATACAAAAACTTTCTGCAAACTCTTCGACTTTAGCTGATGCTGAAGGTATTTTTAAATTTTACTTTAACACTTTCAACAATTCAAAACCAATTATCAATAAATTTATATGCAATTTTCAAAAGACGTATATCAGAACGACGTGTTCAAACCCTGAATACTCTCATTTTGTATTTAAGTACGAGTAAACTCCCAATTAGTGACGCATTTCTAAAATATTCAATATTAAACGCCTTGTACACTATAAGTCCAAATAGTACACTGAGTAAAAGGGCATTTTCAATGTCAAGTTTTATAAAAACCAAAGAAAAAAATAGGTATCCACCAAGCACTTAAATTGTATCTTATTTCTTACATGTTACTTTAGGTAAAACTAAAGATTAAATTAAATATATTTATACATAATCAATCATTTACAAATGAATTGTTTTGTTCCTTTGTCTTTGTTAAAATAACAAACTGATATCACTAATGTTTTGCATTGTAATTATAATTAAACTAAAAGTTTACTTTTTATAGGTATAATTGATTTGTTTTCTGTTATTTTTTAATACAATTTTTTGTCAAAAATTGTGTTTTAATTTGTTATTTGGCATAATTTTGAAAACCGGATTATCCGGTTTTTTGTGAATTTCAAAAAAAGCAACCGGTTTTTTTTTAAATGCCATTTTTCGAATAATTCGAAAACCGGTTTTCGCAAAAACCCGAATAACACAAGGGAACAAAATTGAACTTTTTGAGTGTTGTTTGGAATTCGATAACTGTTTTTTACTAATTTGGGGTCGCTGATTTCAAATCTAATCTCCATTTTTCTCCATCAGCTCGAATTTTTAAGTTACAGGTACTAATCGTATTTTCGACTTTTTTCCAAAAAATTATAGTTCAAAAAATCATAATTTTTTTTTCACAAGTCGGATTTTAAATTTTTTTTCTTTTTTTTAAAGATATCGTTGTTACCTTTGAAAAAAATCAAATTTTTTAATATTACAAAAAAAAATGACTGAGTAACGGCTGTTTTATTCAAAAAAAATTACACAAAAAATTACACATTTTAATTTTCTTCACGCTGAAAGTTAATCGGTTGGGGGCAAATTGTTATTTTTATTAGCTTTATTGAATTTCATATTAAGATAGCTTTCTAAAACATGTATGTACATAATAATCGATTGAAAATTGAATGAGTTATGCTAAGTTCGGTGATAACAGATTTTTCGCAATTTTTTGTTTCTACCCAAAAAAAATTAAAATTTTGTATTTTTAAAAATCATGACAAATTTGCAAATTTATTTATAGTTTAATTTATAGTTTAACCTCCTATTACAATATTAATTAACAGACCAAATTTAATTAATCGGCAGGTTTCAATTTGGAAGTTAAGGAAGAAATATTAATTCTCTAAAAATAGGTAATTTTGTATGGGAGGTACCAGAAGGGGTGATCCGATATAGTGCAAATTCATTCCTGATTTATATTTTCATAACCGTAAAACTTCCGCATAGTTTGACTGAATTCAGTGTACTTACAAAAAAGATATGTATGTAAGACTATTGGGGTGAGTTCGGTCATTTGTATGGGAGGTACCAGAAGGGGTACGGCAACGCTTTCGGTTTTTCTAGGGTTTGTCTACTTTTGCAAGATAAATAAACTGACCAAATTTCAATATCCTCCGGTAGTCTGTTTGGCAGCTATCGAAGATATATTAATTATCCAAAAATAGGTAATTTTGTATGGAAGGTACCAGAAGGGGTGGGGCTGTTCCGCCCATTTACAATCCCATAAGTTCGTTTTGAAAAATATTATTACTGATAAATTTTCATAACGATCCGTTAAGGTTTGCTCGAGTTACACTTTCACAAACATATTAATAAATGTTATTTTTGTATGGAAATCGTGATTTTTGTAAATTTAGTTATCTCAGTAAATTGTTGACAATATCAAAAGTTGTGCAGATATTTTAATGAAATAAAGCTCATTTGATTCACACTATATTAAACTAAATGTTTTAAGACAAACACTGTGATTTGTGTTGCATTATTTTTTTTTATGAATTTTTAAAAAACAAAAAATTTTTTTTTTTTGTAAATTTTTTGTTTTATTTTTTAAAACTACAACGATATCTCTGAAACTACTTAGCCAAATTAAAAACAATGTAGGCACGGATTAAAGATAATTTTGTTGACGAGTTTAAGTTTTTTTTGTAATTGAATATGGTGAACCGTTTTCAAGTTATTTAAATATTTGTAGTGGAAGTGCCTTAGTTATGGACATAACGGTATATCGCGAAAAGTCGAGCTGATACAAAAAAACCAAGTGCAGATTTGGATTCAGCGTCCCAAATTACCTTTAAAACAATATTCAGTTCTTAAACAACAAATACCTTGTTCCCTTGTGTAATTGATCACCCTAGTACTCAGATTCGGAGTAAATTTTAATAGTGAATTTGATTAAGTTTTACTTAGATTTTGAATACAATTTTACAGAAAGTTTTACTTAGATTCTGACACAATTTTTTGAAGACAATTTCACATAGATTCTGATAAATTTTTATATAAAACTGTACTCTGATTCGGAGTAAATATAATTTAGATTCTAAGTAAATTTTTAAAATAAAAATTGCTTTGATTCTGAGAATTTTTTTTTCAGAACAATTCACTTAGATTACGAATAAATTTGTTATTAGATTCGGAGTAAATTTTACGAAAAAATTTCACCTAGATTTTCAATACAATTTTACAGAAAATTTCACTTAGATTCTGACACAATTTTTATATAAAAATTCACTTAAATTCCGAGAAATTTGTATATAAAATTGTAGTCTGATTCGGAGTAAATTTAATTAAAATTTTTTAAAAAAAAATCGCTTTGATTGTGATTATTTTTTTACAGCAAAAATCACTCAGATTATAAGTAATTTTTAAGAGAAAATTTTGCTCAGATATTGGAGAAATTAAAAGTGAAATCAAATTGTACTCTGATTCGGAGTAAATTTGATACAGCTTCCAAGCTTGTATTTTAATAAATAATTTGACTTAGATTCTAAGCATTTATTTATAGAAAATTTCACTTATGCAGTGAATAACACAGTACAACATTTTTCAGCTAATTGATTCGGGAAGCAGTTTTGAGAATTGCTCGTGAAAGTAGAATCAAAAATAAGAACTTCTGCATCATTCGTCTTGTCATGTTGGCTGCATTAATAATTTAATGGCCATATGAATTTTTTTGTTCAAGGTTTTAAGATGGTTATATCTCGGTATACCGTACTTAATTTCTATTTGAAAATACAAATTCTCTAAATAACTGAATTACAAATCAAAAAAGTTGTAATTATTGTAAAAAAAAAATAACCAATTTTTTCTTGTTCTTCACACTTGAAAGTACATATGTGCAAAATTTCATTAAAATCGAAAAGAAGAGACAAAATTTTTGTGATCGCTTCCCATGGAATTACTCCTATAAATATTTATATCACAATTATAATTTTTTTTTTTTTGACTTTCCCAAAATTTTTTTTTATAAAAATATCTAAAACAAAATGATAAAATTATGAATACCGTAAATTTTTATCTATATTTTCCAAAAAAAAAACTTTTCTTGTGAAAAATGTTTTGTTTTTATTTGTTAGTTTGCCAATTTTAAGCTTGTTCTAAAAAAAATTCATAAAAGAATTTCAAAAAAAATTCATTAATCCAAAGTAAGCGAGCGTTGCGACGGTTGACTCGCATGCGCATTACTAGTGGATAGTAAAATAAACAGACATATTATTTTCATATTCTTCTCTTTTTTCTCTTTATTAAGTCCCGTTATTCTCTGATGTGTTCGTTGCTATAAAAAAGAATTTACATTCGCCATAACAGATCTGTATGTTAAACGGTGGTTGAAAAATTTCATTTAGCGTTTGATCTATAAGTGTCAAGTCAAGAATTTTGTTAGAAGTTTATTGTGTTTGAAAGCAAAGTTCTCCCGGTGTTTCTGTTTAGTATGGTATATAAAAGGAGCGTTCCTCAAAATGCATGAATAACTTAACAACTTGTTAACCGATTTTTACAAAGAAATATGCGCTTTATTCGTAAAAGCATCAAACGTATGGGGAGTATATTGACGAGGAAGTACTGTGTCATTCCTGGTAATCGATGGTATGATAACATACGTAATGCTTACCAGAACAAGCGGGTTGGATCATATCCCACTACCTGCACCACCCACCAACACCACGACTACACACCTTACACGCAACAAATTTTGTGTGTTTTCATTTCTACTTGCACACACACACACACACACTCGGATCGTATTAAAGAAACTCTTAATGAGTTTATGTCAAGGTTTTGCATGTAAGCGACATTTTATACTTTGAGGTAAATTAAATGATTTGTAATTAGTTTCGAAAACTTTGCAATAACATGTCAATAAAAGGTGATAGGTAGCGCCAAAGCCATGTACAATATATTCTATGCAATACAAATACGTGGCGGTTTTCCCATGCCCAAGGCTGTGTGCGACGCATCATCCATCTGGATAGCCATCCATCCTCCCTCAATGGGTTGACAACGCACTTGAGTAATATGCAAACTTTGGCGTGAATTCTGTTCTACTTCAATCGGTGGCAGTGGCAGTAAATTTCACATTAAACACAAAACACACAAGAGATAAAGCTGTCAGAGACAGACACATGTGATGTGATTAGATACAAAACAAACATATTTGGTGAGGGTGTCGGGGCTATATTATCAAAACAATTCAATTTGTATCATTTGATGTGATTTTGATGTTTTTCAATTTATACAGTCATCGATGTGTAGCCCTCTGCTCTCCCCCACCAGCTGACACAGTTGCCTCATCATAGAACTCAACGCGTATTTTCACCATCATAAATTCAATTTCCTTTTGAAATTTGTGAAATATTTTTGTTTTTTTTTTTGGGCTCGTTGGCGCGTTAGCTGTCAAATATTTGCGTTTAAATAATGAGGAGAGCCAAGTCGCGCGCACTCTAATGTCCAGTGTGTTGGTTACGGCGCTGCATATACAGCTAATGTGCACACAGCTCGCGCTGTGTGTTTTACTCTATTCAATTATTTATAAAAATGTTCCTTTTTATTTGCTGTTCATTTTGTGTTATTATCATCCTAATCATTTATGAAAATAATAGAAAGCAAACAAGCTGATCATAATGTAGAGAAAAAAAAAGACGAGTCATACTCATAAACACGTATTAAACAGTCATTCAAATGTTTTTCTATTTTAGCCCGGGGTGGGCCGCTGGCCGTTTTTAAAATATTGTGTGTGTGTTTATTTACATTGGATGTAGTAAATTAAATTCATGTGAATATTTTTCCTAGTTAAATTTTTGGGGGTTTCGTTCGGGAGGAAATGATTTGGCGTTTAGTTCGATATCACTGCCAGTGAGAGAGTGATTGCACATAGAGTTCATTGTTAGTATTTTTCAATTTGCTTATTTTGTATATAATTAAAAAACTATTTAGGTATAAATATTTGCGTCATTGCAAATCGATAATGTAAACTGGACATGGACGACCCCATCGCTGCCGCCGCAGCAGCAGTAAGATGGACATTAAACGCAAAGTGTTTTGTGATGTACATGGTTGTAGAAGGCCCGGAACATGCTATGGACAACGCCAACAATGATTTATTGCATTATAAATATGTTCACATGCGCCAGGCAAAATAATTGATTTTTAACAATTATTAAATAACCAAAATGGGCAAGAGAACAAAAACCATGAAATAAACATATTTTCCCAAATATGCACGATTTCTATTGTAGAAATATATTATGGATATAAATATTTCAAATTGTATACAAAATTATTTAAAGAATGAATAAAAATTCTTGTTAAATCATACTTGGAATTTAGTTATTTTGATGATCGCTAATCTATATATGTAAAAGGCTTGGGTGACTGACTGATCACTACCCAGCCCAATGGCTATAGCTAGAACCGTGAAATTTGGTAAGTAGGTTACCTTTATGAAGTAGATGCGCACTAAGAAAGTAGTTTTTGGTAATTCGGACTGCAAGGGGGTAAAATGGCACCGCCCCATACAGCTCGAATTTTGAAATGGCTCTATATTTTTAACCATTATATTTAAGAAGTCGAGATTTGGTATGTGTATGTATACTTAGTTAGCTGAAAGGGGGCGATGTCGCGCCCCTTTTTAAAATATCGTTATATGGGACCAAATAAGTGGACCGATTACAATTATATAGGGCCACTGTCATAGGCTACATGTAAACATAGTTAGACAATGGCTCGTGGCACCGCCCACACAAACCGAAATTTTAATCGGTCATATCTCACGAGCCATTAGATGTTACTACATGTGTTACTGGGACAAGGAATATTACGTCTCGCTGGGAAATGGGCAGTGCCACGCCCATTTTGAAAAAAATCGTTAATTTGGCGAAATAAATGCACCGATTGCAATAAAATGTTCACTGTGCAGTACTGTCCGTAGGGACTCTACTATAGGCCACATGAAAACATAATTAGACAAAGGGGCGTAGTAGCGCCCCACAAACCAAAATTTCAATCGGTCATATTTCACTAGTCATTAAAGTTATGACCATGAAAATTTGCTTCATATGTAAATGGTACATGGGAAATAAGGTTTCGCTAGGAAAAGGCGGTGCCACGCCCTTTTTGAAACATTTGTTGTGTCGGTCATATTAATGAAATGATTGTAATAAAATTTTTATAATCTTTATATTAAAAACTGTGTGACTTGCTGATTGGGTGAAATGGCTGTGGTTACGATGATATTTGGTGTGGTTTTTCCCCTTTTCAAATTAATGTCAGCTAAGAGTGGTTTTTTGGAAATACGTAATTTTAGGGTAAAAAATTCACAATAAGGGATACAATTTGTACCACCACCCAGACCAATCGGCTAAAGCCATAATCATACTGGGCGTGCTCCCTATAGAATTAGAGGAGGTACCAGTCCATTTTAGTTGTGCATTACGAATATATCTTTTGAAATTTGTACTTTTAGGTATAAAAAGGTGCTAAAGTGGTAGAATTACACAGACCAATGGCCATTTTACCTATATTGCTTAAATTCCTAAAAAGGTTCATTGTCAGTACGGGAATGCTAGTTTTCTCATAAATTGAATGGGAAATGTTATTAAAATACAATACAAATACAGGCACAACCTATCGACCATAAATTACACCTATGAAAGAATTTTGCACTAATTGAATCCAACATGTTTTCCTAATTTTCCTAATAACTTGAATAGGACTATAGAGTACAGTGTGGGCCGAGTAAAATTTGGAATTCAATTTCACTTTAATATTATGATTTTTTTGGTAAGACCCTTTAATTTACATTTATGAATGAAATACAACATTTTTTAATGGCTTCATTCGATCTACCGAATTTTTATGGTACAATTTTGAATGTTAGGTCCTCTATCTCGTAAATGACAGCGTTGATTTCCTATTTTGGGGCATCAAAGGGCTAGAAATTGTTCGCGTAAAACTTATATTTCACGGCACCCCAAAGGTAATAGTCTAACGGGGTCAAATCGCAATTGCAAGAGTTCCACCTGATTATGCGGGTTTCACGCATAGTGCGCGAAATACATAGATTTAGCGTTGGTTGTGTGAAACATCACGGCGATGTCCTTCATGTCATCCTCTTCATCTTTTTAGAACAACTGCTTTTTATGAAAATTCATGTCGGACATACTAACATCTGATTGTATATAACAAGTTATTCATTTAAAGGGTTCTTTTTCATTTGTTAATTTTTTTAAGATAATGCATGACTTTATCTTAATTTTATCCGACAATTTACTATGGAAGAGCTTCCATTTCTCCAAAAATATTCAGTGGTTTTGCGAAAATTTGCTTTCCGTGAAAAATGTTTTTAAGGCACTTTGAACCACATCTGGAGAACCTGGTCGACCTTTTGAGCTATCAATTGCCGCAAATTCGATTCTTATTGATTCATTATTGAATGATACGGCTTAAGATCGTGATAAAGTAGGTCGTGTGAAATCACTTCCCTGGATTTTCTTCTTTAAGGGTTATGTAAAGACATAAGTCTTTGTCGATAATCGAACTACGATTCAAGACTTCTAAACCTACAACACTCGCGTAATTCCCGAGATACCGGTGGCAATGCTGAAAAGTGTGATCGAAATATCTGACTATTCGAAGGTAGGTTCTAAACGAATCAGCTTTTACATTAACCATATGTTAATAGTCCGTTTTATTATTGAGGTTAAGTGACGTCAAAAGTCTTTGTCGGTAATACAGCAACAACTCAAGACTTGAGAGCAAACATTTCAAGTTTAATGCATGAGATCCCGGTGATAATTATGAATAGTAGATCGCGGTCAACATTGAAATGAAATAATCTTTAAAATTTTAATGTCAGAGATTGATCATGCGGGTCATAACAAAAATTTTGCATTGAATTATATCTTAATTGTCTTATTTAAAATTTAAAAACTACGATCTAAATGAATCGTCCTTAACATTTTATTCATGACAGCAGTCCGTTTTTCATTGGGGTTATGTAAAGCCGTCAATAAACCAGTTACCACTCAAGACTTGAAAGCCAACATTACCTGCGTAATTCGCGAGATAGAGGTGGCAATGCTGAATATAGAAATCGAAAGTTGTACCTTTCGAATACACTACCCTACGACATAGTCGCGATCAACATTTCAATGAATCTTAAAAATTCAAATGGCAGAGATTGTTCTTGCGGGTCATAACAAAAATTTCTCTTTTCAATTATATATTAATTATTTTATTTGAAATTTTTAAACCAAATTCTAAATGAATCAGCCTTAACATTTATACAAGTAAAAATCATTCGGCTATAAGTCAGTTTATGATTTAAGACTTGAAAGCCAACATTACTCTCATAAAGGTGGACCTTCCGAACAGAGCACCTACAGTGAGGTCACGTTTAATATTTGAATGAAATTATCTTTAAAAGCAAATGTCAGAATCTGTTCATGCGAGTTATACTAAAGAGACCAACATCTAATTATATTTCTAATGTTTTATTGAAAATTTAAAAAATAAGTTTCAAATGAATCAGCCATTATAGTTATTATTTGTAAGTAGTCCCTTTTTTTATTGGTTTTATGTAAAGTCACATGCCTTCGCTGATGTGCCAAGACTTGGAAACAAACATAACTTGCCTAACATGCGAAATACTGGTGGCAATGCTGGAGATAGGGTACGAAAGATAGACTTTGCAAATGGACCACCCTACGGTGAAGTAGCATTAAACTTTTAAATGAAACTATCATGAAAAAGTAATTGTCGGTGAATGTTTTTGTGTGACTTATTAAAAATGCCAGCATCCATTTATATTTTAATTATTTAATTAAAAGTTAGAAATAAAGGCTATAAATGAATCAGCTATAACATTTAATATATGTTAGTAGTCCGTGTTTTAATTGGGGTTATGTAAAATCAAAAGTCTTCGTCGTTACGATCCGGCTACTATTCAATTATAGAAAGCCAACATTACTCGCGTGAGATACCGGTGGCAATGCCGGCGAGAGTGAACGAAAGTTGGAGCTTTGGAATAGCCTAACCTACGGTATAGTCGCGGCCAATATTGGAATGCAATTATTTTTAAAAAGTAAATGTCAGAGAGAGTTCTTGTAGGCCACAATAAAAATTCCGGCGTCCTATTGTATTTGAAGTGTTTTATTTTAAGTTAAAAATAAAGGCCATAAATGAATCACCCTTAACAATTAATGTAAGTAAGTAGTTGGTGTTTTCATTGGGTTTATGTGAAGTCACATGTCTTCGTCGACAAGTCAGTAATGATTCATGATTTAAAGCAAACATAACTTACCTAATATACCAAATACCAGTCGTAATGACGGAGTGAACATTCGAAAGTTATGCTATCGAATTGAGCCCCTACGATGAGGTCGGCCTGAACATTGAATTGCAATTATTTTTAAAAAGTGATTGCCGGAGGGTGTTCCTTCGGGTTGCAATAAAAACTCCTCCATCAAATTATATTTTAAATATTTTATTAAAAGTTAAAAATAAAGCTTTGAAATGAATCACCCCTTAACAATTAATGTATGTAAGTAGTTTGTGTTTTCATTGGGGTTATGTAAAGTCAAATATCTTAGTCGATAAGTCAGTAACAATTCAAGACATGGAAGCCAACATTACTCGCGTAATTCGTGAGATACTGGTGGCAATGCTGGCGGGAGTGAACGAAAGTTGGAACTTTCGAATGGTCTCATGTACGGTATACTCGGGGCCAATATTGGAATGTAATGTCAGAGAGTGTTCTTGCGGGTCACAATAAAAATTCCTCCATCCAATTATATTTGAAGCGTTTTATTTAATGTTAAATATAAAGCTTATAAATGAATCAGCTTGAACAGTTAATGTATTTTAGTAGTTGTGTTTTCGTTGGGGTTATGTGAAGTCACATGTCTTCGTCAATAAGTCAGTAACGATTCATGACACGTTAGCCAACATCGAGTAATTCGTGAGATACCGGTGGCAATGTCTGCGAGAGTGAACAAAAGTTGGTACTTTCGAATGGCCTCACGTACGGTAGACTCGCAGCTAATATTTGAAGGCAATTATTAAAAAAGTAAATGGCAGGGATTGTTCTTTCGGGTTATAATAAAAATTCCTACATCCAATTATATTTGAGTTGTTTTATTTAATGTTAAATATAAAGCTTATAAATGAATCAGCCTATACATTTAATACATATAAGTTTATAGTCCGTAATAAACCCCCAAAAATAACTATAAAATAAAGCGTTACAAGTTTTTTTAAACTATCATAATTATTAGTAGAAAATTATTGACTTTCCCCCCAAAAATAATAATTCAAACAAAATTACTTAATTGTCAACAACACCCAGTGACGATTTTATTACCAATTACCTTAATCTATAAAATTAAAAATCACCTTGGATGCGACACATCCCCTGTCCAATGCTGCTTTTAATAGATACATAATTGTGACATTAAATACTTAAAGTTTTATATTTTACGGTCATTGTGGGTTGCACTCTCAAGCACCCCAAAAACAAAAGGCTAAACCCTACACACAACTTCACCACCAGAGCTAACAAGTGTACTGCACACCACGAATTTCATTCATTCGATGGCACAGGATATGGCCAAAAACTTTCCAGACATTCAGTGCCTGCACATTCATATTAAAAGTGTTAGAATGTGAAAAACCGCACTGTGAGAGTCCGTCCGTGACTCGTTAAGAGTTGCACATTGGTAGTGTTGGGGGCTGAGTGGTGGCATAGAGATCATGGCTAGAGGTGCTACTACCTATTTTTGTGAAGAAAATAAAGAGTTTTATTTTAACGACACGTGTGAAGCATCTGTTAAACACAATAATGTTCTGGTCGCACAAAGCATGAAATAGAATGGAATGGCAGCTCTGAGAGGTACTTACACACACACACATGTACTCACACTCTGAGATATTCACACCATGGTCGTGTTCGTAAATTACAGCTAAAGGACCTACAAAACAGACCCAAGAAGCAGCAGCAGCAGCAAAAGAAGAAGACCCTCTTGAGTGGCATAACGGCATCAAATCCCTGAAATGTATAAAAACCACCCCCTGTAGCTTAGCAATGGGTGTTGGGTGAGCGAGTGCCAACATAGCCTATGAAGGAATATATGTGTGTGCAAGAGTGTATGTGAAAGGAAATGGTCATGTGAGTATTAGTGTGTGTGCGTTGGTTGTTGATGTGGCTGTTTGTTTAAGGGGGTTTGTTTATGTTGTTAAAACAACA
Source organism: Muscina levida (assembly GCA_964034835.1). Classification (NCBI taxonomy): domain Eukaryota; kingdom Metazoa; phylum Arthropoda; class Insecta; order Diptera; family Muscidae; genus Muscina; species Muscina levida. The sequence continues at coordinate 17,695,894 of OZ035883.1, read as the reverse complement.
GCAACAACAACAACAGCAGCAGGAACAACGAAGGCGGCAGCAACAACAACGACAACCTCGTTAAACAGTAAATCTCAAATGTTAAGCACAAACCGAGGATGGGTTCGAGCCTTTTGCATTTCCATGGATTAAACCACGACGATATGGCAAACGAAGAGCCCAGCAACAACATAACAAACAAACATCGCAAGGATACATAGAGCTACAGAAAAAAAGGTGAAATGTAAAACGGGCGAAATGGCGGAAAGAACATAATTTCAAAAACACTTTCCCTGGCACATGCCACCACCACGACGACGAAGCAACACCATTACCATTAACATCGCAGCCACCCCACGACCAACACCACCACCACCACCACCACCACGGCCACAATCGCAGCCAGCAAACAAAACACCCGTTCCAAAGCATCATCAACATTTTTCTTGCTGTCCTCATACAGTTTGACTGCCGCTGGTGTGTGTGTGTGGAAGAGACATATATGTATACATAGTATGTGTGTGTGTGTGTGTGGTATCTGGTTTTAGACATTCACAAGTGAAGCTGCACATGAAAAAAAAACTTGTGAGTACTACCCAATATCCCTTCGGTTTTCACAATTCAAATCATGGCCGCTGGATATGGTAACGTTTTTTTTTGTCTCTGTATGTTTTTAGTGTTTCGTTCTGTCGCTGTTTGCTGTTGCTCTAATACGGGCAATCAAAAAGCAAACTGGAGTACTAGTAGCCGTAGATACTCTAAATTTGGCAACAGTGCCAACAACTTTTAGAATACGAATGTGAAATGCTGCAAATGCCATAGGCACACACACACGCACACACAATACGATAAGTCCTGTCAAGGGATAAAGGGTTGCTCTGCACCATCATCAGGGAAGAACTTAAAAACAATTCCGCCACATCTATACAAGGCGACTATGGATGGACGGACGGACGTACGACTCAGCAAAGTTCTAATGGAAAATGTTTGTTACGTTTTTAAAGGTGGATTAGTGAAGCTTCACATGTAAACACACAACATAGACAACATATGGATGTGATTTTAGTCACAATAATACTGTAGAACAACCATTTTCTTATAAACATTTGTTATGTTTCACAATCTGTTATGTGTAAAACTAACTAGTGGTTCATTAAGAAGTTTTATTGTCATTTGCTTTTTTTTCATCGATTGCACTTGATTACCGTCTGGCTATCATCTTATTTTCTTTCACTATTAATTGACAATTCTCCACGGAAAGGATCGCACTGCCTCAGAATTATGCAGCAGCATCACAACGAGTGATTCATTTAAAGGTTGTTTTTCTTTATGTTTTTTTACTAGACCACGCGTTGCCTTTATATAGCGATCATATTATTTTTACTCAGTATGGTTTGACAATAAAAAGCCGCACACCGAATGTGCGTGAAGATAAATTCGAATTTAACTAGCAAAGACACAAACCACAATTCATTAACAGACCTCTGTTAACGGTTTAACATAGCTATGTTAACATGAAAAATGGGAAAATCATTATAAAAAACCATATATTTTAAGATCGGAGCACATAACCAAAACCAAATGTATGCCAAGACGTGGCTACTATAAACAGCTTTCGTAAAAAATAGTCGTCATATCTTAAAAAACATTGGGAAATTGTATTTTTTGAATATTATATATTGAAAAATGAAAAACAGTTTTGCTCACTGTGCCTAAACGAAGAATTCTAACAAAACCAAACATATGCCAGGACATGGCCACTATAAAGGGCTTTCTGAAAATATAGTCCCCAGATTTCAGAACAGGTTCAGAACTTGATTTTTTTGAAAAGTATGTAGAGTCAAAATTTAACATTTTCGCCCACTGTGCCTAAACGAAGAATTCTAACAAAACCAAACATATGCCAGGACATGGCCACTGTAAAGGGCTTTCTGAAAATATAGTCCCCAGATTTCAGATCAGGTTCAGAAGTTGATTTTTTGGAAAAGTATATAGAGTCAAAATTTAACATTTTCGCCCACTGTGCCTAAACGAAGAATTCTAACAAAACCAAACATATGCCAGGACATGACCACTGTAAAGGGCTTTCTGAAAATATAGTCCCCAGATTTCAGAACAGGTTCAGAACTTGATTTTTTGGAAAAGTATGTAGAGTCAAAATTTAACATTTCGCCCACTGTGCCTAAACGAAGAATTCTAACAAAACCAAACATATGCCAGGACATGGCCACTGTAAAGGGTTTTCTGAAAATATAGTCCTCAGATTTCAGAACAGGTTCAGAACTTGATTTTTTGGAAAAGTATGTAGAGTCAAAATTTAACATTTTTGCCCACTGTGCCTAAACGAAGAATTCTAACAAAACCAAACATATGCCAGGACATGACCACTATAAAGGACTTTCAGAAAATATAGTGCTCAGATTTCAGAACAGGTTCAGAACTTGATTTTTTTGTAAAGGTATGTAGAGTCAATATTTAACATTTTTGCCCACTGTGCCTAAACGAAGAATTCTAACAAAACCAAACATATGTCAGGACATGGCCACTATAAAGGGCTTTCTGAAAATATAGTGCTCAGATTTCAGAACAGGTTCAGAACTTGATTTTTTGGAAAAGTATGTAGAGTCAATATTTAACATTTTTGCCCACTGTGCCTAAACGAAGAATTCTAACAAAACCAAACATATGCCAGGACATGGCCACTGTAAAGGGCTTTCTGAAAATATAGTCCCCAGATTTCAGAACAGGTTCAGAACTTGATTTTTTGGAAAAGTATGTAGAGTCAATATTTAACATTTTTGCCCACTGTGCCTAAACGAAGAATTCTAACAAAACCAAACATATGTCAGGACATGGCCACTATAAAGGGCTTTCTGAAAATATAGTGCTCAGATTTCAGAACAGGTTCAGAACTTGATTTTTTTGTAAAGGTATGTAGAGTCAATATTTAACATTTTTGCCCACTGTGCCTAAACGAAGAATTCTAACAAAACCAAACATATGTCAGGACATGGCCACTATAAAGGGCTTTCTGAAAATATAGTGCTCAGATTTCAGAACAGGTTCAGAACTTGATTTTTTGGAAAAGTATGTAGAGTCAATATTTAACATTTTTGCCCACTGTGCCTAAACGAAGAATTCTAACAAAACCAAACATATGTCAGGACATGGCCACTATAAAGGGCTTTCTGAAAATATAGTGCTCAGATTTCAGAACAGGTTCAGAACTTGATTTTTTGGAAAAGTATGTAGAGTCAATATTTAACATTTTTGCCCACTGTGCCTAAACGAAGAATTCTAACAAAACCAAACATATGCCAGGACATGGCCACTGTAAAGGGCTTTCTGAAAATATAGTCCCCAGATTTCAGAACAGGTTCAGAACTTGATTTTTTGGAAAAGTATGTAGAGTCAAAATTTAACATTTTTGCCCACTGTGCCTAAACGAAGAATTCTAACAAAACCAAACATATGCCAGGACATGACCACTATAAAGGACTTTCAGAAAATATAGTGCTCAGATTTCAGAACAGGTTCAGAACTTGATTTTTTTGTAAAGGTATGTAGAGTCAATATTTAACATTTTTGCCCACTGTGCCTAAACGAAGAATTCTAACAAAACCAAACATATGCCAGGACATGACCACTATAAAGGACTTTCAGAAAATATAGTGCTCAGATTTCAGAACAGGTTCAGAACTTGATTTTTTTGTAAAGGTATGTAGAGTCAATATTTAACATTTTTGCCCACTGTGCCTAAACGAAGAATTCTAACAAAACCAAACATATGTCAGGACATGGCCACTATAAAGGGCTTTCTGAAAATATAGTGCTCAGATTTCAGAACAGGTTCAGAACTTGATTTTTTTGAAAAGTATGTAGAGTCAATATTTAACATTTTTGCCCACTGTGCCTAAACGAAGAATTCTAACAAAACCAAACATATGCCAGGACATGACCACTATAAAGGGCTTTCTGAAAATATAGTCCCCAGATTTCAGAACAGGTTCAGAACTTGATTTTTTGGAAAAGTATGTAGAGTCAAAATTTAACATTTTTGCCCACTGTGCCTAAACGAAGAATTCTAACAAAACCAAACATATGTCAGGACATGGCCACTATAAAGGGCTTTCTGAAAATATAGTGCTCAGATTTCAGAACAGGTTCAGAACTTGATTTTTTGGAAAAGTATGTAGAGTCAATATTTAACATTTTTGCCCACTGTGCCTAAACGAAGAATTCTAACAAAACCAAACATATGTCAGGACATGGCCACTATAAAGGGCTTTCTGAAAATATAGTCCCCAGATTTCAGAACAGGTTCAGAACTTGATTTTTTTGAAAAGTATGTAGAGTCAAAATTTAACATTTTTGCCCACTGTGCCTAAACGAATAATTAAAAAAATGTTTGGTTGATGTTTTAAAAATTTAAAATTGCATTTTATTAAAAGTTATTTAAAAATTATATATGTAAATAAAAATAAAATCATAGGTTTAAGACATTAGTGATTTATTTGCATACATCTACAAAAGTTTTCACAAGAATAATGTATATGATGGTGAACAATGTATATATATCTATAATTCATTCTTTTTTGTTTGTTAAGATCAAATAAAGGACAAATTTCAAGCCTGAACTCAGAGCTGTAAACTAATCATTACAATTTGTACTCATTACTGCTTAATTACAATTACAAGTACATCTAAAAAGGAATTGAAAGTTAACTACAATTCTAATTACATGAGGAATTGGAATTGAAACTAAAAGTCTCAACTACACAGGAAATTGTACTTGAAAGTAATGATTCCTAATTACTTTTCAATTAGCTAAATTACTTTTTAATTACAAGGAATTGAAAGGAATTGACGGAATTGGGAGGAATTGGAAGGAATTAAGAGGAATTGCTGCAATTTGGAAAGGTCCGTTATGTTAAAATATATTGCTCCCACTCTCCTTTTCTAAATTTTTTTATTGTTGTGGAACTTACAATTTCTACCCCTTATTTCAAAATTATTTCAATACCTTTCCAAATTGCAGCAATTCCTCTTAATTCCTTCCAATTCCTCCCAATTCCGTCAATTCCTTTCAATTTCTTGTAATTAAAAAGTAATTGAGCTAATTGAAAAGTAATTAGGAATCATTACTTTCAAGTACAATTACCTGTGTAGTTGAGACTTTTAGTTTCAATTCCAATTCCTCATGTAATTGGAATTGTAGTTAACTTTTAAATTCTTTCGAACATGGTAGGTAATGATTACTTGTACTTGAGTTTACAGCTCTGCCTGAACTTTACACATTTTTAATAAAAATATTTATTGTTTATGTTATGTCCAATAAACGTAAGAAATATTGAATAACATTTTTTTAAAAAACATTGTCCTCAAGCTGAGATAGGAAATTGTATTTTTTAATTGTTAAAAAAAAACATATCGAATAAAAAAAAATTTTAAGATGGATAAAAATGTGCCTTAACGAAAAATTAAAAGAATGTTTGGTTGACTTTTAAAAATTGCATTTTATTAAAAGTTATTTTAAAATTATATATGTAAATAAAGGGCTTTCGACAAATTTCTCATAGTAGTTTTGCCACTTATTTATGTTAATTTTTTCTATGTTGTTTTTATATGTGGGATCTTTATCCGTGACTAAAAAAATCTCTTGTTTAAAAAACATCTATTTTAGGGGAAAAAGTTCATACGGACAATTTGGCAGTTGCAGGATTCGAACCCGCGACCTCGCGTTTGCTAATCGGAATGCCTACCACCGACCCCACAACAACCAAACGCGAGACAATAGCAAAAATATAATCTTGTTCAAAAGGGTTGGTTGTCAATAAGAAGCAACATTTTTGACGATGGCAACAGCAAAAATAAAATAACAACTGTAGGTGTGAGCGCGTATGTGAAAACAAATACATACAAAATATCTGTTGTTTGTAGGAGAAATGATGTTATACCAATGTAAATTATTGCTTAAATGTGTTGTGTTGTTCTCATCATGTAGGTACATACATAATAGCTTTTGGAAATAGTAACAACTTTCTGATTTGTTTTGTAAAGCTTTATGTGTACTTTTTGACATACATAAATACCTATAGCAAGAAAAGTAAATTTGCTTACGTTGAAACTACTGTAATATACCTATATAACTATGCATTTAATGTGCGACACACCATAATTTATATACATACGTATATGAGCTTTTTTATGCACACAAAATCACACACTGTTCCGTACAGACGTTATTTATGTTTGTTATTGTCAACTTTATGAATTTGATAATGCATTATGTTCGCTTCTAGTTAACAGTCAAACCTATTGAGACCGTTTACTAAACTTTGCAAAACATATATCCATCAGTCGTTGCAGCGTGGTGTCCTTATATTTTTTAAGAATTTTAGAATGTGAAGGTGAATGTAAAACAGAATCGCCCACTGTAAAGAAAGTATTTTTTTTCTAATAAAACATGGATTTTGAGAAGTTGGTACATATATCCAATATCCACTTTATTTTAAATATAATCTCAACATTTTAAAAATTTTTATTTATGTCACTATATTAACCCTGATTGCGATATGGAACGGATGAAATAATTTTTTGCAAAATAAATAAAGGAATTAAAAAACTCTTAAATGGCACATCCCGGTATCGAACTACCGACCTCACGGCTCCAACGCGGACACACTACCACCTGCACCATACAGACCGACAACCTGGACGCAAGAAATTTGTCTAATGTAGATCGTTAGTTGATGATTAGCAAGAACCGAACATTTTAAAGATGGCAACAACAATGAATACGATCTTGTATGTATGCGCGCGTAATTGAATATGTTTGAAAAATGATACAAACTATACACATATGTAACATACATCCATACACAGTGATGTAAGCACAACAACTGCATATTGTACACGGATGTTTTCGAGTTGCTGAAACTTCTGCTACAAATATAATATAAAATACATATTTGGATGATGTCCTATTTGTCCATACGGCCACAGAAATGTTTTTATTGTATATCGGGCCTGAAGATAAATATTCTTAAAAAGGCTTAAGCTGTCATTTTATAAATTAGTTCACCAAAATGTTAAAAAACTGTACAGTTTAAGAAGAAATTAGGATGGGTTTTATTCCATTATTTAAAATAATGCTATACCTACGAAAAGGGATGACGTTTTCCCGATGTCAGCAAATTTTGTTTTATTTTGGCTGTGCCATTTATTTAGTTCCAATTTGTTAATGTTGTTTTTGTATGTGGGGCCTTTTAACTTGACTTGAAACGTCTATAGGTACCTAATTGTAATTATAAAAAATATTTGCCTTGTTATAGGAATATTAAACAACTAGGTTGTTTTTGTAAAAAAAAACAAAGTTCATCAAAAACGAAACATTTCGACCCTTGTAGGGTTCGAACCCGCGACTCCATGATAATTAAGTCAACACATTACAGGTGACGGCTGCTCGATTAGCAACGAGGAGGTCCCGGGTTAAAATCCTATAGCGGTCGAGTTGTTTTGTTTTTTACAAACTCATAAATTATTTATCTTACAGCCAGTTTCATTTTATTTTGGTATACGTGAATTGAGTTGAGGTAAAATTATTGTGTGAAAAGTTCAGCGCGAAAATCTGAAAATGTTGTTTGCAAAACTATAATCATAGGTACATACATATACAAAAAATACAAAAATAAAAATTTAAGTAGTAAAAAATATTCAGCATTTCACCGGAGTTGAACTCACGATCTATCATCTACCAGCCCGACACACTACCCCTGCACCATTTAACCTAATGAAAATGGGTTGTAAATGTTTGCAATTGAAGCAGCTAAAGTTCTGTAAATAGTAAAAGCTGAAATTATATGAAAAGAAATAAAACAAACTGATGATACACTGTACGATCATTTATCGCGACCTAAAGTCGTAGAGGTTTAAGTCCACTTTTGCCAAAAAATATTTTTTGATGTAGAACTCAAGATAAATCAAAACGCATCAGGTTTGAAAAAAAAAAACACCAACAAATTATGCCTTTCATACACATAGTTGCATTTAAAGTTTTAAAAAAGTAAGTCGTTAAATAAAAAAGTAAAGTTATTATGTCCCTCCTGTAAAATTTTAAATTTTGGACTTACAACCTTTACGACTTTAGGTCGCGGTATGTGCCTGAGCATGTAGGCGTATATAATTGGAATTAGTAAAAGCACCTGCATATGTATTTTGAAGGGTGTTTCTAATGAAAACATCAACGCTACTTGTTGTACACAGATGTACATCAAAATGTTGCTTCATTCTGCTTGGTTACTTTTAGCAGGGGACAAAAGTTTCAATTCCGATAATTTATGCAGAGTTATGACCGATCTTGAAATCTATAGTTATTGCCTATGTCTACGATGCTTACAGATGGCATCGTTTTTTAATTTCGTTTGTATGCTAAGACAATGTGTTTATGTATATGTTATGATATGTATACTTGAGTTATATATTTTGAAATACATAATTTCTGACGTGAAGAACAACGCTATATTTTTGGAGTTGTATGCGTACGCTAAAACTTCGTGTTATTCTGCTCTGTTTCTGCTGACAGTCGGTAGGAATTGCAACATGTTGTTCCGATGATTTCTGCAGAGTTATTTTCAATTAGTTATCTTAAAACCTATAGTTGTTGTCTTTGTCTACGAAGCTGACAGATGATGCGACGCTACTTGATTTGTTTGTACTCAGATGTACATCAAAATATAGCTTCACCCTGATCGGCTTCTGTAGCCACGCGACAAAACTTTCAGTTCCGATGATTTTTGCAGATTTAGTTATTTGAAAGCTATAGTTGTTGTCTTTGTCTACGATCCTAACACACGATGCGACGCGTAGCATCGTTTTTTATTATGATATACCTACATATGTTATGTATTCTGCCGTGAAGAAGAATGCTATATTTTTGGCGTTATACGCATACGCTAAAACTTCGTGTTATTTTTCTCTGTTTTTGTTGACAGTCAGTAAGAATTGTAACATGTTGTTCCGATGATTTCTGCAAAGTTATTGTCAATTAGTTATCTTAAAACCTATAGTTGTTGTCTTTGTCTACAAAGCTGACATGCGACGCTACTGACAAAGCGACGCTACTTGATTTGTTTGTACTCGGATGTACATCAAAATATTGCATCATCCTGATCGGTTCCTGTTGGCACGCGACAGAAGTTTCAGTTATGATGATTACTGCCGGTTAAGTTATTTGAAAGCTATAGATGTTGTCTTTGTCTACGATCCTGACAGACGATGCGACGCGTATCATAGTTTCGTTTCTTAATTTTGTTTGTATTTTAACATATAGCGTTTATTTTATACTATGATATAGGTACCTATGTTATGTATTCTAAAATAATTTTCTGATGTGAAGAACGCTATAAGTTTCGCGTTGTATGTATGCCCCAAATAATTCGTGTTATTCTGTTTAATTTCTGTTGACCTGCGGTAGAAATTTTAACATGCCGTTCCGATGATTTTCGCAGAGTAGGTTTTCTTGCATCTTATAGTTGTTGGCTTTGCCTGCATTTGTGTTAATGGAAGCTCGTTATTATCTTTAGATATTGCAATCAACTTTCAATAACGGGCCGCTTTAGAAGATGCAAAGCAGGGAGGCATAGGTTACACTAAATTGTTCTTGATGAGAACTTGTGTATCAGTTGAATATATTGTAATTATAGCTTTATTGGTGTGCCTTACCCAATTTTGCAAAATTTGTTGATTATAGAATAGTTTTTCCTAACTCTGTTTATTCTAGTGAAATAACGGGTATAGGTATTTTGTAAATTAATGAAATGTCAACATCTTAGTATGCAATGAAAACTTTACTGCTGTACATGTGTTATGCAAAGTTTCTGCATACATATAGCTTTCAGCCCGCTTGGTTTCTAGAGTTTTTATTTTAAATTTGTGGAATGCAGCACTTTATTTATGACTTTATGTACATATATGTATAAACGGGGTCGTTCTGATCGGCTTTCGATAGAGACGATGTCGCCAGAAGTACAGTTTACTCGGTCTAATTTCAAGAAGTTTGAGCACAGAAAATCCCGGTAGAAAATGCTTTTATGTAAAACTTCGGCAGAAGTAATAGCGCATTGTTTGCTTCGTATTGGTTTCGTTGTGCTCGATTTTCCATAAGAACTATGTCACCATAAGTACAGTATTTAAAAGACCGATTTTTCAACAAGTTTATACCACAAAAAAATCTCGGCAGAAGATGCTATTATGTAAAAAGTCGGCAGAGGTTGCAGTATGATGCTTGCTTGGTAAGTCATATAGCGGTCAGCAGAAGCTGCAAGTTTGTAATAAATAGATTCATGATTATGATTGGTCGATTAAATAGATAAATGATTTAGATTGGTCAATTTAAAGGATAATGTTATAATCTAAGCTGGTGACAGAAGATAGTCCATCCTGATAGTTTATTCGTGTTAAGGAAGTTAAACAAACAAGTTGTTTTTTAAAGTGTGTGGTTTTCAAGAACTAATTGAAATGAACAATAAAGTGTTGGTGCGAATTTTTTCAAAAATTTTTTATTTTGACCAAAAAGAAAATATTTTCCTCGGTATTAAAGATTATTGCAATTGGAGAAAAAATGACATTTATGAAAACTATTTCCAAAAAATTAATCAGTGCAAGTTTGCTAAATCGAAGGCTTTTGCTAATACTTTACTTCAAAGAAGAAGATTATATGGGGTCTTCCAATACGCTGTAAGTACTTATTAAAAATATTCTTAAAGTTAAATCTGCCGATAAAAACGAGAGGCTATATTTTTACGTTAACATTGCACTTGACCAAGTTTAATAATGAATTAATACATTTTAATTATTTTTGTGTCGTTTCTAAAACTGTTGATATTTGAATTAATATTTCAAGGCATATTATAGGTACAAATCACATGATTTTTGTTTTTATTTCAAAAATACTTTTTGCAAAATAATTTTTTTTTTAGTTGAATTCCACACATAGATTTATCTACAACATTCATGTGGAAATTGTTACATATTTTTTTTTAATAAAGTTTTCCTGTAATGCTCTTCGTCTAGAAAGATTTAATTTTTATTATAAAAGTTTGTTTGTAAAAGCCTTTTATCCAAATTATTTTTACTGTTTGTTTTAAAGTTGAATGCCGGCAAAATAATTTTAAATTCTGGTTTTTTACTAATCACCGAAATGTACTAAAGTTATTTTTTTTTGCTTTAAATTCACCTAAGACTAAAAATTTTTAAAAAAAAAATATTGAAATTCTGGAAATTAATTTTTTTAAATGAAAATAAAATAGAAGTGACACTAAAATATAAATTTTATATTGTTGATTCAAATCTTTTATTATGGTTATTGAGTAGCGTGTCTTTTTATTTTGTGTGCAAATCTTAATTATTCTGCACTTTTGCATTCGATATGTAATAAAATACTTTGTATTAATGTATCCACACCCACCTAAAGAATTGATAATTTTCCTACAGGTGCATGCATGCATGTAAAAGATTTTTGTTTCTTAATTGATTGAAATTTTTAGGGCTCCATAGCTGGTCTTGTGCACTTTTGACGTAAAAATATATGCAGTAAATAGTTATTAAATTACTTATATTTAATAACTTAATATGTTATTAAATGTGACAGTAAAAAATTACATGAGATTTGAACTGCAACTGTAATGGATGGACAACACCTGCAGAAATTACACTTGCACCAAATTAAAAGAATGGAACATCAGTATTTTCCACCATTTTTTTTTATTATGGTCCCAGGATTACAAAAATAGTCAACATTTCTAATTTTTTTTTTTTAAATGTCCACTTTTGAAAATTTTATTTCACCACGAAATGTTTCTACATTTAATGTTTCAAGTCTGTCTAAGATTTTTTTTGTTCGATTAATAGTTAAAGTTTTACCGAAAAATTATGTTTTTAGCCAAAATTTAATAGTTTCAAAGAATTCATAGAAAATAGTGAACGGCATGAAGTGTTCAGTTTAGTTCTTTTGTCATGGTCATACCAGGTCCGTTATGAATAAAACGAGTCGTTTCCTAAGAAAATCAAAGTATGTAGTAATTTTTACTTAATTTACAATTTCGATGCATAACTGCTTGTCCCACGATGTCTGCGTTTTTGAGGTAAGCAGTTGAAATATGTACAGTAGGGTAAATCACTTTTTTTGCAAAGATTGCACTTGCAATATGTTGTAGGGCATACAAAATATGACGAACTGCGTTTATACTTTTTTTGAAATGGTGATAAAACCTTCCGCACCAAATGCGATTACTTTTGCTTGAAATCGCTTTTTTCGTAGTTGGCCTTTTAAATGGCGTTCCTTACATAATTTTGGTATATTTTATTTGCTATTTATTGTTTTATTAACCTTATAAAAAAAATTAGCAAATTGCAAAAATTAATTCTTTCACAATTAGTTTTAATTATGTGCGTTTCGCATGAATACCAGGTTAATTTTTCCAAAAACAATTTACAAGAACATATTTGTAAAGAAATATCTCAAGTTTGCATGGAAAGTTGTCGTGTTTTTTCGTGTTGTTGGTAATTTTCTTCTACTGTATTAATTAAGTATAGAACATGAAAAATGTGTTCCTCTAAAAACTTGAATAAAAACCAAAACGTGCCAAAATTAAGTAAAAACAATTTTTTTCAAAGACTAACCAAAAAAAATATCTCCAATTTAAATTGAGAAAAAATTTAAAATAAAAAATTTTTGCGATATTTTAAAAAGTAAAAACGCGGTTCGTAATATTTTGTCATGCTCCACATTATATTGCGAAAACATTTCAAAATTCGAAAAAAAGGGAAAAAAATGACTAGCCCTACATAGTAGCACAGGCAGTAAATATATAAACGCAATAGGTATCTTAACATATAAACTATTGCATTATCGTCGGATTGTCTGTCAACTTCGTAGACAAAGACAAGAACTATAGGTTTTAAGATAACTAATTGAAAATAACTCTGCAGAAATCATCGGAACAACATGTTACAATTCCTACCGACTGTCGGCAGAAACGGAGCAGAATAACACGAAGTTTTGGCGTATGCATACAACGCCAAAAATGTAGCGTTCTTATTCACGGCAGAATATATAACATATGTAGGTATATCATAATAAAAAAATGATGCTTCGCGTCGCATCGTCTGTTACATGGGGTCTACACCAGAGACAAGATATAATATTTTTGTATCAGCGAACGTCAAATTCAATCGCAGAGTGTATTATGTTACGTGTGGACACTCAAATAGTGTTAGCGTTTGTATTTTAATACATATCAAGATACAGTTGTCACGACAATTGTCGTAACAACTATGTTATAATATGGGCTGTCAAAAACAGCACACACAATCATAACAATAAACAGACGCCATCATTGAAAATGTAATTCTTGTGAAAAGTGTACAATTGTGAAATAAAAATACAGCCAAAAAATCAATTTAATTATAATTCTGCATTTTTTTACAAAAAATTATAAAAAAAACAAAAAGACAAGCCACGCACACAATAAAAACATCCATGAACAACACATGTTTACTGTACGAGAGCGAGTCAAAAATGAAATGTTATAAGAATAACATAGCTACGTTTTCCCCTTGTTTAACATTTAGATGAAATTGAAGAAATGTCTTCTCTCATTCTGTCGACGTTTTCTCAGATATTATGCCAAACATTATTTCAGGTGGAGACCCCGTGTTAGGATCGTAGACAAAGACAACAACTAAAGCTTTCAAATAACTAAATCTGCAAAAATAATCGGAACTGAAAGTTTTGTCACGTGCCAACAGAAGCAATATTTTGATGTACATCTGAGTACAAACAAATCTAGTAGCGTCACATTGTCTGTCAGCTTCGTAGACAAAGACAAGAACTATTGGATTTTAAGATAACTAATCCATCATAACTCTCCAGACATAATCGGAATTGAAAAATTTGACGCGTGCCTACAGATATTGTTGAAATTTGTTATAGCCTCTATATTAGTCCCAAAAATAACACCAGCTAAAATTTTCTATAGATTTTCTTAGGACTCATTTTATTTAAAACAGATCTGATTTTATTACTGGAGTGTTTGAAAGCGTTTGAGTGTATTTTTTTGTTTGAAATATTTTGATAAAAATTATAATTTATCGGCACAACTTTTGATTTTTGATACGTTTGTTAATATGTTCTTATCTTATGTACAAAAAACTGTGAAACCAGCATTTCAAAATTTTACGTTTTCACTAAAAATCTTAAAAAAAAATCATTTTAGGAAAAAAGGCTAAAGTACAGAATATAGGGCGGGAGCCAAAAACAAAATATACCATTGTCTTCTCCTTGGTTTTTAAACATCGGAATGGGGTCAAAAAGGGGCATCTTGGTTTCTATGACGATCCCCTATGTACTGGTACTTAAATGAAAGTTTTTTTTTTAGACGAACTCAGTGGTGTAAACTTCAAGACTCCATGGGCCCTCTAACGCCTATCATTTATAAAAAAAATAAAAAAACTCGTCACATTTTTTTAATTTATTATTTTTATTTTATTAAGGTAGTTTTCTCGGTGTTGAACTCTTAATGTAATCGTGGGACTATAAATAATAATCGTAGAAATACTGATGTTCTTTCATTTAATACTAAATATTATATTTATGATCTTATATTTATGATTGTCACGATTTACGTTCTAAAAGTACCTAACAATTTTACCCAATGTTCGGTTTAGCATACATTAAGAATTGTTTGATATTGTAAATGTTATATAAAACGAATGTTTGATATGCATCAAATAGTTTATATGATAAACTGCAATAGCTTTTGATGTATAGCATCCACATCGCCATTATGTAAAAAGATTTTATATATTGAAACAAATTTTAGTTTCTTAAGGATTGTGTCATACTAGTAACTTTTAACGATTTTCCAATAACAATTTATAAAAAATGCACTTTAATTTATTTTGATACTTGTACCTTACTTGCTGCCTATTAGACCGGGTCACGAAAAAAAATTCCCAAAGTCGAGGGTAAATATTAAAGATAACCTCGAGACAACTTGAAAAAGAAATTTTTTTTACTCCCCCACCATTCAGAAACAGCCAAAATATAGTTTCTTTTGTTTTGGAATAAAACTTTATACTTCCAAAGCAAAATATTCTTGGTATTAAAGGGCTTTAATTCCAGGAAAAAATATTTTAAAATTGTATGGGTAGAAATATTTTTAATTAGGCCATCATTACAAAATGATGTTGTAAGTCAGCGACGTCTATAGGACAAACGTAGTAGTCGTCGAGACCTATACAGTAGGTTGATTCTTATTTGATAAAAAAAATGTTTTCGATTTTTCCCATGGGCCAACTTAAAATTTTATTAAGACGTACAAAAAAACCCTATGTGAATTTTGTAGATTTTTTTTTGATTTTTTTCTTAAATGTTTAGGAATCGCTACCGGGCTTCAAAGTTTGTAATTTTACCGTCACCCTTTGGAATAGGCAGGATAACTTGAGTAAATCTAAAAATATTCTTATGAAAATTTTTCAATATTAATATTTTCCACAACTAAGTAATGGAATTGTAAATGGGCAGAATTACCCCTACTGATACCTCTTATACAAAATGACCCATTTTTGGCAAATTAATATTTCATCCATAACTTCCAAACGGACATCTGGATGATATTTAAACTTGGTCCGTTTAATCCACTTGTAATAACATATAAACCCTCATAAAACCAAAACCTTTGTCATACCCAGATAAACCCTCATAAAACCAAAACCTTTGTCATACCCCTTCTGGTACCTCCCATACAAATGACCGAATTCACCCCCATAGTTTTACATAAATGTTATTGTTAGTATGCTGAATTCATTTATAGTTTGCGCGTTCTAATATCTATGTTAAATATCTAATAAAATTCATTAAGCTAGATTTATATTTAAGACGTGCGTGAGTCAAATTTCAATAAGCATATATATTGCGCAAAATATGAATGAATTCAGCATACTAACAATAACATTTATGTAAAACTATGGGGGTGAATTCGGTCATTTGTATGGGAGGTACCAGAAGGGGTATGACAAAGGTTTTGGTTTTATAAGGGTTTATCTATTATTACAAGTGGATTAAACTGACCACGTTTAAATATCATCCAGATGTCCGTTTGGAAGTTATGGAAGAAATATTAATTTGCCAAAAATGGGTCATTTTGTATAAGAGGTACCAGTAGGGGTATTTCTGCCCATTTACAATTCCATTACTTAGTTGTGGAAAAAATTAATATTGAAAAATTTTCATAAGGATATGTTTAGATTTACTCGAGTTATCCTGCCTATTCCAAAGGGTGACGGTAAAATTACAAACTTTGAAGCAAAAATAAAAAATAAGACTCACCCTACTATACAGCGATGTCTTGTATGCCACGATTAAATCACAAAAAGAAAAGCAGCGATAAAAAAAATGTTCGCTGTTTTTTTTTTTGTTTTCTGAAGTTGTCTTGAGGTGATCTTTAATATTTGCCTTCGACATTAGCTTTTTTGGTTTTTCTTATATGGGGATCAACCCGGTCTACTGTCCATGTACGTTTAATTTCCACGTCTGTTATTTAGTGTACTTTCGAACGAAACAAAAAATTTATTATTATTCAAGTTTTGTCAATGACTTAATTGTTCCCTTCGGTCATTTCTGACTGTATTTAGATTTCATACCCATATCGTCGTCCGGGTATTCATGTGCTTCATACATCATTTGACAATTTTCAATTATTGCTCACGAATTTTACATTAGAACGTCAATAAAATCAAATGAAAATTTTGTTGTTAAATTTTATGTTTTGTTTTATTTTAGTTTTTTCTTTATTGTAAGAAATATGTTGTGAAAAGAGTGAGTTATTTTATTACATTTTGTAATTATTTTTATTTATTTTAATGAAATTTAAGTTTTTGTCTACTTATACAAGTCAGAAACAAATTGCTAGCAACATATTATTTTTCGGCCACAGTAGATCTTTCGTTATTATTTTTCACTTTTAAGCGCACGAATGTCGCGATCGCTATCCTGGAAATGCCCATGTGTTTTGCTTCACTACGACGCCAAACCAGAATACAGTACGAAAATAAATGGAATAGGGTGACCTCCTTAGAACAAAAATTTAATGGATTTTACAGTTCTTCACGGATGTAATGATAAATTTGCAACATATGGGTATAGAAAACTAATCATCAGTTAAAAACTATTTCGGAGTTAAAAATGGCAAAAGGGAAAAATTAAGTCATTGAAAAAACGTGAACAACAATCTCATGTAATTGACCAAAATATTCTCTCGCGGTGTAATTTAAAAATTAGTAGTACGATTTTTAACAGAAGTTTATATTGCCAATATTTCAACAGGATACTGGTAATGGTACCAAAGCTTTTGAAACTATGTTTCAATAAAATCATAATATTTGTTTTTCATTTTGATTTCTTAGGACACGCAATCGACAAATCTTGATGACGCATTACTCGAAGGTTTTCAATATGCTGTGAAATACAATATAATGGAGTATTTTAAAGATATGGTGGCAGTACTTCGTTTAGAGACTAGGCTACGGAGTGTATTAGATAAAATAGATGATATACAACATATGACTGTATCCAAAAATGAAGTAGTAATGACCACTTCAGATTACAATGGAAATTTAAACAACAACAATTTTGCTTTAGAAGCCGTACAAGAATATAATTGTAATGACTTTGAATATAATCCAAACATATTGTTTTTGGATGTATCATCTGAAACACATAACGGAAATATCCTGAGCATGGAAAATACTTGCCATAAAAATAATGAAGATATTAACACCACAATTTTTAATGAAAATGTTGAACTGTGTTCAACAAAAAATATAACGCAGTCTTTCAATATATCTACAAATAACAACACATACATTGAAGAATATATTCCAATAAGGAAGAAAATTCAGCGCAATATAAGTAAGGTGCCAAACAGGACTGTAAAGATTATTTCAAAAAGAAAAATAAATACTGGTCAAAATATAATAAAAAAACCTTGCCGCTATTCATATTATTTACAATATATGGAACTATCAGATAAAGAAGAAATACTGATAAAAACAAATTTGAACAATATCGAAGATCAAGACAGTGTAAGAATTAACTTACAGGATTTAGTTAGAGAGAAGTATGCATTCTTCAACAACGTGTGTCCACTAAATTACACTAGTTGTAGGTGGAACAAAAAAAACGTATTAGTTTTGTACGCCAGCTGCCTCTATGCAAACGATGGTTGTTGCAAATATAAATTTTGCGTTTTTTTAGATAAAACCCCATATAAAATACATGTGTACTGCACAAATACACAAATATTTCATCCTGATGTCTTAAAAAAACATCAATTAAGAGGCATAGGAAGGATAATAGATAGGCGCGACGTTAAATATGTGAAAGCTACAAAGTGGAGGGACAGCAAATTATGCTTTCAGTCCAAGCATTTAAAACGAGTTGGAAATAACCAAAGAGTTCTCTCAACAGTTGCAGCGAGAAAGCTAAAAGCTGAGGAGATGCGATGTCTGGATTACGATCCCGATCCCTATATCGACGTATGTAAAATGTCAGGGGAAAAAAATTGGGAGAGTTTTATTCAAAATGGAAAAATAAAACATGACATTTATTTATTTACCAAAAAGCAACTTCAGATATTGCAACAGAATAATAAACAGTTATTAAAATTTAGTCGAAATACCCTTTTTTTTGATGCGACAGGTAGCATTACGAAAAAGTTGCATGAAGACTCTAAAAGAGTGTTTTTGTATAGCATTGTAGCACATATCCGTAAGGACAAAAATAAAAGTGGTATTCTGCTCCCAATCGCCGAAGGAGTTTTGTGTAGTCACTACACTAATGACGTGAAACGTTTCCTTCTGTTTTTAGAAACTTATTGCATTACAAATGGAATTTCATGGCCTATAGCTGCAAGAATTTGTACAGACTGGAGTTTCGTGCTTATAAACGCAGTCTTAAGTGTTTTTAACAGTCAAAATGATGCAGATAGGTTAGATAGGTATATTAATGAATGTTATGGTTGTTGCTCCAAAAATGAAAAACCTAATTTTGTTGTGATACAAATATGTTGTGCTCACTTTATGAGAATTGTTACAAAAGACGTAGATTCCAACTACAGCGATCATACTGTGAGAAGTTTTATTAAATGGCAACTGTGGTGCGCAATTAATATTGGTGACTTTAAGGATTTTTTCAATTGGTTCAAGTGTTTCCTTACAATTGTTATAAATCCTTATATGACACCTGATGTTAAAAACGCACTGTGTATTTTAAAATATTCTAAAGAGTATGAACAGTGTGAATATTCTAATGAGCGTTTAGAGAATTTTTATGAAACATCGCATGAAAGTTATAAAAACAAATCGTTGTATGCCAAAAGCAAATTTTTCGAGGATGCCACAAAAATGTGCGTACAAATAAAGGCAACAACAAAGAAAAGTGCTGAAAATAATAAATATTTTAGCGAGGAATTTTCTGAGATTGTTTTAAAGAAATATGCTGCGTATGCGCCACTGTGGACCAATTTAATGGGTGTGTTTGTAGACAAAGAGCAAACACGAATATCAAATAGTCCTGCTGAGTCTTACTTTAATATTTTAAAACACAACATGCTTAATAGCGAAAGATTTATACGACCAACCACATATATCCGGGAGTCGATAAAATATATAAGGGCAAAAGTAAATGAAGCGGAGGATTATTTGAATGGCTCAAAATTTGAAACCCCATTGAAAACAAAAGCCATACAGCTGGATGAGGAGACATGGAGAAGAACTCCGAAAACTACCAAGTCAAAAATTAACAAGGCAGGAATGTTTCATATGGCTCTTAATCGGCACCGGCAATCTATATATGCCAAAGAAAAATATGTTCTGCTGTCGTTTAAAAACATTATGCAGAATATACAATCCGGACTTGTCGATGCCCCCATCCTTCAGTACAGCGAATTTAAGACTTTAGACAAAAAAAGTGAATTATACGGATATGTTATAGATTTATTCATCTCTATTAGGATCTTCTCCTCAGGTGAAAATGCTTATACGGCAAGTTGCGGACAAGGTGAACAATATTTCATTAACAAAACAGTTACTGATATTGATCTACCTTTAAATACGCATCGACATATTTTTGTTCCAATTTTTCAACCGTACCATTTCACACTAGCTTATTTAAATACTGTGGAAAAAATATTTGTATTTTTAAACCCATGTGGTGAAACTATAAAAGATGTCGAGACTAGATTTAACACTTTTGTTAAAAACAGCAATGTCGTCGGCTGGACATGTAAAAAAATAGACCATCCCATACAAACAGACAATTTTAACTGCGGCGTGTTCGTTTGCCAGTTCGCTGATGCAATTTTGTATAACAACGACATGCTGAAATTAGATAATCCAAACAAATACCGATCTACAATGAGGGACATATTTTTTTGCTCATGCGGACAACATGAGCGAAATATGCCTGCATTGTGGATTAGAAACTCTAACAGAGGCACATATTTGTTCAGATTGTGATCGGCCGTCATGTTTGGGATGCCTCGATTTTCATTACAAAAACAAAAGTGTTGTGCCATTTAAGTGCAATTTCTGTCAAGAGGCATCACTAATATGTAGTAAATAAAATAATTTCGGGTCTCACTACATATATTTTTTAAATACAATTTTTTTATTTAGTGTTTAAATTGTCTTTCGTCCAAAGATATGGTTGAAAAATTGTAACAATTAAGCGTTGGTGTGTATATAGTTGTAGATATAAATCAGCAGGTGTTTAGTTAACAAACTAAATTTGTGTATCCGTAACTTTACATAAAATAATTTTCTCCTAAGACTTCATTTTAGAGATTAATGAGTCTATTTATGTTCATAATATTAATAATAATCAATATGTCTAAATTCTTTTCTGTTTCAATTCTTATAAAATAAAGCACAATATTTGTATGACGGCTTTAGCATTTTTCATCGTAGAATTTGTTTTGAGATAAATACTTGTTTAGCGTATCTTGATTATTCTACTATTTCGAGTGCTAAAAACTTCGTGACTAAGGTGAAAATTGTCAGAAGTACACATTTAGTAACTATAGGCAATGAAATTCCAAATCAATCTACAAATTATACCGTAACAGAAGGAAATTTCCGTCCTGAAACCACTTTAGGCAATATCGTACGTGGAATAGTGTTCTTTTATATATCAGGGATCTTCATGGGACTTTCTAGTTTAATATCTGTTAGCATTAAAAAAGATGTATTGGTGATTAATTTTGTATTCCTATTGGTTTTATTGCAAACCCAACTTATGTGTCTATACCATTATGCCAAAAATTCATATGTCGTTTTTTTTTAAATATTTTTGTTTTACTTACTCTTGGACACGGTTTATAAAATTTCTCTATAAATACCTGATATGACCAGATGTCTTTATGGTAAACATTTGCCCATATGTCTATAAAAACATAAACCGATTCCCCAAAAAAATACGGACATTTCAATTTTTCAAATAATGGCACGCATGCATGACTTTCGGTTCAAATTTCTTCTGTCATCAGGTTTTTCCCAAAATCATTTAATTGCTTATTAAAGACATAGTTGAGCTGCTCCTCCAAATTGTATATTTTTTGTTTTAGCCTTTATCCTATGATCCTTAACATGTTTTCGTTTTTATTACATACACATGTAATATTTAAAGGGTCATGTCTTACAATACGCAGAATTTTACTTACAACAACCTTAGTGAGAACTTTGGACAAGTTTGTTTTAAAGGACAATGCATATAATGGGAAGAAAATATAAAATTGAAATATTTCCCTTTTGTAATTGTTTGTTTTTATCAATTCGACTTTCCAGCATTTTTAGGAAAACAAATTGTTTGCATTACTTTTTAATACTACTAAATACTTTGTAGCATTTTAAATGTTTCTATTTTATAAAAATAGTTCACCTGTTTACATAAAAACAAATGTATAAATTGAAAATGAAAAAACTAAATATCTTGTTCCATTTAAAATTTTTTTTCACAAAATTTTTACTTCAATGTAAAATGTACCTATTTATTTTTTTAAATCATGTTTTTCTTAATGATCTTATATATTGTATATAGCAGTATGTAAAAACAACATAAAAACAAATATTTTTATCCATCTTAAAATTTTTTTTTATTCGATATGTTTTTTTTAACAATTAAAAAATACAATTTCCTATCTCAGCTTGAGGACAATGTTTTTTAAAAAAATGTTATTCAATATTTCTTACGTTTATTGGACATAACATAAACAATAAATATTTTTATTAAAAATGTGTAAAGTTCAGGCTTGAAATTTGTCCTTTATTTGATCTTAACAAACAAAAAAGAATGAATTATAGATATATATACATTGTTCACCATCATATACATTATTCTTGTGAAAACTTTTGTAGATGTATGCAAATAAATCACTAATGTCTTAAACCTATGATTTTATTTTTATTTACATATATAATTTTTAAATAACTTTTAATAAAATGCAATTTTAAATTTTTAAAACATCAACCAAACATTTTTTTAATTATTCGTTTAGGCACAGTGGGCAAAAATGTTAAATTTTGACTCTACATACTTTTCAAAAAAATCAAGTTCTGAACCTGTTCTGAAATCTGGGGACTATATTTTCAGAAAGCCCTTTATAGTGGCCATGTCCTGACATATGTTTGGTTTTGTTAGAATTCTTCGTTTAGGCACAGTGGGCAAAAATGTTAAATATTGACTCTACATACTTTTCCAAAAAATCAAGTTCTGAACCTGTTCTGAAATCTGAGCACTATATTTTCAGAAAGCCCTTTATAGTGGCCATGTCCTGGCATATGTTTGGTTTTGTTAGAATTCTTCGTTTAGGCACAGTGGGCAAAAATGTTAAATATTGACTCTACATACTTTTCCAAAAAAATCAAGTTCTGAACCTGTTCTGAAATCTGGAGACTATATTTTCAGAAAGCCCTTTACAGTGGCCATGTCCTGGCATATGTTTGGTTTTGTTAGAATTCTTCGTTTAGGCACAGTGGGCAAAAATGTTAAATATTGACTCTACATACTTTTCAAAAAAATCAAGTTCTGAACCTGTTCTGAAATCTGAGCACTATATTTTCAGAAAGCCCTTTATAGTGGCCATGTCCTGACATATGTTTGGTTTTGTTAGAATTCTTCGTTTAGGCACAGTGGGCATAAATGTTAAATATTGACTCTACATACCTTTACAAAAAAATCAAGTTCTGAACCTGTTCTGAAATCTGAGCACTATATTTTCTGAAAGTCCTTTATAGTGGTCATGTCCTGGCATATGTTTGGTTTTGTTAGAATTCTTCGTTTAGGCACAGTGGGCAAAAATGTTAAATTTTGACTCTACATACTTTTCCAAAAAATCAAGTTCTGAACCTGTTCTGAAATCTGAGGACTATATTTTCAGAAAACCCTTTACAGTGGCCATGTCCTGGCATATGTTTGGTTTTGTTAGAATTCTTCGTTTAGGCACAGTGGGCGAAAATGTTAAATATTGACTCTACATACTTTTCAAAAAAATCAAGTTCTGAACCTGTTCTGAAATCTGGGGACTATATTTTCAGAAAGCCCTTTATAGTGGCCATGTCCTGACATATGTTTGGTTTTGTTAGAATTCTTCGTTTAGGCACAGTGGGCAAAAATGTTAAATATTGACTCTACATACTTTTCAAAAAAATCAAGTTCTGAACCTGTTCTGAAATCTGGGGACTATATTTTCAGAAAGCCCTTTATAGTGGCCATGTCCTGACATATGTTTGGTTTTGTTAGAATTCTTCGTTTAGGCACAGTGGGCAAAAATGTTAAATATTGACTCTACATACCTTTACAAAAAAATCAAGTTCTGAACCTGTTCTGAAATCTGAGCACTATATTTTCTGAAAGTCCTTTATAGTGGTCATGTCCTGGCATATGTTTGGTTTTGTTAGAATTCTTCGTTTAGGCACAGTGGGCAAAAATGTTAAATTTTGACTCTACATACTTTTCCAAAAAATCAAGTTCTGAACCTGTTCTGAAATCTGAGGACTATATTTTCAGAAAACCCTTTACAGTGGCCATGTCCTGGCATATGTTTGGTTTTGTTAGAATTCTTCGTTTAGGCACAGTGGGCGAAAATGTTAAATATTGACTCTACATACTTTTCAAAAAAATCAAGTTCTGAACCTGTTCTGAAATCTGGGGACTATATTTTCAGAAAGCCCTTTATAGTGGCCATGTCCTGACATATGTTTGGTTTTGTTAGAATTCTTCGTTTAGGCACAGTGGGCAAAAATGTTAAATATTGACTCTACATACCTTTACAAAAAAATCAAGTTCTGAACCTGTTCTGAAATCTGAGCACTATATTTTCTGAAAGTCCTTTATAGTGGTCATGTCCTGGCATATGTTTGGTTTTGTTAGAATTCTTCGTTTAGGCACAGTGGGCAAAAATGTTAAATTTTGACTCTACATACTTTTCCAAAAAATCAAGTTCTGAACCTGTTCTGAAATCTGGGGACTATATTTTCAGAAAGCCCTTTACAGTGGCCATGTCCTGGCATATGTTTGGTTTTTTTAGAATTCTTCGTTTAGGCACAGTGGGCAAAAATGTTAAATTTTGACTCTACATACTTTTCAAAAAAATCAAGTTCTGAACCTGTTCTGAAATCTGGGGACTATATTTTCAGAAAGCCCTTTACAGTGGCCATGTCCTGGCATATGTTTGGTTTTGTTAGAATTCTTCGTTTAGGCACAGTGGGCAAAAATGTTAAATATTGACTCTACATACTTTTCAAAAAAATCAAGTTCTGAACCTGTTCTGAAATCTGAGCACTATATTTTCTGAAAGTCCTTTATAGTGGTCATGTCCTGGCATATGTTTGGTTTTGTTAGAATTCTTCGTTTAGGCACAGTGGGCAAAAATGTTAAATTTTGACTCTACATACTTTTCCAAAAAATCAAGTTCTGAACCTGTTCTGAAATCTGGGGACTATATTTTCAGAAAGCCCTTTACAGTGGCCATGTCCTGGCATATGTTTGGTTTTGTTAGAATTCTTCGTTTAGGCACAGTGGGCAAAAATGTTAAATATTGACTCTACATACTTTTCCAAAAAATCAAGTTCTGAACCTGTTCTGAAATCTGAGCACTATATTTTCAGAAAGCCCTTTATAGTGGCCATGTCCTGACATATGTTTGGTTTTGTTAGAATTCTTCGTTTAGGCACAGTGGGCAAAAATGTTAAATATTGACTCTACATACCTTTACAAAAAAATCAAGTTCTGAACCTGTTCTGAAATCTGAGCACTATATTTTCAGAAAGCCCTTTATAGTGGCCATGTCCTGACATATGTTTGGTTTTGTTAGAATTCTTCGTTTAGGCACAGTGGGCAAAAATGTTAAATTTTGACTCTACATACTTTTCCAAAAAATCAAGTTCTGAACCTGTTCTGAAATCTAGGGACTATATTTTCAGAAAGCCCTTTACAGTGGCCATGTCCTGACATATGTTTGGTTTTGTTAGAATTCTTCGTTTAGGCACAGTGGGCAAAAATGTTAAATTTTGACTCTACATACTTTTCCAAAAAATCAAGTTCTGAACCTGTTCTGAAATCTGGGGACTATATTTTCAGAAAGCCCTTTATAGTGGCCATGTCCTGGCATATGTTTGGTTTTGTTAGAATTCTTCGTTTAGGCACAGTGGGCGAAAATGTTAAATTTTGACTCTATATACTTTTCCAAAAAATCAAGTTCTGAACCTGATCTGAAATCTGGGGACTATATTTTCAGAAAGCCCTTTACAGTGGCCATGTCCTGGCATATGTTTGGTTTTGTTAGAATTCTTCGTTTAGGCACAGTGGGCGAAAATGTTAAATATTGACTCTACATACCTTTACAAAAAAATCAAGTTCTGAACCTGTTCTGAAATCTGAGCACTATATTTTCAGAAAGCCCTTTATAGTGGCCATGTCCTGACATATGTTTGGTTTTGTTAGAATTCTTCGTTTAGGCACAGTGGGCAAAAATGTTAAATATTGACTCTACATACTTTTCCAAAAAATCAAGTTCTGAACCTGTTCTGAAATCTGGGGACTATATTTTCGGAAAGCCCTTTATAGTGGCCATGTCCTGGCATATGTTTGGTTTTGTTAGAATTCTTCGTTTAGGCACAGTGGGCAAAAATGTTAAATTTTGACTCTACATACTTTTCCAAAAAATCAAGTTCTGAACCTGTTCTGAAATCTAGGGACTATATTTCCAGAAAGCCCTTTACAGTGGCCATGTCCTGACATATGTTTGGTTTTGTTAGAATTCTTCGTTTAGGCACAGTGGGCAAAAATGTTAAATATTGACTCTACATACTTTTCCAAAAAATCAAGTTCTGAACCTGTTCTGAAATCTGGGGACTATATTTTCAGAAAGCCCTTTACAGTGGCCATGTCCTGACATATGTTTGGTTTTGTTAGAATTCTTCGTTTAGGCACAGTGAGCAAAACTGTTAAATTTTGACTCTACATACTTTTCAAAAAAATCAAGTTCTGAACCTGTTCTGAAATCTGGGGACTATATTTTCAGAAAGCCCTTTATAGTGGCCATGTCCTGGCATATGTTTGGTTTTGTTAGAATTCTTCGTTTAGGCACAGTGGGCAAAAATGTTAAATTTTGACTCTACATACTTTTCCAAAAAATCAAGTTCTGAACCTGTTCTGAAATCTAGGGACTATATTTTCAGAAAGCCCTTTACAGTGGCCATGTCCTGACATATGTTTGGTTTTGTTAGAATTCTTCGTTTAGGCACAGTGGGCAAAAATGTTAAATATTGACTCTACATACTTTTCCAAAAAATCAAGTTCTGAACCTGTTCTGAAATCTGAGCACTATATTTTCAGAAAGCCCTTTATAGTGGCCATGTCCTGACATATGTTTGGTTTTGTTAGAATTCTTCGTTTAGGCACAGTGGGCAAAAATGTTAAATATTGACTCTACATACTTTTCCAAAAAATCAAGTTCTGAACCTGTTCTGAAATCTGGGGACTATATTTTCAGAAAGCCCTTTACAGTGGCCATGTCCTGGCATATGTTTGGTTTTGTTAGAATTCTTCGTTTAGGCACAGTGGGCAAAAATGTTAAATTTTGACTCTACATACTTTTCAAAAAAATCAAGTTCTGAACCTGTTCTGAAATCTGGGGACTATATTTCCAGAAAGCCCTTTACAGTGGCCATGTCCTGGCATATGTTTGGTTTTGTTAGAATTCTTCGTTTAGGCACAGTGGGCAAAAATGTTAAATATTGACTCTACATACTTTTCAAAAAAATCAAGTTCTGAATCTGTTCTGAAATCTGAGCACTATATTTTCAGAAAGCCCTTTATAGTGGCCATGTCCTGACATATGTTTGGTTTTGTTAGAATTCTTCGTTTAGGCACAGTGGGCAAAAATGTTAAATATTGACTCTACATACTTTTCCAAAAAATCAAGTTCTGAACCTGATCTGAAATCTGGGGACTATATTTTCAGAAAGCCCTTTACAGTGGCCATATCCTGGCATATGTTTGGTTTTGTTAGAATTCTTCGTTTAGGCACAGTGGGCGAAAATGTTAAATTTTGACTCTACATACTTTTCAAAAAAATCAAGTTCTGAACCTGTTCTGAAATCTGGGGACTATATTTTCAGAAAGCCCTTTATAGTGGCCATGTCCTGGCATATGTTTGGTTTTGTTAGAATTCTTCGTTTAGGCACAGTGAGCAAAACTGTTTTTCACTTTTTAATATATAATATTCAAAAAATACAATTTCCCAATGTTTTTTAAGATATGACGACTATTTTTTACGAAAGCTGTTTATAGTAGCCACGTCTTGGCATACATTTGGTTTTGGTTATGTGCTCCGATCTTAAAATATATGGTTTTTTATAATGATTTTCCCATTTTTCATGTTAACATAGCTATGTTAAACCGTTAACAGAGGTCTGTTAATGAATTGTGGTTTGTGTCTTTGCTAGTTAAATTCGAATTTATCTTCACGCACATCCACACCGACACAGTGTCTCCAAACTATTCAACTGTATTACGAACCTTGCAATCTACTATTAACAACTGCATCCGTCCCTATGTAGGTTAATGGATGATATACGTTAGAAAAAAAACATCATACACAACCCATAGTGAGGAGAATATTGAGGAGAGTGAGGCCAAACACCATTACCAATCGTAAACAACATAACTGCCTATCTAAAATTAAAGCTTGTCGTATCGGCTACAAAACACATACAGTGCGCAAGTGTTTTATATAGTTTACTGAAGAATCATTTCGGAGTGTAAATAGATTCACGTTTCGTACCTGGCGTTCATGCAACATTACGCCTACATTACTCTCTTAAAAAGCGACATATCGATGTCAATACTGGATAGATTAATCGAAAGTTTAACCCTTCGAATGTAGGGGGTCTCTTCCCACGATCAGCATTCCTTTAAAAAGTAAATGTGAGAGATTGTTCAAATAGGTCGTAGTAAAGATTCGCACATCAAATTTTTCAACTCATTGATTTGGAACTCAATTCTGAGAATTCCATGTGAAAGTAGCCCTAAATATAAGAACTTCTGCATCATTCGTTTTCTCATGTTAGCTGCCTTAATATTTTAATGGACATACGAATTTTTTTACTCAAAGTGGGTTTTTAGCACTTTTCCTTTATTTTAACATGTTTCGATTCAATACTTGAAAGCTAAAATTACTTGCGTAATTCGCGAAATACCAGTGTCAGTGGTATAAACATTGATCAAAGTAGGACCTTTCGAATAGACCACCTACGATCAACATTTATAAGCAGTTTTCTTAAAAAAGTTAATGTCGGAGATTGTTCTTTCGGGATATATGAAAAATTATGGCATCCAATTATTATTTAAGTGTTTTATTTAAAGTTTAAACTAAAGGTTATAAATGAATCAGCCTTAACATTTAGTATATGTTAGTAGTCCGTTTTTTCATCGGGATTATGTGAAGTCATTAGTCTTCGTTGATAAGGCAGCAACGATTCAAGAAATGAAAGCCAACATTACTGGTGGCAGTGTTGAAAAATTTTGTCAAAGTAGGATCTTTCGTAAAGGCCATCCTACTTTGTAGTCGATACTAACATTGAAATGCAATCATTTTCAAAAAATAAATGTCAGATATTGTGTTTTCGGGATATATGAAAAATTATGGTATCCAATTATATATTAAGTGTTTTATTTAATGTTAAAAATAAAGGTTATAAATGAATCAGCCTTAACATTTATTATATGTTAGTAGTCAGTTTTTTCATTGGGTTATGTGAAGTCATTGGTCTTCATTGATAAGGCAGCTGCGATTTAAGACTTGAAAGCTTATATTACTCGTGTAATTCGCGAGATACCGGTGGCAGTGGATAAACATTTATCAAAGTAGGACCGTCTGAATAATCCACCCTACGGTGTAGTCGATACCAACATGTAAATGATATCATTTTCAAAAAGTAAATGTCAGAGATACGTCTTTTGGAATATATGCAAAATTATGGCATCTAATTATATTTAGAGTGATTTATATAAAGTTAAAAATAAAGCTTATAAACGAATCAGCCTTAACATTTATTAACTGTCTGTAGTCCGTTTTTCTAATTGGGTTATGTGAAGCCATTAATCATTATTGATAAGGCAGTTGCGATTTAAGACGTGAAAGCTTATATTACTCGTTTAATTCGCGAGATACCGGTGGCAGAGGTGAAAAAATGGGTCAAAGAAGACCTACCCCCACGGTGTAGTCTTACCAACATGTAAATGATATCATTTTCAAAAAGTAAATGTCAGAGATACGTCTTTTGGGATACATGCAAAATAATGACATCTAATTATATTTAGAGTGTTTTATATAATGTTTAAAATAAAGGTTTTAAATGAATCAGCATTTAAATTTAATATATGTTAGTAGTCCGTTTTTTTATTGGGGTTATATGAAAGCATATGTCTTCATTGATAAGCCATCAAGACTTGAAAGCTTATGTCACTCGTTTAATTCGCAAGATACCAGTGGCAGTGCTGGAAAAATGGATCAAAGTTGGACCTACAACCACGGTGTAGTCGATGCCATTATTTAATGCAATCATTTTCAAAAAGTAAATGTCAGGATAGTACTTTCGGGATATATGCTAAATTCTGGCATCTGATTACATTTTAAGTGTTTTATTTAAAGTTTAAAATAAAGGTTATAAATTAATCAGCTTTTACGTATACATAATATATGTAAGTCCGTTTTTTTATTTGGGTTAAGTGAAGTCATTGGACTTAGTTGATAAGCCAGCTACGATTCAAGACTTGAAAGCTTATATTAATCTCATTATTCGCGAGATACCGGTGGCAGTGCAAGAAAGAGCGATCGAAAGTTGGATCATTTACATTGGCCATTTACCGAGTAATCGCGACCAACATTTAAATGAACTTCTCTTTACTGAGTAAATGTCAGAGATTGTTGTTTTGTGTCATAATTAAGTTTTCGCTATCCAATTATATTTTAAGTATTTTATTTAAAATATAACTTTTAACTGAATCATCCTTTACATTTAATATATGTTAGTAGGCCATTTTTTCTCGTTGAGGTTTTGTTAAGCCTAAAGTTTTTGGCATTAAGTCAGCTACGATTCAAGACGAAAGGGGACATTACTACCGTAATTTTTTGAAATACTGGTGGCATTGCTAGAGGGAGGGCTTCATACATATTTGTGCAGAAACTTTAATTAGTGGTCCAAAATCGTTTAAAGTTGGTAACGAGTGTTATTTTCACTTAATTTAAAAAAATGGAATTTATCAAAATTGGTCACGCCTCCACCCACCGCTCGTACAATCCAACTCGACTTTTATCGAACCAACAGTGTTTGTACATACACTTTCTAGAGCAAACAACAGATGTATGCCAAGTTTCATCAAAATTGGCCACGCCCACAGCCAACCGCCCATACAATCTGAGATGGATTTTTGTATAAAATTCTTCCTCTCTAAAAATTTCCGAAAATTATTTTTCTATTCGAAAGAAATTGCAGAACCGGTTGTCCGAAAATTATTTTTCTATTCGAAGGACTTTGCAGAACAGGTTGGGGTTATATAACTTTTTTCATTGGAAATTAAATATAAGTTGATTTTAGAGGGCAACATTTGCATTAAATTATCTTTAAAAAGTAAATGTCAGCGATAGTACTTTAAGATCATAATAAAGATTCGTGCATCCAATTCTATATAAAGTGTTTTAATTAAAACTAGCTGACCCGGGCAAACGTTGTTTTGCCTTCAAAAACTAAATATTGAGCCATCTGTCGGACGAACTTCAAACAACACAGAAACACTTCTCACGGCCCATAGAGCATGCATATAAAATTTGGTCAAAATCGGTCCAGTAGTTTTTGAGTTTAGCGATCTCGAACATACACGTAATTTTTATATATGTAGAGATAAAAAAGGACTTCCCTGTAATTGCTACGCATTATAATAATAATAATGCTCTTAACACCCAATGTCCACAAAATGTGGCTTAAGAAGTTTTCCGTGTTTTCTTGTATCTGAATCGACAACTTGAAAAGCAATTTCTAAATTCCATTTCCATAATAATTTCACCTCCAGCAAATACCAGAATACACAAGACCTCTTAAAATAACTATAGCTTGAGTCATCCATATACAAAGTAATAAAAATGTATTTCTTATTTCTAATATAAATTTCCTGGTTCTAAATCATTATCACCGCCCTGATTCAATGAGTTTACAAATTTACTGACGCACAACAAAGTATTTTCCTTTTTGCCCACTTAATCATTTTTATTACTTTGTATGTTCAAGTCATTTATACTACTGAATGTGCACTGTCATATATATATCCATTAAAATTGGTGTAAGAGAAACTCCCTACCCTTGTCTTACCCTCCCTTCCTCACTTTCCCACTATGATAAATGAAATTGTACAAATGTGTAGAATCTCACTTGGGCATTGATTTTATTCCCTTACCTGGCTGATGCTGTTCTAACTCACACCTGGAAGAATTGTAATGATTTTATACTAAGTGGGTAGGAGAAATCAACTATGGGTTAAAATAGGTAGGTAAGCAACCCCCTTTTTGCGTACTGTAAGTCATTACAACGCAATGACGTTGGTAAAGGTCCCGGTTCTTACTTCTCTAGAATTTTTTTCTAAAACACATTTTGTTTTGCATTTATTTTTTGTGCATTTGGGATTTTTTTTTAATGATCATGGTGGTTGTGGTAATGGTAGTTTAATATTTAAAGTGCTTGCATTTATTTTGTAAATATCTATGTATGTGACGGTATATGATGGTAAGAGCCCACATATATACGTATATTCCACATGTGTCTTTAGTAAACAATCCTTTGAGATTTGAGTGCAAAAAATAACGCTAAGGTATGATAGAGCTTTAAGGTTATTTTTGTACAACAACAACAACAAAAAACACAACATTTTTGTAGGGTATGACTCGTTTGGAGTTCTTTAGTAATTTAAAAAAAAAATTCTTTATTGTTACATCAATTTCAATTGTTATAATGTATAGTTGTCATCTTTCTGAAACTTTAAATTTCAGTCGATATTTTTTGTAACAGCCACAATTTTGTTGTATCCTTCTTCAGCGTTAACGACAAGAAATTTCTAATATTCTTAATCAATCTACGTTGCTTTATTAAATTTATATCTAGAACTTTTTGGCCTATGTTACTTCAAATTCATAGACTAATCCTGTTCCTTTGACTACTTTTGCGTCTTAGCTCTTGTGCCCTTTGCCTTTTTTTCTTTTTCATTTCTTCACCATCTTTTCCTTTTCCTATCCCCTATCCAATGACAAATCGTTTGGCATTCATTTTACATTGAAAGTATTCATTTGATTTTAACGTCACCGATAAAAGGAAACTTTTCTTGTGACATGTCCTTGTTCTTCCTCTTCCCGTGACACATTTCCGCTCTGATGTTTTTTTTTGGTGATTTATTCCCGACAATCGCGCTTTTGTTGTTGTCGTTGTTTTTTTTTTCATTCTCTAACGCTACATACCAATTTAGTTGTTGGTAAGGGAGAGAGAGCAAAAAAAATGGCAGTTGCACAAAAGGTGACTTTTACCAAAGTCATAAATCTTAAGTTAGCTTGAGATTCTGTCCCTTCACGCGAAAAGTCCTTAGCTGACACTAAGGATGCATAGATGTCAGTTATATGAATTTATAAATCAAGGTAAAGATAAAATCTAGTCATTTTTAGCACGTTAAGGTAGGTGAGAGAATCATTTGGCAAAGTTCACCGCAAATATATTTAAATTGTACAAAAAGTTTTAAGGAGAAAACGTTTATATAGAACTTTGGACAGATACATTTTTAACACAGCTAAAAATTCTAATAGATCTTGTTTTAGTAGGCAATTGTTCTATGCTCCCAAATTCTTTCGAATTAAAAAAAATACTCTGAATTTGAGCTAAATATTCAAATGAAATTTGTAATTGATTCCACAACATATTTTTGTTAATTCGAGAACACGTTGGTATCGATTTGACACCATTTGGTATCGATTTCACAACACGTTATTATCAAGTCGAGAATATGTTAGTGTCAATTCTATACCATTTGGTTTCAAAACGAAAACACTGTTTTTTCTTCTACATCGCTCTTTCTTCAACATATTGGTTTAAAGAAGACAAGGCTGGCGGTCAAATTTGACAACGCTGGTTGTTAAGAAACTGACAACGCAAAAATCTTAATTTAACCACATCCGTTATCAATTTTGTAACGGTTTTTTACCCTCAGTGTAAGGGTCATCTTTGACATCAACGAAGAAAACACCACAACATCGTTAAAGCTGCGAGGCTACCACTGTGCGCAAAAGATCGATTGCAGCGTTAGCTGTGTGGCACGTAGCGCCGCTCTGTTGAAGCCATACGTCACAAAGTGGAATGGCTTCATACATTTGTATGCTAAAACTATAAGGAGTGGTCTCGAAACGGTAAAAGTTAACACCAAAAGGAAAGGAGTATCAACAAAATCGGCCACGCCCACCCCTCGTACCAACTATTTTTCTATTTCTATTTTTCTCTATTTTTTAGCATACAAAAGTGTTCATATTTAGTACATACACTTTCTACAACAAACAACAGATGTATGCCGAGTTTCATCAAAATCAGCCACGCCCACCGCCTGCTGCTCATACAAGCCAAGTTGATATTTAGTATAAAACGATTTTTCGCATAAATTATTTCCTATCAAAGCAACAGTATTCAAATTTGGTACATACACTTTCTAGAAAAAACGCCAGAAACATGCCAAGTTTCATCAAAATCGGCCACGCCTACTGCCCATACAAGCCAAGATGGTATTTTGTGTTCAAAATTGGTAAACAAACTAGAATAAGCATTATATGCATGACAGGTTTTCTCAAATTCGGCAACGCCTACCGCCTATTGCCTTGCAAGTCGATATGGTTATTTTTTGCACAAAAGCGACTTTTTCCACATAAAATTTTTCTTATCCCAGAAAAAGTGTTTAAATAATGTTCTAAAACATTAATTTTTAATTTTTAATTTTTAATTTTTAATTTTTAATTTTTAATTTTTAATTTTTAATTTTTAATTTTTAATTTTTAATTTTTAATTTTTAATTTTTAATTTTTAATTTTTAATTTTTAATTTTTAATTTTTAATTTTTAATTTTTAATTTTTAAATTTTAATTTTTAATTTTTAATTTTTAATTTTTAATTTTTAATTTTTAATTTTTAATTTTTAATTTTTAATTTTTAATTTTTAATTTTTAATTTTTAATTTTTAATTTTTAATTTTTAATTTTTAATTTTTAATTTTTAATTTTTAATTTTTAATTTTTAATTTTTAATTTTTAATTTTTAATTTTTAATTTTTAATTTTTAATTTTTAATTTTTAATTTTTAATTTTTAATTTTTAATTTTTAATTTTTAATTTTTAATTTTTAATTTTTAATTTTTAATTTTTAATTTTTAATTCTTAATTCTTAATTTTTAATTTTTAATTTTTAATTTTTAATTTTTAATTTTTAATTTTTAATTTTTAATTTTTTATTTTTAATTTTTAATTTTTATATTTTATATTTAAATTTTTAATTTTTAATTTTTAATATTTAATATTTAATTTCTAATTTTTAATTTTGAATTTTGATTTCTGAAGTTTTTTTTTAAACATTTATTACTAAATTAATTAAAAAAAATTAAAAATAAATTTTAAGTGCGATTTTCATGTAATATATTCTTTGTTTATATTATGAAGATTTTCAAAGCTTTACCTCCACTTTCCTACCACCCCTGCCCTCATTACTAGTTGCGGAAATATAATATTATTATATGTGTGTCGTTTCATTTCTTTCCATTAATTTTAATTATTTTTTAAATGTTTATTTTTATTAATTATTTATCCGTCATCATTGTAGTAAAACAATTAAAAGCAAATATAACAGCAAACAACAAAAAAAAACGACAAAAGCAAAAAAGTAAACGGACGTATGGAATAAATTGTAAATAATTTGTTGTGCATGTGACATTTCGTGGCAAATACTCGCCTGAATAGTTGAGATGAAAAATTTTTATTTACTATTAATAAAAGAAGAAAAAAAAAATTAAAACACAAAAAAACAATAAACAATTTTTTCCAATGGCTGTAATTAAAACAAACAAAAGTTGGTGAATTGTACAACAAATAAAACGTTTATCATAACAATAATAGCACAAAACGAGTAACAAACACACGCATACAACTATAATTGTTATAAATTATGTAGTTTATGGGCTAAAGAGAAAAAAAGATACATCAACGCGTCAATTCGACACACATAACTGCATAATTAATTAACGTGACAATCGCAACAAAAATACACTCGAGAAAAATGTCGTGAATTCAAAAAGAAAAATCACTAATGTTATCACCCCCTCTCCTCAGCGCCTTTTAGAAATATGACCCAATTTTGTTCCTTCATTTGCTTTGTGGTTGTGTGGTTGGTTAGCTACATTTGACATTGACCGTTTGTTTACAGCCGTTTTCGTAAAATTTTTGTACACTGTCAATGTTTTGCAAACTGTCAAGCGATTTGTAAACAAATCGTGGG
Organism: Muscina levida; assembly: GCA_964034835.1. NCBI lineage: Eukaryota > Metazoa > Arthropoda > Insecta > Diptera > Muscidae > Muscina > Muscina levida. The sequence continues at coordinate 17,659,735 of OZ035883.1, read as the reverse complement.
TGTCTCAAAGAATTCTGTTGCTCGCTCGTTAATAGCAAAATCAAAGGAAACTGTCGCTATAAATAGCCGGGGGGCATGGATGTTTAATTGAATGCAAGCGAAACAGTATTGGATCTGAGATCACATAAGCTAATCAAGATATTTATTATACTAGATAGCACTTGTGCACAACGATTGACGATAGCAATGAACGAATGAACGCTAGGCGTCTGGCCAAGAGGTTTCTGTTACAATTGTTCCACATGTTCCACTCGAAAACGCCAACACTCGCCAGAGCACTAGAGTTGGATGGACTTGGCAAACAAAAAAATTAAAAAAAAAAAACAAAATCTAAACGATACGATGAAGTCTATGGAGAGTCTACAAAGACCGGCAGATAGGCAGGCAAAACCAGTTATGTGATGTCAAAAAATGTTTTTTTACTAAGCTGTGAAAAGAATCTTTGCAGGCAAATGAGTGGGGAAGGGGCCTAAACGATGGAGGGCAAGCAAAGTAAGATGAAGATAAGATCTATAAGTATGGGTCACTCCTTGGCGTAATTAATCATAATTTCTTGGAACTAAATTCTTAGAACTTTAAAGAATTTTATGAAAAAATTAACAATCAAAAATAAAAATTTTAAAAATTTTTAAAAATTAAAAATAACAACAAAACACAAATAATTTTTCGGCAGTCCAGAAGGTTCTTCACATATAATAAAGTATTTTAGTAATCTACAATCAAATGAATTTTAATACTTAACATTTGTTGTTTTTGGTTATAGCATTTTCGTCATATTTTTGCTTACCTGCAAAGAAATAGAGAAAAAAGCAAATTATTAGCATATATTAGCTGAAAAAATTAAGAAAGCTAAAAGCATTTTGCAAAGGATGTAAATTTGTCAACTTAAAAATTATTATAAAATTAAGTAAATATAAAAAATTAATAAATATATTTATTTTAAGAAATTTCATTCAATAGATACTGTAAAACTACGCACAAAAAGTAATGCTGAAATTATCTGTTGGAATTTTGTAATTTTATATGTTTTAGAAATATATCTATGAAAATCCTTTAAAATAGCAAACAATTTTCCATGAATTGCAGAACGTCGTACACCAGCCCTTAAAGATCAACGGAGTCAAATCACATGATAACACGGCCATTGAATTTGTCGCGCAAAGGAGTCATTGTTTCGTTAGATGTGTGACAAATGGCACCGTCCTGGTGAAACCAACCACGTCCACATCCATATCTTCCAATTCGGGCCATAAAACACCATTCACAGTAACTGCTTGACCGGTCTCAATTTGGAAAAAATACGGCCCCATGATGCCGAGAGACCATAAACCACACCAAATAGTCACTCTTTGTGGGTGCATTGGTTTTTCGACAATCAATCAATCATGCCCAAATGCAGCAATTCTGCTTATTGACGAATCCAATGAGGTGAAAATGTGCCTCATCACTAAATATATTTATTTTCTTCGAAAATTGATCATTCACTGTTGCCATTTCTTGCCGCCATTCTGAAAATTGACGACGTTTAGAATGGTCAAGAGGCTTTATTTAGTTCTTGAGTCAATTGCACCTTGTAAGCGTGTAAATGCAAATCTTTATGCATAATGTTCATCAACGACGAGCGTGAAAGGTGCAATTGTTGGGCACGACGACGATTTAAGGTGGATGGCTCTTCAGTCACACTATCGCGAACAGCAGCAATATTTTCTGCAGTACGAGCAGTACGCGCATCCACTGGTGTTTTTACATCTCCTACAGAGCCGGTTGGCTTAAATTTTTGCACGATTTTCGATTGTACGCTCATTTGGACGATTAAATTGACCGAAAAATCATGAAGTGCACGATATGCATTTTGATTTGAACGCCTATTTTCATAATAAAGCCTGAAAAACTTAAACGCGTTGCCGATTGTGTACCTTTCCATGGTTTAAATTGAGTTAGTCTGAAATTGAGAAATGTCAAATGAATTGCAGAAAAGAACTTGATGTTTAGGCGTGGTTCACATTCAACAGCGGCCCTTACAATTTTACCACACTTTAGATAATAAGAATAATAATAGTAACAACTTTATTTATTAGACAACAGTGACTGGCAACATCTTACACCATAATGAGACGCCATCTATCGCTTCAGAATTGTACTACATATATTATAAACCATCTGTGTCACTTGAACATCAGCCAATACAGAATCACACCTTTATCGAATAAGATACTCACAGTATCTCATTCAGTGTTACCAACACTTTAGCTATTGCTCTCCTACTCTGTATTCAAATAGGCAATCCCCCTTTTAATAAGAAACCGGTTACGTCGAGATACCTTAGAAGTGATTCATTGCACAAATGTCTATAAATGCAGCAACAGTTTCACACAGCAGCTACCAATAGATATGGTCAACACACACACAATACAGACGGTATTGTCTGTATTGCTACTTTTGACTCTGCACTCGCTCGCGTTCTGCTCTTAAACTAAACTAACATACGACTAATACCATATGAGTGACATAAACACCGCCAATTTCTTTATGATCACAATTTATGAGCACTGACTGGATGTTGTTGTTTGACTGGCTGGTTGGCTGGCTGGCTCGCTTTTATGGGGCGACCATAACAAAATTTATTCGTAAACAGCAGCTACAACAACAAAAATAATTCAAATTATTTCAAACTGTTTGAAGTGCAGTTACTGGAATCCCGTCCGTCCGGCCAGTGAGGAGTTCATTAACTTGACCATCAGCAAAAACACAGCGTTTTGAGTGGTGGTCAAAACACGTTGCTGGACAGCTTTATTTTTTTTCTCAACTGGCTAAGAGAAAACACTTAAAATGGAATAAACACTTTTTTTGTATCTAAATAAATTGAGGCAAAGCGATTTGTCATACCAGCCAGCAGTTTCAAAACAAACAAACTCATATTGCTTTCTTTCATTTTTTTAGTTATTATTGATTAAAAAATTATTAATCATCTGCTAATGATCAGCAGTTGATCGAATGCCCCTCCTCTCTTGATCGGCTGTCACCAACTTACAGTTTTGTTGTTTGCCGCTTAATACTCTAACAATGCTGCAAACAAAACAAAAAACGCGGCTAGCACGCGTCTTAACGCCTAACAACTGGCTAATAGTATCTCAGTTTAGCGTTCGCTTAAAGTTCACTGCACTTGAGTAAAGTGATAAAGTAGTAGAGAGACGTACAACAAAATAAAACCAACAACATGTGCCTTAGTAAAATCGCATGTAGGTTGTCACAGTTAAACGTTATAAATTTATTAGCTACTCTAAGCTTGAAAATGTTGAGGAGGCAAAAACAAAATGTTACAATGCCTAGAGACAAACAAACAAAACTAAAACAAGAAATCAACTATGATAAAATATGGATTTTTATGTAATGAAGCCATTTAGAATTCCTTAAATGGTATGTTAAGAAATGGAGGTGGTTTGTTTCACAACATACACTCGAGGAGAATAGTTGGAATTGTAGTGCAATTAAGAGGAAGTAGGTGAGAAACGGATAGAGACATATTAGTATCAAAGCTTATTCTTATGTTTGATTAAAAGAACATAACATTATAGGAAGTTAGAATGTAACACGAATGGGATCGACACCTAGTTAGTTTGGGCTGAATATATATGAGAGGTTTGTAAGAGTATTTTACTTTAGGGCATTCTACTTAAATAATTTTGAACTCTGTTATGGAATTAAGTGAATAAATAAATGTTAAAATGTATAGGAAATATAAATAATATGTATAACAAGTAATAAAAAATAACAAACCCTATAATAAAATACTTTAAATAACATAGCAAACAATTTATTTAAATGGAATCAAACATACATTACACTGTACGACACGATTTTTCACCCATGATCAAACTGACCAGATTCTGAAAATATAGCTCAAAATAAAATATACGTTTCTCCCAGTTTTTCTAGATCAGCTCATTTAAGTTTTTTACGAGCAGTTTAATTTTTGGAGCTAAGCTCCCATACAGCGACTACTTCCTGATCGCAGAACTCTTCGTGTTGTTAACAGAACTTTTTTTAAATGTTCTTGGTGAACTTTTTTTTAATGTTCATCAAATGGTCAGGAGCGGGTTATGACGAAGGCCAAATTTTAAATTTGTCACAAATTAAGTTTGTCACAAATTTAATTTGTCAACAAATGTTGATGCTTTTTTTAATATTTTTCAAATGGCCAGAAGTGGGTTCTAACGAAGCCAAAATTTAAAATTTGTCAAAAATAAAAAATGTCACAAATGGTCAACAATTAAAATTGTCACAAATTTTTTTTTTAATGTTTTCCAACTATCTAGGAGCGGGTTCTGACCAGCAGTATTCAGCCAGCATATACCTATATATCGCTCGTTTTCTGCAAGACCGTCATATCTCAAAAAAATAGATTCCGAGATAAACGCGTTTAAAGTTTTTAATTTACACCCAACTTGTACGAAATGGAGGAATTCAAATAGCTCTCACGAGGAGTGTATAAAAGATATTAACATGCATTTTTTACACAACATGGAGTATGATGTAAAGAACAATTCTACATCATTAGCTCAAAAATCACGTTTTTTGAGTTATGACGGTCTTGCAGAAAACGAGCGATATGTTTTATGACTTAGCAACCCTACACATGAACAAATTGCTATTATAATTTTTGTGATAATTGTTTCGTGACAAACTTTAATTTTGGGCTTTGTCAGAACCTGCTCCAGGCCATTTTAAAAATATAAAAAAAGTTAATCAAAATCTGTTGACAAATTAAATTTGTGACAAATTAAATTTGTGACAAATTTAATTTGGGACAATTTCAAATTTTGGCTTCGTCAGAACCAGCTCCTGGCCATTTGAAAAACATTAAAATAAAGTTCATTAAAATCTGTTAACAACTCGCAGAGTTCTGCGAACAGGAAGTAGCCGCCGTATGGGAGCTTCCCTCCAAAAATTAAATTGCTCGTAAAAATCTTAAATGAGTTGATCTAGAAAAACTGGAAGATACGTATATTTTTATTCGATCTATATTTTCAGAATCTGGTCAGTTTGATCATGGGTGAGGCCAAAAGTTTAAATTTGTCTTACAGTGTTATTAATAAAAATAAAATAAACCATTTAGTTTGTTTTAGAGTTGAACGTCAATAATTTTTTATTGAAATATCAAATACTGAGCTTGAATTTTTTATATGACCTAAGAAAATTGCTATGCATTTTCTTCCCCCAAAAAGGGGAAGTTTTCTATGGGAAGTGAAAATAGTTATTTGCCGATTTTGGATATTTAGGAACTTAACCTTCGCTTATAGATATAAGTTTGTATACCAAATCTCAGCTCGATAGCTCTTAATTTAAGGCGGTAATCGCGGGGACTGACAGACGGACGGACAGCTTAGAACATAATCCTCGCTTAGAATACGGCTGTAATCGGGGGTAGAGACATACGGACGACCTCAAAAACGGGGAGTTTGTATGGGAGGCGTGAGTAGTTTTTGTTCGACATTGCTCTTATTCAGTTCTATAGTTCCTTATCTACGGCGCTGATAGTAAGGACACCCCAACAAAAAGAGCAGACATCCGATATTAATACCAAAATACGGTATTTTTTAATTTTTTCCTCATAAAAAAACGAACTTACATGTTCAAAATCAAATGTTTATTTGAATTGTTCTATTTGAATTCAACAAATGTTCGAAATTATATTGAACCCTTGTGTTCAATAAAAAATTTTCAACCGATGAAAAAACTAAATAACGAACAATTGTTCAAAATAAAGTTATTTATCATTGTTGAAAAAAATATTTAACGTTCATGTACAAAAAAATAATGAACTTTTAAATATCGTACCGAAACTGGAATATTAAAAATATTGTCTCGACCAAATTAAACGCAAGAAATATGTTTGTATTAAGATAAGTCATAACTATACAAATGGAACACAGCATCTTACGAATTTCAACAAATATTTTTGGGAGAAAATCTAAAATTTCAGAAAACTCTTAGAGCTATGTATTTTCCCTTATATCTAATGAATGAGATATGATCGATACTATACCATCGCCAATAACAGAGGCCAGGTATTTTGAGTTTTGCTGAATACTGTGAAATAATCAACTTGATGCATCTTCATAGAACCCATCGTCAGTTTTTTCATGTATATATAGAAATGTGTACTTATTATAATTTGAAACGAACATTGTTCGAAAAGATTTTCAATTCTAAAGTTGAAAAAAATATTCAACTTGAATGTTATTTATCTTTGTTGAAAATAAAAATATTATAGTTTTTCCATCATTGTTCATTATTTATTTTGAACATGAGAGTTATGTTTTCAAACAAACATTGTTAGAAAACATATTGAACTCATGTGTTGAGAAATATTTTTCAACTTCTAAGTTATTTATTTTTGTTAGAAACAAAAAAAGTATCGTTTTCCGACCCTTGAAAAAGAGTCAATTTGTGTGGGAAGTGTGATTAGTTTTTGACTTCATCGAGGTCATCTCAGAACTCCATCTCTCCTTAAAGGATAGAAGATAAATGTTCGATGGGCGGTGGACGGTGGGCGCGTGACAAAACTGTATTTTAACCCTAGAGAGATAAAATTTGGTACAGAGATAGTAGTCTGCAGGCCTGGTTGACATTTTCAGACGAATTTTATTTCTTTCAATAATGGACGGAGGGGGCTTGAACTAACTAGAAGCCCGCAAAACAATTATATGAAGACGAAATTTAAATTTTCGATCAATGGCCACAAAGAAGTAAAATTTGATATATAGATTGTACTCGGCACAATTAAAAATTTTCGATCAGTGGGCGGAGTGGGAGCCACTTTTCTTTTTTTTTTTATTATTATAAAAAAATATTTATTTTTATAATAAAAAAATTATTTTTTATATAATAAATATTTAATTTTTTATATAATAAATATTTTTTATTATATGTTTTTATTATTATTATTATAAAAACAAAGTATTTTTATAAAAAAAAATATTTATTTTTATAATAAAAAAAATATTTTAATTTTTATAATAAAAAAATATTTATTTTAATAATAAAAAAATATTATATAAAAAATTAAAAATATATATATTTTTATTATAAAAAAATATTTATGTTTATAATAAAAAAATATTTTAAAATAAAAAAATATAATAAATAACTGTTTTAAAATAACAAAATATTTTTTTATAATAAATAATTTTTAAAATAAAAAAAATTTAAATAAAATAACTAAAAATATTTTTTTATAATAAAAATAATTTTTTTTTTAATTTATTTTATTTATTAATAAAAATATATAAAATTATGAAATTTTTTTATTATAAAAAAAAATAAAAATATTTTTTTTATTATAAAAAATATTTTAAAATAAAAAATTTAATAAATAAATATTTTAAAATAACAAAATATTTTTTTATAATAAAAAAAAATAGTTATATTTTTTATAACATTTATTTATTTTTATTTTATTATTTTAAAATATTTTTTATAATAAAAAAATATTTATAATAATAATTTTTATAATAAAAAAAATATTTATATTTTTTATAACATTTATTTATTTTTATTTTTTTATTTTAAAATATTTTTTATAATAAAAAAAATATTTTTGTTTTTTTTTATAATAAAAAAATTTCATAATTTTATATTTTTTTATTAATAAATAAAATAAATTTAAAAAAAATTATTTTTATTATAAAAAAATATTTTTATTTTTAGTTATTTTATTAATTTTTTTTATTTTATTTAATTAAATTTTTTTTAAATTTAATTACATTTTTTTTATTTTAAAATATTTTTAACAAAAAAAAAAAATTTATTAGGAAAATATTTTTTTATTTATAAATTAATTTTTAAACTTTATTAGATCTTAAACCGAACTATGACAATATCATAATTCAATACAGATCAATAAAAAACAAAATCAAGAACGATGATACACTGACGGTACGCAGAACGGAACAATTGTGTCCGATGGACACATGCATTGGCAAGTGTTTGTGTGTGTATTATGTTGGCATGTTGTGCGCTTCGAGGATGCTTTCTTCGCACCGTTGGGAAATGTTCTCATTAGCTTTGAGAAGCTTTCTTTCCTTAAGGTTTGTGATGATAGAGGAGAAGGCACAGCAAAGGGCGCTGACGAGACATTGTGGTTAATGTCGAAATGACGTCATACGCCTAACCTGCTGTCAACATAAAACATTTCACAAACTCTTCAACAAAAACCTATTGGCAATATTAAATAATTGCCAATAGAACTGATCCTAAACCGAGCTATGACAATATCAGAAAAAAAAATATTTATTTTTATTATAAAAAAAATATTTTTTTTTTAAAAAAAAGTTATTTTATTTAAATTTTATTTTTACTTCCAAACGATTTTAATTTTTAATAAATTCAATATAATTCGAGTTAATTTATTTATAAACTCTTTTCCATAAACAATCTTTTCAATGTTTATGCAAAATGTACACACAATTTACATACAAATAAAAAAATATTGAAATTATGGCAATTAAGCGATAAGTTTAATGTATAAAAAAAAAATATTAAAAAATAATTAACATTATTTCGAAAATTTTTTTAAATTGAAGTGAAAAAAAACAAAAAATAAAGCAAACAAAAAAGATTTTAAAATTACACACAAAGAAAATAAAAGTGGAAAAAATGCAAATTTACTTAACAAATCTCAAATCAAATTTTTTCGAGAAGTAAAATCTAACAAATCAAGATAATAGAAACTGGTTTAAAAATAAATATTATGTTTTATCAAAAAAAATTTGGAGAATACAGAAAAAAATGCTCAAATTTTGTACTTTAACTACAAATATATGTATAAAATATTAAATACAAATAAAAATTAAAAAACATGACCTCCAGCTTAATTATTTAAAAATATCATTAAAATTTAAAAAAGGCTAAATAGATATAAAAATAATTACAAAAAAAATATCTACAAATATATTAAACCTTTTTGTTAAATAAAGAAAGGAAAATACCATGACATATACTTAGATTATAACGATTTAAAAAAATTATAAAAATGCAGTCACAATCACTCAACAGCTATATTTTTCCGTAGCTGACATCATTTATATGTACAATTTCCAAAGTACAATATATTTTTAAATCTGTGCAAATCTCTACGTATACTCTCTGCTAATCACATTGTTTTGACCAGACTTTCAAAATATTTCAAAAAAACAATATTTTTACGAAGCGTAACCAACACAAATCAATACAATGTTTAACCCTGATTAAAAATATACCTTCGTTGTGATTTTTTTTCTCCGTAAATATATGTATTGTTAATTTGGGCAATAACAATAAAATATTGATTTTAGTACTGATCTCAATTAAAATAATGTGACATTTCAAGTACATGGAGAATAATAATAATAATAAAAAATTTTATTACAAAAATTGTATTTACTGCCATTCGACACATGGGACACAATTTTAATTAAATTGACTGATGAATCCTCAGAGCTGGAAAAATTCAAACAAACAAAAAAAACAAACGTTAATAAAACAAGTTTGCTGTTGCCATCAAGCAATCGATTTGATAAATTAACGCCAACTTAACAAATCACTTAATAATTACAATTATTTAATTACAACAATAACAACAACAAAATATGAATATACAATAATAATGAGAATTTACAATGAAGGTTTTTTCGCGTTTGTTTATTTTGTTGGTTTTTATTGTAATAAAACTTACAAATAAAGGAGGGACGGACGCAAGGAGAAACGTATAAATGGATGTTCATACTGACAAACAGTTGTAATGATTGGGTTATGAGGTTTATTGGACGTGGCAGACTATGTAACTAGACATTTACTTAGTTTACGGTTGAAAACGTTGTCGGCTATTAACCGCAAACAACCTTTTGAGGACGTCAATGGATTCGTGTTGTCTTAATTGTGTATTGTATTGTTTGGTTTTGTAAGTTTTGCTGTTTTTTCTGTTGTTTTTGCATAAATAATAATAAATTATTTATAAATATTTTGTACATAAATAGTATTTAGTCATGTGTCGTCGTTCAGTGCTTTTTATGGCAGCAGCAGCGTTTTTTTTTTCTTTTCTTAATAATTCTATGCTTTGCTATTACTTATCACTTATAGCTTATTGCTTACAATTATTGCTATTTGTATTTACTTACTATTTTCAACATGATGACTTCACTATTATTACTTTTCAGAAATTAACATAAACATGGCCTCTGTCAATGGCGATCCTCGTGTTGCGCATCTCTACCCAGGTGCTGCTTAACTGTCTAACAGACCCAAATTGAAGCTTTTGCTTAATTACCTACATAAAAGTACTGCGTCGTCGTACCTTTTTAAATTATGAATATTTACTTTATCGTTTGTTAAAATCAATTGTTTTTGTCATGAGAATTGTCCGTCCGTCCGTCAGGTGGCTCATGTGTCCGCATGATTTACACTCATCGACAGGGAAGACGTCTTTTTGTCGCACTCCTCTCATTTGCGATTTTCTGATAATAAATCAGAATTAATTTTGCTGCTGTTGATCTTTCGATACTTAATAATAATTATTCAGAAGGAGGCAAAAATTTACCTTTCAATGATGATAATGAGCACTGATTTTGTAGATGAGGAGTAATACATTACAAAAATATTTACATATGCCTTAAAAAGGAATAAAGAAGTATCTACTGGTGTTCTAAGAAAACGGAACCTGATTAGACTTTGATTACATATTTCATCATCTTTGAGCAATGTGTAATATAGTGCGATTTTTTTAAAAAAGATATTTTAGCGTTTCATGATATTTTTAACAATATAACTCTCCAAGTCTTTTTATACCCTTTACCACGGACACGAACGGAGTTAAGGGTATATCAATTTTGTTCTTCCATATATAACGCCCATAAGGAGGCGTGGTAGGTATGGCAATATATATATTAGGGTGGCACCGAAAAATCAACTTTGGAATTTCGGTAATGCCCGAGCGGAATATTGTGTCAGTTGGACAACTTTAAGCCGTACCCCAAAGCGGTCAAATGTCAAATCTATATATATGAAAATGAGTTTGGGTTTGTGTATTTGAATTTTTTTATTATCGATTTATAAATTTTTTTATATCAAGTGGGCGTGGCCCGACCCATTGGACCCTATTTTTGAAACCGAAATATTTGGAGGACTTTTTTTCCAAACGCTTTGACAATTTGGGTGCATGCAAAGTCAGCAAAGTTCGTGATCTAACAAAAAATGGGCAAGATCGAATCAGTGGGCGTGGTATAAAACTTGAAACTTTAAGCGGCTATATCTCGTGAACTATAAGAGTTATAAACCTGATATTTGGTATGTGTTGTTGGTACAGTATGAATTAAAACCAGGTTTGAAGTGGCCTGTGCCACGCCCAGTTAAAAGAACTCGGTATAACAGTCATTATAATAGTTTGATTGTCCTGAAAATTTCATAGAGATATAACCAGGCTATTTGGAACTAAGTTGGCAAAAAGGCCCGACCCGCCGCCCACACAGTCTATATTAAATTATTGCATATTTGCGAGAAAAAAATACAATTCCTTAATCGAACATTAGTAAAAAACATAGGATTTACTAAGGATTTGATAAGAACCTGACCTCTTTGGGGCAAGCGGAATAGTTGTCCGATCTTACTTAAATCTCCGTCATGTATTTATATCAAGGTCGGGAATTTTTAACTTTCCGCAAAATAGTTTAAAAGATATCGAGCTAAAATTTGGAATACAATCTTAGATGATCCCGATCCGCCGAAAGTACTCTTACTTCCATACAAGCTCCCCCTTTTTTGAGCATGTCCCTGCGATTACAGTCCAAGTTCAAGAGCTGAAACTTTGTATGCAAGATTCTGTCTTCTAAATAGAGATCGATTTCAAAGATGAGCAATATCGGTCAAAAACTACTCCCACCTCGCATACAAATTGCCCATTTTTGGCGATCCCTGCAGTTACAGTCGCTGATTAAGAGTTGTCGGCTTTAAATTTGGTATGTACGCTTCTATGCTCTAAAAGGAGATTATGTTGCAAGATGAGCAAGATCGGTCAGAAAATACATCCACGTCCCATACAAATTACCAATTTTTTGGGGTCTGTCCCTGTATTTATAGTTGCATTCTAAGAGCTATCGATTTGGTATGCAAGCTGTTATGCTCAAAAAGGAGATTATGTTCTATGATTAGCAAGATCGGTGAGAAATTTCACCCACGTCCCATATAAACTCCCCCTACAGTCGTAGTTTAGAAGCAATCGAGCTCAAATTGGGTATGCAAGCTTCTACCCTCTCAGCGGAGGTTAAGTTCTACTCTACCTTTTTGTGGGTATCCGTCTATTTGTCCAAGCGATTACAGCCTGAAAATTTGGTATGGAAGCTTCTATCATTTAAGCAGATGTTAAGTTCCAGATGTATACACTCCACCTTATTGGGGTGTCAACCTATCTGCCCGCGATTATAGCCTTAATTTAAAAGCTATCGAGCTGAAATTTAGTATACAAGCTTCCAGCCTTCAAAAGGAGGTTATGTTCTAAAATTAGCAAACTGCTCATCTTTGGGGGTGTCCGTCCATCTGTCCCCGCGATTACAGCCATAGTTTAAGAAATATCGGCCTGAAATTTTGGTATGGAAGCTTCTATCGTTTAAGCAGAGGAAAAGTTGTGAGAAAAACGATATCGGTCAAAAATAACTTCCATACACACTCCCCCATTTTGGGGTGGCAATCTGTCTCCCCCGCAATTAAAGCCTTAATTTAAAAGCTTAAAAAAAACTTAATTTCCCTTTACAACTTATAAAACGCTTTATATTTTTAGATTCACAACTAACGGCACCTACTTGTTTGTCGACGAATGCGAACGTCACTGTTTGAGAAGCTCTTACTAGACATGCCGATTGACTCGACACTTATACTGCGAAGTTGCTGTCAACAACATTCGAGGGGAGCCGACAATGAAAGAATTTTTTTTTCCTTTTTTAGGATGACTGGATCCAGAAGTTGAACCTGTGATCTCCCGCATGGTAGTCGCGTGTTCAACCACTATGCCACGGCCGGTTAAGAGCTATCGAGCGTAAATTTAGTATACCAGCTTCCATCCTGTAAACGGAGGTTAAGTTCTAAAATGAGCAAGATCGGACAAAAACTACCCCCACCTTTTTGGGGGTTAAAAATACATAACAATTATCTCAGCTCATATAAACAATTCAAGCTCAGTATTTGACATATGAGTAAAAAAAAATAATTTAAGAATGGTCATGATATACAAAATCCCCTTTTTTGCGAAACAAAGTTTAATAAAATATAGTGGTAGTGCAAATAATCATTTTTATCGTAATTTTTACAAATTGTAAAGTATATCTGAGCTTCAGTTTAGCCGAATTAACTTGCTAGTTTAGATTGATGTTTCCAAGATGTAAGACATCGCTTTAAAACTTTTGATTTTGCATAAAGTTTTGGTAGGTTCACACAATTATTTTGTCTGCCTCCTCGATGCCGGCCATCAGCTTCACTACAGAATTCCAATGTTTGAGAAGGCTGCAGTAACATAAGATATATTTGATAAATGACCAACGCCGAAGAATTTATAGCAGCATTAATATCTATTGATGTTGCAAAATTGTTTGAACATTTAGCAAGAATGGCATATGTTACTGCAGCCTTTTCAAACAATGGAATTCAGCAATTAAATTTATGATTCACAAAGATCAAGTACACAAAATTACAATTAGAACACCACACTATTGCCTTTTTGTAGTAACACTTCAAGTCCATACGATTTCACTTCTCTTGCACTGTCGCATCATCATTTGTAAATGTGTTCAGCGTCAACAGTCTCCTTACACGTAACAGGTGAAAATTAATATATTTTTCAATTAATATGATAATTTATGTGTTATGTTCATTAAAACAACGAGTCCGTTGTTTTCAGTGCAATCGTCAGTATATGCAAATATATTTATATATTTATAGTTATTATATTCATTGCCTCGTATGCTCTTCTCTCCGCTCTCCCGGCAACCAAACAATTCATTATTAGGCAACAGTGCAAATAATAATAATATACATTCAGATCCGGTCAGATGGATATTTAAATATTTATTTTCCCCTCTTAAACAATTTGCAAAACATCCGCTTAGTTGGTCACCGTAAGTAAGTGAATGTTCGTCTACAGGTAGGCAGCAGTAGTAACAGTGAAAGTTCTTTTCAAATTCACATTAGAAACGTCTTCAATTCAATTGCTGACCTTGTGCGTGTGTGATTACTTAGCTTTGTGTTTCTATCTGTACGTATGGTTTTTTCTATTACGTTTTACTTTAGATGCTCTCTGCCGCTCTCGCTCCTTCTCACTAGGCATTTGTATGCGTTTGTTTATAACCTCGACTTGTATATTTTAAGGTTAATTAAAAAAAATCCATTGTATGTAAAATGTTGAGGTTTTGGTTTTTTTGCGTTCGTTTTGTTTTACAAACATTATTTCTTCATCTATTTCATGTGTACGTCTAAAAGCCCTGCCGGCAATTGACTAGCTTCTCCACCACCTCCTTCTCGGTGATGGAACTTTTTAATTTCAAGAGTTGTTTTCATCATCGCTCATTATTTCTGTTGTGAGCTTCTTTTACTCGGCGGCATGTGAAGCGTTTGCCCAGCGTGTTTATTTTTATTGCGTAAAAATGCGTTAATACCCATAACAATTTTAACATCATTTTGTTCGCGTTTTTTACTTCTTTATTTCTTTGTTTTCATTTGTGGTAACTAAAATGTCGGTTAATAATACACTTTGTATAGGCAACAAGCGTCGTAAGTAATAATATACATTTCATGGTTTTCTATTATGAATTATAATTTAGTGCGATGGCTTTAAATGGTGAGAAGAGAGAGAATACTATAGCTATGTTGCCATAAGACAATCATAAGGCAACGCGCTAGAAATCTTTTTGTAAGAACTTAAGTGTATTTAAATTCGCCATGAATTTCGAAGAAAGTGATGGTGGCAAATTAAAAAAAAACTAGTGGCTGTTTAATTATTCCACTTTATTAAAAAAATATAGTAACATATGTTTTTTAGCTATAATATTGTAATAAAAATAATTTCATTTAAAAGCAAGATATTAAAATAATTTTAACTGACCGTGACAGAGAAATGGCAGAGACCAGTCTAATGTGACTTTTTTGACCGTATTGTTTTTAAAAACTTAAAGTAAGGTAAATTTAAAAAACAATCCTTTTTATCATCTTAATAAAGAATAACTAATTTAGTTCATGGCCGATTTTCTAATTTTTTTTACGATTGACAAATTTTTGTTGTAAATTGTCCCTTAACAATTAATGTAAGAAATAAGATATCAACGCACATAAGTCAGCTATAAATCTTTTTAAAACTATTCCAAATTTAATTAGTTAAATATGCTTGAAATCTCTACTCTTCTCATGTCCACTTAAGTTGATATATATACCACTAACCCCCTTTTTCTCAATCATAGTGCTTTTTTTAAAACCGAACCATAGTGTAAACAAAATAAATTTAGGAAAATCCGAAACTCTGAACTACAAATAAAAATTGGTCTCTTTAAAATATAACACCATCTAAATGGCGCGTGCCTTTTCTTTGCACCTAACATGTCTACAGAAATGAACATCTGCGCCTATCCCTATACTAGCACCTTTTTTCCCTTAGGCCATTTCAATTCTCGGCCGGCATCTTTATTTCATTTCATAGCTTTTTTCTTACTGGCATTTTCATTACGTCGTACCTTGTTTACTTTGTTGTTATTCTCACACAGGTAATATGACGATCAATTTGTTTGTTTAGGTCAAATATTTATTTAGCACCTCTTGGCCTCTGCTTATCTTAGCTGCTGTGCGATCCGATAAGGGCACGGGGGAGGCGTTAACATTTTTCCCTATCTAAAGTGGCGTTATCGAATATTGTATGTATGTATGTATGTGAATAGTTGAAAGTGTGTGCTAATATTTCATTACTGTCTTATCAGCATTTTCAACAACCAATAAACAACAAACGATAGCACCTATACCAAAAACAGCAACAACAATAGCTAATAATAGTAGTTGTTGTAGTGGTAATCGTAGTAGTAGAACATGAACAACAACAACATTATGAACACATAGTAGAATTTTGTTATTGTTTAAAAGCATCAATGTCGATGGCACAAAAATGGTGTTTGCAGAGCAGGCACAGTGGGTGAAAAAATGGGAGAAATGGGAAAGGTCACAGAAGATTGAACAGAAAAAAAAAATTGGTATAAAATATGCAAATTTTCGGGTAATTTATTAGAAGTTGTATATTTTGTTGTAAGGACAGACAAAATGATAAACGTAAATATTTTAATATTATCTTTGTATACCCTTAAAATCGACCGAAAGGTTTAACCATTTTGTACTTGCATTTGTAACTTTGTAACTATATCTATATATCTAAATCTAAAAGGCTTAGACGACTGTCTGACCACTCCCCAGCTCAAACGACTAAATCTAAAACCTTGAAATATGGCACGTGAGTTCCTTTTGTGACGTAGGCGCTCTAAGATTTTTGTAAATTCGGACTAGAAGTGAGTTCAAAAGGGCGTGGCACCGCCCATACAGCTCGAAATTATAAAAGGTTATATCTCATAAGCCATTATAGGTACAAAGCCGAGATTTCGTACAAGAAAAAATATCTTTGTTGGTGGAAAGTGGGCGATGCCTTGCCCCTTCTTAAAAAATCATTTATCGGCAAAATAAATGGACCGACTGCAATAAAATTTTTTTAATTTGAGATATATCACGAGACATCAGGGGTATGAAGAAGAGATTTGTTATGTATGTTACTGGTACATGGAGGATTAAGACTATCTTGAAAATAGGTGGTGCCACGCGCTCTTTTTCGTTATATCGGTCATATTGAAGGGCTGATTGTAACAAAATTTTCAAAATTTCTAACACGTGATTTACTGATCGCTCCCCTGCTTCAACGGCTAGACCTAGGGCCTTAACATTTGGCATGTAGGTACTATCCGTGACGTATGTGAGAGGTAAAAAGGCCAATAGAGATAAGACTAGTATTATCGCCCTAAACCAACGCATAATGGCAGAATTGCGAAACAATGGGGTGAATGTTTATTTTATAATATACTTGTGCGATACCAAAGGGTTTTTTTCGAAATTCGTACTTTTAGGGATAAAAAGACCAACAAGGGATAAAACTGGTACATCACCTAGACCATGCGACTAAAGTTATAATCCTGAAAATAAAAATTTCCATTAAATTTTTTTTCCAATAATTTTTTAAGAAACCTTTAGAATTAAAGAAGGGATTTTTCGATATCTTAAGTTTTAGGGGTGAAAATGTCGAAAATGGCATTGCACTGGTACTAACACGCAGATCACCTCCCATACAAAACACACAAACCTTCCTCTGTCTATCTTCGCGATTTCAGCCATAGTTTAATAGCTTTCGAGCTAAAATTTGGTTTGCAAGCTTCTATCCTCTAAGCGGAGGTTAAGTTCTAATTTGAAAGAGATCAGACAAAATCTAATCTCACCTCTCATACAATTTCCCCCTTTTTGGGGGGTGTCCTTCCGTCTTTCCACTTGATTACCGCCGTAGTTTAAGAGTTTTCGAACCATAAGTTGTTATGCAAACTTCTGTTCTCTAAGCGGAGGTTAAGTTCTAAAATGAGCAAAATTGGACAAAAACTACTTACACCCCCCCCCCCCTAATACAAACTCCGCTTTTTGGGTGCCCGTCTGTGTCTCCCCGCGATTACAGCCGGTGATTAAGCATATCGCGATAAAGTTTGGTAGCAACATTCTATTTTCTATGCAGATGTTATTTTCTAAGATGAGACAGGTCGGACAAAAACTACTTTCACCTTCCATGCAAACTACCCCTTTTTGGGGGGTAGAAAAATGCATACACGTATTCTCAGCTCATATACATATGTCAAGCTCAGTATATGACATTTCTGTAGTAATAAAAAAAATCGATGTAAGCGGTTTAACTTACTGTCCAACTCTCATGCTAACTCCCCCTTTTTGAGGGTGTCCGTCTGTCTGTCCCCCCGATTACAGCCATAGTTTAAGAGGTAAAGAACTGATATTTGGTATGCAATGTTCTATCCTCGAAGCGAAGGCCAATTTCTAAGATCAGACGAAAACTACATCCTACACATAGATGAGCCAGGTCTGAAAAAATACTTCCACCTCTCATACAAACTCCCTCATTTTAGGGGTGTCGGTCTGTCTGTCCCCCGATTACAATCGTAGTTTAAGAGCAATCGAGCTAGAATCTCGTATGTACTCTTCTATACTCTAAGCGTAGATTAAGTTCTACGATGAAGTAGATTAGAAGAAAACTACTCCCATTTCCCATACAAACTGCCTCTTTTTGAGGATAAAAAATTCATAAATATGTTCTCGGCTCATATAAACAATTCAATTCATATAAATTAGTGACTGACATTATTACAAATGGTGAAGGTTACCTAAGCTTTGCCATAGCCGAAGATAATTCCTCACTAGTTTTTTCCTCACCATATATTTGATACGACCAAAAATTATAACACATATAAGAAGTCACTTAAGACTCTAAGTTACTTTGAACCAAATTCGATTCATGACTTTTTAAGAAGTTTGATTCATGTCCGTCTGTCTGTCATGTCTTTCGAAAGACGTAACCAAATTTTATATGTGTTAATATTTCAAAGACTACCTACACATACCTACATATGGACTGCATGACCACGCCCCATCTGGTACCTCCCATTCAAATGTATAATTACGCTCACTCACTAATACCAATACAACCAACGCGATCGTCCCCAAATTCTGTATTTTGTAAATCTACAACAGGATAAAGTTTGATGAAAAAACTGAAGGTCCTGCCACGCCCCTTCTTGTACGTCCCACACAAATGTACTATTCCGCCCACTTTAGAGATGGAGTAAAAATATCAATACCCTCAACGCGATTTTGCCGAAATTCTGTATTGAGTAAAGCTATTACAGGACAAAGTTTTGGAAAAAAAAATTAAAAGCATAGCCATGCCCCTTCTGGTACCTCCTTAAAAATTGTATACTTTCAAATTTTACGTTTTTGCTGGGTGTGAAGGTATATGTAAGGCGGTTTACCCGACTGAAACTTTCTTATTTTAATTATTTTAATTAAAAAAAATCTTACTTAAAACGTTGACACATATAACTTTATTTACTTTAGAACTCTACCTCTAAAGATGGACATTACTGGGACGTAAATATTTTTAAAAGTCATCATAAAGAAATCTTCAATATGAGGACATTGACAGAGACAGAAATATATAATCCATATGGAAAGTTTTTTGCAACCCCAGGGCATGGCATTTATTTCAAGGTACCCTCTAATACTTGCCTAAAATTGTACCATCCTCATTAATATCTCATAACAAAAATCCGGCCCATTGTCTCAACACAATCATCTAGTAATCATTAGAAATTTTCTCCCATTGTGCAAGTTTCAGCATTTGTTTACTTAACGTTTAGATTATTTTGTTTGTCAAATTGTTGCTGCTACCAGTTTCTACCGCTTTAGTTTTTTCTTTCTTACTTATGATTCCCTCCTCCTCCATAGTTATGT
This sequence comes from Muscina levida, assembly GCA_964034835.1. Classification (NCBI taxonomy): domain Eukaryota; kingdom Metazoa; phylum Arthropoda; class Insecta; order Diptera; family Muscidae; genus Muscina; species Muscina levida. Next base: position 17,640,136 of record OZ035883.1, on the reverse strand, counting down.
TTACTTTGTTGTTGTTTTTTTTTCTACTCTTATTAAATGGTAAGGGTACTAGAAGAAGAATTCCTTACCCACAACCTCCCACCCGGCCCTTTAGGTAGTACAACAGGGGCAGGGCATTAAACAAATGCACCAGCTACTAGTAACAGTAAGGGCAACGGCAACAACTATATCACCAACAACACATCAACTGATCAAGGTGGTGGTGCTGATTGCGGTGATGATGGTGGCAGTGGTGACGGTGGTGATGGTGGTAGTGATGGTGGCGTTGTGGCTGTCACTGGCGCTGAGCGTTGGTGTTATAGTTTCTTTTGTTTGTTTATTTTTTCTCATTTGTGTTTGGTTTTTTTTTGTATTTCTTGGTCTGCATTGTCTGCGGTTTCCTCCAGCACGTGAATATCATCGTCGTCGTCGTAGTTGTCGTCACTACTCTTGTGTTTGCTTTGCTTTGATGTCCATTGTTTACCTCTGGCATTTGTTGTTGTCGCTTGCTTGCTAGCTGACTTGACTGTGTTGTGTTGTGTGTGTGTTGCTGCTCATGAGAAATGGGCGATTGTGATGCATTTATGATTTGTATGAAAACAATCATATGAATTTCACATAAATTTGTTGTTTTCATTTTCAATTGCTGCTGTTGTCGCTGCTGCTGTTGTAGTGAGTGACACAATGTGTTTGTCCAGCTTATAAGAAACACGTTGCAGATACATTTTCACTTTCATCGCGGCGCGTTGATTGTAAAGGGATTTACCTTAAGACTCTCTCTCTCTCTCTGTATTGCTTACCTTTGCCGTAACCATCTTACTATAGGTACCACCAGCAGAAAGTATGTGTACATTTTGAATGATCTTAAGTGATGTTTATGAGATAATTAGTTATGGTCATATACTGGTCATGGTTAGTTAGGGATGGCCGCCTGGGCGAGCGACAAAGGGAGGAGGAATGGATCGTTAAATTGAGTTGGTAATATTATATGGGTATCCGATAATGGTTTTGTTTAAGACCGCCTTTGAAATAGAAAACTTAGTTGAGGAGTTGTTAATAGAGCTATTACAGATAGCCCTCATTGTGAGAAGATGTTACTGTGTAGGGCTAATAGAGAGAGAATAATGCATAGTAATTACAGAACCCTCATTGAGAGAAGATGTTACTGTGTAGGGCAGCTAGGGAAAGAGAAATCCACAATTATTACAGAGCCCTTATTGTGAGAAGATGTTACAGTTAGGGCTGGTGGGGAGGATATAATTGACGGCGAATACATGTTTACTCTAAATGATGGTAGTATATTAAGCTTAAGATATGTTGGTTTGTCTTCTATAAGATATACAAGCAGTTTGTTCAGTTTGAAATTCTGCTGAGCCTCATTATGAAAGGTAACATTATAAGAATTGTATACAAGGGTTATATATAAGGCAGCTACATATTATAAAAATTATGAAAATTTTTCTAATAAAATACTGAAATTTTTTTCTACAAAAATAATGTAAATTTTTATAAAAAAAAATAATGAACATTTTTATAAAAAAATAATGACAATTTTTTAAAAAAAAAAATGAAAAATTTTTCAAAAAAAAAATAATGAAAATTTTCTAAAAAAAAAATGGAAAATTTTCTAAAAAAAAAATTAATGACAATTTTTCTAAAAAAAAAACTTTAAATTTTTCTAAAACATAATATAGTAAAAAAATAATCCATCAAAACATTTCTTTATTACATTTTCAGTAGTATATTTATATTTTTTATTTTTTGCTTAACATTATTATTTTTTTGTCATTCTTCGCTTTGCCAACTTACCGGATAATACATTCCTTGTGGAGGAAGGAAAAATGCCCCGGAACCCCACAGTTTGACGGCTTTTTATTATTTAAAAACGGCTTAAAGATGTAATATTAATACGCTGGATGCAATGGCACTCCAAATTATGTGACAAATTCACAAAAGCTTTCGTGCTGACTCTGTTGTTGTGCTGTAATCTGTACTACAACTGCGTGTTTGTGCTTTATAGATTTCTGTTATTTTATGTTATTTGCATCAATATTATATAGTATAATATTTTTTTTTAATTTTCTTTGTTAACACTTTTTTTCTTGCTTGCAAAATATTATTATTTATAACTTGTTGATATATTATACTATATAGCTGTATAATTATTTTTTTGGCACAATATATTTAGGTTTTTCTATTATTTTTTTATGATGTATTTCTTTGTATTCTCTTGTAGCTTTGTTGGATTTTTCTTGCTTTTATATTATAGATTATAATACTTGGTTTCGGGAGAGATATATCCTGAAATTGGTTGTAAGAATTTTGAAGATTAGTAACTAGGGTAGGGAGAGAATTTTCCATTGGGATGTGGCTAAATTTTGTGAAAATGTTGAAAATTGATTTGATTTAAAAAGTTAAAGATTTGAAGTGAAAAAGGAACAGGAATGTCGATCACCTGGAAGACGAAATTTTAATTCGTTCTTGATGCCGAGAGAGATAGTGAAGAGAGCAGCAAAATGTGTAATCGTTCTTGTCACCATAACCAGCTACCAATACTTATATCCGTTTTTGGACGGGGGTAGTACCTCTATGCTTTTAACAACATATTTCAGAAATAATTCGTAAGAAAATATTTAAAAAATGGAGCAGTTTCAATGTGGCATTGAAAGATAAATGGAATAGAAAAATTTAAATAATTTAGAGTTAATGTATAGATCTGAAATTATCAGAGAGATAGGCATTCCATAGCCTCGTGAGGACAACTATAAAAGTTTTTTTCACACAGACACGATCAATAGTTTACATTACTCGGTTCACACGTACTCGAATGTTTTGTTTGATTCAAAGCAGTCAGTTTCTGACTGAGTGTTATGAAAACACCATAACACGCTTGTTTCGCATTGAACACAAAAATAAACACAAGTACATGTAGAGAAATAATGATCACCGATTGTTTTGGAGAGCAAGAGAGTACAACCATTTTACCGCATACAATTCGACAGCATTGATGCTTCTTGTGAGATCGAACACAATCACACTATATTGTTGTATGTGTGCGTTTGGTTATGCCTACCACTGGTTAACATGATGCCAGTACTCCAAAGTTTGCTAGTGATCCATAACTTACGATAATTTTTTATATTTTGAGGGATTAGAATCACCTCAAATTTCACATATTAAAAGACAACTCAGACAACAATTGATTGTCGAAAACATTTGATGATTGTGTTAGGAATATCCTTATAGGTTCCCAAATTAGTTGTTGAACTCGACTTATATGAACATGAATTACTGTTGAAGAGACTGTAGACCAAGGAGCGGCAAATGCACTACGCGGCGTTTTTGCTCTCCCATATTGCGCACACATATTGAAAAAGAGCAAAAAAAATACATTGGCTCTAGCTCTAGCAATCGATCGTAGTGGTTGTTTTACCGCACATTGCTTTGTACGCTAAACAACAAAGCTCAAAATCAAAAAAATAAAATGATAAAAATTCAAAATGTGTGAATGAAGAAATGCCGCATAGTGGTTATCTAAATCGAACTTAACATTTTTCGCAGTGCATAGAGAGAAGGAGAATTTCATATCGCATGTGTGTGCCGGTCCCTGCTGAAGACAGAGATGTCCACTGAGATATCCACAAAGCAACCCTGGTCAAAATATAAGAAACCAGACTGATCACGTTGTAATTCATGGAAGGCATGTCTCAAGCGTGGTGCAAATATTGACTCAGATCACTATCTAGTTGCAGCCAAGGTACGCACGCGATTAAGCATTGCTAAAAACTTTCGTAACCAAACGCAAAGGAAGCTGGACATCACAAAGCTGCATACCACCGAGATAGCCAATGCCCACTCCAACCAACTCTCTCAATTACTTCAAACAAACATGTGTGTGAAGTTAAATTCGTATTTTAACTAGCCGAGACACAAACCACTTTGATTAACAGAGCTCTGTTAAGTGGGTGGGTTGATTAATTTTATATGAGATATATGAATATAATCGTAAATATCTCTTGATCTATAAAAGATATTGAAACAAAATTTTCAGAGCAATTAGTAAACAGTACGAGGGAAGTCTCAGTGAAATTTGGGAACAATATTACGAGGGTAGTCTAAATAATTAGCTTATAAAGATTGACATTATTTCCGAAGAAATATGTGGACATTCTGAAGATTCTGGAAGACTTGCGTCGATCGGACTAATGGCAAATAATAGCTATTATACACTACTATACACTGTTATAACCCGTTTTCCCCAAAAAATTTCCTGAATATGAAATTTTTGACAAAATGTTAAAAATTTCTATGTGGGACGGACATAGTGCGTCCATGGTGGCCATCTGGAGAGACTTGCGTCGATCGGACTAGTGGCAAATAATAGCTATTATACACTACTATACACTGTTATTACCCGTTTTTCCCAAAAAATTTCCTGAATAGGAAATTTTTGACAAAATGTTAAAAATTTCTATGTGGGACGGACATAGTGCGTCCATGGTGGCCATCTGGAGAGACTTGCGTCGATCGGACTAGTGGCAAATAATAGCTATTATACACTACTATACACTGTTATTACCCGTTTTCCCCAAAAAATTTCCTGAATATGAAATTTTTGACAAAATGTTAAAAATTTCTATGTGGGACGGACATAGTGCGTCCATAGTGGCCATCTGGAGAGACTTGCGTCGATCGGACTAGTGGCAAATAATAGCTATTATACACTACTATACACTGTTATTACCCGTTTTCCCCAAAAAATTTCCTGAATATGAAATTTTTGACAAAATGTTAAAAATTTCTATGTGGGACGGACATAGTGCGTCCATGGTGGCCATCTGGAGAGACTTGCGTCGATCGGACTAGTGGCAAATAATAGCTATTATATACTACTATACACTGTTTTTACCCGTTTTTCCCAAAAAATTTTCTGAATATGAAATTTTTGACAAAATGTTAAAAATTGATATGTGGGACGGACATAGTGCGTCCATGGTGGTCATCTGGATGGACTTGCGTCGATCGGACTAGTGGCAAATAATAGCTACTATACACTACTTGAAAACGTTTTAACTCGTTTCCTCCAAAAAATTTCCTGAATATGAAATTTTTGACAAAATGTTAAAAATTTCTATGTGGGACGGACATAGTGCGTCCATGGAGGCCATCTGGAGAGACTTGCGTCGATCGGACTAATGGCAAATAATAGCTATTATACACTACTAAACACTGTTATAACCCGTTTTTCCCAAAAAATTTCCTGAATATGAAATTTTTGACAAAATGTTAAAAATTTCTATGTGGGACGGACATAGTGCGTCCATGGTGGCCATCTGGAGAGACTTGCGTCGATCGGATTAGTGGCAAATAATAGCTATTATACACTACTATACACTGTTATTACCCGTTTTTCCCAAAAAATTTCCTGAATATGAATTTTTAACAAAATGTTAAAAATTTCTATGTGGGACGGACATAGTGCGTCCATGGTGGCCATCTGGAGAGACTTGCGTCGATCGGACTAGTGGCAAATAATAGCTATTATACACTACTATACACTGTTATTACCCGTTTTCCCCAAAAAATTTCCTGAATATGAAATTTTTGACAAAATGTTAAAAATTTCTATGTGGGACGGACATAGTGCGTCCATGGTGGCCATCTGGATGGACTTGCGTCGATCGGACTAATGGCAAATAATAGCTACTATACACTACTTGAAAACGTTTTAACTCGTTTCCTCCAAAAAATTTCCTGAATATGAAATTTTTGACAAAATGTTAAAAATTTCTATGTGGGACGGACATAGTGCGTCCATGGTGGCCATCTGGATGGACTTGCGTCGATCGGACTATTGGCAAATTATAGCCAATTTACACTTGTTTAATATGTGATAACTCGTTTTCCCCAAAAAATTTTCTAATTATGCAGTTTTTAACAAAATCCAGTATATTCAATTTCACACGTATTCATATGTTTAACTGTTAACCAAATTCGAATCTGAGTTTCTGTTAACTTGTTAACAGTGCTATGCTAAGGGCAGATGCAGATATATTATATATGAATATAATCGTAAATATCTCTTGATCTACAAAAGATATTGAAACAAAATTTTCAGAGCAATTAGTAAACAGTACGAGGGAAGTCTCAGTGGAATTTGGGAACAATATTACGAGGGTAGTCTAAATAATTAGCTTATAAAGATTGACATTATTTCCGAAGAAATATGTGGACATTCTGAAGATTCTGGAAGACTTGCGTCGATCGGACTAATGGCAAATAATAGCTATTATACACTACTATACACTGTTATAACCCGTTTTCCCCAAAAAATTTCCTGAATATGAAATTTTTGACAAAATGTTAAAAATTTCTATGTGGGACGGACATAGTGCGTCCATGGTGGCCATCTGGAGAGACTTGCGTCGATCGGACTAGTGGCAAATAATAGCTATTATACACTACTATACACTGTTATTACCCGTTTTTCCCAAAAAATTTCCTGAATATGAAATTTTTGACAAAATGTTAAAAATTTCTATGTGGGACGGACATAGTGCGTCCATGGTGGCCATCTGGAGAGACTTGCGTCGATCGGACTAGTGGCAAATAATAGCTATTATACACTACTATACACTGTTATTACCCGTTTTCCCCAAAAAATTTCCTGAATATGAAATTTTTGACAAAATGTTAAAAATTTCTATGTGGGACGGACATAGTGCGTCCATGGTGGCCATCTGGAGAGACTTGCGTCGATCGGACTAGTGGCAAATAATAGCTATTATACACTACTATACACTGTTATTACCCGTTTTCCCCAAAAAATTTCCTGAATATGAAATTTTTGACAAAATGTTAAAAATTTCTATGTGGGACGGACATAGTGCGTCCATAGTGGCCATCTGGAGAGACTTGCGTCGATCGGACTAGTGGCAAATAATAGCTATTATACACTACTATACACTGTTATTACCCGTTTTCCCCAAAAAATTTCCTGAATATGAAATTTTTGACAAAATGTTAAAAATTTCTATGTGGGACGGACATAGTGCGTCCATGGTGGCCATCTGGAGAGACTTGCGTCGATCGGACTAGTGGCAAATAATAGCTATTATATACTACTATACACTGTTTTTACCCGTTTTTCCCAAAAAATTTCCTGAATATGAAATTTTTGACAAAATGTTAAAAATTTATATGTGGGACGGACATAGTGCGTCCATGGTGGTCATCTGGATGGACTTGCGTCGATCGGACTAGTGGCAAATAATAGCTACTATACACTACTTGAAAACGTTTTAACTCGTTTCCTCCAAAAATTTTCCTGAATATGAAATTTTTGACAAAATGTTAAAAATTTCTATGTGGGACGGACATAGTGCGTCCATGGTGGCCATCTGGAGAGACTTGCGTCGATCGGACTAGTGGCAAATAATAGCTATTATATACTTCTATACACTGTTATTACCCGTTTTTCCCAAAAAATTTCCTGAATATGAAATTTTTGACAAAATGTTAAAAATTTATATGTGGGACGGACATAGTGCGTCCATGGAGGCCATCTGGAGAGACTTGCGTCGATCGGACTAGTGGCAAATAATAGCTACTATACACTACTTGAAAACGTTTTAACTCGTTTCCTCCAAAAAATTTCCTGAATATGAAATTTTTGACAAAATGTTAAAAATTTCTATGTGGGACGGACATAGTGCGTCCATGGAGGCCATCTGGAGAGACTTGCGTCGATCGGACTAATGGCAAATAATAGCTATTATACACTACTATACACTGTTATAACCCGTTTTCCCCAAAAAATTTCCTGAATATGAAATTTTTGACAAAATGTTAAAAATTTCTATGTGGGACGGACATAGTGCGTCCATGGTGGCCATCTGGAGAGACTTGCGTCGATCGGACTAGTGGCAAATAATAGCTATTATACACTACTATACACTGTTATTACCCGTTTTTCCCAAAAAATTTCCTGAATATAAAATTTTTGACAAAATGTTAAAAATTTCTATGTGCGACGGACATAGTGCGTCCATGGTGGCCATCTGGAGAGACTTGCGTCGATCGGACTAGTGGCAAATAATAGCTATTATACACTACTATACACTGTTATTACCCGTTTTTCCCAAAAAATTTCCTGAATATGAAATTTTTGACAAAATGTTAAAAATTTATATGTGGGACGGACATAGTGCGTCCATGGAGGCCATCTGGAGAGACTTGCGTCGATCGGACTATTGGCAAATTATAGCCAATTTACACTTGTTTAATATGTGATAACTCGTTTTCCCCAAAAAATTTTCTGAATATGCAATTTTTAACAAAATCCAGTATATTCAATTTCACACGTATTCATATGTTTAACTGTTAACCAAATTCGAATCTGAGTTTCTGTTAACTTGTTAACAGTGCTATGCTAAGGGCAGATGCAGATATATTATCTATATATATAAAAATGAAATGGTCCACGTATGTCATAACATCACTTGAGAACGGCTGGAGCGATTTCGCTGATTTTTTTTTATTCGATTCGAAATTTTCCGTAGATTGTTTGTGTTGAAAAAAATCAAATCCAGGTGGCGCTAGGGTGGATTTATATCGAAAATTTGAATGCATGTACCAATTCGACTGAAATTTGGAACGGATATTCGTTTGATCATGAGAAAACATTTTATGTACAAATGAACCCGGTAGGTGGCGCTGGGGTGGATTTATAATCAAAATTGGAACGAATGGACCAATTTAACTGAAATTTAGAATGTATGTTTGTTTAATCATGAGAAACAATTGTATGTACAAATGGACCCGGTAGATGGCGCTGGGGTGTCTTTATATCGAAAATTTGAATGCATGTACCAATTTAACTGAAATTTAGTATTTATGTTTGTGGAACCTTGAGAACATTTTTTTTTTGTATAAATTGACCCAGTAGGTGTCGCTAGGGTGGAATTATATGGATAATTTTAACGAATTAAACAATCTGACTGAAATTTAGAATGTATATTTGTTTTATTATGAGAATTTTTTATTGTATACATGGACCCTCAGTTGATTTGGCTGAATTATTTCGAAAATTTCGATAGACTGTCCGATTTTACTCAAATTTAAAATATATGACTTTTTGGAATGAGAAAATTTTGAATATATGTTTGAAACCAGTTGCCGGAGTTTAGCTTATGATACACTTTATTTTTCGAATGTCATTTAGTCACTTTTTTTAACATCATAGTTATTCAGAAATCTATATATATAAAAAAGATGTACATTTTGATGTCACCACTAATTGTGAAAATGGTTTACCCCATTTGTCCCAAAACTTCAGTGAAAGTTAGGGATGTGCTGTAGATGGTCACCCAGACCGTAAAATGGCTTAAGGTAGAATGGCGAACATTTATGTTGGTGCAATTCCTATAGAATTAGAGAGTTTCACAAAGTTATTTTCGCATTTCGAACTTTTAGGGGACAAACACGAAAATGGGAACAACTGTTGCTCTTACCTAGACCAAACGGACAATAGGGTTGTTGAGCCAAATGAAGAAATTTTTGGAAATTGGTACTCCTTGGAATAAAAAGGGACAAACACCAGACCAAACACCTCAGACCAAACACCTTAAGTATCAATCACCCAGTACACCAACGCAGAAAGTAATATGTCAGTCAAGCGGCTTAAAAATGTGGTTTTAGAATATATGCCTATCAATAAGTAAGTTTTTATCATATCCTGGACGACACTGCTGAACAATTTTAGCACTTTCTACAAAAATAATCTCTTAGATTTATATAGATTTATATGAAGTACAGAATATGTCCGGGAATACTTCGCCCTTTAAATTAAAATATTTCAGAGGCCAAGTAATAAACCAATTGTTATTAGATTTCAACTGCACTCAACATCTTTTGAAATAATTTGGAGGCAGGACGAAGTCTGCCGGGCCAGCTAGTATATGAATATAATCGTAAATATCTCTTGATCTACAAAAGATATTGAAACAAAATTTTCAGAGCAATTAGTAAACAGTACGAGGGAAGTCTCAGTGAAATTTGGGAACAATATTACGAGGGTAGTCTAAATAATTAGCTTATAAAGATTGCATATTCAGAAAATTTTTTGGGGAAAACGAGTTATCACATATTAAACAAGTGTAAATTGGCTATAATTTGCCAATAGTCCGATCGACGCAAGTCTCTCCAGATGGCCTCCATGGACGCACTATGTCCGTCCCACATATAAATTTTTAACATTTTGTCAAAAATTTCATATTCAGGAAATTTTTTGGGAAAAACGGGTAATAACAGTGTATAGTAGTGTATAATAGCTATTATTTGCCACTAGTCCGATCGACGCAAGTCTCTCCAGATGGCCACCATGGACGCACTATGTCCGTCGCACATAGAAATTTTTAACATTTTGTCAAAAATTTTATATTCAGGAAATTTTTTGGGAAAAACGGGTAATAACAGTGTATAGTAGTGTATAATAGCTATTATTTGCCACTAGTCCGATCGACGCAAGTCTCTCCAGATGGCCACCATGGACGCACTATGTCCGTCCCACATAGAAATTTTTAACATTTTGTCAAAAATTTCATATTCAGGAAATTTTTTGGGAAAAACGGGTAATAACAGTGTATAGTAGTGTATAATAGCTATTATTTGCCACTAGTCCGATCGACGCAAGTCTCTCCAGATGGCCACCATGGACGCACTATGTCCGTCCCACATAGAAATTTTTAACATTTTGTCAAAAATTTCATATTCAGAAAATTTTTTGGGAAAAACGGGTAAAAACAGTGAATAGTAGTATATAATAGCTATTATTTGCCACTAGTCCGATCGACGCAAGTCTCTCCAGATGGCCACCATGGACGCACTATGTCCGTCCCACATAGAAATTTTTAACATTTTGTCAAAAATTTCATATTCAGGAAATTTTTTGGGGAAAACGGGTAATAACAGTGTATAGTAGTGTATAATAGCTATTATTTGCCACTAGTCCGATCGACGCAAGTCTCTCCAGATGGCCACTATGGACGCACTATGTCCGTAGTGTATAATAGCTATTATTTGCCACTAGTCCGATCGACGCAAGTCTCTCCAGATGGCCACCATGGACGCACTATGTCCGTCCCACATAGAAATTTTTAACATTTTGTCAAAAATTTCATATTCAGGAAATTTTTTGGGAAAAACGGGTAATAACAGTGTATAGTAGTGTATAATAGCTATTATTTGCCACTAGTCCGATCGACGCAAGTCTCTCCAGATGGCCACCATGGACGCACTATGTCCGTCCCACATAGAAATTTTTAACATTTTGTCAAAAATTTCATATTCAGAAAATTTTTTGGGAAAAACGGGTAAAAACAGTGAATAGTAGTATATAATAGCTATTATTTGCCACTAGTCCGATCGACGCAAGTCTCTCCAGATGGCCACCATGGACGCACTATGTCCGTCCCACATAGAAATTTTTAACATTTTGTCAAAAATTTCATATTCAGGAAATTTTTTGGGGAAAACGGGTTATAACAGTGTATAGTAGTGTATAATAGCTATTATTTTCCATTAGTCCGATCGACGCAAGTCTCTCCAGATGGCCTCCATGGACGCACTATGTCCGTCCCACATAGAAATTTTTAACATTTTGTCAAAAATTTCATATTCAGGAAATTTTTTGGGAAAAACGGGTAATAACAGTGTATAGTAGTGTATAATAGCTATTATTTGCCACTAGTCCGATCGACGCAAGTCTCTCCAGATGGCCACCATGGACGCACTATGTCCGTCCCACATAGAAATTTTTAACATTTTGTCAAAAATTTCATATTCAGGAAATTTTTTGGGAAAAACGGGTAATAACAGTGTATAGTAGTGTATAATAGCTATTATTTGCCACTAATCCGATCGACTCAAGTCTCTCCAGATGGCCACCATGGACGCACTATGTCCGTCCCACATAGAAATTTTTAACATTTTGTCAAAAATTTCATATTCAGGAAATTTTTTGGGGAAAACGGGTTATAACAGTGTTTAGTAGTGTATAATAGCTATTATTTGCCATTAGTCCGATCGACGCAAGTCTCTCCAGATGGCCTCCATGGACGCACTATGTCCGTCCCACATAGAAATTTTTAACATTTTGTCAAAAATTTCGTATTCAGGAAATTTTTTGGAGGAAACGAGTTAAAACGTTTTCAAGTAGTGTATAGTAGCTATTATTTGCCACTAGTCCGATCGACGCAAGTCCATCCAGATGACCACCATGGACGCACTATGTCCGTCCCACATATCAATTTTTAACATTTTGTCAAAAATTTCATATTCAGAAAATTTTTTGGGAAAAACGGGTAAAAACAGTGAATAGTAGTATATAATAGCTATTATTTGCCACTAGTCCGATCGACGCAAGTCTCTCCAGATGGCCACCATGGACGCACTATGTCCGTCCCACATAGAAATTTTTAACATTTTGTCAAAAATTTCATATTCAGGAAATTTTTTGGGGAAAACGGGTAATAACAGTGTATAGTAGTGTATAATAGCTATTATTTGCCACTAGTCCGATCGACGCAAGTCTCTCCAGATGGCCACTATGGACGCACTATGTCCGTCCCACATAGAAATTTTTAACATTTTGTCAAAAATTTCATATTCAGGAAATTTTTTGGGGAAAACGGGTAATAACAGTGTATAGTAGTGTATAATAGCTATTATTTGCCACTAGTCCGATCGACGCAAGTCTCTCCAGATGGCCACCATGGACGCACTATGTCCGTCCCACATAGAAATTTTTAACATTTTGTCAAAAATTTCCTATTCAGGAAATTTTTTGGGAAAAACGGGTAATAACAGTGTATAGTAGTGTATAATAGCTATTATTTGCCACTAGTCCGATCGACGCAAGTCTCTCCAGATGGCCACCATGGACGCACTATGTCCGTCCCACATAGAAATTTTTAACATTTTGTCAAAAATTTCATATTCAGGAAATTTTTTGGGGAAAACGGGTTATAACAGTGTATAGTAGTGTATAATAGCTATTATTTGCCATTAGTCCGATCGACGCAAGTCTTCCAGAATCTTCAGAATGTCCACATATTTCTTCGGAAATAATGTCAATCTTTATAAGCTAATTATTTAGACTACCCTCGTAATATTGTTCCCAAATTTCACTGAGACTTCCCTCGTACTGTTTACTAATTGCTCTGAAAATTTTGTTTCAATATCTTTTGTAGATCAAGAGATATTTACGATTATATTCATATATAATATATCTGCATCTGCCCTTAGCATAGCACTGTTAACAAGTTAACAGAAACTCAGATTCGAATTTGGTTAACAGTTAAACATATGAATACGTGTGAAATTGAATATACTGGATTTTGTTAAAAACTGCATAATTAGAAAATTTTTTGGGGAAAACGAGTTATCACATATTAAACAAGTGTAAATTGGCTATAATTTGCCAATAGTCCGATCGACGCAAGTCTCTCCGGATGGCCACCATGGACGCACTATGACCGTCCCACATAGAAATTTTTAACATTTTGTCAAAAATTTCATATTCAGGAAATTTTTTGGAGGAAACGAGTTAAAACGTTTTCAAGTAGTGTATAGTAGCTATTATTTGCCATTAGTCCGATCGACGCAAGTCCATCCAGATGGCCACCATGGACGCACTATGTCCGTCCCACATAGAAATTTTTAACATTTTGTCAAAAATTTCATATTCAGGAAATTTTTTGGGAAAAACGGGTAATAACAGTGTATAGTAGTGTATAATAGCTATTATTTGCCACTAGTCCGATCGACGCAAGTCTCTCCAGATGGCCACCATGGACGCACTATGTCCGTCCCACATAGAAATATTTAACATTTTGTCAAAAATTTCATATTCAGGAAATTTTTTGGGGAAAACGGGTAATAACAGTGTATAGTAGTGTATAATAGCTATTATTTGCCACTAGTCCGATCGACGCAAGTCTCTCCAGATGGCCACCATGGACGCACTATGTCCGTCCCACATAGAAATTTTTAACATTTTGTCAAAAATTTCATATTCAGGAAATTTTTTGGGAAAAACGGGTAATAACAGTGTATAGTAGTGTATAATAGCTATTATTTGCCACTAATCCGATCGACGCAAGTCTCTCCAGATGGCCACCATGGACGCACTATGTCCGTCCCACATAGAAATTTTTAACATTTTGTCAAAAATTTCATATTCAGGAAATTTTTTGGAGAAAACGGGTTATAACAGTGTTTAGTAGTGTATAATAGCTATTATTTGCCATTAGTCCGATCGACGCAAGTCTCTCCAGATGGCCTCCATGGACGCACTATGTCCGTCCCACATAGAAATTTTTAACATTTTGTCAAAAATTTCATATTCAGGAAATTTTTTGGAGGAAACGAGTTAAAACGTTTTCAAGTAGTGTACAGTAGCTATTATTTGCCACTAGTCCGATCGACGCAAGTCCATCCAGATGACCACCATGGACGCACTATGTCCGTCCCACATATAAATTTTTAACATTTTGTCAAAAATTTCATATTCAGGAAATTTTTTGGGAAAAACGGGTAAAAGCAGTGTATAGTAGTATATAATAGCTATTATTTGCCACTAGTCCGATCGACGCAAGTCTCTCCAGATGGCCACCATGGACGCACTATGTCCGTCCCACATAGAAATTTTTAACATTTTGTCAAAAATTTCATATTCAGGAAATTTTTTGGGGAAAACGGGTAATAACAGTGTATAGTAGTGTATAATAGCTATTATTTGCCACTAGTCCGATCGACGCAAGTCTCTCCAGATGGCCACTATGGACGCACTATGTCCGTCCCACATAGAAATTTTTAACATTTTGTCAAAAATTTCATATTCAGGAAATTTTTTGGGGAAAACGGGTAATAACAGTGTATAGTAGTGTATAATAGCTATTATTTGCCACTAGTCCGATCGACGCAAGTCTCTCCAGATGGCCACCATGGACGCACTATGTCCGTCCCACATAGAAATTTTTAACATTTTGTCAAAAATTTCCTATTCAGGAAATTTTTTGGGAAAAACGGGTAATAACAGTGTATAGTAGTGTATAATAGCTATTATTTGCCACTAGTCCGATCGACGCAAGTCTCTCCAGATGGCCACCATGGACGCACTATGTCCGTCCCACATAGAAATTTTTAACATTTTGTCAAAAATTTCATATTCAGGAAATTTTTTGGGGAAAACGGGTTATAACAGTGTATAGTAGTGTATAATAGCTATTATTTGCCATTAGTCCGATCGACGCAAGTCTTCCAGAATCTTCAGAATGTCCACATATTTCTTCGGAAATAATGTCAATCTTTATAAGCTAATTATTTAGACTACCCTCGTAATATTGTTCCCAAATTTCACTGAGACTTCCCTCGTACTGTTTACTAATTGCTCTGAAAATTTTGTTTCAATATCTTTTATAGATCAAGAGATATTTACGATTATATTCATATATCTCATATAAAATTAATCAACCCACCCACTTAACAGAGCTCTGTTAATCAAAGTGGTTTGTGTCTCGGCTAGTTAAAATACGAATTTAACTTCACACACATCAAACAAACCCCCCTGATTCTGATGTTTCCGACAACCAATGGCAGCATATTGCGAATTTTATGACCACTGCCGCAATGACCGTACTGGGTTATGAAAGCCCTGAAACGATGAGGAATGTCGCGAACTGTCCTTAGAAAAGGATGCTGCATACTACAGCCAATGGCAACGCATGCGGTGACGGAGCGTTATAATGAGAAGAGGAGGGAGATGAAATGCCTGTTCTGTGGAAGAAAAAAGAGAGCCAGAATATCGAAAACTACAGGAATAGAGGTGAAGCCCAAAATATCCACCCAAAAGCTAAAATCCAAAGGTTTTGGAACAGGGATCCTCACTGTAAGGACAGAGACGGAAATCTGGTCACGGACACTCAGAATGTGCTGCAAATATGAAGGAAACACTTTCGATCTCTACTTATTCTCGAAGACAACAAAAGTAACGAATTCACACTAATCTTCGACGACGGAGTAGATTGTCCACCACCGATCCAAAACGAGATCAGCACGGCAGTCGCAAGGCTTAGAGATAATAAAGCTGCGGGAGCCGATGGACTTCCGACAGAGCTTTTCAAGGCCGGCGGCGATGATCTGGCAACATGAATGCACAAGCTCATAAACACGATGTGGCTCAAGGAATGCATGCCCGATGATTGAAATCTGAGTGTTCTATGTGCTGTGCTTAAGAAAGGCGATTCAAGTATGTGTACCAACTACAGTGGGATAAGCATTTTACCTATCGCATACAAAGTCCTATATAGTGTGTTATGTGAAACAATAAAGTCCATTCTGGCGAACCTGATTAGACCTTATCAGTGTGGCTTTAGACCTGGTAAATCCACGACCGACCAGATATTCACACTACGACAAATCCGGGAGAAGAACCAAGAAATGCAGATCGACAGTCCGATACGACAGAAATTGTAAGATGCTATGGCTGAGTTTGGTATCCCCGTGAAGCCAATGCGACTTTGCGGGATGACACTGACTGACACAAAATCTTCAGAGAAAATTGGCAAAAATCTGACAGAGCTAATTTCTACCAAGCGAGGCTTTAGACAAGGCGATATTTTGTCTAGCGATCTCCAACACAGTAATCTAGAAGATCATGCAGAAGCCTGCAGTAAACAGGAATGGTACCATCTTTAACAGCCGTCACATGCTGCTCGCGTATGCCGGTGATATAGATATCATTGTCCGTGGATTGCGGGATATTACTACAGCCTTCTCGAGCATTGATGGTCTGGTGATAAATGAGGACAAAACCCAGTTATTCGCTTCAACGAACAAAGACTTTACTCGTCTGGCACGCTGCGTGAACGTTAAAAACTATAACTTTGAAGTGGTAGATGATTTTGTCTGCCTTGGCTCCGCCACAAACAAAACTAATAATGTGAGTCTGGAAATCAAGAGGCGAGTATTGATCGCAAATCACTGCAACTATGCGCTAAGCAAGCGATTTAATGACAAAGTGCTCTTTCGAAGAACAAATATCAAACTCTACCAGACTCTGATGCTATCTTCCTTGCTTTACAGCGCAGAGTCATTGATAATGACACAATCGGATCAATCTATTCTGGAAGTCTTCGAGAGAAAAATACTTTTGCAAAATATTTAGACCCAAAAATATTTAACGCTTTTCGGTTGTACACATTATTTCTAGCCGTCGGCTTCTGCGAGAACTTTTAATAAGACAAGTGATTTTCTCTCCACCTCTTACATGGCTATCTAAGCAATGAGAAGACCGCACATTCGAATGCGACTATTCGCATGACGTTCAGGTCTTCCAAACATAATGTTGAGGTTGGTAGCGACTCAAAACGATAACAGAAATTTGCTATTTTGCACTTTAAAAAAATCTAACTTAAGTATGTCTTTGGCATACTATCGTCCATAGCAAGAAGCTTTCCAATCATTTATCGGAATAGTACGAATTGGTTAAGATTTTAGTCTCTCGACTGAGGACAACTCCCTGCAACCTTAAGATTTTAATTGTATTGGGACTTTGCCTCAATTTTGTATCTGGGAAAAAACTTCTAACAAATTTTAAAATACAGTTAAGATATGGTGCCAGTTTCATTCCTCGGTTGAGAAAATTTTTTTTTTAACTTTAAGAATAAAATAAAGAGCCCTCTTTGAACTCGCCAGAGTAACAATACGTTGACGGGTTATATCTCATAAACTGATCTGATATAAACTGCATTAAGCGCATTGATTCATAGACCCGATATCTAATAAAGTTCGAAGCCCTTAGAAGGCAATGAAAGCAATGTTCTGACTTGGAGAAGTGTACTGTTTTAAGAGACAATTGGGCCAAACCTAAATGTTGGTAAATAATATGCCAGGAAAAATAGTACAAATCAGTATTTTCTCAAGTTGCCACATACCTATTTCTCATTTTTTTGTTCCATTTTTCAAGTTTGAAAAAAGGAACAACGTCTGTATTGTATGAGATTGTGAAGCATCTTTGAAATTCGTATCCAGTCTTTCCTTCTTTTCGTCTATCTCGGTATGAATCGATCTACACAAAAACCATGGAATCTAAAAAATTTAACTTATCAAAACATTTATTGCAATGCTAGATTTGCACCATTCCTTCAATGGCGGATTGACAATTTTATTCTGAAATCTGGTCACCTTATGTTGAAGGCTCTTCGCTCTCATCTGTTATTTTTATCCATTTTAGTTACGCTTTTTCTTCGCATGTCTCGAAAATAAATCACATGTTCTCAAGTTTTTAAAAACGCATTTGGGAGAAATACAAACGGTAAGAAGACAACAACGCATATGAGGAGACATAAACATGAAGGCAATGGCTGGTGATGGTGATGGCTGCGACTACAACGTTGAAGATGATGATGATTATGACGATGATGTTGTGGATGACGGTGGGGCGGGCGAACACACACAAAGTACAAGAGCTACCACAACAAAATGCATAGATATGGAAACTCATGAAAACAAGGAAAGACGTGCAATGCATTCACAAAAGAAATGCAAAGAACTACAACAAAGACAATACGATGAATGTGAACTGCGTCAAAACAGCAAAGGCAAAATATATAATAAGAAAAAAAACGCATTTTGAACAAATTTTGGTGAACAAAACACCCGACGATGTCGAAGTCATCACCATCATCAACATCATTGCCATGGGGTGGCCGCCGGGAGAGGCAGGGAGAGAGAGAGAGTGTGAGCATGCGGGAGACAAAGAAGAACAACAACAAGAACAAGAAGAGGAGCGCAAGCACTTGAAAAACATGTGCAGTACAGATGTATGAAAACACGGCGCAAACAACAAGAATAAAAACAACAAAACAACTAAAAATAACTTTATTTTCGATTGAAAATGAAACAAGCGATGAAACCAACAGCGCGAGGAGTGAAAAACAAACGAACGAACGGCCAGAGACGGACAAAGACAACGACTATGGCTGCGACGACGACACAGAGACGTTCCATCCTATGCAAAGCTACACTGAACAAAATTAAAAAAAGCCTTAGACACAGAAATTTGCATATTGCCTTCAATGAAGCTGTAAGCAGAGATTTTTCTTTGCCCACAGCCGCCATCACCACCACCAACACAGGGATGAATACGAAGAAAGCTCAAAAGAGCAAACAGTGATAAACATTGAGAACGCAATCAAAAACAAAACACAAGGGTTGATGGAAATTACTATTATAGAGCAGCAGCGCAGCACAGTACACAGAGCAGAGACATGAAAAGGGATGTAAATCTACGTCGAGTACTGGCAGAGATGGATGACGGACTGGATGGATGGACGGTGATGCTGGGAAATGCTGCTGATGCTGATGGCGATGAGTAACAACAAGCGAATGAGCTGAAAAGGCATACGGAACAAGAAAATACTGTCTAAAAACAGAAACGAAAGTGAATTCAATCGCAACGAATTCGAATGGTAGCCCGAAGTAATTATAACAACAATCTATAAGATTGCAATCTCACTGAGCAGCAGCAGCAGCTAAATAGGGACGACCGACCAGGAGTGTGGGGGCATAATGAAATGAAAGGTGCGGAAATGAGGGCTTGATAATGATAACAGCGTAAATACACAATACTATGGAGATACTCGTGTAATGGAGGGGACTAACTGAACGGGCGACCGTCAAGAAGCGACCGTACGCCAACATTAAAAAGTAATTAATGATACTTGGTAGAGGCGGTTGCTACAATTCTTTGTCCCGTCATGCGTTTGGAAGATGGCACTGGGAGATGTGAATATGTCGTGTCAAAAGTTACAACAAAACACATACAGGGTGATATAAATTTAATAGCAGGCGGGCAGTAAATGTCTGCAGATAGTCGCTGGCTAGGCGAATGGAACATTCATATGTGGATATGTAGGCAAACAGAAATAGAAAATGCCATAAAAATTTTAGTTTCAGAAACACATAAGATAGGGCTCGCTAGCAACGAAAAAACTATCGGCATATTTTTGGTCACTAAAAAGTATTGTCGATGTCAATATTAAATTTAACAACAATTATAAACAAATAAAATGCGTTGTTGATATCATAACTTCGGTATGTTGTATCTTTGAATATATATGTATTCTAGAAATGCCTTGTGACTTGACTACAGCATCGAGGTTGCCGTCTATCAAATGTAGATGGCTGTGACAGGGTTCATACCCAGAGCAGCCGCATGATAGTCGCGTGTTGTAACACATCATGACAAGGTTGGTATGAGCTGAGTTGTGTACTCATCAAGCTTTGTTTTTTGGGTGAAAAATCACCACTAAATCAAGGATTGATCTGAAGGTACTGCATCATTAACTCCAAAAGTTTGGCACAGAATTACAGAATTCCGTTGAAGTCATACAAGCATAAATATCAGCGGGAATCGTCGAAAAAACATATGGAAAGATGTTAAGCAATCAGGCAAATGGCCTTTTGTCTGAATAAGTTAGCTGGATTTTATAAAAAAATCTGGATTTCGTAAATCCACAAATATGAGGCATAAATTCTGTTAAATTCATTCGTTAAAATTATTTAATTAAATTATAAGAACACAACAAAACATTTATAATTCAGTCTTTTCAAAATAAAATTAAATAAACAAAACATAACAAAATATTTTTAATTATATTTTTTCTTACAAATTAAATTTACAAAACAAAGCAAAGCTTTTTTAATGCAGCCCCTATAGATAATACATATAATAATTTCTGAATATGTATATTTATCTATTTATCAGAGATGGCGCAATATGGAAATACTGCGTACTATTATTTTATCTTTTTGGGTGTAATTCAGTGCTAGTGAAAAGTAATTAGCACTCAAAAATCACTTTCTTGAGAATGAAATAGATAAATAGCTAAACGCATAGTCTTTCCTATTGTAATATTATTAAAAAATGTATATTTAGCTGGAAAAATTATTGAATAGCTTGTAACTGGACTTGACATAGAAAATCTGGAAATTCCAGCCCATTCCAGCTCATCTGGCAACCCTAGCTGTATGTATGCAAAATTGATCTGATCATAAAATTTTACATAAATATTGGAAATGAAAAGCTTTTTGGTCAGGGGTTTTTGAAGATGTTCAACCAAAGGAGTTATTGGTATGTTCTCTATGTGACACATGGAATCATCACAGCACTGTCGAGATCAAAAAACTGTGAAAACAATGGATTTTGACGTTGAACGTGCACCGAATAAGGATAAGGTGTATCTATGCGACCACAATCACATTGAGAGATTTTTTCCATGCAGTGTCATTCACATCAATTACATTAAAAATGAACGCTTTTGTAAAGAATAAACAAATTATTGTTTTAATTATTGTATTTAATATCGAGTTAATCAGTTTGAAATTTCAATTTAGTTAGTTTCTTGCATAAACGTTGAATATTAATTAGATGCGAATGTTATCTCTGTGGCGTATTGTATTTCTTAGCGCCTATAAGCGCATACAACACGAAGCCTCCTACTACAATCCTTCAACGAAAAATATTAAGAAATCTTTATACCGCCACTTGTTATTAACCATGTAAAAGCTCTGATATTCTTCTATGGCAAAAAGTGTGATTCGTCCTATTTGTAAAAAATTTACTTCTAGAACATAAAAACAAAGCAATACTCAGTGATAGGAACAATAAAACAATGTCTCAAATGTTAAAAAAAGTGAAAATAAAATTATGAATACAAGAGATTCATTAATATGAACTGCAGCAGTTCCCGTCTATGAGGCGCTGTAGTTATAAGAACTAATTTCTTATTTCAATGAGCCAATATTAACCAATGCATAAATGTTTTGATTATTGGGCCGAATTATGGATTATGGGGTCTACCCATTATTTAATAAGTTAAATCATTGAAAGTTAGTTTCAGTTACTTTTGTCTAAGTTCAAATTTATGTTTTACCTAAATGCACTATTTTTTAGGGGAATTGTAGGAGCTTTACTTTCATGCCAACTATCACACATTTATGGTTTTCACAAGCAATCAATTATCTCCAAATATTCCATTTTTTCAGGAGAGCAAAAAAATTTAACTTAATTTCCCTTTACACCCCTTGAATGAGGTATGGAATGCTTCTAGCCTTGTTATGAATTAACACGCTTTCTATTTTAGATTCACAACAAACGGCACCTACTTGTTTATCGACAAATGCGAACGTCACTATTTGAGAAGCTTTTACTAGACATGCCGATTATCCCGACACATACTGCGAAGTTGCTGTCGACAACTTCGAGGGGGCCGGCAATGAAGAAAAATGTAGATGACTGGAGCCTGGTATCGAACCACGGATCACCGGCATCGTAGTCGCGTGTTCTAACCACTATGCCACGACCGTTCCCAAAAAAAATACGAAATGGAAATTGAGTACTTTGTAAAACTTGAATAATTAAGCACTGTGTAACCAATTTTTAAAAACAAATATGCATTTTTCTAGTGGTCGCATGCACTTTCTAAATAAAATAATAAACATAAGGGTATGCTTATAAAATAGTGAATAGAAACTTCTTCAAACTTAAAAAATAGTGAATAAATCTCAAATGTTTGTGGTTTCGCGACAATAACAGACATGTTTGCCAATATAAATATATATAACGTTAAAAAGTTCTACGATTTTTTTTTTCCAAACCGTTAAGAAATCAAAACTCGTTGAAGGTTTGACTGAGTCATAAGTCATCAAGTGAGAAAAAGTAAGAAAAGCCTGTTTTTAAACCGTAAGTCAAGATTTTGTGAGTGTTAGGGAACTTTGGTATACAGATTCATGTAGTACTCGACTAGACCTACAACAAGGATTCACGTCTATTAAAAATTTTTTAAAGTAGGGTGTTAAAACGTTGATGTTGAGTTGTAGGAAAAATTTTCCATACAAATTTTTATATTTTCTGGTATGCAGTTTAACCTAAATTTTATCGAGTTCCGTTTACAGCATTCTGTGTATGTGTTTTGCATCTTGTATCGGATACACTAATTTGTCGCTTGTCCTATACATTGTCGTGCAAGGTGTAGTTTAAAAAGTAATGCAGATTATATTCCCTACGATTAGTCTGGTTCAAGAAAGCCTTACAAATTTTAGTATTCATTCCGTTAAGAGTCAATTTTTATGTACATTAAAAATTTGAAAGTAATTCCGATTTTAAAAAATGGTAAAAGACACGTCAATTCTTAGTCGTTTTTAAAATTTGCCATCGCTGATGTTGTTTGTGAGTTTGAATTACAGCTTGTCCCTGCTGCTGTCATGTTCTTATTTATCAGATGATGAAAAGTTCTTAACATTTCTGTTAATTTTTACCAATTTTATTTAAATTAAAAAAAAAAACAATCGTATGTTGTCGAAAGTCGACTACGACAAACATAATAAGAAGGATTAGTTTATTGCTTTGACGTAGATGAATGAAAATTAAACATTTCCCGTGATTCCCACATGGTTTATGAAAGCCAACCTCTATAGCTTTAGACTGTAACGGGAATTCAAAGTTGCCTCAGGTTTCACCATGGTATGGTCAGATAAAGGGAAGGGACTGTCCACACACAGTTCGTACGACGCAAGATCAAACAAACCAAAAATTCATGACCCGCGATGTAACAAATGCACTTGTAACAAATGCAGTTTCTGCGTGGTCTCATATCTGTCCCCAAATAAATTTTCCAGCTTTGAATTTCTCCTAAGAATCATCCTCTACAAGCACCGATTTCAACTTAATGGATTACAAATGGTGAATAGTTTAGAGGACATGGTCTGCCATAAATGATATCACAATACTGATTTTCTTAAGGTTGCTTAAATGCGAGCTGTAGCCAATTTTCCAATGGAAACAGTGCTTGCTGCTATTGATAATTGGCCAGTGGGTCTTAAGGTGTGCATGAATGACGGACGAACATTTTGAATGAATAGTAGCATGGAAAGTTTAGTCCTAAAAAGTTCATTAGTTTACTTTTTTTAGGAAAAAATTTATGTAACAGTATTTTGGTCTCTACTAAGTATAATTGTTCAGCACATTTTCGATTGTTTACAACACTATCTCGGCAGCGCCGATTTTGAGACCTTTTCAGTTCGAATTTCTTTTCGTAACATTATTTTTCACGGCGTCACATATATGATATTCAAACCAGATCAAATCGCTGATTATGATTATGGGCAAAAAATAGTATGTAGCTTTGGCTGTATGACGCGAAGCACCGTCTTGTTGAAACCATGGCATCATTCTCAACTTTTGGGAACAAAAATTTTTTAAATTAATGGACTCATGATTCCCTTGTAAACCTTGCCAGTGAGACACTGGTTTAGTGCTCAATATCTGCCAACGGTAACGAGTTCATATTGATGGCTGTATTGATGGCGGCAATATTTAACACTAGACAACCATGTACACGATGTATTTATATATGTCTTAAATTTTTCTTATATGTTGACCTTTATTTTTGTTATATTATTGAACTAAATAAAAGCATTAATTTCTTCAAACTTTGGGAAATTATTTTACCCCGTCACACCCGTCACAATATGATGTCACACCTGTCTCTTTTTCTAAAATGTTTCTCATTAAGAAAGTATTAAGTAAGTATTCAACATAATCAAAAACTATATTAACAACTATCTACTTCACCATTGTTGTGCACTTTTTACGGAAAATTCTACAAAATTAAACCTGATCTTGGTAAACCTCAAATTCCTAAGGTCACACCCGTCGTAGTCTTCCAATGGGTATTCTGAGCTGAAATCAAGTTAATGCAGTGTCATCCTATTACTAAAATCCAAAACTTAACAAAGCTTTTTTTAAAAATGTGAGTAACATGGTCACACCCGTCCCAGTGGAAATACCCCTACGCTGGTTTATGTAACAATGTTTATATTTTTTGCGTGGTTTAGGACTGTTGTGTAGAAAAGTGAACCCAAAGGGAAATTTAGATTCTAAGGATATATTTTTTAACCTATTGAAAATTTACCATTACAAGGAACTATTCACTATAGTAGTAGTAGTAGTACTATTTACAACAGAATGTTTGTTAGAATTTTAGGTAACACGATTTTCTATACTCTTTATCACCGGTTATGTCCGGATGAATGATACATTAATGGTATTGCCAAATTCGTTGAGGGCGCTTATATTCAGCCTCAAAATCCCCCAGGTCTCTAAACTACGTTGAACGCTTTTAAGTTTCATAGCCCTAAAATGCCTTACCCTGTACCTTAGTCGCTTGCTTGCAACCACACTACAGTCGTGTTTTGAAGGATAGGACAACAACAACAACAACAGGGAGAAATATATTGCAAAATAGCAATTACTGCGAAGGGAAGATACACCAAAGCAGACAATGCTGATAAAATAGATAAACAAGAGAGATATTGCCGAAAAAAAATGGTGTAAAGGCGAAAACTGCCAAAAGCTGTGAGAAGAGTATAGGCAGGAAACTTTAATGCAGGAGATGTCAAGGGGGAAAAAATGTGGTGGGGGGAGGGAAGTAAAGTATTTGTTATTAAAGAGGTAACTCAAGGTTTGTTTATAGAAAAAACTTTAGCCCAAAAGCCTTCCCGGTCGTGATGGCCTTCCAGACTTCCCCACACAGCCCTGACAAAAGGGTAATAGCAAAACAATCGCGTATTAAAACCTTCGGAGACCGCAGCAGACAGGACAGAAGGCTGGGACAGGCAAACGGACGGACAGCTATCAGGCGGGACGTGGGTCACAGTATCGGCGGCCGTCTGTTTTCAATTTTTCACTCTTTCCACTTTAGGGTCTACAGGCGACAAGAGTGCGCTGCCAACACACATGAGTGCCGCGACACACACAGTAGAAGATACGATGAAATACAAAAGAATCTATTTTTAACATTTTCACAAAATTTAGCTTAAAATTGAGCAAATCTCGGCGCTGATGAGTATCCAAACAGTGAAATGGCCAAGAACGTTCTCCACTGTCTGATACGTTGGTATTGCGTGATTTTTTTTTATAACTTTAGGAAAATCCTACGACTTGGACTCTGTTATTTCACTTCAGCTCTAGCTGGACCACAATACAGCATCCGCCGTGTGTAAATATTATTTCATCACATAAATTCTTTAATTTTCTTCGTCACTATAGCAAATTTTTGTTGTTTTGTATATTTTGGTATTTTGCGGATTTTCTCAATTATCTTACACTTTGCTTTAGCTTTTTTTTCCTTTTCAATTGGTTGGTTTGGTTGTTTCGATTATATAGAGATGGAGATGAATTTACACACTTTTTTTCATCACTTGTATTACAAAAAAAAAACTTTTCGATCGAAATTCCTACTTGCGCGTTTTGCGATTTGTATTCTTTTCACGTATTATTTCCCCGTTTATAGGAGATACTTCGCTTGGGAATTAATTGATATCTATTTGCTTTTGATTTTTCACTTAGGACTTTAGGCTTTTGTGCGGTAATTCATTAGCGCTTTTGTTATGATTTTTTCTTATTTTGTATTTTTTTTTTTTACTTTTTTGCTCTTCTCTTTTGAACAAAAAAAATTGATTCTTCTTAAATTATTCCACGGTTCTCACGGTCGCTCTTAGCGTTAAATTTAACAGCACTGCGACAAAATTACAACTGATTCGAGTTGGTTTTCACATCAACACAATTGCGTTCATAGCTGCTGCTGGTGCTACAAACCACACGCTCACGCTAATTGAGTGAGTGAGTGAGTATTCTCTGGCATGTGTTTTGCGATACATTCGTTATACTCTCATCATCATCATCATCATCATTTGTAACCAAAACTACAGACAGCTCTATGGCGCTACACACATTTTACAAGAACTACGCTCTCTTGCTGTATGTCTCTCATTTGCTTGGATTTTTTTATTTTGTTTCCCTTGTCGCGCTGTTGTTGTTATCATTCATTCATTAGTCGTGTGTGAGTTGTATCTTTTCGGTTTTATTTATGTTTTGATTTTCACTTTCGTTCATTTTACGCCATGAGAATCACTCAACTGGTTAAGAGAGAGAGTGTATGCGTGTGTGTGAGTTAGAGAGCACGACAGCGAATTGAGTTGTTTCATTGTTTTGTTGCTTTGCGCTGGCTATTCGCCGTTTGCCCATTTGTATTTAATACTGTTTACGTACAACTCTGCATTACGGGCGAATAAGGCAGCATAAGACAAATTGTCAAAATTGGACATTTTGCACATGCTGATTCCAAGAGTTGCCACATAGCATAGGCAGTGTGCAATTGGTTGGCAGCATTTACAAATTATTTGAGGGGAAACCCATTGTGTTGATATCAATGGTACATTCAAGGATTGATGCTTGAACTTAGGGTAATAAATGCTATAATTTTTTTTTTCTTATCGTACTTTGGTAAGCGACCAGGTCGGCTCTTTTATACATATAGTGTAAACAAAGGTTTCTGAAGCTCTTATATTTAAGATCTGATGCTCGGACAAACATATTTACCAACGATTTAAAATACTGTAACTTTTACATTTGTCCTTTACGAATGATTAATGTTAATGTAGGCTGAAATTATTATATTACTCATACGTGAACTAAAACATATTTTATCACGGCCTACAGCGGCACCTGCCGATAACTATCCACTTTTCTTTTTACCTAGAACTTCAGAAGGAAGTACAGCTGTTTCCAAGTTATAAGCATCCGAATAAGCCACGATTTATATATATCCCTATCCTATTAATATTATAAATGTGAATGACTGTCTGTTTGTTTGTTTATTTGTTTGTTTGTATGTTTATTACTCAATCACGCCTAAACGGCTGAACCGTTTTTAATGAAATTTGGAGGATAGTTAGTGTACTGTATAGAAATTACCGTAGGCTATAATTTAATATTAATTTTTAAAATAAAAATTTGATACACAAATAGTACTCGGCAACACGAATATGAATATAAACGAAATCTTATTTTTGGACCAATAGGCGGAGTGGGTGTAGCAAAACATATTTTTAGAGCTAAGGATATAAAATTTGATACACAGATAGTGCGCGGTAATATGAATCAGAATATTAAGACGGAATTTTAATTTGAAATCAGTGGGCGGAGGGTGTGTGGCAAAACTGTATTTTAGCCCTAGAGTAATAAAATTTGCTACACAGATAATACTCGGCTACCCG
This sequence comes from Muscina levida, assembly GCA_964034835.1. NCBI lineage: Eukaryota > Metazoa > Arthropoda > Insecta > Diptera > Muscidae > Muscina > Muscina levida. The sequence goes on along the minus strand of OZ035883.1, from coordinate 17,611,975 downwards.
AATATGAGTATGCAGACGAAATTTTTATTTTGGGTCAGTGAGCGGAAGGGGCAAAACTGTAATTTATTCTTAAAGAGATAAAATTTGATACAAGGATAGTATTCGACATCAAGAATATAAATATGCAAAAGAAATGTTAATATTGGATCAGTGGGCATGGCAAAACTGTATTTTAGCCCTGGAGAGATACAATTTGGTTCACAAATAGTACTCGACGACACGAATATAAATATGATGACGGCATTTTATTTTTAGGTCATTGGGCGGAGTGGGCGTGACCAAACTGTATTTTAGCTCCAGAGAGATGCAATTTGGTACACAGATAGTACTCGGCACTTCGGGCTCAAATTTGCAGACGAAATTATAATTCTCAACCAGTGGCCGAATAGGGCGTGGCAAAACGGTTTTTGAACCATAAAGCGACAATATTCGATATACAGATAAATTTATAAAAATTACATTGTACCAAAAAGTAAAATTTATTGTATTAAAAATACATTTATTGTTATTCTCAACCAGTAGCCGAATAGAGCGTGACAAAACGGTATTTGAGCTATAGAGCAATAATATTCGATATACAGACAGTATTCGATACTAAAGCACTTTTATTGTACACAAAAAGAACAATTAATTGTACAACGGAGTACCTTAATTGTGCCAAAAGGTACTAATAAGAACTTTTATTGTACCAGAAAGTTCTTTAATTGTGACAAAAATTATTTTTACTGTATCAAAAAGTACTTTTATTTTTTTTATCAAAAAGTACTGTTGTTGGAGCGAAGGGTAAGGACTAGAAGAGTTTTTTCTTAACTTTATAATATTTTTATATTCTATTTTCTGACACTTTTGATAACATGTTTTTCAGTTGTGTCAGTTAGTTTTTTTTATCAAAAATTTTGACAATAATTCGCCAGAAAAAAGTATGTCTGTAAATTCTGACAAAACAACCTCATTTAAGGGGCCTCTACACTGGCAGACTTGTCTGGGAGACAAAAACATTCGTGTAAACATCTGTCTTCCCCTTTACACTACAGACGTATCTGTCGAATTTTAATTTTTCACTAGCAGTCAACATGAATTTTATTTTTTCAATAAGTTATCACAACACTTTTTGAATGTTTATTTCTTAAAATATTTCTTTATTTGACTTTTATTTATATATTTTAACTAATTTACACGAAAAAAAGTCTGTCGAACCTGTCCCTACATTATCAGACATGTCTGCCCAGATTTATGAAAATCAAAATCGATTTGATTTTTTACAGACAAGTCTGCGCAGACCGAATATATAGCCCTAGACTGGGGGATATGTCTGGGCAGACATTATATCTTACAGATTTGTCTGCCAGTGTAAAGTGGGCTTTACACGATGCTGACACATTTTAAAAGAAAATACTGACAGTGATGTCAGTAGTGTAAATAAGCCTGTATAGTACTCGGTAATGCATACAGACATTAATACTTATTTTCGGCCAAAGGGAATATGATGGCGAACATTATATAACCGATCGATGGGCAGATGGGAAATTGGGAGTATGTTTTTAGGACTATATAAGGAAATATTTGTATACATATAGTACTTGGAGCTATAGATATGAATTCGCAGATGGATGTTTTAATATCGGTTAGTGAGACGTGGTTAGTCTGACCAGGTTAAGGAGTAACTTGTGGTAACGAATTATTTACAGAGCGTTCAAGGTCGATGCTTAAGCTTAGGCAAATATATTATAAGTATTCGTCAAGTAAGCAATAGCAAAGCATTGCCGGGTCCACTAGTATCATATGTATAAAAGGCTTTGGTAACTGACTGATCACTCCTAAGAGACTTTTGGAAATTCGGACTACAAGGTGTTTAAAAGGCGTGGAACAGCCCATACAGCTCAAAATTTGAAATATTTGTATCTCATACACCATTATAGTTAGGAAGTCGAGATTCGGTACAAATAGCTATAGTTAATAGTTAATAGTTAATAGTTAATAGTTAATAGTTAATAGTTAATAGTTAATAGTTAATAGTTAATAGTTAATAGTTAATAGTTAATAGTTAATAGTTAATAGTTAATAGTTAATAGTTAATAGTTAATAGTTAATAGTTAATAGTTAATAGTTAATAGTTAATAGTTAATAGTTAATAGTTAATAGTTAATAGTTAATAGTTAATAGTTAATAGTTAATAGTTAATAGTTAATAGTTAATAGTTAATAGTTAATAGTTAATAGTTAATAGTTAATAGTTAATAGTTAATAGTTAATAGTTAATAGTTAATAGTTAATAGTTAATAGTTAATAGTTAATAGTTAATAGTTAATAGTTAATAGTTAATAGTTAATAGTTAATAGTTAATAGTTAATAGTTAATAGTTAATAGTTAATAGTTAATAGTTAATAGTTAATAGTTAATAGTTAATAGTTAATAGTTAATAGTTAATAGTTAATAGTTAATAGTTAATAGTTAATAGTTAATAGTTAATAGTTAATAGTTAATAGTTAATAGTTAATAGTTAATAGTTAATAGTTAATAGTTAATAGTTAATAGTTAATAGTTAATAGTTAATAGTTAATAGTTAATAGTTAATAGTTAATAGTTAATAGTTAATAGTTAATAGTTAATAGTTAATAGTTAATAGTTAATAGTTAATAGTTAATAGTTAATAGTTAATAGTTAATAGTTAATAGTTAATAGTTAATAGTTAATAGTTAATAGTTAATAGTTAATAGTTAATAGTTAATAGTTAATAGTTAATAGTTAATAGTTAATAGTTAATAGTTAATAGTTAATAGTTAATAGTTAATAGTTAATAGTTAATAGTTAATAGTTAATAGTTAATAGTTAATAGTTAATAGTTAATAGTTAATAGTTAATAGTTAATAGTTAATAGTTAATAGTTAATAGTTAATAGTTAATAGTTAATAGTTAATAGTTAATAGTTAATAGTTAATAGTTAATAGTTAATAGTTAATAGTTAATAGTTAATAGTTAATAGTTAATAGTTAATAGTTAATAGTTAATAGTTAATAGTTAATAGTTAATAGTTAATAGTTAATAGTTAATAGTTAATAGTTAATAGTTAATAGTTAATAGTTAATAGTTAATAGTTAATAGTTAATAGTTAATAGTTAATAGTTAATAGTTAATAGTTAATAGTTAATAGTTAATAGTTAATAGTTAATAGTTAATAGTTAATAGTTAATAGTTAATAGTTAATAGTTAATAGTTAATAGTTAATAGTTAATAGTTAATAGTTAATAGTTAATAGTTAATAGTTAATAGTTAATAGTTAATAGTTAATAGTTAATAGTTAATTTGTCAATGATGTAAAATTAAATATATGTATATATGAATCATACATATGAATCGTACATATGCTTGACAATAGCAATGTTAATAGATGTTCCTTTTAATAAAACTTACCCTCAAGAGATATATATTGGTGCAAAAAGTTGAAAACTTACCTAGAAGAGAAAGAAATAACATGGTAATACATTATTCAGATATATTAATATATATGATGAATTTCATATCAAAACCGATATTCATTGAACCCGACCCTCTCAGATTTTAATGAAATTTTACATACAGCTAGATTTTACATATAGAAACACAACCTCATTCTTAGAAATAGCATTTTTGAAAATAAGTGGGCGTGGCATGGTATCAAAATATTTGAAAAATGGCGTTAATAGGTACTTTAAAGCTGCAATTACTATGGAACGACTTAACCGAATTGAAAAACTTGGTGCCATTAGAAAGGTATATAAGTCACCTTTCGAAAACATACACTGTACAAATTTTATATTACACTGAAAAAATTTTTGTGCCAAAAATAAAAGTTTAAACTTGGAAAACACTTCGAAGATCAAGTCTTTGTTTCCAAAAAAAAAAATATTTTTAGATAGGTCTATTTAATATATACAACATATCTAAAAACTAAAATGGGGTTTTTCTTATTTTTTTTTTTAAATTTTAAGCAAATGCATCTCATGTTAACTTCTTTATATTTTGATATCTTTTTGTGACAAAAATGAATAAAGTAGCTAAAATTTGAAAGTTATACAGATTTTTTTGGTAATTCTAATAGATTAGAACAAGAATCGTATTATAAATTTTTCAGACACCCCCAAAAATATGATAAGTTTTGCGCAAGAAATACTGTTGACTCGGAATATTAACATTTAGTGAAGTTTCTAAAGGTATAAAAGAATGGAAGCTTTGAGTTCCTGTAATAGTATTAGCATTTTTATACCTTGAAAATAGCTCTTCTTTTGTTTTGTTGTAGTCGTCAGCGCACAGTGTGAGATTTAGTCAATCTAGCATCTCAAAATTAATTTTTATATGAAGTTTTAGAGATATCAACTTGAAATTTGGCACGATCGTTAAGGAGATTATAAGCTTCAATATGGTGAAAGATAACTATTTCCAACTAGTGTCAAAGGGAACTAGTTCCGAACTATCCTCAAAGACACTAGTTGGGGACAATTTTTTCTACACATTTATATTCAATATTTCTTCTTTTTTTCTCTTCTAACTAAAACTTGTCAATATATTGATATAAGTACCCACATACAACCATTTCTATAAAATGCTTCAAGTTTCGAACTTTAGTTTTCGATGATTTTTGCAAATGAGAAAAATAAAAAGTTAATGTTGTTTCAATGTTAAATTTATTGATATCTAAAACATTATAAAGAGGAAAAACTAAAAAAGTCAACGAAAGTTCTTAAAAGAATGGAAAATATTCAAAATAACATATTAATCAAAAGCCAAAATAAAGAAATTATATACAAATTATACAAAAGTAAAAAGCGAAAAGTAGAAATAAAAAAAAATAAGGAATTTATACAAAAATAAAAATTCCAGAGAGCTGCAAGCAAAGTTTTTTATGCTTAATCATCAAATTCATCATTTAGTTGGGTGTCAGACAAAAGTGCAATGACCTCAGAAGGTAAAGTAGAACGCTTGGTTTTTGGGGGCAAACGTAAACTTGCAATCAAAGGGTCTGACGTGATAAGCAACCTATGCAATAAATCTATGTTGGTGTCAACTCGGGACGTTTTTCTTGTGAACAGTTCGCGATACTGTCTCGACTCTTTATTGCGTGCTTCTTGCGCTTCTTCAGAAAAGTTTCCTATGGGAAGAATGCATGAAGATATTAACTCTTTGCATTTCCGTTTTTGTGTACTCGAAGCACTTTCAGCAAACTCTTTTTCTCGCTTTCCGCGTTGCGGTATTTGTTTTGAAGTTGATGGTGCGTGATCAAGAGCAAAATCAACAGCAGAAATTTTTGAACTTAGCCAAATAGCATTGTCATGCATAAATCTTGCTTTATCACGGTGAGATTTGCTCCATCGCGATGATCATTAATTTTGGTATCGTCAACATCTGGTCCTAAAATTGATATAACGTGCTTTTCGTCCGCTTCTGTTTTTTCTATTTTCACCTTGCTCAACCAAATCCAAAATAGCTCCTCTCGCTATATTATACTCATACTAAAAAAAGGCATAAAATGGGCAGGATTTTATTTTCAAAATTTGTTTTGGGCACATTAACAAAGATTCTGCTGGCATTCCCATCACGGAACTCCGTAGGACTTGGAAGTTCTAGTCTATCAAAGATTTGAAAGCTTTAAAATTTGTCTTACCTTGTAGGTGGTTATAAAACAATTTTTTCAAAATACTTGAGTGCAAAAATAAATATTGAATAAAACAAAAATTTTAAGTTTAAGTAATAACCTTTAATACAAAAAATATTTTAGGCCAAAAAAAACACTCACAACTTCGACCTGATCACTCAAACTTTTGTGATTAATACAAGCTTGAAAATCAATTGTTGCATGCTATGAAATTGCTCGTGTTTGATAGCTGTTATCACGCCAATAAAATTATTTTATTCTCTTTTGTGTTTGTTTTCGTAAATCGTTTGAGCCATATCCGTCTGTCTGTCTGGCTGTCCGGCTGGTGCGCACGATTACTTTCGAAAGACGCCACCAAATGTTTTGAAATTTTGCACGAGTTAATATTTCCCCAAAACTACATACGGTATCGCAAATGGGCTACATGTCCCCGCCCCTTCTGGTACCTCCCACAAAAATACATCATTCCGCCCACTTTATAAATCGAGTAATAATATCAATACACCCAATGCTGTCGTGCCCAAATTCTGTATTTAGTAAATCTATAGCAGGATACAGTTTTAGAGAAAAAAATTGGAAGTTTAGACACACCCCTTCTAGTACCTCCATACAAATGTACCGCTCCGCTCACTTTAGAAATCGAGTTGTAATATCAATATAAGAGAAAATTGTATGTTTTTTTGAGGGTGAGGATAGGTAAGTCGGGTTGCCCGACTGAAACTTTCTTACTGCTTTTTGTCAAGAAATTTGTAGAACACATGAATAAGTTGGTGAGGTGCATTTACTTAAAAAATTTTTAAAAATAAAATAAAAAAAACCCCATTTTAGTTTTCAGATATTTTATATATATTAAATAGGCCTATCTAAAACAATTTTCAATTAAGATTTTTAATGCTTAATGTCTTTATCACTATATCATATAGCCCCAGACTTGGTTTTCGTCTATCATTTTATTGTTTTAATTTGTATACTATCAAATACCCATATAGAAACCATAGTCTTTACCTCTGGGGAGGTTACTGTTTTCTTCCCGCTACAATATTCACAAATTCCCAAGGCCATTCTCCACCATATACTTATTACAAATTCCTCTCATCCACTCTCCTCTCTTTTGTTTTCACAACTACATATAAATTAATAATCATGTAATATAAACATGTTAGCATTGTTGTTCAACATCTGTAGGCCACACAATGAAAAAGGATATTTATGTTGTAAACTTATTTTTTGGTGAATGCAAAAACGAAAGAAGAATAAAATACATACAAATACATACTTGTGTTGTATGAACAACAAAGATCTTTGGCATAAACTTTACGGACGATTAGTTTCTATTTAAATGCGACCAATGACGCACAAATGGTGGCCAGGATATAAAACCGACACAGCATTATAGTTGCTGGCTGGGTTAAACTGATGCTGATGTTACTGTTGCTGGTAGTGGGTGGATGGGTGGGATTGTCGGCGTTTGTAGTGGTAGAAAATAGAAAGAACACTATATATGTTGCATATGGTAAGAACGTGGCTTAAAAGGGTCTGAAGGGGGGGGGGGGGGGGGGGCGGTCTAGTGGGAAAAGAATTGAAATCTAGAATTTGGAGGTAATACATAAAAAATAAACCTAATTTCCCTTTACACCCCATGTATGAAGAATGTGATAGCTTCTCGCGTTGTTGCGAACTAACACGCTTTCTATTTTTAGATTCACAACTAACGGCACCTACTCATTTCTCTACGAATGCGAACGTCACTGTATGAGAAGCTTTTACTACACATACCGATAGACTGGACACTATACTGCGACAATATCGAGGGGCCGGCGATGAATGAAAAATGTAGACGACTGAAGACTAGAATCGAATCATGGACCTCACGCATGGTAGTCGCGTTTTCTATCAAAAAGTACTTTAATTGTAACAGAAGAAAATACAATTGTAAGTAAAAGTACTTTCTTTGTAGAAAAATGAGTACTTTCATTGTACCTCGTATTACTTTTTTGTACCAAAAAGTACTATAACTGTGCCAAAAAGTACATTAATTAAATTTTTACATTTATTGACACAAAACAAATTTGTTTCCAAAAGTACTATTTACTTTACCACAAAGTACTGTTATAAAAAGCTTAACATAAATGTAGACACGCTTATATTTTAAATTTATTACATTTTTTGTTGACATCTCCAACTTACTTAACTTTAACTTAATTTCCTTTTACACCCCATGAATGAAGTATAGTATAGCTTCTCTCGTTGTTATGAATTAACACGCTTTCTATTTTTAGATTCACAACTAACGGCACCTACTTATTTATCAACGAATGCGAACGTCACTGTTTGAGAAGCTCTTACTAGATATGCCGAATTGACTCGACACTTATACTGCGAAGTTGCTGTCAACAACATTCGAGGGGAGCCGATAATGAAAGAAATTTTTTGTTTTTTTAAGATGACTGGAGCCAGGAGTCGAACCTGTGATCTCCCGCATGGTAGTCGCGTATTCTAACCGCTATGCCACGGCCGGTGCCCATCTCCAACTATGTCATCGAATTATCTCTACATCTCCCAACTTTTTACATATCACCATATCTCTGATGATCAATCACAACCAATTAACAAATTATATAAAATTAGTAACTAATTTGCAATCGATATCCACCACCCCATAACATTTTTTTAATTTGGTCGAACTTTGTTGCAGCCCCGTAGGTTTTTTTACATTCCAATGATTTAGTGGCGGCATTGGCAGCTTTTGCAATGTGGTTGGTCTTATCAGTGGCATACGTAACAACAAAAATAACATTAGGGCTTATGCTCCATTTCATTTTAACCGGGTCTTAATGCCTTCAAAGAGATCTTCCACTTGCCTTACACATACACACACACATGAGATGCTTTCCCCTATTCCGCATAAAATAAATGGCAGTATAAGTATGTGAGTGAAAGTGGGGTGGAGGCTGAGTTGGCGGGGGGGCCATAAAATAAACAGAAACTAGAAACAAAAGCACATATCTCCACAACTCTGGTATTTACGTTACAGTCCGGGGGAGTATTCCCACAAATCTTACGCGTCCCTGTCTATGATGCGGCGTTTTGTGCAAAAGGCCAAATATCTTTGGCTTACAACAACAACAACAAGACAAATGTTATAACACAACAAGGCCAAGAAGAAATGTAAACATATCCTTGATGGGCCATATCGTTGTAGTTGGCCAAAAGCAACACATACTCTCACACATAATTGTTAACAATGCAGAAGATGAAGAAGCAAAAGATAACTATTTGAACACTTTTGTTGTTCGTAGCATCATCACACACAATAAAATAAAACTAATTCCTGGATTTTGTGATAATAAGAGTCATAAATCCATGCCCGTGTCCATTGTGTTTAGTCGTCGGCTAGTGGATGGCGTGGGGGTGGGGTGCTGGTGCGCTTTTATGTGGCAGTGTGGGTGGGATAAGGTGAAATGTGTGTGGTTAAGGGACGGATTGTGATGTATGATGGCAGATTGGGAGGATCTGTTGGAAAATGTGCGGCATCAAAAAAACCAATGTATGTCTATTGTGTGATAAAATGATTTTTGTTGACGAAAATGCACAGTTGAGTTTTTGCAAATGCCACAAAAGGGTGTTTGGAGGAAAGAAGATGAGGTGTTTGAAAAAAAAAATAGTTAAATGCGGCAAAAACAACCTTTTTGAGTGCCAAAAAGTACTTTCATCGTACCAAAAAGCAAGTTTTCGCAAAAGTATTTTTATTTTACGGTACCAAAGTGTACTTTAAGTGTACCAAATAGTAAATTACTTGTACAAGAAAGTACTTTTATTTATATATATATATTAATTATTCCACAAAGTACTTTTATGGTACCAAAAAGTAATTTAATTATACCACATAGTACATTACTTGTACAAAAAAGTACTTTTATTTTGGCTCAACGTACTTTTATTATACCCAAAAGTACTTTATTTGTACAAAAAGTAAGTTTTCGCAAAAGTACTTTTATTTAAGAGTACCAAAATGTACTTTAATTGTACCAAATAGTAAATTACTTGTACAAGAAAGTACTTTTATTTTAGCTCAAAGTACATTTGTTGTACCCAAAAGTAATTGTACCGAAAAGTAAGTTTTCGCTAAAGTACTTTTATTGTAGTACTGTTTTCCACTAAAACAAAAAGATATTTTTCTGTCCCAAAAAGTACTTCAATGCTAACAAAATATGCTTCTATTGTAACAAAAAGTACCACAAAGTACTATCATTGTACTAAAAAGTACTTTTATTGTATCAAAAAGTTCATTAAATGTAACAGAAAGTATTTTATGTGTACCAAAAAGTACTTTCATTGTACCAGAAAGTACTTTCATTGTACTAACTGTACCAAAAAGTAAGTGTGACAAAAATAACTTTTATTGTATCACAAACTTATTTGATTGTACCATGGTCCTTTACTGTATAAAAAAGATCTTTTTCAAAAATACAGTGTTTTTTGCCAAAAAGTACTTTAAAGTTGTTTCATGGTACCAAAATGTACTTTTATTGTATTAAAAATTACTTTATTTGTAACAGAAAGTACTTTCATTGGTCCATACCTTTTTGAACATTTCTTATACAAGAAGATACCCTTATTTCACCAAAAAGTACTTTTGTTGTACTTTTATTTCACCACAAAGTAGTTTTCTGTACTAAAATGTACTTCAATACTAACAAAAACTACTACTAAAAAAGTACTTTAATTATACCACAAGGTGCTTTCATTATACGAAAACGTACATTTATTGTATCAGCAAGTACAATTTATTGTATCAAAAATTCATTAAAAGTAACAGAAAGTACATAAATTGTTAAAGAAAGTACTTACTTTGTAATAAATATTACTTTCGTTGCACCAAAAAGTACTATTATTTTACCAAGAAGTACTTTTATTATATAACAAAGTAGTTTCATCGTACCACAAAGTACAGTTACTGTACCAAATAATATTTTTATTGTAGGAAAAAGTACTTTTATTGTATCAAAAGGCACTTTATTTGTACCACAAAGTACTTTTATTGTACCAGAAAGTGCTTTAGTACTTTAATCGTATCACAAAGTACTTTTATAGTTATAACAAAAAGTATTGAAACAAAATGTACTTCAATTGTAAAAAGTACTTTTATTGTGCCAAAAACTATTTCAATTGCAAAATGATTTTAGTTGTAACAGAAAGTACTTTTGTTTTATCAGAAAGTGTTTTAGGTTTGTAAAAAGGTACTTTTGTTGTCGCCAAAATCATTTTACTAGATTATCTCCAATACGCGACTACCATGCGGGAGATCCCGGGTTCGATTCCCGCCTACAGTCATCTACATTTCTCTTTCATTGACAGCAACTTCCCAGTGTAAGTGTCGAGTCAATCGGCATGTCTAGTAAAAGTTTCTCAAACAGTGACGTTTGCATTCGTCGATAAACAAGTAGGTGCCGTTTGTTGTGAATCTAAAATAGAAAGCGTGTTAATTCACAACAAATCACATACCTTATTCATGGGGTGTAAAGGGAAAATAAGTAATTTTGAAGGGCCGCCATTTAAAGACATGTAAATGACTGTGGCAGGAACTGAACCCAGGTCACCCGGATCATAGTCTGGGTGTTCCAACTATCTAGTTACGCTCACTGCCAAACTATATCAGCATTATTCCGAAATTTCTATCCATCCATATCTATCACCCCCAACACTCCTCACCCTTTACACCTGTAGACAAACTGCTGTCACACAACTGTCTGTTATATTCGCAAATCTGCGCCACAATATGCAAAAAAGAAAATAGAGTCAAACACAAAACAAAAAACATAGCACTAAAATTTTGCCACCTGGTAAATCCTCTTATACACAGAGACTTTAGTTGATGTGAAAGCGCCGTGAAATCGCATTTAATGAAAAGTCCATTTAATTGTAAAATATGTTGCAATAAAAGTGCCGACTACATGAAAAGTAAGATTTTTAACATGTCTGTACAAAATAGATTTACAAAATGATTGAAAACATGTTATCTATATTATGCATGATATGTTAAAAAAAACAAAATTGGAGCCATGATACGCTGCTTTGTTGATTGTAAAAAAAGTTAAGTTTTTTGAGAATTTCTGATAGAAAAATGCTATGACGATATATGAATTAGAATGACCTTCTGTAAAAAATTCTCGAAATTTCCATATCCTTTGGGTAAAACAAATTCAAGTGGCTCGAATCCAGTGCAGCTAAGTTAGCTCTTGTTTTGAAATCGAATATTTTTTATAATTTAATTTATTTTTAATATTAAACATTTAGCAACAAAACACTACTTAATTTTGGTATAAACACCAACATGAAATGAGAATGCCCATGGTAATATTTTAGCATCCTCAATTTAATTCTAAATCAGGTTCCAGTTACTCCATTTGGTCATCTAAGCTGCGTTCTCAGGCCCAGCACAGTTGCCTCGTACACGTTCCCCTGACAGTTATAATTAAAATCTCGTTGTCCTCTTTCTAATTTTTATGCCCCAAATGATTGATTTGCCATTAATTACACAAAAAAAAGACAACGAACAGTAATTTTCATGTGTCATTTTACAACACGTCCGCGCATTATTTATTCATCACAACATTCCCTTTGACATCTTGACAGGCAAAGACAATTTCGTGTATAGCGCGCAAAAAGGTTGTGCATCGCTCACGTACGAATTCATAGAACAGAAAAACTGGAGCATGTAAAAGGCAACATTTTTGACAACGAAACATGCTTTATAAGTTACCAAGTTTGCTTACAAGCTAAAGATTCACATTTAATATCTTACAAGGATATGTGTTACCAATGCCAAAAAAAGAGCCACACACATACACACGTAGTGAGAAATGAACAAGGCTCTGGGTTAAACACGTATTTTAGTGAACTTACATATGAGTAATGAGTATACAGTGGGGAATTGATTATGAGATATATATCATCTATATATATAAAAATAAGTTGCATTGTGTTAGAAATTGATGTTCTCTGGAATGCGTGAACCGATTTTGTGAAAGGTGACGTTAATACCAAGGTTTTTATGTATAAACGGTCTTTGTATGTGCATTGGTTCTTGAGTTATAGCGAACACTGCATTCATTTCGAAACATGTATGTGTGTGTGTGTGTGTGTGTGTGTGTGTGTGTGGGGATGTGTGTATTGTTGTAACGTATGGGCTCGAAAACGGCTGGACCGATTTTGATGAAATTTTCAGGGAATCTTCCGAATAACCTCGCAAGTAACATAGGCTAAACATTGTTTGAATTTTTCCACATTTAGGGGGTGAAAATAGCAAAAGGGATAAAAACTCCCCTTTCCTATATTTATATGTTTGTATGTTTGCAATGTATGGACTCAAAAACGGCTGTGCCGATTTTGATGAAATTTTCAGGGCATCTTCAGAATAACCCCGCGGATAACATAGGCAATACATTGTTTGGAGTTTTCCACATTTAGGGAATAGAAATTGGCAATTCGTTGCTATTCCATTTTACTCAAACCATTCATTTAATTTATATACTTAGCTATTGTAAATCACATCTTCGGGGATCTATGAAATCTTATATATAAAAATGAATTGCTGTGCAGTTGTCTCGCTAAAACTCAAAAACGGCTGGACCGATTTTTAAATTTTTTTTTTGTTTTGTTCGCTATTGCTTCCGGATGGTTTAAAAGGTTTTTTATTTTCAAAAAGTGGGCGGCGCCACGCCCCTTTTTTCAAATATCGCTCAGACGGCCTTTCTAATAGACCGATTGATACAAAAATTTTACCATGAAGTACTGTTGACCTGTAGATAGTTCCTGACTACATTTGGTTGTAATTGGATAAAGGGGCGTGGCACCGCCCATACAACTTGAAATTCGATAGGGCTATATCTTATGAAGTATCAGAGGTATGAAGATGAGATTTGGTATATATTTTGTTGGAGCAGTATTAATTTCAGCTAGATGGAAGTGGGCGGTGCCACACCCTCTTTTCAAAAATCGCTCTAACGGCTTTTCTAATAGATCGATTGATACGAAAAATTTACCAAGTGGTACTGTTGACCTGTTGATAGTCCCAGGTCCATCATAGTTACAGCCAGGATGGAAGTGGGCGGTGCCACTCCCCCTTTTCAAAAATCGCTCTAACGGCTTTTCTAATAGATCGATTGATACAAAAATTTTACCATGAGGTACTGTAGACCTGTAGATAGTTCCTGACTACATTTGGTTGTAATTGGATAAAGGGGCGTGGCACCGCCCATACAACTTGAAATTCGATAGGGCTATATCTTATGAAGTATCAGAGGTATGAAGATGAGATTTGGTATATATTTTGTTGGAGCAGTATTAATTTCAGCTAGATGGAAGTGGGCGGTGCCACACCCTCTTTTCAAAAATCGCTCTAACGGCTTTTCTAATAGATCGATTGATACGAAAAATTTACCAAGTGGTACTGTTGACCTGTTGATAGTCCCAGGCTATATTTGGTTGTGATTGGATAAAGGGGCGTGGCTTGGAAGATAATAGACCGTTAACGATTATCCATGTTCATCCACGCCTAAGCGACACCGGATTAGAAAATCATTTATTGCGGCCTATAGGGTTAAAGTCAATATCGCCTTAATTGTTGTTTAAATGGACTATTTAAATCAACGGTCTGGCTATGTGTGCAGTTGCTTCATCTTGCTAGAACCAAATGCAGTTAAAACAGATATATCTTCGACACATTTATGTGTAAAAAACTTCTTCAACATCTTTAAAAAACGGTTCCCATTCTCTGTTACTGTTACACGTAGCACGATTCGTGCGCCACTCTGTATGAATAAAAGTACTTTTTGGAGCAACGAAAGAAAATTTTTGCTACAGTAAAAGTACGTTTTGGAACAATAAATGTACTCTCTGGTACAAAAAAGTACTTTTGGTTGCAATAAAAGTACTTCTTGATATAATTGAAGTACATTTTTAACGATAAATCTTAAATTAGATGTACCCTCTGTCAGAAAAGTACTTTTTAATACAATAAAATTATCTTTTGGTAAACGAAATTTTCTGTGCAATAAAAGTAAAAGTTTATAAAGTGAGGTACTCTTTGAAAAAAATACTTTGTGTTACAATAAAAGTACTTTTGGTGCAATAAAAGTACCTTTCGGAGCAATAAAAGTACTTTTTGATATAATAAAAGTACTTTTTGGTACTATTAAGGTACATTTTGATACATTAAAAGCTATTTTTGGCGCAATAAAAGTACTTTCTGCCACAATAAAATTACTTTTAGGTACAATAAAAGTACTTTTTGAAATAACAAAAGATCGTTTTGGTTCAATCGAAGTACTTTTTGGCACAAAAAATATACCGTTTGGTACAATAAATGTACTTTATGGTACAATTTATGTACTTTTTGATATATTAGAATCAGTTTTTGGTACAATAAAAGTACTTTTTGCTACAATAACATTACTTTTGGGTATTATAATATTACTTGGGAGCACAATAAAAGTACTTTTTGGAATAACAAAAGTTGTTTTTGGTACAAAAAAGTACTTTTTGGTATAAGAAGAACATTTTGGTTTAATAAAAATAGTTTCTGTTACAATAAACGTACTTTTGGTACAACAAAAGTACTTTTTGGTACTATAAAGGTACTTTTTTGTGCTATAAAGGTGCTTTTTGATATATTAAAAGTAGTTTTTGGTGCAATAAAGGTACTTTCTGCTACAATAAAAATACTTTTGGGTACAATAAAAGTAATTTTTGAAATACCAAAGAAAAAAAATTGGTACAATCAAAATACTTTTTGGTACACTTAAAGTACGTTGTAGTACTATAAGAGTACTTTGCGGTTCAGGGAATTTACTTTGTCGTACAATGAAAGTACATTTTGTAAGAAAGAAAGTACACTTTCTTACAATAAAATCACTTTGTGGTTCAATAAAGTACTCTCTTATTCAACAAAAGTACTTTTTGGTACAAAAAACGTACTTCTTGGTGCGATAACAATTTGTTTTAATATAATTAAATTTAGTTTTAGTACAGTAAAATTATTGTTTGTTACCAGTAAAATACCTTACATACGTTAAAAGTACTTATTGGTATAACGAAAGATCTATTCGGTACAACAAAAACACTTTTTAGTACAACAAATATACTTTTGAGTATATAAAAGTAACATGTGGTACAGTAAAAGATCTCTTTTGGGTACAATAAAAGTACTTTTTGATACAATAATGTTAGTTTTGGGTACAATAAAAGTACTTTAGAGAAAAAAAGTAATTTTTGATACGACAAATGTATTTTCTGGTACGGTAAAGAACGTTTGATGCAAAAAAATACTTGTTGGTACATCAAAGTACCTTGTGCTACAGCAAAATATCAAAATATACCACAAAAGTTAATTCTAGTCACAATAAAAGTACTTTTTGACCCAGTAAAGTACTTAATACGAGGCTAAAGGTTACTTTTGGTAAAACACTTGTTGGCACAATGAAAGTACTTTTTTCGACAATAAAAGTTCTTTTTGATACAATAAAAGTACGTTTTGGTACAATAAAAGTATTTTTTGTTAAAACCAAAAGTGCTTTTAAAACTGCATCAAAAATCGTTACTTTTTGTATGATGTTGAAAGTACGTTTAATTAAAATAAAGTACTTTTAATACAATTAATGTAATTTGTTTGGAACACTTAAATTAATTTTTGGTACAATAAACGAACTTTTTATTTCTGGTACAAAAAGTACTTTTTAGTACAATAATAATATATTTTAAATGCTTATTAATATATATAATTCTTTGTGGTACAAAAAACTACTACGTACTTTTGGGTACAATAAAAGTACTTTTTGATACAATGAAAGTACTTTTCGGATTAATGCAAGTATTTTTTGGTACAATTAAAGTACTTTTTTGTTAAAAATATAACTTAATTCCCCTTACACTCCATGAATAAGGTATGGGATAGCTTCTCGCGTTGTTGAGAATTAACACGCTTTCTATTTTTAGATTCACAACTAACGGCACCTACTTGTTTATCGACGAATGCGAACGTCACTGTTTGAGAAGCTCTCTAGACACGCCGATTGACTCGACACATATACTGCGAAGTTGCTGTCAACAACATTCGAGGGGAGCCGACAGTGAAAGAACAATTTTTTTAAGATGACTGGAGCCAGGATTGAACCTGCGATCTCCCGCATGGTAGTCGCGTGTTCTAACCACTATGCCACGGCCGGTCCCAAGGTATGGGATAGTTGTTGTGAATTAACACGCTTTCTATATTTAGATTCACAGCAACTTGTTTATTGATGGATGCGAACGTCACTGTTTGAGAATGTTTTTACTAAACATGCCAATTGACTCGACACTGTACTGCGAAGTTGCTGTCGACAACACCGAAAAAAAATGTAGATGACTGAAGACGGACATCGAACCATGGATCTCCCGCATGGCAGTCGCGCGTTGTAATCATCATACCACGGCCGGTCCCACTTTTTGATACATTGAAAGTAATTTTAGAAAGAAGTTGGATGTTAGATAACATTTACCAAGTCCCCTTTGAAGTTCTTCAAAATTTTATATGCGGACGCCTATATCATCTTGTCCCACTAATTTTCTTGTACTTTTAAAAGTGATTCATTAAGAATATCTTTTTTTGTTGGTCACTTTCACATTAAAGGACACAAAATTACAGATAAAAACGCAATTCATCAGGTTTTCATAATTCAGTTAGCATTTACATTTGGGCTGAAATAAAACGTGTGCGTACATGCTATTTTTACACTATAAAATAGTGTGGGGATATTATCATATAACCATTGCCTTTCATTAAGCAAACCATTATTTATGTCCTTGCAAAAATCTTATATAATTTGTATTATCCTATTACATCAAACCATCACTTTATGGTTTATGGCTCCGAAATTATTCGGCTAACAATTTTTTTAACTGAATTTCTTTTTGCAGCCATTGAAATCAGTTGAGAGTGATATGGTCTCTTAAAAAAATGTTCAAAAGTCGAACAACTAACTGTCATCCTAACCCATATGTGTGTGTGTGCATCGATACAGGAAAGATTTAACTCAGTGACATATCTCCACCACAACACACATACACACTCACTCACAATCTAATCTAATTGTTAGGATAGAGGGCGCCAAATTGTTACGGATAAGTTGGGAAAGCACCAACAACAACCATCAGCTAACACCTACATCAGCGTAAATATCCTGAAACTACCCGCCAGTTTATAAAGAAATCAATTGTCACTAAATACTAGTTACGTAGTCGATTACAGGAAATTAACCTCCCACATGATACCAGCTATGTGGTAGAATATAACAAACTAACTACTGAGCTTGATCCAAGTAAACGAGAACGGGTCAATTTGAATGTGTGTTTGCTAAAATGATTTATTTTTTTTATTTCGTCATATTTGCTGTTTGTTCAGATCAACTTCCAAGACATAGTTGGAACCAATGTACGAGTTACGTAGTTGGTATGTCAGAACTATAGCAGTAGCTAGTACAGGGTAATGCAGAGGGAAGTGAGTATATTACCCCCAATGACAACCCCATGTTAAATTCGCCAGTTAAAAGCCATTGAAGGTAAATTAGTCGGAACTAATCATGTTTACTTAGGAACTAACTATGCTACAGGTTTTGAACTAGTTCTATTTCCTGGCGGGTAACAACACGTGTAACAACAACCACAGCAATCACAGTCATCTACACATATGTATGTCTGTTGGCTGTGTGTGTTTTGTGCAACTGTTGTTGAAGTTTTGCTTTTTTTTGCACATGATAAGCACATTTCGATGGCGAATTCAATTGTAAAACTGCAATTTCTACAAGTCAACGAAAACAACAACAGTAGCGGATATACTAAACAGGATACGAATTTAACTGGAAGAAGTCGAAAAACATAGAAACAGAAACGTACGTATAGAATGCAGTGCGGCTCACACCTTTTATTCTTTATCACGAAAGTGCATCCCCCAAAAACTTTAGCATTTTTAGCCAACTTTGTTGGCGGCGGCCAAACTAATGTTAAGCGCAAAAAAAAAATATCTCAGACATGATTTTCACATGTAACCTTTTGCCGTCGTGCTCGCTTGCAGAGGTGATACAGTGGTTAAGAAGAGAGAGAGAGAGATATTGGGAGAAAAAATTATATTTGGTAAAACAAAAATACTTTTTGGTATAATGATAGTTAATTTTGAGTACAATAAAGATACTTTTTGGTGTAATAATAATACTTTTTGGTGCTATCAAAGTACTTTTCATTAAAATAAAAGCACTTTTTATTAAATTAAAATAAATTTTATAACAATAAAATTATTTGAGGGTACATAAAATTAATTTTTGGGTACAATTGAAGTACTTTTTGGTACACCAAATTATCTTTTTTTACAATAATATTTCTTTTTGGTACTTTTGAAGTTACAACAGAATTACCATTTGAAACAATAAAAGTACCTTTTGTTACGACAACATTAATTTGTAGTACGATAGAAGTACTTTTAAGTACTACAAAAATACTATTCAGTACGTAAAATCTCTCTTTCGGTACAATAAAAACACTTTTTGGTTCAATAAAAGTACTTTGGGGTACGACAAAAGTACTTTCGATTATGTAAAATATCTTTTTGGCTACAATAAAATTACTTTTTGGTACAATAAAAGTACTTTTTGATACAATAAAATGACTTTCTGATACAACAAAATTACTTTTTAGTACGACAAAAGTACTTTTAAGTACGTAAAATTACTTTTTGGGTACAATAATAGTACTTTTGGATACATAAAAGTATTATTTGACACAATAAAATTAATTTCTGGTACAACAAAATAATTTTCGAGTACGACAAATGTACTGCCAAGTACGTTAGATAGCTTTTTGGCTACAATAAAAGTTATTTTTGGTACAATAGAAGTACTTTTTGATAAAATAAAATTAATTTCTGATACAACAAAATAATTTTTGGTACAATAAAAGTACTTTTCGAGTAAAATAACTTTTTGGGTACAGTAAAAGTACTTTCGAGTACGTAAAATCACTCTTTCGGTACAATAAAAGTAGTTTTTGGTACGACAAAAGTACTTCTGAGTACATAAAATGTCTTGATGGGTACAGTAAATGAACTTTTTGGTACAATAGAAGTACTTTCTATACAATTAAATAATTTCTGATACAACAAAAGTACTTTTCAATTCGTAAAATTTCTTTTGGGTACCATAAAATAACTTTTTGGTATAATAAAAGTACATTTTGATAGAATAAAATTAATTAATAATACAACATAATAAATTTTTGATGGGACAAAGGTCTTTTTAACAAGGCAAAAGCTCTTTTGAGTACTTTTTGGTACGACAAAAGTACTTATGAGTACATAAAATTAATTTTCGGAGGGTCAGAAGTTCTTATTAATACGGCAAAAGTTATATTGAGTACAATAAATGTACTTTTTGGTACCACAAAAGTACTTCTGAGTACATAAAATTAATTTTGGGTACAGTAAAAGTACTTTTTTTGTACAATAGAAGTACTTTTTGTACAATAAAAATAATTTTTGACATAACAAAGTTTCATTTTTGTGCGACAAAAGTACTTTTCAATACGTAAAATTACTTTTTGGTACAATAAAATAACTTTTTGGTATAATAAAAGTACTTTTTGATACAATAAAATTAATTAATGATACAACAAAATTAATTTTTGGTGAGACAAAGGTACTTTTTAATACAGCAAAAGTACTTTTGAGTACGATAAAAGTACTTTTGAGTAAAACAAAAGTACTTTCGAGCTCATAAACTTACTTTTTGGGTACTATAAATGAACTTTTTGGTACAATTATAGTACTTTTTGATAAAATAAAAGTAGTTTCTGATACAAAGAATCACTTTTTCGTTCAATTAAAGTACTTTTGAGTAAGTAAAATAACTTTTTGGTTACAGTAAAAGTACATTGAATTACAAATAAAGTACTTATTTGCAAATAAAATTCATTTTGCGTACAACAAAATAACTTTTTGGTACAATAAAATTCCTTTTTGGTACGAATTAAGTACTTTTGAGTGCGTAAAATTACTTTAGGTGTAAAATTAAAGTACTATTTGGTATGATAAAAGTACTTTTTGGTACAGCAAATGGACTTTCGAGTACGTCAAATTACTTTTTTGGTATAAAAACTTAATAATAGTACTTTTTGAGACAATAAAAATACTTTCTAACACAACATAATTATCCTTTGGTGCAATATTATTACATTGTAGTAAAAAAGGAATTTCTTATAAAATAAAATTACTTTTTGGCACACTTAAAATCCTTTTTGTACTTTCGATTACGTAAAAATATTTTATATGTACAATAAAAGTACTTTGAAATATTATTAATGTACTTTTTGGTACTTTAAAAGTACTTATTGGTACAAGTAGAGGAAGCGGCCAAGCGGTTATCAAAATCGAAATCTTCAATAAATTCTAAGAAAATTTGCCCAAGATACCATGGGTCTAAAATCAAAAAAGATACCCCGGTTTTTAACGAGAAAAAAAATCCACAACAAGCCCTGCAACTTCACCGGAATCGCCCCTCGGTGGTTCGAATGTGTGACCGACCCCCAGTCGGTTATACCTCCTAAAATATTTCCCAAACATACCTAAACCCCATTTTCACCCCCTATTTGGGCTACCATACAAAAATCTTGTTTTTATAAAATGTATGACCGTCCCCCAATATTTTTTCAACCCCAACAGTTTCTCAGAACATATCTATCCTCTATATTCTAGCCTTAATGTGGTCCCCATACATTTTTTATTTTTATAATTTTTTTTAAATCAGCTCCTGCCGCTTCCATGGTATCTCCTAGAGGGGCAAAAAGTATTATCGACCCCCATAAAAAAAATTATAAAAATAAAATAATTTATGGTGACCACCTTAAGGGTTAGAGAAAGACGGTAGATATGCTCCAAGAAAATTTTGGGGTTGCAAAAACATTGAGGGACGGTCATACATTACAACCCTTTAGGGTCGACTCCGGGGCAGAGTAAATTTTATAAAAAAAAACTGTATGGGTGCCTTCATGGGTGGTGAAGATGGGGGTTAGGTATGTTTAGGAAAAATATTAGCATTGAAAAATGACTGGGGGTCATTCATACGTTTGAACCCTCTAAATGTGATTCCGGGTTTTTGCAGGGCTTGTTGTGGATTTCTTCCCCATGTTTCATGGTTTCTTGGTCAAATTTTCGTAGAATTCATCGTAGATTACGATTTTGATAACCGATTGGTGCATTTTTTTACTCTATACAAATTAACCCACTCTAGTAAACATAGTTTAGAAAGAAAGTTTAGGAAAACACTATTGATTCAGTAAAATAAATGCAAATAAATTTAGTAAAATTCATATTAGCATAATATTTTGCGGGAAACAAATTTACAAGTTTCGTACTATAATTTAAATGAAGTTTTTAATACATAAAAAACCCTTTAAGACTTTCTAGAGTGCCATTCCGTGAGCTAATATTAAGAGATCTACTGATAAGTCGTCAAGTAGTCAACTTCTCAAACACAACCCATACAAATCACTACTTCTGTTAATAATCCCAGAGTGTTTTGCAACCAATGTGTGCCATTCACTACATTGTGTCCCACCGCCTTACAGCACCTAGGTGCAAACATTGGTTCTCTAACAACACACAGAAAAAATAAATGCGAAATACATTTACAATGCATAACCAAGTCTAAGGTCTCATCTTATCCTTCTCTGCCCACTACCACTCTTCATACACTTCCAGGAGAAGTTTTATCTCAAGAGTGCAAAAGAAAAACAACAACAGCAACAACGCCGCGACATTACGATGAAATGGAAACATACTACACATACACGTAGATGCTGCTGTATCGTAAACTAAGCAAAAAAAGCTTAGAAGGCAAAATGGAGCCAAATAGCCGAAACCGGAAACGCCTGTTTGGTGGTGGGGATGGCAATCAAAACTAAATCGCAAAGAAATAACATCAGACAAATCAAATGTGCGATCATGTAATGTCTGCCCATACAGAATGTGATTATCAAGCGGAAATGATGAGGGTGGGAGGGGGATGGAGGATATTCCTTTTAAGATGCCATCAAATGTTATATAAACAAAATGGATATAGCATTAGCACAAATTTGCCAATAATAATATTAAATAAGGGTATCTCTTAAATAAAAAAACAAAAACTAAAAGATTTTAATGTAAAACTATTATATATATTATGGAAAGTATTAAGAAGCCACTAAGTGGAAAAGAAGGAGATTTTATTGAATGAGATATCAATGTAACAATAACCAAAATTATTTGAATTTTTGTTATTTTGTTCATTATATTGTGCTTTAATGAAAGTTTAAAAGGTGCATCTATTGAAATTTAAAAAGGTAATCATGTAATTTATAATTTGTACATTGAAACTATTCTATAATCCCACCAAGGCTGGGATTTTTGATTTTTGTATGGAAGCCCCCTAAGGATGGGAAGATATGCGGTTGGTATGTTCGGAAAAAATGTTAGAATAGAAACATTAGTGGGGGTCGGCCATACATTTTATCCATGTAGGAGGCACCATAGCAGCGGCAGGTGCTGATTTCATAAATTATAAAACATAAACAAATGTATGGGGACCACCTTAAGGGTTGAAAATGCGTTTGAAAAAAATATTAGGGGGGGGGGACTATTGGGTGTCGGTCATACATTTTACCCCTGTAGGAGGCACCATGGCAGCTGCAGGAGCAGATTTCATAAAATAAAAGTAAAAAGAATACAAAGATTGCATGGGGACAATCTTAAGGGTTATAGATAGAGGATAGGTATGTTTTGAGAAACTGTAGGGGTTGCAAAAATTTAGTGGATCAGCCATACATTTGACTTTTCTAGTGGCGCCTTTGGAACAGTTAGAGAGGTTGGAGCCAATATTTATAAAAAAAAATTGTAAGGGAACCTCCTTAAATGGTGAAGATGGGGTTGCGTATGTTTGGGGAAATGTTAGGGGGATTACCGGGGTCGGTCATACAATTAGGCCTCTATGAGGCACATTGGGAGCGGCAGAAGCTGATTTCATAAAAAAAAATGTAAGAATACCACTTTAAGGGTTAAAGATAGGGTGTAGATATGTTTTTAGAAACTGTTGGGGTTGCCAAAATATTAAGGGACGGTCATACATTTGACTCCTCTAGGCGCATCTTTGGGGCAGTTACAGTGGTGGGAACAAAATGTATAACATTTTGAGTTTTTATGGGAGCCTCCAATAGGGGGTGAAGATAGGGGATAGGTATGTTTAGGAAACATTACTATAGGCAGGTCATACTTTTTACCCTTCTAGGACGCAGAATGGGAGCGGCAGGAGCTGATTTTTTAAAAAAAAAAATATCAAAAAACAACCAGTAAGAAAGTTACAGTCCAGAAACCCAACTTACATATACCCGCACCCTCTGTAAAATAAAAAATTTTATAGAATATTAAGATAATTGCTTAATTCCTAAAGTGGACGGAGTGGTGCATTTGTATAGGAGGTCCCGGAAAGGGCGTGGATAGAATTGCAATTTTTTTCTCCAAAACTTTATCCTGTTATAGTTTCATAAAATACAGAATTTGGGCACGTTCGTGTCAAGTGTATTGATATTACTACTCGCTTTCTAATGTGGGCGGTGTGGTACATTTGTATGGGGGGTATCAAAAGGTGTGTGGCTAGACTACCAGTTTTTCTCAAAAACATTATCTTTATATATCTTTACTAAATGCAGAACTCGCGCACGGTCACGTTGGTACTCGATTTCTAAAGTGAGCGGGATAATATTTCTGTGTGGGAGGTACCAGAAAGGGCGTGGCAATATTGCCCATTTGCAATACCGTAATTGGCTTTGGAGAAATATTAACTCGTGCAAAGTTTCAAAACATATGGTTGCGTCTTTCGAAAGTTATCGGGCGTACCAGCCGGACAGCCAGACAGACAGACGGACATGGCTGAAACGACTTCAAAAGTCATGAATCGAATTTAGTTCAAAGAAGCCAAGGGTCTAAAGTGACTTCTTCTATGTGTTACACTTTTTATATACACCCTCCCACCCGTAGGGTAAAGGTATAAAATGGCATGGAGATCACCTAAAGGGTTGAAGATAGAGGGTGGATATGTTTTAAGAAACTGTGGGGGTTGCAAAAATACAAGGGGTCAGTCATATATTTGACACCTCTAGGGGCACCATTGAATCAGTTAAAGCAGTGGGAGCAAAATTAAAAAAAATTGTGGGGTTTAGATGGGAGTAGGTATGCTTGAGGAAAATGTTAGGAGGGAGAAATGACTAGGGCTCGGTCATACCCCTCTAGTAGCGACTCCGGGGCAGTTGTTGTGCTTGATGTAGATTTTTTCCCTTCGCTACCAACTGTGACCACGATGCCCTGCCGTAGGTTGTTCGTATCGAATTCGAATGATGACTGCCTTATGAGCACAACCTCCAATTTGCTAACGAAATGTTGGAGAACTTCATCAACTTCAACTAAATGGAGTTGTAAGCAGGCAAATTGCAGGTATTGGACTGAAACGAATCCTAAACTGAGGCATGAAAATCATCTGCATTCAAAGTTATTCTAGGTGCTGTTTTGTGAGACATTGTCTGTCGATACTTTTGTGAAAAACAAAGAGCATTTACTGTAACAGTTATAATACTTTTTCGCTTCAACGCTACGGATTTTCGATGGTTTTAATCAGTGTCTGGCAAAACAGAACGCACGGCCACACAAATAGTATGTGTTGATGTATGTAAATGTGAAGCAAGCGTACGCTTTCACAACACTGATGCAGATATTGACTATTTTGAATCAAACATAGCGTCTCCTACTTTTGAATTTCCGATAGTCTCTGTCTGAATAAACGTGACTGTGGGATGCCTACCACTGATTTTCTTTAAGCAACTATCGCCGGGACAGATTTTTAGACAGACAGATATATCCAAAAGAGCTGACATAAACTGGCCACCCCGTAGCCCCAGACTTATACCCAAAGGACTTTCTTCCTTAGAGATCCTTAACACTACAGTATTCAAATGTAATCTTGAAAAAAATGCCTTACATTTCAAAAAACAACTGTCAAACCCATAGTGAAAATTTCCGCTGAGGGTTGCAGTCAAAATAATCAAGAATCACATATAATGATGTAATTTTTAAAAAAAATTCATCTTTATTTGCATACTTTCGTGACTAATAAACATTTATATAGTTTGATTTCTATCATCGATTGAAAAGTAATAACACTTTGGCCCACCTTGTTTTTTGATTAAAACTGTTGTACGAATTTTTTCCACTATAGTTTTTATTTATTTCATATTACAATAAATCTCAAAATAGTTTAACAATCCTTTACTTTCCTACACCTACTCACAAAACCAACCACTGTGCATAATATCAATAAACACATCAAACGGCTAGATAAGCTATCATAAGGAGTGTTTGTATATTAGGCCACCCTATTGACAGCCCCACTCTATAGAAGGCTCAAAGTAACATAACAGCAGCAACAGCAGTAATACAAAACGATGCCCCAGTTTATGCCAATTATAGCTACATGATACAAAGCACCTCGCACGACTAACATCCAGAGTTTATTTACTTTTCCTAGAAATAGAGCGTTTGCTTCATCGGTCGGTCGGTCGGTCGGTCGGTTCATTCTACCCATCACCTAATGAATACAAATGTTCTCAAATACCTTGAAACATGGACGATTATCCCCACTAATACATACATTTAATGTGCTGCTGCTATGTGTATGAGTGTGTTGTGTGTGTGTGTGTGTGCTGTGAGTGTGTAAACATGTCTACATGGATTTGTTTGCAAAAGCCTTTAATACCCTCATCAGTAGGCTACTCTCTCTCTATCCTCGTGTCCATCAACCATGTAGTCGATGGTCCTTTTGTTTCCAACTCTTAACCCCAAACATAATAAATGCCAATACTCTGGCAATCCACTTGAAGCCATGATGTTGTTCCTCGGGAAGCCGATGTTTCTCGGTGTCCCTCTTAGGCGTTTCAAGCAATCGGAGTGTGTAGAATTTTGTACTTTTTTGGTGAATTAGCTGCTGTTGTTGCTGCTATTGCTGTTGCTGCTGCAGGGATTGCAATGTAAACTCTTTTTTTCTGAAAGGAATTGATTTGTTGCCATTGATGTACCTTTCAATTCGTTCGTTGTACAACGGAGCACCAACAACAACTATTTTCCAGGATCTAAAGTCTAAAGTCGTCGTCGTCGTCTATTGACAATGGAGTTTGGCACTAAGTCGGAAAGGGGAAGTGGAAGCATAAACTTGCTGCACATGTTTGGCCAAAAGGCAGTTTTTTGTTGCTGTTGTATCTTTACTAAATGGCCTCCTTTTGAAAAGACGATACAATAACAGCCATGGTACTGAAGTTGTTTGTTCTGTCCAGCAGAGCAAAAGATATCAATGTGTGTGTTTGTTTGTGTATGAGTAAAAAAACGCTGGTGTCAGACGCTTGGTGTCTGAATATAGACATGTGTGTACGTACGTGGTAGTGCGTCCCCGTCTGTAGGTATGTAATTGTAAATAAAAATGAACATTGATGAGTCCACAACTCCATGTCCCGCCCTGCCCTGTACTGCCATTCCTCCCCTCCCCTCCACTCAATTGAATTGACATTTTGGCTAAACTCCAAGTTTGTATTAAGATGTTGCCATTTTTTTTTGCTTAGTTTTCCTTAAACGACGATGAGCGAGCATCGTTTCGCATTCTAAAAAGAAGAAAGGACGCAACAGCAACTCTATGAAGAGGCTTTTAGAGTCGTTCGGTTGGTCGTTTTATTTTGCTGCCACTCTATTCAGATAATGGCGCATATAAGTTCATTATTTTAAAAGGACCTTAGGGGGTTTATTTTGAATATGGCAAATTATGATATGAGCGGTTTCTATTGTTAGAGAGACAGAGAAACGGCTCTAATGGCATATGTGGTGTCTTTTAAGAAAATAAACATAAAGTTCTGAAAGTATGCATTGAAGTGTAGGGAAAGTTTTTGCAATGAATTGGAGTATATAATATTAAATGGAAAGAATATTTGTATGGGCCAGCAACTTATTAGGGGAGAACAAGGCAATCACCTAATGAACAGATAATATTTGTTGTGTACATTAATAATGCAGTATATTTTGTGAGAATTTTTGAAATTAATTTTGTTAAAGCTCTTATTTTAAGGAAGGGGATTTAGATGAAACTAGGCGTCTAGTCTGCGTAGTTATTAAAAAATTGACAAATTAAAACTCACACGTTAAGTGAAAACACGTATGGACCAAAAGTCCGTTTATGTTTGAATCGATAGCTGCATCGAGCAGCCATGGCTGGTGAGGCGGAGGAGTTAACAATTGCAAGAGCATCCGATGGAAATTCATGACGTCATTCATCGGAGCACAAAGTGCGTTCTGTTTACGCAAGTACTATCGAAACAATAGTTCTTTAACTATAGATCAATGAAAACATTGAGCTCACGACTACATACGGCATAGAAATTAATTAATAATCGGTGCAAAAGTTTGAGGAGAAAGGTTCAGTGCAAGTTTTGGTGTATGTATATTTTAACTACTACAAAGTATTTCTTTTGTACCAAAAACTTATTTTATTGCATAAAACCGTTATTTTATTGTACCTAAATGTACTATTATTGTACCAGATTGCAATTTCGTTTTACAAAAAGTACTTTTATTGAATTATAAAGTACTTTTTTGATACAGTTAGTACTACTTTTGTGCCAAAAAGTACTTTGTTTTACTAAAAAAGCACCTTATTTCACCAAAAAGTACTTTTATTGCACTAATATGTACTGTTATTTTACCAAAAAGTAGTTTAATGTACTTACAATTTTTTTGTATTTTACTATTAAGTATATGGGACCGGCCGTGGCATAGTGGTTAGACCACGCAACTACCATGCGGGAGATCGCAGGTTTAAACCTGGCTCCAGTCATCTTAAAAGAAAAAAAAATAAATAAAATTTTCTTTCATTGTCGGCTCCCCTCGAATGTTGTTGGCAGCAACTTCGCAGTATTAAGCGTCGATTCAATCGTCGTGTCTAGTAAGAGCTTCTCAAACAGTGACGTTCGCATTCGTCGATAAACAAGTAGGTGCCGTTAGTTGTGAATCTAAAAATAGAAAGCGTGTTAATTCACAACAACGCGAGAAGCTATCCCATACCTCATTCATGGGGTGCAAAGGGAAATTAAGTTTTTTATTAAGTATTTTTATTGTAGTAAAATAAACTTTATTAATACCAAAAAATATTTATTGTAATAAGAGGTCCCTTTATTGTACTAAATAATAGTACATTGTACCACAAAATACTTTCATTGTACCAAAGAGTACTTTTATTGTAAAACTTTATTAATAACAAATGGTCCTATTATTAAACAAAACAAACTTTTATATTATCAAAAAGTACTTTTGTTGTACTAAAAAGTACCATTATTGTTTCATAAAGTACTTTCATTGTACCAAAAAGTACTTTAATTTTACCAAAGAGTACTTTTAATGTAAAAGAAAGTCCTTTTATTGCAACAACTTTTAACACCAAATTAATTGTACTAAAGAGTACTTTTATTGTAAAATATGCTAATATGCTTTCATTGTAGAAAAGAAAGTTTGTAAAATAAAGTACTTTAATACTAATAAATTATTAAACAAAACTAACTTTTTCTTCAAAAAGTACTTTTATTGTACTTAAAATTACTATTATTGTATGAAAAAGTACTTTCATTGTACCGAAGAGTTCTTTTACTGCAAAATAAAGTACTTTGATAATAAAACATGTCCTGTTATTAAACAAAACGAAATTTTTTATCAAAAAGTACTTTTCTTGTACTAAAAAGTACGATATTTGTATAAAAATTACTTTAATTGTACCGATAAGTACTTTTATTTTAAAAAAGAATACATTATTGTTAATATTATACAAAACAAACTTTTTTTATCAAAAAGTACTTTTGTTGTACTAAAAAGTACCATTATTGTATGAAAACGTACTTTCATTGTAATATAAAATACTTTGATTGTAATAAATAGTTTTTACTAAAGATTACTTTTTTTGTAATAAAAAGTTCTAATATTTGATATTATTATATTTATACTTTGTTATTGAAAAAGTACTTTTATTGAGAAAAGTACTAGTATTGTACCATAAAGTACTTTTTTGTACCAATAAGTATTTATTATTCTAACGTTTAGCGCTTTAATTATACCAAGAAGTACTTTTATTGTACAATAAAGTAATATTATTGTACTAATAAGTGCTATTATTGCTCCGAAAAGTACTTTGTTTAAAAAAACGTTCTTTATTGCACAAAAAGGAGCTTTACTGTACTAAAATACAATTTTGTTGTACCAAAAAGTACTTATATTATACCACAAGGTACTATTTATTATACTATTAAGTTATTTAGTCACACAAAATGTACTTCGATTGTACTAAAAATTAATATATTTGTGCCACAAAGAACTTTTATTGTCCAAAAAGTCCTATTATTGAAACAAGAAGTACTTTTATTGTAACACTAGTGGGCCGGCAATGCTTCGCTATTGCACATTAACTTGTAATATATTTCACATTTAGGTCTACAAAGTACTTTGAAAACGTTCATCAGCAAAGTCATATCTATAGTGCTTACATGTAGATTACGTTTTTTCTGTATGTAGGGCGAAAAGCCACTTCTTCCAAAAATCGGAAACAGACATTCCGCTAATTTTAATAATTTTTATTTTGATCTGTAGTAGCGGATACTAACTATCTTTTTGGAACCATTTCTCGTTCAAATAATGTGCAATGACATGATAAATAAAAAAAATCACTTGATCGTCCACTGGCTCAAATTCTTCCACCAGTTAGATCTTATATAGATGCAGGCCAAGATCTTTCTTCAGCATTTGCATAGACCGAGTTGCTGAGAATGGCGTCGGTTTGATAAATTCGAGTCCCCTGTCACACTTACGTCTAAAACGTCGATGGCTTCTATTAGCTGCTCAGATGGATCATTATATGCACCCTCAACTTCACAAAGGGCTCCATAAGTTTGGCGAACAGAACGTGCATTTTGAAAATAAATTTGTAAGATTTGCAAACGTTGTTCTTGTGTAGTTTTTACATGGTGATTTTCCAAAGTATACTAAAAGAAGTTCTATACGTCAAAAAAAAATACCCCATATATAGGTTATTTACAAATATTTGCTTATGTTACCTCTGACATACTTTAAAAATGTTAATTGTGCCCCAATAAAACAAAAGGTGTTTTCCAGTATAACTACAATGAATATTGCATTTTTTTCTGAAAAGTAACTGGTGTACGGACCTTATTTGATACAGTTTAAATATTTAACTATTGAAGTGCGTGGCAGCGCCTCGGCACTTTTTACTTATTAATTTCCAAATAGCCTGTTCATTAGGGCGGAACAATTTGTTCGCGTCTAAAAAAACGTGGTAATCGTATACCAGTATCGCAATGTACGATGAATTCTTAGACAATTTCGCTTAGAAACTATATGTCTACAATCAATTCCTAGTTCGCGCTGAGAAGCATGAAGATTTCAGGATTTCAGACGTACTATCCCGATGTTTGGAGACCAAGACGAAGAGAATAGTATATTGTTGACATTGTTTTGGATCCCGCCCAATATTCTGAAAAATGATTTTTCAAAACTTAATTTCCGTATGCGAACTCTCAGAGGTCATAACTTTTTAACCAATACATAGAGTTGCTTCTATAATACCTCATTTACTTTGCTGGGAAATTAGTTTTACGCAGAAGGTCTCGAAAAATATATATCTGAAGTTTTCGGTTTGTGCTCATTTAAAAACCAAAAAAAATTACTTCTTGTAAGCGCGGAATACCTTGTGTTATCGAATATTGCCATTTTCACCCCCTAAACAATGTGTAGCCTATGTTACTCGCGGGGTTATTCGGAAGATTCCCTGAAAATTTCATCAAAATCGGTCCAGCCGTTTTCGAGTCCATACATTACATACATTATACACACATCCTCTTTAATATATATAGACAAAGTAGTTTTATTGTACGAAAAATTAAATTTAATTTTACCAAACAGAATTTGTTACAAAAAAAGTGTATTAGTGTATCAGAAAGTACTTTCATTGTACTAAAAAAAAGTAGTTTTTTACTAAAAATTTCTTTTATTTTACTAAAAAGAAAAACTTTTTTACTAAAAAGTACTATTTTTAAAAACTTGTATACTGTTACTGTACTAAAAAGTATTTTTATTGTACTTAAAGAGAAGCTATTCTATACCTAATTCATGGGGTGTAAAGGGGTATTAAGTTTTTTAATTTTTACTTAAATGTCCTATTATTGTACCAAAAAAGTTTTTAGATAAAAGTTATTTACTGCACTTATATTGTACTAAAAAGTACTATTATTGTACCAACAATTAATTTTTTTAAAAATATAAAGTACTTTTATTTTACTAAAAATTCTATTATTGTATAAAGAAGCAATTTGGTTGTACTTACAAGTACTATTATTGTACCAATTAGAACTTTATGTCATTAAAAACTTTTATTGTACCACAAGGCAGTATAATTTTTTCCCCCATAACGTACTTTAGAAATATCAAAAAGAACTATTTTTGTACTAAAAAGTACTTGCAATGTGCTAAAAATGACTTGCACTGTACTAAAAAGTACTATTATTGTACCACAAAATACTTTCATTTTACAAAAGCCCATTTTTGTTTTACCAAAAAATAATTTTATTGTCATATAAAGTATTTTATTGTAACAAATTGTATTAGTATTGTACCGAAAAGTAGAATTATTGTACTATAAAGTACCTTAGTGCATACAAAATAACATTTATTATGCCACAATGTACTATTATTGCACGCAAAAGTACTTAAGTGCACTTTCTAGTACTTTTATTGTACTTGAAAGTAATATTATTGTAGCGACATGTACAATTTGCATCACTAAGTAATTTCATTGTGCTAAAGAGCATATTTGGTTTACCAAAAAGTAATTTTGTTGTAAAATAAAGTATTTTATAGTACTAAAAGTAGAATTATTATGGCAAAAACTACCTTAGTGTTCTAAAAAGTACATTTATTGTAATAGAATATAATGTTATTCAAACAATATGTAATTTTTATTGTATTGTATTTTTATTGTACTAAAAACTACAATGTATTAATGTTCCAAAAAGTACAAAATACTTTTATTGTACTAAAAACTAATATAATTGCACCTAAAAGTACTTTTTTATACTAACACTCAATTATATTTCAGTGTTTTATTTAAAATTGCAAAAAAAACGTTTTTAATGAACCAGACAATTGCAAATTAAATGTAGACTTTTTAATAAGTTTAATGTTAACATATATATTAAAAATTTGTCATGTCTAAAGAATTAAACTTAAACAAATTTTATGCAATTCGTCTTTTGAATTGACTTCCTATGTAATAAAGTTTGAACATCCTGAACCATTCTCTCTCCCTCTCACTTTGAAAATTATAACTTCCTCTACTCTAGATTATGCCATTTTTCCTAAACAGATCATTCGTCAACAATTTCACAACACAAAAATTCGATTAATCATCACATTATCCACCCTGTTTGCCGCCTAAAACTTCCCAAAATCCTAAACGGAAAATAGCAGTCACTTTACTGAGCACTAAGTCATCCAACACAATTTTATGGCACACGTCTGCAACACCTGTTTTTCAACGCAAGACATATGTTTAATGTTTTATGTGTAAATAACCTGAAAATAGCTATTTCGTGTTAGAAGATGAAATAATAAAAAAGAAAAAACTTTCTCCAAACTAAGATTTTTATTTTGAGGAATATAACAACACTAACAACTTTGAGCGAATGCCAGCCAAAGAGGGGAAAAATCGTGCGAGTAGCCACCACCAACTGCTTATACTCCACTATAAAATGAAAGATTTATTTATAGCACTACTTCACATTTACACCTGATCCTTTATATGATACTTGTAGTATTGAATACAGCCATATACACCTACAGACATGTGTGCAAAGCTACCTGCTTAGGTGTACAACTAAACCATAAAAAAACACACACACACCAAGAAACCTTTTTAAATAAACTTGCAAAGTTTGAAAGAGAATAATGGCAAACATGTGAAAGTTCTAATGTGAAATTTAACAAAGCTGGAGAGAAAAATGAAAGCCAATGATTCACTTTTACAAGTCCTAGGAATCCTTAATACTTCATATATGTAGATGCAATGTAAAGAACTAGAAAATGTTTACATTCATGTCGGTTAGAGAGAAGATTAAGTGAAACTTTTGTAATGGAAGAGTTAGAAATTTGTATTTGCTCATATATTAGAAGGACACGTTTTGAAATGTGATTTGGTAAGGTATAACTCTCTTATTGTTGAATAAATAGTAACATTTAAGGGCCGGATGTCTAACAATATTAAAAATCGAAGCAACCATCTTGTGAAAAATATGCGACATTTAATAGAAAGACAAATTGTAAATGTTGAAGACATAAAATTACACAGTACAAAATTTTCAGCTCATTGATTTGGGACACAATTCGAATTTAATATCGATTTGAAGTATCGTATAGGGGAATTTGTCACGTTAAGGCTCTTTATAATAAGATATGTAATAGTTTATTCTTATTTACGCATAGCCAAAACCTGGTTAGGGCTGTATTCTTATTACATGAAAATATTTACGATACATTGACTTACTTACATTTGTTTGCTCAATAAATCGTATATTAAATAAATTTTCGTTAAATATGAAATGAAAAAGTCATAGCATTGCGTAATGGTGATATGGTGAAGTAAAAGACTTGTATTTCGCAGCTCTCCCCCTCACCCACCACAACAAATAAAACATTTTCTTCCATACCCACGAAACACACACACACTCATATAAAATGTTTGGGAAATTGCAGTAATTTTTCACTTTTTTGCCATTGTAATAGAACATTATAAATTACCTACATATGTACGTACGTACGAACGAGTACATGGGTCCTTAGAGTGGGGATAAAGAAGTGAACCATATTGTCCATAATTGAATGGCGTAAATAAGGATCTGTCGAGTGGCGAAAGCTAAAGGCGACCCTTTTCTATTTACTGTTGCCCATGTTTAATAAATTACATGTAAAAGGAAATGCATAGAACCTGACGAAGGATAATGAATGGCAGAATGTGTTATTAAAAAAATTTGGTATTTTTAAAGTGAAATTGTGGAAAGATTAGGTGTGGGATAAAGAGTAAACCTTATGAATTAAGCAGAATTTAATTGGATTGAAAACTTAAAAATATAAAAATATAAAATTGTAGAAATATAATAATATAAAAATATAAAAATATAAAAATATAAAAATATAAAAATATAAAAATATAAAAATATAAAAATATAAAAATATAAATATAAAAATATATATAAAAATATAACCCCCCCGGGAATTGACACCTTGATGTGGTGGGGGGCTGAGTAACTGCAAGGAGTTTTGGGGCGATGCCAGTGATACTTTTTGTATCGGCAGGGACACCCATACTGGTAAGGCCCAAAATGAGCAGCGAAACCAGGATCAATTCACAACCTAGAAGGAAAACTATAAACCAACCCATAAATGGAGAGAAGACTTAGAAATAGAATTGTACATCTGTCGCCATCCGGGGGCGCCCGGGCGAACTCTGGAGCTACCGCTGGAGGGAGCAGCATACGAGCCGGTAGTGGTGGTGCAGTTCAGCAGACATTGCCCACCGGGGTAACCCGAACCAACCATAGTCTGCAAGTTTACAATGACATAACGTCAGCGAGACCCGAACCCGCTCCTACTGTTTCGAGGGTTTCATTGCCTTCGACCACAAGAGCAGGCCTACCTAGACAGCGCATAAGATGGACTAATGAAATGAATAAGGATATTATGCGTTGTCATTATAAAGCCACTAGATGTGGAAACAATCTAATAGGCTACCGAAATAGACAATATATGTATTTCATTTCCCTATATGAACACCTACAAGAACGGCTAAATGAGCAAAGCATAGCAACCAGGGTCAGAAACATCACAATCAACCAAATGATATCTCAGGTTGAACTTATGGAAATATCAAGAGAGGTACAGGAGGAAATACGATCATCCAATCGTATAAGCTTGATGAGGTCTTCAATGAGTGGAAACATTTTGGGGTTAAACCAAGCTCCTAATAGTGATGCAGAGAGAAGTGCCCAAAATAGTGCAACATTGTCCCACCAAGCAGAAATTCAGGACCAAGCAGTAGGCAACGATGTCCAAGTTACGGGATCCTTAAATCGTCAGGAAGACATACAATTCCAAACAATTCTAGATAAATTCGAGGAAACCATTTTAGAATACGGAATGCTGGATCCCATTTGTAGACCCCAAATACCGAAAATCCAGATTAATGGAAAGGTAAAAAACTACTTGGTGCATATTAATAACATCCTGGAAAGTCTCCTAAACGAGCATGATACCTTAGAATCTGTTCACAGCGCAATATATTGTGCAGCATTGACTATGTGCAAAATGTGTGGCGTGAGAATCGAAGTGGCCCATAATCGCAATCGGAGCAGATGCATCAAACCGCCTTGGCAAAGACGCCTTGAAAGCAGAAAGACCAGACTGCGAGCGGAAATTGGACGACTGACACAATATAAACGAGGGGTCCGTTCACAACATCTAATTCGAAAGGTCAGTCGTATTTTAGGATCAGAAGCTATGGAGGTATTAACACCCAGAACCATTGATGATGTAATAGACCGTAAAACGCAGATATTGCAGGCAGTCAGTAGTAGACTACGACGATACCTGACTAGCAAGATTAGACGAGATGAGAATCGGCTTTTTAAGTTCAACCAGCGAAAATTTTATCGGGAACTCGAGAAACGAGACCAAGATCAGGTCAATAACTTACGGACTCCAGGTCAGAACGATTTAGAATCGTTTTGGGGAGGATTGTGGGAATCAGCTCCTACATATACCGAAAACCCAATATGGAATGAAATGATGAGTACAGAACGTATGCAATCTAGTTCCATCACTGAATCGGACCTGCGAACGGCTTTAAACAAAACGAAAAATTGGAAAGCACCAGGAGTTGACGGATTACAAAATTTTTGGCTGAAACATCTTAATAGCACTCACTCATATCTGATATTACATCTGAATAAGATACTGAGTGGGGAATCGACAATGCCATCCTTTTTAACGTCTGGGAGAACTTATCTTCTGCATAAAAACGGTGATACAGATAACCCTGAAAACTATCGCCCTATTACTTGTTTACCAACTGTATATAAACTGCTCACTAGTATCATATCTGAAAAAATTTACGACCATTGTACTAGAAACCAATTACTACCATTAGAGCAAAGGGGATGTGCAAGAAATTCAAGAGGCTGCATGGAATTGGTTACTATCGATGCTATAATCACGAGAAATTCTATTTGCCACCAAAGAAACCTAAGTGTTGCTTATATTGATTATAAAAAGGCATTCGATAGCGTACCCCACCCATACCTAATCCAAACACTGAAGAACAACGGAGTGGACGAAAAAATAGTTTCTTTTTTCGAAAGGATTATGCCCACATGGAGGACGAAAATTATACTTAACGGGATTACTACCAGGGAAATTCAAATTAGAAGAGGGATTTTTCAGAGAGATACATTTAGCCCGCTTTGGTTTTGTCTAAGCCTTTCACCTCTGAGCACAGCATTGAACAACTCCCCTAATGGATATCGCATAAAATATCAACAGCGACAGTCCGCAGTCACCCACCTTCTGTATATGGATGATCTAAAATTGTTTGCTCGGTCGAAATACCACCTCTCAAATCTAATACATATTGTAGAATCATTCAGCAGAGATATATGCATGGAATTTGGATTCGACAAGTGTAAATCTATAGAAATGATACGAGGACAAGTAGTTCATTCGCAGGGGTTTACCCTCCATGATGGTACTATAGAAATGTTGGAATCTGATCAATCCTATAAGTATCTAGGAGTGGAGGAAATGAAAGGAATCCACCACACAAGTATAAGGGAAGCTCTGAAAAAACGCTGCGAGGCAAGATTAAGAAGACTGTGTGCAACTAAGCTGAATTCAATGAACATGATTAGGGCAATTAACACCTATGCCATCCCAATACTTACATACTCATTCGGGATAATAACGTGGAGTGATACGGAATTGAATTCAGCACAAAGAAAAATAAGAACGACATTAACAAGGTACAGACAACATGGCAAATTTCCACACCAACTGGAACTCGAAAATGTGGATAAACATGCCTCCACAATATGTTTCCAATACGGACAACTGTTTCCGGAAACAGAAGGATTTTTAATGGCCATACAGGATGGGATAATGCACACCAAGCATTTC
The DNA here is from genome assembly GCA_964034835.1 of Muscina levida. Classification (NCBI taxonomy): domain Eukaryota; kingdom Metazoa; phylum Arthropoda; class Insecta; order Diptera; family Muscidae; genus Muscina; species Muscina levida. The sequence continues at coordinate 17,573,931 of OZ035883.1, read as the reverse complement.
CGCCGAGTTATCCTGCATGAAGACATTGATAATCACTGCCGGCGATGTGGCCAGGCTGCGGAAACTACAGAACACATCATCAATGGTTGTTCGATAATGGCGAGTACGGCCTACCTTAAAAGGCACAACGACGTGGCGAAAATAATCCATCAAAACCTTGCGATTAGAAGTGGTTTCTTGGAGGAAAAACTTCCATATTTCAGATATGAACCGGAGGTAGTGCTAATGAGCAGAAACTTTAAACTGTATTGGGACCGATCAATGTCAACAGATCGGACAATTAACGCCAACAGACCAGACATAATTTGGATAGACAAATGCAGAAAGGTTGGATACGTTATAGATGTCGCAGTTCCACTTTCGGATAACGTGAATCGAACCATTAGTGAAAAAATATCTAAATATGCAGACTTAGCGTTTGAAGTAAAGCAAAGGGAACATCTAACAACTGTGCAAACTATCCCAATTGTGATATCGAGTACTGGAATTGTGGTAAACTCTGTTTCGCAACATCTCGACGAATTGGGGCTTTCATCGCATTTACATGAAATGTCGAAAGCCATTGCCTTGGGAACATGCCGGATTATGAGGATGTTTTTAGGCTGATGTTACGCCCCACGTCGTAAAACAGTGATATGTGGAAATGATCAATTATAACTTTTATATTATAAATTCAATACTATTCAATATAATTCACTTTAATTTAATTCAAATCAAATCAATTCAATTTAATTCAATTCAATTTAAAAAAAAATAATAAACACTTTAACATGAAGTGCTGAAGTGACTTGTGGCCGAGACCACCGTCATGTTCAGCTTAAATGGACCCCAGCTCGTGCGGTATCTGGGGGGGAAAGAGGCGTGGGTAAAAATATAAAAATATAAAAATATAAAAATATATAAATATAAAAATATAAAAATATAAAAATATAAAAATATAAAAATATAAAAATATAAAAATATAAAAATATAAAAATATAAAAATATAAAAATATACAAATATAAAAATATAAAAATATAAAAATATAAAAATATAAAAATATAAAAATATAAAAATATAAAAATATAAAAATATAAAAATATAAAAATATAAAAATATAAAAATATAAAAATATAAAAATATAAAAATATAAAAATATAAAAATATAAAAATATAAAAATATAAAAATATAAAAATATAAAAATATAAAAATATAAAAATATAAAAATATAAAAATATAAAAATATAAAAATATAAAAATATAAAAATATAAAAATATAAAAATATAAAAATATAAAAATATAAAAATATAAAAATATAAAAATATAAAAATATAAAAATATAAAAATATAAAAATATAAAAATATAAAAATATAAAAATATAAAAATATAAATATATAAATATTTAAATATATAAAGATATAAAAATATATATATATAAAAATATAAAAATATTAAAATATAAAAACATAAAAATATAAAAATTTAAAAATATAAAAATATAAATATATATAAATATAAAAAATATAAAAATATGAAATTATCAATATAAATTATGTTAAATAAATTTATTTAACTGCAACACTTAAAAATATTTGCCCTCAAAACCCCTTTAAATTATATACTTCACCTTATATTACGTAGTCATCGTATTCTTGCTTTGTTCTCCTTAAATTTAACATCAACTTAACGCGCAAATTTAAGCCAGGCTATAACCCCAAATTTGCCATAAAATATGTTATGTTTTTATTAAGTTTCATATGCTCGAGTACACACACACATATGTATGAATGACAATCCTGCAGCATACCCTCAAACAAAAATATTATTGTGGACGATTTATTTTTATTTTCACCGAGTCACATTCGAATATTTCTGTGTTTCGCTGCAGTAAAAGAAATACTATATAATAAAAACGTAACATCACAGCCATAAAGAGATGAAAGAGTTAAGCTATTAACGGGACTCGTTTCGTTCTCATCCTATTTTGTGTGTGAGTGGCAATAAATGATAACTTTATTGTTTATTGTTGACATCAACGTATCTAAGTGTATATGTTAGTGTGTGCTGAGTATGATAAAGGACTATGCACCAGAAGCAACAGTGTATCCTGGCTATAAACATATGTTAACTATACCCATGAAAATAATGAACCCAAAACCGGCAACCGAATGTACGTAGCAACAACATTAACATCACCACCAACAACACTAGCAGTCAGTCTATGTATCAACAACATCATCGTCACATCACAATTTGTTTGTTGCACAGTTGCAATCAGCAAGAGCACAGCAACAAGCCACCATCACCATAGCTATCGCTATTGCCATCGTCATCAGCAACAGTACATATTATCATTATCGCCATCATCATAACCAGAGGAGTCATCTCCATCATTTCAAACCACTACCACTACAGTGGCATTAAATCCCACACATGCACGCACACACACTGCCAATTTGTTTAGAGCCAAAAGAGTGTTAAAGACTTTCATGAAAACAGCCACTGTTAGCTTTACGTTCATGTCAAGTTGTCTAACGAAGCAACAACACTTCGGAAATTCTCCTAGGAGTGGCATCATAAAATTATTTTTGATATTCGTTTTAGTGCGAATAAATTAGAAAGAGATTTTTCCATAATTTCTTTGAGTGCACAGAACGGATAAGCCATAACGGAAATCAATTACACAATTCTCGGATGTTCTGGATTTTGGCACCGTAAGATAGGTAATAGTAGAGAGCACAATACTGTGAGTTGGAATATTCGTTAATTGTGATATAAGAAAATGCACATCTACGTGTTGATGATTAAATACATATTTCTAATATATATTTTTCAGCTGCTTAAGATCACACGGACTTCCATCAGATGACAGTCTTATCTGTCAAGCCGAAAGATTTGAAAGTGCTTTAAAACAAAAGCATAGGATAGCGAATGCAATTTCGGTGACTTTCAAAGAGCCAGAAATATATTTTGTGAAATATATGACATCTTCAACGAAGCGATTTGTTCATTATTAATTATATTTTGAATTAAAATATTAGCATCTAGTAAAAAGCTTTATGGCAGACTTTGAAATGAAAAGCCATTTGGGCTACGAAGAGAAAACGTATTTTATATTTTTATATTTTTATATTTTTATATCTTTATATCTTTATATTTTTATATTTTTATATTTTTATATTTTTATATTTTTATATTTTTATAGTTATAAATTTTTATATTTTTATATTTTATATCAATTTACGTTAGTGTATCGTATGATACATCAAATTCGGCTAAAGATCAGAAAAATGTTTTTTTTTTTGTATTTTTTTTTATTTTTGTATTTATTGTTTGATAATTTTGGTCAAATTCAGTGTGTCACGCACTAGGATGACGCGTTTCGAACTCCATGACGAGTTCATCTTCAGACCCCTTTGTGACGAACTGATGCACAATGGTACATCATCAGCTGTATATATATCTACAATTATGCGAAACATGTGCATATGAAGTAGATATCAGCCGAAAATGTCCAGCATAGTTATGAATTTGACCATTGATAACCTAACATATATATATATGTATATTTTTATATTTTTATTTTTTTATATTTTTTTTTATATTTTTATATGTATTTTTATATTTTTATATTTTGGCTCTATGAAAAATGCCCCAAAAAAAAAACGAAAAATTACCCAAAATAAAATTGGGCGAAAAAAAAATGAAAAATGACCCAAAACTCAAGAACGAAATTTTCCCCAAAAATTATGAAAAATACCCCAAAAAAATATTCTTGTTTTATATTTTTATATTTCTAAATTTTTATATTTTTAAATTTTTTTTTATTTATATTTTTATATTTTTACATTTTTGTATTTTTATATTTTTATATCTTTTATATTTTTATATTTTTATATTTTTATATTTTTATATTTTTATATTTTTATATTTTTATATTTTTATATTTTTATATTTTTATATTTTTATATTTTTATATTTTTATATTTTTATATTTTTATATTTTTATATTTTTATATTTTTATATTTTTATATTTTTATATTTTTATATTTTTATATTTTTATATTTTTATATTTTTATATTTTTGTATTTTTATATCTTTATATTTTTATATTTTTATATTTTTATATTTTTATATCTTAAAATTTGTATATATTTACATTAAATCACAGTTTAACATTATCAAATTAAGTTATTGCAATAAATAAAAGGAGTCCAATGAAACTTCTATCACAATTTTTTACGACATGAAACCTCTCCTCCTACTACAGCTCTTAATTCCTAAAATCTTCCCGCAAACACTCTAATGGGTGACGGCTAAACTCAAATCACTGACACTCATTGGACCTTCTTCCCAATGCAATGGTAATCTTATGGAAACATTAGCTTCATCATCCAATTCCACCAAAAAAATACATTCGTACCCGTTTCTTGGACGTCCAACAGCGTCGACAGCAGCAGTCTTTGTTCTTTCTCCCCCATCAAAACGTGAACTCCACACAAACACTGAAATAAAAACGCATCGATGTTTGTTGGCGATAACAGCCATAGTGCATAGTCGAAAAAGTACAATTGTGCTGCGAATGCACTTAAACTACAAAGTAGAATGCCACACACATTCACACAAATGTATGGACAGTGCGCGCTGTGGAGCTGAAGAATATCCACGCACACAGGGTAGCAATGAAGTCCTTATCACAAGTTAAACATTTGTGACAACTAGAACTCATTAGATTTGCAACAATGTCAGACAAGCAGACAGACAAATGCATCAGAGAGCATCAAGTAGTGTAGAGAGGTTGCTCTGTTGCTCTACAACAATGATGATGATGATGATGGAGAGAACAACAAAGGCTGACATTGTGTTGAAATGCAATCTTACTTGCAACACTCGTAGTCACATGGACACTAACAGGCCACAATGGTTAGAAGCTGTTGGTTGGGTGGCAGGTTTAGAAGACATGCAAATATGTTGGTTAAACGTGGCTTGAGGGAAAATTGATAAATTATTTTTGTGCGGCCGTGTCGGTATGATTGAAAAATGAGTCCTAAGTAGAATAAGTGTGACTATATGTATATATTGTGGAAATCAAGTGAGGTAACTAGATGAGTAAATTGATGTTATTTGAGAGAAGACAGAGGGTTGTAATGACACACTTGTAATAATAAAATAGACCATACTAGGCGCACTTCTAACAAAAACAAATTTTATGAAGGTGAGGAACTGTAAGTCTTGTAAAAATAATTTTACGTTTTTGCGTAGTTTATGGTCAATAAAGATTCCATTAGGGTAGTTTTAGACATAATATAAAAAATATGTTAAATGTAAAAATATTAAAAATATTGCAAATATTAAAAATATTACAAATATTAAAAATATTTAAAATATTTTTTAATATTAAAAATATTAAAAATATTAAAAATATTAAAAATATTAAAAATATTAAAAATATTAAATATTAAAAATATTAAATATATTAAAAATATTAAAAATTATTAAAAAATATTAAAAATATTTGAAATATTTAAAATATTAAAAATATTAAAAATATTAAAAAGATTGCAAATATGAAAAATATTAAAATTATTATGCAATTGTGTCCGATGGACATATGCATAGGCAAGTGCTTGTGTGTGTATTATATTGGCATGTTGTGCGCTTCGAGGATGCTTTCTTCGCACCGTTGGGAAAAGTTCTCATTAGCTTTGAGATGTTTTCTTCCCTTAAGGTTTGTGATGATAGAGGAGAAGGCACAGCAAAGGGCGCTGACGAGACATTGTGGTGAATGTCGAAATGACGTCATACGCCTAACCTGCTGTCAACATAATACATTTCACACTCTTGACTAAAAACCTATTGGCAATAATAAATAATTGCCAATGGAACTGATCTCAAACCGAACTATGACAATATCATTATTGAAAATATTAAAAATATACAAAATATTAAAATTTTTAAAAATATTAAAAATACTTAAAATATTAAAAATATTAAAAATGTTAAAAATATTAAATATTAAAAATATTAAATATATAAAAAATTATTAAAGAATATTAAAAATATTTGAAATATTTAAAATAATAAAAATATTAATAATATTAAAAATATTAAAAATATTTAAAATATTTAAAATATTAAAAATATGAAAAATATTAAAAATATTAAAAATAGTAAAAATATTAAAAATATTAAAAATATTAAAAATATTAAAAATATTTAAAAAATTAAAAATATTAAAAATATTAATAATATTAAAAATATTAAAAATATTAAAAATATTAAAAATATTAAAAATATTAAAAATATTAAAAATATTAAAAATATTAAAAATATTAAAAATATTAAAAATATTAAAAATATTAAAAATATTAAAAATATTAAAAATATTAAAAATATTAAAAATATTACAAATATTAAAAATATTAAAAACATTAAAATAATTCAAAAAATTTAATTTATTAAAAATATTAAAAACATTAACAATATGAACAATATTAGAAATATTAAACATATTAAAAATATTAAAAACATTAACAATATTAAAAATATAAAAAATATTAAAAATTTTAAAAATATTAAAATATCAAAATATTAGAAACTAGCTGGCCCGGCAGACTTCGTCCTGCCTCCAAATTTTTGTAAAATATGTGTATTTGAAATCTAAAAACGATTGGTTTATTTTTTTGACCTCTAAAATATATCAATTTAAAGGGCGAGGTTTTCCCGGATAAATTCTGTTATTCATATATCTTAAAGATTATTATATATTATTATACGAATTGCTAAAACGGATCAGCAGTGTCGTCCATGATGGGATGAAAACTTACTTATTGATAGGCATATATTCTAAAACCACATTTTTAAGCCGATTGACTGACCTATTACTTTCAGCGTTGGTGTACTGGGTGATTGTACCTTTTTATCCTAAGGAGTACGAATTTCCAAAAATGCATTCATTAAGCTCAGCAACCCCATTAACCGTATGGTCTGGGTGATATCAACAGTTATTCCTATTTTCGTTATTGTCCCCTAAAATTTTGAAATGGGAAAAACAACTTTGTGAAGCTCTCTAATTCAGTAGGAAGTGCGCCATTATAAAAGTTAGTCATTCTTCTTTAAGCCTTTTTGCAGTCTGGGTGACCATCTACAGCCAATCCTTAACTTTCACTGAAATTTTGGAACAAATGGGGCCAACCGTTTTCACAATTAGTGGTGACATCAAAATGTACATCTTTTTTATATATATAGACTTCTGAATAACTATGATGTTAAAAAAAGTGTATCATAAGCTAAACACCGGCAACTGGTTCCAAACATACATTCAAAATTTTCTCATGCCAACAAAATCATATATATTTTAAGTTTAAGTAAAATCGGACAACCGATATTCAAAATCTTCTCATGCCAAAAAAATCATATATTTTAAGTGTAAGTAAAATCGGACAGTTGATATAAATTTTCGAAATAATTCAACCCCAGCCAGATCAACTGCGGGTCCATATATACAAAAAAAAATGTCATAATAAAACAAAAATACATTCTAAATTTCCATGAAATTGTTTAATTCGTTAAAATTTTCATTATAATTCCATCAAAGCGACACCTACCGGGTCAATTTATACAAAAAAATTTCTCAAGGTTCCACAAAAATAAATACTAAATTTTAGTTAAATTGATACATGCATTCATATTTTCGATATAAATCCACCCTAGCGCCATCTACCGGGTCCATTTGTACATACGATTTTTTCTAATGATCAAACAAATATAGATTCTGAATTTCAGTTAAATTGGCCCATTCGTTCAAATTTTGATTGTAAACCGACCCCAGCGCCACCTACCGGGTCCATTTGTACATAAAATGTTTTCTCATGATGAAACGACTATCCATTCTAAATTTCAGTTGAATTGGTACATGTATTCAAATTTTCGATATAAATCCACCCTAGCGCCACCTGGATTTGATATTATTTAACACAAACAATCTACGGAAAATTTCGAATCGAATAAAAAAAAAATCAGCCGTTCTCTAGTGATGGTATGACATACGTGGACCATTTCATTTTCATCGGCAGACTTCGTCCTGCCTCCAAATTATTGTAAAATATGTTGAGTGTAGTTGATATAAAAATAAAGATTGGTTTATTTTTTTGACCTTTAAAATATTTAAATTTAAAGGGCGAGGTTTTTGCCGGACAAATTCTGTTATACATATATCTTAAAGATTATTATAAGAATTGCTAAAACGGTTCAGCAGTGTCGTCCATGATACAATGAAAACTTACTTATTGATTGGCATATATTCTAAAACCACATTTTTAAGCCGATTGACTGACATATAACTTTCTGCATTGGTGTACTGGGTGAGTGTACCTTTTTATCCTAAAGAGTACAAATTTCAAAAAATGCATTCATTAGGCTCAGCAACCCCATTAACCGTATGGTCTGGGTGATATCAACACTTATTCCTATTTTCGTTATTGTCCCCTAAAATTTCGAAATGGGAAAAACCACTTTGTGACGCTCCCTAATTCTGTAGGAAGTGCGCCATTATAAAAGTTAGTCATTCTTCTTTAAGCCTTTTTGCGGTCTGGGTGACCATCTACATTCAATTCCCAACTTTCACTGAAATTTTGGGACAAATGGGGTCAACCGTTTTTACAATTAGTGGTGACATTAAAATATACATCTTTTTTATATTACTATGATGTTAAAAAAGTGACTAAATTACATTCCAAATATTAAGTGTATCATAAGCTAAACACAGCCAACTGGTTCCAAACATACATTCAAAACTTTCTCATGCCAAAAAATCATATATTTTAAGTTTAAGTAAAATCGGACAATCGATATAAATTCTCGAAATAATTCAACCCCAGCCAAATTAACTGCGGATCCATATATACAAAAAAAATTCTCATAATAAAACAAATATACATTCTAATTTTCAGTCAAATTGTTTAATTTGTAAAAATTTTCATTATAATTCCACCATAGCGCCATCTACCGGGTCCATTTGTACATACGATTTTTTCTAATGATCAAACAAATATTTATTCTGAATTTCAGTTAAATTGGCCGATTCGTTAAAATTTGGATTGTCAACCGACCCCAGCGCCACCTACCGAGTCCATTTGTACATAAAATATTTTCTCATGATCAAACGAATATCCATTCTAAATTTCAGTTGAATTGGTACATACATTCCAATTTTCGATATAAATCCACCCTAGCACCACCTGGATTTGATTTTTTTTTAACACAAACAATCTACGGAAAATTTCGAATCGAATAAAAAAAATCAGCCAAATCGCTCCAGCCGTTCTCTAGTGATGGTATGACATACGTGGACCATTTCATTTTTATATATATAGATATTAAAAATATTAAATATATAAAAAATATTTAAAATATTTAAAATATATAAAATATTAAAAATATTAAAAATACAGAAATTAATAAAAATATTTAAAATATTGAAAATAATAAAAATATTAAAAATATATTAAAAATATTTTGAATATTGAATATATTAAAAATGTTAAAAATAATTGAGATCTAAATTACTAAAAATATAAAAAATTGTTGCTAGTGATTTCAGCTTTATTCTAATTTTCCCCCCCAAAGCGCCCATTGTGCATTGACCATTTATATTATAAAAATTCCATTGGCGAAAATAACACTAGCGTCTTAAGGTTGCGAAAGACAGTAACTGGTTGGGTGTGCCATCTATTGTAGAAAACTCTGCATATTCGGAAAGGTTTGTATCTGTGCTGCATGGTGAGCGAAGTTAACAACACATTGCTCCTTGCAATGCTATTGCCTACAGCCCCACCTATATGTCATATTTCACAAGACAGATGGAATGCCAAAAATGTCGCAAAAAAATCATAGAAACAAATATCTGCAATAGATTGAATAAATGTCAAAACCCAACAGAGGAAGATAAGTGTCATCAGCACAGCTGTTTGACATCTATGGGAGAGCGAATTCAAGATTTTGGCGGAAACATTCGTGTGAGAGAGCCAATCGGAGAATGACAAACAGGCGAAACTACTCAAAATATAGGAATAAGGTGGCAATGAACACTGGAAACGTATGAAAAATTTGCAAAAATATCAAAACTACAAAATACTTAAAACATTACAAAACCCAAAAATAACAAAATGAAAACGAACCCAAATTTCATGATTCAACTCTTCCCATTCGGCATTGAGCTCCTCATTAATGGTGCAACGGCGATAAAAGCAGCTCCAATATCCGCGAATGCTTAGACAGTGGCCAAAAAATTCTTGAGACATACTCGTCGAAGTTAAACAAACACAAAACACAAATTAACGTAACACAAATTAAAATAAATAAACACAACAGATGCAACAGATTAATAATTAAATGATCGATACATTAAATAAAGTTAACAAATTTAACATAAAAAACACAAACTAAAGTCACGTAACATTAAACAAAAAACTTCAACCGAACACAATGAACTCAAAAAAGGAACTAAATAAACGTTAAAGACAAATGAAAAAGGAAACTCGTTGACTGTTAACAGGTGTCAGTCTGTTAAGTAACGGTGGGAAACGGAAATAAAGCTTTCGGAAACGGTTACAGCGTAAGCTTTATGTTAGAACTCTACAGAGGCAGAGTTGCCAGAATCACGTTGATATTATGTTTTATTATACGAAAATTATTTGCAATTACTTGATATTATTTTGTTTTAAAATTTGATAGCGGTTCTATGGAAGATGCAAAACAAACAAAACAATGCTTCCAAACTTGACTGCAAAGCGAGTTGCGCTTAAACACAAACATATTATTTGGAGTATACATATATTGGCAGCATTGTTGTACAATTAAATACAAAAATTATTAAACATACTATATAAATTAACGCCTTATTCATAAAATGTTATAAGAGGTTTATAAACCATTTTTAAGCAAAAATGCATTTTTAAGCATTTTTAAACAGTATTCATAAACGATTCACATCTTTAATAAGTTTAAGCATGCAATACCATGACGTTTGTACAATTTATTGTATATTTATGAATTTGACATCTTTGTTTTGAGTTTTTAGGCAAATAAATACTCAAAAAATATTTTTCCAAAAATCTTTAAAAATTATTTGTAAATAATAAAATAATATTCGTAACGTATAAATTAACAAAGCAAGGAAATAATGTAATTGGTATCCGATTACTATTTCAACATAAGAAATGAAAATTTAATTTTGTTATGTAATTTTTTACTTGAAACTGTTTCTTACCTTCATGTTATTTGCAGTCTATGAAAAATTGTGCTACAATAATGTTCTATAGTTATTATAAGTGCAAAGAAATATTTGATATTCGATAATAAAACTTTTGTATCCGACTAAAAAGCATATTTTTATACATCATTATTGACCAGAAACAGTCGGTGTTGCCCCTGGAACACATAAAACAAAGGGCTGATAACAAACGATTATGAATACAATTTCTTATTAAAGGTTTTTTAGAGCTAAACATTTCATATCCACTTTAGAAATTTGTTTTGAATAAGGGCGTTAAAATTATGGACTTTAAAAAAACACTGCATATCTAAAGAAATTAAAAAAAATAAATATATATAAAAAAAAATTTATAATATCACATAGAACATATTAATAAAAATGTTTGAAATATAAGAAGTACGATCAAGTTTAAAGAAACTAAAAATGTTATAATTAATAACATTTACAATAATTGATAAAAATATAAACAATAATCAAAATAGTAGTAACATTTTAAATGTTATATAAATATCTAAAAATTAATAAAAAATATTAAAAATTGCTCTTGTTTTGTATTGTTCATCTATATGTGTAAATAATGAATGTGTTTTCATCGTTCGGTTCAAGATCCATTCTATTATTGCTAATAGAAAAAAAATTGTACAAATAAAAATATTAAGAATTTAACTATATTAAAATGTAAACAATATCAAAAATATTAAAAATATATGATATACCAATGATGTTAAAAAATATTAAAAACTTAATATATTTGATATGTCAAAAAAAAAAAAAAAAACATACAAATATTGAAAATTTGATTAAATGATTAAAACTATAATAAAAATATGAATATTAAATTAATAATAATAAAAATTATTAAAAACAAGAAAAATAATACAAATAACGGGTCCGCCATCTAACGATCTTTTTCAACTAGTACTTATGTCGTGAATGGTAACACTTAGCTTATGTCTGATTTGACAGATAATTAGTTTTGTCCTTCCGCTGAACGAATATGGTTGTGTATACGCTTGAACAATGCTGGGAAATATTGCGACATTACTTTAAAAATCATGGTAATGTTGCAGAATGTGTGCGAAAATTGCGTACGGATTTTGGAAGAAGAGAAGCATCGTCAGCTCCGTATGTTCGTTATCTTGTGAAAAAGTTTAAGAAACTGGTATCCTCATCGATAAACTAAAGCATGAAAAGCCAAAAACAGTGCGTATACCCGAGAATATTGTTGCTGTGATAGAAAGTGTGCGTGAAGCGCCATCAACATCAATTCACCGTCGTTCTCAACAATTGAACATTTCGGAGACATCATTGAGACGAATTTTGCATAAAGACCTTGGTATGACGCCATACAAAGTCCAATTGGTTCAGGAGTTTAAGCCAAATGAACATCCAATGCGTTTTCGCTTCGAATTACAGAAGATGCCGATGTTGCCAAAAAAAATTATCTTTTCAGATGAAGCTCATTTTGATCTTGACGGATATGTAAACAAGCAAAATTATCGCATTTGGGGCACAGAAAACCCGCGCGCATACATTGAAAAGCCGATGCACTCAATACGAGTCACTGTTTGGTGCGGATTTTGGTCCAGACGCATAATTGCGCCATTTTTCTTCGAAAATGAGCAAGGAGTGGCCGTTACAGTCAATGGCGATCGATATCGGGCCATGGATATTGGCAACATTTGGTTTCAACAGGACGGCGCTACGTGCCACACAGCCGAAGCTACACTCGATGTTTTGCGCCCTGTTTTTTAAGATCCCATTATCAGCCGCAGAGCTGATGTCGCTTGACCACCTCGGAGCTGCGAGTTGACACCGTTGGACTATTGATCTTAAACCAAACGAAGAAAACAAAGCCAAACAATTTTTAAAATTTTAAAACAATTAATTTTTTAAACATGTAATTAATGCAACATTATTTTAAATAAATTTAAAAAGAAAATATTTTTTTTTAACCAATATTAAAATCATTTAACATATAAGATATATTAAAAATATTGAAAATCTTATAATGAATTTAAAAACTAGCGATAAATACTATACGTATAACAAATATTATTAAACACATATGAAAAATAATAAAAAAAAATTTAAATACATATACTAATAATATAAATAATACTTAAAATATAAATAACGTTAAAAATGAACAAATTAATAAAAAATAAGAATATTAAATAATATATAACACTAAAAATATTAATAAAGTTATAATAAATATATCAAATTTATGTTAGTGTATCAAATGATACATCAAATTCGGCTAACGATCAGAAAAGTGTTTTTATTGTTTTCATTTGTTATAATAAATAAATAATCGTTCGGTTCAAGATCTACTCTAATTGCTAATAGAACTTGTTTTACAAGAGTTGTGTGAAATGGATCGATAGTTGCCAAACCATCTTCATCAGCACCATTTTGCTGTGCCTTCTCCACTCATTATCATAACCTTAAGTGTTAAAAGCTTCAAGAATCCATCGTGAAGCCCAAACACACAGGTGCGAAGACCACTGGTCAACATAATCCAAACAAGCTCTTGTCTATGCTTTGTCCATCGGACAAAATTGCATAGAATTGTTTAATTTTATTAAATGAAATATAATATTTAAAATATTAATAAAATTATAATACATATGTAATCTCAATTGAAATTAAATCAATTATTGAATATATACAAAAAAAACTTAATTTCCCTTTACACCCCATGAATGAGGTATGGATAGCTTCTCGCGTTGTTGTGAATTAACACTCTTTCTACTTTTAGATTCACAACTAACGGCACCTACTTGTTTATCGACGAATGCGAACGTCACTGTTTGAGAAGCTCTTACTAGACATACCGATTGACTCGACACTAATACTGCGAAGTTGTCGACAACATTCGAGGGGAGCCGACAATAAAAGAATTTTTTTTTTAAGAAGACTGGAGCCATTGGTTGGACCTTTGCTCTCACATGGTAGTCGCGTGTTCTAACCAATATGCCACGGCATAGTTAATAAAAATTTAAAAATAATAAAAAAATAATTAAATTTATGTTAAAGATTAAAGATATGAAAAATGTAAAAAATAATACATATATATGAAGAATAAAAAAAATAAAATATAACATGCAAAATACTAAAAATATAAATAATATTGAAAATTGGTAAAACTAATACAAATATGTGAATTTTTGGAAAATAGTAGGTAAAATTATATTAAAAATATAAAAAATAATAAAATTTTAAAAATATTAAAAAAGTTCCAAAAATAAAAATTGTGTTAAAATAAGAATATACAACTGTATGCATTAAAATTAAATAAAATAAAGTTTTATAGCATACTTCTTGTTTTTTTGTGCATACATATTTGAAGTTATGTCACTGCAAATTAATCTTTTATTTTATTTAAAAAAAAAATCGTCATTATAAGAACAATACCATACATTCTCTGCTATAGCAAAGTTGGTGACAGCGATAACATTCAAATGCTTCATTTTAATGTGTAAGCTTTTCTGAACTACATGGCAACTCTATTTTTGTGTAGACTTACAGAATTAGTAACATTGAAGGGTTGGTGTCTAGAATATTTCTTAAGTTTAATATGTGTGGGTGAATTTACTAACAAAGTGACTCTTATCAGATGAGATTTAACAGGGTGTTTTTATTTGGATATTCGAATTATTGGGACGCTTCTTAAATAATAATGAAATTACACAAACTTGTTTTATAAACAAATATGTATTAACAAATTTTTTGTAATCAAATGAATCAAATTGACGATGATGAAAAAAATAACGTATGTGAAGGAATGCAAAATGGCCATCTCAAAAAAAATGTATTTCCTTTTACACTCCATGAGTGAGATGTGGGATAGCTTGTTTTTAGACGAATGTGAACGTCACTGTTTGGAAAGCTTTAACTAGACATGCCGACTGACTCGACACTATACTACGAAGTTGCTTTAGACAACATCGAGGTCAACTAGTAAAAAAAATTTCAAAATTTATAAAATAATATGTTCAGAATCAACAATAATAGTACATATGTTGAATATTAAACTTTTATAAGCCATCTTAATAAACCATCAATATGGAATTTTGTTGTATTTTAAGACAACAATTATCAAAAGACTTTTTTAAGGATTTTATTTATATTTTTGTTATTTGTATTTTGTTGCATAAATATTCTTTATTTTTTGTCTTTGTTTTAAATTTCAGCAAGGATAGATTTTTTTTATTTTTTTGAATTATGAATGCATTCCATGCACATACAAGTATGTAATTAAACTTATTATATTATTTGTCGTAAGTCAAAATATTAATTAAAAAAAAAGTGAATAAAAAAAACATCATCCGATTGGGACAAACGATTTTTCTGTGACTTATTATATCTTTATACCTAATTTCTCATATGTGTGATAAATTTTTCCGTTTTAGACCAAACGTTCGTGTCAGCCGTCATCAATATAAATTAAAAGTAGAGCTTCATTAGCAATCTATTTTTTTCCGACATAAAAGGATGACGGACTCAAAATATTCGAGAAATTATACCTTTACTCCCAGGTCCATATTAAAGGATTTGAGTATGGTAAAACTTTGAACAACTTTGGGGACAAACATTTCTAAGCCCTTTTTTGAAAATAAGTCTTTCAGAACAACTCGGAAACATAAGCAAATTTTTTTTAGTATTACCATTAAGAAGGACCGCTTTCTTTTTTTACGCCAATTCAATGCTACAAGTGGCTAATGATGTATATTTTTTTATTTAAAAAGACAATAGAAGACTATTGTTATTGTCTCTAATATTAACATATATTTTGTCTTCCCATTTCAAGAAAAATAATTCTTTTCCCATTTCAACATTAAATGCAACATTAACCACGTAAGGATGATGGCAGCTTATAAATACAAAATCCGTATTAAATGAATAGAATTACCCATCGTTTATACGTTTCATTGATAATTTTGAATTCATTTACTTACCTGCGTATATACACGTATGTACTCGAATGTGTCCAATTAACTTTACCTCAAAATTACATTATCATATTAAAAGTTCATGATATGACTTCTAGGTGTGTGTGTTTGAGGGCATGATGTGTACAAAACGTAATGTACACACACACACACACACACATGTCGTTTGCCATAGCAAGCGAGTAGCATATAATTCACAGAAATGCGAAAGGTGCAACAGGGAGTTTATATTTTTAACGTATAAAAGTACTTTATGGTACAACAAAAGAACTTTTGGTACAAAAAAAAAATTAGTACAAGGTAAGTATTTTTTACTAAAAAAATATCTAAATACCCTAATAGGACTTTTGGTACAACAAAGAATATTTTTGGTATAACGTAAGAACATTTTTGGCACAATCACATACTTTGTGGTACCACGTCAGTACTCCAAAAGTACTTTCATATACAATCAAAATGCGTTATAACAAAATAACGGTACAGTTTGGTACCATAAAAGTTCATTTTAATACAATAAAAGTACATTTTGTGAGAGTGAAAACTATAACTTTTGCTATAGTAAAAGTACTTTCTTGTGCATTTATATTACATTTTGGTACATTAAAAGTACTTTTTGATAGCATACAAACATGTTGGCGTACAATAAAAGTACTTTTTGGTACATTTAACTTACATGTTAAAGCAATAAATGTACTTTTTATTACAAATAAATTCCTTTGGGTACAACAAAAGTTATGTTAGGTGCAACAAAAGTAATTTTTGGAACAAAAAATTAAATTTTAGTACCATAAAAGTACTTTGTTATAAAATCGAAATTCTTTTAGTGACAGTAAAGTAATTGTGTGCACAATAAAGGTAATTGTTGGTACAAGAAAATCCAAGGCAATAAAAGTACGTTCTGATCAATAAAAGTATTTTTTGGTACAGTAAAAGTACAATTAAATTACTTTGTTGCCCAATTAAAGTACAAAAAATGTATTTGTTGGCGCATTAACGGTACATTTTGATGCAATAAAAGTCCTTTTGGTTTAACTAAAGTGATTTTTGATATAAAAATGTACTTTCTGGTACAACAAAAATATTCTTTGATACAGTATAATTACAATAAAAGTACTTTTACGTACACTAAAATTATTTAAGGTGCAATAAAAGTAAATTTTGGTACCACAAAAGTACTTTGTGATAAAAGAGAATATTTTTTTAGTGCAATATAAGTACCATTTGTTACAAAAAAGTACTTGATGGTTCAGGGTAAACACATTTTGTTGCAATAATAATACGTTTTTGCACAATAAAAATAATTTCTGATACAATAAAGGTAAAATTTGATAAAGTAAAAGTACTTTTTGATAAAAAAAAACATAATTTTTTGATACAAAAAATATACGTTTTGGTACATAAAAGTACTTTTTAATACAATAAAAAGAACTTTAAGTATTGTAAAGACACTTTGTGGTACAATAAAAGTAATTTATTCTGCAATAAAAGTCCATTTGGTTACTAAAAAAGTACTGGTTAGTGCAAAAAATATAATTTGTAATACATCAAGTATATGTTTAGGTACAGTATAGTACTTTTTGGTATAAAAAAGTAATTACGTGTACAATAAATGTATTTTTTGGTACAATAAAAGTAATGTTTATTAAAAAAAATACTTTTTGATACAATAAATATAGGTTGTGATGCAATACAATTACGTTTGGGAACAATAAAATTGCTTTTCAATACATCGTAGTTCTTTTTGGTACAATAATCAAAACGTATTTTCATTGTACCAAAAGTACTTTTATTGTTGTAGAAAGTATTTTTACTGTACCAAAGAGAACTTTTGCTGTATCAACAATTGTCTGTGGTACAATGAAAGAACTTTGAGCTACAATAAAAGTACCTTTTTGTACAATTAAAGTATTCTGTAGTACAAAAAAAGTACGTTTTGATACATTACAAGTAGTTTTTAATACAATCAAAATAAGTTTTGGTACATTAAAGTACTTTGTGGTACAATAAAAGTACTGGTCAGTACAAGAAAAATACTTTTTAGTTCAACAAAAATAAGTTTTAGTACAGGACAGTTCTTTTTGGTACAATAAAAGTACTTTTTGGTACAAAACATCGTTGTTTGATAAAAAAAAAACATTTCTTGATACAACAAATATACTGTATTATACAAAAAAAAGTACCTTATGGTACAATAAACGTACATTTTGGTTAAAAAAATTACGTATTGGCTCCATAAAAATTAAGGTACTTTCAGTAAAATAACTTATTCCATTTTGAAAATGTTAATGTTGCAGGAAATTTTGTCCAACAACATTCTGTATGAAATCTATTGGGGAGAGTCCACCAAGGTCAAGGACATCAATCTTTCAAACAATTGTAGAATCCGAACATCATGACATATCTTATACAATTATTCATTTGCTGTAACCTTAACTCATAAGTTAACTGTTCATGAAACACAATTTCGATATCATCAGTATAATTAAAATTTAACTAATTTTAAAAATGATACAAAAATTCGACTTACAAAAAGGCAACCTAGCTTGTTTATCAAGGCAGATCGATAACAACAACAACAACGCCATCAGCTGCGATCAATTACCTATATCCCAATTATTCACTCTGCTAATTTTCGTTTTATTGATTTAGTTTAATATGTTTGCCGCTTTCCAAATGCTGCTTCACTTGAACTCTGCGATCTGCTGCAATAATTTTTAGCTTGCAAGTCAGGAAACTTTTCAGCAAGCGCCTTTGACTTTGCTGCTTTTGCCTCTTTAGCTTTAGGTATTATGTACAGGATCGAAATTAGTGGTTGTTGAAAAATTTTTGTTATGTTTTGTTTATTTATTGAATAAGAACAGCGCATGAAAAAAATATATTTTCAAACGTTTTTTAGAAATGTAAAAATTAATGAGAAAAATATGAAATATGCCTAAAAAGGCGTATTTTTCAAAAAATATGTTCTAAAAAATAAGAAATATGCTAAAAAAGCAAATTTTTTCAAAATATGCTCCTAAAAATAAAATATGCTAAAATATGACTTAATGGGTGAAATATGCAAAAATATGCTCTAACAAAAAGGTGTCAAAACGTTTGTAAGAGCATGAAACATATAAATGCCTTACCCATTTATTAATAACTCATTCTAAAAACAACATGCATTTGCATATTTCCGGTTGTCCTGGTAATAATTCTACGAGAAATGTGGTGTCAATTGTCTAAACCACCAAACTTATACTGCAATATTAAAGCAGTATCAACGGCGGTGTTTAAAGGTACACATATATTTTTTCTTATAGTTCCTAGTGATTTCGAGGAGTTGTCTGAGTCATATTCCTCGAAGTTAGTACAGGTACTGTAGAACTGACGCAGGCATGGTCCTAATTATGACATGGGTGTTAATTTACACCTCCAATGGCAAAGCCATGCTAAAGTGACGTGTCACCATCATATATTTGGGTTAGAACTAGGACTGGTCCCTACCCACCAGGGATCAGTCACAGAACTATGTAAAGGGGTTTCCAATGGGAGGTGTTATTGTGAATGGCCCGCTAGTTCAGTAGCTGTCACTTGTGAAGCTTTTATTATTTGACATTTGACAAGTAGAAACTACGCCATTACTAAAAATAGAACGATACACGCTTCAACAACGCATTGAAAATATTAAAATTCACTACAAAAATGGTGAAAATCTTGCAGTCACAGTTCGAAACACTAAAGCAATTTTTGGACGTCGCACACTGGCATTTCGGCAGAAAAAATAGGGGTTTTCAACATTCCAATATTAAAATTTTAATGATATGGTAGATTAAAATTATTGTCCAAATAAATAACTTTTTGTATGTGTAAGTTGATAGTTATGGCTTTTGTGTTATTTTTTAGTAAAAATTTAGCACTTACTTTTTTATAAAAAAACAAATTTATTGAAATTGGAAAAGTAAACTAATCATTATAATTTATCAAAAATTATACTAAAAAATATCAACTTTTCACTTTTTGATGGAATAAAACAATATGTGCTTTGCCTTGCTTAGCCCTCTAACTACAAAAAGATGAAAGGTCCGAGTATGTACTTTCAATTAAGAAAAAAAAAATAACAGCCAAATACCGTCCCTTTTAAAAAAGTCGATTTTAATGCATGCATTTGTGCGATATTTTCGGTGTATTTGAAGGCTAATATCTTCCCCGAAGGTTTGTTTGGGGATAATCCCTTCTTTTGTATGGAGACAACACTTGTTTAACTTTTGAATAAAAATAAACATTTTTTAACTTATTTGAAATTTTCATATGATTCTAGACAGGGAAGAAAAACACCTAAAATCTACAACTTTTAATGGGCGTAAAATCTAAAGTAGGCGTGGCATCCCAAATATGTTTAATTTCTTTTCATAAAGAGAATTCAATTAAGAAGTGTCCCGAATTTCGAGTCCCTAAGTCCAAAACTAAATTTTGGCAAGTGCAGTTATATGGGAGGTGGGTGTGGCAGTAGGCGGTTTTCCAAGACTTTTTCAAAATTTCTTAATTTAGCCCAGAGAAGTGTTTCTGCAAAATTTCATTGCTGCACGACCACTCCTTCTATTTGTTTCCAAGAAATGTATGGGGCGGTGCCACTGTGCGTCGTGAAGCACCTTGTCGGACCGCAATACAGCAATTGGTGGAAAAATTCGAGCAGTTGGGACAAGTTAGTGATGTGAAGAATAAAACCCGTGGACGTCGGTTAAAAACAACTAAAATATTGCTGCTGTAGCCTGGCGGAGTCATTGGACCTTACTTTTTCGAAAATGAGATAGGATCAACAGTTACGGTAAATAGATTGCGCTATCGATAGATGATTAATGATTTTTTATGGTCGGAGTTGGATGGTATTGATCTGGACAACGTTTACTTTCAACAAGACGGAGCTACGTGCCACACAAGCAACGAAACCATTGACCAGTGATATAACATCTTGCGTTTTCTTCCGTTGGGGCCACGTACAAGATAAGGTCTACGCCAACAGCCCAGCGTTGATGTAAGATCTCAAAGATAAAGTTCGTGAGGCTATAAAGAACATAGGGCAGCCACTTTGCGATTAGGTTATGGAAAATTTCATTGATGTTTCATTAGGCTGATGTTGTTTTTCATTATTAACGGCATACCTTCCTCTTTATTATAAAGTAAACATCCGATCATTTATCTAAAAAATGGAAATTTTCTTTGAATACCAAAATAACTCCTCTTATTGGAAAACCCTTTATATCTGTGTTAGTTTGTTTTCCCGTAGGGATTGTACTCAATACCGATCCTTGCTACTTCAATACGAATCTTTGTATTTTGCGGAAGATTATCTGAAGTTATCTAAATTCAAAACTACCAACGGTATTGCAAATGAGCTAAATGGCCCCACCCCTTCTGGTACCTCCCTTACAAATACATCATTGCGCCCACTTTAGAAATTGAGGAATAATATCAATACAACCAACGGGATCGTACCCAAATTCTGAATTTAGTAAACCTATAAGAGGATAAAGTTTTTAAAAAAATCTGTAAGTCTAGCCACGCCCCATTTGGTACCCTTTATACCCATCAGGTAGCGCCCACTTTAGAAATCGATTAATATTATTAATAGAACCAAATTCTGTATTTAGTAAAGCTCAAGCAAGATGAAGTTTTGGAGACACACCCATTATATTTCTTCCAATACAAATGTACCACTCCACCTATAGATGGAGTAATAATATCAATACACTCGACACCATCGTGTCCAAATTCTGTATTTTGTTAAGCTATAACAGGACAACATTTTTGGAGAAAAAACTGGAAGTCTAGACACGCCCCTTCTAGTACCTCCCATACAAATGTACAACCCCGCCACTTTGGAGGTGGAGTAATAATACCAAAACACCCTACACTATCGTGCCCAAATTCTGTATTTTATTAAGCTATAGCAAGACAAAATTTTGGAGCAAAATACTGGAAATCTACCGGCACCCCTTCCGGTACCTCCCGTACAAATGTACTACTCCGCCCACTTTAGAAGCGAGTAATAATATCAATATAATAGAAAATTTTATGTTTTACTGAGGTTAAGGGTGTATGTAAGTCGGGTTGCCCGACTGAAACTTTGATCTTCGACCCCTCGTTTCAATCATTTGCCTTTCTGTGAAAAAGGTTTTCCCCCAAGAAACAATGGCCATAAAGAATAAAATGGACAGAATGTAAAAAAACACAACGCAAAACTAGCCATTAAATGAAATGGCAGCACAGCAAAGCAACGAAAAAAAAGGTGAATGGTTGCACACAACATCTCTGTTACCTTTTGTCTATAGGCATTTAAGGGCAGAGATGCTACCACACAGATAGCAGAGCTAACATAGCGCCAGTGCCAAAGATGGCAAAGCACAATGGCAACAGAGCAACAAAAACACAGAACGGAAACTTACCTGACGTTGATGAAAGTCCACACCGGAAACAGCGGATGCCTTTAATTCGACCACAGACATTTAAACACACGATCACACGTACACGAGAGACTCACGATGGCACAAGCAAACACAGATTGTTGGCGTTGTTATGTTTGCTGTTTGGGTCCTTCGTACGTAACGACTGCTGATGTTGTTTGCTGTAGTAAAGTAGCTAAAAGCTGTGTAGCTGTGTGGGTGATGTTTCAGTGGTACGGTGTAAGGTATGCAGGGAGAGTATGGCTGCTTGTGGGTTTGTTGGCTGAGCACCAGAAAAAGAAAACGCTCGCCCGTTGTGTTTTCTTTGTTTTGTGGCCTTTTTGATGACTGTTTTTTCTTTTTGTATATGGAGAAATAATGAAAAAATTTTCAGCTCTAGTGGTAGTGAATGATGGAACCTTTGTTTCCACGTTTTGGTTACACTGTTGCTGTTGCTGTTGCTGTTAGGGACTGTTGGTGCGAACCACTGTCCGAAAATAAATTAAATTTTAATGGCTTTTAAAACAGTTGTTATCAATTGTTAGTCGTTGACTATAAGAATCTGTTGGATTCGACAAAAACATGTGGAAACAGCGTATAGTGGCAAGAAACTATATAGATTTGGCTTTTGAACTTTTTATCTTTTGCCACAATGGACGGCCCGAGATGTGAACTATGAGAGCACTGGATGATGAGCAGCACAATGAAGTGCTGGCAACAACAATTGCAATGCTTTTCGGTGGTGTTGATGTGAATGTGTATATAGCTAACGTTGCCTTCTACTACTGATGAGTGGTTATGACCAAGTCAGTGAGTGAGTGAGTGGCTTTTAAGTATCTGTGATGGCTTTAATATCTCTCACAACTGGTTAATATTCAATTGCTGCAGTTTGTTTGTTGTTACTTGTGCCTTGTGCAGTTATCGGATATTCAATATCGGTTTTAACATGTTTTCTTATTACAGTTATTGTTGTTGCTGTTGTTGTTAGTGTTTGGCTCAGCTCGCTGGCTCTCAACTTTTGGCTTTTATGGGCTTTTGGCGTGTTAGCTTCACAGTTAATAGAAAGAATTTCAACAATTTGTCGTTGTGTGCGGAAGTTAGCTGCTGTTTGATACTGGTGTCTAGTGTAAATCTTGAAACTTTGCCAAAAAGTTATGCCAAACATTCAGTATAATGGAGACCAAGGGAATCCAGAGAGAGAGGGAGAGAGGGAGAGAGGGAGAGAGGGGGAGAGAGATTGGTCTTGCAATTCCTGAAAGCTGAGATGTCCTCCTGGCTTCGAACTGTAGGAACAATAAAAGCGATAGCAGTGGTGATGATGCTGTTGATGATGCTTATGCTTATGGTGGCGTTAAAGCTGTTGGCGGGTTTGGTGGTGGCGATGACGATAATGATGACGATGATGATTATGCCTCGACTGCCTGCTGCTGATGCGAATGCTTTTCGTTTGCCTCTCTATTATACTCTATAGAGTTGGTTGGTGCTCTTAACTCTTTGTTGCCTATTCCTTAGAGGAATGATTGTTTGCTATAATGTTTAGTCGTTTAGTTTCTTCAGCTGTTGGAAAGAATTGCCCCCGTTGTTGTTGTTGTTGTTGTTGTTGTTATTATTATTGTGTATGATGCTCTTTTAGTTTCATCAGCTGCTGGCTGTTATAGCCTCGCGCTGTTATGTTGTTTCACCAACTTGTTGGGGGTTGGATTGTTGGGTTGGTTGATTTTCAAGTGTTATCTTTCCTTTCACTTGGCTCACAAAGATGATGATGCTGTGATCTAAAGTAAGGATTGTCGGTTTGCCAAAGCCTTAAGGTACTGCCAGCATTTGCTCTAATACACTAAACTCCTAAAGACGTTTGTCGTTTGTACCCCAAAAACGTAACGAAACGAAAGTCTACTTAACAATTCGTAAAACGTGTTTGGTGTGCAAAATTAGATTTTGGCCTTTCACATCCGCTCCCCAAGGCGCGCAAGGTAACGTCTTTAATGTTTGCATCAGCATGCGCGTGTGTGTGTGGTAACGTTGTGTCGTTAATAAAGATTTTTTTCGTTGCTGGGGTTGTGTTGGCAAACGGGCAAATTTTATTTATTGTTTAGTTTCGTTTAATATTTTGTCTGCATGTATTCGTTCGTTGTTCGCCTTTAGTTGAGGTTCCTTTTACACATTTGTTATAATTTTACTTAAATCTTTTTTGAGCCTTGAGGTTAACCATTTAAGATTTTGGTTGGTGTGGCCTTATATATGAATATTTATATATATTTTCTGGTGGTTTGCTTTAAGGTTGTCCTGTTGGTCTAAAGTGAATTTTTCCAAATTTTGGTAGATGGAGGGTGTTAAATTCGTTTTGTAGTTGTTGTTGTTGGCGGTGTTAGGTACTTAAGTGTTTTGGGGAAGAAATCTGTAAAAAAAAATCATAAAAGTAAGCAAATTAAAAACAAGTTGTGTGAGGCTTAAAATATATCGAAATTATCCCTGTGTGATTGAATATTTTAAGGAAAGATTTTAAAGTTCTTATATTTATTAGAACTGTTACATATTGAGTGATAAAAACGAGCAAGTTAAACACTAAAGTAAGTAAGAATGTAGAATAATTTTGGCAAAGTTTTATCAATACCAAACTAAGGACAAATATTGTTAAAGAATTTCAAAATCCTACTAGGTAATACTGTGGACAGATAGCAGATTTTATCGTAAAATGAAACAATATGGGAAAAAATATTTGAGTTCAGTTTGCTTCTATACCATTGTTGCAAAAGTTGGCGTGTCCGGTTTTTATACCCTAACCCTAATGGTAGGAGAGCATATATCGTAAAAGGAGTCATAAAAGGAGTCACTTTAGACCCTAGGTTTTTTTGAACCAAATTCAATTCATGATTTTTTAAGTTGTTTGAGCCATGCCCGTCTAACCGTCTGTCTGTCTCGCTATCTGGTAGGTACGCACGATTACTTTCGAGAGATGTAGCCAAATGTTTTGCAACTTTGCACAAGTTAATAATTCCCCAAAACAACTTACGGTGTAGCGAATGGGCTACATGGCCCCGCCCCTTCTGGTACCTCCCATACAAATACATCATTCCGCCCACTTTAGAAATCGAGTAATAATATCAATAAACCCCACGGGATCATACCCAAGTTCTGTACTTAGTAAAGCTGTAACAAGATAAAGTTTTGTAAAAAATTGGAAGTCTAGCCACGCCCCTTCTGGTACCTCCCATACAAATGTACCTTTCCGCCCAATTTTGAGATGGAGTAATAATATCAATAAATCCAACGCGGTCGTACCCAAATTCTTTATTTAGTAAAGCTGTAGCAAGATAATGTTCTGGAGTAAAAAACTAAAAGTCTAACCACACCCCATCTGGTAACGCCCATTTTAGAAATCGGTTAATATTATTAATACACAACGCGATCGTGCCCAAATTCTGTTTTTAGTAATGTTAAAGCAGGATAATGCTTTTGAGAAGTCTAACCACGCCCCATCTGGTACCTCCTATACTTATCTGGTACCGCCCACTTTAGAAATCGAGTAATAATATCAATACACCCAACGCGATCTTGCCCAAATTCAGTAGTTTGTTAAGCTATAGTAGGATAAAGCTTTGGGGAAGATTAAAAGCCTAGCCACGCCCCTTATGGTAGCTCTCATACAAATGTACCATTCCTCCTTATTTTGTAAGCGAGAAGTAATATAAATACACCCGAAATTTTGTATTTTTTTAAGCTGTAACAGTATAAACATTCGGATTAAAAATTGGAAGTCCAGCAACAACCCTTCTTGTACCTCCAATACAAATGTACTATTACGCCCACTTTTTAAATAGAGTAATAATGTCAAAACGCCCAACGCGATCTTGCCCAAATTCTGTATTTAGTACAGCTTAAGCTGGATAAAGTTTGGTAAAAAAGCTGGAAGTCTAGCCACGCCCCTTCTGGTACGTCCCATACAAATTTACGTTTTCGTCCACTTTAGAAATCGGGACCGGCCGTGGCATAGTGGTTAGAACACGCGACTACCATGCGGGAGATCGCAGGTTCAAACCTGGCTCCAGTCATCTTAAAAAAGAAAAAAATAAATAACATTTTCTTTCATTGTCGGCTCCCCTCGAATGTTGTTTGACAGCAACTTCGCAGTATTAAGCGTCGATTCAATCGTCGTGTCTAGTAAGAGCTTCTCAAAACAGTGACGTTCGCATTCGTCGATAAATAAGTAGGTGCCGTTAGTTGTGAATCTAAAAATAGAAAGCGTGTTAATTCACAACAACGCGAGAAGCTATCCCATACCTCATTCATGGGGTGCAAAGGGAAATTAAGTTTTTAAGTTTTTTAGAAATCGGGTAATAATGTCAAAACGCCCAATGCTAGCGTGCTCAAATTCTGTATTTTGTTAAGCATGCTACCAACGATGCGTCTTAGGAAGTAGGTAACAGAAGTTACTGAAGCTCATTAAAGAGGCTCTCTTAGTGAAACCCAAGAAACTAGGATCGGGCGCGGTGGCCTAATAAGTTGCTCTCCTTAAACAAAACAATTATTATGAAAACATTTAGAAGGGAAAACACAAGAACCGCCCCGAATGTTGACGATCCCCGCCAACTATATAAGGACCATGATTTAAGGATATGCACCTGGAATGTCCGAACTCTATACAGAGATGGTGCCTCTATCCAACTGGCGGATGTATTCGACAAATACAAGGCTGACATCACCGCCATACAGGAAATTATATGGACAGGGAAGGGATGCACACGACAAAAGAACTATGACATCTTTTACAGCTGTCATGCAGAAAGACACGGATGTGGTTTCATAGTCGGCAAGAGACTTCGACACCTGGTCTCGCGGTTTTACCCTGTAAGTGACCGAATAGCCACTATTCGCATCCGGGCGAAATATTTTTACATTGTGGGAACATTATACATGAGTGGGAACAGATTCCCGCATAAAAATATCCACAAGGCTGCCTGAATATCTTCCGATAAAAAAAAATTATCACGTGGTAATTAATGGAAGGCATATTTCAGGCGTTATGGACGTGCGTGTGAGGGGCAGTGCAAAGGTTGACTCGGATCACCATCTAGTTGCAGCCAAGGTACTCACACGATTAAGTAGTGCTAAAAACACTCGTAATCAAACGCAAAGGAAGCTAGACATCACAAAACTGCATACCACCAAGATAGCCATCACTCCAACCAACTCTCAATTACTCCAAACAAATCCCCCTAGTTCTGATGTTCCCGACATACAGTGGCAGCATATTGCGAATTCTATGACCACAGCCGCAAGGACCGTACAGGGTTATAAAAAACCACGCTCAGACAAGCCCTGTTACGATGATGAATGTCGCGAAATGCCTGAGGTAATGGTTGCTTTATACGAGTACAAGGCAAAACTGCAGCCAATGGCGACGTGTGCGGTGACGGAGCGTTGTAATGAGAAAAGGAGGGTGATAATACGCCTGTTCAGGCGGAAAATGGGTCTTTGGAAGAAAAGAGAGAGCCAGGTTATCGAAAATTACACGGATAGAGGTGAGGCCCGAAAGTGGAGCAACGCGAGCCGGGAAAGCTAAGTTTTTAATAAAACTCGAAATCGTAAAGAAAATGGGCATGGCTGAAACAGTGGGTATGGCTTTTATTGTATAAATTGAATATAATAGCAATAGGTAAGAATACGGACTAAGATTGAGAAACTGGAGGTCAGTATAACTGGCGACATTTTAATTATGTGTGCCATTACACATAATTACCTTTTTAACCACTGTCCTAAAACAATATTATCGTTATTGTAACTGCTATCGAAATATCACTTCAATCAATTTAGGGCTACGTTAGAATTAGTTACGACTAATAAAGATTACTCGTTGTGAAGAGAGTCTTTAAATAAATGAACCTAATAATATGTTCTAATTGTATTTAAAATCGTTTGCCTACAGTAGTTAATTTTTAAGTTTTAACTAAATAGGAAAAGCTTCGCAAATCAAAGATAGGAGTTCTTTACATTATAGGCATGCTTATGTATTACTTTAATAATGAAAGATATAGAGAACTTATGCACAAAAACTGTCATAAGATTTCCCATAGCTACTATGGCATCCGCCACTGTAGCCTATGATATTAACGATATTTATCAACTTTAATCTTTACAATAGACGATTGTTAACTTTTTTCTCTTCATACTTCCTCTGCTTTATATGTTTCCTTATTTAGTTTTTTTTGCAAATTCTTTGTCCCCAGCACTACATAAGGGACTGGAAACACACATTCCCAGCACACACACATACAACACATAGGCAGTCAACCAGTCAGCGATGTAGTCAATGTAGTGATATAAACCCATTAAATATTAAATCGATTCTTTTACTTAATCGCTTAAATATAGGTCATTACAATTCAAAAGCCATTGTTGTGCAGATATTAAATTTGCACAAAAACGAACGAAAGGACGAATGAATGAAAGAAATTGGAAAAAGCCAACAAGGGTATTTTTTTCGTTCAGCTGCCGTTTCTTGTCGGCTTCATATCGAAGCGATTTGAATTCTTGGTATTTTGCTAACGGCGACAGCAAAAAAACCCAATCTAGAACACGTGACAATGTACAGTGGTTCGAAAGGGAATTGAAGAAATGTTAATAGTTTTAATACTAAAGATGATGTGAATCATAAAAAACTTAACTAAATATGTTTGTGATTTGCCGAAAACAATATATACTTTTAAATTTTCTAGTTTTTGAAAAAGGACTTTTTTAAAAAAACGTTTAAAAATTCTTGCAAAATGATTCATTTAGAATTTCATATAAAAGACTTAAAACAGAATTGATTGTTGGAACCTTAAGTATGATTCGAAAGAATAGTCTTTGTCATTTTAGATTTAGATTAATTTCAGGCAACTGTTGCCCATGACCAAGCCATAGGTGGTCTATTCGGAAGTTCCACCTTTTGATCACTCTTTTCAGCAATGTCATCAGTATCTCTCGAATAACGCTTATAGTGTTAGCCTCCAAGACATGTATCATTGCTGGCTTATCGAAGAAAATTTTTGGCTTCATATAACTCCCAAAAAAAAACCAAGAAGTGAAATATTTAGGCACGACCTAGGCGGTCAGTTGGCAGGTCCGGATTTTCTCTGAGCTATTGACGTAAAGCGTGAGTTCTAGTTTTTCGGCTGCAATTCTTGATCAAGTGGGCTAGTGAAAGATTTTAAAGCTAAATCGTTGCATATAAGTTGTCAAGTTATTGCATATGCGATGCAAAGATGCAAGCAAGAC
This sequence comes from Muscina levida, assembly GCA_964034835.1. Taxonomy (NCBI): domain Eukaryota; kingdom Metazoa; phylum Arthropoda; class Insecta; order Diptera; family Muscidae; genus Muscina; species Muscina levida. The sequence goes on along the minus strand of OZ035883.1, from coordinate 17,544,040 downwards.
GTCAAATCGATTAGTCGCGGTCTTCAGCCACACTCTCTTGAACAGCTTCAATATTCTACTCACTACGTGCTGGATGTGATCGTTTCAGTCGTGTATCATTTAAAAACTTGCACTGAAACTCAAATTTGTGGCTAATATCGACAATAGTGTGCTAGGACATAATAAATTACATATTGTGCAAACTGTACGAATTGTTTTTTGACAGAACACTGGTTTTCGTATTACATCTAGATAGATTAAAGAAGTTTTTAAGGTTTATGTGTTTCAATGCCAAATTGTCATACAATACCGCCCATCGAGTTCTGTTCGTCGAGGAAGGGCTCTGTCATTGAATCGCTTGCTTAGTCCGTAGTAGCATTTATTTGCAAGCAGGATTCTTCTCCTGATTTCTAGGCTGACATTATTTGCTTTGTTGATGGCGGAGCCTAGGTAGACAAAATTATCTACCACCTCGAAATTATAGTTGTCAACGTCAGTCACGCAGTTTCCCAAACGAGTAGATTTTTTGTTCGTTGAAACAAATAACTTCGTTTTGTCCTCGTTCATCGTTAGGCCCATTTTCGCTGATTCCTTCTGTATACCTGAGAAGGCTGCAGTCACATCCCGCAGTTTTCGAGAGATGATGTCGACATCATCAGCGTACGCGAGTAGCATGTGGCTTTTGTTGAATATAGTGCCACTCGTGTTTACTGCAGCTTTTCTCATTATCATCTCCATCACAATGTTGAAGAGATCGCACTATAGGCCGTCGCCTTGTTTTAGGCCTCGTCTGGTATAGAATGGCTTCGTAAGGTCCTAGCCAATATTCATTGAAGACTTTGTATCAGTCAGCGTCATTCCGCAAAGACGTATCAGCTTCGCTGGAATACCAAACTCAGCCATGGCTTCGAGTAATTTCTGCCGTATCGGGCTGTCGGAGGCAGCTTTATAGTCGACAAAAAGATGGTACGTGTCGATCTGTTTCTCTTGGGTCTTTTCCAGGATTTGCCGAAGTGTGAAAATCTGGTCAGTTGTTGATTTTCCAGGTCTAAAGCCACACTGATAAGGTTCGATCAGGTTGGATAACACTGGCTTTAAGCTTTCACATAGCACACTCGACAGGACCTTATATGCGATGGGTAAAAGTCTGATCCCGTGGTAGTTGAAGCACACACTTGGATCACTTTTTTTCAGCACAGGACATAATACGATTACATTCCAATCGTCTTGCATGCACTCTTTAAGCCAAACCGTGCGCAGGAGCTTGTGTATGCTCGTTATCAGCTCCTCGCCACCGGACTTGAGGAGCTCAGCGGGCAGACCGTCGGCACCAGCTGCTTTGTTGTTTTTCAGCTGCGATATTGCTCTTCTTACCTTGGCTTGACTTGGTGGTGGGCAATCTAGGCCGTCGTCGACAATTGGCGAGATAACTTTACGTGCGCTACGTTCTGGAATCAGCAGTTGATGGAAGTGTTCTCTCCATATGTGCAGCACACTTTGCGTATCCGTGACCAGATTTCCATCACTGTCCTTACAGGTGGGGAGGCCATTACCGTATCCATTTGCTCTTACTTTCTGGTAAAATTTTCGGGCCTCACCTCTATCCCTGTATCGCTCTATATCCTCGTTCTCCCGTTTCTTCATCTGACGTTTTTATTCGCCTAAATAGCTGTTTCGCCTGTTTTGCTTTCTCCTTGTGCCGTTTCCTATCAGCACGGGTTACAATTGGCTGTAGCGTTGCCTTATAAGCAGCATCCTGTTCCTCAGAAGCAATGCGACATTCTTCATCGTACCAGTAATCGTCTGAGCACCGCTTTTCATATCCTAGCACGGTTGTTGCGGCGGTTGCCATGGAATGCGCAATATGCTGCCACTGTGTATCGGGAACGTCAGAAGTACAGGCGATACTTACTAACTTCAAATCGATATTAAATTATTATGGCATGTAACTTGACAAATCGAATGATGCAAAACTTCTTCTTTTTGTGGCAACTTTCACGTGCAGTTCTCAGAATTGAGTCCCAATATCATGTGTTTTACTGTGTTGTGAGCCACCCTATAGAATCGAAAGCAGTTATTACAAACATGTATCAGAATTTTTCTTCAGCTAAAAATAGCTTATATCACGCTCTTTTAATCATATCCAGTTGACTCTGTATGGACGTCCGCCCGTCAGTCGACACCATAAGCACGATGCACACACAACTCATCGTAGTATATAATCAACTTACATACCACTGTGCCACACTATAATATCAACGTTATTGTAACTGCTACTACTGCTGTTGCCGTTTGTGCTTCTCGACAAAGGCAACACAAAAAGGAAACGGATGCTGGGTCACATGTATTCATACATCGAAGAAGCACTTCAATGAATTTAGGCTCATCAACATTTAGGTTTTATTTCCGTTCCGTCTTCATTTGTCGGTCTGTGTTTGTGTTTGCTCGTTGGCTCTATTTCTCTCTATCAGTTATCGAATTTGTTTGATTTTCCCTTAAGAATTGATACCATTTCCCTTATGCCTCCTTCTCCATTCCACAGTTGTGGTAGCACATTTGCCTAACCAGCCTTTCACAGTCTTTCTCTTCGAGTGATTTTTTTTGCAACACCAACAATAAATTACGTTTCGCAATAATGGAATTTCAATGACATTGGAGTGTTGCAAGTGGTGACGGTAGGGACGTTAGGGCCATACACTAGTATGATGGTATGCGACAATGTACGATGTTGGGGGATGGTGCATTGGCAGCTTATTTTTATGAAATGTTATTGACAACAACTTCCGCACCGTTAGAGTATATGTGCAGGCGAATCAAACAGTTTCATAACATTATCCCCAATAAAATTAACCGATTGTTGTCTGTGTCTGTGTTGTGGAAATGCATTGAAATTTCACTTTGGAAAATAGTTCAATTTGTGGAAAATTGGATTTTCATTGTGCCATTTGTATGTAGGAGGTCAGGTCAGTGCCTTTAGTGTGGTTTTGGTCATAACCATTTTGTCGTTGTTGTTGTTGTTGGTGTAATGAAATTCAATTTTGTTTATTGTTGCCACACTACTGGTGATGCTGGAGGTCAATGTACACTTCGTTTGAAAGGGATATGCATTCACAGGAAATGTAAAAGGAAATATTGTGTTCAACACTTTGTTGTGAAAATAAAAAGAAAATTTATGAATTCACTGCCAATATTTTTTTCTTATGCATTGTAGTCCTCTGGAGAAAAAATATTGGACTTTGTTTTAAATCATATCTTTGGCTGGTACCTCTTCTGGCGAAACAAAGTGTTGGTACCAACCTGTGTTACTTCCAGCCGATTGAAATCATTTTGAATTTTACCACTGTTACAGACCACATACAGTGGCAACGAGCAAAGCCACAATATTGAATATTTCCAGATGAATAATATTGATAAAAATTGTTATGAAGCAAATATTGTAGTGCGGCCATAAATTGTATTGGTATTAGGGTGACAACTCATTTTCACATATTAAATATCTAATAGTACTTATGTTAAAGTAACAACAGTTGGGAAAAATGATTTTGTGGTTGGTGGTAGAAAATGTTTAGTCAAATATCGTTGATAATGGTAACCAGTATAATATGTTTGGCTACTCGTACAAATGTGGTGGTAAGAAAAACTAAATTTAGGCTTAATGACGTCAACAACACCATTTGGAAATCTTCTGATGAGAACAATAGAAACCAGATTTACCTTGTGATAGGAGACTGAAGAAATAATTGTGGCATTAAGGCACATTTTCACTACTGACATCCATGTCAGTATTTTCCTTAAAAATGTGTCGGCATCATGTAAATGCTGTTGTTTTGTCAGAATTTACTGACGTACCTTCTACTGACGAATTTCTGTAATAAGTTTTGATAAAAAGAACCCGACAGTCTTGCAAAAAGTTTTCAAACATTAACTGTTAGGTTGTACTTTTTGGTGTAATAAAATTACTTTGTGATGTACAAAAAATATTTTTTCATATAATAGCACAGTACAACATTTTTCTGCTCATTAATTTGGGACTCAATTCTGAGAACTACACGTGAAAGAAACAAGAAAAAGTTCTGCATCATTCGTTTTGTCAAGTTACATGCCATAATAATTTAATATCGATTTGAAGTTAGTAAGTATCGTATAGGGGAATTTGTCACGTATGAGGCTCTTTCGTTTGACATAACTCGAGAACCACTAGTCCGATTTAGCTGAAACAAATTTAAAAAATTAAGAATTACAAATCCTTAAATCAGTTCATATAACGTTTCCGTACATAAGCAACAGTTTCACTTTTCCATTAATCAAATGATTTTGAACTGGATTTATTTTGTAGCAGTTACAATAAAACTGTTGTACTCCGTGGCGTCGTCTGGAAACGTGCTTCTGACACCCGTCAGAGCACGGCTAACTGTGAGGGGCGAAACTAAAACCCTGGCACGTCAGCTCAGAGTGAGCGGTACCCTGGTCAGCGTCTGACCCAAAATGGGCGTCTGTAATAAAATCCTGGCAGGAAGAGAAAACTGCGACGTGGTGCGCTGGGCTTGCAACCCGCCATCGACGTATAAACTATTGCAATGAAAAGAAGTAAGAAAAGAATAAAATGGACCCCCCAAAATGTTGACGACCACCGCAAACGAATTAAGGACCATGATTTGAGGATATGCACCTTCAATGTTAGAACACTGTATAGACCAGGTGCCTCCATCCAACTGGCGAAAGTCCTCGAAGAATACAAGAATATATGTAGCGGCCATGCGGACAAGCACGAGTATGGATGTGGATTTGTGGTTGGCAAGAGACTGCGACACCTAGTCTCAAGGTTCAACCCGGTGTGTGAACGTATAGCCACCATAAAAGTCAAAACAAAGTTTTTCCACATAACACTTATATGTGCCCATGCACCGACAGAAGAGAAAAGCGATGAGGACAAAGACGAGTTGTACGAGAGCCCAAGCCATGACATCAAAATTGTACTAGGCGGTTTCAATGCATTTGAGCCTACCATCGGAAAATTCAGTCTGCACGCCGAAAAGTCGAACAATGGCATCAGACTGATTAATTTCTCTGCGGCAAGAAATATGGATTTGATTTGATCATAAAAATATTCATAAGGCAACATGGTTTTCTCTAGATCAATTGACGAGAAATCAGATAGATCACGTGGTAGTCGATGGAAGGCACGCATCGAGTGTTCTGGACGTACGAGTGATCAGGGGTGCGAAAATTGACTTCGATCATTTCCTTACAGCAGTTATGGTACGCACAAGGCTAAGCATGGCGAAAAACGTACGTAACCAGGCACTACGAATGCTGGACATCGGTAAACTGCGGACCACAGAGGTAGCGGACGCCTACTCCAACCATCTAACTCAACTGTTTAGGAATGCTCCAACCCCTGCTAATATTACATCGCAGTGGCAATATATAGACGACTGCGAGAAGCGTACTTAGGTACTCAAAACCGTCTCAAGAAGATGCCTGTTACGATGATGAATGTTGCAATGCTCCGAGAGAGAC